>OZ022328.1:36362109-37639609 GCA_963989225.1 Dromius quadrimaculatus | reverse complement strand
TTTTTTCAAACTCGATTTCTCGTCGCTTCTGTGTTGTGTTATTCTATTTCTCAGTCTCTGTGAGGTCTGTCCTATGTATACCTTAGCACAACCACCGCAGGGAATTTTGTAAATTATATTTGATAGTTGAAAAATATCTAGTTTGTCTTTAAGTTTCGAAAAGACAGAGTTGACAGTTTTCAGATTTCTTTTAGCAAAAATTAGATGGTCTTCGTCGCTAAAAATGTTTGTCAGTCTATTTGTAAGTTCGCTAATGTTAGGAATTGAAATATATACTTTTTTTTTAACTACACTGTTGTTTTCATTTACGTTAATATTGTTATGTTCGTCGTTAGTCTCGATGGGAATTCGTGAACTAAAAAGTAGTGTTCGTAATAATTTTATTGGATATGAGTTTTGTACCAGTACCTTTTCCAACCTCACCAACTTCTTCTTTATGTAGTTTAGTGGCTAGAATTTTATCTCTTTCGAGTGACGATGACAATATATATTTCGTCGAGGATAGTTTTCAGTTTTCAGACTTCATACAAAACTTCCAACTTCCTGAAGGCTACATGCTTGTCAGTCTAGATGTAGTAAGCCTGTTTACAAACATTCCACTAGAATTGGTAATACAAGTATTAAATGAAAAGTGGGATGACATCTCGCAACATACTCTCATACCAAGAGAGGAGTTTTTACATATTATTCAATTCATTTCCAATAATAATACCTTCTGCTATAACAAACAATATTATAGACAAATTTTCGGTAGCCCGATGGGTAGTATCGTGAGCCCTGCTCTAGCACGATTAGTTATGGACTGGGTGTTGGATCAGTGCATTTCCAGCCTTTCATTTGAGCTACCTTTCATCAAAAAATATGTGGATGACTTAATCACAGCAATCCCCAGTGACAAACAAGTGGAGATTCTGAATGTATTCAACGCTTACAACGAAAATATACAATTTACCATCGAAACAGAGAAAAATAACAGCGTGCCCTTTCTGGATACGAAAGTTATCAGAACACCTAGCCAAACAATTATTTTGGACTGGTATCAAAAGCCATCGAACTCTGGTAGATACATTCATTACTTCTCTTATCACACAACGAAAGTGAAAATCAATCTAGTCCTGGGAATGAAAAATAGAATAGAAAAAATATGTCACCCTACTCTACGGCTACAAGCATTGAAAAGGTTGGAAAAGGTACTGGTACAAAACTCATATCCAATAAAATTATTACGAACACTACTTTTTAGTTCACGAACTCCCATCGAGACTAACGACGAACATAACAATATTAACGTAAATGAAAACAACAGTGTAGTTAAAAAAAAAGTATATATTTCAATTCCTAACATTAGCGAACTTACAAATAGACTGACAAACATTTTTAGCGACGAAGACCATCTAATTTTTGCTAAAAGAAATCTGAAAACTGTCAACTCTGTCTTTTCGAAACTTAAAGACAAACTAGATATTTTTCAACTATCAAATATAATTTACAAAATTCCTTGCGGTGGTTGTGCTAAGGTATACATAGGACAGACCTCACAGAGACTGAGAAATAGAATAACACAACACAGAAGCGACGAGAAATCGAGTTTGAAAAAATGCGCTCTTGCAACCCATGTCAAAAAAACTAAACATCTTGTAGACTACGATAACACAGTTATTCTTGGCCGCGAAAGTAATTATAACAAACGGCTTTTTTTAGAAATGTACTATATCAAGAAGTATTCTGACACAGCAATTAATGCTAAAACAGATACGCAAAACCTGAGCACAATTTACTCGTGGCTTTTACAATCTAAAAAATAATATTAATAAATTCAAATTTCCCGCTGGTTCTAGTCTCGTGAATGCCTCTCACGCGCATGTCGATATGTCGTTCGCAGCTGGGCTGTGGTATTCTGTTTGCCAGTGCAATCAAGTAAAAATGTGATCGAACATCTGAAAAATTTTTACTCTTAAACTTTCTTAAAATAATATTTTAATCTTGGACTATGTCTCGGTCTACACATTTACTTATCAGAAATTCATGAAGATTCTTTCTGTTTCAAAAACGTTGTTATGCTTAATATCAGTATACCAATTGTAAGTAAAAAATTGTATATTTTTTCCAAATTGACTTTGTGATATTAATAAGCGCCATTTTGTAGCTTTCCCTGAAGAAGTGTCAAAACTGTACACGAAATATTGGAATTTGAATTAAATTACTACCACTACAAGTTTCAAAATTTATTGAAATTGTGCCCAATCACAACCGTTACACCGTTAAACTGCAATTTTTGCAATTTTTATCTTTCAACTAGTCGGTTGTTACTACCCTTCTACTATATATATATATATATATATATATATAGATATATATATATATATATATATATATATATATATATATATATATATATATATATATATATATATATATATATATATATATATATATATATATATATATATATTATAATATATCAAATATAATATATAATATACATATATATATAATATAGAATATACATATATATATTATATGGAAAAATTTTTTTTGCTCCCTTGTTCATACGACGATATAATATAATAGGTTCATACGACGATATAAAATAATAGGATGGACTTATCAAAAAATTTATCAATATTTGCGTTTATAAAATTTATCAATATTTGCGTTTATTAAATTGAACAATTTTAGACTTGTGAAACTTATAAATATTAACATTCATAGTATTTGGCAAATCAATTTTGCTTTTTTTTTTTCGTATATATGAGGATAGAAAATTTTTTTTTTGGCTCGCACAACTCAAATTTCACTCAAAATAATAAATATGTCATTGAAAATGAGAAACCGTGCTCGCAAAGCAAGCTCAGCCTGTCAATTAAAACAAGAAGCCGTGCTCGCGAAGCGAGCTCGGCCTGTCAATATCATTCGATTATTATTATTTTATTTTTTTTACTGCAAGGCTGTCGCTGCCGAGCAAGCGATGCTACTTTCGTTAAAAATATTATTATATCATCGATAATATTATCATTATTATGATTTTATTTTTTTTTATCATTGATACTTTTTTCAGAGATTAAGTTGAATTTTTTCTCTGCTTTTCCCCAAATATCTTTATCGCAGGCAATGGCTTGTTCACCGTGTATTGTGTGTAAACGTGAGAATAGACATAATATGCGTGTATTAGGTGAAGATTGAGGGAGGGGCGAAGAGAGTGTCCATGTCGACCTATAACACCTAAAAAATAATTCAAATATTTATATAAATTAAAAAAAAAGGAATAACTTATTTTTATTTTTCCCAAATATCTTTATCGCAAGCAATGGAGCGTTGACCAATCTTGTGTGTATATTGACTCTATTTTACTACCCCAATGAGTGCCTGAGCGCTCAGATACTCATAGCACCGGTGTGCTCGTCGTTTGCAAACAAAAATAGTTTGTTTGAATACGTGGCCAATCCATATTCCGGGGCCCGGGATACTGCCTAGTAACGCGATTTAATGACCTTTAGTAACTGTCTCTGCTTGATGTGTCTTGAACTTCATCGAGGATCCCAGCCAGCAATTACATTTTCCGACTCCTTATGTACACATCAAGGATATACCATTACTTCTCCATTACCCCGCTCGTCCTCCCTCGGACTTACGGAAAAGCCTCGCGATGAAGTGAATAGAGGGGGGCGCCCCTTGTAGCGCTACTGAGTGTGCACCGACTCCCACCTTGGACCTTTCATTATAGGCCTTTGCAAAAAAACTAAGATATTTTATTCATTTATTACATGATGAAAGCAGAGACCAACATCACATATTACATGCACCTAACGCACATGCAATTGCGAAACAAAAATCCCAATTTACATATTTAAATACACAAAATTTTGATCTCTACGTTAATAAGCAATATTAAAAACCCTAAATATAACACTTAGACACTTTTCAAGTACTTTAAATCAACAATATGTTCACGAGTCACGCGACGTACATCCGAACTGTACGAATTCTAGAGCAACAATGCCATATCGCATATACAAAGCATTGTACACTTGCCTGAACACCTGCAGCCAAGCAAGTTGAAACTTCGCTACTTAGTAAAACCAAATGAGACAAGAATGCTCCAATCAATAAATTTGTATACAGATGAACTTTTGAAACAGAAAAAGCCAATACATGACCTCCCGTTCTTAATATTCAGTAATATTATTCATTTTTTAATTCAATCGTTTCCTAATTCAGAATCGATTTGAAAATCATTTTAAAGAAGTAGAATATATTCTTAAATTTTGTAATAACTCATTCCCCACAAATAAAATGAATTTTATGCACATGTTATTATTTTACGGACGAAAATATAAATTTTCATTGGGCTGAACATCCCTTCGGATGAAATTCATGAAAGTTATGCAACAATTCAGGAATATTGATAGGAGCGTAACTTTAAAAATTCGGGAAAGTGTCTCTCTTATTCATTTCTGAACTAGAACCCTCAAAAAAATCGAATTGAAAATCAAAAGCGTAAATGAAGTTTTCTTTAAACTTTTACAATGAGAGTAATAGCATATCATTTCTCAAAAACTACAGTCCTGAAATGTTTTTAGAGTTGAATCTTGTAGGAAATTGAAAGTTATGTAAGTTTTATTCGAAATATTTGCCCCTAAACTTTTTAGTTTTCGGGTTATTGCTAATTTGCTTCCAGCCTTTAAGTTAGAGGAAGTTAATATTATTTCCCAAAAACTATAAGTTTCACAGTTTATTTCAGTTAAGAACAATCCAAGGGCTTTTGTGGGACTGCGATTCATTTTTTCGATGTCTTGAGAAGCTTACAGGGAACAATGATCATTCGACAGTATTCCGGAACTAAATTATTTGGAGAATTAGAAGCGGTAATTCCAAAAATGGATATCACATCTTTTGATCATGCGAAAATTGATACAATAATATACGAGATTACAATATCATCCATTATTACAATATAATATAATACAGTTTGTGAATAAATGGAAGTGAGTAGAAAGATACAGCTATAAACTCGTAATGTTATCTATCAGATTCTAGTAATTGTATTTGTGGAGATATTTCAATAATAATACATTATAACAATAGCATAAATTGTGCAGAATACGACATTTTTTACAAAACTCAATCATCTCAATTTGTTTAGAAGTTACAGAGTCAAACAATGTGTGCTCCAGATTCATTTATTCTCTCCTCCGTTTGTTACTCCGGATATACTCCGTGCGATTGTAGCGTCCTCACGCGTTTGCACAAAATTCGTTTTAAAATTGAAAGTATGATGTTTATAACAACAAAAATGCTCAGAGTCGATTCTTATTGATATATCTTATCATAAAATATAAAAATTTCAGGATATTTAGGTCTCATATTCTGGAATTTTTGTCGACAAGTAATAGTTTCTCCACTGTATTTTCATTTCTCGTTGAAAAAATATTACCTAGTTTGAGATATATGATTGCATGATATTTGGATCAAACTGGTGAGGAATAGAATCAATCTGAAACGAACAACTCCAAATAAGCTTGACTATTCCATTCATAGTATTTATAACAAGGTTAACAATGCTAAATCCATGGTATAAAGATCTTAAAAGGTATGATATTCCGGCGTACCAAAATGAAGCCAGCCTGCGCATGACGTCATCCAGAGAGCTCAGTTCATTCAGTACACACCACAGGCTTGGGAAAATATATTGAAATTCTTTTTGTTCATTTAATTATTATTTTTAAAGGGTACGTAATGAAGAGTTGAAGCATTTTATCAATATAGTATATAATTTACTTCACATGAATCAACCTCAAACGTAAATTGATTAGGTCGTTATGAATAAAATGAAATTAGAGCTCAAATTTGCTATATCCACATCCGTGAACGTTTATATTTGATTTCTATCTAATATTCTAACTATGACATCATTCAAAAACTTGAATACATTAAAATAATGATGTACAACCTTCAACTCAATTGAATCACAGAGAATTTATCTAAAAAACATTCGACAAAGAATCTGGATAATAAGACAACTTAAAAAAAACAACGCTCCAAAGCGACAATTATTAACAATAAGAATCAGCTAACTTCGATTCCCAATGTTCACTATCTGGAAGTAGGTTGAATGTATATTCAAATTCATTCTATTTCAACCATACAAAACAAGATGTATTGCCTTATCAGGGTAGTGAATTTCTTAAAGTTATGATCGCAGACAGTAAACTGCGTAGATTTTTCAACTTCAAATTCACGCAAATCATTTCTCGCTGTTATATTAATTTTTCTGATATCTGCAAATATCAATAATTTCAAATATGTTTTTATAGAGCGCTAACAAGAAGAATTTTTTGTTGAATTTCGAATCACACATAATATGATACACATTTAGTAAAAAATCTATACAGTACCTCCCCGACCATGAGTTTTATAGCCAGTTTCATTGCTGCTTCACGAAATTACAATTTTATTCTACAATGGCCATGAGTTTAATGTCCAGTTGCTCAAATTGATCCCAAACTTGGTATTAACAGATAAAGTTGTGAAAAAATAATTAATAATCGGCCAAATCATCTATTTTATTTTTCTATTGAACTCATTTTCCCGAGAGTTTTTAATTGATACCGATTTTTTGAATAATTTAGAAAAAAAAATCAATTAGCAATCGTTTGTATATCCTCCTTGACATTATTCATGCAGGAGCTTTATCTTGATACCGAACACGATAGAACTGAATTACTTATTTGGAAAGAAACAATTGATGTCAATTTACATGTGAAATAGCCAAAAGATCACTATTACAATACTTCCTCTATTATTATAAAAGTCGGAGAAGTTATACCTAGCGTTTTTTGAGATATCTATGATATACCGCACGAACTTAACTATGCCGGGTCTCGTAAAAGAACATTAAATAATTTTGCTCAGTTAGTCTACCGGATACTTTACAAAATAAACCCACAATTATAGGTTCATACAAACAAAAACACAAAATAAAAAAAAAATTTACAACTTCCCGCTTGAACCTAAGCATAAAACACGCTATACGATATGTGTTCACTCTCTCGATGACGTATGCCCCCTCTACCACGATGCGCGAAATCATACCTTCTAAGCTTTTTATATCATGTGCTTAATCGCCATAGAAACGGTGCATATCAGTGGGTATTTGGACGCGTAAAAATACCACCGGGTATTACACTAGTGGTAAAAGTGAGTATATTACTCAAAGATGTTGATGCCTCCAATTTGTGATCTCATGATTTCTATGTATTCAATTGAATATTTTTCTGAATATCTTCATCAATTTCATCTTCTGATTTATCACCAAACCTTTTTGAACTAGTATCTATATCAGAATACAATTTATTTCTTCATTATTCGACAAAGAAAATGCAAGAAATTCTAATTTCTTAGTTTGTCACAACTTTGTTTACTCGATCCTATGAAAATTACGTGACATCCTACTTGATTCATAGGAAATTAATTTGAAAAAATCTGACGTGAACATCACGTGACTTACTTGTACATCAATGGATATATATATATATATTTATATATATATATATATATATATATATATATATATATATATATATATATATATATATATATATATATATATATATATATATATATATATATATATATATATATATATATACTGAATGTAAATCTAGTTGGCGAATCCGTAATAAGCCAGACGGTTGAATGAAAGTAAATTAATTTTTGAAAAAGTCTTGTACAGCGCCGGGATTCGAATCCGAGATCTCATGATTTCCGGTCATGCGTGATAACCACTACATCACGCTGAGACAACTGAGTAAGTCTCCCAACACTGTACAAGATTCTTTGCATTTTTGTCAAGTTTGCTGTACGCTCCAAAGACGACACATTTTTGTGTCTTTGACAATGGAGGACAACGGCTGACATTCGTGAGTAATTAACTCTCATGTAAATATTCTGAATGTAAATCTAGTTGGCGAATCCGTAATAAGCCAGACGGTTGAATGAAAGTAAATTAATTTTTGAAAAAGTCTTGTACAGCGCCGGGATTCGAACCCGAGATCTCATGATTTCCGGTCATGCGTGATAACCACTACACCACGCTGAGACAACTGAGTAAGTCTCCCAACACTGTACAAGATTCTTTGCATTTTTGTCAAGTTTGCTGTACGCTCCAAAGACGACACATTTTTGTGTCTTTGACAATGGAGGACAACGGCTGACATTCGTGAGTAATTAACTCTCATGTAAATATTCTGAATGTAAATCTAGTTGGCGAATCCGTAATAAGCCAGACGGTTGAATGAAAGTAAATTAATTTTTGAAAAAGTCTTGTACAGCGCCGGGATTCGAACCCGAGATCTCATGATTTCCGGTCATGCGTGATAACCACTACACCACGCTGAGACAACTGAGTAAGTCTCCCAACACTGTACAAGATTCTTTGCATTTTTGTCAAGTTTGCTGTACGCTCCAAAGACGACACATTTTTGTGTCTTTGACAATGGAGGACAACGGCTGACATTCGTGAGTAATTAACTCTCATGTAAATATTCTGAATGTAAATCTAGTTGGCGAATCCGTAATAAGCCAGACGGTTGAATGAAAGTAAATTAATTTTTGAAAAAGTCTTGTACAGCGCCGGGATTCGAACCCGAGATCTCATGATTTCCGGTCATGCGTGATAACCACTACACCACGCTGAGACAACTGAGTAAGTCTCCCAACACTGTACAAGATTCTTTGCATTTTTGTCAAGTTTGCTGTACGCTCCAAAGACGACACATTTTTGAATCCGTTGGATTCGCCAACTAGATTTACATTCAGAATATTTACATGAGAGTTAATTACTCACGAATGTCAGCCGTTGTCCTCCATTGTCAAAGACACAAAAATGTGTCGTCTTTGGAGCGTACAGCAAACTTGACAAAAATGCAAAGAATCTTGTACAGTGTTGGGAGACTTACTCAGTTGTCTCAGCGTGGTGTAGTGGTTATCACGCATGACCGGAAATCATGAGATCTCGGGTTCGAATCCCGGCGCTGTACAAGACTTTTTCAAAAATTAATTTACTTTCATTCAACCGTCTGGCTTATTACGGATTCGCCAACTAGATTTACATTCAGAATATTTACATGAGAGTTAATTACTCACGAATGTCAGCCGTTGTCCTCCATTGTCAAAGACACAAAAATGTGTCGTCTTTGGAGCGTACAGCAAACTTGACAAAAATGCAAAGAATCTTGTACAGTGTTGGGAGACTTACTCAGTTGTCTCAGCGTGGTGTAGTGGTTATCACGCATGACCGGAAATCATGAGATCTCGGGTTCGAATCCCGGCGCTGTACAAGACTTTTTCAAAAATTAATTTACTTTTATATATATATATATATATATATATATATATATATATATATATATATATATATATATATATATATATATATATATATATATATATATATAAAACGATGTGATTTTGTGTTTGATCGTATATATCATTGGGTATGTATAATCAAACACAAAATCTCATCATTCCACAGTTAATCGTTTTGATTCTGCAAATCTGTCAAGTGGAATGCGCTTTCAGCCAAGTCGGTTGCTATGGAAACAGTAGGCCATTATTCTCATATTACAACATTCCTAAATACTGATTTCAAAGATTCTACGACTATCAACAGATCTGATTTCATGCGCAGAATTCAAGAATAAATTCCTACTGGAGTGCACTTCTGATCGGTCTATTGTAATGAAAATAGTAGGCAATCATTCAAATTTCAAAAGACTGTCAAGTAAAGTGCACTTCCGGCTTGATTGATCTCGATAAAAATAGGATATTAGCATCTAGACGGTATAGTAGTCCTAAATACTAGATTCTAGCAATCTACATTCAATCGTTTTGGACTTATGCGGAAAATTCGAAAAATGTTTCTAATAAAGTGCTCTTCCGGCTTAGTCGATAGCAATCATGATGCAAGCTGTACAACTAGATATTATAAAAGTGCCTCATACAAAAAAGCTGATTGTTCAGAGTTTATGCGGAAAATTCAAAAAGTCTGTCATATAAAGTGCACTTCCGGCTCCGCCGATTGTTACGAAAATAGAAGATGACCATTAAGATGCTACATCAATTCTAAATGCTAAATTCCAGTATCTTACGGCTGATCATTCTGGATTTATGCGGAAAATTCGTAAAAAGTTTCAAGTGAAATGCACTTTCGATACAGACGATTGGAACCATAATGCGAGGTGCACAACTAGATCCTGGAGCTTTATGAAGATGTAGCTACTGAAACGTGCCTTTGTCGATGATGGATACTTCAGCTCCCGAATCTACTTCAATAACACATAAGACACACATATTTCAAATGGAAAGCATCTAAGCTATCAATTGTTTCCACGATATGGGTGTCATTGTTCTCAATCTTTTGCTCGTGTACTGTTCTATTAGCAGCAAGTTTGTTTCGGCAAACTTTTTGAATGTGGCCTTTTTTTTTGCAGGCATGACATTCAGCATCGTTAAGTTTGCACTGTGCTCTTGGATGGTTGTCTTCACAACCAGAACAGTTCGATTGTCTCTCGGATTGCACTTTGAGAGGAGTCTTTTGATTTCGATTCTGTTTCTTATATAAACGCATAATTGACACAGTTCCTGAACCTCTAATCCCTTTCACATGAGAATTAGCAGTTCCTACTGCCTGGGTCTTTTCTTGAGCTTGAGCAAAAGTCAGGGAAGTTTTGGCAAGTAATCGACGCTGAAGAGCTTCGTCTTTCAGACCACATGCCAATCTGACACGGAGCATAACATCTAGAGAGCTGCCAAAATTGCAGTGTTCAGACAGCCTCCGTAATTCTGCAATGAATGTGCCCACATTTTCCGCCGACTGTTAACTTTTACGATGAAATAAAAATCTCTTGAAGATTTCAGATGGTTTGGGCGAAAAATGAGCTTTAACGAGTTCGATTAGCTCGTTGTATGCTTTAGTAGTGGAGCTGCCGGGGAACACAAGAGAACAGATGATTGCGTACAGCTTTGCTTCACCCATACTCAAAAACACCGCTTGTTTATTTATAGGGTCCGTTATGTCATTTGTTACTAAAAAGCACTCTCATCGTTCGTGATAAGAGTCCCACGTTGATGGTTCTAAGACATAAATAGGTCCCAAACTGTCGAAGGTCGCCATCAGTTCTTGTATTTGTACAGTTCGTCAGAAATCTTGTTTTCTGATGATGCTGCTAGGTCTACCAGGTGAGCGTAGCACATTACTTCACTGCGGAATTTTACCTTATCCCATCCTCGTCACCAAAATATTAAGTTTCATCAAGAGTTAATATTTGTCCTAATGATACTCTCTAGATAACTCAAGAAATAACTTATTACTCACACATTTGTTGAGAATTACATCATGATAATGATTTCAGATTATATTATTCACTGTTATTGTCTTCTTGTAAAGGTCTTCACCAACATCGCTTTCCTAATCCGAATAAGGATTTGGAGCATTTCAATAAATAGCTGAATATTCTGGATATGGAAGAGTTACGTCCAATGGATAAAATCAAAGTGTACACTTATATTCATTCCCAATACAAGAGCATCGGAAATCCAAGATTGCAACTGGAATTCCTTGCTCATTCGCAATTCTTCAGGTATTTTTAAATGAATATTTTTGAGATATTGATAACAATACAGTAGATATTCAGTTATAAATAAGCTACTAGAGTTTTTTCTCATGTGTTCCAGAAATTCCATGTTCATCCGGGGCTAGTCCAGTTCAGCTTTTATATTCATAGCAGATGGGAAAACAAGTTGGGAAGATACAAAACTATGAAATAGCAACCATAAAAAAGTTTCAAGAAACTCCTATGTAGTGGGACTACATCCTTCAATTTCATAAGTATCATCAGAAGGAGGACGTTGGAAACATGCAACTATGAGATTACGCCAAAACGAAGTAGAAATATATACTGTCCGCAAGTTCTCAGTCATCCAGTAGCAGCATTAATGGATCAAATTGCAAAAAACAAAGGTATAGCAAAATAAATGAACATGTTATGGTAGTCTTCTAATGAAGCGTGTGTTGCACGAACGACTAATTGACGTTTAATAAAGATGCATGTATAAATAAGAATGAGAACTATATTCCATGTTTTCTACTCTTCCCCTTACGCGCGTCTGAACAATTCTTCTTGACAATATTCATATCAGGTTAATTTGAAGTTGTGCAGATAGTAGCCCTTGCAAAGACACTATTTTTTTTTGTCAATACAAATATTGTGTTTATTTTGTGTAGGTATTAGAGGGGACGCTATCCAAAAAGCGCGAATTATAGCTTTTATGGACCAATTGTTTGATTCGTTGAACAATAGCCAGCGCCGTAGCTAGAGCCTAGCAGCAGGGGCGTATTTCTTGGAATACAATGACATATTTTTATAGACTGTGAATTTTTATCAATCGCTTATGTTAGAGAAGCGCTAAGGTGGGACAGTGTAGCTGAAACATCAATATCGATCTAATAATTGATAGAATGGTAACCGAAAGAAGGAAAAAATTATGTTATAGATAATATAAATCATGAAACTTAACTCAGGCCAGTCCCTCTTGTTTTACGTGATTATAACTAACATTGGATAAAATAATATCAGACGAACATTCATTTCACATCGCATATCCATTAGGTAAATCATAATAAATAATAATGAGCATTTTGAAGAGAATAGTCGTCTTTCAAAGGGCGCAAAATTGGTATCTCGTCCTTTGCACCAATTTCCCTAGCTACGTCGCTGACAATAGCACTAGAAGAGATAGTAATGATTTGTTCTTATTGTTTCGATGTATTTGTGAGGAGAAGATGGAATTTTTTTATTTTTATTTTTGGAATAATCTGGATTAGAATAGCGATCAAAATGTTCTTCGGAAATTATTCTTAATTTGGTTGATAATTCATGATAGAAATGTGAGACCAACTCAAAATGGAATGAATAAAAATGATTCGTACTGTGTGTACAATAAAAGTTGATTATTTTCCGTTTTTATTGTTGTTGTGTGACGAATACAAATTTCTTTGAATTATACAAAATATGGAGAAAAGTATTCATATTTTACATAGTTTTCGACAAAATTCTACAAGCTATAAATAAATATTTCAATATTCAATTGAATAACCATTCATTGATTCGAGCCGGCGTTAGTTATCACTCCTATCATCAGACGGTGTTAAAAGACAATTCGAGCTCATAACATTGCAGTTTACCATCTATAGTATGTTGGTAGTCTGCAATTCACTGTTTCACTATTCCTCAGTCGAATCGTCTGCCCACTTATATACAAATGTTCATCTCTGGAAATTTTCTACGTCATTCGAGAGCACGTTACAAGAATATCCGACCATGTGGGGTAATTCGACGCGATACAGAGAGACAAAAAATCCGGTCTAGACCGGGCCAGATTCAGAACCTAATTGTTAGCTCTACATTAACTTTTCAAGATTTGAAAGAACTACTTATGCACACAGAATCATCTGAATAAAAAACTGATAGAGAACCAACGGACCTGAGCTCATTTATGACTGGTTTCATAAATTTTTGGAAACATGCATGGACTGATAAACAAACCAAACGATAAGCAAGTGAACTGGTACAACTGACCCTTGAATCTGAACCTAAGAAATTTTTTATCTGTTTAATCCACTGGTACGAAAAAAATAATCATCTCATAGCTCAATATTAGCCACGAAGGTGTTATCATCAACGAACGCCCGTTTTCATAATCGAATTCACTTTTCAACTTTTACCAATGTGACTCTAAAACTTCATTCTTATTTTGAAGTTGGCGGTTTCCATATATGTTACTTTAGTTAAAGTTAATTTTAAGATATTTTAAGTAGGCTGGCACACATGGAAGTGTGATGAATCTTGATATAACCAAAAAATTGTGCGTCATTTATGATGACAGCAAGTAGTTATTTTGTCTTATTACTTATTATGAAATAAATATGAGCAATAAAGAAAGATTAGGAGGAACAAATTTCCCTAAAGAGGAAGAATTGGTCCTCATTGAGATTATTTTCAAGTTAGAAAATAGAAGAATCAGAATCAAGGAGTGCTATGGCAGTACTAACATTTCTTATTATTCTACTTCCTGATGCCATCGATACTCCAAAAAAGTCAGAGGCAGGCATAATCACATTTACAGTTGCAAAAAACGTAGCGTCAACAAAATTTTTCTTAACGATGGTATAGCACCTCTGTTTAAGATTATAAATTTGAAACATTTTTTATCAAATTGTTATAAGAAATTCACTTGTCCATAATTATTAACTCTTCCACGTATATTATCTAATAATACAAAAATAGTAGCTTCACCTAATCTGAATCTTTGATAGATTTCTTAATTAGTCCATAAAGCACAACTGTATATCCGGTTTATGTACATTTTTGATTTTCTTATTACAGAATACCCATTTTCGGAATCACTGTGGGATGAAGATGATGAGAATATATTCATTCTAGAAGTTTACAAAAAGTAGAGTCTTATAGCCAGTTGCACCGCTGTCCCTTAAATTTCAAGTGTCGTTTAACTAAACAATATCATTTCAAGACTCAAAAGTCAAATGTGACATTAATATTGGTGTCATTATTCTGATTCGATATTTTTTGTTCAAGTGAAACTTAAAATTTGAGCTAGTGCGGTGCAACTGGTCATTAAAGTTTGTTTAAAGTGATGTCAGATGTCACTTTACTTTAAAGTCATGTTAAAATCCTGAAGTAACATTATGAAAAGGAACCTAACTTTAACTTTAACTTAAAGTGTTAAAGTAGACCTGAGGGTCGAATAGGAAAATAGGCGTAAGCTCTTTGCCAATCTTCAGTCTTTCATTAAAATATGGCACCTTCAAAAACTCATTTAGTCTTGGTACGTTTCACTTTCACGTCATTCATTTCATCCTCATATTTATAAAAAAACTGTTCTTTGTTACCTGTGAGGTCACTGTGATTGTAATTAGCCTCGTTTTGTCCTATTGACCTCGTCCATGTTATGTTTATTTTGAAGGCTGTCTTGTCGTATTAATTGTTCCATATCATGCTGCCGCCGAGTGGATTCCTTCATCACTATTTATTTCTTCGCGTCTTAGGCAACACTTCCGCCATTTGTGTATGTTTGACTGAAGAATTATCCAATTAAGGTCGAGATACGATGTTCTTTAAGTCGCTAATTAATCACTTACTTCAGTGAAAATCGGTACTCAACTGTTTGAAAGTCTTGTAAACGGTCATTTTAAAAGAGTGTCTTGAAGACAATCATGAATCAGAATTCTTGTGCCAGGTTAATACCAGGTCAAAGTTTTAATCACCTTGGGTGGATTCAAATTTGTGACATAGTTTTTATAAACGCTGATCATCGGAGCTATTCCGGATCTAAATCATTCTTGCAAGAACGATGAGGCCGATCAACATCTAAAGATAATAAACCATTTCAATTCTGAAGTCATTCATTTATTTAAAATCTTACAACTAAATATCAATACAGTTAGTTAAAATTTCACATTAAAAAAATCGATAGTTGAAACATATCGCATCTTCGACGCTAATATGTGTGTTCTTTCTAGACTCTCCCTTTTCTTTCCCTTTTATCTTTCGTCATTTTCTACGTCTACATTTCATCGCATTTTTATCGCCATCTGGATCATCTATTTCGACATCCTGAACGTTATTTCATCAATTATCGCCAAATTGGGAGTTTATTATCACGGGCCAACACCCCAGCTCCATCTGCTCCGTTCGTGTATTTTCGGCTGTGACGTCATCGAGATCTTCGCTGTGACCAGCGATCCGCGCCATTTTGGTGAATCAGCACATGCACAGAAGCTAAGATTTCAAATTTTTGTTATCATTTTTCGTTCATTATTATTATTTTTTACTATGCTCCACGTACATTAAAAGTACAATCGAGAACAATATTCTATGAAAACGGATTGGGTAACAAATGGATCATGAATGAGATTATTCTAGGAACGTTACACAATCAAGTCACAGACAAATGGATCTTTTCTGTAACTCAATCGATGAATTTTTATCGATCATTACCTATTCCAGTTAATGAGCACTGACAAAAATTCTGCATATTTGCTTGTCACAATTGTTTCCATTTGTCAAAAAACTTATCAATCGATAATAAATTAATGATTGTGTTACAGAATACGCCAGATTGTTAAGAATGACAAACCAACACTTGCATATGCCAGTTATTTATGCTAGCGCTATGATGGGGATGAACATCTGAATAATATGATCCGTCAGAAAATGAGACAACTTGGATATTTTCTAATTCACATGAAGAAAATAGAATTTTCAATGAAGAATTTAGACTCCAATGGAGGAAAAAACTTTCCAGAACTCATTTTTCAATATATATGTTTCATTTGGCTAAATAAGACATAATCAAATTATATTCCATTCTCCACCCACAGAAGTTTGAAAGTTTTGTGAAAGCTGTAGGATTATGTTGTAGTTACAATTTTGTGGATGAGTCATACAAGACACCATCTTCAATAATAGCAATTGGAGAATTGGTGAAGGATTGTGGTAGAAGATTTCTTGTCGAATACGCAAAAATTAATGATTGAACTCGAACTGGAGTAGTAGAAGCTTGGTTATCAATCTGTCGAAAAGAATATCCTCTAATTAATAACCGAGCTCATCAAATTACTCAACGCAATAAATAGAATAAACCTAGAGCTCTACCGCTCACAGAAGATATAATCAAATTGAATAATTGTCTACAAAAGCAGTTTGATGGCTTTTTTCAATTTCTACAGGAAGGATTCAGCTCGAAATAATTTGTCGTAATGCTGTTCACCGTTAATACTAATTTTCAACAGAAAACGTGTAAAGTAGAATAATCCTTAATTAAAGATCATAAAAATAGATATAACATACAAACTGAAATATTTTCCAAAAGATACATGCGAATAGAAGTAAGAGGAAAATAAGGGAGACCAGTTTGCATGATGGTTAGTAATAAGCAAGTTGAGAAAATCGATTTATGACTTGAACTTTGAGAAAACGCCAATGTACACTTCAATAATCCATACGTTCTCGGACGAGACATCAATAAATATTTCGAAGATAATATGATATTTAGTCACATTCACATTCCTATAACATAATTTTCCGGGTGACAATTAATTGGTAATTTATTACCCGCAACCAACTATTTGATCACTATATTGAATCTCCTTCTTAAGCCTGAAATGTTGGTTCAAAGAGATATACTACCTGCTATTCAAAAATTTTCAGTTTATCTTTGATTCCTTATCATTTATCATTAACTGTTTCTGGCATACCATCTCGTTTTGTCAACAGTAGAATGATAAATTCACCTCTCTCTCCTTCTTAAGCCCGAAGTATTGGTCCAAAAAAATATACTACCTGCTATTCAAATATTTCCAGTTTATCTTTGATTCCTTATCATTTACATATCAATAACTGTTTCTTGCATACCATCTCGTTTTGTTAACAGTAAAATGATGAATTCACGTATTAAATAAATATTCGCTATTATTGTTGTGGAAAAGGTTTCGTTGAAGAGGATGAGTGGGGAAGCTTCAAGACGTGTGGGTCTTCTCTATCCGATTTTGATACTTAACCTAGGGCTAATCGATCGGATATTTCTCACCTATAGAAAAAAATATATATAAATAATCAAGCTAATCTAGAAGAAAATGGAAACGAGTGGAACCCTGCCCCTATTTCAGAGATTAGTGCAGTGGAATAGTGAATAACCAAACATTATAGTTAATTGTAAAAATAAAAACAAAAAAATACTAGTCAAAAACGTGCTACAAAATTTATATGCTCATATTACTCACTTGTGGCCTCGAAAAATTTTGGTTTGAGTATTAATCCAAAGAACACATTATCTGACAGCTGAGCGGACCTACCTAGGTCATGAAGGCCACGCGAAGTGAGTGGCGTGGTATCAAATTCCAACTGCTGCTGCTGACGAAGCGTATCATGCCTACCCACATCACCATATTTGAAGGTATGGTAGTACCTCTGCCAAGACGAGCCAAGCAAAGCGCAAGCGCACTACCTACCCATTCTCGAAGAGCTTCATCGTTTTTGTGAACCCTCATAACTTGGGTTTGGATTATACCAGATAAACAAAATTCTTGGGATATGATGTCAATAGTGGACTTATTGAACAAATAGAGTTTCAATTGCATAGCTCTTATACATAGCTTTTATACTATATGTTCTATTGATATCTAAAGAATCTAAAAAACCCCGATAAACTAGTATTAGTACACAAACAACAACGAAGTTCTGAAACTTGGAACCTCTACCCCCAACCCCTTAGACTAGGGGATGGAAGTTTGCATGAGACCTTCGCAAATTTTGATGCTGGAGGTCTAAAAATTGATATAGGGACTCCTTGTTAAAAATAATAGTGAAATGAAAACTCACAAAAAGAAATGCTGTTCCACCAAAATCATTTTCATGTGAAATGTTGCCAAGACGAAATCAAGTGGCTCGCACTGGCAAAAAGTTATCAGGTCTCATGTAGAGCCAAGCTCATAACTCTACATGCCCTATTTCTACAAGCCCTAACTTCGCAAACTCTACACCTCAGTCAAAATATGTGGTTTGGCCAGTTCGCTACATTCACATGGGCATAAGGTGGAAAATTCATCTATTGCTCACTCCTTCTTGTTATACGATAGTTCTTATAGTAACGAAACGGCCAAGCCACATATTTCGACCAAGGTGTAGAAGTTGTAAATTTAGGCCATGTAGAGTTAGGGCGTGTCGAGTTGAAAGCTTGACTCTACATGAGATCTGATAACTTTTTTGAATTTTTTGCATAAATCTAGAATGATCAGCCATAGTATATTGAAGTTTTGTAATCAGCATTTCTATAACATCTGATTGTACATCTTGCATTATGATTGCGATCGGCCAAGCCGGAAGTGCACTTTACTTGAAACTTTCTCTAAATTTTCCGCATAAATCCAGAATGATCAGCCGTAGGATACTGGAATTCAGCATTTGTAATTGCTGTAGCATCTAAATGGTCATCTTCTATTTTTGTAACAATCGGCTGAGCCGGAAGTGTACTTAATATGACGTTTTTGAATTTTCCGCATAAATTCTAAACAATCACTCGTAGAATATTTAAATTCTGCATTAGGCACTTCTGCAATATCTATTTGTACACTTTGCATTATGATTGCTATCGACTGAACTGAAAGAGCACTTTATTCGGAAAAATTTTTGAATTTTCCGCATAAATCCAAAACGATTGAACGTAGAATGTTAGAATTCAGTACTTAGGACGATTATACCGTCTAAATGCTTATATCTTATCTTTATTGAGATCCACCAAGCCGGAAGTGCACTTTACTTCACGGTCTTTTGGAAATTTTTGCATGAATTCGAAACGATGAGGTATAAAATATTGAAATTTGGTATTTCAGTCCGCTGTAGCATCTAAATGATTTCCTACTATTCTCATAACAATAGAATGAACCGGAAGTGCACATCAGTAGTAATTTATTTTTCAATTTTGCGCATAAAGTCAGATCTGTTGGTAGTCGTAGAATTTTGGAAATTAGTATTTAGGAATGTTGTAATATAAGAATAATGAAATACTGTTTCTGTAGCAACCGATTTGGCTGAAAGCGCATTTCACTTGACAGATTCTTAGAATCTCTTGAGTGAGTCCAAAACGATTAACTGTGGGACGATGATATTTTGTGTTTGATTATACATATCCAATGCAATATACGACCAAACACAAAATCACATCGTATTATATATATATATATATATATATATATATATATATATATATATATATATCCAATGATGTACATGTAAATCACGCGATGTTTACGTCAGACTTTTTTATTTTGTTTGACATTGTCCATCTGAAAATATTATTACAATCATATTAATTATAATCTGAAGTGACAGAAAACTTTATTGAATAAATTCGTGTACATATCAAATGATGTACAAGTAAGTCACGTGATGTTCACGTCAGATTTTTTCTTTATTTCAATATTTATCAACTTCTCGTATATTTAGCTACATTTCAGATTACATTGAGAGCAAAAATATGAATGTTCCCTTATATTATCGGAATACAGAGAAACAATATAAATTAATTGGGGAATTTCCTCTACGTTAAGTTACTTTTTATCGACTATTCATCACCGTGAAGAATTTTTATTTAGTGAAGACTGCAGTTTACCGATCATCTAGACTACAATCGCTTCCAAATTTTTGAAGAAAAGCATGTAAATCTTCAACTTTTCTAGCAAAATGTAAACTGAGTATATTCTGTGAGAATCTAGTTCTTGTTGGTTGTACCTGACTTGTACTACTTTGTGAATGTGGACTTATATTTCTTGAATAATTGAAGAAGCATGCAACTATAAGTGAACAATTGATTATGTAAAAACTATTTCCAAGGTATTGTCGCCATTTTAGAGGTAAGAATACTCTTACAATGAAAATCATTCAATTGGACTAAGCCTCAACGTTTCATACTTATTATTTCAACAAGAATTCAATCGATTGAAATATTGATATTCTTCATGTCTCATACATAGTTTGCCGCTCCAAATTGAATCACTCTTTCTTTGAATAATCATAAAAAGAAACCATAAAAATATAAGCTCTTATCATAATTACATAAATACCTGATAAAGTAATGGATTCCTCTATCGCGTGATAATAAGTTCAAAATTTGAAAGTGATTTCTAGTTAAACTCATACATGATCAAAACATTATTTCATTCACTATAAAAATCCTAAAATATAATAAATTCTACAATTGTCATATTGTTAACAAGCAGATTTACAAGAATTAGACCCAAGATATTCAGTTCCTAATGAATTTATTCGGTAAATAATTATTGTCAACAGTAATTACACAAGAGTTTTTTATTTTGCTGGATAAATTTCTGTTTTCACGAAATCTTGTTACCTAGCAATTTTACAAGAGAACTGTTCTAATAAAATCACGACACCTTGGGTGGAGTGATTTTATTTTTTGAACAGTTTTCGAGTCAAATTGCTGTCAGGTTACAAGATGGAGTTATCAAACTGATATTTATCGCAAGAAAAATAAAATGCAAGAGTGTAATACGGCGTGATAATTTAACGAGGCCAGGACCACCGTTACTGATATATCCGCCGCCGCAGATTTCAATGTCACCGCAAATTGTCACCGCAAAAATTCACTGGATGAATAAACCTTTGTTATCATATTATTGTTTACTAACGTTATTGTTGCATTCTCTGTTTTACTTTAAGATTTCATTTTCTATTGCAATTTTTCCATTTTTTAATAATAAATAATAATTTAGCTTCCAAGTATACCGTAATTGATTTATTTGTGTATCCTCAAAACTCCTGGCCCTTCTCCACTGCAGCAACCTCTAGGCTCCTTTTTTCAGTGTTCCACCGCTGAATAATAACCGACTGTACTGCAGAAGTCGCCCGAGCACGAGCAACCAGGGAACACTGGACAAAAGATAGAGTGTTCGTACCGTCCGGCTCGGAGGGGACGTCACAGCGGTTTCATATTATTGCAATATCAAAACAATGTTGATAGAGGAAATTGTTCATTTAGAATCACTATAGTCCGGTTTACAGTACATTTTTAAATTCTGAATAGAATTAACATCAAGATGAATTCAATAATATAAATAATAATAATAATTCATTTTGCGTAAGAGCTTTGACTCTGTATAGAATGATTGGTATATTATTGTATCCATATTTAATATCTTTTATTAATACAGTAAACATTTGATTGCAATATATGATTGAAAATAAATTAAATTAAATATTTAGTGCAGAAGCTCGGCGTTTTAGTACATTTTGTGCATATTTGAATATACTGTAGATCTCTCTTTGGTCGGATTTGAGAATAGGTCTGTCATACTATGGGTAATTGGCTGGAGATGTTCATTGAGAAATGTTGTCCTGAAGGAAGTATATATAGGACAACTGAGTAGAAAGTGCTGAATTCCATTGGATTCAAGACTGTTGCAGATGTCACATATTTCTTCAGTATTAAATTTGTGACAGTATCCATCTTGGTAAATAAGACATTGGTTGTATATAGGCCTGTAATATATTGCGTGGGATTTAGAAAGAAAGGAAATTAAGAGTGGAATTGTATGTTACAAAACCAGGATTATACTTTGAATGTTTGATGCGCTGTGTCATTTTTATATAAAAGTTCTTTATACGCTACAATGATGTTGTTCGTTTCTGACGGTTAGGCAGTTTTGATTTTCTCACATCCATTGGAAGTTGAGATTAATAAGAGTCATTCCGATGTATTTCACCCAGTTGAGTTTATCTTTTTGCTGTGTAGATATGTTGGATGCTCCGTTCATGTGAAGTAACTTGTTATAACATCTTTTGACATATCTTGTCTCAGACATCAGCAAGTCTTTATACCACCATTTTCTTGTGGTATGGTCAATAAATAAATGTCTCTTTATTGAGGCAGTACGAATTGCAGTGTTTTCATTGAAATTCACTAATGCCCGTACTTATAGTCAATACTTCGCTCGATCTCATACTTGAGAATTGCTCAAGTATGCGAATATCACCAATAGTCGTTACTTGGCTACGGAGTAATACTTCGCGTTTGCTTGACTCCGGCTTTACTTGAGTCTATTGCAAGGCTACCTTGAGTCGTGCTCAAGTATTCGTGTCAGTCATTCTTGACATTTGTATTTCCAACATGGATATATGCCATAGAGGTATACATACTTACTGGAACTCACAGTTTCAATTAAATTATCCAGAAATAGATCAAATTCAGTAGACAAACTAGGAATATTTCGCAAATACTGTCATGAACGTCAAACATATCAATCAAATATATGTCAAAAACAAGAAATCTCAAGCTTCGCCAAGTATCGACTATAGGATATGTAGAGTCATGAAGTTAGATACGGAAACCTTCCTGACCGGCAGAGGGAGTTGAGGGGAGTAATAAAAACAGGAAATTGTTGAATCAGTTTGATAATCATATTTTTGTATTATATTCTTTAATAAACATATAGAAAAATAAAGTGAGTGAGTTTATATGTTACAAATGGCGATGAGGATAAAAAGAGCCTAAAAGAAAAGAAGGAAAAAAGAGAATAAAGAAGAAAATTAAATTGAAAATGGAGTCACAAACAGGTTTACCGCAATTGGAAGTGTCAAATCCAACAGCATGGAAACGTTGGAAGAGAGCGTTTGAATTGTTCTTAATAGCAAAAGGCATTACTGATTATAAAAGAATGAAAGCTTTGTTACTGCACTGTGGAGGCTTAGAATTACAAGACATATTTTATTCTTTACCCGATGAGGATATCACACCAAGAGTAACGCTTTCAACACCTCCAAAACAGGCTGAATTGGAAGAGCAAGATAAGGTTGCATATGAACTGGCAATAAAAGCGTTAGAAAATCATTTCCTACCGAAGAGGAATGTGATTTATGAGCGACATGTATTTCGTACAATGAGGCAACAAAATGAGACGTTGGAGCAATATACATCCAAGCTTAGAGCACAAGCAAAGTTATGTGAATTTATGGATATGGATGATCAAATTCGGGATCATTTGATTACAACATGTACATCAACTGAGTTACGTAAGCAAATTCTACAAAAATCTAGTGTTAAGCTGCAAGATGTTTTAGATTTGGGAAAGTCGTTGGAAGCTGTTGAAGTACATTCAATGAGCATGCGACTGCCAGGTCAAAGTGGAAGAAATATACAAAGAATTGTGCAGCCAAAACAAGAGCGATCAGGAATTTCAAATGAAAAGTCAGCTCAAGGAAAAAGCAATGTAAAATGCTACCGATGTGGAAAAACGGGACATATAGGAAAACATGAGTGTTGTCCAGCGAGAGGTAAAATATGTAATAAATGCAAAAGTATTGGACATTTTGCAACTGTGTGCAAAACAAAAACAGAAAAAGAAAAAAGAAGAAGGCAAATAAAAGCAGTACAGAAAGACTGGTCGGACTCAAGTAGTGGGGATTCGACAGTGTACAGAATTAGATGTTCTAATTTTGTCTTAGGGGACAAAAATGATAATACGGTAATACCAGGTTTAATTGGTGGTGTGAAATTAAATTTAAAGATCGACTCAGGGGCTTCATGTAATGTCATAGATCAAAGAACGTGGAACTGGTTAATAAAAAACAAAGCAAGTGCTACATTTTCGGAAAAATTGGACAGAGACGAGAAAACTTTATTAGTATACGGAATAAATGAAAAACTCAAAGTTATGGGTAAATTTGTAACGGAAATACGAGTGGGCACGAAAAAAATGGAATCAGAAATCTATGTAATTGATGGAAAAGGGGAAGCCATTCTGGGAAAAGAAACAGCTGAAAAATTAGGAGTGTTAAAAGTCGGATTACAAGTTCAAGCGGTGAGCAAAATAGAAATAGAAACTGGTAAATTGGAAGGAGTACAAGTTCATATTCAAATTGATCAAACCAAGCAGCCAGTACAAGTTCCTTATCGTCGTGCACCCATTGCAGTAAGAAAAGGTATAAATTTGAAGATTGAAGAACTACTGAAAACAGGAATAATAGAGCCAGTCGCGGGACCAATATCATGGTGTTCACAAATTGTACCAGTAGTGAAAGATACTGGAGAAATAAGAATATGTATAGATTTCAGAAGATTGAATGAAGCTGTAATAAGCGAAAAGCATCCAATACCAACTTTAGAAGATTGTACATCGGAATTATGTGGTAGTAAAATATTTTCGAAATTAGATTTGAGTAGTGCATTTTATCACATTGAATTGGCGCCGAAAAGTAGATCGTTAACAGCTTTTCAGGCACCGAGAGGAATTTTCCAGTTTAAAAGATTACCTTTTGGATTGAAATCGTCACCAGAATTATTTCAAAAGCAAATGGATCAATTATTAAGCTCATGTGAAGGATGCTGCGTTTTTATTGATGATATTTTAGTTCATGGAGAAACTCAAGAAATTCATGATCGAAGGTTAGAGATAGTTTTGGAAAAATTGGAAAAATCTGGTTTTAAATTGAATAAGAAGAAATGTGTTTTTGGGAAGAATGAAGTTTCATTTTTAGGACATAGAGTTACTAAAGACGGTTTGAAGATAGCAGAAAAGAAAACAGAAGATATTATGAAGTTTAGAGCGCCAAAGACGAAAAATGAAGTGAGAAGTTTTCTAAGATTGGTAAATTATGTGGGTCGTTTTATCCCAGATTTATCATCAGTTACGGAACCACTCAGACAGTTGTTACATAAAAATGTAAAATGGAAATGGGAAAATGAACAAATTTCAGCATTTGAAGATTTGAAGAAGAAAATCACTACATGTGAAGTTTTAGGGTATTACTCGCCAACAAATCCAACAGAAGTTATTGCAGATGCGAGCCCAGTTGGTTTGGGAGCAGTACTTATACAAAGAACTCCAGATGGACCACGAGTGATATTCTACGCAAGCAAGAGCCTATCTGAAGCGGAGAAGAAATATTCGCAGACAGAAAAGGAAGCTTATGCTCTTGTATGGACAGTTGAAAGACTGAGAACTTATTTGTATGGGAAATTATTTCAGTTAGTAACAGATCACAGAGCATTAGAGTTTATATTCCGAGATCTAGACCGTGTCCTAGAATAGAAAGGTGGGTCATGCGTTTGCAATCTTTTAATTATACGGTGAAATATAAACCGGGAAAATACAATATAGCGGATTCGTTATCAAGGCTATGTAATAATAACGATGAAACGAAAGTGTATACGAGCTCGAACAAATCATTGTATACATTAGTCAAAAGCTATGTACCGAAAGCATTTGAAATAGAAAATCTAGCTGAAATTACGAAACAAGATGAAGAATTACAAGAAGTAAAACGAAGCTTGATGTCTGGGAAATGGAAGAAAGAGTTAATAAGTTACCAGAATATTCAAGAGGAATTATCGGAAATTGAAGGCATAGTATTACGAGGCACCAGAATTGTAATACCGAAAGAATTAAGAAGAGAAGTCTTATCTTTGGCACATCAAGGACACCCAGGTATTGTAGCCATGAAACAAAAACTAAGGGCAAAAGTTTGGTGGCCAGGAATAGACAAAGCAGCTGAAGAGACTGTCAAAACATGTCATAATTGTCAAGTAGTTGGAATAGTGCCTACACCAGAACCAATGACCAGAAGGAAAATGCCAGCAGGTCCGTGGGTGGACATAGCAATAGATTTTTTTGGACCAATTCCATCGGGAGAAATGTTATTTGTTATTACCGATCATTATAGTAGATATTTAGAGGTAATTATAATGAAATCTATTACTACAGAGAAAGTTATAGAACAATTAGAAATATTATTTGGGCGATATGGGCTACCTGAAACAATAACTGCTGATAATGGGAAACAGTTTACAAGTGAAGCATTTAAGAATTTTTGTATTGGAAATGCAATAAAATTAAACCATTCTCCACCATATTTTCCCCAAGCAAACGGCGCAGTCGAACGTCAGAATAGAACTATGAAGAAGATATTACAAATTGCTCGAATAAATGGACAAGACTGGAAGAAAGAATTAAGAGAATTTTTATTCCAATATAGAATGACACCACATTCCATAACAGGGGTTCCACCAGGTGAATTATTTTTCAATCGGAAAATAAGAGGAAGAATACCAAATTTATCTGCGGTTACACCAAATTTAGAAGCTGTTCGAGATTATGATAGCTTGAAGAAATTAAAAGGAAAGATGTATGCAGATGAAAAGCGGAAAGCAGCACACAAAGAAATTGAAGTTGGAAATTTGGTGTTGAAGAAAAATGATATTAGAGAAGATAAATTAGTTCCAAATTTCAATTCTACTCCATTAAAAGTAGTAGAAAGAAAAGGTCCGACGATAGTTGCTGAAACTCCGCAGGGGGTGAGATATAAAAGAAACTCAAGCCATTTCAAGCAATATCAAATGCAAGATAAAACCTCTATTACAGAAGAAGATAGAACTGAGCAAGAAGTAACAGAAAATAATGGAAATGGAGGGAATAACCAAAACGGGAAAGAAGAACCGATTCAAAGGAGTCTTCCAGAAAAATCACCACGGTTGCAACGGAATCGACGAGATCCTATTTGGATGAAGGATTATGTAAGAAAATAATGTAAATACTTAAATGATATAATTTTGTTTTGTTTAAATGTAATTTAAAAAAAAATTTTGGAGAAAGGAGGGAATTGTAGAGTCATGAAGTTAGATACGGAAACCTTCCTGACCGGCAGAGGGAGTTGAGGGGAGTAATAAAAACAGGAAATTGTTGAATCAGTTTGATAATCATATTTTTGTACTATATTCTTTAATAAACATATAGAAAAATAAAGTGAGTGAGTTTATATGTTACAGGATAGATTATCAAGTAAGTATCTATGGTGACTTCGCCTTGACTTGGCCAAGTAATACTCAAGAACGAGATTGAGTTTCGACTATAAGTACGGGCATAAGATTCCTGGCTCTTCAACTCCAGCATGCAATTTCTGACGCGATTGGCAGCTCGTCATCAATAATCATATTGTTATATTAGGAAACGCATAACAAGCAACAATAGATTTTGAATTTTGGTTTAGAACTCCTTTCAAAAGCGTTTTCAGTCGTCTTATGCGAATTATTATATGCTTCTTCTGTTACGGTTCGTGGATTTAGTCGAGACGTTTGAATGAAAGAACGACAGATAAATTCACTTAGTAGGAAATCTTTACCATAACGTCCATATTTCAGATCAGCAAATAATTACCATAACGTCCATCCTCCAGATCAGCAAATGAAACAGTCATTGAAAATACTGCTGTTATGCACACTTCCAGGCCATGTACACTCTATTCCATATTTTCAGATCCACATCACATACAGCTTGTACATTCATTGCAAAAATATTTTCGATCTATGAAAATCTTCACTCCAGGACCACCAGCAAATTTTATTTTCATGTGAATGCAATCTGTTGCTCCTATTACTGCAGGTACTCTTCGAGTAGGCATCTTTATATATTGAGTCTCTTGTTGTACTACTTTACGCACTGCATGTTTCATAATATTAAGAGCAGTAGACTTATGCACTGCGAAAGAATCGTTTAATAATTGCTGAAAGCACTGGTAGCTTGGAATTGTATCGTAATTGAAGTTTGATGAGCTGAAACAGATTTTCATTGTGTGATAAATTTTATTCCAGCACCAATTAATTACTGCAACAACAAAATACTGCGTTTTTCATTATAAAATCTAAGTTTGCAATTCTCATTATCAAGAAATTCTCTCAGAGATCTCACCTAGGAACTTTTTTCACTTACTTCATCATCAGAAGATGATAATAATTATATATAATAACATACAAATTCTGACAAAATAAAAATAAACCCCTAACCTCAATTAAATTTATAAAATCTAAATTTTGTACTCTGATGATGACAGCTTTGCTGTTGAAATGTACATAAGTGTTAAAAATAAATAAGTGGAGAAAAGGTAACCTGCATTTTTATTTCTAAATACTTATTTCGAGAACTGAGTTCTCATCATCAGTAAAATTAGGCGAAACACATTAACAGTAGGCTGCAGTTTTCCTCTAGAGATATGCTCTCTACCGAATAGGCTGAGGATTGTTACAGGAGATATTATCTCCACCAGAAGTGATGTGAAACACAACTTTCGCCTAATTCTACAGATGATGAGAACTTAGTTCTCGAAATACGTATTAAGATTTTATTAATTTAATTAAGGTTAGGGGTTTATTTTACATTCAGTATATAACTTCACCTTAAGACTCAAATTATTTGATATACAAATTATTTAAATCCAATTTTCTATCCATATTTGATCAATTTTTGAGTACCAGATAAATATGTCATAAATAAAGTGACATAATTTGTCAATTTGCAGAAGAAAATCGGGAGAGATACTACGTTCAACTTAATTCTGAATTGAAGTTGAAGATAATCACGATTAACTCCTAATTGAGGTTCTATGAACTCATTTAATGTTTAATTTTGACTTTAATGTAATTTAATCGTGAAATAATTCAATTACGATTAAATTATAGTTTTGTTCTCAATCGAGGTAGAGTGACGTCGAAAAATTGAATTAATTCTGAATTAAATATTTAATCGCGATTAAATAGTTGATTTGCTTTCTACAAACCGACCCTACGTATATTAATAATACAGTTATGCCCGTATTCATAAACGTTCGTTAAACGTATATTGTTTCGTTATCCTTCAAACGGACAGTTATATTGAATTTTCATATTCATAATGTTTGATTTAAAATAACGTTTGTTGAGTTATTCGTTATATTTAATAACTTTTTTTTTGTTTATTAAAAATATAACGAACGAATTCATAAACTGTCATCTGTCATTTTGAGAATAAACGTTACTTGTATTGTTTCATCATTCATAATAATTTTAAGATAATTCAATCTATTATAATACTAATATATTTCTGATATAACTACACCCTATGAAATTCATTTTGAGGTTCAAGTGTATAATTGAAATACTCTGCAATTTTAGAAATGTCAGTTTCTTCTCATACATCAGTATCCACCCTATCGTCATCTTCTGCAGACTCCGATGATAACTTTATCGAAAATGTATTATTAGCCCTGCCCAGGCCGCGATTATTTCGAAATCGAAATGATCCAATGGAAATATTTGACAATTTGGAATTCAAACAACGATATAGATTTGAAAAGGAGACAGTGGTACAAATTTGTGAAATTATTGGCAAACATCTGGAAAGTAACACTTTGAGAAATAAAGCGCTAACTGCAATGGATAAAATTTTACTTACTTTGCGATTTTACGCTACAGGCTCATTTCAGCAAGTTTTAGCTGATCACATGAATATAAGCCAACCAACTGTGAGTAGAATTATCCCTACTGTTACAAGAGCAATAGCTGCTCTAAGAAAATTTTTCATAAAAATGCCGCGGACAGCAGAAGAACAAAGAAAAAATAAATTAGAATTTTATGCATTGCATCAATTTCCCTGTATTGTAGGTGCCATTGATGGTACTTGTTGAAGAGGATAGAACTACCTTGAATTAGGCTTTATTATACATAAATGAATTGCACATTATTAGAAATTGTTTACAACAAAAACAAAGCTTGTAACGTCATAAATAAATGGTAACTAGATGTCTAGATAAATCTATAACCGTACTTACATAAAAATTCAATCTCCAGGTGGAAATAATGCCGAATTGTACAGAAATGGAAAAGTTTGGTTTTCTTACAATGTTCAATGCGTATGTAACGCAAATTTAGAATTTTTGGACATTATTGCGAGATGGCCTGGTAGCGTACATGATGCCACAATTTTTCATGATTCACCTATTAGAATTGATTTTGAAAATAATATATATCCTGACTGTATTCTACTGGGAGATTCAGGATACGCGCTTAAAAATTATTTATTAACACCAGTGTTGTACCCGGTAACGGAGAATCAGGAAAGATACAATGAAGCACACATACATACAAGAAATGTGATTGAAAGAGCATTTGGGATGTGGAAAAGGCGCTTTCCTTGTTTGTCAATAGGCATGAGAGTGAAAAAACAAACTGTTCTACACATTATTGTAGCAACTGCAGTATTGCATAATTTGTGTATCACTTTAAAAGACAATTGTCAAGACCAAGAACTGAATAATCATATTGAATATATTGGTGATGGAATAAATTATAGAATTGCGGAAAACAATGTGAATAACAATAGATTTAGGGGCAATTTTATTAATAATTATTTTTGATAGAATAAATTTGTGATTATTAATTATTTTTATAATTTTTTCTTTCTAATTCTAATTGTTATCTTCCTTTTTCTATTCCTATTTCTTGTAATATAATTTCATTTTCTAATTTTCTTTTTTGGAGCAGAAAAAGCTGCTTCGATTGCTCTTTTTCTTCCTTTGATTTCTCTAACTTCAATTTTTCATATTCTCTTCTCAGTTTCCAATGCTCTTTTTCTTCATTGTTTCTGTTTCGTTTGCTTTCAGTGAGTTTTTCCAGAGGACCATATACATCTGATGCTTTCGCTCTTTTTTCTGATATTTTTTTTTGCTCTGGCACTTTTTTCAGCTTCTGTTACTTGAACTTCATTCATCTGAATGAGATCATTGTCCTAATATTTGGAGAATAATATTTGTTAATGCTTCTCTGAAATATTACTGATATAAATATAAATTAAATGTCTGATAACTAACCACATTAGGCGAAACTAAAATATTGGTTTTATCTTCAATCCCACAAGTATCACTAATTTCAACATGAGAAATATTTTCTATATCAAGAATTTGATATTGGTCCTAAAAAGTAGAGGCAAAGTTGACTGACATTATGTATTTCAAGAGTATAATAGGAATTTACTTGTCTAGAAGTAGTGGATGAATCTACATTATTTGAAAGATAACTATCATGATAACTAGAAGCGCTATCATAAACGTTCGCATCTGGCTTAAATTGTTCTTTAATTAAACCTATGAGCCGTTCTCCATTTGGATCTAATTTTTTTTAAACGTTCCACCGCCTGTTCTATAAATTTTAGCCTGAAATTGGCAAAAAGAAAATTATTTATCTCTATAAAATTTGTTTTTCACATATATTTGCCTTGTCATCGGCGTTATCTTTACGTTTCTTTCGTTTGAAATTATCATAAAAGGTCTTAAGTTGTAATACAGTCCTAGGACCGGCAGCAGTACAAGAATTAAATTCTTCCGTGATCTTTTGCCAGGTGTAATTTTTCTTTTTCACATTCACCGCATCTGTTCTTTTATTTTAAATAATTTGAATAAAGTTTTTGGCTTTCAATAGATCCATAAGAAGCTCTATTTCTTTTTCATTGAAATTTTTGCCTTTCATTCTCTTCATTATATTATTTTTTACGCGACTTTTTAAGAGAAGAAGCAATTGACAGATGACACTTGGTACAAATTATTTCAATTTTTTATTTAAAATTGTAATGTGAAATCAGCTTTTGATACGAAAAGTTACTAGAAATTTCAACCATTGTTATAAATAAACGGATCATTAAATATTTCATTTTTTGTTTGTGAATATCATTGAATATTTTACGTTCATTAAATTATAACAAATCGTTACGTAACGAATCATTAAAATATGTTTTATGAATACGAGCATTAGTCGAATTTGAAAAGGTTACAGTTCCTGATTTTACTACATCAATTTGATGTTGCTGCAAATTTTCTTGGTTTACCACAATTTCTGAACATCGTTCTTCGAGTGCTTCTGATGCTTGGCTGGATATTTTTTTTGTAGTCCTCTTCTCTTTATCAATGCTTTCTTCGACATAACTTTCAGTCACCGCGGTTCAGTGCCATCCCCCATGCTTTTTGAGAGTCTGAATACTAGCCCCACTGTCAGCAAGAAATGTCGCAGAGGACCTTCTTAAACAATAGCCTGTGTAACTGGAAGCATCCAGAAGTCCTAATTATTCTGCAATTTTTGCGAAAGTGTGAATGCCATCTGGTTGAACAGTGCATTTGCTGTTAGAGTAAAATAAACAAATCTGTTGTGCTTTATGGTTGTGAGTCCTGGTTGCAAATATTCATAGTGAATTTCATATCCATTGCATTCGGATTCAATGGTAAATACACATTTTGTCTCGGTTTCAGTATCGTGTATCAATAATGTCCAGTATCTTGTATATCTTTTACTGTTAAACAATACAATTCTGTACGCCGAAATGCACCATTCAGTCCAAATATTAGTATAACTTTGAGTAATAAGATCGGGTTGTCTGGAGCCTCGTTCAAAATTTTTGCTGTTTTTCATTGTTGGAACTTTCGATTTTCTTGGTAAATGAGTCATTCTGCCATTTCAAAAAAGCGATGAGCTTTTTGTATTGTGAAATATCCACATTTCTATTTACTAGTGTTGTACTTTTGAGCATAGAGTATGTAGACCATAGACTAGATGCCTTGAGGACTTTTAACTAGAACAATTTTGAATAAGGTTATTACTAATAAAAATAGATCATTATTGAATTTTTGTCCAATCTTGCGTTCTCCCCTTTCAAAAAACATATCATATACTTTCTCTTATCTTTTCTTCTATTTTATAGGAAATAGTCCTACACAAGCTTCTCGGGCAGCAAGTAAAATATCTTCCACGTTAATTTCTTCATACAGATCTGTCATTATGGAATCTGATCTCGAAACAATCAAACAATTATGCCCAGTTGCACCGCTATCACTTATCTTAAAGTACGGAATGATTATCATGGAAACAATTGTCTATACAATGGTAACCATAGATATTATTCTTTCCTTAAAGTTGAGTGACGGCGGTGCAACTGGCTATTTGAATGTTGTTAGAGAACAAACAATTCATGTTAGGTAACTAAGTAACTGTGTTACATTCTGGATTTCATTGCCGCATTATGCACTCCGCATCACGCGTTTATGTATATTGTCATTGGCTTGGGTCGTAGGTATTCTTTCTTCTTGCTTTGAATTTACTCGTGCGTACTGGTGAGTCTCCCAAAGTAATAGTGTGCTAATTTTTGCATCGTAGCTCGATGTTTTGATACCGGAGTTTTGTTCTGGTATCGAGAAAATAATAAAAACAATCGTAAGATTGAATCTGACACAGCAACAAAATTTGAGGAATCACTGAAATAATTTGCTACGAGGTTGCCTCGAATTCAAAGCAGGCACGGGCTCTTCACCTTATCATCACGATACTCAAGAACGGGAGTATTTATTTCTTGAAATATTTATTTACCCCGTTTTGATCATGGTAATCTTCTTGTCACTCTGTCATTGAAAATAATGCTCAGTAGTTATTCTTCAAATATGGTTTCACTCTCGACTAATTATTATTATTTTCTTCTTTTCTAATGAATCTCGGGATTTGAACCTGATGGTGATGTCCCTAGGTTGACTTTTTGACACACATTGTATCATAAATTTAGAGGAGTTGCAGAACTTAATTGACTAATTCTGAGTTTTTCGCAAACTCTAGCTTTGAAATGGCCCAGCTCCATATTTACCAAAAGTGATCCAAATAATTCCAGAGCCGGAATGGGTAGTTGTGAAGTTAGCTTGAAAAAAAGAAAAACACAAGCTTTATCCAAACAAATTATACTAACAAAAACTAGGGCGTCAAGCGATTGTTAATTTTCCGTCCTTAGGCATACAGCTGCAAAAGCACCTGTAGAAGAAAAGATGGTAGGATGGACGGGTAGAATAGTGGATGTTAGGATAGTTAGATCTGTCGACGTCGATCGAGATGCCGTAGAACATGAAATACAACAATATCTCAAACAGCGATACTGACACCAGCTGAGAAGACACTAAATAAATTACTTCCTAAAAATTAAAGTGGAAGGTACTTTTTTTACAAAATGGATGATAATCAAAATAACCCAAAACTAGTGAATATTTGATTGACGTTGAAGAAAATATATAAATATATATATATATATATATATATATATATAAATTATGTACGGTTGTATCCCTATTCCACAACAATTATTATTGTGTCAGCACTTTATGCAGTACTTCTCCATTATGATAAGAAATGTAATAAAAACCCCTGAATCCTAGAAAAATTGTTCATTGTTCAAGTATTCTCCTGTATCAACACATTGTAACCACGTGTTAAACAAAATTAATTTTTTTCCAAATATTTTGAGTTAAAATATTTAATTGGCGCAGTCGGTAGGATCAGAGAAATACAAAAAGAAATTGTGTGGTGAATTTTAATTCTTTACTCTGATCTACTAATAAAATATCAACCAAGAAAAATGATTTCAAACAAATCGTCTACAACGATCTGTGGAAACAACAAGAAACGCAGACCTAACGAAGAAATCAATTTTCCTTGGAAATCCAGTAGCAGAAGAATCACGAGAGGCAGGAAGACTTGCTGTTCGACAACTTTTCGATCACGTCTCCAGCTCCAGGAACAATCAGTGGCCCGGTGATGTCCGTAAACCATCAAACAATTCTCATATTGCTTACGATAACTTTGTAAGTTAGAATTTAAACAATTTCTCTGTATTACACGAAGGGATACCTCTAGCAAAGACTAGTAATAAAGGTATCGAGGGACCGGCACAGTCCTAAACACACAGAATAATCTACATATGTATTGTAGTTATAATAGTACAGATTCTGAAATTTCTGATATTGAATCAGAAAACACTGATACTTCAAATAACACTATAAAAAGCTTAATTTTAAAGCCAAGTAGATTGAGCGTATCAAATATTTCAACAATGGCTACAACAACACTTTCAGAATTGAAAAACTTTGCTGAAATCATTCCTCCATATAATGGAGATATTAAAATATTAAATAATTTCATCAGTGCAGTAGACGATGTACTGATTTCTTTAACTAACATTGTTTTAAGTCCCATTCAGAGAACATATCTTTTTGGACTTATAAAAACCAAACTCACACACAAAGCGGCAGAATTATTATCAGAAAATAAATTTGAAGATTGGAATGATTTAAAAGTTTACCTTACCACAAATTTTTGTGATAAAAGTACAGCCGAAACAATTTTATTAGAAATTTTGCAGATGAAAAATAAAATCAGTACAGACAAGACTTTAGAAAATATAATTCAGAAATTCTCACAATATAAATCAAAGATTTTATTAAAAGAATATAATCAATTGCAGAAAAATGCAATCATTAAAGAGAATCAAAAATTAGTAGTTTCACATTTTATAACCCTCCTATCTTTATCAGTAAGAGGATCATTTATTGTTGAACAACCAAATACATTAGAGGAATGTGAATGTTTATTGAGAAATGAATTTAATTACTCACATCAGAATTTACATCAATCACCAATGTTAAAAGATAAACAAAATTTTAGCTTAAATATACCACCAAAAAAGTTCCCAAGTCAACAATTCCCATCTAAACCTATTCAATTTAATAATAATCCAAATCAACCAAGACCTTTTGCCCCTCGTCAGAATATGAAAAATTATATTGACACGAAACGTGCTTATCAACCTAAGCCAATGACCCAGCAGTCAAGACTTACGAGTACTATACCTATGTCAACTCAGACAATTAGACAGAATTACAATCTTAACGAAAGTTCAGATGAACTAGAACAAACCGCTGACAAATATGAAATCGTAGAACAAGACAATGAACTTGAAAATGATCCTTTTTTAGAATTGGAGACAGAAACAGACGAACCGAACAAGTAATGTCTAGTTCAACATACAACTTACCATCATTACAAATACAAGACTATATCATTTTACTAGACACGGGATCAAGTATCAACTTAATACATCCTGATTTAATTAAATTCAAAAAAAATTAAAACTTATAACGAAAAATGTACGTTTACAACCGCGAATGGTAAATCAACTATTTCACAGTTTGTTATTTTGAAAATTAATAAAATTCCATTAAAATGCTATGTTCATAAATTTCATAAAGAATACAATTTATTACTTGGTATTGAAGCATTTAAAAAATTAAACATTCAAATAGATTTTACTAGAGATTCTGTTAATATACAAGGGAAAGAAAGTAAATTACAGAGTAATAATTTTAAAACTCGAAAGCAAAATAATAATATTCAAATCCGTTCAGAACATTTAAATCAAATTGAAAAAACTAGATTAAAATCACTTGTAGATAATTTTGAAGATCTTTTTCCAAGCCCCAACGACCAACTGTCTTGTACAAATTTATGTGAACATAAAATAATTCTCAATAATGAAATTCCTATTCATACAAAAAATTATAGACTTCCCCAAGTCTACGAACAAGACATCGAAGAACATATTCAAAAAATGTTATCAGAAAAAGTCATACAACCATCTCATTCTCCTTGGAATTCTCCCATCTGGATAGTTCCAAAAAAGTTAGACGCTTCCGGAAAACGAAAAACAAGACTAGTAATTGATTTGAGAAAAGTAAATTCTCAGACAAAAGATGATAAATTCCCAATTCCCAATATTGATACATTATTGGATCATATTGGTTATTCAAAATATTTCACGACTTTAGATTTGCACTCAGGTTTCCATCAGATCCCTATGAACAAAAATGACATCGAAAAGACCGCATTTTCTACCTCATCCGGCCATTATGAATTCTTACGTATGCCTTTCGGTCTTAAAAATGCACCTGCAACATTCCAAAGAATGATGAATATTGCATTAGGAGAATTACTTAATAAAATCTGTTTAGTTTACTTAGATGACGTAATAATGTTTGGCAAAACTTTTGAAGAACATTTAGATAATATTAAATTAGTTTTTGAGAAATTGAGGCAAGCAAATTTAAAAATCCAAATCGATAAATCGGAGTTCTTGCAAACAGAAACGAAATATTTAGGCTATATTATTACTCAAAATGGAATTAAAACAGATCCTTCTAAAGTAGAGAAAATTAAAAATCTTAATATTCCTAAAACAAAGAAACAAATTAAGCAATTTCTTGGTACAATTGGATGGTATCGTAAATTTATTCCAAATTTTGCTAAACTTACAAAACCTTTAACTTTGTGCCTGAAAAATGGACAAAATATAGATATTTATAATGAATCTTATAGGAAAAGTTTTGGAGAATGTAAACAAATTCTCACTTCATCTCCTATATTACAATTTCCAAATTTTCATAAAGATTTTATATTAACGACGGACGCCTCTGACTATGCCATAGGATCAGTCCTTTTACAAAAAGATGAACTAGGCAAAGAAATGCCAATAGCTTATTTTTCAAAAACGTTAGGCAATGCTGAACAAAATCATAGCACCATTGAGAAGGAATTATTTGCAATAATAAAATCCGTTAAGAACTTCAGACCTTATTTATTTGGCAGAAAATTTTTAATTAAAACAGATCACAGACCGTTATGTTGGCTATTTGATATGAAAAACCCTAACCAAAAACTTATGCGATGGAAAATAGAATTGAACGAATATAATTTTGAAATAGAATTTTTACAAGGTAAGATGAATGTAATAGCAGATAATCTCTCCCGCCAACGTGAGAAAACACAAATTTACAACAAAATCGGTGACGTGACAGAAACAAAAATATTTGCTCATTGTATTTCTGAAGATTTAAAGATGAGTAAAGGCCTGGCAGATCAAGTTAATAAAAAATTTGATGGCAAGAATTTTTGTCATAATTTAAATTTAACCAATGAAAACATTATTATTCAGAATTATAGTAATCAAATAATTATCCATTCAATTACAAAGGAAAAATTTAGTGATAAACCTTCAACCAAGAGTTTAGATAAACCATTGAAAGAACCTAGAGATTATATGCTCGTACAGTTTATAAGCCATATTGGCATCGTAACATTTGGAAAAAGCCCATTCCTGTTGTCAAACCACTCCAAAGCCAAGTATGTGTACGTAAATTGCTAAGTGATGTTGAATTCATAATTAGCAACTTTGATGAAAACAGAAAAAGTATGTGTAGGGCTCAAGTTACCAATATAATCACAAATTATCTAAATGACAATGATAAATCATCTTACCTTCATCACTTGTTTTTTAGCACGAAAAAGTATTTAAAATCCAATCCAAATCTCATAGTTACACAATCTGACAAAGGTAATGCTACGTGCGTTATGGATGAACAAAAATATCATGATCTATCTCTGGAGATGCTGTCTAACCGAAACTGCTACAGATTGCTAAATGGAGACCCAACATCAACGTATCAACAAAAAGCAAACCAAATTATCAGCAAATTGAAAAGTCAACAAATTATACCACCTGATTTGGCAAAGTCACTAATGATTTATAATGCTGCGCCACCTAAATATTATGGCCAACCTAAAATTCACAAACAAGACCTGGTGCTTCGACCAATCATAGCATCAATAGATGCACCAAACAGCAAAATAGCAAAATATCTTACAGAATTATTGACTAATTCGTATGAAAAAAAAAATCAATATTATACGAAAGATTCGTTTGAGTTTGCCAACTCCATAAACAATTTTCAAATACCACAAGGATATATACTGATAAGCCTTGATGTTGTATCACTGTTTAGCAATATCACTTTACAAATAACAGTCGATAGCATAACAAAGAAATGGAATATTATTCAAGACTTCACTCCACTAACTCTGAATGAATTTCTTGATTTATTGAGGTTTGTTCTTGACACTAATTACTGCATCTATGACAGTCAATTTTACAAACAGCTGATGGGAGTCCCAATGGGAGCAATTATTAGTCCGATAATAGCTCAATACGTCATGGACTCACTACTCGATGAGTGCATTCCACAATTAAAATCCCAACTACCATTCCCGAAGAAATTCGTGGACGATATCGTAACAGCTATTCCTACAGAAGAACAAAACAATATATTATCAATTTTTAACAATTTCAACACCCACCTTCAATTCACAATGGAACTGGAAACCAATAACTGCCTACCGTTCCTTGAAACTTTGTTAATCAGAGATGCAGCAGGTATCATTACATTGGACGATAGCATCGCAAAGGTACATGCATTATTTGACACAACAGCCAAAGCAGCTAAAAATAAATGTAGTTCTGGGCCTAAAAAATAGAATATTACGGATATCACACCCTCAGTATCACCAGAAGAACTTACAGAAGCTAAAAACTATTTTACTTAAGAATAGTTATTCATCCAAATTGGTAAACAGCTTGTTATTCAACATCCAAAGGGATACACCAGGCACAGAAATTCCACCAGTACAACCAGAACCATCACAGCCCCAAAATATAAAATATGCATCGTTACCGTTCATTGAAACATTAACTCCGAGAATACTGGAAATTGTAAAAGATGATAACCTCAAAATTGCATCAAGAAGCTGCGTAACTGTCAAAAATATATTTACCAATATGAAAGATCCAAATCCATTGTCATACCAATCAAATGTAATATATGACATCCCATGTAAAGACTGCAATCAAAATTATATAGGTCAGACGTCACGAAACTTAAAATCCAGAATAACATCTCACAAAAGTGATAACAAACTAAAACCAATGTCAACAGCTTCAGCCATCCACCAAAACACAACCAAACATCATCAGATTGATTACCAAAATGTTAAAGTATAATGCTGGGGCCACACTTACGTCTTACGCCATTAATTAAGGTGTTATTTGACATTGAAGGTAGGTGTAGCCACGTCTTAGCGTGATAATTTATTCACGGCGTTGATAATGACGTGAGGAGTTAAGCGATAGATCGGTTGGCGGTCCAATTCGACACATCAAAGTGATCAAGCGCGTTATTTATTGCAATGTTGTGGCTACACTAGCGTTTGTCTCTGTCAACTGTCATCGTAAATTTTGAATGTGCGAATTTGAATTCAGTAAGTTTTTCATGGGAATAATGGTATTATCAAAATTATACAATGGAGTGGTGCAATCAAATAGCCATCGCGTTCTTAGAAGTGTTTCAAAAGGAGCCTTGTTCATAGGTGCTTTGACGGCCAATTTAGTGACATTTATAATAACATTTATCATTGAATGCTAGTGTGGCCCCTCAATTTGACGCATAACTTAGTGCGTCATATTTGACGCGATATCTATTGTGCTGGGGCCACATTTACGTTAACGTTTAATGCCTATTATTGCACTAGATATTGCGTCAAATATAACGCTCTAAGCTATGCGTCAAATTGAGTGGCCACACTAGCATTTAATGATAAATGTTATCAAATGCTGGGGCCACATTTACGTCTAATGTCACTAATTGAGGCGTTATTCAATAATGAACACATTGTCAATGACAATATGTCAATTGTCACATAATGTCGTTAAAAATGACATTAGACGTAAGTGTGGCCCCTGCATAAATGTCACTAAATTGGCCCTCAAAGCACTGTCCTATGAACAAGGTTCCTTCTGAAACACTTCTAAGAATGCGATGGTTACTTTATTGCACCACTCCATTGTATAACTTTGATGATACAATTATTCCAATGAAAAACCTACTGAATTTGAATTCGCACATTTAAAATTTACAATGACAGTTGACAGAGACAAACGCTAGTGTAGCCACAACATTGCAATAAATAACGCGCTTGATTACTTTGATGTGTCGAATTGGACCGCCAACCGATCTATCGCTTAACGCCTCACGTCACTATCAACGCCGTGAATAAATTATCACGCTAAGACGTGGCTACACCTACGTTCAATGTCAAATAACACCTTAAGTAATGGCGTTAGACGTAAGTGTGGCCCCAGCATTGCAATAATAGGCATTAAACGTTAACGTAAGTGTGGCCCCAGCATTAGATATGGAAAAGAATTTGTTCAAGAGAAATTTTTTGGAGAAGACTCATATCCAAAGAAACCAACATTCCATGAACAAAAAAACTGATATTGACAACTTGAGCAATATATATGTTTATTTGTTAAATTTGGCAAATAATAAAAACAAAAATAATAACGTCAATTCTACAAAAAGCAATTGATTTCAGTGATGTGCTTTATCAATCATTACAGTATTTATAAAAATGTTTATGTCTCGCGGACTTACTGCAGTCACGTTGCCAACTTTTGTTCAGTTCAGAAATTGGTCACATATTTTATTTTTTCAAATTCAAATTAACTTGGTTCTAAAATGTTGAATTTCATCCTCCATTTCTGATGTGTGATACTTGACAAATTTACCAGTTCTGTTTCTACAAAATTTTCTGTGATAATGAAGTAAAATTTATTAAATTATTCATAAATACAATTTTAAACAGTTATGTGTTTTAACAAAACTAAATTTTATTTAAAAACTTACAAAATGATACAAATCTGTTGTACACCAGATGAAGTGTCAAAATTCATTATATTCCCAAATTTATCCGTATATTGTTCGATTTACTAACAGATGTTTTTCTCAAAAATAATCTCGCATAAAAATGTAAGTAATATTGTATTGTATTGTATTTTTTCATACTTATCAATATGTAAATTTTGATCTGTGAATAAATTCTATTTTAGTGTCCTGATGAAGGCTTAAACCAAGCCGAAAGCTAGACGAAATTCTAAAAGAGAAATCTTTCATTTTATTGACAAAAAAAAAACCTGACTGCTAAGCCTACAAAATTTACTGTCTCCTATATATATATATATATATATATATATATATATGGATGCCAAATTACATGATCATCGTAGGCCGTCATATTGATATCCGGATATATATATATATATATATATATATATATATATATATATATATATATATATATATATATATATATATATATATATATATATATATATATATATATATATATATATATATATATCCGGATATCAATATGACGGCCTACGATGATCATGTAATTTGGCATCCACTGAAAGTATTGAGTATATTGTTAATTGTGTTGAAGTATACTCAACAACTTAGTGCCCTTGAATCCAAAGTGACTTATATTCAAATTTTAATTGACTACTTGACTACATAAATTTCATACTATCATCAATATGATGGTATCAGAAAGTCGTTCAATGAGACGGTCAAATATACGATCTTGCTCATTTCCATGTTATTGTACGACCGATTATTACAAAACTCCTTCATTTTGACGGCCGGCAGCGTTGCCAAACTATTTCCGTATTCTATGGGGATATTCTGCTTGTAATGAGATACAGATACTGATTCTGCTGACACAATGTAAGATAATGTCTGCAACTTACGGAGGTTTTTGAATCTTCACTGATATTATAAACAGGGAAGATTTGTATTTTCGTTCATATTGCGAACTCAAGAAATGTTGAACCTATTTTAAAAACTATTCCATCAGTAGAATCCTATATTATCACTTTGTAACATGGACTATAATTTACTTTCAAAAAAGGAAGGAAAAATCCAATAATGTAACCCAAGATGTAAAAAAATGACCAATAAAACTCCTCGCATTGCATGCGCTGCAATATAATTTTTTTTATTACTCATGCGGGATAAGTACTACTTTGCGTACGTTTTTCCGGGCGGTAAATAGCTCTTTGCTTTTTGAGTGCGCCAAGCATAATTTGAGTGCGGCAAGTTTACTTGTCGCACGCAAACCATTTTCCGCCCGGAAAAACAAACGCAAAATAATACTCATCCCCCATTTGTAATAAAAAATACTATCTGCAACTCGTGCGGTGTTGCCAATTGCCCAACTTCGCTCTCGTGGGCAATCGACAACTTATCGCACTTGTTACACAATATACTATTATCTCCCGTAATTTATTTTATTAAATACCGATGATGCAATTTATGCATAGATCTACGTACTACTCAACAGATTATGACAGTTGAAGCTATATTCCAACTATCATTGAGTTATTCAAGCATCAAATGTAGTATTATTTCCCATAATTAACTAATATTATTCAACTTTGCTTCAAGGCTTCGAACAAAAAAAAATTGAATAATAAAGAATAACCATCCATGCGAAATCAGCACAAGCTGCTTTTCATTCATATTTTGACAAAAATTACTGAGTTTTAAATTCTGCGTCAAATTGTGTGGTCACTAAATTGGCCGTCAGAGCGCGGACGATTGCCAACTGAGCCAGTCCAGGTATAAATTTCTTATCATATTTGACATCTGCGCCAACACTTAAAAATAGGTAAAAATAAAAATGACCAACTGCACCAAAGAATTAATTCCCAGTACAAGCAGAATATGTGCGGTAAGGATTTTTCCTTATCTTAATTTTAATCTACAAACCTTATTTTTAACTATTGATAATTTATTATGTAATGACTTTCTTCGGATGTGCAACTCGTTGTTTAATGTTGAATTTGTTTTCTGTTGAGCTATAATCACCTTACGAATGAAATACCTTATGCTCTGTCTTCACATTGTTGTACATTGATAATTTAACTTAGATATGATCATTTTATTTGTGTAAACATATGGTCTACGGATTTTTTTCAAATAAATTATTCTTGAAACCTATTACAAAATTTATTCTCTTATCAAATAAAATGGAGATATAATCTAAATATTATTGAAACCTAATAAAATCTCTTCTAGAGCCCTGCAGTGCAATGGCCGTCGTTTGGCCTAAATGTCTATATTTTTGGGTAGGATTGAATATATGACCGAATTAAGAGATTTTCACTGGCGCAGATGGAATACGACCCAAAGCGCTATCCCATGAACGGAGCTACTTTTGAAACACATCCAAGAATTTGGCTCTCTAGTCACACCTCTCTATTTTAAATTTTTTTGTGATTATACTATCTCCACCAAAAACTATCCACTTTATAATACGCGAATTCAAAATTGACTATGACAGAGACAAATGCTAATGTGATCACAACATTGCAATAAGTAACGCGCTTGACTCATTTGATGTGTCGAATCAGACCGCCATCCGAACTGTCGCTTAACGCCTCATGTCATTATCAACACTGTGAATGAAATGATGTGATACGTTTTACTAAAGCTTTGAAGAAGTTTACTCTTAGTTCAGCTATGATAGGGCCACATCTACGCCTAATGCCATTGATTGAGGCGTTGTTCAACAATAAACACATTTTCAATGACAATATATCAATTGTAACATAGACAACGCCTTGATTAATGGCACTAAAACGATTTTCATATAATTTCCATGAATTAAAACTATGAGTTTATCTTGATACAGTCCCTCCCATACTAATACGCATTATAATTATTGATGTGATATTTGTTTTGCGGCCCGCGGTGTTGTGCCTAATTTGCAGAATAATTTTATCTCTAGAATTTCTCATATTCAATGTTCTATTAAAATACTCTCTGATTCTGTATGGAATTTCAAGATTAAGGCTTCATTATCAGAATAAATGCGACAAACCATGACAATTCATAATCTTTCCACCAGAAAATTTTCAGAAAGATATGTGATGATGATATTTTGATATCAATCAGGATGAAGATGGAATAAAACAATGTAGCTGCAGTCGAATTCTGTAAGTTTTATTTTCTTAATACATTTGATTCGCCCAGGGACATCTTCAGGAGGAAACTAGTCAAGATTTGAAATATTGTAAAAATGCAATTGCGTAATAATCACACAAAAATAGCATAAAATTTCCAAGTATTGAGTATTATCTTTTTTGTGTGCCTATAACTTGAACTATTATTTATTTCATACATGCATTTTAGATTTGTTAAACTGTTAGTAAACAACCACAGCACAATATAAAATAATAATGACTACTGCAGAACAAATGGAGCATTTACTAATTTATATTGTGCTGTAATTGATTTATCATTCCATTGTTATATGTATTTATCACATTTTGTGATTTGAACTATTTCTTTCTGAAGATGACTCCGGACGGGCCGAACGTTGAGAAAAGACTATATTTTATTCACTGACTGCAACGTCAGTAGTATTTTTTTTCCATCATCATACGCATCCTAGACTAGAAATTTTCTATAAAATGAATATGTTTTGATAGTTTCATTGTATGGAATGAGCTACGTGATTATTTACTTTTCATACTCGGGAGGAAACAAACGGGAATGAGATTTTGCTGTCATTTTCGTGACACTAGATGTATGTTTTACAGTTGCAAATTCACTGAGATTATACATGCTTATAATTCGAATGAGATTTCAATGTTGCCAAGTGAATGGTCGTCGGGTAGTCCGTAACATGTTGAGAGAGTATACCCAAAATTTATACGTTGAACAGCGCCGCTAACAGAGACGGAATATCAGTGAACTAGAAATATACAGAAAATTTTTTCCACACAAATCGACGGCCAACTAAATTTCTTGGACCATCTTATATCTCATCGTAGAACACTTAACAGTGTTAGTAATCTGACGGCCATATATGGCCGTCTGATGTACTCGGCCGTCGAAATGATGGCAAAATGACAATGTATGGCCGTCGGATAGTCCTATGGATGAATATATATATATATATATATATATATATATATATATATATATATATATATATATATATATATATATATATATATATATATATATATATATATATATATATATATATATATATATATCCTCTAGTAATTGAGATATCTTCTGTTGTCAATATTAATTTTCATGGTAACTTCTCCATAAATATTTTTTATTATTCGAATAATTCTTCCACTGACTCCTATTTGGTACATTTTGTCGAGTAAGAAGTCATGTGGTACTGAGTCTAAAGCCTTTAAAAAATTTACGAATATTGCATATTTGCCTGATTTGTGACTTAACATTCTAGTTCGAACAATGTTGTCTATAACAAACAGGTTATCTGTGCAGGAAGGCTGTTTTTGTGGTTTGCTGCCCAGACTTGCAGGCGATTATTCAATATAAAAGCTAGCATTTTCAGGACTGTGTTTATAAGAGCTATACCTTTATAATTATCTGGATTTGTCGGATCTTCTTCCTTATAAATTGATGTTAGCCTGATTTTCTTCAATTGTCGTGGGACAGCTTCATCTGATGAGTACTTGTTTGAAATGTTTCTTAAATGAATCAGTCAGCCTTCGGGCACGTATTTTAGTTGTTCGTTTAGTGTATCATCGATTCCGGGGCTTTTGTTTGATTTTAGATTTCTTATATCATATCTTAATTCTGTTTGAGCTATTTCTGTATCTAGATATAGGTATTGAAGTTTTCTGGTCCCTGACGTTGGTGGGAAGGGGTTCTCAAACACCGGTGAAAGGGGTCGGGGTGGATCCGGGTTTTGCCCCATTGCGTGCGGTGGGGTGGGATCAGCATTGCAGCATGAATGATGACAGGTTTAACCTGCAGAATTTATGGGAAGCGAATGAACTGAGTGGTTGATGGATGCGGCGGGCAGAAGTCGATATCCAGCGGTAGCAATCTGCTAGAGTGTATGACTAAATGCCGTATGTGTCACAGTGAGCCCCTTGAGAATCCGAGCGGCCCTCTACGAACAGTATCTGATGCGGATCACCCAGCTGAAGCCAAAGTTTCGAGATGCGTTGCAATCTTTGCGGGAGACGCCGGAAAGGACCTTGTAAGCCTAACCGGGGATCTGAAAGAGTCCCCAAGGAAGCTGGAATCCGTAAATGATAGTGCTGGGGCTATGGCGTCAGCAAGATGCGCCAGGGATAGTAAGTGTGGCACTGGACTCAGCTTCAAGAGGAAGTTATCATGGAACGGCCCAACGATGGCAGCCACAGTTAGACTGGAGGGAGACCATACTCATGTAGTACCGCCTTAAAGAACGTTGGCTTCCCATTTCCTGTCCAGAGTCATGTATTTTGCAGGGAGTGGGAAGGCTTTAACAACGCGCGACTATGGGTGCGGTTGTCCCAGAGTATGCGTCGGATATTCATCTATTTATTTTTATTCATTTATATGTTTTGAGAAAACCATACAGCATACGCCTCACAAGTTTGTACGAATTATAATTTCATGGATTTTATGAGTATAAAAATAAAGGTTGTACAAATATTGCTATGAATTTCATCTTGAATAAAAACTGAATATACAGTTTAATATAACTGATCTAAAGTTAATTGTTCAATGATGAGAGTTCTATATCTTATTAGTGACACAGCAAATAAATCTACGTTCTCAATATTATTATATGTTGTCATCATTCTATTAAGCGGAGCATTCATCCTATGATTAGTATTACATTTATTCACTCTGAACAGCAAATAATTCCGTGTGTTAATCTGTGGGACATTAAAATTGAAGCTGAAAATACACATTTCTAAATTATAATGATATCTAAGAATTTTATACAAAGGAATCATGTCAGAAACCATATGTCTAAATTCTAAAGTATTCAAATTGAAGTTGACCAATAAGATTTCTTTAGGAGTATTAAAATCTCTACGAAGTATGGCGACAAATTTATTTCGAATTGACTCCAATTGATTTCTTGTGTAATGGATTCCATATGGAAGTTGCAAATTCTAGCCGAGATCGGACAATGAGACCCAACATTCTATAGGATTTTTTGGTTATAATCTTAATATAAACATTTAATATCAGCTTAGAATCAAAAGTCACACCTAAGTCTCTCAAAGTCTTTTTATTTGATAATAAATTATCATTAATTTCATGGTCAAATTTGATACTTCTAAATTTTCTGTCATATTGGACGACTCTACATTCATCAATATTCAGTAAAAGATCATTTAACTCACAATAATCATATAAGCGATTTAAATCTGATTGAAGTTTCAGGCAGTTCTCAGGCGAGTTTTTTCTGAAAAATATTCTCAAATCATCTGCAAAAAGTAAGTATTGGGCATGGTGAAAAAAGTCAGAAATTGAACTAACAAATAGATTGAAGAGTAGCGGACCCAAGTGAGAGCCCTGAGGTATCCCAAATTCCACAATAATTTCATCAGATATAAACCCGCTTATATTTACAAATTGAGATTTGTTTTCCAGATATGAATCTAACCATCTCAAAAGTGAACCATGGATACCATTCAACATCAATTTTTGTAACAAAATATTCATGTTCACGCGATCGAAGGCTTAACTGAAATCAGTAAATATCACATCTACTTGCTGGCGTTGATCTAATTGAGAAATTACATATTCTGTAAAGGTTATTAGGTTCGTAAGGACTCACTTTCCTATAGTGAATCCATGCTGTTCCGGAAAGAATCATATTTTTAAAACAAATTTAATTTGTGTAATGACTGATTTTTTGAATAATTTAGCAAACATAGATAACTTTGATATTGGGCGATAGTTTTTGATATAATTTTTTTTCTCAGATTCAAATATTGGAGTTATGTAAGATTTTTTGCAGACCGATGGGAAGATACCCAATTGTAATGATTCATTATATATGATTTTCAGTGACTGAAGTAAATGAATTTTATCAGGACCAGGTCTTGTGGTACAATCTAACTCGAGGAATGACTTTAATATCGTCTCAGAGTTCATGTGAATATTGTTTATATTCACACTATTGCTGGCATAATCACTATAACACGGTTTCAAATTTTTACTTATTTGTACAAAGTAACAAGTAAGTATTGTGAAACCGACAAGATTCAGCTATCGAGTTTCTGATGGCAATATCCGTTTTGAGCTTCCCTGAATCCATTTTGACTATTTTTGGCTTGATGTCGGTATGTATGTTCGTATGTGCGTGCGTTCGTGCATGCGTAACTCGTAAATCTCAAAACTGGTTGAACGTATAATGTTGAAATTCTGTATTTAGGACTGGTATAGGCTCTTGTTGTGCACCTCGCATTATGGTTCAAATCGTCTGTACCGGAAGTGCACTTTACTTGACACTTTTTTCAAATTTCTCTAATGAATCCAGAATGATCAACCGTAAGATGTTGAAATTCAGTATTTGAACTTGATGTTATATCAGAATGGTTACCTGCTATTTTTGTAACAGTCGGCCAGGCCAGAAGTGCACTCTACTTGAAACCTTTTTAAATTTTTTGCATAAATATAGAATGATCCGCCATAGCATATCAAAATTTCGTATAGAGAACTTCTATAACATCTTATTGTACATCTTGCATTATGATTGCGATCAACTAAACCGGAAGTGCACTTTACTCAAGACTTTTTTTTTATTATCCGCATAAAATCAGAATGATCAGCCGTAGGATAATTTAGCATTTGGAATTGCTGTAGCATCTCAATGATCATCTTACATTTTTGTAATAATCGGCTGAGCCGGAAGTGCACTTCATATGACAGATTTTTTGAATTTTCCGCATTAATTCAAAGCAATCAGCCGTGGAATATTTGAATTTTGTGATAGGCACTTTTATAATATCTAGTTGTACACCCTGCATCATGATTGCTATTGACTAAACCGGAAGAACACTTTATTCAAAGAATTTTAGAATTTTCCGCATAAATCCAAAGCGATTGAACGTAGATTGTTAGAATTCAGTATTTAGGACGAATATACCGTCCAGATGCCCATATCCTATTTTTATTGAGATCTATCAAGTCGGAAGTGCACCTTACTTGACAGTCTTTTGGAATTTTTCACATAAATTCGAAACGATCAGATGTAGAATAATGAAATTTGGTATTTCAGTTTGCTGAAGCGTCTGAATGATTGCCTACCATTTTCGTAACAGTAGACTGGACCGGAAGTTCCCTTCAGTAGAAATTTATTTTTTAATTTTGCGCATAAATTCAGATCTGTTGGTAGTCGTAGAATTTTGGAAATCAGTATTAAGGAATGTTGTAGTATAAGAATAATGACCTACTGTTTTCATAGCAACCGACTTGGCTGAAAGCGCATTTTACTCAACAGACTCTCATGCCCGATTTCATGACCGGGAGTTAGACTAACCTGAGTTTAAGTGACGGGGAGTTAACCAATGGATGGAGTTTCAATTCATTTGATAGATATAATTGGTGAGTGATGACACAAATGATGCAGAAATTGATACTGTCACCAAGGAAACGAACGCTTTAAGGTCCAGTTTCATGAAAGCCAGTTGAATTTATCCAGAGGTTATCTTATACAAAAACTATTGTTGATACAATTGTAACTATAGTTACTAACTCAAAATAACCTCTAGATAAATTTAACTGAGCTTGGTGAAACCAGGCCAAAATCGGATTAATTTGACTCGAGATCGTGGAATCGGCCATTAGAGTCTCTTGGGTAAATCCAAAACGAGTAACTGTGGAACGATGAGATTTTGTGTTTGATTATATATATATATAAATATATATATATATATATATATATATATATATATATATATATATATATATATATATATATATATATATATATATATATATATATAAGTTTTATATTGAATAATTGAAACTTTATTTTTGAAAAGCAAAAATTTTATTGAAGAGACAAATGCTTAAAACATATGTCTTTTAATTACAATGATGAAACACGATCTAAACTCTTAGGATAATCTCACTGCATTTTTATAGTATTTTAACACGTCTTATGCTACGTCACAAATTCATAGAAATAGGAATGGAATTGCTGATACAATAAACTATGAGTTCACGTAACTCCTCCTTTCTTAAGACAGTGATTTCATTCCTAAATCTTCACAATTTATTACAATTATTCTGATTGAAAACTTAAGGGTTCTTCTTCCTTCACATTTTGTTTCTTACTTTTACTCTTAAATAAAATAAGTTTATATCTGTATTTCCAAATTAACATAAAAATTATTATTATAAATATAACTATTATCATTATTCTTTCAAAACTCCATTCAATAGGTATATTTTGTTCATTGTTAATCAGTTCTAGATCAGACTGTTTCATATTTACTGGAATAACATCTTTCAAACCAATTTCTGAATTGATAATTATTGGTTGATCATCTACAAATTTCAAATTCACATCTTTAATAATTAACTCCTTTTTAACATTTTCTTTCTTTCCTAACTGATAACCATTCACTTTACAATTATTTGCTAAATTAATTTTATAAATTTCTTGTAATTTACTTTTTATATTTTGAGTTTCACATTCAAAATTAAATTCCTTCTTTTCTTTACTTACAATATAATAAACATTCGAGTTTTCTATTTCAATAATATCTAAATATTTATCATAATCAATGATTTACAAAAAGTCATATTAAAATCTCTCAACATATTTGCTAAACATAAATCAATCGTTGAATAATTCGTTTTGCAATAATAATTTTTATTCAAATTATAACAGTATTGAACAATATAATATTCATTCACTTTATATTCCAATATTAATTATCTATCTATCGTTAATATTTTATAATCAGCAAATGTTATAGGAGTAACTTGTTTAACTTTGAAATCTGTTTCCTTAAATTCTGGTATCTCGAGCAAATATTCTATTACATTATTTTCATATTTACAATGGCTGGTGATTAATATTGATATTTCCCAAAAATTTAAATTATTATTAATTTCTTTAACAATTTTCCTTAACATTTCTATATCAATAAAAGAAGTATGCAACTTATTAATGTTACAAAAAGTTGAACCGGTTTCAAGCTCATCCATAATAGTTATTAAATTTATTTGTAAAAATGTTACTTGATTCATTACATCTTTTATTCTAAAATAATTTTCATAAGTCATTGTCGAATTAATCAATTTTCCTATTTGCAATAACCGAGAACTCAACACTTTCTCATTATAATTTAAATTTTGTATTTGTTCGTTAAATCTATCAATCATTTCTTTATTATATCCAATATTATCTAAATTTTGTCTTTGAAGTATATCTTCATTTTGTTTAATCTGTTTAAATAATTTCTCATATTTTTCTGCGTCATTTGCATCAAGATTACCAGTAATACTTTTAATTACTGATCCAAGCCCATTAATTAAACCTCTTTTAGTCCTTTTGTGTTCGAATTTGCAAATTTATCATAAATTTTCTGTTGGTTAAATTTTAAAATATTCAAATGAGTCTCTAACTCTCTTTTATAATAAGTTTCTGACTTACTACTTGCAATTTTTGTGATAATTTCTTTATATAGTATTTCTATTTTCATTTTATTATCAATTAAATCAGATAAATCATATTTATAATAATTAAAATTATTTTTTACAAAAATATTAGCAACTCCTAAATCTATTATATTAATACCTATATTATTTGCTACTGGCTCTAACATCTCCATTCCTAGGCTGAGGGCCCTGGAACATACAAACGTTTTCTTTTCAATTTATCTATTTTAAATTTACGACCGTCGTCTAATTTTACTTGTTTTTTAGTTTTATTATATTCGACAGTCGCTTTCTTATACAAGGGACTTTTATATTTGGTTAATAGTCTGGGATTTTGCTTTATAAGAACTTCTGCGTCCAGTTCTTCAAGTAATTCATCCCTCTTGGGTTTTTGTTTTATCTGTCTCATTACTTTATTAGCTTCCAATCTTTTTCTAACCTTATCTCTAATTTTTTCCAAATTATCTTTCCAAAAATTAATATAATCACCTTTTGAATTATCAAAACTCATTATTTTACTATTTTCAGCAAATAAAGATTCTACTGGGGTAAATTTTGTTTGATTTAGACTATTATTATATGCAATCATTGCTAATTTGATTTTAATTTTCAAATTTTGATCTTTAAATTCCTCTCTTCGTGTTAATATTCTCAAATGTTCTATTAAAGTACTGTGAAATCTTTCAATGATGCCATTACTTTTTGGATTACTAATTGATGTTAAATGTAATTTTATTTTATATCCATTTAGAAAATTTCGAATCAACTCATTCTTAAATTCAACACCACTATCAGTTATAATTTCTTTAGGTACTAAATAATCTGAAAATATTGAAATTAATTTATCAACGATAGAAATTGAAGTTGTATTTTTTAAAAATTTAATTATAACAAATTTTGAAAAGGCATCTACGCAAGTCAAATATTTATTTTTATTCAAAGTGAGAATATCTAAATGAATAACTTCAAAAGGATGGTTAGGTGTGGATGTTAACTGATTGGGGATATCATATGGATTACGTTCATATTTACAAATTTGGCAGATTTCACAATTATTAATATACTTTTGTATTTGTTTTTGCATGTTGGGCCAATAATACGTTTCTTTTAATTTTTGATAAGTTTCCGAAATTCCACGGTGATTTGTTTTGCCTAAGTGATAATTCTGAATAGTTTCTTGTTGTTCATTCTCATCAATTATATCTTCTACTACATTTTTACATTTAATAATTTTATAAGAATCCTTGACAAAATTTTTATTCAAGATTTCATTTAGATTTCTGACTATATCATCATTTTCACAAAGCAAATAATAGTTTATATTTGGCTGTAAATATTCTTTCATGAAATCGTTCAAATAATTATTGTTTTTTATTGTTACAATCAAACGCATTTTATTCAGAAACTTTTTTATCTGGACATTATTTTCATCGCCTTGTTTTATAATAATTAGATTTTTCCCTATATTGATAGGCGATTCTATATACGTTATGCCATTTATAGAATTTAGATGCATTTTAATTTGATGAAATCCGGAAGTAAGATCGAGAGTTGTATAATACATGTTTTTGCCTAACTTGTCTAAAACTTTTGTTATATTTGGTATCGGAGATTTATCACTAATTGTTTTTGAATTCAATTTTCTATAATCTATAACCATTCTGAATTTACGTTTGCCAGATGCGTCGACTTTCTTGGGTACCATCCATACGGGAGATGACCAAGGAGAGAAGGAAGGTCTAATAATTTTATCATTCAATAATTCATCAACTTGTTGTTTTATCTCATTTTTGTAAATTTCGGGATACCGATAATTTTTACTATAAACTGGTGTTTCATCATTAGTTTTGATTTCATGTTGTGTAATGTCAGTAAAACTTAGTGGATCATTTTCATTAAGGAATATATTTGGAAATTCCTGAATGATTTTAAATAATTCTCTTTTTTCTTCAGAATTCAAATGATTAGCTCTTATTTTAATCTCAATATCTTCGTTTATATTGCAAGATACTGAATCAAAATAATTAGAAGGTCTAGTTTGATTGTTTATTGTCAGTTTGATTTTTAAAATTCAAAATTACACCTAATCTTATTAATACGTCTGTACCCAAAAGTAAATTGAAATCTTTGTGAAAATTAAAAATGTAACATTTGAATTCTTCGTTATTTAATCTAAAATTAACATATTGAGTTACTTCAAAATTTCCTTTTGCTGCAACAAAACTAGTTTTTTCATTGAAAATTTCTAATTTATATTTACTAACTAAATTTGGTGATATTAAATTCACGGAGCTTCCTGAATCTAATAAAATAATACAATTATTCATTTTAATATATGGTAACTTGGAATTAGACATAATATTCATTATGTGTCCTGTTGTGTTTCTACGTCTGTCTCTAAAAAATGGTCTTGTTGAGTGTATTGGTCGGTCAATTATATAAATAATAATACTGGACTTTGATTAGACTTGGTTTATTGTATTTAGATAAATAACAAAGATGCATTTAGCAAAATAGTTAAGACGCCATCTTGGCAGATGCACACTTACTTTACTCATGATAACCATGACAACAGTCACGTGACGTACTCATAACATCCTCCTTATTAGAAAGAGTTAAATAATTTTACAGCTTAACACAGTTTACAAAATTGACCAAACTCTTAACAATAACTTTTGACAACAAAGACTGTTTAACTAATTACAAATAAGACAATTTGTTGATCTAAATCTCTATCTATATATATATTCTAGACTTAACTAAATTAATCAGTCTTTCACAGTCATTGTTAGAATGTTTACTTAACAAAATATGAACTCTTATAAGTCTAACCGTCTTGGTGGTCTTATTTCTCTTCCACACCTAGTGCGCATTTCAACTGGAGTTGTATGCTCTTCAATAGACGGTGCTACTGTATGTGGTTTAGGAGATGTTTTGATATTTGGACTTTTTTGTAACGTATCTTGAGATACAGTTTGAGGTGACTGTGAAGGCTTCAAAATATGCTGTCTGTTTCTCCTTCCTATAAATCCATCTGACCCTTCAACAGTATAAGACCTAGGCTGATCACATTTGGATCTTACTGTGCCTGTAATCCATGGAGTATCTGGCATTTTCTTAAAATAGACTTTATCTCCTTCTTGTAGTTCTGTTAATGATTTAGTGTTTCTGTCATAATAATCTTTCATTTTATTTTTATTTTCTTCCTTAGTTTTTACATATTCATGAAATTTGATAGTTCTTGGTTTCAAGTTTTTTGTGACTGTTGGTAATTGTGTTCTAAGTGAACGTGACATTAACAATTGTGCTGGAGATGGTAGATTTCCTCTAGGTGTATTCCTGAACTGAAGCAAAGCAAGATATGGATCTGTTCCTGACTCCTCTGACTTGGTAAGAAAACGTTTACATATCTTTACTGCCGACTCTACCAACCCATTTGACCTTGGTATGTAAGGACTTAATGTATTATGATGTATTCCCCATTCAAAAATAAAATTCTTAAATTCTGCTGAATTAAATGGTGGCCCATTGTCAGAGAATAATTCAACTGGGATACCATGTCTACTAAAAATACTTTTAAGACAAACAATTACTGTTTTGGCGTTAGTACTTGCCACTGACATTAATTCAATATAATTTGAGTAATAATCTTGTACTACTATGTATTTTTTAGATTTATAATCCATAAAATCAACACCAACTTTTTCCCACGGAAGTAATGCAACATCATGTGGTAGAAGTGGTTCTGGAGCATTTGAACTTCTATGTGACAAGCAAATATGACACGACTGAACAATGTTTTTTATATCAGTTGACATAAATGGCCAAAATACATGTCCTCTAGCAAACGCTTTTGACCTTTCAATTCCCAAATGACCACTATGTATTATTTTCAAAATATCTGGCCTTAATTTTTTAGGTATAACTATGCTACTACTTCTGAAAATTAAATCATTTTCTGTATGTAGATCAAATCTATATTGCCAATATTCATGCAGATCTTTATGAATTTGAGTTTTACTTGACGGCCATCCTTCTTTACAGTATTTTTTCAAAATCTGCAGATTTTCATCTTCATTAGTGCCTTTGATTAACCACTGTAGACGTTCTGAAGAGATTGGCAATGACTTAATCATTAAATTTACATGAACAACGACCTCATCATCTAATTCATCTGAACTTGTTTCAGATAGTGCTGCTCTTGACAAGGTATCAGCAATGTACATGTGATTACCTTTCTTGTAAATTACGTTTAGACTGTAGTGTTGTATTTTCAACATCATTCTTTGGAGACGTGTTGGAACCTCGACTAAAGATTTTTTAAACAATGTTATTAAAGGAGCATGATCTGTCTCTACAGTTACAGTTTGTCCATAAATAAATTGATGGAACTTGATGCAGGCAAAAACTATTGAATAAAGTTCTTTCTCTATCTGAGCCATTTTTTGTTGTGTATCTGTTAAAGTTTTTGAAGCATAATATATAGGATGTTGATTTTGTAGCAACACTGCTCCGACAGCACTCTGACTAGCATCACTTTGTAGGACAATAGGATCATGAACATTAAAATATGACAACACTGGAACTTGACATATTAATTGCTTTAGACGACGAAATGTTTTTTCATGATTAGCAGTCCACTGCCAATCAGTAGATTTTTTTAATAATTGGCGTAGAATTTCTGTCTCGCCTGCCATATTTTTAATAAAAGGACCTAAATAATTAAGCATGCCTAGAAATCTTTGTAAATCTTTTAGACATGTAGGAGAGGGCATCTCTTTAATTGCTCTGACTTTGTCCGGATCAGCTGTGATTCCGTCTGCTGAAAAAATATGACCCAGATATTTAATACTCTCCTTGGCGAATGTACATTTTTCATCATTAAATTTGACATTATATTCCTTTGCTCTTTTAAATACTACATCAAGACGCTCATTATGCTCTTGTAGTGTTTGACCGCTTACTAAAATATCATCACTGTATACTGCCACCCCTGGTATGTCACCAAAAATTTCAGTCATAATTCTGTGAAAATACTCAGGAGCACAGTTGACTCCATATGGAAGACGTTTAAAGCGGTATCGACCAAAAGGTGTATTAAAAGTTGTGAGATAAGAACTCTTCTCACTTAATTTACACATCCAAAATCCACTACTTGCATCCAAAGTGGAGTAAAATTTTGCACCAGCCACCTTGGCGCGGACCATGTCTACTGATGGAATAGGATAATGAGTCCTATTAATTGCCTGATTCAAATTACGGGGGTCTAGACATACCCTTAATTGACCATTTTTCTTTTCTACTAAAATTAAAGAGCTCACCCATTCAGTAGGCTCTGTGACCTTGGTAATGACATCCATTTTTTCCATCTTCTCGAGTTCTTGTTGAAGTCTATGATGTAATGCGAATGGTACCTTCCTCGGAGCATCGACTTTTGGCTGGACCTCAGGTTTTGTACTTATGTGACACTGACCAGGAAGACAACCAAGACCGGTAAAAACAGAATTATTACATTCAACAAGTTTATTTAAATTTATATCTTGTGACTGACTCGACTTTAACAGACATGACTGTGACTGACTTTTTGTGACTTTAGGACATATTATTTGACTTGAATTTGACTCATTTTGACTTATTTCAAAAGACAATTGACTAATATCACTTTCTGACGTCTGCAAGCTTGTAGTGTCTACACAAAAAACTCTTTTAATTAGTCCAATTTCTGAGCAAGTGAGTTTACCTAGTACAGTTGGAGAATTCACCTTTGCAATTATAAAATTAATTTGTTTGGTCACATACGACTCATTAAATTGTAATTTACACTCTAAGTTTTGTTGACCTAGTACCTCTAGCCTATTACCAGTGTATGACTTAATTTTTACATCAGTTTTAGACAATAAATTTTCAGTATTAAGTGAATCATAAACACTTTTTGACATAATATTGACATCACTGCCCGTATCAATGATACAATTTATTTGTGAATTATTTATATATAAGTTAACTGTCCATTCATTTGACAACGACTTGGATGATTGAATATGACCTATAAACAATTCATCTTGTTCTGACTGTACCTGTTGTATATTACTATCTGATTGTACATATTTTACTGACTTTGACTTATTTGACCGACAACAGACTGCAAAATGACCCACTTTTTCACATTTTCTGCATTTTACACTTAATGCTGGACACTTATGACGATGCACCTGACCACACCTTGTACAAACCTCCTTTCTTGACTGTTGACTATATTGACTGACATTCCTTGAGTTAGACTTTGATCTTGAGCGTGACTGATTCTTATTATAAGAGACTGAATTTTGTTCTGCTGCCAATTCATCCGTATGATGTCTCGAAGCAAGCATGGCTTTTGCCATCTCTAAGGCCTTATCAAGATCCAACTTATCCTCAAGCAATAATTTTTCTCTGATATAGTTGTATTTTTGATGCATGTTACATATAAACATTATTTTGATTAGGCGTTCTTGCAGCTGCCCTAGTTCACAGTTTTGTGACCTTAATTTTAATGTGCAAGCAAAGTCATCTAAGGTTTCATTTTCACCTTGTTTGTATGTGAAAAAATTATGACATTCATAAGTGAGGTTAGCTTTTGGGGCGAAGTGATTTTGAAATAGCTCTATAAGCTCGTCGTATTTAACGTCATCCTCGTTTTTTCCAAATGTATTGGATATATCCACGCCCTTTTCACCAATGACATGTAAAAATAAAGCTACCTTTCTGCCATCACTTTCTTCATCCATGCCAGACGCACGTAAATAAAATTTGAATGATTGCACCCATTTTCTCCATTGTTGAGCCAAGTTACCATTCATTACCATGGGCTGCGGACTGGACATTCCAGAGAGTTTCTTTGGCTTTTGATTTTCTATAGACATGATGCCGACTTTTCACACGTGAATTTTTACAACGACTTATGACACATAGATTGCGAACCCAATTACTGACACCATGTATTGGTCGGTCAATTATATAAATAATAATACTGGACTTTGATTAGACTTGGTTTATTGTATTTAGATAAATAACAAAGATGCATTTAGCAAAATAGTTAAGACGCCATCTTGGCAGATGCACACTTACTTTACTCATGATAACCATGACAACAGTCACGTGACGTACTCATAACATTGAGGATTTGCAAAGTCAGCGTTTCCAATTTCATATTCATCGTCAATATTATTACTATCATTTTCGATTGCCTCCTGTTCTTGATTGAATAATTCTTCAGAGATAAAATTCTGAGGCCTTGTTCCAAATTGGGTGTTTTGTCTGGTGAAATAATTATTTGGGGTGTTATTATTGGGTCTATTTATTGTATATTTAGTGTTTACTGACATAGGGATAGGTTTACTTGATTGTTGTGCATTAATAATGTTCTGTTTTGGTGCAAAATTTCTTTTAGATTGATTAGAATAATGTTGTATTTGTTGCGATGGGAAACTGTGGGCAGGAAACTGTGCTGGAGGGATATTTGGTAATGATCTTTCTATTTGTCTATTTTGTATAGGTTTTACTGTAGAACTTTGAGCGTTGTAATTGTTACTACGTGATTTGAAGAAGTTATGATCGTTTAATAATAAATTTCCTAATTCATTCAACGTTTTAGGTTTTCGATTGGCAATATTTGATGCAAATGGTTCTTTTACTTTGCCGATATATTCATACAAAATTATTTCTTCCAATACTTTTATTAGATAATCTTCGGTGGGGTATTTATATTCAATTAAATCTCGCAATTCTTCAAACTTTACTTCAACAGCTCTGAAATATTGGAATGGATCTTTATTATTTAAATAAATAATTTCATGAAACACTGTAGTGTAATGTTTGCATACTAAAAATTGTGATTTTAATGTTTTTCTGATTTTAATCCAGTCGGATCTGTCAGTATTCGCAATGAATTCTCAAGCATCGCCAATTATGTGTTTTGAAATGCCATTTTTTATGACATGTTTTTCAAAGCCACTTAAGGGTGGGTTGGCTGATCTAACAAAGGTCATAAATTCGTCAACACTAGATATAAAAACGTTAAGCTGAGCTTTACTTGTGCCATCGTAATCTGGCAGTAATTGTAAACCGTCTTTAAAATCAGATAATCGGCTAGCCATTGTATTTGTATTTGTTTCTATTGAACCTGAATTGTTCTCTACTATATTTAAATTATTTAAATTATTTATTAAGTCCTCAATTTTGTCAAAATTTATTTGTTAGTGTTTAACAATATTAGTTGATAGCTTTTGCTCTGTGCCGGAGCTCGTGAGTCTCATACAACACAAGGTTGCGTACACTACACCCTTCTAATATCCCTAAGAATATTTTCTAGCTTTTGCTCTGTGCCGGAGCTCGTGAGTCTCATACCACACAAGGTTGCGTACACTACACCCTTCTAAATTCCCTAACAGTTTAGTTTGTTAGTAGAACAATGATTTTTGCTTACAGAATAGACAATATGACTACAGCTATCTTCATAGCAGGCTCTCGGTCTACGGGCACTGTGCTTGGAGGGCTGAGTCTTCGTGAGGTTGTCTTCTGGAGTTTTTACAAGCCGAAGTCGATGGCGACGTTTTCGCTACGGTTCTCGAAGGCTTGGAGATCGTCTTCTTGATTTATTCTTTGGTAGTGCGGCAAATGGTTAAAACCAACGTTGACAAAATATAAACGAATTGATTTCTTGCAGAAATTTCGATTTTGTACAACTCGTCACTATCCTACCGACTGCGCCAGTTTTATATTGAATAATTAAAACTTTATTTTCAAAAAGCAAAAATTTTATTGAAGAGACAAATGCTTAAAACATATGTCTTTTAATTACAATGATAAAACACGATCTAAACTCTTAGGATAATCTTACTGCATTACGTCACAAATTCATAGAAATAGGAATGGAATTGCTGATACAATAAACTATGAGTTCACGTAACATTAGCGGGTAGGGAGGAAAGGGAATTATCCAAGTTTGAAGTGCGTGATGCCTAGTTTACACTATTTGTATGACGTGTATTGTTATTGTTTGTGTTTTAATTTTTTTAAATAATTACAATCTTATAATCAACTTGATAAATTTATCAATTCATATTAAAATCATACCGCAATTTATTTATAAAATAAAAGGCTTCTAACTTACCGTGTTATTTTTTGTGAATTGTATTTTAAATGTGAAATCCACATTTTCACAGCTTTTAACATTCACAAATCACTTGCCTTGTTCATCAATTTATATATTTCTGATGAAAAATTGTATGGCACGCCGTTTTGCTATTTAATAGCAAAAATTTATTCCACTTAAATTTAAACTATACATTTTTTTTATCTTGGAAGGTAATTCAATTCATTGAATTTTCATGATTGAATTAAAATCATGCACATAATGAAAATTCAAAATTATTATTATCCTGCAAGATAATTTCAATGGGTTGAGTTCTTATGATTGAATAAAAATTATGTACATAATGGCAAAAAGAATTATTATTATCTTGCAGGTTGATTTCGATTCATTGAATTTTTATGATTCAATTAAAATTATGTACATGATAAAAGTTCAGAATTATTATTATCTTGCAAGATAATTTTAGTGCATTGAATTTTTATGATTGAATTAAAATTATGTACATAATGAAAATTAGGAATTCTTATTATCTTGCCGGATAATTTTGATTCTTTGAGTTTTTTGATTGAATTAAAATTGTATACATAATGGAAATTCAGAATTATTATAATCTTGCAAGATAATTTTAATACATTGAACTTTTATGATCGAATTAAAATTATGTGCATAATGATAACTCAGCATAGAGACTATTTAGCAAAATTATAATAATAATAATAATAATAATAAATGATTTATTTCTGGAGACCAAAATTTACATGGCATGAGAAAAAGTCAAGTAGTACACACAATCGTGTTATTGGGGCCTATCCTTAAGGAATTCTTCAATATCATAATAACTCTTATTTAAGAGATATAATTTCAATTTTTGTTTGAAACTATTTTTCGTCTTAATATCTTTCAAGTATTGTGGTAAGTTGTTGTAACACTTCAAACCAAAGTAGTTGGGATTATTTTTTGATCTATTTAATTTTATATTTGGAACAGTAAGGTTCTCTTTACTGCGAGTATCATAATTATGTACGTCGCTCTGTGTCGTCAAATTGTCTTTGTTATTCCTTATGAACATAGTCACAGAATAAATGTAGATACAGGGAAGATTCAAAATTTTTTCATGTTTGAATATATTTTTACAAGATGCTCTTGCGCTGAGTGAGAAAATATTACGAATTGCAGTTTTTTGAATTCTAAAAACTCGCTTTGCTGAAGGTGAGTATCCCCAGAAAATAATGCCGTAGCTTAGAATGGGATAAAATTTTGCAAAATAAAAGGTTCTCGCAGTGGGAACGTTGGAAAGTATTCTTAGTCTTTTTATGAGATAGCATAGTGAGGCTAGCGTCTTGCAGATAGCATCAATGTGTGGATCCCATATCAGATTTTCATGTATATTGAGCCCCAAAATTTTACCACATTTAATTTGAGATAAGAGCTGATCATTGCAAGGAAAAGAAGTATCATCCTCTCTCTTTCTGTTAGAAAAACTAATAACAACTGATTTGTCGACATTAAGTGACAAGTTCAGTGATGCGAACCAAGATGACAGACTTGTGGCTACCTTCGATATATCCTCAACATCGGACAATAAAACTGACACATCATCTGCATAAGCAACAAAAGTATTAGATCCTAATATATGTTTTATACCATTAATGTATAAAATGAACAAGATCGGCCCAAGAATTGAGCCTTGCGGCACTCCACAACTGACAGGCTGCGCATCAGATTTTTGGTTTGCGTAAATCACCACTTGTTGCCTTTGTTGCAGATAAGAAAAGATCCAATTTGCACACGTACCTCTCAAACCGTACGAGTTTAATATCCCAATTAAAGTTAGATGATTAACGCAATCAAACGCTTTTGAAAGATCAATCATTAGACCAAATATATCCAGACCTTTGTCCATAGCCTTGTAAACAGGATCTAGAAAGTTAGCTAAAGCGGAAGTTGTGCCTAATCCTTTCCTAAAACCGTGTTGTTCTCCAATCAGGATCTTATTCTTTTCAAGAAATGGAAGAATTCTCGACAACATTACTTTTTCGAAAAGTTTATGAAACACTGAAATCAACGTGATTGGTCTGTAATTTGAGACTAATTCTTTATTACCCCTCTTGTATAATGCTATAACTTTGACATATTTGAGAAGATCAGGAAAAATACCTTCTGATAACGTCAAATTGATGCAATGAGTTAAAGGTGCAATAAGTGTATCATAACAATTTTTCAATAAGTTGCTCGAAACTTCATCAATTCCTGAAGAAAAGGAATTTTTTAATGACAAGATTAGAGATAGCAGCTCGTTTTCAGTAACTGGGTGTAAGAATATCAAAGAATCATTTCTAGAACTTAAATGAAAATCAGGAGCCAATGGTAGCTCTTTTTGAATATCCTGTGGTAAATTGATGAAATACTCATTAAACATATTAGCAATATCTAAGGGGTTCCTTACAGTGCTGCTGTTGTTCGTTAATTCATCAATTTTTTTAAATGTGTCAGTATTATCCATGTTCAAGTTACTATTGATGAGTTTCCATAATTTGCGCGTGTTGTTATCACAATTTTCCACACGGTTTGAGTTATAATTATGTTTTTCTTTCCTGATTAACTTGCGATATTCACACTTGAGTTTAGTATAATGTTCCTTAGAGATAAACCCCAATTTACATAATTCATGCAGTTCCTTAATTTTCAATGATTGATATTTTATTTCGGAAGTAATCCAAGATTTGCTCTTGTTATGTTGACTAGATATCGTAATTTTGGGATGAGTAGTTTCAAAATGATACATAAAAGTTTCCATGAAATTGTTAAAACATTTGTTTACGTCAGATTCATTAAAAACAGAAACCCATTGTTCCTGTGCTAGTTGATATTTAAAATGATCTAGATTACTTCTTGAAAATAATCTTTTTCTAATTTTGATATTTCCTGCAGTTATTTGTGGTTGACTTTTAATACAAATTCCCTGGGCAGAATGATCGGAAATATTATTATGTATTACACTGACTTTGTAATTGCCCTTATATACATTTGTGAATATATTATCTACACAAGATTGACTGTTTTTTGAGATACGTGTTGGTTCATTTATCGTATGATGCAGATTATAAATATTCATAACATCCAAAAAAGCTTTCTTATCCATATTATCAACTAAAAGATTGATGTTGAAGTCACCTACAACAAATATATTTGAATTAATATCATTCGTTGTTATTTTTGACAGACACATGTCTATTTGTCTTAAAAAGTCACCTATTTTAGAATTAGGTGACCTATATATAGCTATAATATAATTTACAATATTCAAATGTTTGAATTTTATGGCACAACACTCAAATGTCATCTCAATGTTCAGATCTGCAATAAAATCAACTTTTTGATAGTTCAGTGTGTTTCTACAATAAATAATAACACCACCATGACTATATGTGTGTCTAGAGTACGCATTAGCTATCTGAAAATTTCTAAAAGAGTACGCAGACTGTTCATTTTGCACCAGCCAGTGTTCAGAAAGGCACAATATGTCACAAGGATGAACGGTCAAAAAAATCTCGATTTCTTCAACTTTGTTTCGTAAGCATTGGATGTTCTGATGGACTATGGAAAGAGAAGCAGAGCACGTTTCTAATCTATTTGGAATTGATGTCAAACTGAGGTTTGAATTGTGTTGCGCCGATGAAAAAACCGAGCAACATATGCTCCGCTTGGCCATCTTTCTGGTTTCATGATTTCCTCAAAATTATTATGGTTTATTATAATTTTGAATGATAGAAAATGTTGCGGATATTTTGAAATCATCTCCTCTACTTCTACTTCTGGAAAATCCTGCTTGAGGAAAGAGATAAGATCAGCAGAACTAGTACCTGGATTTATACGTGAAGCGAAAACAAATGCTTTTTTTGGAGCTGTTTTGATAGATGTTAAATTTGTAGCATTGCCTGTAATACCCTTGTTATTACGTCTATTCCTTCCTCGACCACGAACAATATTTGACCAAGAATCAGCCTCCTTCTCCGTTTTATTTGAAATGATTTCAGTTGCAGCATTTTCGGTATTCAATTCTATGTTTACATCTTTTGACAACTCTAGGCCTGACCTTGTAGCGGTCGTATCTGACGATTTTGTACTTTGCATAGGTTTGTCAGATGTCGCCAAAGCAACTTTATTCGTGAATTTATGGTTTGTTTGTTTACCTGCATAAAATAAATTGTCAGGTGGCACTACTGAATCTGAGGAGAATGATTGTCTCTGTTTTTTAGCAGAAATATTATGGTTTCCTTGTCTTTGATAATATTGCATTTATCTTTAATAATCAAGTCTTTTTCCTCGATCAGCTTCTTCAAATACATGATTTCGGTACGCAAAATTTCAATATCACTTGTCACAGTTGTTACTGGTTCAAGTACGTCACTAGCATCCACAAAACTGTCATTCAAATTACAGCACTTTATCATATTATCAATTACTACAAGATTTTTTCTCATACAACAATTTTGATGCAGCACACTTTCACATATAGAGCAAGTCACTGTGTTTTTTATAGCACTACGTCTGCATATTTTACAAATTTTCTTGCTATTAACGACAACAACATCATCTTCGGTCGCCATATTGAATACATATATGGAACTGTTGAATTTTTATGATTGAATTAAAATTATGTACATAATGAAAATTCAGAATAATTATTATCTTGCAAGATAATTTCAATTCATTGAGTTTTTATGATTGAATTGAAATTATGTACATAATAAAATTTCAGAATTATCATTATCTTGCAAGATAATTTTAATACATTGAATTTTTATGATTGAATTCAAATTATGTACATAATGAGAATTTGGAATTCTTATTATCTTGCAGTATAATTAAATTTCATTGAATTTTTATGATTGAATTGAAATTATGTACATAATGGCAATTTAGAATTATTATCATCTTGCATGATAATTTCATTCCAATAAATTTTTATGATTGAATATAAATTGAATCAAAATTATGTACATAATTTTAATTCAATCATAGAAATTCAATTGATTAAAATTATCTTGCAAGGTGATAATAGCTCTGAATTTCTATTATGTACATAATTCTAATTCAATGCATTAAAATAATCTTGCAAGATAATAATAATTTTGAATTTTCATTATGTACATAATTTTAATTCAATCATGAAAATTCAACGGTTTCGTATAATTCTGCTAGATAGTCTCTATGCTGAATTATCATTATGTACATAATTTTAATTCAATCATAAAAATTCAATGTATTGAAATTATCTTGCAAGATTATAATAATTCTGAATTTCCATAATGTACATAATATTAATTCAATCAAAAAAATTCAATTAATTGAAATTATCCTGCAAGATAATAAGAATTCCTAATTTTCATTGTGTACATAATTTTAATGATCTATATATGCTTTCAGAATCATATTATAAAAAATATACTTTTTTGGTATCAATTCTGTATATTTATTTTTTATTTTTTACGTTTCGACTCTCTAACCGAAAGTCTTCTTCAGAAAAAAGAAGACTTTCGGTTAGAGAGGCGAAATGTCAAAAATAAAAAATAAATATACAGAATTAAAACCAAAAAAGCATATGTATATATATATTTTTTTTTTTACATAATTTTTATTCAATCATAAAAATTCAATGCATCAAAATCATCTTGCAAGTTAATAATAATTCTGAATTTTTATTATGTACATAATTTCAATTCGATCATAAAAATTCAATGAATTGAAATTATCTTGCAAGATAATAAAAATGTATAGTTTAAATTTAACTGGAATAAATTGTTGCTATTAAATAGCAAAACGGCGTGCCATTGAATTGAGTTTTAAATTTGATGAAGGTCAGAAAAAACAATTCCATAATATGTCACTTGAAAGTTATATGCATCCTGCACTATCAACTTGGATTTTTCCCCGTTTCCCGCACCCCTAATGACGGCTTCAAAGCAAATGCTAGCAAGCTGGGTTTGTTTTGTTTTTTCCCGTTCCCCGCACCCCTAATGTCTGCTTCAAAACAAATATATATATATATATATATATATATATATATATATATATATATATATATATATATATATATATATATATATATATATATATATATATATATATATATATATATATAGCTCCAGCAACCAACCGGAAGTGACAGCTAAGTGGCATTACGTTCGTGGTTTTGTATTTTTTTTCTCTTATTCGGACTGCCGATATTTTTACCTTCATTTTACTTATTCACTTTGGGTGGCTGAACCGCCCTACACGGCTGAATCTAATTTACTTTTGTTTACTGCTTTTTTTTGCGTGGTCATTTGGACCACGCTGTTATTTTGTAAATTGTATAGGGTCAGTCGACGAAGTAGTTTTTTTTTTTTTCACGCTTATGTGGTATACTTCGCTGTGAACTCGATTCGATCGAAGAAGGGCCAAATTTATTGTTGTTATTTTTTTGGTATACTCATAGACGTACGCGCGAGTTGTTCCGCATTTTCATTTACTTTTTTTGGTACTTTTTTGTACAACGTCGAGGGCTCTAATCTAACTTATTTACATTTATTCATTTGATTTTTGCGCTACTTAGGCGTAAGGCATTGTAAGGCCTACTATTTACGTTCATTTATTTGTTTTTTTTCCGTTATTTAGGCGCGTAATTTGAAATAGTTTATTTCAATTACTTTATATTCATTTATTTTTATTTGGCACTACTAGGTGCGTTGTTCAAAGTACTTATTTAATTGAATTCATTTATTTTGGGTAAATACCTTTTTTTTTATTGAATGAAAATTGCCCACACTTTTCTTTTCAGCAGTGTAGAAGAGAGCGTAATTTCTCTCAGTAAGCTCGAGGTAAGTTGCTGTTTGAGTTATATTAAATTATTTGGGAGTCAGCAACCAGATTGACGCTGACGAACAGAATACTAACACCTATTCTTCTGTTTCCCAATTATTCCTTTCAACACCTTAATTTCAGGTATTTGAGTACCTTGGGAAAAATAAATTCAACTACGTGGCGCCCTACTATCTATTTCTTTACCTATATTCTATTGTATATATATTTTTTTTGTTGAAGCTAGCCTCACTTCACCCAATTATTTCCCTGAGTCTGAGCTAGACTTACGTAGAATTTTTAGAGTCACTTTAAACAAATCATTCAAATTTTACGTAATAATATATATATTTTGACATGAAAGACAAAAATACTCCTAATACTTATCACAATACTTTTTGAGAGAATATTGCACATAACTTGATATTTCCTTCTGTAGATTTTTGGGGTCTTTAATTCATTGGAACATACAGTTTAGACATTTGATCGTCGGAAGTGTAATTCTAATATGGTACCGTGAATTTCACTGATTCATTATTTTATATTTCTACTAAGCTTATCTCCCCGAGAGCTTGAAATTGGTACCCACCAAACTAGACATCATTCAAATAATTTGGAATTTGAATATCCTTTTTGACACTTCTACTAGAATTATTTCCTCAGAAGCTTTAATTTGATTCCAAACATGATAGAACCAAATTATTTATTTTGAAAAAACAACTGACGAACATGCATGTGGTGTCCAAATATGAGTAATAATAATTGTAATTCTACATTATGGTTCTCTATACTTTGCATCTGAAAGATATAACGGATTTTATGATTTGAATAATTGGTAAAAGTGACTAATAGGTCCCTGACAATTTCGCACAATTTTAAAGAGATGGCGATACTGACGTCTCTGCCGTAAAAACAAATTTTGTCAGTGGCACTAAAACAGTGTTCATGTGTAACAATGGTTGTAGGTTAGCTCGCTACGCTCGCGGCTTTAACAAACATCGCTGAATATTACCGCACTTGCGCTGCGCGCGCCTGTGGGACTGAACTTGAGAGGAAACCACCTCAAAGGGTGAACCAAATTTCTCCATGTTGGACCGAAATAATGAAACTTTCACATGTCATGTTTGAGGACTACTGCTTAGCTACCACTTACTCTGTACACATGTATTTCGAGCGCAAGCGCATAACATAGGGACCTATCATTCACTTTATCCGAATAATTTATAAAAAAAACAATATCCTCTTTGACAGTTCTATTAGAAATATTCTCTGCTGGCGACAACTTTTATGAAATGGTACTACTATAATTCTTGATCGCTGACGAGTGACGACGCTTTGTGGTTTCTAGTCCCTGCCTGGGTGGTCCTGGTCGGTCAGTTCACAGATATTTGTTGACGTGTATAGAACGGAATCATATTCTTAAATGCGCAATTGTTTATGTTTATGTGAGTGTTTCCTCTACAGTCGTGTATTTGTGTCTACAAGATTCTCATATCCACGGATTCGAATGACATAGTAAGTACCATTCAATCTTATATATCCATTAATCGTAGTTAATAACAATTCAATGGGGTCTTTCACTATTTTCTTTTCATTTTTATTCTTTTCCAAAAGGTGGATTCAAAATAATAGAGTTTGTCAAATTCACCTAAACTATAGTTTCTTTAGAAATGATTTTTTTTTCTTATTTCATCATATCTCAAATTCTGTAATGACGTACAATTTCGATTTACTTAAAACTGTTGCGGTGAGCAATTTGAAAACTAGACACTCCGTGATTTCTCATTTTAAAGCCCATGTTGATTTTCAACGAAATACGATGATATCAAAGACAATGCCGGTTTTTACTTACATGTAGAAGGTAAGAGTAAATATTGTTAAACCGGCAAAATTCAGATTTCGAGATTTTGAGGGAAATAACCGTTTTGAAAATCCCTGAATCCATTTTGACAATACGTATGCAGTGGCGTAACTAGAATTTGGTGCCCCCTTCCCCGTAATGCAAAATGTAGTCACCAAAATTTTTTTGAAAAACCATTGATCATGTACAAAAGAAAAAGTCACTAATGCAATATTTTTTATGATTCTCGAAGGTAGAAAAATAGCAGTTTCACTATATGTTTCAAGCAAGAATTCAATATTTGACTGAAGTTTTAAATTGTAAGTGATAACAAATAACACCCGACCAAAATGCGGCATTTTGTTCATATTAAGAGATTAGAGACCTGTTGAGCTGTTGATAATGATACAGACCACTCAACAAGTCAGAGTCGAAAATATTATGATAGAGCGGACAATAGATATATGTAGTTGGAATTTTTAAGGTAGCGATGTACGTCAATTTGATAGTTATTTATACAACTAGTGAATTAAACCACTGTTTATTTGCAAGAAGAAAGTTTAGAATCACGAGCGCGTTTAGCGCGAGTGGTTTAATTCTTCGAGCAAATAAAAAGGTTTAATTCACGTGTTTGTATACATAATTTTATTCAATTTTGCGTAAATTTCTGGAACATGAAACTGGGGAACAAAATTTAAAAAAATTAAATTGCAGTTGCAAGAGAGCCTTGTTGATATCGCGACGAGTGTTTGTTTTTCAAACATTCAGGAGTGTGACTGTCAACAAACTGACAGTCTTATGAATTTTGAATTGAAGGGTCATAATCTTGAAAAGTATTGTCTGAAATGATGGAAAAGTGATCAAAACAAAGTTCTCGTCCCCGACACCATTTTGAACGAAGCAGCCGCAGCAGTTGGAAAAATTATTCCTCAGAAATCGGAATATTTTTATGAAAAGGAATACCAACAGTGATTTAAATTTTTTTAAATCACCAGTGAATGAAGATTTACTGATGACTGTTGCTATGGATTTGATATTGTAGCTTTAAAACGTCAAATGGCCGGTTTTATAAAAGACCAAGTAAATTTACTCCTAGAATAAATTTATTTTATTCAACAAATTCTAATCAGTTTGAGCTTCCTTATGACAACAGAATCATTGCTGTCAAATAATCGACTGTCATCTAACAGAGTGAATTTTATTTACTATGGAAGTAAAATACTCTGCCCTTTATAAAACCGGGTAAAAAGTGAATAAATATATCCAAGCACGAATATTACATGTTTTAAATAATTTAATGTATTTCCTTTTTTATCAGGCCGAATGGCATAATTATTTTGTGTATCCTATTATGACATCTAAATATATTTCAAAATGAATTTATAAAAGATTTGTTCGTTATGACTGTACACAAACTTGGCAATTGTGACATCACTGTAAATACCGCGAATCATTTTTATCGAAATTATCAATGAAAAGTACCACGTATTCACTTTTTTTTTGTACAAAGATGTTAGAAATAACTAAATTTATCATAATGATGAGAAATAAATCGAAGTTTTTATTTTTCGAAAGACCCCCATTCTAATCTCATCTGCTTGATATTAACGAAATGATTACGTTCATTTTGTAAATTTTTTTCTCTGAATCAAATGATAAACAAAAACATAGCCTATCCGTATTCCTTTTCAGTAATGATATTTTATTTATGAAATAAAAATTGTTATTATATTTTCTGTCAGTTTATTTCAAATTTTGTTATTCACATTATTATCTGTTGAATATTGGCGTCAATGCGTCATCTCTTTCAAAGAGACTTGAATCGTAGCTGTATCATTAGAACCTTGAACCGTTCCCAGTTGAAATAGACCACAGTTCAAATTTCAATATTTTCAGATCCAGGATGTTCCACGTAGTATAATTTGTGGAGGACAGAATTTTATCAATATGTCAAGACAAGGACATTAAAAATGCAAAAAATCATCTAGTGTCCGCAAAGTATCATAATTTATTTTACCCTGCAGTAATATTAAATAGCGGCTGTAAGTATTGAATGTAAAATATATATTTTTCTTTCTTTTCATATATTGCACTTTGATACAGTGGCAGATTCAGATAATATTCCAGCCTCTTAAAGTCGCAATTTTCTTGAAAGCTTGTATTTTTTCGAAAAAAAGATTTTTTCCACGAAACTGAATGGTAGTGTAGCCCTTTGCAAGCCAAAAAACAGCGTTTGTGCAAATCTGCAAAATATTGAAAAGATTCTGCATGAATAGACTTTTTTGAAAAAAAAAAGTATTTCTCCAACACTGTTTTGGAATTTGCATATTCCATAACCAAAAATTATGTTGGAACGAATGACATTCCAAAAAATCGTTTAGAATAATTCCGTATGTCGTTCAGAATGATTCCGTAAGCCTTTAGAATCATTTCGACGAATCAAAAGCTGTTAGTTTGGCTACTACCATAGTTACCTCCTAACAATTCAAGTATTCATATCTGGATTTGACGTTTGACATTTAATAATTTTTTAAGTTTCCTCTGAAATATTGGTGAGTTTCCAAAACCTTGTTAGAGAAAGTGTAGTCTACAACATGTTTGGAATGGCGTATTCCACACTCGCGAACCGTAATCCTCGCCTTCGGCTCGGTTTACAAACTTTTCGTTCGTTCAGAATATAGGCCATTCCAATACTTATTGTAGAATATACTATTTTCTCGAATTCCAATAGCTCATAGACACATATATTTTTATGAACGTATTTGGTCTTGAAATTTTCCTCAATAGTTACACTAATATGTGCAAGTATTGCGCGGTTTACTAATCGGTCGCTAATATGCAGAAAATGGACCAAAATATCATTTGTTTTTTTTTTACTCCGAAAGACAACAGTATTCCCACTCTTATGGCCGTTTTACATTATCACATTTATGAATCATAATCTTGTACGATTTTTGGTACAAATTTAAGTTGGCATTTGACTTTTAATATTTTGCAAATTTGAATAAAACGCTTCAATTTGGCTTGCAAACGAATATACTTCCATCAAGTTTCGTTGGGATATATTTTTTTTCTCAAGAGACAAGCATTTCAAAAAATTGCGATAGAAAGTAACTCATCATATTTCCGACACTGTACATTTTTTGACTCAATTTTACTTCTTCTTTATCGTTCATGAATGATCTATACTTATTTATCACATACTACTTAAAATATTATGTTTTGTCAGAACAAGAACAAAAAAGCTCTCTATTCTCATATTATGAAACAGGGAAAATATAATATAATATATATTTTTTACTTGCAGCGAAAACAGAGATGATAAAATGGAAAAAGATTCATGAGAAAAATGATGTAATCTTCAAGAAGTATTTCACTTTTAGCCCGACAATAGAGAGTCCTCTTTTTAAAATAAATAAATCTGATGTTTCTACACAATGTGATCATAAATCAAATTTTTCACTAACTCAGAATGTTTCTCAAACAGAAAAATTTACTGTTTTCACACAAACAGATAACGATGATCTTATGGCTATGGGAAAGTGTACAATTTCTACACAAACTGAATACGATGGTAGTCTAATTATTGCCATCAATAAAAATTCAATTGACATTTCTACTCAGACTACAAACCATGATTCAACTGCGGACACTCGAGAAAATCTCATGAATGAAAACTCATTCATATTCAATAAATACACTCGAACCGAAAATCAATCCTCAAATATTCAGGAAGAAATATTGGAAATTGATGATATCAACAGTCTAGACCCAAGAAAGAAAAGGAATGTAAATGTATCGGATTCTGATAGTGATTTTAAACCTGAATTTACATATGAAGATTCCTCTGAATTTGAGTTACAATCTGATGATCATGACACTATGAATACTGTAAACAATATCAGTTATCATTTGCCAGATGCAAATACTAAATCAAATGGAATTGGTGAAAGTACTAACAGTAAAAATACTTCTCATATTTTATTAAATGAAGAAAAAAAAATATTGGCGAATCCATATTACGTTCAAGATAGAAACCAAAAAGCGAAATTATATTTTTGCGTATTCTGTAAATCAAAGCTAACAAGATTTGCAAGACATCTATTTACTGAACACAAAAATGAACAAGAAATTAAGTCAGTTAAAAACCTCTCGGCCAGGAATTCAGCGAGAATATCATTAATATCAAAACTACGTAGTCAGGGTACATTTGAATATAATACAAATGCAAAATATAACGAAGGAGATATATTAGTATCTCGTAGATTACAAAAAACAAGAGACCGGAATGTTAGAGATTACACTCCGTGCCCAAAATGTAAAAACTTTTACCGAAAGAACTTATTATTTAAACATTATAAAATGTGTGGAAATATCCGCACATCAGCCCCTCGTACCTTACAAACTCAGTCTAGATTTACATTAGTTGAAGGTACAATTAACTGCATTTGGCTTGAAGCAGAAATACTACCAGGTATGCTGCATGATGATGTATATAATGTTATAAAAGATGATTCTCTCATTAAAACATATGGTAAATATTTATGCTTTCGTCATGATGAAGAAAAACAGCTTACAAATATGATACGCCAAAAATTAAGAACTATTGGGATATTCTTGAAGGAATTTCGGCGTATTGATTCTGATATTACGGATTTAATGTCAATTTACAATCCTTTAAAATATGATACTTTTCAGAAAGTAGTACGTAATTGTGCTGGATATAATCCCGAGAACGGTACATACAGAGTTCCTTCTTTAGCAAATTCAATGGGTTCCTTAATAAGAGAATGTGCTTCTAAACTTCTTACAGAATTAATAAAAACAAAAAATTTCCAGCTTTCAACTGATGTTGAATCTTGGATAGAAATTTATCGTGTAGAATTTCCTCTAATAAGTAAAGGTGCTCTAAAAACATTAGCGCGTCGAAAATGGAATAAGCCTCGTACATTACCGTTAACCGAAGACATAATGACGCTCAATAATTATTTACAAAATAAATGTACACAACCACTGGAAATCTTGAAGAAAGAATTTGATTCGAATGCGTGGGCTCAGTTATCTAAATGTATGCTTCTCCTTCTATTAGTTTTTAATAGAAAGCGTGTTGGGGAATTAGAAAGATTATTGATTGTTGATTATGATAATCATCATCATATTAAAAAAAACTCTGAATCATATGAATCACTTAAACCAAGTGAAAGAATTTTCGCCAAAAGATACATGCATGTAGAAATTCGAGGTAGATTGGGCAGACCTGTTTGCTTAATGATAAGCAATGAACAAATTGAGGCAATAAACCTAATTCTCAAGTATCGAGAACATGCAAATGTCAGTTATTCCAATCCTTGTGTCTTCGGGAGAAAGGAAAATAAATATTACGAAGGTATGTTTAACCCATTTCTGTTCAAATTGGTTTTTTTTTTTTTTTATATAACAAATAACACGTACATAATTGTGTTATGTCTATAGTTCATTGTTCCAAGTGTAATAAATCTTCATATTTACCCAAAAAATATTGAAAAATTCTGAATTTTCACAATTACAGGTTAAAAGTAGATTATATGTATAAATTTTTTGAATAATTAGTTCATATATCTTCGAACATGGCATTTGATAATCTTGTTCGTATCTATTTTTTATCAGGTGCCAAATGCCTTAGAGAAGCAGCTAATCTTTGTGGAGCGGCTCAACCAAGTTATTCAACCGGAACAAAACTGCGAAAACATATAGCAACAGTGTCTCAAGCTCTCAATTTAACAGAAAACGAACTTGGTATTCTAGCGGACTTTATGGGACATAATATAGACATACACAGAAACTTTTACAGATTGCCTAACGAAGCTATACATTTAGCCCAAATTTCACAATTACTATTCGGATAACAATATGATTAATAAATACAAAGGAAAAACTTTAGACGACATCACGATAGAAGAAAATATAAATTTAAATGAAGACACGAATGAAGATGAAAATCTAAATTACCATGAGCTACAAGCACAGGACCCTGAAGATATAATTGAATCTATAAAAGGTAATTTCATTTATTTATATTAATTTAGGAAAATAGTGATATTCAGGCAATCATAACAAAAAAGGTGTATCTATGGCCCCTTTTGTGGCCGTGAAGTTCCACTTTTGGTACAAATTTTACTTTTTGAGATTGATCTGTCAAATATTACTTTTTGGGATTGATCTGTCAAAAACTAATTCATACCTACCTAAATGGGCTGCTTGGTGAACTCTTCAGGAAACAGTTCTCGTAATACATATTATATTCTTCCGTCAACCTTTATAGTTTGTGCAATTCAAGAAATTGGAACGCATTTTTTACAAATGTCAGTTTGATTACGATACAATGAAATAAAACAATTTCAACGGCAACTAAGATTTACTATTGCAATGTTTCACTTTTAAGATAAATTGTCTTTCTACGATCACTATAGAAAACAACATATTTCTCGTACAGAACACAACTAGAAAAAAGTACAATTTTACACAACTGAGGGAAAAGTCGTGAGAGATAATTCCTCACACTAGTTTGACCAACTTACATATAAATTCATCTCGAATATTCTTTAGGTAATATATTTTTAGCAAGATTATTGATAAATATCTCAGACTGATATAAATCTCTGTTTTCTCTTATATAAACCACATTTAAATAACAAAATTGCACTAAGTTCTTTGGAATTTTTTTTTTTACTCTTGTAATATATATTCCGAAGGTTGGCCACACTACGAATCACAACTGTCAAATTGAATCAGACAACACACGTTCCATCACGTTCTGTTGAAATCGAGGAATTATGTAAGTAATTATATTGTATCAAAACCAAAATTAGATATCCACAATTATCATTACTGCAGTTAGAAAATGTATAGAGAAGAGAATTTACAAAACTCGCTACCTGAGATCACAGAAAACTCTACTAAATGAGCCAATCAAAACGTCGCTTGGTGAGAGTAGGCCAATCAGAAACAATCTTTCCGTAGTTCCTGACAATTAGATTACACAATGAAATGTCAATCAACTGATAGAAAATATCTCAACAATGTTTCAAATCATAGCTTAAATAAATATCGCAATAAATAAGCAGAACAAACAATAAAGACGTCTATGATATTTTACATTTGTGAAAATAGATTCAAAATCTCAGTGATACTAATGATTTACTTGGTTCAATAAAAACTGTGATCGTAGAAAAGGTATAGTGTACAACACGTATAGCTTGTTGTACAATATACTATTTCATACATACTCTCTTCACGTGAAACTGTTAATGTACTTGTTATTTGCATTTTATAGGAGCTAGTGTACCGATCCAGACAACCGAAGCAGTCAATTGTACTGAAAATGAGTTTTTACCGTCAAAGTCAAACATGCCAATGCAGAATCTAGGTATGTATTATAAGAATTAGTTGAATGAGTGAACTTCTTTTTTGTTTCACGTAGACATACGATTATCTTTTTTGTTTTAGTATTTAGTATAAAATAATAATATAATAAAAGCTTTTTTAGACGATCATAACAGAAAAGTTGTTTTTCTACAGTCACTATAGAATGATACCCATTCCACACGCTGTAGCGTGCAAAATAGGGGTCATTCCGCACGCTTAGAAGTTCTTCAAGGAGTCGCGTGGCGCTGCGAAAAAACTGTTTCATTGCTGTCATAATTTTATTTATTTTTAATTTTCTTATCATTCTACTTCACAAAAGAATCAGTATGAGTTATTTTAACAACTTTGTTGAATTGGAATAAGACCAATGAAGCAAATTCTTTCTCAAAAAACGACATATTTTGGTTATAGATATTTCCGCGGATACCTTTGACTGTAGAAAAAATAACATCCGTCACTCGTGCGGATCGATCATTCCATGCTCATGTGAATTCTGCTACTCGACTTCGTCTCGTGGTGGAATTATTCATGTTCGCATGGAATGATCTCCATTTCGCACTTGTATCGGAATATACTATTCTATGGCCCCTTTGGCGATCGTGAAGTTCCACTTTCTGGTACACATCTGTCAAATTTTACTTCTTGTACACACACACATTAAATATTACTTTCTTGAGAAAAACTACTTCATAAACACTTCATACCTACCTTTATGGGCTGCTTGATGAACTCTTTAAGAAACAGTTTTCGCCAAAATACATATTATATTCTTCTGTCAACTGAGCTACAATTGTGTTTCTGTAATAGATATTGTAAATTATATCGGAATAATATTTTGGATGGATAGGAAAATATCGTTTTACGTGGTCTGACTTTATATTTTTCTTTTGAGATTTTTTACTTTTAAAATATTTTTATTTAGCGATTATCACTTCTCAAGATGAATTTTTTGTAAGGGAGTTGTTGTGAAAAATTTTATGTAGACAATCTTGAAAATTTTATCTCTGATAATTGATCATAATAATTTTTGCATATAACAATTTACTCACCGACTTTCCTTAATTTATTGGTGCAAATCTGCTTATCTGTTTCAAATTTTACAGATAATCAATCATCAGAATCCGATTCGACTGTTCCAGAAGATGAATTTTTGGCATTTGAATGCAACACACCACAGAAAAATCAAGGTATACAATAACTATTTTTTTAGAACCAAGTTTTCTAATAATACACTAATGTCTATTATTTGCAGATCAAACAAAACAAAATTGGACACCCAATAGAAAAAGAACCAAAGCTGCTAAAAGAATATGGACTACTCCGGAGAAATATGTAATGCGTAAATGTTTCAAGGATCAATTGAAATTGAAATATCTGCCTACGGCAGATGAATGTCGTCAAGCAATAAGGATGAATTCTGCATTACGGGGACGAACATATAAACAAGTTAAACTTTGGGTCAATAACCAAATCAGATTGAATCATCCAAGACGCATTTTAGATTTTAATGTAGAACTGAAAAAAAAGTCCAGGAAAACACGATGAAAGGTATCCATCAATAACAAAATTTCAAGTTTACTTAATATAAATACATACTGTAATCTTATTGCTTGTGAGGAAATCGTTGATGTTCAAATAAAAATCACTATTCATTAATTGAAATTGAAATAAAAGTTTTATTCTTCCGGATATTACTAGCAAACACTATATTATTCATTTATCACTTACTACTATATTCAGCAAAGCCGCAGTTATTTATTTTTAAGTATTTTTTTTCACTTACTATTTCACTACTTTATTGTTCACTCGTCTCTGTTCATTGTTTTACTACTCCTCGTCAGGTCATTTGCTTGCCCTTATACAGGATGGTCAAAAAAGGTTGAAAAAATTTAATGACATATACATTTCGATGTGTTGATTCTCAATCAAAAAGTTTTTTCAAAATTCGTAAAATTTGTGCTTCATGAAGAGTACATTTTTTTGCCACTGGTCGACACGAAATTCTCAATGAAGCTGATAAATAAGTATTTTAACCACGAAATCATGTTGAATAAGAAAATTATTTATTTTATTCTGGCATTTTGTAATAATACCTAACTGTCACTGATCATAAAATTGAGTAGTTGAATATACTCTCTAATTACCTGGTTAAGATACTCATTTATTTATTAGCTTCATCAGGAATTTCGTGTCGACCAGAGGCACCGGGAATGTACTATTCTTGAAACACAAATTTTACGAATTTTGAGAAAATTCTTCTTGATGTTGAATCAGCACATCGAAATGTATAAGCCATTGAAATTTTTTAACTTTTTTATTGAACACCCTGTATAATGAAACCCGTTTCTTGAATATTCCAAAATGGTCGAGCACGTTGCTCATGAATTTACAGTTTTCATAGTTATCTGTAAATCCATAAGTCTTACAGATTTATGGATCCATAAGAAACTGATGAAAACGAATCTACTTTTATTGATTAAAGTCAATTCATTTATAAGAATGACAAGTCCATTGCGATTTTGTTTATAATTTACAGATTTATGAATTCATGAAACTGTAAATTGCAACATAAGTTTATTTCCTGCGGTTAAAATTATTTCAGCAATGGTTACTATAGTAAATGAGCTTGGTTCAACTAAACTGAAGATAAGCTTAAATCGCATAGCCTCTAGTTGATCCTAAGCGCAGCTCAATTACCTAGAAAATTGAGCTAAGCTTAGGATGAACCAAAGACACCAAGCTTAATTTTTTTTTTTAACATTTAGTTGCAGCGGCGGTGGAACTAGTCTCAGCTCGTTATCAGCTTTACTCAAATGATAATCACGGTGACTAATCATAGCCCGGCGGGAAATTTTCTTGCATTATAAATTATGAAATATTTAAGGTGGCTTATATTCAAGGCTGTTTTTCGATGCCGCTAGCGTAGCGTCCTAACCTACAACCATCGTTAAGTTATATCTCAAGGTCATCCAAGAGTTCAAATTTTTCAAAAAAAAGGACTAGAATTTTTTTCAGTATAACAGTAGTTGTAGATTAACATTTTTTTTCCTAACAACTTGTTTGAAATATTATAAAACATGCAAAATTTCTGTTAAACGTTTTCTAGAACAACTGAAATGAAAAGTTATCTGAAAATATTAACTCTTCTCATAAATTTGTATTTATAATAATCAATAACTTGGCGAGAACTGAAAACTGACTAGGGACTTTTTATTATGAATAACAGCTGGGAAACTGACATCCAATTTTAATAGTGTCGCCATCTATTGGAATTTAGCTGTACTGCGTCATCAATTTGCGTAGAATTATCCCTCTGGTGAGCATTTTATCGAACCAATCCATCGTGGTTGGAAAGCTAGTCTGCATTTCTTTTTAGTTTTATTTAAAAATTGAAAATAATTTAAGAATTTATTGATATTTCTAACATGAAGATTAATATTTCACATGAAGTTAAACAATAAAATGAGACTGGTTCAAAAGCGATGGTCCATAACGTCGCGACGACATATATATATATATATATATATATATATATATATATATATATATATATATATATATATATATATATATATATATATATATATATATATATATATATATATATATATATATATCTCTATATATCTCTCTATATATATACAGGGTGTAACAGAAATAAGTACATTAATTTTAACCTGTAATGCAATTTGTCAAGCATAACAATTTTTCTTTATAACTTTTTTCCGTGAATCCTCTGGATATAGAGTAAAAATTCATCAAAGTTTTGTCAGAAATTTCATAGTGCGCCTATGGTTCAAACTGAATGCTTCTCATTTGCTGGAAGAATGACAGCTGTCGATTGAAAGGAGTATTTTGCAACTTTGAGTCATCGTAGTCTTGTCAATCATTCATTTGAAACTGAAAAAATATTAGTATTTTGGCAATACATTGATATTCGCTCACCTCGATGATTCTATTTTTGCATATGTTGGAAGAAAGACTAAATTTGTCTCTTTAATCAACAATTTGATCTTTCAGTCGTATTTATATGTCATTTTTTGAAAAGTTTTGTTTTTAATTAGGGATTTCTCGTATATTTTTGGATAGTACATTTCTCTAACATAAGATTGTCTACCCAAGTTCATTGCACGTGAATCAGCTGATTTGAATTGTCTGAAACTGTGTCACTGTGTCAGGAGAGTCAGACTGTGCTGCCATCTACAAGCAGTTCGAAAAGTAGTTGCTGTTCCTAACCTACTTCATCAGAAACATAGAGAGAATATCATTCAACGATTTATTTAAAGAAAACGGTAGAATATTGAATGGAATGTGATTCTAGATTAATTTATTCATTGAATAATTTGATAGCGATATTGCTACATGAAATTTTGAAGATTCTATTCTTGAAGAACAGAAAATTTAACGTATAAATGTATCAAACTGAATTTGGTAATTGATTTTAAATATTTTCTGGAATAATTTGCTTATTCAGCAGATCAATTCACGGGGCATACTTTATTGAAACGACCTGAGTGTGAAGTGTGAAGTTTGTAATAATATAAGGAAAACTAATACGCAGGTGCTTCATTTATAAATTGATGTATTTCATTCATCTCATCTGCTGTTTTACGTTCCAGATAAACGTTAGGTTCTAAATATCCCATGGTATTCTCATCGTTATGTATAAGTGCATAATATTTTGACATTAAATACATTACCATAACCACAATAATTTAATTCTTAGTGAAAAATGACAATTCGGAGATCATTCCAAATAAATTTGCTAAGCTTATCCTGAATTGCCCATGAAATCGTACGCAGAATTAATAGATTATAATCTGTTTCATTCCATAATTTATTTGAAGGAATTGATAACTCATATATGTCAGAATCAATTATTGTTCTATTGCAACTGCTACTGGATCCGATAACTATGCAGCCGAACGACTCGTTAAATTATAGGGGATGAAAAATTCTAAAAAAAGATGAGAATTCGGGAAAACGTTACTAAGAAAAATAGTTAGGCTTGACGGTTAACTATAACTGGTAAAAATTAATGTACTTATTTCTGTGACATCCTGTATATATATATATATATATATATATATATATATATATATATATATATATATATATATATATATATATATATATATATATATATATGTAGCAGTTACGTATTTGGGATCAAGAATACTGCTACATGGCTCCTCGACCAGAGAATATTTTTCATCGCTATGGCGTTTTTTTGACTTATTTTGATATATTATTGTGATAGCTTTTGTTATTTCCCTAAACTTCATCAAGATAATTATTTTTACTCCCAATTGTTCTTGTTAATAAAAGAAGTGTTTGAATTCCTTATATATTTTATTATTTATTTATGTTTCTACTGCACTTAGTGATTATTTCAAGTTTGTATGACAGATAACATCTGTTATAATTTGGTGACCCCGACGTGATGGCCTTGCGTGAAGATGATTTTAAACACCCTACGGTTTGGAGAATCTTATAGTGGCTTCTGCTACGTTGCAATACAAGCTTCCAGAGCTCTGGCTAGATGATCCGGAATTGTGATTTGCCCAAGTAGAAGCAACATTTGATAGCCAACGGATAACTTCTGAAGTTAGTAAATACAACAAAGTCATTACCTCACTACGTTCATATCAAGCATTTATCATAAGAGACTTGTTACTAAACCGTCCTCTTACAAACCCTTACTCCACTTTAAAATCTGAATTGATAAAGCGTAGTACTTTGACTGATACAGAAAAATTTCAAAAGTTATTATCAATTCGTGAACTTGGTGACAAGAAACCAAGCCAGTTGCTTCGAGAAATGAAACAGCTTTTGGGAAATCGAGTTTTGGATCCTCTGATATTGGAAGAGCTGTTTTTACAAAAACTACCGTCTAATGTGCAAATTGCCCTAATTTCCTCTAACATCAACAGTCTCTAGTATAAAGCAGTCCTAGCAGACAAAATTATGAATGTTTCAAGTTCGTCGCTACAAGCAAGTTTAAGCTGCCGGTTTTCTGTCAACACGGAATTGGATGAGCTTCGTACCGAGGTTCGGAAACTGCACGGGAAGTTATTGCAGTACGAATCATTTTTGCGACAAAATAGAAGTCCTATGACGGATTCCACCTACTGTTGGTATCATGACAGTTTCGGCCCACGAGCAAAGAAATGTGTAGCTCCTTGTTCGTGGAGTTCTTTCTAAAGAAATCTACCAGAGGCCTCAAATAAAAATGTCAGTCACAATACTATATCAGATGTGTCAGAAGTTTATATCCCTTCATTAATTTCTAGTAATAAGCTTGTCTCTCCTATAAGGTTGTTCTTCATTACTGACAAAGCTTCTGGTCATCGTTTCTTGGTGGATTCAGGTGCAGAGGTGAGTGTTATTGCTCCAAATATATTGCAAAGGCAAAATAAACAAACACTCCAATAACAAGCTATTAGCAACACTACTATTGCTACTTATGGAAAAATTGGATTGCATCTAGATTTTGCACTAGAAATTCCTTCACCTTGACATTTTTCATTGCTGATGTGGAACATTCAATTTTAGGGGCAGATTTTCCCCGTTATTATGGTTTGCTGTTTGATGTCAGAAATGATCGACTTCTGACATATAATTGCCAACAATTGTCTACTGTTATGAGTTCAAAAAAATTGCCAATTGTCAAAAATGATACCTGTCAGAACTGTTTTTTTGATTTATTGTCAGATTTTCCGGCTTTAACTAATCTTTTTAATGCCAGACGTCACATCAAACATAATGTTGAACATTGCATTATTATCACTGACTTGGCTGTTTCCGCTAGACCGCGAAGATTACCACCAGATCGCTTAGCTTTAGCAAGAAAAAGTTTGATAATCTTTTACAGTTAGGTGTGATGAGACCTTCGAAAAGTATGTGCTCTTCTCCTTTACACATGGTACAGAAAAAAGAACCTGGTGATTGGCGTCCTTGTGGCGATTACCGGGCTTCAAATTTCATTACAATAACAGATCGTCATCCTATACCTCATTTGCAAGACTTTGCATCGATTCTTGATGGTGCAACTATATTTTCTAAAATTGACTTAGTCAAAGCATACCATCAAATTCCAATGGAAGAATCTTCTATTGAAAAAACGGCAATAACAACTCCTTTTGGTTTATATGAATATGTTGTAATGCCGTTCGGATTAGAAAACAGTGCACAAACCTTTCAGCGTTTCATTAACAAGGTTGTTAGGGGTTTAGATTTTATTTTTGCTTATTTAGATGACTTGTTAACTGCTAGCAACACACCTGAAGAGCATTTGGTACATTTAAGACAAATTTTTACACGCTTAGAGGAATTTGGTATTCTCATTAACCCAGATAGATGTATATTTGGACAAACAGAGCTGCAATTTTCAGGACATCATATTTGCAGAATCGGTTTTACACCTTGATGACTTGTTAACTGCCAGCAACATACCTGAAGAACATTTTCAGTTCGGAAAAATGATGATACCTATTCTCCTAGAGAAATCAGGCATTTAGATTATATACTCCAATTTACAAATGACATTCGTCACATATCAGGAGCAGATAATCCTGTAGCTGATGCATTATCCAGAATTTGTATTAATTCTTTATCAGAACTATCACACATTGATTATGAGCAAATTGTTCAAGCTCATAGGAATGATGAAGAATTAAAATTATTGAAAGAATCTAAATCTCATTATCTTTTATTCAGAGAAGTAACTATTCTCAATACTAATTACAAAATCATTTGCGATATTTCTACCGGTACGCCAAGACCCTACATACCTCTTGCATTCAGATCACAAATTTTAAATAATTTTCATAATATATCCCATCCAGGTATATTGGCTACCAGAAAATTGATTTCTTCAAAATTTATTTGGAAACATTCGAAAACATATAAAAAATTGGACGAAAGCATGTAGCAAGTGTCAATCTTGCAAAGTATATAAAAATAATTATTCACCCACTGGAAAATTTCCATTACCATTCAAACGTTTTGAGATGGTACATCTTGATATAGTAGACCCCTTATCAGTATCAAATTGTCATTCATATTTACTAACAATTATTGATCGTTTTACACGTTGGGCAGAGGTAATTCCTCTTGAAGATTCTAAAGTAGAGACAATCATACATTCTTTTTTAAGTGGCTGGGATTCTAAATTTGGAGTACCAATCCAAGTCACAACTGATAGAGGCGCCCAGTTTGAGTCACATCAATTTAGCAATTTCTTATCACAACTTGACGCTAAAAGAATCAGAACTACCTCATACCATCCAGAAGCAAACGGATTGGTTGGAAGATTTCACAGACAACTAAAATCAGCGTTAAAAACGTGTAGCAAACCAAATGACTGGTATGAAAATCTGCCTCTAGTGCTCCTGGATATCCACACTTTCTTCAAAGAATCTCTTGGAGTTAATTCAGCCGAACTAGTCTATGGTACAAATTTAAGATTGCCAGGTGAACTTTTATTTCATTCGAATAAACATAATTCTACATACTCTGACCCAACACATGTTTTTCAAGACCTCGAAAGTAAAATGGAAATCTTGGAACCAGTTCCTTCTGAAACATCGAATAAAAAATGCTACTTACATCCGGATCCATTCAAAACTTCTCACGTTTACATTCGTTTCGACGGAGTTAAAAAACCCTTACAGCCCTCTTACAATGGTCCTTATCAAGTTATCAATAGAAATCAGAAAATATCCACCTTGAATATAAACGGCAAGATTGACAGTGTTGCCATCGACAGGTTAAAACCAGCTCAATTGTAATTTCAATTTTGCCAGAACAATAACGCTAGCTCCTTAAACCTGTACTTTGAGAAGAGAAAAACTCATTGTTTTTTTTTCTGGGGGAGGAGTAATGTAGCAGTTACGTATTTGATATCTACAATACTGCTACATGGCTCCTCGACCAGGAAATATTTTTCATCGCTATGGCGTTTTCTTGACTTGTTTTGATATATTATTGTGATAGTTTTTGTAATTTTTTTGGACTTCAACAAGATAACTATTTTTACTCCCGATAATTTTTATTAATAAAAGAAGTGTTTGAATTCCTTATATATTTTATTATTTATTTTATGTTTCTACTGCTCTTAGTGATTATTTCAAGTTTGTATAACAGATAATGATGTACAAGTAGGTCACGTGATGTTCACTTCAGAGTTATTACATTAGTGTCGATATATACCGAACCAAAATAAGTTGCGAATAAGTTACTTTTATAATTGTCATTAGTTGCTTCAATATCGTTATATGACATTGTGTTGGGCAAACAAGGTTTTTTGTTGAATAATTTTATATTGCTTCGAAAGGTTTTAGGATTACGTTTTGAACATGATTCAATACCCTGAACGTAGTTGCTGTAATCGGTATCCATCTTTGCTTCACATCTACTTTTCAATATATCGAGTGAATTGTACTCCTTAATGTTTCTATATACTCTCTAACGTTTATGATATTCATGTTTCTCTTCCAACATTTTTATTAATGATTTTATGAACCATGGTGGATATTTTACATTCGATTGTCTCCTATTTGGTACGTAGACATTGAGTTAATAATGAATTATATTGTAAAAGATAGACACATCATCATTCACATTTAAATAACAAAGTCTTTGGGATAATCAATATCCGAAAGTTTACTAATTATAGCCTCATGATCAGCTTGATGAAGATAATAAACGATATTCTTATAATTTTCAAGTGGCTCTTCAATTTTTGTACTAAGATCAAATTCTGAAGGAGGATGATGATGATCTATTTTTGATATTGGCAAATTTGACACTGTTATTCCTAAATATTGAGTAAATAGAATTGAATCTAAGATTCTGCCCTTTTCATTTGGATTCCTATTCAACTGACCCAAATTAGCAAAATTTATTGTATTTATAATTTCAGAGGCAGCATCTGTAGGATTATCTACAATGGATAGTAACATATCATCTTTGGGTAACCATGAAATTTCTGGTAAATTGTGATCACCAGCAATAATAAACGTATCATTTGGATAAGCTTGAGTACAATAAATTATTTTTTGACAATGAGAACAATAGATTCTATGGTCGGATGTTAGTGGAAGATGAACTCAGCATATATGTATATTATTATCATTGTTAACTGATATTGTCACCCAAAGATCTTCTGCTTCAGATTCCCATGCATCTTGCCTCTTGAATATTAAGTTGGTCGGGATCACTTCGCCTCCACCTTTTTTTTTTGAATTTACACAGTCTCTGCGATAAATTAAGTATTAATCGGGATCACTAATTTCGGAATCTAGAATTGAGTCTATCAGCCAGGTTTCAGTCAACATTATCACATCAAATTTATTTGCACTGATTTTATTGTTAATATTACGTAATTTGGTTCGCATTCCGCGAATGTTTTGATAGTAACAATAATTGCTCATAATGTGAGAGGATGGACTCAATATTTATTTTAATTATTGATTTATTTGAGATTAGAGAGATCAGATTCTGATTTTATTATTATTATTGGCGCATTGTCGGATTTACGAGCAAAAATTTTACCATTTTTAACCCAAACACATTTGAAATTATCATTTTTGTTGCATCCCCGATCTAAGATGATGGTGGCTTCAGCCCTGACTCTTAGATTTGAATTTTCTATGGAAAACAATTCTTTTCTGGAATTATTCATTTTTTGGATGTTCTATAGCACAGCACTTCACATATTTCACAGTTTTTGTGTGAAATTTTCATTAATGTGATTTCTTCTATATTATTTCTTTCAACGATTTCAACATTTTTCAATAAGAGTTTGTTTGCTGGAGAAAGATGATCAATAGCGACCATGCTGCGGTTTAGCGGCCTAATATGATTGTGATGACATCTTTCGGTCACTTCAATTTATTTGTTGCAGGTGGGGAACCGGAGCGGACCGACCTAATGAATACGACGGTCATAGTAAGAGAAGAAGAGACGAAGCCAGGCAGGAGCACGTCCTGCGGAAGTAAGATTGGGAGGAAAATCCCTCTGCCGAATACTCTTGACACAGAACAGGAAAAGGAGGGATTTCAGACGCCGGAAATGAAGTGACCGGTGGAATCCACAGGTTCGGTAATGAGGAACGATAGCAGGCAAGACTGGGCTTCCAGTCCGTATATACCAAAGGGGAGAGCATTGTTGCGTTCTCCCCTCTCACCCCGAGTAAGAGTCACGCGGTTACTGCTGGACGTCAGTGTTGCAGTGACTAATGCTGGACAGGCAAAAGTTGGCCTGAAAAGGAAGAAGGTTCATACGAAGAGACCGGCGCTGGATAACACCCAGAGGCAGCCAAAAACAAGGGAGAATAAGACTCCGAGAGAAAGAACTGAGAAAGCGATGGCTGAGGTTGCAGCCACAGTCCACAAATTGGTACAGCAGATGAAGCTGTACCCAAACGTTAAGATTGAGGTTAAAACCGAGGTGGGGGCCCTCAGCAGATTCGTGAAGCTGCTGGAAAAGGCCTACGAGATGGATAAAATAGAAACCTAGAGCCTCGGTTAGAAAAAAAGCATGGCGAGACCAACTACTGGCTCACGCAAGCTCTCTTTGGCCACGGCTGCTTCCGGGCTAACCTAAGACGGATAGGAAGATACGCGTGTTCACTGTGGTCAGGATGTAGATACAGAGGAGCTGCGTGGAGAGGGAGATGGGGTTGTTGACGGTCGACAGCCTCATCCCTCTCATGATGCAGGACGAGAAATATTGGCAGTTGGCCGAAACCTTCATCACACGCGTGATGAAGGCGAAGGCAGAAGTGGATGGATCCGCCTGGATGAGGAGAAGGACCGCCTGAGAGGGCGTCATTACCAGCCAGCATCTTGAAGTAATGTGGATAACAGTTCCGGGATTCTGGCAATGGAAGAAAGGAGAAAGAGTTTCAGTCAGTGAGGATCTGACACTAACCGCAGCCTAGGATAGGCTGGGGTGTCTTATGCAAGATTTCCCCTTTCTAAAACAAAAAAAAGCTAGGTTAGGTTAGGTTAGGAAACTGGCGATGGGCATATTGAGGCTATCGTATAAAGGCAACAGAGACTGCAGAGGTTATTGCTAGGCTCATCCCGATTAAAATATTGTTGGAAGAGAGGATGATGGGGTTCAATAAGACCGCATCAGAGAGGGAAGCGATCAGAGGAGAAAGAGTAGAGAATTGGCAGAACAGTTGTGCAGGAAACGACAAGATGAATTGGACAAAACGCCTTACACCCTCAAAGGTCGACTGGTGGGAGCATAAGCATGGAGAAGTATCCTTCCATATCACTCAAGCTATAAGTGGCCATGGAACCTTCCAATCATATCTACACAAAATAAAGGGGCAGCTAGTAGTTGCTGCCTATACTGCAATGCAGGTAATGACGACCCGGAACATACATTATTTGATTGCATAGACTGGCAAGAGAGGAGAGATGCAGTGACAAATAGCCTGGAGCAAGAAATGAACACCGAAAATATGATTGAAATGATGTGTTCAAACAAAGAGAAATGGAACTTAGTAAAGACATTTATTAAGGGAATAGTAAGACAGAAAGAAGAAGACGAGAGAAGAAGACCGAGTATGTGAAGATAGACAACAAAGCGTAGGTGAAGAATGCGGAAGCGGTACCACTTTGTCTTTGGGCCAGTACGGGAGGAGGGGTTTAGTCGGTAGGGTTCAGTTTGAGCAATCCGACACTAGCCTGCAGTCGGATCTGTAGGTTTGTCTCTCAAAGATTTATCTCCTACCCTTGTAAAAAAAAAAAGGTTAAGTTGGAGGCTAATGAGGGGATTTAGCCCCCCCAAGTGACAACCTCACCTCTACGTGGTAACCCCTGGATAACGCTAACAAGGCTCTGACGTCCGAATACGGGCGGTATAACCAGGACGTCTGAAAATTGACTCAAAAACGGTGGTCGAAAGAGATTTATAAAGTCACAAGTCCGAAAGACTGAGACATGCAGAAAGCGCCGGAGGACCACAAGCTACTGCATTGCGATGAAAAGAGTCCTGAGCTCGTAGCGATGACCTTTCTGGCTGAGGAAGAAAGGACAGGATGGCTAGTCCAGATAACATCAAGAACTGCACAAAAGGGCACGGATAAGGTGTTCTATCACGTCATGCCAGGAGTACTTAGGAAGGCAGAGAATATCTATAATATGCTCACGGAGCTTGAGGCAGCGCTCCCCAAAAACGGCCACCTAAAAGTGGCAATGGATAATCCGGAAGTCTGAGGGATCTCAGGAAACTGGCCGAATGCGTATTCCTAAATTCTACAATGGATCTAGTTTTCTTTAGACGGGCAAAAGCCCGCCAAAAGGTGAGGAAAGACAAAGAAGTACCTCGGCCAAATGAGAAGGGATGGGTCAAAGTCCTCAAGAGACAGGGCAAAAATATTTAAAAGAATGCAAGCAAAGAGAAGAAAGCTAAACCAAACACAGCCAAAAGTTCTGCTAGCGAACAGAAGAAGAACTCTAAAACGCTGGGAGGATTAAAGCAGAAGATTAACCCCACAAGCCATAGAGTTGTATTCAGGAACATCAGGAAGAACAAGACTGGTATCATCCTGATAAAGGTGGAGAAGGGAAAGGGGAAGGCGGAGATCCTTGAAGTGGCTCTCGACGAGCTAGGTGGAGAGAAGTTTGTCAAAGTCCTTAGCAATAAATCTGCCGTGCTGAACGACAAAAAACAGAAAATGAACAGAAGGCGCCCAAAAACAGACGCTCTCGTCCTGCCGAAAGGGCCTGGCGGCACTTATGCTGATATGCTACGAAAAATGCGAGACATACAGCCAAATCTGGAAGGGCAGGAAATAGAACTGAGATTTATCCGCCAGACACAATAAGGGAACATGGCAATAGTGATAAAGAAAGGGTGTCACAGAGAAGGTCGGAGGGGAAATAGAAGCTGGACCAGCTAGAACTGATGTTTTAATGATGATGACTGGGATGGACGTTGTCACCACGCCAGAAGAAGTCGTCCAACGACTTGGTGATCCGACAGGGCATGATGCGAAGGAATATAAAGTAGAGGATTCAAGGGACTCATACGAAGGACAAAAGAAAAAATTATCAGAATACTCAAAGCAACCAAAGAGGATGAATACGGCACCCTTGCATAATAGATGCAGCCATGAAAATCGTCATCTCCAAACTGCAGGTTAACAGTTTTGCCTAGTCACGACAGTTGGCGATCGTTACCATTGAGAGCCTGAGCGTAGTGGTAGCGTACATATCGCATAACTGCGATAAGAACACCTACATCCGTACTATAGACGAAGTGGAGCAAGTTGTCCGGAAAGGGCGAAAAAGATACTGCTGACCGGTGACTTCAACTCTAAGCACCCAGAATGGGAGTCACCGATCGCAGACAAACGAGGAAGACTTCTGTCTGATATGTTGTTCAAAAACGATTTGTGCATATGCAACCCGGGAACAATCCCGACTTTTCAGAACGCTAACGGCAGCTATCATATTGATTTAACAGCTTACGCAGAGCAGATTGTTGGGGACGTGGCTGACTAGGAAGTGAACACGGAAACAGAAAACTTTGGCCCGCACAGTTATATCACTTTCGATATAAAGGAAGAACTGATAGGGAGAATCCTTGACAAGCAAAGGTAGAATACCAAAACGCCTGACCGCGAGAAGCTATTGGAAGATCTAGAGGTAGAAGAGGTTCCACTGCTACCAAACGAAATGGACCTAAAGATGGCGAACCTGTGCGGCAAAGCAATGAAACGACTTTCAGGGCATAGAGCTAGGCAACCAGTGTACTGGTTGACTAGCACTATATCGGTAGTGCGGAGAGAATGCCAGCACCACAGGAGGGTATACATGCGCTGTAGGCAGAGGAACGCTGGCAACGCGGAGAACTGATAAATAAATTACAGAAGATCAAAAGAGAATCTGAGTGCGTTAATAAGCAAAGAGAAGAACAAAAAGTGGGACGAACTGATAGAAACAGCTAAAAACGACATATGGAGAAAACTCTATCAGATCGTTGCTAAACGGGCGAGACTAGCGTTCCCTGTCACACCGCAAAAACATACGATCAAGAAAATAGTGGAGCAATTGTTCCCTAATGAAGCTGCGCATACATGGCACAAGACAATAGCCTCTGAAGTACCAGAGATAGAGGACGAGGAGATAAGAAACGCGGCGGCAAATCTTACGAATAGGAAAGCTCTAGGGCCAGACGGTGTTCAATAGGAAATAGTCAGCTGTATTGCTGAGACAAATTTTGGGTGATTCACACCAGTTTCCAATAAATTTTCACGAAGCGGTGTATCTCCCCAGCAATAGAGGGTCGCCGACTTGGTGCTGATACCCAAGCCAGGTAAAATAGACCTGAAATATCTATCAGCATACAGGCTGGAACTCGTCAGCCGTGGTGAAGGCAATCCATCTAGAACAAGGTCACTCGCGAGTTCAAACCAAGGAGCTCCAATCCTAATATGGAAGATGGAGAACTCGTGGCGAGGGGATTCATGACAGGAGGCTCAAAACTGGACGTTAACGAAACCCTGGGTGCGCAAGTGCCGAGCCCTCAGTATTTAAGGCCAAATCGCGGTAAGGGCGCACTGCCAGGAGGATGATTAGTTTGTGCCAACTCGTGGAATACAAAATGAGTAAGCCTTATATGACATATGATGAAAATGTAAGTAGAGAGGAGGAAGAAGGCGTGGAAAAGTTCACGGGAGATGGACCATTAGAAGCTCAGCTGCTGGACAGGCAGTACATCCTCACAAATAAATAGCCATTGAAAGATAATGAACTGTCAGAGAATGAAGATGACGTCTACAGCAAAGAAGTAGACAAACTAAATAAAAAAATTAAAGAACTGGAAGTAAAACCAGAAGTCTAGGACCAGGTAGCAGATGCAACCATCATAAGTATCACTAGCTCTATGTCCCCTAACCCAATTCTGGACAATTTGTTTGACAAAGAGGAGATCTGCACTTCAGATATAGGAGGAAAGGAAAGTTTTGCTGTAGGTGAACCAACAGCAAATAGCACATAAATGTCAACGGTGGGGGTGAGACCTCAGGACCACAACCTGTAGTAGAAAGAAAAAGGCACCGAAAAGGGGGTAGCAGCCTCAACTCAAACTCGCTGCCTGACACCAAAAGAACACATACGAAGGCGGAAAGAGATGACATGGAGAAGCTCTCAGACCTGCTGAAGGAGCTAAACGAGCTTATAGAGGTAAGATACAGCGCAAGATATCAGAAAGAATGGAGGCAAGGTGATAGGTCTATTCAATATCCTGAAACAAGATCGGAAGGCTGTATCCAAGAGCTTGAACAATCGATTGATAACCCCAGAGAAAAGAGCCAGAGATATATCAAAACTAAAAGCTCAATGGGAGAGCCAGCTTCAGTTAAGCATGGTAAAACACGATCACGATATGTACGACCGAGCGAAAAAAGAAATTTCTGCCTTGAGAAAGAAAATGGCCGAGGACGAGAACACGATCAAAGTGCTGACGGAGATAGACGAATTTCAAACAGGGCCACCTAGAGGAAACTATGCAGAGGTGACTGAACAAAACAGAGAGAATGGCTTGAGAGAAATGAGAGCACGCTGCATGGGAAGGACACGAGCTTTGAGAGAGTCTGACAGTTAACGGAAGAAGACTGACCACTGGTAGCTTTTAAGCCAATAGCTAATAAAAAAGGTAATCCATGCGACCGGAATTGCAGAAATGTAGTAGCCATACGCTGGCCCAATGACAGTCCAGAACTTGAGAACTACATAAAGAATAGTTAAGGACGAAGACTTCTGGGAGAAGAAGTAGAAGATATCAAAGCAGCTCGACTGAAGGTCACATGCAATCTACAAATCGACGGTGCGGTGAGGAATGATCGAAACATGATGCTGTACAGCATGGGAGTGAGCAAGCAAATAATGACGATCAAGAAATGGGAAAACCTGTACGAGGTCTTGAAGAAGGTAACGAAAGAGATAAAGAATGAGGGACAAACGGAGATAGCTGTGTGCACCAACATACCTGATTACGAAACAAGGATCAAGAAATTCATCCGATGCCTTGTGTCAAAAGATACACCTGAATTCGTTTATTACACAATTGAAACAGACACCCGCACGGGCAAGCAAGCGGCACAAACGGATAACGAACATATCCCCAAGGAAGAAGAAAAACCCGAAAAACCAAGAGGGAGGTAAAAAACCTGGAACGCAGAAGTCTGACGCTACAGTCATTGCGAAGGGCGAACACGACACATATGCAGGTATGCTAAAAAAGATGAGGGATATAAAAAAGGAATTAGATCACCATAAGATTGACATTGGAAATGTCAGACGAACATTACAGGGAGACATGGTAGTGGTGGTGAAGAAGTGGTGTGGGAAATTGAAAGAATTGAAAAATATAGTGTCGGATGGAATAGGTGGCAAGATTAGGCCAAGACCGACAAAGTCTCCGACAGTTATGATCATATCCGGAATGGACATGGTAACAACGGCAGAAGAAGTTGAAGACGCCATTGAGACTACCATAGGAAAGACAGGTGTCCATGGACGTCGAGCCACTAAGAGACTCGATAGGGGGCAATAAAACAACGACTATAAAGGCACCGGTTGATATAGCAAGACAAATCCTCAAAGTTGGTATGATCCAGGTTGGATATAACAGGTGCGAGAGCGAGTCAGCATCTCGAGATGCTATCGCTGCCATGCCCTAAACACTGAAAAAAAGAATGCGAGATACCAGACAGAAAAAATGTGTGGTATAACTGTGGAGATACAGAACACATAGCCAGAGAATGTAATAATAAACTCAAATGTATCACCTGCAATAAGGACAGGGAACATCGAACTGCAACGATTGCATGCCCGGTGTTTGGGTTGCTCTTTCAAACGAGAAGTAGTAGGGGTAGTACGATGAGCAGTCGGAAGAGCTCTACAACGTCAGCAACATAAATGGGTCTGAGGCTCTTATGAGCCAACCTCAACCGCAGCAAGGATGCCCATAACGTAGCGAATGAGCAATTGCTGAAGAGGGAGTAGACATCCTGATCGCCTCGGAGCCAAACAAGAGGACGATTAGAAATCAGAGCGGCTGGATATGAAACACTCGTAGAAGCAATGTCTCTATCAGAATAACAAATAGAACTAAGTGTGCAGTCAGTAGCATCGGTGCAACAGATCCTATCGTATGGGTCGATGCAATGAATACGTGAATTATCTCATGCTACATCAGCCCCAATTGCATATTGGAAGATTTCGAGCTGTTCTTACAAGACCTTCAGAATATAATTCGAAACGCCCGGAAAAATTTTGTTTTAGAAGAGGACTTCATGTCCAAACAAGCAGAATGGGGCACACCCATAACAGACAGGAGAGGAGTTGTGATGTCAGAGCTATTATATAGAAACGATCTCTGGGTTGCAACACAGGGGGTGTACCAATCTTCAGTAATGGGAACAGCAGCTCGTATATTGATGTCACGGCATGCTCTGAAGCGCTAATTCCGAATATCACACAATGGAAGGTGGACGCAAAGAGGAAACCTATTAGCCCACACAGGTATATATACTTTAATATTAGGCACGAGAAAGGGACCTTTACATCCGTGATAAGGCACGGATGGAACACTTTGGATGATGAGAAAGTCAAGCAAAAGATAGATGAACTACCAACTGTAAGAGACACGGAACTTATAATAATACATTTACATTTACAAGATCTGTGCAACAGAACAATTGAAACACGGTCTAACATCGGCAAACGGGGACAAGTTTACTGGGATACTCCCCTTTTTAGTAAACTTATAGTTAAATGCCTCCACCATAGGAGAATATCTTTAGGATGCAAAGCTACAGGTGCAAGCGATGCCGAATTGGAAGAAGCAAAAGGAGAATACAGAACGGTCAAAGAAACTCTAGGGTTCCAAATTAGTCGAGAAAAACAAAACAAATGAGACGAGCTAATAGCATCTGTGGAAGATGACGTCTGGGGTAAGCCATACCAAATAATTGTAAAAAGGACTAAGCTGGCAATCCCGATAACACCAGCGGAAGAGGTAGTCGAACAAATTATTGAAAAGTTGTTTCCCAAATGTGAACGGGTGCTATTAGCGCATATTTTCACAGATGATTCTAAGCCATCTACACAGGAGGAAGTAAAATTGGCAGCAGCTAAAATAAGGCCAGGCAAGGCACCTGGCCCAGACGGCATACCCCCAGAAATGGTAAAACAGGTCGCGGTTAGAAAACCTGATTGGCTCTTAACGGCATTTGATGAAATAATCCAGACAGGGACTTATCCAAAAATTTGAAGAACAGCAGATCTAGTACTGATTTCGAAACCTGGGAAAACGGACATGACTGCGACCTCGTCATTCAGGCCACTATGCCTTTTGGATACAACACGGAAACTGTTGGAACGCCTGATTGCAAATAGAATCAATCGACACCTGGGAGAGAGAAAAGACCTGTCCGATAACCAATACGGCTTTAGGGCCGGTAAATCTATGATACAAGCCATGAAAGTTGTTCAGCATCGTGCAGAAGAAGAGAGCAGGAAAGGCAAGTCCAGGGGCTTATGCGCACTTGTGACAATAGATATCCAAAATACATTTGATAGCGTTCCTTGGTAAGAAATAATGGGTGCGATGAGGAAGATTGAGATACCAAACTACCTCCTGAATATAATCGGTACATATCTAGAGGCTGGGAGGATCCAGTATAACAACTTTCAGTATCGCATTACATACGGCGTTGCACAGGAGCCCAGACCTGGCCCTCTGCTTTGGAACATTTTTCATGACTATATATTACGGCTGGATGTGCCAATTGGAGTACAACTAGTTGCATACACGGACGATCTCGCGATCCACGCAACTGGCAAAACAGAACAAACCCTAATAAACAAGGTGGACATTACACTGGATATGGTGCAGCAATGGATAGAAGAACAAGAAATGAAGGTGGCAGTAGAGAAGCCGGAGGCGGTCCTTCTGATAGGAAGAAAACATTGTGGCCCAGCTGCTATCTCTACGGACGGAGTTGCAATAGAGCCCAGGCCAAGTATTGAATATTTGGGTCTACTTTTCGACAGGGGTATCACTTTCCTCCCACATTTGAAAAGTGCAATTGAAAGGGCGGAGAATACTGTAAAAGCACTGAGGAAGCTATATCTTAGAATAGCTGACCCTTCTGAGCAAAAAAGGAGACTCCTTGCCTCGGTGGCACACTCCATCATCCTGTGTGTCGCTCCAGTCTGGGGTGCCGCACTAGAGTATAATAGACTTGGAGATAGTGACCGATTTTATACCGCTGGATTTTTTCAAGGTTGATAATTTACCTCTCAGTTAGAAAGATAAAAAAGTTATTGAGCGATGCACGCTTTCCGGCCATAGTTTCAACTCCAATTCAAGGTCTGAAAAAAAAGGATTTTCTCCGTGATATCATATTGCATGCCTTTGTAATGTTGAACAATTAAAATTAATCTAGAACAAAGTACTGAAAGGCGAGCAATTTGCAACAGCACAAGTGGTTCAAAGGATTGCGTGAACTTGTGAGAAAAAATATGAGAAATGCCGTGTTCAAAATTGCACGCCAGTGAGAGAATTGAGGTTTCAGTCATAAAGCCCTTGTAAAAAAATTGGCAAGCTTTCCTCGTTGGCGCAAGGGTTTGAAATTTGGGGGTAATCTTACATGAATCTAACACCAATTAGCCGTGATTTCAAATTATCTCAAATGGAGCAAAGACTGGATTTTATAGTGAAATAATTATTAATTCAAAATGGCATGCATGTTGCTCAAGCTCTTCATATTTTGAATAATAATAAAATAGTCCAGTCAAGTTGGTCCTAAAAATACGGGTGTCCTTGCATAAACTCCCAAAAAGCTGAAAATTGGCATGAACGTTGAGGATACCATTATGATGAAGTTGTGAAAAGTCCCAATCGATCCCATGTGTGCAAAACATTTTATGCGAGGTCAAAGTTCGTAGAAATGGGTTTTTCAAATTGTTTAACGAAATTGTCAGTTTCATGATCGAAATAGCTCAGACAGAAATTATAGATCTTCCAATTCTCTACAAAAATAGTCCTTCCACTTTTTTCCCAAGATTTGCCATTTCTGAAAAAAAGCCATTCTGAAGTTATATTTTCAATAATATGCAAAACTACGCTGCCTATGTACATTATGGACGTATAATACGAATAAAACTATTAGTCTGCGTGACTAGTACTCGTACATTAATATTGAATGATAATTCTAAAAATATGAAATTTAAAGAGACCTAGTCCCTCATTTTATGTCGTTATGTAGCCTTAAGCAACATCTATCTTCTGTTCAATTGTCAACGTGGCAGTGTTCGTCTGTTACTATTACTTTTAAGATAAGTTGCATTACGTAACTTTTGCGAAACATACTCTTAATAAAAAAGGTGTTCAATTAGCTTCTCTTCCTGCAACCTTGGATTCTGCTCATCAACATTTTTATCGAGTATATTACCAGGTTCAATTGTGGCTTGATAATGAACTGGACGCAGAATAATGGGGTTGGAAGCTAATTAATGATGTATTGGAGCCAATCGACGCTCTACTCCCCTCTGCACCAGAATAGCTCCTCATTACTATTTTTTCTAGATGCAAAAAGGGGTGTAATTCGAAATGCGGCAGCAAAAAAATAAGCTTACACCAGCATGCACCAGTTGTGAAGGCCGGTCGTGTTCAAATGCTAAATCTCCAACAGAAGATGATCCTTACATCAACGACGGAGCAACTGATATATCGCTGTTTGAACAGTTTATGTCAATTCAGGAAGATGAAAAAAAAACAAGAAGCAGTTGAATAACAAGACTTAATATTATATTGAACTTCAATATAAAGACCGTGAAATAGGACTATCGGAGAAACCACGTCGAAGATTACGCACCAAGTACACTACTTCATGGGTGGCGTGGAAGCGTGTGCGTATTATAGAGAATATAACTTTAGAATGGCTTTTTCTCAGGAATAGCGAATCTTGGCGAAAAAGTGTGAGGACCATTTTTGTAGAGAATCGGAAGCTCTATAATTTCTGTCTGAGCTATTTCTATCATAAAACTGACAATTTCGCTTAAAAAATTGAAAAATCCGTTTCTATGAAGTTTGACCTCGTATAAAATTTTTTGCACACATAGGATCGATGGGGACTTCTCACAACTCCATCAGAATGGTATTACTAACGTTCATGCCAATTTTCAGCTTCTTGGGAATTTATGCAAGGGTGAATGTCCATTTTGACTGGACTAAAAAGCTGCATAAAAATCTCGTAGAATTTCTCTGACTTTATTTCGCCTGCCATTTTGTATTACATCAATAAATGCTGTTTTAAATTCATTTGGGCAATGGCAAGCATGTTGCTTGAGCCCTTCATATTTTGAATATTAATGAAAGTTTCTTAAAAAAACTCCTGCCATTTTGTATTACATCAATAAATGCTGTTTTGAATTCATTTGGTAAATGGCTAGCATTTTGCTCAAGCTCTTCTTATTTTAAACAATAATGAAAGTTGCATAAAAAACTCGCAAAATTGCTCTGACTTCTTTCTGCCTGCCATTTTATATCACAATAATAAATGCTGTTTTGAATTCATCTGGTGAATGGCATGCAACTTTGTCCGATCATTCAAAAACTTTGGAAAAAGTGGCAAAAAAAAGGAAATATCCGAGATTTAATTTTGCATGCTGATTTGTATTTCCATGAAGAAATATGCATTAAGTTTGAATAAAGAATGAAATGCATATAACATAAGACAAGCATTTACAAATTCTGAACAAATCAAGAAAATACGCCCTAGATTCAACTTAGTTTGTGATTATAGACATTTCAGGAGGTGAATCTTTCACAATAGTGCTGATTATATATTCAAAGTGATGCAATAAGGTTCATAAATGATACTTTTATACCGATAGGTTTTCTGTTTGGCATAAATAAGTGAAGAATAGTATGAAAACTAATAGAGTTGAAGAGGATGATATTGTAAGAAGGGCCGACAATAAGGACGATAAGGTTAAATCGACCGATGATGACAGCGACACTCATTCTCAAATAGGTGGTGAAACTACTGAAGAGGAACCTGAAATTGACAATAATTATGATGAAGAAATGGAAATTTGAGCAATTATTGCCAATTCCTTTCCATTCCTATTTATATATATCATGAAACATCCCATTAGCTATTTAAGTATGATTTTTCTATAATAATAATTTTTTTCTTCTGATGATTAGCTTTTTTATTTTTTCATAATGATAATAATATTTTTGCATGATAATAAAGATCTACCTACTCTTAAGTTTCAGATGAAGGCAATTTAACTTTTAAAAATATATCTTGTTACAATATTCCATCCACATAACTTATTCACACTCCGAGGGAGAAGTAGGAACATAATTATCATTTCTTTCGTTGGTCATATGTGTGATTATTATCTTATCAATAGCAAGATTTGAAACTTTAATGTTTCACAAATTCAGAAGGTGGGTTGTCAATTGTACAAACGTGTTTCGTCCTTTTTAGGACTCTTTGATATAGTATTATCCTAGTGCCTAATTGGTTGCAATTTAATGTTATACCCAGTTGGAGCTCATACTGATATCAATGGGAGAATTTAATATTTCTAGTGATTTCAATTGAATATTTTTAGAATTGTTGCTATAGAAACATCATGAATAATTCAAATTGTAGCTCTCTGCAATATTTTGGAAGAGACTCACCTAGGCCATTTATGTTTGAAATTAGTCAAAAAAATTCAAGAATCATCTAGATGATGAAAGCGCATTTTTGACAGCTCATGAATGCTTGTTACTTCAGAGATTTCGCAAATTACCATCTCCCACAATTACTGAGCTTGAAATCAAGCAATTTGGGCAAACTTACGAAACAGCAGCTTCCATTCAGTACTAGTTTCAAGTTGACTATTTGATAGGTACTTAATTTATGCATGTACAAACTCAAAAATACTTTTTAATCTTCATTGCTCAGTTATTGACTGACGGGAGGTCAAGTTCTGTACCTTAAAATAAAAATTTGATCTTTGTCAATGCTATATAAAAAAAAATATACCAAGAGTAGACAAATTTTCATCCAATAATAATAATTCATTCTAATAAGCTCTAAATTCGCGTGAAACAAGTCATTGAATGAATCCCGGACAGATTTGACAACTGTACATGATAATAGTGACATATGCGGCGAAAATTGTAACTAAATTTTTATCTACTTTAATAAATTTTAGTTGCCATATCCCTAATGTCATATATATCTATGAGTATTGTTTCACTTGAAACAAGTAATTGGATAATTTAATCTTCCACAATCACTGAGCTTGAATTGAAGTAATTTGTACAAACCTACGAAAAAGCGCTTTTATTAAGTACCAGTTTCAAGTCTGTAAATAGTATAGTTGCTGAGAACTCAGCGTCACGCCAGCCAGCCAGCCAGCCAGCCAGCCAGCCACCCAGACAGCCAAAGTGAATATAATAGCGCTTTTTTCCAAAAAATGCGCTAAAAATTTAAATCAATTAATTCGCGAAATAATTCCTGTTAATTTTACTGAATTAATTTACGGGCACTTTTTCTCGACTATTTTCTAAAAATTCATCAATGATGAGCCTTAGCAAAATGCTTGCTATTCTTTGTGTTGCCTGAAAAAAATAGTTTTGAACGAAATACACAATGGCATGCAAAATAAAATGAAGAAAATTTCTCCTTTTTTTTTGCAACTTCCTCAATACATGCCTCCATTTTGGGACATCCTGGGATGTATGCCAATTTCCTCAATAACAATTCATTGAACAAATTACCTCTAGTTGGAATGGCATGCAATTTCAAATCACGGCTAATTGGTTCAAAATTTATGCAAGATTACCCCCAAATTTCAAAACTTTGCGATAACGAAGAATGCTTGCCAATTTTTTTACAAGGGCGTTATGACTGAAACTTCAATTCATTTCATTGGCAGGCAATTTGGAAACACGACATTTTTCATATTCTTTTTCAAAAGTTCACGCAACCCTTTGAAGCACTTGGGTTGTTGCGAATTGCTTGTCTTCCAGTACTTCGCTCAAGATTAATTTCAATAATTCAACATCACAAAGGCATGCAACATGATATCACAGAAAAAACTATTTTCTTTTTCAGACCTTGAATTAGAATTTGAACTATGACCGGAAAGCGTGCATCGCTCAATAACATTTTCATGTTTCTTATTAAGAGGTAAATTATCAACCCTCAAAAAAGCAAGCGATATAGAATCGGAGAACTCCACCTGTCACTAGCTCCCAGTCTATAAGCAGAGCAGAGCACTGCTGAATAGAATAAACAGAAAGCTGGCTTTGAGGATCTGTCGTGGGTACCGGACCATGTCAACAAAGGTCGCCTAGATATTAGCCAAGCTGGCACCACTAGATATTGTCGCAGAAGAATGTCTAAACGGCTATAATTAGACACCTGCCGAACGAGAGATAATCGAAAAGAGAGGCATATCAAATGGCAGAGAGCTTGAGAATCAGATGAGGGTAGCATATGGCTGCATCAGCTCATGCCAGATATTAGCATCTGGATAGAAAGAGAGCATGGAAGCATCAGCTATCACATGACACAGAGTTTTAGCGGCCACGGATGTTTCCAATCCTACTTGAAGAGGATTGGGAAGGCTAATACTCCTAACTGCATGTTCTGTGACTGCGAAGATACAGCAGAGTACAGTATTATGGTCTACGACAAATGGGGAGACACCCGCAGATTAGTGAATACGGCCCTAGGCCCAATATTGAGCACCAAAAACATAATTAGCATAATGTTGAGGAATGAGGAGAGCTGGATGGTTGCTGATAATTTACTAACAACAATTTTTAAAGAGAAAGAGGGGGACAAGAGAAACAGAGAACGAAATATAAGAACATAAGTTAACATGAGGATAGAGAAGTAATGCGCATCCTGATGGGCGGAGAGAGGGTTGTTTTGGTCGGTAGAAATTCGACACTACTGCGAATTCAATACTTTGAGGTGTCTTCGCAAGATTTTCCCCCTTCCTATTGAAAAGAAAAATTAAAGAAAAGGATGAGTTATAACAAATAAGTTGAATTTTCCTGTGACGGCAGGACGAAAATTTAGAACAGAATGGTATAAGGCATATACGTGGCTTGAATACAGTCCATTGAAAGACAAAGCTTTTTATTTTGTATGTCGAGCTTCATATCAGAATATAATTAATAAAGCTGATGATGCCTTTACAGCGAAAGGATTTATTAATTGAAAGAAGGGAACCAGCAGTTTTGATCACCATCAAAAAACTCAATCGCATTTGAATAGTAGTGTCAAATTGGCTCTACTCAAACAAGCTGAACAGAGTGGTACTATTGCGGAGAAAATGAATGCACAGTATTCAAAGAATGTACAAGAAAATAGAAATTATGTGTACGCACTTTGTGAATCCATAACTTTTTGTGCAAGACAATCAATCGCATGAAGAGGTCACGACGAGACTGACGGGTCAAAGAACAAAGGGAATTTGTTGGAGTTAGTGGATCTCTGTTCGAAAGATAATTTATGAATTAAACGTTTTTTCATTGATCGGGATAGGAATTTTGAGTATACGACTGGAAAATATCGAAACAAGCTTTTGCACATCGCTGGGGATCAAATAAAAAATCACATCGCAGATCAAGTTGAAGAGAGCGGAATGTTTGCCATAATAGCAGACGAAACTCAAGACATCTCGAGACACGAACAAGTAGCTGTTGTTTTAAGATACGTTACGGATGAGCTGAAAGTATACGAACCATTTGTAGGATTCTTCCGTGCCGAAAATACTGATGGGGAATCATTGGCCTCATTACTGAAATCAATAGTATTCTCGTTAGGCCTTGACATTGAGAAATTACGTGCACAATGTTACGATAGTGCAGCAAACATGCGTGTACCTTACAAAGGAGTTGCTGCAAGAATACTTGAGGATAACCCACTGGCTATGTATATCCATTGCTATGATTATGTGCTTGACTTATGCATTGTGAGTTGTTGCACAGGAGTTACATCCATCATAAACACGTTTAATACTCTTCAAAGTCTTTACAATTTGATCGAGAAATCAACGAAACGACATAGTATTTTCAGAGAAATTCGAGAAGAGTCGCAATGTTTCAGCGGAGGGACAATTAAATTGAAGTGACTTTGTGATACTCGGTAGTATTGTCGAGTAGAAGCAATTCGTTCACACCTTGATAATTTTGGAACAACAATCGCGACATTAAATGAAATCGCAGAGATTGATCCTCACTACGGTGGTGAAGCGAGTACACTGTTGAGATGCATTGAGGACTTCAGTTTCATTTTCAATTTGCTGTTACTGAAAAGAGTACTTGCACAGATCGATATATTATCAAAAACTGTTCAGTGTACTAATATCAACTATGGAGTTGTGAAAGAAGTAGTCAAGAGTACTATAGAGGTCTTAGAATCCTTCAGGAGTGATGCATTTTTTTAAAAACTCTGGGATCATTGCACTCTATTAACGAATGAATATGATTTTACACCAGCACAGTTGTCAAGAAAACAAAGTGTCCCTTCCAGACTAGGTGGAGGAAGCAGAATAGCACTTGAAACAGAAACCGTAGAACAACACTACAAGTGGACAATACTCTATCCTCTCATTGATATTCTTATGAAAAAAATTAGAGACAGATTCTCTGAGAACAGTTTAAACGTATTGGATCACTTGCACATGGTATTGAATGCAAATAAAGTGGACAAATTAGATGTAGATAGTATCTGCAGTTATTATAGTTTAAATAAAGAACGTTCGGCTGCAGAACTTCAATGTTTCTACCGAATGGATTCGTTCGCTGGAAAAAGCATTGAACAAAGGGCAACAGTTTGCGCAGAGAACAAACTGAAAGAAGTCTTCCCTTTAGTATTCGAACTTTTTAAATTGTATCACATAATACCCATGAATTCGGCGAGTTGTGAACGCTGCTTTTCAAGTTTGCGTAGACTAAAGACCTACTGCAGAAATACTACAAAGCAAGAAGATTGTCTTCATTAGCTCTATTAGATATAGAGCACGATGTTTCCATTGATATTAACAGAATTATAAATATTTTCAATATTAGTAAGAAAAGACGGTTACAGTTATCTTGAAGACGCATGCTTACACCATAATTTCTAGTTGTTCTTGACACTGAATTACTAACCATGTAAATAATATTAAAACTATGTGCAAAGTATATTATATGATCATTTTTTGTGATCTGATTTCATTGTATGTTACATATTTTCTGAGTCCATACTACGCTTGAGAATTCTTTACTTGAAATTGAAAAAGTTAAATGGAGAAAAATCTTTCATCTGTGATATAGGCATATTTTCAAATTATTTCATTATTTCATTTAAATTTATAAATTCACCCTTATTTATTGTTATTGATAATTTGGGAATAATTCATTATAATAATAAATTGATATTGTTAAAAAAAAATTCTACCTTGTATCAATTGTAAGAGTCAGCAAATTCACAGTTCACTGAGCTCTTACGAAATCAGGAAACTGCTGTTCACTTAAAGTAAGTCGTACACGTGATTGTACTGTTGCAAATACAATTGACGTCAATAATGAATATTGTTATATCGGCATTTATTTTGGAATTTATATGTAGAGGGTAAATATTGATTAGTAGTTAGTTGATAGCGGTTAATTAATACGTTTTGTTGTGAGTTGGTGAATAAGTAGTCGGGCAGTAATCGGGGTTGTATGATATTTATAAGCATTTTATTATCAATTAAATATATTTATACTCGTTAAAAGTGATATTCATTCAAAGATCCTGCTGTGAGCCATCCTCCATTTCAAAGTCTTAACACAGTACAGGTAAGTACCTGTACCTAATATTTCATCCTCACAGTTCAGCAAAGAACCCAATCTACCAAATATGAATTTATTGTAAGTCGAAACCCTCAAGTTACTCATACAACTTTTCCTTTACCCCCACCCAAGAAATCTTCGACGCGAGCCTGGCTTCAAAAATTGATGAAAGGACTTAAATGTTGCCCTCCCAATAATATTGCTGAAATCCCGCCACTGCTACGGGCCGATAAGTCGGACTGAAAGATCGATGAGCGTTTCACTTTTTCAAAATGACTTCTAAGGAAAACAGCCAAACCGAAGAGGAAACATTTTGTTGAAGAAGACGATATGGTTTTGCAATCCGATACTGAAACCAATGATTTGAAAGTATAGTTTTTTAGTTTTCTCCGTCAGATATTCAGTCGATTACAATCAGAACCATGCGTGTACGTACGTACGTAACTCGCAAATTACAAAACCCGTCAAACTTATAGTGCTGAATTTTCTCATTACGATCTGATATTGGATCTTGATAAGAAACCTCCCATTATGGTTGCAATCGTCTGTACCGGAGGTGCATTTTACTTGAAACTTTTCTTGAATTTTTCGCATAAATCCGGAATGATCAGCCGCAGTATACTGAAATACAGTATTTGGAATTGCTGCAGCATCCAAATGGTCATCTTCTATTTTCATACGAATAGGCTGAGCCGGAAGTGCACTTTATATAACAAACTTTTCGAATTTTCCTCATGAATTCTGAATAACAAGATATTGAAATTTTGTATCAAGCACATCTAGTTGTATATCTTACATTATGATTGCGATCAGCCAAATCGGAAATGCAGTTTACTCAAAACATTTTTTTGATTTTCCGCATAAATCCAAAAAGATCGAACGTAGGATACCAAATTCAGTATTCAAGACGAAAGTACCATCTAGATGCTTATATCCTACTTTTATTGAGATCGAGTGAGCCCAAAATGCACCCTACTTATGAGTTTTTTGGAATTTTTCGCACAAATTCGGAACGATTGGCTGTGAAGTATTGTTAGCTGGTATTTCAGTAAGCAGTAGTATCTGAATGATTGCCTACTATTTTCATAACAATAGACTGAACCGGAAGTAGGCTATTCTTTGATTTTGCGCATAAATTCAGAACTGTTAGCCGTAAAATTTCGGAAATCAGTATTTAGGACTGTTGTAGCATAAGAATGAAGGCCTCTTGTTTCAATAGCAACCGACTAGGCTAAAAGAGTATTTCATCTGACAGATTCTTGAAATCTTATGGATGAATCCAAAACGATCAGCCGTGGAATGATGAGACTTTGTGTCTGATTATATATATCCAGTGAAGTACAAGTAATTCACGTGATGCCCAACGTCAGATTTTCTTCTATTGAAACTTCTTTCCTTCTATTACAAATTGAATGAAAGTGTATATATCAATTTCATGGATACAAAACCAGAAGATTGCATTTTTTTCAAACGCAAAAAGAAGCATTTCACAGCCTCAAATGCAAAACCGGACCTAATTCAAAAACAAAAATTATTCTTATTCATCGGATACTTCTGGAGTGAGAGTAAATATTACAAATTTCTGTCAAAGCCGTATGTTGATACATCCTTTTATAATAATTTCACAGATTCTTTGCTCTCAACTGGAAACTAATTGGATGTTGAAAGTCTGTTTTTGCAATCTAATCCTTCATTTCCTTTTTGAGAGTACGCACTTCTGATCTTAGAGTTCCAAACGTACATTCGACTACCCTTCATGCAGAGTATAATCTATAGTTATGAATTTCTTGTTGTTCAGAAAGAACAGTAGAATCTATTTTAAGGAGCGAATTTGATAATGAAGAGATTTTTGTTTCAATGATCTATATTCCGCATGAAAGTTATCAGCCAATATCCACGCAGGCGTCAGTCGGAAGAATAAAGTTTGACTAGTATTGTGCTGTCTCCGACTTTTTATAAGTATTTGTTATTGTATTTCTACTAAACATTAAAAACAATGTGTAAAATAGATGCAAAATCAAAACTGTGTAAAATCATGATGCAATTAATTGTATATAGGAAATATTATCCATTTTATGAAATAGTTTGACTTGGAGTTTCCTACCTAACCTCATTTCATGTCTATGCGACGGCAAGCGTGTTTGTTCGAGAAATTATAGTTGAATATATCTTGTGGAATCACATTTATAACGATTTCAGTATAAGATTGATGGTTATAAATATCACCTCATAGTTCATAAGAGTCTGCTGTGGCCACACAGTACTTCTCTCACTATAAATTTCATGGTCAGTTTCAACGCTGTTCAAGGAATAGAAGAGTATCGCATCAACGAATTGCATATTTCAAAGTGAGTGTTGTCACTGGCAAAGAGAAATCTGTCATTGTAAAAGTAGTGGATGACTGTTATATTCCAGTCTTTACATAAAATAAATATTTCAATTCTTTTTCATATTTTCGGAGACTTTGATTCATTGGAAGACATAATGTCTAGTAGCAGTGAACAACAAATTTGTGCTGTTATTTATTATTCATTACGTTGTGGGACATGGTCGAGTGAACGATATATTGAACATGGAGACAATTTCGAGTCAACGCGATAAAACTCTTATAATTTTTGAAAACTTCAAGTCTTGGAAAACTGGAAAAACTCAACATGACCTAAAGTGGAGATGCACTCTAAATTATTCTCTGATGGAACGCGCGAAGCGAAGAGTTTGTAGAGATTGTTCTGAAAAACCACTGAAGGGTATTCACTTAGAATTGATTCCGTCGGATCAAAGACTCGAAAATATAAATTTTAGCAACACAGCATACGTAATTCATGGTACAAAAACTCCCTGAAACATGAGCCTACCCAAAAAAAGTTGGCAACACGAAACATGCAGTCCAGGGATGTTTCCGGTGTGAGATCATATTGCGACGCATGCCAGAATAAGCGTTGGCTTCAATTCGGTGATTCTTTGTTATTGTAAAAAAAGTTTTGTGTATGAAACAAAGGTAAAATAGTATGACTATTATTGAAATACAAAAGAATATCTTTTATGAAGTGTATTTATATTAGTCGCCGGAGTCATTTACCTGTCTTATCAACTTACGAGTTTTTAGAAAAATTACAAATATTAATATGTAGAAACGAGAACTTCCCCTTAGGGACAATTTATAGTACCAATATGCTATATTTTCTTGTTTATCTAATATTAGGTTTCTTTGCTTATGTGACAATAATCGACATAATATATGGACTTTTGAATCAGCGAATAAGAAAATGGATTTCATGCGACTCAGTTACTCCTTTCGTAATCTATTAGAATTATCGAGAACTGTTGAACAATTTTTGAACAAGAAACAGGATCACAAGATGTATAATGAGACAAACAAGACAGGAAAAGTTGATTCTTGTTGAGAAGTGTGACGAAGTGCTCCCATTTTATAATTTGAAAAACTGCTGTTAGTAACCGTTTGATAAAATGATTTGAAATAACTGAACTTAATCACAATTTCACTGTTCCAGCTGATAGCATTCAGCTTCATTAATTCCTATCACCGAAACCGCTTCGAACTGTTGAATTTATCCGAAGCAAGTCAACTTTGCAGTTGATCTAATCTATTTTCCTGGAATATATAAAACCATTAAATACAATATTCAGGTAGTAATTGACAACTCACCGTTTGTATAGAAGTCGTCCGTATTTATTTTAAACCTAGTTACAGGTTATTTAGAATTTCTATTCCAGTATTGGAAATCAAGGTTATAATTTGAATATTTGTACATCACCGTCTGAAATGAATAAATCAGATCTTAGTTGTAGTGCACAATAAGCAGTAAATGAAATTTACCTTTTGTATAAGAATGAACCGTAGTTAGATAGTAGATTGTAATTTTATACATGTGCTTTTGTTTACATTTTTTGACTGATTGCTAATTAACTCTGATTATACGACCCCAGAGCCATCTGGCAGTCAAATAGGAGACTAGTAATAAAATTTTACTTCAAGCTTAAATAAAATAAGAATTACAAAATTTTGTAATATATATTTGGTAAAGAACTGACACACGGAAAGTCATCATTGTATTCATTCATATTATTTGGAGGTTACTAAAATCTAAGTGACATCCTTTTCTCATAATTAAACCAGCTCAGTACAGTTTACTTAAAATCTGGATATGAATGCAGGCTAAAATCGATCAGCAAAACACTCTTCCGAGAGACTTGAGTCCACTTCTTACTTACTTGTACAAAGTAACAAATAAGTATTGCGAAACCGACAGAATTCACCTATCGAGATTTTGATGGAAATATCCGTTTTGAGCATCCCTGAATCCATTTTGACTATTTTTGGCTTGATGTCGGTACGTATGTTCGTGCGTGCGTGCGTAACTCGCAGATCTCAAAACTGGTTAAACATATAATGATGAAATGTGCTTTTTAAGACTGATATAGGGTCTAGTTGTGCACCTCGCATTATGGTTCCAATCGTCTGTACCGCAAGTGCACTTTACTTGAAACTTTTTTCGAATTTCTCTAATAAATCCAGAATGATCAACCTCAGGATATTGAAATTCAGTATTTGAAATTGATGTTGTATCAGAATGATTATCTGCTATTTTGGTAAGAATCGGCCAAGCCAGAAGTGCGCTTTACTTGAAACTTTTTTTGAATTTTTTGCATAAATATAGAATGATCCGCCATAGCATATTGAAATTTCGTATAAATAACTTCTATAACATCTTATTGTACATCTTGCATTATGACTGCGATCGGCTAAGCCGGAAGTGCACTTTACTTAAGAATTTTTTTTAATTTTCCGCATAAATCCAGAATGATCAGCCGTAGGATACTGGAATTTAGCATTTGAGATTGCTGTGGTCATTTTCTATTTTTGTAACAATCGGCTGAGCCAAAAGTGCACTTAATATGACAGACTTCTTGAATTTCCCGCATAAATTCAAATAGCACTTCATTCGAAACATAAGTCCAAAACGATTGAACGTAGATTGATAGAATTCAGTATTTAGGACGACTATACCGTCTACATGCTCATATCCTATTTTTATTGTGATCCATCGAGCCGGGAGTGCACTTTACTTGACAATCTTTTGGAATTTTTGGCATAAATTCGAAACGATCAGGTGTAGAAAATTGAAATTTGGTATTTCAGTCTGCTGTAGCATCTGAATGATTGCCTATTATTTCAATTACAATAGTCTGAACCGGAGGTGCACTTCAGTAGGAATTTATTTTCAAATTTTGCGCATAAATTCAGATCTGTTGGTAGTCGTAGAATTCTGGAAATTAGTATCAAGGAATGTTGTAGTCACGAAGGAAAATAATAGAGGAGCGGACACTCAGTTAGAAAACGTGAAGCCTAGAATGTAATGCGGCAGCTGTGAGAGAGATCGCAAGAGCGGGTCCAGCGTTGCGTGCGTCATATGCAGAAATAAGTTTATATTTCAACTATTTTCAATAAAATACAATTGCTAGATATATTTCTTATTTTCATTACGTTAAAGACTACCTTATTTATTAAATGAGAGGCAAAAGTAGAAGAAAATTAGCATTTGTATTCATTAAAACCTGCAATGAATTAGTGCATTACGATGAAACTTGTTTTATAAACATTTCTTTGGATGCGAGTTTTCTGATTATGAATTATAATAGACACATTAATAATTTGATAAATTTTTTATATTACAATGGGCGTAATAGAATTGAAAAAATATACACAACACAGCTCTTATCCACTAGAAGAAAGGTAGAAATAGAAAATGCTGCTCTGCAAAAATTTTTGTTTGTTGAACATGAACGAAAAATTTAAATATAATATACATTTACGATGTCACAAAAAGTAACAGTTTTTGACATAATTTCTGGTGTGAAAATAAGTTATTGAATTAAACTGCGCGATAGAAGTTTTATTACTTGACTCTATTCTATCAGTAAGTACTTTAAACATAGTTTTTATTACTCATGCAGGATATGTACTATTTTGCACATATTTCTTCGGGCGGTAAATGGCTCTTTGGCCTTTGCGTGCGCCAAGAATAATTTACCGCCCGGAAAAAAACAAGCGCAAAATAGTATTTACCCGCATTCGTAATAAAAAATTGTATCTGCAACTCGTGCGGTGTTGTCAGTTTCACACTTGAGCTCTCGTGGGCAATCGAAAACTTATTGCACTTGTTGCACAATATACTATTGTTAATTTCAATCTTTCGAAAGTAGCACACGAGAAATGAAAAAACTAATCCTAATATGCCACACTCAATAACTTTTATATATTGATGAAAAGTGAAGAAATTGAAATTGCAATTCTGTGTAAATCTATAAGTTCTAAAAATTTATAAATTCATTGACAAGAATTTTCCTCGAAGTTGAATTTTCCACTAAAAGCCTAGGTTAGATACGTTTAATAATTTAAACATTAATATAACCTTTCAATTTCCAACAGAATTGTCAGTAGATCTGCTATTATAATTTCTACTCACTTTTGCATCTCTGGACGACCATTCTTCTATAATATCCTGCTCTCTAAAATGTTTTCTATAAACTAATCTGTAATTTCCAATGTTCTATTCTGTCGTGTTATGTTCTTCCGCCACTTATTTGATAAAATATCATTTTTGGGTACAAAAAAAAACGACAAAATTTACCTTTACAAGTTCTGTACCTGCTATTACAATTTTGTACAAAACATTTTCATCCTAATTTATAACATATTTCCACATGAAAATAATAAATAGAGCAAAACACGCCATTTACTTCCATACAAACATGAGCCCACCTCTACCTATCTCTCAATTACCTTCTCTCTCCAACAATTCTACATTTTTGGATCACTTTTGCAACACAGTTAAGATAGGGAATTGCATAGGCGTGGTTTTAGTATAAGAATAATGACCTACTGTTTCTACAGCAACCGACTTGGCTGAAAGCGCATTCTACTTGACAGATTCTTAGAATTTCTTGGGTATGTCCGAAACGATTAACTGTGGAACGATGAGATTTTGTGTTTGATCATATCTATCCAATAATATATATGATCAAACACAAAATCACATCGTATTATATATATATATATATATATATATATATATATATATATATATATATATATATATATATATATATATATATATATATATATATATATATATATATATATATATGTATATAAGTTTGTAATAAATAGTGTATAACAACGTACGTAATACGAGACGCAGTGTTCAGTTACATTCACCCATTTTTGACTACGTAGCTAAAAAGATACTTTCTTAAAATAGTCTTTGGCTACCTCCCTGGCGGCAATTATTAGAACTAATTGTGCGATGGCTCAATATTTTCTGAACCAAACTGCGACATCCCAAGACTAAAGTTGGTTTAAAATAATCTTTGGCTACTTCTGTCGTGGCAATATTTGGAACTAATAGTAGCATGGCTCACAGATATATTTCGAGATGAAAATATATAAAATAGATGGCATCATCTTTGAACTCCACACAAGTTTCAAATACATCACAAGGATGTCATAATGTGTCCAATTAATTGCTATTAACATTATTCTATGCTTTTTGAAATCAGAATGTGTGAAGTTGGTTGCATATATTGTGGGGAATTATTTTTGGATATTTTGAGTAGAATATTGATTACTTGAGCGCTCGAATACGTCAACCGGTGGTAAGGATATGAACTGTCCTCCGTTGGTGAGATTTTCATTTGGCTTTTATTTGTAATAAGGAACTAGGTATTTTCATAGTTATTTATTCGAATTATCTCAAGGTTGAACAAAAAGTGGGGCAAAATAGATCACTGTGTCTGCAGATGTAAGTGTATAGTAGATGAAAAAATTAGTTCTCACCGGTTTTTTCGTAAGAGAAAAAAAACTGTCGAAGGGAGTGGAGGATATAATAAATCTTACGTAAGATTAAAAAAATTAAAATGTCTTCAAAACAATATTTATAATTAGAATTATAATTATTATTCTTGCTATCATTATATCGAATATATTTTTATTTTAATCCCACTGAAAGAGGGTAATATTTTTTCAGTGTTAGTATGTATGTAGGTCTATTTTTTTTTGACATGTTCTCTACCTTGAACGGCTCCATAGTTTCAAATTTCAATGAGATGTCGTTAAATTCGTCTTGATTATGGGAGTGGCAGAGTATATACAGAATAATCGCCGTGGAATAAGGGGAAAAATTTAGTCAGAAAAGTTATGTCTCACATACTCAAAATGCAATCTCAAACTCAAAGAATTCTTCCACATTTTGGCAAGCTATTAAGTCACTAAAAACCAAGCCCTGCTCTTCTTATGAAATTGAAATGCATGTATGGGAGAAATTATTCAGCGATTTTTATAATAATGTCCAAACTCCCACTTTAGAGTTTTTTGGCTCTTTCGACCCTGATCTTGATTCAAATATAACTGTAGAAGAATTAGAATGCAGTCTAGCGGAAAGTAAGCTCAAAAAAACCCCTGGTAGTAATAATTTGAGTGATGAGTTCTTCAAGTACATGCCAGATAACTGGATACATTATTTCTTAAACATGCTAAATCTTATCATGTCTCAGGATACCTGATTCATGGTCCTGTATACACTCATTTCTGCTACACAATAAAGGCGACAGGAATAACCCCTTAAACTATCGGAGCATTGCTCTATCTAATGCTGGCAGTAAGACTTTCACACAAATACTCTACCAAAGACTTATACTATGGTGCTACACTCATAATATTTTGAACGAGAACCAATTCGGGTTCCGCAAGAACAGAGGCACTTCCGACAATATATTTTCTTCAACGGCAATCACACACATACAACTTAGACTGCGAAAAAAAAGTACTTTTGTTATTTTTATCGACTTCCGTCGTGCTTTCGATACCGTCAGCCATAATCTTTTGTGGCAAAAACTATATAACACAGGTATTTCCGTCAAAATACTTCGCATCTTACAAGCACTATATAATAATGCTTTCATGCAGACTAAGGCTGGTAGTAACTTTTCAAAACCTATTCACATTACTCAGGGTGTCTTACAGGGTGACGTTTTATCGCCCTTGTTGTTCGCCCTTTTTATAAACGACATTTGGAATTTTTTTGATACCGCAGACAATCGTGGGCTGAATATTGACGGAATCAATGAGATATCTATACTAGCATATGCTGATGATTTGGCCCAATCAGCCTATTCCGAAATAGATGTCAAAAGAAAGCTCAAAGTACTTTATGATTATGCGCGCACCAATAATCTAGAACTGAATACAACAAAAACAAAAATACTTCACCTGTACAAGAGTCGTGCCAAAAGTATAAAAAACCCATTTCAGTACAATCACGAGACCATGGAAGTAGTCAATGAATTCCCTTATCTAGGCGCCACTTTTTCCTCGTCTGGTAAATTTGGTAGGGCTGCTACTAATAGTTACAAAAAGGCTGCAATAGCTTCGAACTCAGTAAGAGCTATCTTGTACAAAGGGAAATCGCAGAGCTGGGATTGTAAGAAGAAACTTTTAGATTCAATAATCAAATCTACTGCTCTGCATGGCGTCGAAGCCTGGGGTCCTTGGCAAGCCGACAAACTCGAGAAATGTCAAACACAATTCATAAAGAATATTTTCCGTTTGCCGCGTAACACTCCCAATAGCTTCATAAGACTTGAAACTGGTTGTACACAAATGGCGGTTGATGTATGGTCGAGAGTCCTAAGCTGGTGGGCTAAAATATTAAGTATGGATGCTGGACGTACTCCTAAAATATTTTATGAAAGACTGCTTCATCTCTAGATACAAGCGATTCGAATTCAATTAACTATAACTGGAGTACAAAAATCAAAAACTTCCTATTTATGCTTAATTTTGCAGATGTCTGGGATAAACAAACTATTTCAAAGAATTCAATCAATGAAATTATGACAGCTTATAAACAAAAATTGATTCGAATCGATTTAGATTATTTAAGGCACTCTTCATATTCAGTACACTATAAAATTATTAAAGAAAATTTTATCACTGAAGAATACCTAAAATTTAATTCTGCCATCTCGAAAATTAGAGCAATTTGTCAAATCCGCTCATCCTCTAAAAGAGGTTTCATCTTCATTTATAAGAATTTTAAGAATGAGCTTAGCAACTTTGAACTTTGCTCTATATGCAATCGCAATGAAGTGGAGGATCTACATCATTTTTTCGTCAACTGTCCTATTTATAATTGTCTTAGACACACTCACTTCAAGCAGTGTTTTGATAATATTGATGAAACAAATTTTTATTTATACTTTAAGGATTTGAGCACTGAAAAAATAAATAAGATATTTTGCTACACCATTGGTGCCTTTGAACTTAGAAGCTTCATAATCAACGAATGAATTCCAGTCGTTCAATTATCTCTTTCTCAATTCAACTAACCTTCTTTCAATTATAAAGCACTAAAAATTGGATAATCTCCTTTCCTTAAATAATACTAAGATGGTTCCCCAAGTTTATCTACTGAATCTAATATATTACTCAAGTAAACATAAGCATTACATCCTTTATTCGTAGTTATAGTTACTTAATTTGAATGTATCTGCTTAACTCAATTTGTATCGCTTACTTTTATTTAGAACTTACTATAAATGTAGTTCAAAGTGTTGTCAATCTATTTGTATGGGAGTTCTACCCGAAAGCAATTGAATTTTGTTATGTTATGTTATGTTATGTTATTAAAGACTTTGCCAATGCTGCATACTGTGGATGATAAATCTTTCTTTTAATTGTACGCAGATAAGTATAATTGATTAGCTCTGAAACATGGCCAGTTACGTAAAGTCATTACGTAACTACTTTATGCTACTTTACGCAACTGTTGCATTGCAGTTATGAAAAATGGGACGTTGCATAATGTCAGGAATTAGTGTAAAGTTTGACTTTTCAAAACGGAATTAGATAAAAATATTTAAATTTAAAAAATATAAACGTTGTGTGATTCCCCGCGTACTTAACAGTAATATTATTGACACAAAAATATCATTGATATGTATACAATACAATTTTTCTTGACGCAAATACAACACAAAATAACTCAACTGTCAAAAAATTTAGTTCTAAACGCACACTTGATTTTGTGAAGCAACATTTACATATTTTCGTTAATATCTCAAAAACTATCAAGTTTAGCAGGTAAGAACCCTTAAACTTTTCCAAAGCAAAAATTATTTTCTATTCATTAGTGCAATAATATACAGGAGATTCCATTTGAAGAAAGTACAAATATGGCAATATCTAAGAGAATTATTTTTGAACCACCAAATTCACACAGATTTAGTTAGCTTATTAAAAGTACAAAAAATTTTACTTGAACAATTTTTTTAGCATCTATAATCACTTCCGAGAAAAAAGGTGCTTCCAATTTCGCATTCCACCCAGTATAATCTAAAGAAATTGGTTTGAGCATTGTAAAATTACGCATGCACCATGTAACGTTTTTTTTTTATCCAAAGCAAATAGCAAAATAACCTACAATATAAATATAATAAGGTTTTGCAGTCCACATTGGGATATAGAAATGGTTTCTCGTTTTGCCAAAAGATCAAGTACTTTTTATTTTTGCACAAACTTCTCGATTCGGTCTCATAGGTTTGATGCATAGCACATTTTGTCGTCCTGAATGGATCAGATTCATATTTAAAAAACCCTACTCCGCAAGTTTGTAGTTATATCATTTTATAATTCTCGATACCAATTTTTCATTGAATACCATCCTCACAAAGGACTCTTTAACCGTGGGTGCCGAGACTTCACAACACAGGCCTTCGTCTACGATTTTGAATACGATCGCACATAGATGAATGGTCTAATAGTTAATTTTAAATCATGGTTCCTCTTTCGGTGTAGTAATAATAGAATTAATCTATAAAATGATGATCGACACTATAGTGTAGCAGCTCCAAGCCCCATCTCGTCAAATGCAAAAAAAGCTATTTCATTCATCGCGTATAGTTCAGACATGATCTTTTGACAATATAATCCTCTCGATATGAATATTAGACGTTGACGACGATGTGGACCCAACATAATTGAAGCCCCTGGAACATGGAGTTAGTATAATTGGCATAGTAATACTAATCGTAATGGACTAATCATTGTAATTTTTAGCTCAGAAGCTCAGATTTTGAGAATCAGGTTTTGTAACAACCTGTGTCACCTCGAATACTATGTACATGCAAAATGTTGTGTGGATCAATAAGGGAGCATCCATTAATTGCGTAAGGCGTTTTTGGCGATTTTCTGATCCCCCTCTCCCTTCTTGGTGAGATGTCGTGAGATTTGGCTCAAACTCCTCCCTCTGCCCCCACTCTCACGTGAGATTTAAGTGTGTTTCTAGTCTAAATGTGTGTTTCTAGTCTAAATGCGTGGAATTTGTTGTAAAAAAATAAATAATAATAATTTGTTTCATATTTCCATTTAACTAGTTAAAGCTAGTATTGTATAAGATTTGGCCATATTTTAGTGAAGAAACATGTTTTAAATAAATATGTTTTATTGGGTTTAAGTTCTGTAATTTATTAGAAACACAACGTTTCAACAGCAAAGTGCTGCCTTTTTCAAGTGAAAAGAAATATAAATATCATATATATCACCAAGAAGGGAGAGGGGGATCAGAAAATCGCCAAAAACGCCTTACGCAATTAATGGATGCTCCTTTATTGATCCACACAACATTTTGCATGTACATAGTATTCGAGGTGACACAGGTTGTTACAAAACCTGATTCTCAAAATCTGAGCTTCTGAGCTAAAAATTACAATGATTAGTCCATTACGATTAGTATTACTATGCCAATTATACTAACTCCATGTTCCAGGGGCTTCAATTATGTTGGGTCCACATCGTCGTCAACGTCTAATATTCATATCGAGAGGATTATATTGTCAAAAGATCATGTCTGAACTATACGCGATGAATGAAATAGCTTTTTTTGCATTTGACGAGATGGGGCTTGGAGCTGCTACACTATAGTGTCGATCATCATTTTATAGATTAATTCTATTATTACTACACCGAAAGAGGAACCATGATTTAAAATTAACTATTAGACCATTCATCTATGTGCGATCGTATTCAAAATCGTAGACGAAGGCCTGTGTTGTGAAGTCTCGGCACCCACGGTTAAAGAGTCCTTTGTGAGGATGGTATTCAATGAAAAATTGGTATCGAGAATTATAAAATGATATAACTACAAACTTGCGGAGTAGGGTTTTTTAAATATGAATCTGATCCATTCAGGACGACAAAATGTGCTATGCATCAAACCTATGAGACCGATTCGAGAAGTTTGTGCAAAAATAAAAAGTACTTGATCTTTTGGCAAAACGAGAAACCATTTCTATATCCCAATGTGGACTGCAAAACCTTATTATATTTATATTGTAGGTTATTTTGCTATTTGCTTTGGATAAAAAAAAAACGTTACATGGTGCATGCGTAATTTTACAATGCTCAAACCAATTTCTTTAGATTATACTGGGTGGAATGCGAAATTGGAAGCACCTTTTTTCTCGGAAGTGATTATAGATGCTAAAAAAATTGTTCAAGTAAAATTTTTTGTACTTTTAATAAGCTAACTAAATCTGTGTGAATTTGGTGGTTCAAAAATAATTCTCGTAGATATTGCCATATTTGTACTTTCTTCAAATGGAATCTCCTGTATATTATTGCACTAATGAATAGAAAATAATTTTTGCTTTGGAAAAGTTTAAGGGTTCTTACCTGCTAAACTTGATAGTTTTTGAGATATTAACGAAAATATGTAAATGTTGCTTCACAAAATCAAGTGTGCGTTTAGAACTAAATTTTTTGACAGTTGAGTTATTTTGTGTTGTATTTGCGTCAAGAAAAATTGTATTGTATACACATCAATGATATTTTTGTGTCAATAATATTACTGTTAAGTACGCGGGGAATCACACAACGTTTATATTTTTTAAATTTAAATATTTTTATCTAATTCCGTTTTGAAAAGTCAAACTTTACACTAATTCCTGACATTATGCAACGTCCCATTTTTCATAACTGCAATGCAACAGTTCTGAAAAGTTTTTTCCTTCATTAAACATGTTTTACTTAATTCAACCCAATTTTCTCGCAATTGTATTCTGTTTCTTGCGGAAAAAAAATTCGTGATATCGCCGGGACTTCCTTCCTCCCGTCCCCCAGAACACCACACGTAATTGATCACCGCAGTCAATTTTTTAGGCCTGTTGAGCCTTTTTCTTTATCTTTATGTAGGGAAGCTTTCATTTGATAGTTGCGTTTTTTTTGTTTTTCTTTATTTCCACCATATGTAGATTAAATTGACGGTCTATCATATAAGCATGAAGTGCAAAATTAAAGAATACGTCTCTGTACTAGCGTCAAAACAAGAAAATCAAATATTTTCGAATAGATCATCAGGTACTATTCCATAAGTCAAAGAGTTAAAGAGTTACCATTGGCATAATTAAGCAGAATTATAATAATAATTGCAAACACTGATTAGAACATGAAAATGACAAACTCTCCATCCATTTTTATTGCTTGCAATCTCTGAAAACGTTGCTAGTATTAGAGCTGGAAGAAATATCGATATATCGATATTTATTGATATTTCCCCGAATATCGGAGATCGATTTTTTTTTTCTTGTATCGATATATCAATATTCTGATATTTATCGATATTCATCGATATTTATCGATATTTACCAATAATTATCGATAAATATCGATATTTATCGATATTTACCGATAATTATCGATAAAAGTCTATAATTATCGATATTAATCGATATTTATCGATATTCATCGTTAATCATCGATATTCATCGATAATTCTTGATATTCATCGATAATTTTTTATATTTATCAATAATAATCAATACATATTGATATTTATCGATTATTATCGATATGTATCGACATTTATCGATATTTTTCGATAGCTATCAATAATAATTATTGATATTAAGCCATAGTTATTGATAATTATTCATATTCATTGAGAGTAATTATCGGTATTCAACAATCTTTGAAATTTTTTTTCATTTGAGTTAACAGAAAATATCACTACTCCTCTTAACACACAATTGCATGAAAATTTCGCGAATAAATAATAACAATTTTAGAAACCCATTTTGCAAGAAAAGTTTTGTTGCAATTCCGGGAGTAAAAGACGAATTGAATCCCTTATTTCAGGGACTTAAGTTTGGGATTAGTTCCAGAGGGGTCCAACATGATAAAAATTTCCAAGGGACCAATGTAGAATAAATAAATTCCTCCATGGCAAGTAAATAATCGGAGTACTTAAGTGTCCAATTGAATTATTTGTATTGGAATTCAAATCTTTATCATTGATAATAATTTATATCAACCTTTATATTAGCATTATTGCAATTTATACAGTTTTACAAATGCATCGTTCTGTTGTTCGTGAGTTCTCAAGATTTTCAGGGTAGTAAATTCTTCTTACCTTTTCTACAGCTTTATCAATAATCATCATCAAATTTCACACTCATCTTTTTGAAAGTAAGCTTATTTATTCAACGGCTGTTGGAGCCAGCCTTGTTACTATGGTGAATTTGTGCAACATCTTTGTATCAAGTTTATTGTTGTCAAAATTGGAAGATTGAATAATCTGTTTTTAGACTATTGTGATTCAATATAATACGGTAGTGCGAATAATAGCGTATATAGCATAGAACTTAAGTAAATTCGATATTTCAGGTGAGAATTGCCCTCTATTTCGTCTCGTGCGTCTCGATATTCCACTTTTTCCAATCGATATATCGATTAATAATTATCGATATTACTCAATTATAAATGATATTCATCGATAATTATTGACTTCCATCATTAATTATTGATATTTTTTGACATTTATCGATATTTAATGATATTTATCGATATTTATCGACAATTATTGATATTTATCGATATTTGTCGATATTTATCAATAATTATCAAAAACTTTCGATATTTTTCATCGATAAATTGACATGTCAATATATCGGAAAGTATCAATAATATTTCTGTATCGAATATCGATATTTGAAACTGAACATCGCGCAGCCCTAGCTAGTATCGTTGCACAACATAACTGGTAGGGGGGAAGAAAGGTAGACACTAACGTAGGCTTGAGCGTGCGGATTGAATGAAGCGATAGTGAAAGGGGACTCCCCCAAAATGTCGTGAAATATCAAGAATTCTTGAAACAAGACAAGAGCGTCATTGCCAAGAAATGAGCATGACAAGAAATTTCTATTTTCTTGTCTTGAAAATCAAAACAAGACATTAAATGTTCTAAAGACAAGATTTCTATAGATATGGCAATGTAAATTTCTCAAATATTGAATGATTAAAAGAAAAAAGTATATAGATTATTGGTTAATGTTTATTTGTACAGTCTAAGTTTATCGAAAGTTTAGTAAAACCAAGTTTCATTTCTATAGTTACAATTGCTAAAATAATTGTAACCATAGAAACTAAGCTTGGATGCACTTAACTTTGACAAGAGATTTGGACTACTGGATGTATAATTTGAAAATTGAACTTTTTTTTCCAATATTTATTCTTCTACGATTCCAGCCGTATGACAAGCGGCATCATCTTTAGATATATCTGTTATTTTTCGAACATATCTATGCAATTTGTGGCTTTAAATCCTTTGGAACATGGATCCTCAAATCACCACGGAGGCCGGAAACTACATACGTTTTTCTAGAGACAATCTGTGTGATCTTCTTCTTGATTTCTCTTAAGTGACTATCATCAGTTTTGAATGAGTCACTTAATGATATGGGGCTTTGACATTCCATATTATGAAGTGACGGAGTTAGACTTGACGTTCACGCTGATGATATAAGCGTCGTGTGACGCAGGTTTTATAAATGTATTTCCAGAAATCGTGAATAATAACGAAGTACAAATTTCAGGATGTGTCTATTCTTTTTGAGTTAATGTCATTGCTAATTTTTATATTTCAAATACAATACAAAATTTAATATATTTTTTGAAATATTTAAGTAATGGACAAATTTTGTGAGTCAAAATGGCCGCTGTTTTATCTAGTTATTTTATGTATCATCCTACTACTACGACATTCACAGGAATGTCACTTTAGTTTGTGTGAGTCATCCCTTCAATCAACCCTATTTTGACATTCTATTCTCATACAATGGCCGCGTTTAACCCGATCATAGCGATGCGAGCTATGAAAAATGGCGATAAAATGCGGCGATAATCGCATCCTAGTAGTAACTATGGTAACAAACGATCTTTCGTTGATAAGAATTTGAAAGAAGCATATTTGGAGTTTTTTTTCGATTTTTTCGGTAATTTGATTATAGGCTACCTTACTTCTTTCGCACTTCCGTCCAACATTTCTCGATAGTACCTGTGGGACCGAGCTTGAATACGAAGCAACCAAGAAGAGTGTGAACCAAACTCTTCATATTGGATCGGAGTCCAATTTATTTGAGAGTTACTGCTTACAACAGCATATATGGCTTTCGAGCAAAATGAACGCTTATTTTAGGATAAATGAGGAGTACTTAAACACGCGTATCTCCTTATTCAAATTGTTAAGAGAATCTGAATTATGTCGCGTGAATAAATAAATGATAGGGAGGAAAGATTGACTACTACGAGCACGATCGACTTATGAAGAGGAATAAAATTTCAGGAAGAAACACTTGAACAGAGGGACAGGAAAATATTTGACGCCTGATTTTACAGTGACCGCTATAAGCACGACATCCACAATTCACGTATTGATGATAATAATTTTGGAAGTAACTTGAGTACAGTGGAAATATTGAGTGAATAGCATGACGTCATGAATAAAAAGATGACGTTCATATAATACTTCTAATACGATATTAGATCATATGCTATGCTGATTGCGTGTGTAAAGATATTTGGTAAATGCTCAAGATATGCAGCAATAATATTTTTATTCAAATTTGAAGACTATGATAGGATAATGTGAAATTAAAAAAGATCCAAATAATCAACAGTATATATCACAAAATATTATGTAACTAGGAAATATACTGGGTATAACAGAAATAAGTAAATTAATTTCAACCCTCAATGGAACTCGTCAAGCATAACAGTATTTCATAATAACTTTTTTCCGTGAATCCTCTGGATATGGAGTAAAAATTCATCAATGTTTTGAGTAGTTACATGACGAGAGTTCTGGTTCATATTACAAAATGGCGGCCGAAAACTGAGGAGAGTTCTGGCTCATATTTCAAAATGGCGCCGGCAGAAAAACTGATGAAAGTTCTGGCTCATATTTCAAAATGGCGGCGGCCAGCTGAATTCTTAAGGCATTGGGTCAAAGACATTGGCTTCGCCTTCTCCCCGTCTTCCCCCTAGAGATCATGAACCTGTGAGACACATCGTTGCACTTGTTATCTACCCACATCTTGTTCAATTAACTTGTGCAATTCCATTACCAACCTTGTGAAATCAAAAGTCATCAATTTATGCACCCTTGGTGTCATCTACCCGCATCTTATGAAATCATATGTGCAACATTTAGATTGAGAGATAAACCTATTAGCAAATTATTAATTGATAAATTCGTCGGTGATGTCATCAATTTATGCACCCTCGAGTGAGTGAGGACAGGTTTAATGAATAAAAACACATAATATTCTCACAATTTTATTTCACAATTATTCACTACAATATATACACTTAAATTAAAATCTCACGCTAGAGTATGATATTCATCATCTGTAAAAGGAGAATATTCATTAAGCTTTGGAGCTAATCAGTTTTGGAAGAAGTAATCAAGAAATTTTACTAACAATAACTAACGTCTTCGAGTCGCTGGTATCAATGGTAGTGGCTGGGAATTCAAAATGTCAGATATGTACAGGTCTACTTCTCTGCATGAAACACAGTGACACGTCAAATTCCCTGTTTCAAACAGCTCCCTACACGGAGCTCGATGTTCTTGTTGTTGCTGTGACGGTGCTCGACGTTCTTGCTGCTGCTGCTGTGTTCCATACAGCACCAATGTTAATTGGTGGCACTGATTACTTAGAATTGAAACTTTTGCTTCAAGAGTTTCAACATTAGCAACTAAATATTCGAAGAGATCCATCATAATGCTCGATAGAAAATGAACGATTCTCCTACAGTCTCGCTCTTTATAAAATTATTTCAACAACATATTGCAAAAATAGGGGCTATAGTATGGAGATGTATCCTATAATAAGCAATTGCAATCGTTATCAATAGCTCTCATCACACTTAATTAGAAAAATAAAATATATCTACGATGTACCACCATTTTTTCAAATTTGCGCAGATGACACTTAATATTTGATCTTGAAAGATGCGAATTGAAACTAATTTGTTGAATATATCTCAATATACAAGAATTCCAATGAAAGGCTTAATATAAAAACTTTCTCATGAGAGCTTATTCTCATGATACATAATTTGAAAAATAAAATATATCTGTGATGTGCCACCATCTTTTAAATTTGCACTGATGACACTTTATATTTAATCTTGGCAGAAATGAGTTCAAACTAATTTGTTAAATATCCCTTAATTTACAAGAATTCGAATGGAAGATTTAATATAAGATTATCCCACGAGAACTCATATCAACATACAGATTAGTAACGTTTTTGTTAATTATTTACATAGACGACGCTTCATATTCTAAAAACTGCATGTACCACTTTCTTGGCAGATGCGAATTGGAATTAATTTGTTAAATATCCCTTAATTTACCATAATTCGAATGAATGATCAGATTTAATATTATTCCATGAGAACTCTTTCTCATGATACTTAATTAGAAAAATAAAATGTATCTACGATGTACCACCATCTTTGAATTTGCACAGATGACACTTTATATTTGATCTTGGCAGATGTGAATTGGAATTAATTTGTGAAATATTACCCTGTTTCAAATATAAGATTATTCTATGTGAACTCATCATAAAAATTGATAATGTCTTTGAACAGATGTCACTAGTACCATTATCTTGATTATTAGTAGGGTTTCCATGCAAGAGTGGAAGTGATTGTTTCATTATATAAATGGTAGTTTCAATATTTTTGAATCAGTTCCATATCACGCTACATGAGAACAGTAGAATGTCGTCAGTATTTCAAAAGTTGAACCAAGTAGCTCAAGTCAAAGAGCCTCTTGCTCTCAGTAATTTGAAGAAGAATAAAAAGTACAAAGTAATTAATTGCCGACGTGTTAATACAAGTTTCGGGGAGAAAATTGTCCTCGAGCTGGAGAGTAACATATTATTCTTGGGATCTCGTGCAACCAACTCACCGATGAGGAAATACAACATACCAATAAAGAAGCAGTTACCGGTAAACTCTACATAGTATCAAGAGGAAAGAATGGCAAAGTGGTAGACCTCGAATTTGTTTCCAATTGAGAAAATATGGTGTACAAGAAAATAAGAACAAGAGTGAATATGAAAAGTGAAATTCATAAATATTTATTTAAACTGAAACTTCTAAAAAATGATATCAATAATTATTGTGTATTACAAAAACTAATCGAAAGTGTGAAAGTGATGCAAATAAATGATGAAAGTGACGTTCAACGAAAAAATCGAAATTCATCATATGTTCACATGGACGTATGCATACAAAGAAGCCAGGAAGAGCCCATGGTTTATGATGGCAGCTGATCGTGCCCGTTTCCAATTTAGAATAAAACATTATCATGAACCTGTGTTGAATGATGTAATAATTGATAAAATTAAATGTATGCAGTCTAAATAATTAGCTTGATTTCTAGTATTAAGTGCTTGTATCCATCATTCTGAATAAATTATGTGACATAAACAATTTTTTAATTCATTTCTCACATTTTAACTCTATAAATGAAACAGGTGTAACAATTAATAAGATTATAGCATTTGCTTCCATGATATTTATTCTTAAAGTGCTTTACATAGATCAATATACATTCATATTACATTTCATACAATTTTTCTTAAGAAGTAATGAGTCTCCAGCCTGATCTTCATATTTATGTTCATGGTGTTCCACACAGCGTTGATATTTTTGAAATTCCTTATTGACTTTCCATTCTTCGGGAAACTTTTTCCATTGACTGCCAATCTGACGTGGAGCAAAGACCATGATAAATTCCATTGGCATGCAGCAAATTCTTTCTTCTAACATGAAATTTAGAATACCACATTTATAGAACTTTTTGAATGCATCAAGTGAATTGAAACGTTCTTCATACCAATCTTTCAGAACATGTACATTTTTCAAAGCACAATTCTGTGTATGTAAATCACATAAATTCAATTTGAAAGGTTCATATAGTTCTTTTAAGGATTGACAACCTAGATCTTCAATATCAATAATGTTTATTGTATTTGGTCCCAATATCTGGTTAATCCAATTTATCTCTTCGCTTCCTTTCACATATATTTTGGAAACATCTTTCGAATAACAATAATTTGTATTCCCAGAATTCCATTCTAAATTATGATGTTTATAAGATAACCACAACACAGATTTTTTACTCTTTCTATTCAAATTTGACCAAGGAAAAGGAGGAAGAAATATTTTACTTTTACACAAATTGCTATGCATGTCTAAAACACTAGTTTCTTTACAAATGAATGAAATTTCTTCATCATCATTGTAAATTTGAAATCCTTGTAAATCAACTATAAACACAGACATGTTGATCTCTCCACAGTCAGCTGAAAATAATCTTTATACATTATTCAACATTACTTACATGTATCCAGCTGTTATGGGTATTGTCAAAACCAAGCCACTTAACATAGATCTTATCCCCACTCCGTTTCAATACTTTTTCCACCAATTATATATCCGGATGCTTGACTTTCTGTAATTCATATTCATAGAAACCACCTTTTATGGGATGATTAGCTTTATCTTTAAGTATATAGCTGACTGGATTTGTTAATTGCACTTGGTCAATAATAAAAATTTCATTTGATCAGTTTGGTGTAAAACTCTTTTCAAAAGCTTGTCTGTATTTACTAATGCGTACAAAATCCCCCTTCCTGAATTTTCCAACACCTACAACTTTCATTCTACTATAAACACTGTTGAAAATCATTTTTCATTATTTTTGTTCACGTCAATAGGTCTCATATTGATTGTTCTATGTTTTGAAAAATTATATTTATCAGTTAATTTTGGTAATAAATTCAATCACTTATAATTCCCTTGGAGGCTGAATGCTTTCCAAATTAGTGATTTCAAAGTACGTATCACACGCTCCGCAACAGATGCTTTCGTACTGCTGAATGTTGAATAATGATTTATATCATGTTTTTTCATTAAATTTTTAAAGTTTTGATTATAAAACTCTTTACCAAGATCGGTTTGTAGATTTTTAGGGATCCTATCGTTTTCAATCAATATACTTCTCATTGCTTGCGTGACATCAACCCCAGATTTATTTTTGATTCGCCTAGTCCACAAATACTTGGAGAATGTGTCAATTACTACTAAAATGTACCGATATCCCTTATTTGTTCTAGAATATGGAATCAATTCAATCAAATCTGCTTGAGATAAATCATCAATCCCTTTAATGATGAGACTTCGCCTTGGAAAGTTTATGCGGGCTGGTTTGTGAAGTTCTTTAACAATTTCACGCCTAACTTTCGACATGAGTTTCAAATATTATTTCAACATACAGATCTGATATTTGTTTACCTATTGGCCCTGGAAATATTTCTATTTGATCATTTGCAGATAAAACTGTACCTTCAATTTTCATAAGAAAGTTATCATCTTTATTAACACGATAGTTCAAATACGCTTTTGGGTTACTTATTCTTAACTGTTAAATTTTCCCCGATAGTGAAAAAGTGTAAGAAGAAGAATCAGCACTGTTCAATATTTCATATCTATTATTATCAATCAATTTCAAAATCAACTGGATGAGAATAACTGATTTCAGTTTACTTAAGTTAACATGTATATCTTTTCTTAGGTCAGATCTCAATTTTCCAATATCAATGTTAGCTTCAGTATCAATCTTCAGAGTGAATAATTCCAGAAGCTTTTTATTCACATATCTTTGTTCTAGATGGCGACCGAACTTGTCACGGGTCATTATTCAAATAAGACTATTCTATAACATGAGCTTCTTTTAACTCCTCGATAATTGATAAGATTCCATTATCGTGCCCTGTATGACCCGCATCACGTGATGCGATTAAGAGTCGAGGTCGGTCAACCAATTCATTGATATTGTCCCAAAACACATATTCAACTGGTTTATTACTGAAATTTTCAAAATAACCCTCAGCGTACTTTACACCAATCCTCTTGGGTGCCGATGCAGTTCTGGTTCATGGCCGCTGCTGTAACATTGGTTCAATAATTTTTGTATATTTCAGAGATCTCGAACCTGCTACTTGTTCAACGTCGCTGTAATTTCGTCGGGCAGCTTTAGTTCTTTTGACAATATCGATATAATTTTTATTATAGGATTTTGTGTAACCTACAGGATGTTTTTTTAAATAGCAATTCATACAGGCCAGGTGTTCCGATATATCTCAGATTATCAACAATTAAATCTTTTCCTTCTATTTCTATCTCGGCATCTCCAATGTAGAATTTATCAGTTTCAAAATCATGTCGTACTCCATATTTAAAGTCAAATGAATCTTGTTGCGTTCCAGTTTCGCACCTTGTTCCTATTTTTCCATTTTCCATATTCCAGTTTTCTATCTATTCCTTCTTGCTACAATTTAAGCTTATTGACACTAGTATTCCAGATAAATAAAACATTTCACTCACCTTACACTTGTTGTTAATATTTGACACATTGCTAATTAATGACGTATTTTGGTTTCGTATTTTTTAATTCACGTAGTTGCTGCAAGATGTCAGAAGTTGACAAGGCGCTCTTTCAGAATAAAAATCATTTAATTTAAAACTTAGAATTTCATTAAAATAACACTCAATAAAACACATTCACACAGTAAAATCTATATAAATAAAATCCTAATCCACTTTTCCATCTTGCTTCCAACTTTTCTTCTGTACACTCCCCCTTAATTAGCTAAAACCAATGACATTCAAAATAAGTTAAGTAAAAACGGTTTTTCATCGATTAAGGATAAGAGTGATTTAAGTTAAGGCAAGTCCAGCAATTAGTAACGGAAGTTCTAGAACAAGCGGTCGTGAAAAAGCTTTCTAACGGAAAATCTACGAAAACTTCGTGAAATCGAAGCCGCTTTGCGGGATTAAAGTAGATCGACGTTTGCTTCGGGTCGCGTGGTGTTTTGAGTATCAAAAACACGAACAAGCAGCCCATTTTGGGGATTTTATAAACTTTTCATACCTCGTGTTCTGGTACGTTCTTTTCCGCCACGAACATCTGCGGCGAGTTGTTCGACCTCGTGGAGTACACAACCAAACGAGTGTCGCATCCGGTTGTCCTGCAGACCAGCCACAGGACCCTATCCTTGACGCCTTCTCCACGGACCAGCAGTTGAACCGACGCCTCCACCAGGTCGGTCGGCGTCATCTTCACCGTTCCGGACGTCAGTGGGCAGCTAAGTGGACCGTACCTTTTTTGTTGTGTGCCTACTTAGGCTTGAAGTGTCCTAGCTAAGCTAGAGGCACAGCATTTTGTTTATTATTTTATTTTGGGACTTTTTTGTATCAAGGAACTTCATTCCTTTGTTTAATTTCAATATATCATTTTTTTTTGTGTGTTACGTGGATTGGAGGTAGCGTTGGTTGTTGCGCTCTAGTTGTGGACGCGCGATTTTGTAAGGCTAGGTCGATCTAGTTAGCCTGTTGGACGACGTAGACCCTGTTGTCATTTTGTGATTGGCGCAGGCGTATAGGGCGTCGTTTTATTGTTGAGTTTTTGGTCGTGAGGGCGTGCTGCCGTCCAAGACGCGTAGTATTTTACTTGTTTATTTGCTTGTGCAAATTTTGGAAGCTTCACTTCATCTTTTTTTGTTAACCTTTTTAAATAGTCGAGTCATAATTTATCATTAGTTTTTTTGTTAGATTTATTAACTTCATTTACTTTAACCTCAGTTTTTTTGTTTGTTATATCTATTATTCACTTATTCTATTTGCGTTCAGTATTAAAGTCACTTAGTTAAATTCAATCGTTTGTTTTATTGTTGCTTGGTGGGGAACCCAACCGTTTATTTCAGTCTTAGCTACCACAGGCCCCGTTTGAGGGTAGATTGATATATATTTTGTATGGTAAGTGTCGTCTTACCAAACCGACCACCTGGTGGGTGCAGAAGGTCATTGTGCGGTCACGTTGTCCCGTATTCCAACGTTATTTTCCAGGCACTTTCGTGGTTGTGTGCTCTGTGGACGAACCAACAACTACGTGGCGCCCCGAGTAATGCTGGTGTTTAATAGTGAGCCTCAATACACTCACGACGACCCTGAGCAGAGAGTCGATTTACGTCAAAACTCGGTCATTTCATTTTTGGCGGGGCAGAATCGCTTCCCCAGTTTAGAACGTTACAAATTGGCGCCCAACCGTGTGGGGCTTGCCTTGGCTAAAATTAAGCATAGCATTTATTAAACTCAATCAAAAAAAAAAAAAAAAGGATACGTGACCTATATTATTTTTTTTCTATTATTACACCACGGTCGTGGATTGGCCCAAGTTTATTTTTTTTGTGTTGTATTCAATGTTAAATTTTTTTATATTTACAGTTAGTAATTCAAAATAAAACATTGGTTTCTGTTATTACCTGTATTTCTTTTCTTCATTTGTGTTTTCTTTACCATCTTTTTCATATATAGACCATACAGAATCGCTCAATATGGATCCAACACGACTGCAGAAATACGAATTAGTTTATGAACTGAGAGTTCGTGGAAGGGAGGCAGGTCGTTGGACAATAACGATTTTGAGAGAAGAGCTAAAGAATATCATTCAGGCAGAGCATATAGGGGAGTTACCCAATATTCCCAGAGAGCCTCTGGATATAGGCTCAGAAATCGATATATGCACCACCAAAATTGTTGCGTTGCAGGGGACCATTGAAGAGTTTCCCGGCAGGCCAAAGTGCCTTTTGTTTGAGCAGATACGCACCCATCTGCAGCATCTGGCTCTGAGACTAGCGCGCGTGGAGAATAGCAACGATCCAGACCAGAAAGCAGCTGTTGCTCACCTCCAGGAGATTTTAGAAAGGGAAGAGGAGAAGTTTCTGGAGAAGTCAGAGGAGTGGGAAGGGAAACATATGTTCCCACAGGAAGACGTAAAAGAGGAAGCAACAGCTGCCGTCGTGAATCCTCCTCGGAAACAGATTCCGGTTGCGAGGTGGGATATTTCCTTTTCAGGCAAGGGTGATGTAAGCATCAATGCGTTTCTGGAAAGGATTAAAGATTTCCAGATATCGAGGCACGTATCAGAGTCAGAGCTGTGCGAGTCGATAAACGAACTGCTGCGAGGCCGTGCGCTCATATGGTACCGCTCAATTCGACAAAAGGTCAAGGAGTGGACAGATTTTGTCAAACTGATAAGGGAGGAGTTTGAGCCCTTCGACTACGAGTCTGAGTTGTGGGAGGAAATAAGACATCGTACACAAGGAGCAGAGGAGTCGGTAGGTACGTTTGTGGCCTGTATGACCAATCTTTTCGGACGCCTACCTACTCTACCCTCCGAACAGCAACAGCTCCAAGTCCTCAGGCAGAATATGTTGCCTTATCTGATCCAAGGACTAGGATTGGAGGATAGTCCGTCTGTGGAGCGGCTCCTGCAAATTTGCAGAAGGTTAGAGGCAAATAAATTAATGGCAGAAAAATATCAGCCACCTCCAAGCAACAAGAGATCCCTCCTTGAGCCTGACTTGAGCTACCAAGGGCGCAACAGAGCGACACAAGTGCACTCAGTCCAGCCTGCAGCTCCAACGACGTCGCGATGACGCACCTTCAGCTGTTGGAATTGTGGCACTCCAGGACATCGAGCGCAGCAATGCGCCGCACCGAAAACTATCTTCTGTTTTCGCTGCGGTAAACAGGGTGTTCTGAAACCGGACTGTCCTCGATGTTCGGGAAACGGCAGACAGGAGCGCTCTTAGGTCGTGAGGCTCTCCCTGCGTTCCTAACGACCAAGCAGGTGGAAGACGAGCGTAACCTGGCGATCGTCAACTACGTCATCGCTCACCTTTCTTCGGACCAACGACCATATTTGCAGGTTTCGATCTTTGGGTTGGAGTTCCTGGGATTGTTGGATTCGGGAGCAACCAGATCGATCCTGGGTATGGACGGTTGGGAGAGGTTGAGTCGGATGGGCGTGGAGGTCGATGCCACGGACGCTCCGATGTGCACCGTAGCTGACGGAAAGCAGTGCACAAGTCTGGGGTCAGTTACGCTCCCGGTGGTGTTGTTGGATCAGTTGAAGCTGGTCACATTTTTAGCGGTGCCTAGTGTGACATCTTCACTGATCCTAGGCACCGATTTCTAGCGCACAATGGGGATCGTTCCAGACCTCAGAAATGACGTTTGGCAGTTTTCAGCAGTGTCGTGCCTCAAGTCGTCGAGTGACAATCTTCCGTCACTGAACGACGCACAGAGCGACCAGCTAGAGGCTTTTCTGGCTCGCTCTTGGGAGGAGATGGGCAGTGAGATCGGCTGCACGACGCTTGTCAGTCACAAGATCGTCACTGAGTCGGAGCCAATCAAGCAGCGCTCTTATCCGGTTTCTCCGGCACGTCAAAAGGATATACATGCAGAGCTCGATGAGATGTTGAGGGAGGGCATAATTGAACTATCTTCAAGCCCTTGGGATTCACCCATTCTATTAGTCCCTAAAAAAGACGGAGGATTACGGTTCTGCGTGGACTACCGTAAGCTTAATCAGGCAACGAAAAAGGATGCTTACCCAATACCCTACGTTTCGAGCATCCTGGATCGTTTAAGGGGAGCTAAATATCTCAGCTCCCTTGACATCAAATCAGCATACTGGCAGATCCCGATGGCGGAGGATAGTAGAGAGCTGACGGCTTTCACGGTCCCTGGGCGTGGGCTTTTCCAGTTCATCAGGATGCCCTATGGCCTGACCAACGCCCCAGCGACCTGGCAACGGCTCATTGACAGGGTTTTAGGCGCCGATCTCGAACCACATGTCTTCGTCTACCTCGACGATGTGGTTGTTGTGTCTGACAGCTTCGAACTGCATCTCGAGCTTCTTGGTAAGATCTTCACTCGAGTGCAGGCAGCTGGACTGACTTTCAGCAGGGAGAAGTGCCAGTTCTGTCGCCCTGAGCTGCGATATCTTGGGTACGTAGTGGATCGCCAAGGTCTTCGGGTAGATCCGGAGAAGGTGAGCGCGATTCTAAACATCCCAGCGCCCTCTTCTGTATCGGATGTTCGAGGTTTTCTGGGGATGGCGTCCTGGTACAGACGGTTCGTTCGGAACTTCTCCACCATCAGTGCTCCCTTGACAGCGTTATTAAAACGCGGACGCAAGTGGGAGTGGACGGACGAGTGTCAAGCCGCATTCCAAGGGCTTAAGGAATGCCTTGTGACAGCTCCCATTCTCACTTGCCCTGATTTTTTTCGCCCCTTCGTTGTTCAGACTGATGCCAGTGGGTTTGGTCTTGGTGCAGTCTTGTCACAGACTTTTGATGATGGTGAACGCGTCATTTGTTTCATGAGCCGTTCGCTCAACAAAAATGAGCGGAATTACTCCACGACGGAAAGGGAGTGCTTGGCCATCGTCTGGGCCCTAGAGAGGCTCCGACCGTACGTGGAGGGTTCGCATTTCACCGTTGTGACAGATCACCACTCGCTGGTATGGCTGAACAACCTGAAGGACCCTTCAGAGCGATTGTGTCGCTGGGCTGTCAAGCTGCAGCAGCATGATTTCACGATCATCCACCGCAAGGGCAAGGAGCACGTTGTTCCGGACTGTCTGTCTCGTTCTGTACCAGTGGTCGACTCCATGGACTCATCTCCAGTCTTCGAGATCGCTGTCGACCCGTGGTATGAGCGTATGAAGTCGCTGGTCCTCAAAGCGCCCCGAAAGTACTCATCGTGGTGTATGAGTAACGGAGAGCTGCATAAGCATATAGGTTCGCGAACACCAGACCTAGAGGACGAGGACGACCGCTGGAAGCAAGTAATCCCTCGGGGACGACGTCCAGAAATCATGCGTCTTGCTAATGATGCCCCTACTTCTGGTCATCCGGGTGTGAACAAGACGTATGCTAAAATCAGGAAAAGGTATTATTGGCCAAAAATGAAGCAGGATGTAGGTACTTACGTTCAGCGGTGCGTAGCGTGCATGGAGCACAAAGTCGAACAAAAGCGCGCACCTGGACTCATGGGTTCTCGTCCTCGGGTCTACAGGCCTTTCCAAATGGTCAGCATCGATATTGTGGGACCCCTTCCACCTACATCAAAACAGCACCGTTTCATTTTAGTCGCTAGCGACTACTTCAGTAAGTTCGTACTTACGTTTCCGATGCGTACTGCTACTGCTCAAGCCGTAGCAAAGCATATTGAAGACGGTGTCTTCCTGATGTTTGGTGTCCCACAATATCTGATCTGTGACAACGGTGTTCAATTCCGAAGTGGAGAATTCACGGGCTTGTGCGGCAAGTATGGCGTGAAGATGTTGTTCAACGCTCTGTACCATCCCCAGAACAATCCCGTTGAACGGGTGAATCGTGTGCTGAAAACGATGTTGGCAGCATACGTGAAGGACAAGCAGAAACAATGGGATGTCTACTTACCTTCCGTAAGTTGTGTAGTGCGTACCTTGGTGCACGAAGCAACCGGATTCACGCCATACTTCGTGAACTTCGGAAGAGAGCACATCCTGTCAGGCACGGACTATGTGGCAGACGCAGTGAACGCCGATGGAGAGATTCACTACGACCGCGATGACGTGGAAGAGAAACGGCCCGCGCAGTTCGTGAAAATCTACGCTGAGATACGTAAACGCTTGGATCTGGCTCAATCAAAGGCACGGGAACATTATAATTTACGGCGTCGACCCGTCGAGTACTGCATTGGACAGCAGGTGTGGCGTCGTAATTTTAAATTATCAAACGCTGCAGAAGGTTATGCCAGTAAGTTGGCAGCGAAGTTTGTAGGCCCTTATACCATAAAGACAAAATTGTCTACCACGGTCTACGAACTGCAAGACACGGAGGGTAAGCATGCAGGTAACTGGCATGTGAAAGACCTGAAGGCAGCACCGATGGATGACCCTGCAACGCAAAACGATTAATGATTCATGTCTGGCTATATATATATTATTGTTTCTATTTCTTTTCTCTATGTACTTGATCTATTTTACTTTTATTTCTTTACTCTATGTGCTATCGTGTCTGAGACAAAATTCTTCTGGAATTTTGTCTCACGGAAGTAAGAGGAGGATTTGTTACGTTTCAGTTTCGCACCTTGTTCCTATTTTTCCATTTTCCATATTCCAGTTTTCTATCCATTCCTTCTTGCTACAATTTAAACTTATTAACACTAGTATTCCAGATGAATAAAACATTTCACTCACCTTACACTTGTTGTTAATATTTGACACATTGCTAATTAATGACGTATTTTGGTTTCGTATTTTTTAATTCACGTAGTTGCTGCAAGATGTCAGAAGTTGACAAGACGCTCTCTCAGAATTAAAATCATTTTATTTAGAACTTAGATTTTCATTGAAATAACACTCAATAAAACACATTCACACAGTAAAATCTATATAAATAAAATCCTAATCCACTTTTCCATCTTGCTTCCAACTTTTCTTCTGTACACTCCCCCTTAATTAGCTAAAACCAATGACATTCAAAATAAGTTAAGTAAAAACGGTTTTTTATCGATTAAGGATAGGAGTGATTTAAGTTAAGGCAAGTCCGGCAATTAGTAACGGAAGTTCTAGAACAAGCGGTCGTGAAAAAGTTTTCTAACGGAAAATCTACGAAAACTTCGTGAAATCGAAGCCGCTTTGCGGGATTAAAGTAGATCGACGTTTGCTTCGGGTCGCGTGGTGTTTTGAGTATCAAAAACGCGAACAAGCAGCCCATTTTGGGGATTTGATAAACTTTTCATACCTCGTGTTCTGGTACGTTCTTTTCCGCCACGAACATCTGCGGCGAGTTGTTCGACCTCGTGGAGTACACAACCAAACGAGTGTCGCATCTGGTTGTCCTGCAGACCAGCCACAGGACCCTATCCTTGACGCCTTCTCCACGGACCAGCAGTTGAACCGACGCCTCCACCAGGTCGGTCGGCGTCATCTTCACCGTTCCGGACGTCAGTGGGCAGCTAAGTGGACCGTACCTTTTTTGTTGTGTGCCTACTTAGGCTTGAAGTGTCCTAGCTAAGCTAGAGGCACAGCATTTTGTTTATTATTTTATTTTGGGACTTTTTTGTATCAAGCAACTTCATTCCTTTGTTTAATTTCAATATATCATTTTTTTTTGTGTGTTACGTGGATTGGAGGTAGCGTTGGTTGTTGCGCTCTAGTTGTGGACGCGCTATACGTCCGATTTTGTAAGGCTAGGTCGATCTAGTTAGCCTGTTGGACGACGTAGACCCTGTTGTCATTTTGTGATTGGCGCAGGCGTATAGGGCGTCGTTTTATTGTTGAGTTTTTGGTCGTGAGGGCGTGCTGCCGTCCAAGACGCGTAGTATTTTACTTGTTTATTTGCTTGTGCAAATTTTGGAAGCTTCTTCTTCTTCTTCTGTGGCTCTACAGTCCTGGGTGAACTTTGGCCTCTTCCACAATTTTCCTCCATTCGGATCGGTCTGTAGCTTTCTGCCTCCAGTTGTTTACCTTTAGCTTTCTTAAATCTTCCTCTACCTGCTCCTTCCATCTCTTCCGTGGCCTTCCTCTCTTCCTTTTTGTGTGCATTCGAGTATTCATTACGTTTTTTGTTAATCTTTCTTCACCCATCCTCTCTACATGCCCTATCCATCTTATTCTTTGAGATTTGATAAACTTGACTATGTCTTCGTTTCCAATTAGTTCACTTATTTCGTGGTTGTATCTTATCCTCCATATTCCGTTTTCGTTCACCGGGCCGTATATCCGTCTCATAATTTTCCTTTCAAAACATAATAGTTCATTTTCTTCCTTATTTCTTAATGTCCACGTTTCTGAACCATATGTAACTACTGGCCTTACTAACGATTTGTATAGTCTTACTTTTGTATTCCTCGTGAGCAGTTTCGATTTGAATATTTTCGCATATCGATAATATGTTTTATAACCTTCCCTTATCCTTGTTTGTATAGCTTCTTTTACGTTGTTTTCATTATTTAATGCCTCTCCTAGATATATAAAGTTGTTCACTCCCTCAAAGTTCCAGTTTTCTATGGTTAAGTTTTGCATGTATCTTCTTGTTTGTGAGGGTGACATTTTCATGTATTTTGTCTTGTTTTCATTGATTCTTAGCCCTACATTTTCAGCTCCTTCGCAGATGACATTTAATGCTTCTCTTAGCTCTATAATGTCTTTCGTTATTATTGCTATATCGTCCGCATATGCACAGACCTGTACGGCTTTGTAAGCAATGTTTCCACTGTTCTTGATTTGGCTTACCACTGAATGCAGCACAATGTTGAAGAGTAAGGCTGACAAGGAGTCCCCTTGTTTAACACCTGTTTGAATGTTGAAGGTTTCCGTTAATCTTCCGTCCACTTTTACCCTTCCTCTGACGTTTATAAGTGTCATTTCTACGAGTCTCATAAGTTTGTTTGGTATACCTATGCTTCTCATTACTGCATATAGCGCTTTTCTTGATATAGAGTCATATGCTTGCTGGAAATCTATAAATAGTATATGCAGATCTCTGTTATACTCGTATGCCGTTTCCATGCACTGTCGTATTGTGAATATCTGATCCGTAGTGCTTCTATTTGGCCTAAAGCCACATTGATAGTCTCCGAGTATCTCTTCAGTATAAACCGCCAGTCTCCAGGCCAAAATACATGATAAAATTTTGTATGTTACATTAAGTAGAGTTATTCCCCTGTAGTTACTACATTTCTTTTTGTCTCCCTTTTTAAGAATAGGCTGGATAATTCCTTCCTCCCACTGTGCTGGCATACGTTCCTGTTTCCATATACTGTTTATTAACTCATGAATTTTGTTGATTAATTCTTCCCCTCCGTTGCTTAGCAACTCAGCAGTTATTGTATCGTTACCTGGAGCCTTCCCTTTCTTCATTCTATTTATTGCTTCCTTAATTTCTCCTATCGTTGGTTCCTCAATATATGGTTCAGCCGTCTGATATACCTCATGATTCACCGTTTGTATTTCCTCTCTGTTCAACAGTTCGGAGAAGTGCTCTTTCCATCTTTGAATTATGGCTTGTTCTTCTACTAGCATGTTTCCATTCTTGTCTTTTATTCCATGCGCTCTTGGGTGATATTCTTTACTTTGGCTTTTTATAGATTTATAAAATAATCTACTATTTACGTGCTTTCCTTGTTCTTCAATTTCTCTTATTTTGTCTCTCATCATCTCTCTTTTTTTCCTTCTACAGACTGTATTAACTCTTTTTCTACTTTCTTTGTATCTTTCTACGTTACTTCTTGTTTCTTTGTTGAGCATTTTCATCCTATCTCTGTTCCTGCTTTCTATTAATTGTTTACACTCCTCATCGAACCACTCCGCATTTCTCGTTCTTTTTCTGTGCCCGACTGCTTCAGCTGCAGACTCAATTACTGCTTTTTTTATTATATTCAACTTATCTTCTACTGAGTTTCCGCTCATGTCATTCTGGTTTAACTTTTCAGACAGTTTCTTTTTGTATTTTACTGCACTTCATCTTTTTTTGTTAACCTTTTTAAATAGTCGAGTCATAATTTATCATCAGTTTTTTTGTTAGATTTATTAACTTCATTTACTTTAACCTCAGTTTTTTTGTTTGTTATATCTATTATTCACTTATTCTATTTGCGTTCAGTATTAAAGTCACTTAGTTAAATTGAATCGTTTGTTTTATTGTTGCTTGGTGGGGAACCCAACCGTTTATTTCAGCCTTAGCTACCACAGGCCCCGTTTGAGGGTAGATTGATATATATTTTGTATGGTAAGTGTCGTCTTACCAAACCGACCACCTGGTGGGTGCAGAAGGTCATTGTGCGGTCACGTTGTCCCGTATTCCAACGTCCAAACCCGACACCTTATTTTCCAGGCACTTTCGTGGTTGTGTGCTCTGTGGACGAACCAACAACTACGTGGCGCCCCGAGTAATGCTGGTGTTTAATAGTGAGCCTCAATACACTCACGACGACCCTGAGAAGAGAGTCGATTTACGTCAAAACTCGGTCATTTCATTTTTGGCGGGGCAGAATCGCTGCCCCAGTTCTGAACGTTACAATCTTTATCATCTGTTATCATTTCTTCAACATATTTTCGTGATAAAGGATCATATTGATTCAGATATTCTAAAAATGAGGGTTCTTGAGTTAGATTTAAAATATCTTCATGAGTTAAAGAGGGTTGTTGTTCCAAAAACACATCACCATCTTCAGATTTGTTCTCATCTTCTGCTATTACATCTGTAGCCAGAAATTGGGGGCCTTCTTGAGGTGTTTTACTGAGTTTTGGTTGTTGTATTCCACCAATCTCTGCATCTTCTTCTTTTTTCTTGGGTTCACTTTTGAGTTCCTGTTCGATTCTCATAACGGGTAGATTGTCAACAATATCTTGTAATGGTTTTATCAAAGGCCTAAATGTAGTTGTTAGTTGAGCTTCTTTTTGTAATTTACCAAGTTTTAGATGTTTCAATTTCTTCTTCACTATATTCCGCGTTTTTATAATGTCTTTTGTTAAACGCTCATCTTGCATCACAGTCATTTTTGAATCAAATTAAACAGATGAGAACTATGTGAATAACAATCAATATGAAAATTGAGAACTCAACAATGAATCGTAACACAGATCTGTTAATAAGATTCAGCTTAAAAACAGCAAAACCAGTTTGAAGAACAGTTGAAAAACAGATATTCATGCAGTAAATCTGTACCGTACACCTGTTCTGTTTCGTTTACTCTGTTCTGCTGTATCGCACACTGTTTATCATTTGAATGTAAACTAAGATTTTCAATTTGTTACACTATTGATTAAGGTTAACATAGAACAGCTTCTGAAAAACAGCTTAACCAGTTTAAAAAACAGTTGAAAAACAGATAATCATGCAGCCAATCTGTACCGAACACCTGTTCTGTTTTGTTTACTCTGTTTTGCTGTATCACACACTGTTTATCGCTTTGAGTCTGAATGTGAACTGGGATCTTTAATTTATATCACTGTTTTTATAAAAATACAGATCAAAACCTTTACGATAGCGCCCTCTATCCATATCACTTTCTTTGTCTATTACGAGAAAACCATATTTATCTTGCCAACAAAATGAACAGAGGTTTTTAAACATTTCGTACGACATATCAGAACTCACATGATCTGTGTAAACATGTTTTAGATTCAATTCGTCTTGTTTAAATGATATAATAAGGTTTACATTGTCTCGAATAAGATTTTTGGGAATTCTTGTATAGGTCTGGCACAGATAAAAACAGTCTATAGATTTATGACGCCCCATACTAAAGTACTCTCTAATTATATCTTGCTTATCACAAGCTACATCGTCAAATATAAAAACTGAATTACACTTAACGTCCATAGGATTTTGTATTGTTTCATTCTCTTTGTAGGTATGATAACCAATTTCTTTGATTGGTGCTAGTAGAAATTTCAGATATCTATACTTTGGTTGATATAATTACTTTAAATAAACATAAATATTTGAAAAACATAAACCATTTTCATGCTCTAATAGTGCAACCATAACATTGGTCTTTCCACAGCCCGAAGGACCTGCTATTATACACCGAACAATGTTTGGTAATAGAACACTCTGTCGACATTGTTCACCATCAGTATTAATGAAATCATAATTTTTAACTTCAAGTCTAGAATTCTGTTTTATGAATTTCATTATAAATAATAGTGAGACCGTCACACAGGCGTAGTTTGTTGTAAACTGTTGAACAGACAAGACGTGCATACATTGAATAGGAAAAAAAAAATAATAAATTATGAGAAATAAAAGACTATCATTCCGCACCGTGATAAGTCGCGCGCGGAAGGCAATTCTGATTTAACTAAATCTGCAAAGATAGCGTTACAAACTGTTAATAAATTCAAAAGAAATATCAAAAAGCCAAGGATTATAGCAGTACCTAAAAAAGGTGGTTTTTTACCATTAATTCCGATTTTTGCCGGTCTTAGTGCCCTTGAAGCGCTTAGTGGTGGTGCCGCTGGTGTCGCCAAGGCTGTTCATGACATAAAATCTGCTAATGCTCAATTAGAAGAGTCGAATCGGCATAATAAAATGATTGAGGCGATAGCGATGGGCAAGGGGTTATATCTCAAACCATACCGAAAAGGACTAGGTCTTTATGTAAATCAGGCAAAAAACTACCAGTAAAATTACCGTTGCGTGCATTAAGTAACATTGACTTTGAATATTTTGCTAATCAATTGAAAATTCCGTATTTTAAAGGTGTCTTTATGAAAGATAATCTACCTGAGAAAATCGATCGCAACGAGTGTGCAATTATAAATATGGATAACAGCAGCGGCTCAGGGACATATTGGATCTTATATAAAGAACGTAACAATATAGTGAAATATTTTGATCCTTCTGGAAATTTACCTCCACCAAAAGAACTTGTGAATTATTTTGGGAGACACTGTTCAATACTTTATAATTATGATAAATATCAGTCGTATAATAGTGTAAGCTGTGGACACTTATGTTCAGCATTTCTTTATGAACAGTCAGTATATGATTAGCGGTCATGTCGTACACATTCACTTTGTTTGGAGATGAGGCAATCATTCATCAAACTTTTTATCCACCAATTGTTCTTGCCGATGAAGACAATTCTAAATATGTACTTGGTTCAATTGATTTTGAGGTATATAATGCTATACCAAATATTGATAAACAAAATGATAAATTCTACATTGATAACGAGTCCATCAGAATACCAGAGAGTTCGTATGAAGTGGATGATCTAAATAAATATCTGGAATCAAAACTGAAACCAGGTGTCAGATTAGACATTAATGCGAATAACAACACTCTCAAATGTCAAATTAAAAGTAACAAACAAATAAATTTTGAACGGGAAGACTCCATTGGAGAACTATTGGGCTTTAAAAAAAGAAAATTAAATGCTGATTACTTACATGAGTCTGATAATCCTGTTTCTATTATAAAAGTTAATGAAATATGTATTGAGTGTAGCATAACTACGAATTCATATTCAAATAACAAAAACGTTCATATTCTTCATGAGCTTTTCCCACGCGTTCCACCAGGATTTAAAATAGTAGAAATTCCAAATCAAATAATTTATCTACCAATCAACACGCGTGTAATTACTTCTATAACCCTTAAAATAGTTGATCAAGATGGAAATCCGATCAATTTCAGAGGTGAAGTCATCACGGTTAGACCACATCTTAAGAAGCAGAATGGGAATTAAATTTAATCACACGAGCTGTAATCATATAAATACACAACAATTTTGTAACTACTTCAGTAGTTTGAAATCTGATCGAAGGTTAGTACCTCTCAGCTATAATTTTCTGAGAGCATTAGGTTTTAAAGTTTGATCTGGGTGAACAAAAGAAGCGGATCAAGTCTTTCATAATTTGGATTCGAATACAGTATAAGAAATCAAAAAATATCATTCTCTGCATTCGTCAAAATGAATGTTAACATCTTAAATGTGTGCGATAAAGCATTATTCGATAACTCGATAAGTCATGCTGAAAAACATACTCATCAACCATATGCATCGTCAACATTGAATAACAACGATGAAATACGTATTCCAATCCAACAACAAGATATATACACACTTCCATCTCAAAGTTGGTTGTATATAGAAGGTAAACTCCTGACACATGATAACAAAGTGTCAAAAACAACTAAATTGATCAACAATGCATTTGCATTTTTATTTAGTGAAAGTAGATATGAAGTCGGTGGGGTAGTTTTAGATAGAGTTCGAAATCCTGGTATAACTTCAACTATAAAAGGGTATGTTTCTTATAATATAAATGGAAGTAAACGTTTAGAAAATGCTGGCTGGTCACCATTAGCTGATAGCACAAAACAGCTCATTGATGATAAGGGTAATTTCAATGTGTGTATACCCTTAAACATGTTATTGCGATTTTGTGAAGACTTTAGGAAGATTATTTTGAATTTACAACAAGAATCAGTTCTTATAAGAAGCAGTACGGACTTGAATATGATAGAAAACACAGTCGCAGATGAAAAGATGAAGATTGAACTAACCAAAGTTCACTGGAAGGTACCACACATATCAGTAGCCGACGCTGAACGCTTGATGCTTATGAAGTATGTTGAGAAAAGTGTAGACTTGGAGATTGCTTTCCGAAGTTGGGAACTACACAAATACCCATTACTACAAGAAACACAACGACATTCATGGCCGATCAAGACTACAAATCAATTGGAAACACCGCGCTTCGTCATCGTGGGCTTGCAAACAGATCGCAAGAATAAAGTGAATAAAGATATGACTAAATTTGATCATTGTAATTTGACGAATATTAAGTTGTATTTGAATTCTGAAATGTATCCTCATGATAATTTGAATTTGAATTTTAGTAACAATCAGTGGGCAATGTTATATGACATGTACACGCAATTTCAATTGTCATACTATGAGCGTACATCTGAACCCATATTCACACCACATGAATTCAAGATCTTTGCACCCTTAGCAGTTATAGATTGTTCGCATCAAAGTGAGGCGTTGAAATCGGATACCGTAGATATCAGGCTGGAGTTTGAAACAAACCAAAATATGCCGGACGATACGGCAGCCTACTGTTTAATCATACATGATGGAATATTCAAGTATAATCCTTCAACTAATTTTATAATTAATGTGTAATACGTAATTTTTACTTGTAAAAAGTCACACATGATGAAATATTTAAGTATAATCCTCTAAAAAAGTTGATAGATTCGGTAGTGGGCACTTGATGAAACATTTAAAAAAAATTAATTAAAAGTTTATTTCAATAAAACAGTTGGTGTAAGTTTCACAAATTAAAATTCATTTAACATTCGATCGATTTCGGTTTGTTAGACCATCTTCAGAAATTACAAAAGAATATACCAATTTTTGTGCTTATATACTAATTGAGTACAGTCAATTGTGGTGGGGGAAGGTTAATAACCAATCGAAAAGCTCTGATTGAAACAGATCAACTTGATCATTTAGGATGGGGGCATTAGTTTTGGCTGCTTTTTGAATTTCAAATGCTTCTAAAATATTCATCTTTCGACCCTTGCTAACAACATGGAGAATTTCTAAATTATTTATGCTGCAAGTATGATTTGTTTCAATGAGATGCTTTGCGAGATTGGAATCCATTTTATTCAATCTATATGATCGTATATGATCATTGTATCTAGTAGCAAAGGTTCTTCCTGTTTGACCTATATAAAAGCTGTTGCAATCATTACATTTAATCTTATAAATACCGCTGTTATGATTTCTGTCTCTATTCTCAATATTATTATTCACAATCAAATTTCTTGAAGTAAAATTATTATAAAATGCTGATACAATACTCGAAGATCTAAGGCTATTACCTATAGTTTCTGAAATTTTTCCTAAATAACTAATTTTCGCATATTTCCGCTGAGTTTTATTATCACTGCTTCTATAAATAGAATTCAGAACCGATTTCTTGTTTTTCTTTGCAATTAAATTATCTATAATGTTAGCTTCATAACCGTTAGATACCGCTATTTGTTTCAGAGTTTTTATTTCTAAATTGAAGTTTTCAGGTGACATAGGAATATTCAATAATCTGTATACGTAGCTATTGGAGGCTGCCATTTTTATATTAATTGGATGGTTTGATGTGGCTGGGATCACAGTATCAGTATATGTAGGTTTTCTGAGAATTTTGAAATCTAACGACGACTCTACTCTCGTGATTGTAATATCTAGGAAATTCAATTGTTGATTGTTCTCTCTTTCTATTGTGAATTGGATAGCACTATTTATATTATTGAGAAAATTTAGGAATTGGTCTAACTGTCTATCAGATCCTGTGAATAGACATATAATGTCATCCACGTATCTGTACCAGAAAAACACATGTTTTGTAAGTTGCTTTCCGGAATTGAACAAGTTATTTTGAAAATTGACCATGAAAACTTCAGATATTAACGGACTTAAAGGAGAGCCCATAGGAAGTTCATCTTTTTGCTTGTAAAAGGAATCATTAAATTGAAAATAATTTTGGTCCAAACAAATTTCCAGTAAAGATAGAACTTCTTTTTGTACAACTATATTGACGTTGTTGGCAATTAAAAGATCCTCGATGATGTTTTTGAGTTCCTGAACAAGTATTGATGTGAACAAACTGCTCACATCGAATGAAACTAGTTTTGCACTTTTTGGGATTTTCGAATTACCAATTTTGTTAATTAAATCATAGGTATTTCTTATACTTCTGGAGGCCTTAAACTCTAGGATTTCACGTAGAAGATTGTTAAGAAGCTTGCATAGTTTATAAGATGGTGCTTTCACGTAGGTAACCACAGGTCTAATCGGGTTTCCCGGCTTATGAATTTTGGGTAATCCGTACAACACAGGTGCACTGGGGTTTATTGTGGTTAGATGGTTTTTGGATTTGTTTACAACTGATATTTCAATATCCTTTAAAATCTTCTTAATGTCCTGTTGATATCTTTGAGTGGGATCTTTTGACAATTTAATAATGTTGTTGTTCTCTAAGAAAGATTTTACTTTGTTTACATAGTCGCTCTTGTTGAGTATAGTTATATAATTTATCCTTAAGAAAAAATATTTTTCCAACATTTTTAAAATCTTCCTATATAACTCCTGTTTACAAATCTGGGAAGAATACAATTATTTCTAATTATCGACCAATTGCAATTTTGTCAAACATCTCAAAAATCTTCGAGTCTATTATTTATAAACATATTTATAACTCAGTCAAAAATTGCTTGTCTGATAAACAACATGGATTTATGAAAGGAAGATCTACATCCACAAATCTTATTAATTTTTCAGAATATGTTGTAAATACATTACATGCCAACAACCAAGTTGATGTACTGTACACTGATTTTTCGAAGGCATTTGATAAGGTAGATATTAACATTCTTCTCCGTAAACTTGAGCTAAAATATCATTTCTCATCTGACTTTCTTCAATTTCTCTCCTCCTATCTTTATAATCGAAAATTGAATGTTCATTATAACAATTTCACATCTAATACTTACAATCCTACATCTGGATTACCTCAGGGATCTAATCTTGGGCCTCTTCTATTTAATTTATTTATTAATGATATAGTTGAATCAGTAAATTCTTCTGAAGTATTACTTTTTGCCGACGATATGAAAATATTCAGAACGATTAATAATGCTCATGATTATAGCGAGTTTCAGGCTGATATAAATAATATTCTTGCTTGGTCGAAAACGTCAAATTTATTTTTCAATTACAGCAAATGTAAAATAATGAGCTATTTTGTAAAAAAAACTGTTTACACTCATGCGTATACAATTGACGGCATCATTCTCGATAGAGTTTCTCAATACAAAGATCTTGGGGTATTATTTGATGAGAAATTTACATTTAACCCTCATATTTACGATATGATCAAAGCAGCATATCGAAATCTTGGCTTTATAATAAGAAATTCCAAATCTCTACGTAACATATATACATTGAAGTGTCTGTACTATGCATTTGTAAGATCAAAACTTGAATATTGTTCTCTTTTATGGAACCCTATTTATTATAAATACTCAAATCTTCTTGAATCCATACAGAAAAAGTTCTTGAAATATTGTTTTTTCAAGCAGACAGATCATTATCCCAGTTTCGATCATAGCTATGAGGATATTCTCATACACTTCAATGTTCTTCCTTTAAATACCAGAAGAACAATTCAGTCCTGTACATTTCTTTTTAAGTTAATAAATGGTGAAATTAATGATAGTCAACTGTTAAGCAAAGTTGCAATTCATGTGCCGCGCTTTACATCTAGGAATAAATTACAGTTTAAATTGAATCATGTGAAAACAAATTATGAACTGAGATCTCCTATAAGATTATCATGTAGCTCATACAACAATATTGAGTATGTAACTGATATTTATCATGATTCCTTGCGTAAATTTAAAGCTACAACATTTCATTGTCAGGTCCGTTTGACCAAATATTTGTATGTTCACATTGTTGCTCTTGTGCGAGAAAAAGTAAGAATAGCTAAAGTTCGTATGTTTTTTCTTTATGTTTTGTTGTGTTCTATATTTTTTTTGTACTTAAAATAGTGTTTGTGCATATACTCCTGTATTTCTTACACATGTTATAATCGTTCTGTAATTGGGTTTATCCTGTAGAACTGATTTCAATAAATAAATAAATAAATAAATAAATAAATAAATAAATAAATAGTGATGGAATCACCTTTATCACATTTGGTAACTATTAGACTGTTTGCTTTTAATTTATGTTTAATAGATTTGATCAATTTTGAAGTATTTTTACAATTTTTGTTTTTGATTTTCCGAATGCTAGTTTGGAAACATTTCTTATTGCCTAAAGGTTTTTTGTTAGTATACTTGCTGGCTATTTCAATGTCTGTAATTAGATTTACTAAGTCTTTTTCATTTGGTAAGATGTCCGGCGCGAACGATAATCCCTGATGGAGAAGTTGGTTTTCTTGATTGGAAAATGTGGTGGTTGTAAGATTGATAACACGGGGATAAACTTGATGCACTTTGTTATCGTCACATTTTTTGTTAGGAATATTATTGTCACGTCCACTTTTGTGTTTAGCTAATTTCTTTTTTTGTCTTAAATACTGTTTATTCCCCAAATTATTCACTTCACTACGTATATCACGATCTAATAATTCGAACAACATAGGATTCATTTAATGTCCGAGTTTGGAATGAACCACATATAGATGTAAGTTTAGATTGTCTCTTTTATGATACAGCACTTTCATTTCATTATTCAACCACTGTAGTTTGGCAGTTCGCAATGCATCCTTAGCTGGTTTCGAGGTATTATTACATTCGATGTGTATATATTTTGGAAAAACTCCATTTTTCTTGCACTGTTTATTGTTTATTAAATGTGCTAGTGAAGCTAAATTGGTAGTGTTCTACAGAAGAATTCTTCTCACATTAATCCACACAAACAATCATCAGTGGTTCAAGATGGTCTAACAAACCGAAATCGATCGAATGTTAGATAAATTTTAATTTGTGAGACTTACACCAAGTGTTTTTATTGAAATAAACTCTTAATTAATTTCATAATCCTCTAACTAATTTTATAATTAATGTGTAATATGTAATTTTTACTTGTAAAAATGAATGTTTTTTTTTTTACAAAAGCTATCGCTAGTCTAATTGATATGCACCCTAAGTAGATCAATCTGCGGGTGAATGACATGACCGTAATAAGATGTTTTTCTCATTAAATATGCTAAATTCATGTGATATAATTCATTCTTAGTACGATCCTGTATATTTCAAGCTATAAATGCTCGGAGGTTTTACACGTCAGTCATTTCTCAGCTGATCGCGATAATGACAACTATTGCAAAATTAAGTTGTAACGCGCTAACGACTCTTGTGGAGGGAATTAAAATTTTGAAAACTAGAGCCGAATGTGTTAACTGGTTGAAACATGCAAACAAATTTATTTTATTAATAAACCAAGCCATAAAGCGTGATGAAAAATGTAATGGTAATTTGTTCCAGTTGGAATCCAATTTGGGAATATTCAAATTTTACCGGGAAAAACTGAAAGACATGAAACGCGGTGTATACGGCGCTGGTTTTCAAAAACAATCCAAGAAATTAATTTGGCAAGATTTAGAGTCATGTTTTGAGTCCCGAATACGTACTGGAATTATTGTGAATGTAGCTTACAAAGATCTTTTTTTAATTCTTCATAAGTGTTTTCGGTTGTTCGCTAGTAAAATCAAGAGCGCTCTACATTTATCACAAAATTTGAAAGGTAATATTGTGTTCAACGCAAATTTTATCATGCCTGAAACTAACGCGATCGAATTGAAGTCATTTAATACAAACAATAAAATAATAAGTGAGACAACGAATATTAAAGAATGGTTTATGGGAAATATTGAACAAGTTCTAACAAAACTATCTGAATTTCAAGAAAAAGACTCGGGGTGGAGTTTGTCCGAAGTATTAAGTTTGAAGGTTAATATTAATAAATATACACCTCTGTCTGGCAGGTCATTTATTGAGCTACCATTGGATATAAAGAGCAAAAAAGCTATGATAAATATTAAGAACAATGATGATTACTGTTTTCTCTGGAGTAAAGTCTCTGCTCTTTACCCGGTAAATAAAAATACTGAACGTATATCATCTCACTCACATCTTAGTGAAGTATTGAAATATCAAAATTTAAATTTTCAATGCAGTTGAAAGATATAGCAAAATTTGAAAAAATGAATGATTGATGTATAAATGTTTACACTTTGGATAAAATAGGCAATGATAAAAATCAAGTTGTTCCACTGTATTTTTCTGAAGATGTGAATAATAAAATTATTCATTTGTTAATGATGACGTCAAATGAAAGTGAAAACATAAATGATAGTAAATCTGAGGAAATTAACGTTGATAATAATATTATAAAAACTAATATAAATTGTCATTATATGTGGATTAAAAATCTGTCTCGTCTTGTAAGTAAGCAAACGTCCTGTCCTGGTAAAATTCATATTTGTGACCGGTATTTGAATCATTTTGTATCAGAAGCTGCTTACAATAAACATTCTGCATATTGTATTTCAATGAATAAATGTCGTGTTGAATTACCGAGCGAGGAGAATTGATATTCAGAATTTAAGAACTTTCATTATCAAGATACGGTACCCTTCGTGATTTATGCGGATTTAGAATCAATACTGCAAGAAACAGGGGAAATTGAGAATAAAAACTCAATCAAAATACATAAACACATACCTTGCAGTATTGCCTATTATTTAAAATGCTCATTTGATGATTCGATATCATATTTTAAAATTAATAGAGGTATGAATTGTATTAACTGGTTTATAAACCAACTTTTCGAAATCGCACAGTTAATTGATGATAGATTCCAGAATCCGGTATCAATAAGTATAACCAAAGAACAAGAAATTTCACATTTAAATGCAAAGCTCTGTTACATTTGTAGAAAAGAATTTCTACTGTCAGATATTGAGGTCCGCGATCATAATCATTTTACCGGTGTCTTTCGCGGAAGCGCTCATCAGTCGTGTAATTTGAGTTTCAAAAAGTCACATGCCATTATAGCCGTGTTCCATAATCTAAGCCACTATGATGCCCATTTTATCATAATGAATATCGCCAATGGATTTAAAGAACGCACGTCTTTACTTCCAATAAAGAGCGATTCATTTCTTTCATCAACTATGTTAGTGGTACAAAAATTAATTTCAGATTTATTGACTTATTTCGCTTCATGGCTAATAGTCTTGATAAACTATCATCATATTTAACAGATGAGGAAAAGCCTATGACTCGAAATTATTGTAGTGATTTTGAAAAATTCAAATTGTTGACTAGAAAAGGAGTTTATTGTTATGAATTTATGAATAATTGGCAAAGGTTTGATGAAATGAATCTACCAGAACATAAATATTTTCACAGCTCTTTGAAAAATGAGAATATCAGCGTAGAAGATTATGCGCATGCACAAGAAGTATGGCAAAAGTTTGACATTAAAACTTAAGGTGAATATTCTGATTTGTATCTCGCAACAGATGTTCATTTGCTAGCGGATGTATTTGAAAATTTCCGTGCTAATTGTATGAAAAATTATAATTTGGATGCCCTGCATTATCATACAGCTCCAGGATTCTCATTTGACGCTATGCTCAAGTTAACAAATGTAAAACTGGAGCTTCCAACTGACATTGGAAAATTATTATTCATTGAGAAAGATATTCGGGGTGGTCTTGTGCAATGTTCGAAACGATACGCAGGAGCAAACAATAAGTATGTAGGTGAAGCATATGATCCGGAGAAAGATGATTCATACCTAATTTATTTGGATGTGAATAACTTGTATGGAGCTGCAATTTACCATACGGAGATTTTAGTTGGGTGGAAGAATCTGATTTTTATAGTATTGATTTGATAAATATTGCAGAAAATTCAGAAATTGGATATATTTTTGAAGTAGATTTAGATTATCCGGAGAATTGACATGATTTGCATAAAGCCTTGCCTCTTCGCCCAGAAAATTTCACACCACCGATGTCTAAACATTCCAAATTAATCGCAAATTTATACAACAAGAAAAACTATGTTATTCATTATCAAGATTTGAAGCAATGTCTACAACTGGGACTACAAATAAAACAGATTCATAAAATTCTTGAATTCAAACAGAGTCCTTGGTTGTGTGACGAATTAGGCCCCAAAATCCGTCACTATTGCACATTCCAGAGCCTTCTGCCACCGTCAAACATTTTTTAGTCCATCACAATTTTATTCACTTCTTGCGCACCCTGTAAAACTTTAAATTCAGTATCTCTGCATCAACATACAACATCACTTACCATCAAGTTCATCGGTCTTCAACTGTTTTAAATACCTTGAATATTTCACATGTGGACGAATAAGGTTAGGTTTTTAAAAACACCTGAAATTAAAAGAAGTTGAGATCGTGTGATCTGTATTTATGTCTTATGTCTTACCGTAATAAAGTCTGAGTGTCATCCACTGTTGTCCTGTAAATATGTTGTATATTGTATATTTTTTGATGTTATGTTCGTGACCGCTGACAAATACCCGAATACAAACAGCTGACATTTTGACAGTTCAACTTACCGACATAATCTTTATTATCGACCGAGGAAGTATTTAGAATAATTTTAATATTAAGGAAATAAAATCAGAAAAGGATGTATTCGACAAGAGAGTAATAAGGAATGTATTATTGTAATGAAATTTGTATTTGAAAAATTACTTCTTCTTTTTTCTGTATTTCTTCTTTATATTATTGCTAGCGCTAATATGGATTTAATTTTCAAATTATTCTAAATACTTCCTCGTATATTGAATTCAATACGGAACTTGGAAGAAAATCAAGAAATGAATTTGAAAAAAATTACTATAAATCACTCAATAATGCAATTTTTGGTAAAACGATGGAAAATGTTAGAAAACATAAAGATGTGAAGTTTGTATCAGAATATGGAGCAAAAAATTTGATATCCAAACCCAATTTTCACTCTTGCTCTGTAATAGATGACGATATCGTACTTGAAGAAATGAATAGAACCAACATTCTATTCAATAAACCCATTTATGTTGGGTTTTCTATTTTAGACCTTTCAAAAACTTATATCTATGATTTCCATTACAACTATATCAAACAGAATTTCAATTCGAACGATGATTTATGTTACACAGATACTGACAGTTTAATTTACTTATTCCTCAACATTGATGTCCATGAAATTATTAGGAGAGATATTCACAAGTTTGATACTTCGGATTACCCACTCAACAACATTTATAACATTCCTTTAGCTAACAAGAAAGTACTCGGACTAATGAAAGATGGGAACAATGGTTCTATTATAAGTGAATTCATTGGTCTCAGGGCAAAAATGTATCCCTACAAAACAGTGAAAAATGATGAACATACAATTAATATGAAGGCTAAAGGAGTTACCAAAGCAACAATGGAATCAATTGATTTTGAGGATTATTATCATTGCCTTTTTAACAATAAGACTGTGATAAAACCACAAATTTTAATTAATTCAAAGGGACACAATGTACATACTGTGAAACAAAATAAATTAGTCTTAAGTGCTTACGATGATAGAAGAATAATAAATTATATTTTTCCAAATACTCTTCCACATGGATATAAAGACTCTAGCGTAAGATTTTAATTTAAGTGTATATATTATAGTGGATAATTGTGAAATAAAATTGTGAGAATATTATGTGTTTTTATTCATTAAACCTGTCCTCACTCACTCGAAGGTGCATAATTTGATGACATCACCGACAAAGATGTCTGAATGTATTAATTAACAATTTGCTAATAGGTTTATCTCTCAATCTAAATGTTGCACATTTGATTTCATGAGATGCGGGTAGATGACACCAAGGGTGCATAAATTGATGACTTTTGATTTCACAAGGTTGGTAATGGAATTGCACAAGTCAATTGAACAAGATGTGGGTAGATAACAAGTGCAACGGTGTGTCTCACAGGTTCATGACCTCCAGGGGGTGTACGGGGAGAAGGTGAAGCCAATGTCTTTGACCCAATGCCTTAAGAATCCAGCCGGCCGTCGCCATTTTGAAATATGAGCCAGAATTCTCATCAGTTTTTCTGCCGGCGCCATTTTGAAATATGAGCCAGAACTCTCGTCATGTAACTACTGTTTTGTCAAAAATTTCATAGTGCGCCTGTGATTCAAACTGGATGTTTCTCATTTGTTGGAAGAATAACAGCTGCCGATCAAAAGGAGTATTTTGCAACTTTGAGCCATTGTAGTCTTGTCAATCATTTATTTGAGACTGAAAGAATATTAGGTGGTCCGTATTCGCACCTCTTGATGAAACATGAAACTAGTTGCTGTTCTCAACTTACTTCATTATTGTTGGTTCTCAAACATAGAGAGAAAATCATTCAACGATTTATTTGAAGAAAACGGCGGAATATTAAATGAAATGCAATTCTAAATTAATCATTTCACTGAATAATTCAATAGAAATATTGCTACATAAAATTTTAAGGCTTCTATTCTCAAAGAACAGAAAATATAACCTATAAATGAGTTCAACTGAATTTGGTAATTGATTTCAAATATTTTCTGGAATATATGATACAATATTTTATTTGTTCAGCAGATCAATTCACGGGGCATTCTTCATTGAAACGACCTGAATGTGAATCTTGTATATGATCAGTGGCGGATTATCCATAAGACAAACTAGGCACGTGCTTAGAGGCGCGTGGCTACGAAGGGGCTCGCGCGAAATATTTTGAAACGAAGAAAAAAAATTTTTTGATATTAACAATAAAAGACAACAAATAATCTCACGTCAAGCTTGGTTAGAGCGAGCGAGGCCCGCTAGATAGTTGGAAACAAGAACCCCTGTTTCAGTGCCACTGACCAAATCTTATTTCAGTTTGTTGCTAATATCGCCGTCTCACACAAACTGCGCAATGTATACATTTGTCAAAGTTTTAAATCAATGAATGAGGTTTCTAGTGCCAACTGAGCCTGACCGCCAATTGTTATTATTTCATCCATATTTTTGATCAAAATTTATTATACATGGCTTCTAGAGGGGCGCTGATGATGTGCAAGTCTAGGGCGCTGTCGACGTTTAATCCGCCTCTGAACATGAGAAAAAACTAATGCACTTGTGCTTCATTTATGAATTAATGTATTTTATTCTCATCATAATGTATAAGTGCACAATATTTTGACATCAAATACATCAGCATAGTCACAATAATTCAATTTTTAGTGAAAGATTACAATTCGGAAATCGTTGCAAATAAATTCACTGAGCTAATCCTAAACTGCCAATGAGATCATAGATAGAATCAAAAATTAATAATCGGTTTTATTCCAGAATTTATTTGAAGGAATTGCTAACTCACATATGTCAAAATCAATTATTGTTCTATTGCAACTGCTACTGGATCCGATAATTATGCACCAGAACGACTCGTTAAATTATAGGGGATAAAAAATGCTAATAATTATGAGAATTCGGGGAAAAGTAATTGAGAAAAATTGTTAAACGTGACGAGTACTATCACCAGTGAAAATCAGTGTATTTATTTCTGTTACATTCGTATATTTAAATTATTAAAGTGCAGAAAACTAATTGTAATAAAAGATTTAAATTGAAATTAATGAACTACAAAAGGGTATCACAAGAATCAGATACAATAATCGAGAATGTAACAAGTTTTATATAGTATATAAATATGGAGATCAAATATCACAAACGTCAAACATTAAAATAATCCTAAAATTAACAAAAAAACGGAGATTGATTAACTGAAGAAGGATATCACAGAAGTCACATAAAATTAACTGAGAATATATCTAGCCTCAAAAAGTATTTGAACTAAAAGTGACAATTGAAATTTATACGAAGTGTGAAATAGAAAGTGATCGGTGATACTATTCAAAATATCCCTGAAAACAACAAGCAATTTGCAATTCTATTTTTAAAAAAATATAGCAAGCGAATATTAAGTGTTCAGTGTTTATTATTATATCTAGTATATTTTTCAATGGATTTCCACTATGCCAGTATAAGTTTCTTCGGTTTAAAAGAATAAGTATCATCATTACATAGTTATTCAATTTTTGTAGCTAATATTGGAACATTATGACGTTTCTTATGCTCGTGGCGCCATGCTATTCATTAAATATTCTCACCCCTGATTCTTACTATAGCATGAAAATGCTACGTTAATCAGATAATTACAGTTTTCTATTCGTAAACTTTTTGTTCTATTTATAGGAGTAAACAGACGAATTATTTTAGAATATGAACTGTGTTTTATCAATTTTCAACCTTTCCATTTACCAATCACGCCTAAAATATCTGCCAGTTTTTGTAGTTTAATGATTTTACAGTTAACCTGACTGGGTACTCTGCCTTTTCGAAGAAAAAATATCTGAATCAAATTGCCTGTAAGCTTTTGTTTGCATTAAAATGTTATTATCTCCAGAACGAGGCAGCCTGAAGCGCAAGTTATTTTTTGGGGATGGTGTCGTCTATAAACTACAACCAGTAGTGAAGCTCGTGAGATTGGAAGATAAGATTGCTTATATTGTTTTATACTATCATAAGAATTTTGCAAAAAAAAAAAATGGAAATTCCAATAAAAATTCAAAATAATATTTTCACTTTGTATGGTGAGCAACATTACTTATTCGAAAAATATTTTATTGTATTGAACAGCTAATTTTTGTTGCTTTCATAGTCATAAATTTGAAAGCCTATTCAATAAGATCGAAATACCTGTTTAATAATTTTCATTTGATTTTTTCAATTTGAGTGTAAATTTACTACAGTTTTTAATTGGAATAATGAACGTATTATTCCATAATATAAATCATGTTTAATCTATTCTCAATCTTTTTATTCACCAGTTATTCCTAGAGTAACAACTAATTTTTGTATTGATTTTAGGTTTTTCTCCCGGAGCGCATATAGCTAATACAACCACATCTGATATAAATGAATCTGAGTCTTACTCACAGACCAAATTTTCTGAGTATACTTCTATATCCGGAAATAACGCACAGTCAAATGGGAATCATTTTGAAGAAATTTTAACTACTCCTCTTGAAGCACCTACAACTGCGAAGATATCCAAATCTTAAATCAATGAGTCTGAATCACAGTCACAAGCGGCACTTCCCGAATATTCTAATTCAATAATTAGAGATGACACAGAATCATATGATGAAAACAATTTTGAAAAATTTGCAGAACAAGTGAGGGCTGAATGTATCATCGATTCATCATCTTCTGAGCGCAAGAAACATTTCTGCGTTTATTGCAAGTTCGCTTTTATTTATTTACCTAGACACTTGGAGTCCATTCACTATAATATTCCAGAAGTAAAGAATTTTATTTTTCTGCCGAAATGTAAGTAAATTCATAATCTTTGTTAGTAATATCTTCATCCTAAAATTTTTGAAGGGGATTATAAACAGAATTGTGCAGTGAGGCAGAGAATGTGAAATAATTCTTTCAAAAATGCTACAGTAAGATATTCAATAGCCCATGTGTGCTGCGTTCATATTTTTCTGTTATCTCATGTTAATCTTTATAGCTGAAATAATCGTATTATTCAAAATTATTTAAAAACTCGTAGCTTGTGCCATATACGATTTTTATTCTGTACGGTATTCCATGTGCTTGTGTTGGTCTTTTATTTCTGAGGAGTGTTTCACAAAAATTAATGTGTTTACTTGTGGCTAAAATAAGTTAGAACATCAAATTTAATGTCTGAAACAATAGAAACATACGAATACTTGGTAGATGTAAGTCTCAAATTGAATAAATTTCATGAATTTTCTAATATCGTCTGGAAGAAAGAAGATAATCGAGAGAATAAGAAAATCAGGTGATTTTCAATACAATACTAATCCAAATTAAAATAAAGGAGATATTATCGTTTGTCAAAGACCATCTGAAATGAAAAGAAAATTTGCTGATGATTACGTTGCTTGTCCAAATTGTAAGGGATATTTTTCCAAAAAAACTATGTATCAACATTATAGCAATTATGATGACAACGCCAGAAAAGGTGTTAGAAATGTTTTAGTAAGAGGAAAATCAATTACTTCACGATATCATTCATTGGCTTTGGATACATTAAAGCAACGAATTTTACCTTGTCTCAGAGATGACATTATAGGCAAGTTGATTAGATACGATTATTTAATTATTTAATTATTCTGTTTGGGAATAGATTGTGCGAGAAATATAAATATGATCACTTAAATTTAAATATAAGGCAAATCTTACGTACTCTGGAACGACTTCTTCACGAAGTGAAATCTGAAAATGAATCATTACAAGATTTCGCAGTCATTTATCATCCAAAAATGTACGATTCAATAATTATGGCAGTTTACAATATAGCAGGACTAAATAAGAAGAAGGCAGAATTCATGAAGCCGCCATTGGCATTTAATATTGGAACATACATCAAGAAGTGCGGTCGATTACTTGTGACGCAATGCATTAAAGATGAAAAATATGATAAAAAGAACGAAATGGAGAATTTTCTCAAAACTTTTGAGGATTGTTATAGTACTGCTGTGAATAAAACAGCTATAGAAAATCAAAATAAACTAAGAAGACGAAAAAATTTCGAACTACCAAATACGAATGATATTGAGTTACTCATTACTTTTCTAAACCAAACACGCGAAAATAATATTGATATTCTGAAAACTGGACTCCAATACAAAAGTTGGCTAGATTTATCGAAATGCATATTGACATATTTACCATCATTCAATCGTTGACGAGCTGGCGAAATTGAAAGAATTTTACTGTTAGATTATGAAAAACATCACACAATTGATCAGCAAAGTAATCCTGATATATATCAAAATTTGGACGTAAAATCACAGAATGCAGCAAAGAAGTTTGTTCGCATTCAAATCAGAGGAAAATTGGGTCGTACAGTATCAGTTCTCGTTGAAAAATAATGGTTTGGAGCGTTACAACTTGTTATTGAATATCGTCCACAAGCTGGTGTATTCTCAAAAAATCCTTACGTTCTTGGTATACCAGGAGGAATCACAGAAAATAACCACCTAAGAGCGTGTGATTTACTACGTAATTTCAGTGTTGAATGTGGAGCTAAAAATCCAATCACATTACGAGGAACTCTTCCACGCAAACATATTGCAACTGTGGTTCAAAAGCTGTATTTGAGTGAAACTGACATGTCTCTATTGACAAATTTCATGGGGCATGACGAAAAAATTCATCGAGCGCACTACAAACTTCCAATAGCAGCAGAGGAGATAGAACACATATCACAATTATTGACAGTCATAGAAAAGGGGGAAATAAATTAATATCGGGGACAAAATTTGGATCAAATGTGCAGTAAAGGTACTTAATATTTTTTTTGAGAAAAATTGACACGAAGCTGTTTTTAGAAATTTCTTGAATAATTTCGCTTGAAAAATTGCCTTGAAAACGAATATTGAATCACAAAGTTTTAATTTCTCTTCAAACAAGCTAATCTTGAATCCAAAACTACGTGAATAACAATTACATAGTACTTGCCAAGTTATTTTAAGAATAATCTTCAAAGCATTATTGTTTCACTATTTTCAAACTTATTTGCTATATTCTTGAATTAGTATACCTCTAATTATAGTGATAATCAATCACCAATTTATTGAAAACACGAAATAACGTTTATCGTGCAAGAGCATCATAATATTCGAAATATGTGATAAGTTTATTTAACTATATTAATCCTATGATTATTTTGTAGATGTGAGCAGTGATGAAGAAGAAACATCTCAAAGCGATATTACAACATTTTCAGTCCAAAAAGTCAGAAGAAATATATTTCCAGGTACGAAATTTTCTCATTCACATTACTAATACTATCTCGAGAAATATAAAAGATATGGGAGAAATTACACTGGGCTAAATTCAGTTCTCTTCATCAGCTAGAGAAGTTTCACTAATCACTATGAAAATTTCTCCTATCTTCTTATTCCATATTTCGATAATCGCCACCTTTCTATATGATATTACAGTGAAGCTTTTCAAAGTAGTGGAAAGTGCTGAATTCAGCCCTGTAGTTAAATTGAATTTTTCAATGAATTTTGTTTATACTCAAATTGATATCAAAAAGATTAGTGCAGTAGAATATATTCTCAATACAAATATTTATTTGTCGCAAAATTTGAGCAGAAATGATAGATATACTGGATGTTCAAAAGACGTGTGCAAAAATGATTTCTCGTGGTACGAGTATCTGTATTTCATGTACTTACTATATTTATCTTTAATATTTATAACTCAATATTGACCTTTTTCAAGATTCTGCGGGCTCTAAAATAAGACGCAGGCCGTGGAATACTCTGGAGAGGCTTGCAGCAACAAATGCATGCAAGATGTACTTGCAAGATGATAGTCCTCTTCCGTCATATAAAGAATGTGCTGCAATTATTTCCAAACATGTGGAATTAAAAAAGCGTTCCATGGATCAATTGAGATTATGGATTCATAATCAAAAAAACAAAGCAAAACATATAACTTGTAGTAAGTGTACCTGTTTTAATAGCCGATATATATGGTTGGATATAATTAGCAAATCTAAGAAAACAATTGATAACTCAAATTTTTCATTTATTATTTGTAAGTTCATAACGTGGAAAATAGCATATTCCATTAGTACGTGGTTACAGTGTCAGGAAAGCTGTCAAAAAAATGGTCAAAAATTGTCAAAAACAGTTTTTTGCGTATTACAAAAAAAATGCATCTGACGGTGAAAAATGTTCAATTAAAAAAAGTGCGCAATAGAAAGACGGATCAAATGAGTTTTCTTGAATCTTGAATCCAGTAATTTTTGGGTTGATTGCAAAAATCGTAATTTCTTGCCATTCTCCCGAAAACTCATAACTTGCGTTGTATTTATTATTAAGACTTGAAATTTCGACAAAACGTGGGTTCAGTAGCTTTAAGCATACGTGTCAAATTTTCAAAAGATCGACTGTGAACTTTTCGAGAAATGTTGGAAAAACCAAAAAAATACTTCCCTGAAAAACGGCCATAAAAAAGTTGTTAGGCAACGTACACTAATTTTACAAGAAGCTTCTCCATTTCCAAGAGTTGCTCTACAATGTACTCGAATAGCGTTCTTCTTGAGAGAGTCGAAGTATGAAAAAAATCGATTGCAAAATACCATTTCTGCGATAAGGATTTTTAAAATATCAACAATTATGTAGAAGGCTCTATGAATTGTTATAGTGTAATTGTACATTGACCATTTCAACAAAATTCCTACCACTGGCCACCGGCCAGAGCGCAGAGGTGCAGTTTTTGAAGCAGAGTTTCTATCGCGACGTTATGATTCTCCGCGTGAGCAGTGAAATGACGGAGACCGACAGATTTTTGTACGACACTGACTCTTCCCTCACCAAACAGCCTTGATTGCTACTGTTGCTTTCCAGCTCTCTTCTCTCTCTCTTGTATTCAAGCGGCCTCTGATAATGCTGCTGGCTGTCCTTTCCCTTTCGCTCCACCCCTCACCAAAGCGGCAAATACAAAGAGTGAATGACGCGTGGCGATAATACGATTTTTCGTAATTCATCATAACATATTCCGAACTTTAAGCTTGTTTATATTTTTACATCATTTTTTGTTGCAGAAGAACATTTATTGCTTTATTCACACTTATTTGAATTACAATTGTATAAAAGATACAAGTAATACATTGCTTTTCACAAGAAGACTACAGAAAATATTCCTTGTATTGGTGAAATGCGATTTTTGCAATCGATTTTTTTTTATACTCACATTCGCTCAAAAGAATCGCCATTAGGTTAATTTGTAGAGGACTCTTGACAAAGGTAATGCAATCTGTTATATTGACTTTTGTTGGCCAACCACTGTTTTATAGCCGTTTTTCAGAAAAGTATTTTTTTTGCTTTTTTCATCATTTTTCGAAAATTTACACGTATGCTACAAGCTACTGAACCCACGTTCTGTCAAAATTTCAGGTCTTGATAACAAATATAACGCAAGTTATGAATTTTTGTAAGAATGGCAAAAAATGACGATTTTTTGCAATTAACCCAAAAGCCAGTGGACTGATCAAAGTTCAAGAGTAATCATTAGATCCGTCTTTCTATTGCGCACTTTTTTTATTAGAACAGTGTTTACCGTCAGATGAATAGTTTTCTTGTAAGACGCAAAAAATCATTTTTGGCAGTTTTTGACCATTTTTTTGACAGCCTTCCTGACATTGTAGCCGCGTACAAATGGAATATGTTATTTGCCACGTTATAAACTAACACTGGACTAGACTCCCACACTTCATATTGTCTTATGTTAGCTTTTGTTAAGGCTGGTTTATGATGGATTTGATTTAGGACTTTACATTTGGAAATTTGGATTTATAATTCGTAAATTTCGTTATTGTTTATGATGAATTTTGAGTTTCTGAATGTAGCCAATCATATATTATCTACACGTAAATAATGTCTACTTTGAATAAGGAATAAAGAAAAACGTACGTCAAATTTATCTTCTATTAGTATCGATTCATTGAATACTATTACGGCTGATGCTCCAATCATTATATTCTAACAGGTGACAGTTTGACAATTCTAGTTTGATAGTCGATGCTTATTTGTAATTGGTTGCCTTTGAGATTTAGATTTGGCAATTGATACTCTCAATGTAAATTAAATCCTAAATTACATCTATCATAGACCAGTCTCAAGAGCTAATTTCCATTTCCTCAAATCACATTTTTTTATTAATTTTTTGGTCAAGGCCTGGTTCTACAATCTAAGCTTATATACGGCGTAATCAAACCAAGCTCATTTACTATGTTATTGTTTTCTGAGTTCTCGTAATACTCACGCTCGACTAGAGTTATTAGAAATTTCTGAGCAGGAAGTATTGAAAGCTGTACTGTCTTTGAATAATTCTAAATGTCGTGATATATATGATATTGACATTAGTATTGTTAAAGAATGTGTAAATGAAATTATTCATCCATTGACATTTATATATAATAAATGTTTAATTGAAGGCGTGTTCCCAAATTCATTGAAATTATCTAAGGTATATCCTTTATACAAGAAAGGAGATGAGGAAAATGTGCAAAGTTATCGTCCAATATCGATTATACCCATGTTTGGAAAGATGTTTGAAATGGTGATCAAAGTAAGATTGGTTGATTTTCTTGAAAATAATCAATTGTACAGTGATACCCAGTTTGGTTTCCGTAAGAAGCGATCGACCGTTCATGCGGTGTCAAATATAGTGAAGGACATTGTGGAAGCTTTAGAGCAAGGCAACCATGCAGCTATTACGCTTTGTGATTTGTCGAAAGCATTCGACTGTATCTCTCATGTTGTATTAATCGAAAAATTGAAACTTTACGGAATATCAAATTTATCTCTCAAATTTTTCAGTTCTTATTTGTTGGATCGAAAACAGTGTGTAGCTGTAAATGAAAATTGTTCTAAATTTTTACCAGTGGAAAATGGGATTCCACAAGGCAGTATACTTGGGCCTGTCCTTTTCTTAATTTATATAAATGACTTTGCTTACTTCATGTCTCCCACTAAAATAGTACAATTTGCTGATGACACCAGTTTACTATGCTCTGATAGAAATATTGAAAATCTGAGGAAATCTATTCAAATTTACTTATTAAAAGCAGAAGAATGGTTTCAAGCTAACAAATTGCAATTAAATTCTGCCAAAACTCAAACAATGTTGATATCATCAAACAACAGTTTGGCGAATGGTGAGCATGTTAAGATATTGGGCATGCACCTAGACGATCGCTTAAATTGGTTCTATCACACTTATTTTTTGTCGAAGAAACTTGCAAGTGTAATATTCCTACTTCGTAAACTTTATAATATTTTGAGTTTAGAAGCTTTATTAACAACTTACTACGGTCTTTTTCATTCTCATTTGAATTATGGAATTATCTTATGGGGTAATTCGTCACATGCTCTCAGCATATTCCGGCTTCAAAAGAAAGCAATAAGAATAATTGCAGGTGTGGGCAGCAAAGAGCATTGCAAACCTTTATTTGCTAGTTTACGTATATTACCACTTCCATGTCTGTTTGTTTATTCTGTAATTATAGAGATTCATGAACAAAAAAGTAATTTTAAAAATTCTTCTGATTTTCATAATTATAATACACGGAATGCAGATTCGATTCGTGCACAAAGATTCAGGCTAACCAAATCCAAAAATAACTCTCTGAATGTAGATTTATATAACTGTTTACCAACAGCAGTAAAGAATTGTTCTAATTTTGTTCTTAAAAGGAGAATTAAGAGATTCTTACTACGCCACTGTTTTTACTCAGTCTTAGAATATTTAAATCATAACTGGCTTGACGAGGACTTTGTTTAAATGATTTTAAAGCTATGAAATTTTCTTAAAATTTCACATTTATATATTTTGACATGCTATAAACAATGTACATTGTAAAATAGTAAATAAATATACTCTATACTCTATACTCTATACTCTACTATGGTTATAATTTGTGAAATAATTGTTACCATAGAAAATAGACTCAGTTTAACTGAACTGTAGGTTAGCTCGAATTGTACAACCGGGCCTAAGAGATGAATATGATCATGAATTTATAAAACTTACTTGAACGAATATATTATCAAAGTTTCTTCTTTCTAGCACGTCAAATATGGAGAATATCAGAAAAATCTGCAGTAAGAAGAATTTTCAATAAACATATTCGTCGTGAGAAACTGCCATCTGCAATTGAATGTGAACATGCTAGAGATATTTGTCCGATATCTGTTCCAATTATTAAAGCGTGGGCTGCAGCTGAAATCAAACGCAGCAAAAAATAATATAATTTTGTTTTATCCGATCGCTGATATTTCAATCTTTTGATGTATTGCCAATGGCAAAATATCTAATGTAACAATTATGAGAATAATTCTCACTATGAGGTGAAGGGATCTGTAATTGACAGTAGAAGGTAACAATATCACCAAAATATATTTATCTCTGAACCTATTACAAATAATTCCATAATTATTACACATAGCTAAATGTTATTACTAAGAGACTGAAAAATATGCACTGAACAGTTTAATTTTTTTTCCGGTCAATCTATTGACTTTCCCAGTTTTTTCTTCAATATTATTTACAATGCCAACATTATCATTTGAAGATAATTTTCCATCTTATAATCTAGATTTAATATACAGGATGTATCAGCTAAGCGAGCTACCTCGAATAACTTTCATGTTATTAGAGATACAATAAAATACTATAAGACAATCTTATGCAGGACCAAGGGGGACATCCAATAATGGAAGAAAATATTTTTTCAAACCAGTGGCTCTCAAGGTATAATACTTAGGCTCGTACCACGAGCAATGTTTTTGGCGGTATTAGAAGCGTTATGTCAAGATTTGTTTTAACGCGATAAGAATTTTCCCAAATACTTCAGAAAATAATCTTCAGATTCAAATTACAGAAAACACATGTCTACAAAATTTATTTGCAGATTTTCCATTGGAACAGCTTGAAATATTTATATTGCCTTGGAACTCTTATCAGACAACACTGCTAGCCAAAAACAGAGCTTATGGTACCAGCCAAAGTTACATTTTTCCAGATGAGATGCTATATATTTTTTAGGCTCATTCGAGAGATCACTTTTTTCGAAATTCAACCATGTATTCGTTTCTACACCCTAACATAATAAATATGTTTTGGAATATGCGATTGAAATTTGAATGAATTTTATTTTCATAGTTTTTTATTTCAGTAGGCTATAAACAATTGAGCTTAGATACAAAGAATATAAAAAAATCAGATACAATAAATTATTTGTTAGTAACGTTATAAATAGTGTTCTATCTGATTTTCCCCAAACATTATTCAAATCATTTCAACACTGATTCAAAAGTAATAGTATTAATTTCTTGGAATTTGTTTGAATTTCAATCGTATTTTCTTCAATATTTTTATTATATAAGGGTATAAAATGAATATATAGTTGATTTCAGAAAAAAATATTCTTTCGGATGGACCCAAAAATATTATTTGAAAAAATGTAACTTTGTGTTGTAGCTTGAGAGCCACTAGTTTAAAAAAATATTTTCTTCTATAATTGGATGTCCTACCCTTGGTCCTGCATAAGATTGTCCTATAATATATTGTATCTTTAATAATATGGAGATTATTCGAGGAAGCTCGTTGTGCTCCATCTCAAAATGCATTTGTCCTTTGATTAAAAAACATTTACAGCTGATTATTCCATATTTCAACAATTACCACATCTAAAACACACTTGTACAGTGTCAAATACAGATACTTTGGTATTTAATCTACAGATGAAGTTATTAAAACTGAGAAGTCGGTCTTGAAGTAATAACTACTTCAGATTATTTGTAAATTGCTTGCAAATATTTATATTTTTGCACGAAGCACTAGATTTTTGCGAATCCCTATTTGACCCAGTTGAAGCGCATTACCTGCGTCTTTTTAATGGTAACAGGAAATGAAACCCCTGGGAAATAAGATCCCGGAAAAAAAGCCCCGGAAAAAAAACCCCGGAAAAAAACTCCCAGGAAAAAAGCCCCTGGAAAAAAAGCCCCCTGTGATAAAAATTGAAGAAATTTTATATAACGAATATTATAAATTAAATATATAAGGGTGCTTTCATTATGTTTGATAATAAAACCAAGATTTATAAACAACAATTCTATATAATGTTTGATGTATAATGTAATACAGACTGTTTTATTTATCTGTTAGCGTCAATAATAGTAAAGTGCAGTAAAACATTTACATACATTCGATTTTTGTGCATGTTTAAGAGACAATTTTTATTATATTTTAGATTTTTGAAGAATTTCTAGAGGCCAAAAGATAATGACGAAAAATTGTTTTTAGTCGATTGTTTATTCTGTAAATAATGATAAAAAAACAATCAACAATCGAACGAATTATTGATATTAGCTAATTTGATATTAATTCAAGCTCTCAGGAAAATAAGTTCAATCGAAACGGGAAAGCCTTTAATTCGTTCGATTGTTGTTTTTTTACAATTCAACCAGATTATGCCAAGTTTGGGATAAACTAAAGCAACTGAACATAAAACTTATGGATATTGTGAAATAATGTAGTAATCTCATACAACCGCCATCTGTCACTTTGACAATGCCAGCCTTTAGAATTTGCAATTAATCGATACGTCACTCTAAATTTATGAAACAGCAATAAAGCCAGCCATATAATTCATGGTCGAGGAAGTACTGTGATGGCCATAGTAGATTTTTTACTCTCATATATATGAGAGATTTAACACTTGCTCTCATAATTATCTTAATAAAGGAATAGTGAACAATTATTTTTCTAGGATTATTTCAACAAGGGTTATTATATGTATTAAAGATAGAAATGTGATAAGGTTTCTCGAAGTCCGTCCTTATATAATCCCAATGTAATAAGTATTTTAAATTCAAAATAAATAGGTATCTACGTAATCCGATTGGAAATCGGTACATGTATTATTGACAATTTGATGAGTAACATAATTTTCAGAGTATTTTGAATGAAGCTCATGACGCAACTGAGAAAAACAGATTTTTTTCTTATAATCCCTAAATCCTTAGGATGAACCAATAAGTCGAAGTATTGAATTTGTATTTAAGAGCTGAAAATTTTATTATCATCTCAGTTCTTAATTTGGTGTCAATAGTATTAAGAACTTTATACTGTGCCCGAAATATTTTCGCTATTATTATTATTGTTGCTGTGTTTCTGCTGTTGTTGTGTTTTTGCTGTTGTTGTGTTTTTGCTGTTGTGTTTTTGCCGTTGTTGTGTTTTTGTTGTTGTTTTATTATTGCAAGCAATGGAACTTATTATGAGCAATAAGTGTAAAAACCCTGAGTTGTGTAAGATGGCTACATGAATAACGTCCATAAAACATGTGCTACACATGTAAGTTGGCGTTGCAGTAAACGCAGCTCTTTCCAGGTAGAAATACAAGAACATTAATTTAATGAATGATTTTCAAGTGTGCATTTTTTTTTTTGCCGAGTGTAAAAAGGGAACTCTGGTTTCAAAGAACTAATTTTGTTTGTTTAAAGTAAATGAACCTTTATTTTTTATCTATCTTAGTGTCAGACAACTCTGAATACATCTCTCTTCAGCATGACGATCCAATTTTGATCAACCTCCACAATCATCCAGCCGATGAAGATACTGTCAAGGCACAAAAGACCATCCAAGCCATGAAAACGCGAATTAAAGATACGTTAGCCGAACCTTCCCAGGTATTTGCTGAGGAAATATCTAAAGTAGCGGATTCCGTCAAGAGTAAGTTACCTTTAGAGGAGCATGTAAAATGTACTCTCCGAAATCATAAGTCAAAGGAGAATCCTGGAAATCCTGCATCATTGCAAGAGTTAGTAATCGAAGGTACATAACATATTTTTAAATAGTAGAATGTAGTAATTTTTAAAGTTAATATGTAATACTTCATAAAATTATTTTTTCAGGAGAATGGGCGTCAACAGCTGGTCCAGCACTTGAAAGATTTCTTCTCGTTGATAACCGGAATGATGATATAGATGAAGAGGGCCAAATTATAATTTTTGCAACTGATAGGATGTTGAAATGTCTTGCGAGTGCCTCATCTTGGTACGTTGATGGAACATATACCTTAGCTCCACCTCTTTTCCAGCAGCTCTACGTGGTTAGAGTAAAGGTCAATGAAGTTTTTGTCACAGCAGCTTATTCGCTTCTCCAGAGCAAAACTGAGAAAACGTATGAATCGCTATTCCGGCATTTAATTCAGCAATGCGAACAGCGGCATTTATTTCCTGACCCTTAGCATATCTATATGGATTTCGAAAAAGCTGCAATTAATGCCGCTAAGTCCATATTGGGACATGAAATTATCATAAGAGGCTGCTTTTTCCATCTCTGTCAGAGTACCCATAGAAAATTACAAGAGATAGGTTTGCAGCGAGAATATTTGAACAATACGGATCTGAACAATTTCGTGGGAATGATGGACGGATTGGCATTCTTGCCAGTCGATAAGGTTCCCGAAGGGATGCAATTCCTCAGAAGCCATCCAAATGGAACAACTTATGCCGCCCTCCTCGATTACTTTGATCAAACCTACGTAACTGGCACCTACAGAAGAATAGGTGATCAAGGAGCTGGTGCAAGATTCGAAAGGATTCCACCTCAATTTCCATCCCAAATCTGGAATGTCCATGATGCTGTCATGGCTGGGGATGATGAGACGAATAACAGCACAGAAGGTTTGTGGATTCTTCTGAAAGCCTATCAGACATTATTATTTTTTGTGTTTTTTCTAGGCTGGAACAACCGCTTCAGCCATCTGGTTGGAGTCAAACACCCAGCAATATGGTTTCTTATAAGTAAAATGAGAATCGAACTGGCAGCGGACTATACCAAGTTGGAGCAGCTGACAACAGGACCTACGCCACAAATAAAACAGCGTCCAGGATACGCTAGACTTTAGCGGACATTGAAGACTTTATGTGAGGAATATAAAGAGACTACAAGAAATCTTGAGCAATTCATAAGTGCAATTAGCCATAACATCAGATTACGCCCTCATTAATAATAGTAGATTATGCCCGACCTGTGGAAAATCTGTCATTTCCGCCGTGTTGTGAATTGAGTCGTAATCGCCGGAGTGGAGTGTCAAAATATCGCACTCGCCAAAGGCACATTTTCACATGAGGGACATATGCTATTTTATTTTCGACTCGGTGGAAAATACCCAAAACTAGAGATGGAGGTGTTTTCATTTTGTAGTGCACACGTTAATTTTTTCCAATTACCAACACCGAAGTGCCGTCTTGTGTCACACGGAGAAGCTTTTGGTAGGGATTAGGGGTGAAGCCCTTGACAGGTTTCAGTGGCAAAGCCCTAGCAGGGTCCAGGGGCGAAACCCCGGCAGGGTCAAGGGACGGAGTCCTTGCGGGGGGCCTGGGGGGCGGAGCCCCCCGACAAGACCACTGGCGAAAAGAAAAGAAATAAATACTCGCAAAAAAATAATTTAATATCTGTTAAAAGTAGAACTGGAAACTCTTATATAATAACTTATCTGGCAAGGAACTGATTGCAATGTGCTTCGCCTGTTTTCATACGTTAACTTTCGATTTCTCACGTATTAACATTTATTTCCAGGTGCATTGTGTAAATATTTCGCTATATTATTATTGACGCTAATAGATGAAGATACTGATGTATATATGTTTATAACAAATTGTACATAACACCCAATATAAAATAATTGTTGTCTATAATTTTTGGTTTTATTATCAAACATGATGAAAACAACCTTATATATCTAATTTATACTATTCCTAGAATTTTAATTATTATTGTATTCATTATATTTTTCTGAAGCAAAGAATTGATGAGAATCATGATTAGAATTATTATCACTCACTTTTAGACAGCAAATGCAAACGTTCGTCAACTGTTTTTTGAGAATGAGTAATCTGTTTTTTCCGTGCTTGGTATCTAATTGAAATTTCTGAGTTGGACTTAGTAGAAATCTGAGATAAAAAATCAGTGGAGTTCATGTTGCCATTTTGAAATTACACTTCCGGCGATCAAATGCTAGAACTGTATGTTCCAATGAATTAGAGACCCCCAAAAATTTGTAAAAAGAGCCTTAATTTTCAAAAATACTCATTTTATTTAAGGACTAAAATATAATCGCCATCTGTCACTTTAACAATGACAGCTGTCACTTTGACAATGAAAGATGTCACTTTTACAATGATAGCTATGACCTATACGATGACAGCTGTTACTTTAAAATATGTAATTAATTGATGCTATACTCTAAGGCCAGAGATATCCACCTCCTAATAAATTTATTCGGTGAATAATAACTATAGTAACAATTGTTGCCGTAGTTATTATTCACAGAATAAATTTATTAGAAGGTGGATATCTCGGGCCTAAATTTATGAAAGTGCTGAAACTGGCTATAAAATTTATGGTCGGGAAAGTACTGTGATGGCCACCTCAGATTAATATTTTTTATACAAACTACAAATATTCAGCTTCAATATGAAAATATTCTATGAATGATGTTAATTATTTTCAATTGCCTTAAACTATTTAAAGATATAAAGGCTAGGTAATAGCATAAATTGAGGCATCAAATTTGTTTCAACATAAAATACAGAAATTGTAAAATTTTCAATGTTGTATAAAAATAACAAGAATTGATTTCATATCTTGATATCAAAAAAAAATATGTAGTTTTTTGCTGTTATTTTCAGGTATTAGTTCTATTTAAAAAATTATAACTTTGTGTCGTATTTGAAAAATATGCCCTACAATAAAAATGTTCACGCACGCCACTGTCTGGTTATTAACAATATTTAACTTTTTTACATGAAACCTTCTACTTGATTTGCGACAGTTCAGGAATTATTTACAGAATAAACAATCGACTAAAATCAATTTTTCGTCATTATCTTTTGGCCTCTAGAAATTCTTCAAAAAACTAAAATATTTTAAAGATTGTCTCTTAAACATGCACAAAAATCGAATGTATGTAAATGTTTTACTGCACTATACTATTATTGACGCTAACAGATAAATAAAACAGTCTGTGTTACATTATACATCACACATTATATAGAATTGTTGTTTATAAATCTTGGTTTTATTATCAAACATAATGAAAGCACCCGTATATATTTAATTTATAGTATTCGTTATATAAAATTTCTTCGATTTTTATCACAGGCGGCTTTATTTCCGGGGGTTTTTTTTCCGGGACTTTTTTTTCCGGGGCCTTTTTTCCGGGGTTTTATTTCCCGGAGGTTTTTTTTCCTAGATTCCTTTTTAATCCCAAGCTCAAGATTGTGAGCTTTCATTCATTGCTAATTTATCATGCTCTAGTATTTCTGTTTAAAATGAGCTGTGGTTACCTCACAGCTTGGTAATTTCAAGTACTTTAAGTCCTATGAAGGCTAGTACCTCATTTTGACTTGATGATACACATTTTAATTCTTATAGTTCAGTTTCTAATATTCACCACAGTTCATTTCAGTTAAGAATGGTCCGAGCGTTTTCATGGCACTAAGATTTGAACCATCTCGTTGGCCAAAATACAATCCAATTTCACATAAGCACAAAAATCGTATTTGGCTATCTATCAGTTACATCATTTGTCAGTCGTTCATCAATTTTCATGAATAGATTTGTTGGATCATTAGAATTTATATTTATTCAGGTAAAATGAATGTATTTGTGGTTTTTATATCTTGAATTTATTTCCAGACAGTTTTTTTTCATATCTTGCATTTACTGTTGAGTGAATTGTATTCGTATTTCGGTCAAGAAGAAGGCTCAAGTCGCAGTGCCATAAGAATGCTTGGACCGTTCTTAACTGGAATAAACTGTAGTTTTGTTTGGGATTTATGACTTCTATTTAGTATTTGATTAATAGATGTTCAATAGAGAGAAATGTTGTGATTCAGTTCTTACCTTTACCAATAAGTTTTGGTATCGTAAATTGTTGACAAATATTTATATTTGTGCATGAAGCACTAGAGTTTTGCGAAAACCTATTTGATCCGGTCAAGGCCGCCACCTGCCTCTATTTGGTCCCCAGCTCCAGATCATGAGCTTCCATTAATTGCTAATTTATCATATCTCAGTATTTCTGTTTAAAATAAGTTGTGGTTATCTCACAACTTGGTAATTTCAAGTACTATAAGTCCTATGAAGGCTAGTACCTCATTTTGACTTGATGATACATATTTATATTCTTGTAGTTCAGTTTTTAGTATTCACTAGTTTTGTTTGTGATTTATGACTTCGATTAGCATTTGGTTGATATATACTTGACAGAGAGAAAGTTTAATTAACGGGATGATACACATTTATATTCTTGCAGTTCAGTCTGTAGGGCTAGCCTGTTTAATCTTAAGCCACTGCTGACACTTAAATTTTAAGCATAATTTACTTACAAATGGAGAATTAGTATAATGATAGCGGTAAATGCTCCACTTTTGATGAATAATAATGCATTCGAACTATATTGAGTTACATGAGTTTTTTTTTTCAAAGCAATACTTGAAATATAAATGACAGCAGTGCAATTGACTATTAGTCCGAAAGGTAGCGTTGCACATGGAATAGTTATAGTAAGCCAGTTGATTTAATATCGATAGTTGATCTTGAACAACTAATCAGCAAACTGACCGTCAGTTGTTTCAGAAGCGGTGAGTGTGGGAGTGAAAGACTACGAAAGCAGTAAAAAAAGAATTACAAAAAGTGATACTATGCCAGTTGACTTTTTTTTTAAGCAATTGACAACATAGTGAGTTGAAAAATGATCGTCAGCTGCACTGCGGAAGAGAGATTATACGTCAGTTGCTCGTATGAAGTTTTGGAAAAAGAATAAGTCTATTAAAATAATAGTACACTCGATAAAATCTAACTAAATGATTGTTCACCTATATGATGGAAAATACGAAAACAATAATCAGCTGAGTGTGTAATTGTTGCAAAAATATACAGTTTGTTCACATTTCGAAATGCCACCATTGAGATCTCGGTAACTACAGGATTGAGGAATAGGACTTTTTGTGGATATTATTATTACCCAGCCAGTGACGTACGTAAATATTTTCTTCTGGAGCATATTTTTAGAATATGACACAAAGTTATTATTTTTTGGATGAAAATAATACGTGACAACATTATCAAAGAAATACATATTCATTACCGATTTTAGTCATATATTTCTTTTCGTCTCAGTATAACATGGGAGATTTTACAATATTCGTATTTTGTGTTTAAAAATTACAGTTGATGCTATAATTTATGCTTCTATATATTTTTAATTTGCTTGAAGCAATTGAAAATAATCAATATTATTCATAAATTATAGCGTTAATTGTAATTCATTCACAAAGATTACAGAAATGTGTCTCATGTTATACAAAGAGAATAAATTTTATATCACTGAGATCAGAAAAAAATATGTAATTTTCTGATATTGTTTTCAGGTATTAGTTACATTCAGAAAATTATAACTCTGTGTCTTATTGCACAAATATGCCTTAGCAAAATATATTTACGTACGCCATTGGATGGGTAATAATAATATTGAAATTTTCACTAGAAATTTTTTTCCCGACATGCGAAAGATTAGGAATTAGTACAAAACTAAAAAATCGAGCAAAATCTGTTTTTTATCATTATCTAGTAAGCTATGAAATCTTTCCAAAAAAACAAGAATATGTTTGGAATCGTCCCTCAAACACGCACAAAAAGTTTTTTTGAACAATGTCGTATCTCCTAAAGTTCAAACTATAGTGAACACACTGTATATTTTTGCAACAATTATACACGCAGCTGATTGTTGTCTTCGTGTTTTTCATTATGTAAACAATTTTATCCAGTGTACTATTATTTTAGTTGATGTATTCTTTTTTCTCAAGTTCATGCGAGCAACTAACGTATAATCCCCCTTTCACGGTGCAGCTGACAATTTTTTCTCAACTCGCTATGTTGTCAACTGTTTATAAGAAAAGTTTCAGCCGGTGTACTACCTTCAAAAAAACTTTTTTCAACTACTTTCGCAGCCTATTATGTTCTTATCCACAGCGAGTGCCTCAGCTGACGCTTGGTTCAGTTATCAGTGATATCATATCTATCGGAAACGATAGCAATCGATCGGCGTAAAAACACTACCTGAAATGCAACGCTACCTCCCGGACTCTATAATTGAAATACTCAATGTTACAAAGATTCTGACTAAGTTCAAGAGTGTTTAAGATGAGATATATTTGATTTATTGATGTTCACAATATTTTTTATTCACACTGAGAGACATTTGTATAAAATAGTTTTAGGTTCTAATAAGAAGAAAAATAAATAAATAATTAATGTATTTGATTGTCACTAATTTCTGATAAATCCTTCAAATCTTGGATAATGTTCCATTCATTTTGTTCTTGAACTGATACCATTAAATTTCATTTATTTGGAAAGTCAATTAATTTGCCCTGTTATAAAATTGGGTCTAAATGCCATAGTATTTTGTTGCCCCTATAAGAGAAAAAAAACTATTAATGACAGGGTACAACGCTACATAATATCATTTTATTTCTTACCTAAAGTATTAGAAATTTCATCTTCTTTAGTAGTCACCTGAATCAGGATAATTGATTGGAGTATTACATTAATTGCTTTTAAGTAAGACATAAATGACTTACAGCCAGTTGCACCTATTTAGCTTGAATTATAAGTTTCACTTAAGCAACGTTATTGGCGCCTGAGCATACCGACCGTAAGCAACTCCCAAGAGACGCCACGTAGAGCGCGTCACAGGAGACAAAATAAAACGAAAACCAAATAGACACAAAGTGAAATGCAATTATTGTGAAAACACAGGACATATGATTGGTGATTGTCAAACACTTCTAAAGAAGAAAGAGAAGAGAGACTAACAGAAGGAAGATGCAAAATTCTCTCATTCCACTCCAAAATCTACTTCAGCATGGTATGGTTGTAAGAGTCCAGGAGTGATACGTTCCAATTGTTGGAAGTGTAGCCAAAATCTTCGCATCGTCCTAGCTGACGGAATTGGCAAAAACACCTTGGTGCAAGTAGCGAACATACCGATTACAATAAAAGGCAGATCCACAGTAACTCAAATGATCGTCGTACCTAACGTGAGCGATAACCACGCGTTACTTGGAGATCTGTAAATTTCACTCGAGATAATACTGGATTTTGGGAAGAGGATATGGTGCTTCACAGATTCGTCTGAAGAGCAATATTGATTTGTGCAAATTAGATAGAGCTCCTCTGATGAATTGAATCGTACCATCGTAACTAAGGCTAATGTACAACTACGTACAGAGGAAGGAGATAATCTAGCATTGCATGAGAAGGCCATGGAAAATAAGCTATATAAGACTACCTTCAATGAAGAAGTTGAGCTCACAAAAGCTATCAAACATTGTATCAATACCAACTTTGAGCAAGTACCAATATCAGCTCCACCATACTGAATGTCAAGTGTGAAGAAAAGATTATTGAAAAAGGAGATCGACAAGATGCTAGAAACGGACATTATCAAAAAATGCGATTCACCATGGGCTGCTTCGATAGTCCTTGTGAATAGAAGTGACGGTTCGTACCGCGTTTACATAGATTTTGAATACGTTCGAATGCAGTGACACAAAATGATAGATACACAGTGCCGCGAATTGATGACTAAGAAGAGAGCGTTCATGTCAACAATAGACTCACGAACAGGTCATTGGCAAACATCAGTGCGCTAAATTGCAGGCGACAAAACTTCATTTATCACGCCGTTTGATACGTTCCAATTCAGAAGAATGCTATTCGGGATCAAAAACGCGCTGGCCACTTTCCAACAGCTCATGGACCGTTCTCGTTGCGGATTTCTTAATGTGAATTTATTTGCATATCTGGACGATATTATTATTATATCTCCTACTTTTAGAAACCACGTTACTAATGTACAGATGGTGTTTAGAAGACTCAATGGGTTTGAGTTGCTTGCAAAACGTGAGAAATCTCATTATTTCAAAGACAATGTTGAATATCTGGAACATGTTATAACACGGAATAAAAACGAGTGCAAACAAGATCAGCGTCTTGATAAACCGACCAACACCAAGCAATGTGAAGGAGCTGACCTCTATATTACAAACGTGTGCATGGTGTGGAAGACTCATTGAAAATTATGCAGAAATGGCGCGATAATTATTTCGATTATTAAAATTGGAAATACAATGGTCCTGGGGTGACAAGGAACAATCAACTTATGACAAATTTATTAAACTATTGACGTCAACTTAAATCCTGAGACAAGTTGACATGACGAAGCCATACATTTCGAGAACCGGTGCAAGTGATTATGCTCTTAATGCGATGCTGAGCCAAGGTATTAGGAGTGATGAGCACCCAGTCGTGTATGCCAGTAGACTCTTGTTACTTGCTGAACGAAATTATAGCACTACTGAAAATAAAGCACTTGCAATTGTTTGGACTCTTCAGATATTCAGGAGATATCTAGAATGTCCAGAAATTACTATGATCACAGATCATCAGCCACTAAGTTGGCTATTGTCGATATGAACTTCTACAGGAAGACTCGCCAAATGAGCTTTACAAATTCAGTCGTTAACCTGAACATCGAATATACGCCAGGGAGAATAATTGTTGTTGTCAACTACTTGTATGTCAACCTGGTTATGGTAGCAGCAGATTTTACTAGCCGCTCTTTGGCAGAAGCACGAAAAAGACAGCTAGGAGATCCCAATATTAAGAGAAATATCAAGACCTTGATACGAGAGCCAGCGAATGACGAACTTATACAATAGTCCGAACGCGGGTACATCACGACGAATGGTGCTCTGTATCATTATGATCAAGACACGGAGAATGAAAAGGCACAACTGGTAGTTTCTATTGTAGAACAAATTCATGTACGTCACGAATTGCATGATTCACCAATGTCAGGCCACAATGGAGTAGAACGAACTATGAACCGGATTGCCCGAATCTACTATTTGCCAGACCTAAGAAGATATGTTGGTGATTATGTACGAAAATTCGTAGAGTCCTGAAGATATAATTCCACCAATCAGAAGCCTGCAGGGCTTCTACAAACTTCGCAGTCTGCTAAACGAATGGAAGTCATAACTATCAACTTCTTTGGGTCATTGCCAGAAACATTATCCGGAAACCGTTGGATTTTGGTTTTTGTAGATTATTGCACCAGGTGGGTTGAATTGATCGCTATGAAGCAGGCGACCGCCATTACAACTGCAAATATATTGAATAGAGAGATATTCCTTAGAGTTGGATCTTCACGGCGAAGTCTCAGTGATAATGGAACCCAGTTAGTGAGTGTAATTCGACAGCTAATTCATATTATGAAAGTTCCAAGATCACTAATTGCGACCTTAAATCCCGAAGCCAATCGCATCAAGAGAAAGAATAGAGATCTAAAACCGCAGCTTGCGATATTAATTGAGGATGACCACACTATAGGGATGAAAACCTAACAGCAATTAGATATTTAAAGAATTCCGATGTTTGTCATAGCACTGGGCACACGGCTGCTTATCTAATATTCGGACGAGAGATGAGAACTACATTTGATGTACATCAGGATCTTACACCTGTTATTGAAGCAGATAGCTTCGTCCTTCTTATAACACTTTATTAAAGGAGAATAACTAGCACTCTCACTCAAGCAGAAGAAAACTTTAAGAGAGAATAGGAACGTCTGAAGCAGTATGCTAACAAGTATCGCCGACCTGCACCAAGCTATGACTCAGGAGATCAAGTTCTTCTGAAAGTACATCACCTCAGTGAGACCACAAAAGATATTTTTTCCAGAATGTTATCGAAACGAGATGGATCCTACAAAACTCTTCGAGTTGTTACGAATACGACGTACGAAATTAAAGATTCCAGAAAAAGCTGAGCATGCTCTTACCTCAGTACACTTTTCATACCTGAACCCAATCATAGAGAATGAGCTTCAAGAAACTCCTGTGTCGTCCGTAGAAAAGAGAAAACGAGAACGGTTCCGTGAGCAAAATATGATTCCCGGAAACATGATCCCACCCAAAAACAGTTGGCAGCACGATACAGGCAATCAAGGGATATTGCGGGTATGAGATCACATCGCGACACATGCCAGAATTGGCGTTCGCTTGAATCCGATAAATTTTTGCTATCATGAGAAAAGTATTGTGTAGTAAACTAAAGTGGAATAGTAAAATTGTTTTTCTTGTTGGAATATTTAAGAATATCTGTTTTCAAGTGTATTCGAAATAGTCGCATGTTTTACAAAAAAATATAGAGAAAACTCACGAGTTTCTAGACAAATCATAAATATCAACATGTGAAAACAAGAACTTTATCTTAGAAAATAATCATAGTACCAATATGGTAGTATTTCCTTGTTCAACTAATATAAAGTTCCATTGCTCATGTGACACTATTGTTGTAAAGTCGTATTATCAGTTATTAATTATTACAATTATTAAGTATCGTTTCTATTATTTTATATTCAGTCATGTATGTATAACAAGATATCTAATTTTTCTTAGCTCATGTCTGGAGCTAGTTCTTCTTAGAATGATTGATCACATCCTGTGATTCGTTGAGTGCTGTTTTTGCTTAGATTATAAATTCCTTATAGAACGTTCTAAGAATCAGAGGTCACCTTTCTTTGTTCTCAAATTTATTCAGTTAGCAGTTCTAACTGCAGCCTCGCTCTTCGAATGAGACTAGAAGTAAGTCGTTATTCGGTAGTGGTCACCTAACTATCTTTTTACTAAGTACTTCCGTGAAAAAGTTCAACTCTCGTATTCCCGCGGAGAGTCGCGCCGCGAAATACTCATCCGTAGTATCTACACTCATGTTTGTGCATCATTGTTCTTGGCCAGAAATTCAGCAAGCGTTCAAGAAGTACCTATTTATTCATCAACTTTATACCAGGAGAACTACAGTCGCGAGTCCTCTGATTATTTGCAATTGGGCAAATGTCAATCTTCAACCATCCATCTTCAATTCTACAAGAATCTTCGTTCCAGAATCCCCTTCAGTCTCAGTTCCTCTACGATTCCAGTTCTACAGAATGTTCGTTGCATTCTACATAACACCATCCATAGTTGTGAGTGTTAGTGAAATGCAAATTTTAAGGTTTGATATTACATTAGTAATTATTCCATTTTTATGTCAATTTTACAAGCATTTGGTTCAGACTTTGAAGAATTAATTAATCTTTTTAACTTTGCAAATAATGTGGAGCTCACAATAGAAACAGCCTTGAGAATGATCCCCGAATTCGACCGGAATAGAGATATTCTACATAGATTCATAACATGCTGTGACATAGTCAGAACCACTTGCACAACAAACATCCACATTGCACAATTCTCAAATGTTATAAAATGTAAACTGACAGATCAAGTATATAATATTCTTAAATACTATGTTTATTTAGATTGAGAAGATCTGAAACAAGAATTAGGAAATCTATACTTAGAAAAACATACCCTAGCATTGATACAAAGGGAATTATCATCATGTTGACAATTATTTAATGGAAACATGAGAGATTTCGCAAATCGAGTAGCAAGATTGACTGCAGATTTAACGGAGTCCATGTATAGCTAGCGAAGGCCAAGATGCCATCCGAAAAATTCGAAATCTGAATAATAGATCGTGTTTAAGAGCTTTTGTCGAAGGGTTATTGGAACCAGTAAAAATTATTAAAAAAGCTAGTGAATATGAGACTTTTCATAAAGCTGATACTGCAGCATTAAAAGGAGAAGGAGTTTTGAGTTACAATATATCAGAGCAGAAAGATAAGATAAGATATTAGGAAAAAAATTTTTTTAGGTATTGAAGTCCATTTAATTTTATTTATGCTACTGTTCAATTTTTGGACGTTTCGGATGTGCACCCATCCATCTTCAGCGTTCTATTGAAATATTACAATCCTATAGCTTCGTTTACAGCATAGTTGTGAAGATAAACTTCCAATACTTATTGATAACAATATAAAAATAGCAATATAAAAATAGCAAATAGCTCAAAGATCACAAAAAATGTGTGAATGTAACTTCGAGGCTACCACCAACCAAGGTGGCTGGTGATTCTATTCATCACTTACTGGAGATGTTAATTTAGCAACACAAATACTGGTATCTATGGTTGTTGCAATAAATGGGTACTGGAAGATTCCAGTTGTATATTTTTGTATCCATTCACTTACAGCTGACGAATAAGCAAATTTGGTCAACACATGCCTCGAATTTTTACACCAATCGGGAATTATTATTGTTCCAATAATATTTAACGGAGCTCCCACAAGCTTTTCTATGATGAAAAAATCAGTGAATCTTGATCTAATGTATGTGCATTGCAAACAAAAATTTGTCATCCAAGCAATAATTCGCCCATTTATTTTCTGTTAGATGCTTGTCATATGTTCAAGCTTATAAGAAATTGTTTAGCATCTGTAAAAGAATTGCAACATAAAGAGGGGGACTTTATGAAGTGGATATACTTTATAAGATTATGTGAATTACAAGATAGTGAGGGCTCACACGCAGCAAAAAAATTGCGAAAAAGGCACATAGAATGGTGGGAAGAAACAATGTGTGTCAAAACAGCAGCACAAACTTTCAGTAAAAGTGTAGCTAATGCTTTTACATACCTTTTAGATTTAAAATTGGATGATTTTGCGGGATCACAAGAAACTGCCTGATTTTGTTCACTTATAAATGGTTTGTTCGACATATTTAATAGTAAAGACTTTCTTTGTAAATACAAATATCAAGAACCTATGAACAAACATGCATATGATAGTATTGCCAAGAAGTTTGATGAGATGAAGATTTATTTCTCAAAATAAAAACTAATGGTATACTAGTTTTGCAAAGTCAAAGGAAAACTGGCTTTCCATGATTTTTAATCAACATAGATAGTATTACATATACATATATATATATATATATATATATATATATATATATATATATATATATATATATATATATATATATATATATAGATAGTATTACATATACATATATATATATATATATATATATATATATATATATATATATATATATATATATATATATATATATATATATATATGTACATACAGTACTTTGTGAAAATTCCAAGCTCAACTTCTACCTTTTGTACAAAATCAGTCAGGATCATTTGGAAGTATTTTTTAGTGCCGTAAAAAGCAGAGGTGGATGCAACAATAATCCAAATGTTGTTCAATTTGAATCTGCATATAATAAACTCTTGATTCATTCAGAGATTTAAGAGTCCTCGAGTGAAAACTGTACGGCATTGGATGACACAAATATTTTGTTTGTTTCTAGCAGAACTATAAATAAAACCCAAATGGGTGAAGATCTCGCATAGATTCCTGAATACAAAGAGATATTTCTGGAGACGGATCAGAGCTATACTTCTTCTAAAGCTCGACATCTAACCCCATACTAGCATGATGTCGTAGGGTACATAGTTGGTTTTGTTGTAAAACGTTTGCAGAAATCAATTTCGTGTGACAGATGTATAATTATTTCGACATCAGATCAGACACAATCTTTATTGCAGTCCAGGAAATGTTATGGGAAGTTAACAATTGTCTGCCAAAATTTTTGACATATTCACGCAGGATTATATCTTAGATAATGAATTGATGAATACTCATAGTGTTCAATTGACAAAACAAATATTGCATCATTACTTCAATATTAGGCTTTATCATTCTGTTGTATGTTCTAATTTTTTCCGTTGAAAAAGATAGAATTAGAAAAAAAATTACCAAATCTATTCATTTTGAAGATCAATATTCATTTTTTTTGTCACTTGCATTAAATTTTAGGCACAGTTCAATTTATGAAAAAAGTGTTTATACGGCTACTGGCGAACCTCCCTTTCAAAAAATGATAACGCGCCTTGAATAGTTTCTCAGTCCATCTTAGGATGAGGAGGTGTGTAAATCTGTTCCTCCAAATTATTATAATTTTAATAACTTTTTTAATAATTCAGTTCGTACTGTATTGTATGTATGACGCTAGAATGATATTAAAATTTTTGAATAGATTTACCCCACACACTTCTTTCTATGTAAAGGATTATTTGGAGGATCACTTTAACAGAGAAATTCTGAAATAATTAGTTTCCAAATAGTTTGACTATTTGTTTCTAGGTATGATTTATATTTTTTTTTATACAGGTAATTTTTCCTCCTTCAATGTATGTATTAATTCAGAAATATCAAATATCTCCCTAAAGAGTGAATGGATCAGTATTTGTTATCTTCTCTAGATACTCACAAGAAGTCTGCTATACTAAATAGATATACAAAATGATGAAGAATTGAGAGGTGAGAGAATAATATACTATAAATGACTATATATACATGAATGGTTGGTTTTCATCCTTTTGGCACAATTTCCTGATAAAATTATCATTCCTATTATTGATGACAGACAAGACGAGAACTTGATCCCATCCAGTTCAGATCAGACTACGGCCAATACAAATAATCCACAAATGATAACGATGGAAACATTCACAAAATCTTCAGTTCCTGTTGAAATCAATGAAATATATCTAAATTCTGATAACATATTGGAAGTAAAATATACCAAAGACAAAAATATGGCACAAAATTGTACAGCTGTGAATATAAGAAGAACGAAACAATATTATAGTATATTTTGCAAACAAATCGTAACAAGAATTCATCGTTATCCCGAAAATGTTCATGAATTTGAATCTGCTGTAAGAGTTTTCTGATTGCCTCAAAGGTATTTTTTAATTGAATTAAATACTGAAATCTAGTTTTTCGGATACCTATTTATACAACTAGTCTAGTTCACATGTGTCGTTTCATAACATTACACTTTGCCTTTCCAGAAAATTATGACTATAGTGTTATTCGACTCGTAGTATCATCTAGAAAGTTTTTGAGAAAGTTGAAGTCGCATAGAAGAATTGCAAAAGTTATGAACAATTTATTGTAAAAGATAAGGTTTTGTTTCCTGCAAATATCTAAAAAACTGTTGTAGATATCGTAAATCGGTATATTAAAGAGCAGGAAATCTCCTAAAAAAAAGTATCAAGTTTGCAGATGAAAATTCAGGTACTATCAGGACAAATAAACGAACAGAGATCTTTTGGAAAACAATTTTTTCCGCAATTTTTCAATTATTTTTGCAATTGGTTATTGAGGTCATTTTACAACTTGAGTTTTCACATAAAATTCTTGATAATTTGCAGATTGAATGAAAGATTTTTTCCACTCTTCGGATCTATAAAAAAAATTCTTCTTGGAAAAATTGGAAAAATTTGATTTTCCATTTTTCTATTACCAATGGAAGTCATTAAAAGAATAAAAAATGAAATAAGTGACCTCAAGAAAAGATTGAATAAATAATTGGAAAATTGCGGAAAAATGGTTTTCCAAAGGATCTTTCTTCTTTCATTAATCTCAGTAGTACCTCAATTTTATTATTTCTTAATATTCACATCTAATAGTTAAATTGGCAACATTGATTCCACATATATATGGTGTATATTGTGTTTGCTCATATTTGAATGTTTAAAGTCAAATTATTTAAAGTCATTTAATCTGTGAAAAAGTTTTGATATGAAGATCAAATTAAACTATGAATAAACATATATTTTGTGTGAGGTGATCAATACGAATCTCAGTGCCGAATAATATTTAAATCTTGTACTTAGCAAATGTCATGCGACAAACTGGCTTAAAATACCTGTTCAGTCAATTATTTGTAGATACGCACCAGCGCACATCCTTAAAATAAAAAAAAATATATCCAGTGTTCCCAACTACATCATAAATTACAACTGAATATGGCCACAATAGAAGAGATCAAGAAATTGTCAGCGCCTTCAAACGCTAACATTGAAAACTTTCAGAATAGTTCCGAAAAACTTCAAAAATCGAATGAAGAGTCCAATAAATCTGCACATAAAAACATTGAAGATAAAATCCTTCTATTACTTAGACAAGATTTGAAATTAACTGTTGATCTATAGAGTCAGTGAGAAGATTAGGCCCACTTAAAGCAAATTATATCAGACCTATTCTAGTTGAATTGAATTCAAAAAGAGTGGAAAGAAATATTTTGTTCGATGCAAACCTATTAAGGAGCTCTAAAACATACATAGAGAAAGATTACAGCACCAAAGTAATCAAAGAGCGAAAAATTTCAAGATCACACTTTACACAAGCTGAAAAGAAGGAATACGAAACAAAATTCTATCACAACACCTTATATATAAACGGTCAGGCATATAAAAGCACAAAGTTTGAAGAGAACTCAGACGAAGACCTAAACAATAAAATAGTACCTAAAGTCACTATTCCAAACCAAAAAAAAGCTGTTTCCTTGAGCAACCTTGCTAATATTGAGGAACAAGAGCTGGATAAAGGAAACAAGGCTGAGGACCCATATAGAATACAGAATACAACCGAAGTTTACACCGACCTCAATCTAACAACAAAAACTTATAGAACACCGAACAGGAAGACATCGCATACAACCCGTGGAAAGAACAAAAACCCAAGAACTATGCAAAAGTCAGGACCCATGGACAAACATATTCTGACATGATCTTATTCTCAGTCAAAGTCAAAAAACTCAGTCATCCTCAAAAGCGCTAGGGTTTCATTTTATTACTCGTTAACTGTATGTGAATGTCAGAAACACTTAGAAAGGCATTATTGTTTGAAAAAATTGAAGTTATACTTTGGTTGAACATAATATTAATATGAAAAAGCGGAAAAAAGGAAAATTTTCTCTTGTCAATTGTAACACCCGACATCTGTGGAAGACGTTGGCTAACTGCGTGTTAAAAATCATGCGCGCACGCATTGTTAAAAAAAATACAAATTGGCACTGGTAGAAGTTTGTCAATCAATTGAAATTATGCAGAACGCAAGGTGTCAAAAATATAAACAAAAATCAAAAAAAGTACCATGAGCATAGATCTCTAATGTAAGTCTTTCATTCAAGTTCACTTCATCATGGATAATACTAGTTCCATCAAAATTAAATCTATCACCTGAATCTATGCAATGTGTGACTAGCGCACATCTCGGCGTATTTTCATTTAATTTCTTACTATTTCGTCTGTGTTCATCCAGCCTTGTTTTTGAATATCTTCTAGTTTGTCCCGAGTATTGTGCATCACAATCGTTACATAGTATTTTGTAGATTAAATTAGATCTTAAGTTCTTATCAGTTTTAGCTATTATTTTGAAGAATAAATTGCCTACTGATTTGTGATGTTTGAAACTCATTTCAATTTCCTCTTTATTTTCGAATACTCGTTGATTCATGTAACTAACGCTATCTATGTACGGAATTGTGAAGTATTCATAAGTCAGAAATTTTTTATTCCTTCTGTCATTGTCATTTAAATTAGGTGAATGATTCATGATTTGATTTCTGATACCGTTTATAATGCCACACGGATATTTATTGGAACGAAGTGAGTTGACAACTGTGCTTATTACTTCGGTATGATATTTTTCAGATATTAATTGAGGTGCCCTGCTGAACATATTTCTAGCAATATCGAGTAGTTGACCTTTGGGATGATTAGATTGAGAACTCAAGTATCTGCTACTTGCTGAGAGCTTTTTGTACCATTTGGTGGTACTTTTGCCACATTTTTCTCTAATCAGTACCATATCAAAAAAAGATAAACCGTTCTTAACCTCTGTTCTGTAAGGCAGAAAAGATATGAAATGAAATAAATTGACTGAAACCCTTAGAATATATCATTAACATTATTCATAAATCCAGTCAGCGACAACCATTTTATCCAATTCAAAAATATATTCAACCTAAACAATTCTGAACAAAACATATCACTCCAACACGAAATTAACTGTCTCTCTGAAACTTGGCTAAATAATAATTTACAAGAAAATCTGAGCTTGGAGCAATATAAGAGATACGAGTAGCCAGCCCTCAAAAGAGCAAGTACTGGAAGAGATATTAAGGGGCTATTAGTATTTATAAAATCCAACACTTCAGACCTCACAATTTTAGAGCAAGATTAGCATTGGATATTCCTTGATATTAAAACAGCATCTCAAAACCTAATTCTAGGAACTACTTACTTTTCACACTCTTATGACTATACAGCTCTTCTAGGTCTTTTCTGCACTAGCTTGGATAATATTATTGGTTCTCACCCAAATCATTCACTCATCATTAGAGGAGATTTTTATGCAAGAATAGGCAAATTCATCATCAGGTGTGGACTCCACCTGATGATGTTCGAGAGAATGAAACGCGTTGTGACCAACAATGTGACAATTAATGTGACTGAGTTAGTGTCTTGTATGGTTAGCTACATTGAATTGTACTTTTTATCAATCTTTGTCTCGAACCCTACATTGAGCATTATCTTCAATCCATTACTGTCTATAGAGTTCATAGAAGGTAATATTTTGTGTTTAACTATTATTATTATTATTATTATTACTATCAATTTAAAAAATATATTTCATTTTACCTGCAAATTAAGATTATAAACATCGATGGAAGAGTTTCGGGAGGTGCATCTTTCTTTTCGTGCTTTCAAGATACTTTATCCCAATCTCTGATATCTGCAATAGTTCTCAAAAACATTCTAGATTGAATTACGAATCGAATGACAATTCTCTAAGAAGGCGAAGTGGAATTTCATAAAACGACACATGTGAACTGGACTGAAAATGTAACTAGAAATCTGATAAGTAGCCATATAGATATAGATACTAATTATTCGTGAAAGTTTTCGTTGTGCGTTCATAGATGATTTTGGTTCAGGAAGTTATGAGAGACATTAATTGATAAGTAAACACAGAAAACAAGGTGATTTTATCTTCAGTATATATGAAGTGAGCGATTATGAAACAATCCTAACGTGTCGAAGGCAAAAAAGAGAAAAGAATAAGTATTATAAACCATGCCCTAACTGCAAGGGATTTTATGCTAGAACCACCCTTAGGAGACATGTTCGAGTTTGTGCTGAAGATCAATCTAATGAACGGAGAAACAGGAGAACGCATGAACCAATCGATAGCAAAGCCTGTAATATATTAAAGAATGAGGTATGTCCCATTCTACGAGAAGATGAGATTACTAATGCGGTAAAATAAGATGAACTAGCTATTATCTCTACTGATAAGCTTTGTTTAAAATATCGACCTAAACCTCATTATTCTATGATTCGTTCCAAGCTGAGAATGATTGATAGAACCAAAGAAATCAATATAAAAATAAATAATTTCACGTCAGCTTTCAATCCAATCTTTTCCAATCATATTATTGAAGCTGTTGATAAAGTGGCAAATTTACAAAAGAGTACGGGAAATTATGATTTTCCCTCCACTGCGTACGCTTTTAGAGCAGTTTTTAAAAATTGTGCAAGCATTCTAATATCAGAGTGAGTATAAGATAATGATCCGATGAAAAAAAGCTTGACAAAAAGTTCTCTGAAACTCATAAACCAAGATTTTGCTTTCTCTATAGATAAAACTGTAACTAGGAATATATCAGGAAAAAAGAGACATGAAAAACAATTTTGCTGAATTTAAAAGACATTGAACGCTTGAATAATAAAATAAGAAACAAATATGCTCATAACTTGAGAACATATGGATTTTCTTTTGATTCATGGAAAAATTGAACATGTTCAACACTTGTTTCAATTCAAGTGTTTAACAGACGAAGAGCTGGCAAAATTGAACGCACCTTAATTGAAGGTTACAAAAGTTATCAAACTATAAACGCAATAGCAAACAGAGTTGTTCTTCAATCACTTACTCTTGAAGTTCAGAAATCTGTTAAAAGCTACAGTCGTTTTACAATTCGTGATAAATTAGCAAGATGAGTTCCTATGTTGCTACATGAAGGAACTATTAGACGATGTCGACATACTATTAAAATATCGACAACAAGCTCGAGTACCAGAATATGATTTTTTTGTTTTTAGCCTGCCAGGATCAACTCAATATAACTACATACAAGCTAACAAATATTTGCGAGAGTATTCAGTTGTTCGCGGAGCTGAAAATCTATTAACATCACAAGAAACACAATTAAAAATTATATTTTTTACAAAAAAATCAAGTTGAAGATTTGGCAAATTTTTTAGGACATCACGAAAAGATACATGAAGAACATTACATAATTGTATCAAGAAATATAATACAAATCGCCCGTCTATTAGAACTGATACAAGGTGAAAGTACCACCAGATCAGAAGTAATCAATCGGGAACAATCTGAAAGTGATTCAAAGCTGGGAGAAAATGATGGAATAATTGCAGGTAAAATACAATTATTCAATTATATTGCAATAGAGAAGTTCTTGATAACAATTTTGTAGAAATCAATGAGTTAGAGAATATTGATGGAACGTATATGGACAGCACAGAAAAAAGTGATTACTCTGAAGATGATTATCCTGGTAATGTTCATTCTGTAAGATAGAAATAATTTTTTCATTAAGATTAATAACTACAATCACAGAGCTATAATATAGTAGCTCTTGCAAAATACAAGCTATACAATATATGCTCTGTTTGATTACCTCTTAATCATTTAAGAATTTTCAAAGCCGATAAAACGTTCTTCATGGACTACACCAGAAAAACAAAAAGCTCGAATTATTTTTGCCAATTATTTGAGAAATTGTACATTGCCACCAATAAGAGAATGTGCACACTACTCAAAAACATGTAGTGAATTCAAGAATAGAACGGCAATGCAAATAAAATTATGGGTACATAATACAATAAACAAACAACGTGTAAGTTCAACACCCAATTTGAAAAATGAGAATTTCGAATGTAAAATACTTTTCAATTGTTATTATGAGGTCGCGCGTAAAGTAGACATTTTTGTTTTACAATTCTACCACTATCTAAAGCAGTTAAATTTCTGTGAATTCTCACTGAAAATCTTGTATACATTACGAATGTAAAAAAGCAGCTCGTCCAGTATCGTCATCAAATTCTTGATCTTGTCATTATGCTCAACTTTTCACTCTTGTTGCATGTATTACTATTATCTAATTTTGTAGAGCTATTATCAAAACGATTGCAGATTACAAACATTCTTGTCATTATAGGTACAAGTGAATTTTATTGTTCGGCTATAGTTCCGGATTTCAAAGATATAACGATTATTAGTAGATGAATTTTATTACAAGAGAACAGATTCAAATTCCTCACTATGGGAATCCCAAAAATCGACATTTACTGTTTTCAGCATATACTTTGTGGACAAATATTTCCATGTCGATAAAAAAAAACCTATATGTGGAGCGGTGTTTCCACCTCCAAATCAAAAAGCAGACTACTATTCAAGAAGTAGATTTATTTTGTAGTGTCATCTCTCATCCAATTCTTAATAGATTGATTCCTTAAATATCCAAGACAAATTTTGATATACAAATAACTTTGTATATATTAGTTTATTTTTTTCCATTTTGATCGATGTGGTAGGTATTCTGGTATTGTTATATTCCTAAGAACTTCATTACGATTAATCGATTATTTCATTGTGTCGCATGAATTGAGCACAACTACTACAGTGTAAAGTTACTGCCAGTTATAAAGGCCTTTTCAAATATGCTGAATGAATGATGACATCATCACAACGCGTTGTTCTCCTTCAGTGAGCATTTTAGATATCTGAGCGTATCAGATACAGAAGATCATCGTTTTAATTTTGAATATTCTATCAAGAAATAATCAAAATGATTGAATGTATCTAGATATGAAAATAATTTCAGAGTATTTTATTTCTTTGACTCCATCTCAAATCCAAAATTATAAGATTCTATTTATTGTGATGGATAACAAGAGCAGACAAATTCTTCCAGCAATACCCACAAAGGAATGAAATTTCCAGTTCTTTCCGTAAATAAATTTGATATTGGAGATACAGTTTATTTACATGATTCAGCAATAGAAATTGATTCATCTAAAAAATCAACAAGACCCTGGGAAGCTCCTTATCGTATTAAAGGAAAGCCTTGATCAGTAAATCATGAAATAAAACAGCTTGAAGGTAAGAAAGAACACACTGTTCATGCTAACAGATTGAAAAGATATCATGAATTCAACAAAAATTATAAATCAACAACTACCTTTTTTGTTCACTACAGATTGACATTTTGATTCAGAAAAAGAGGACGAAGAAAGACAACATGAAGAACAAGATATGATCGTTGAAAATGCAGATGAACAAGAGAAAGAATTGATACGTGAATTACCCGAAATTCGAATAGATAAAGGAGAACAAGAAATTTTTATCACTAGAAACTTAGAGTAGTTCAAGCAATAATTATAGATACCAAACAAGAATTCGAGGACCTGTAGAGGATGAACCATGGGTTCTTCCTGGAAAAATTCAGAAATTGAATAGATACGTCCATACATTTGGAGAAAGATAAGAATTCATCGAATGAATATTCATTTTCAGAAGCCAAAATATAAGTTAAAAAATGGAAATTGTGAGAAATAAAAACAAAAATATAATATCAATCATAATGGATTTCACCAGCATATGTTTTGTATGCCTTTCTATGATGCTATTTACATCTTTGGAAGGCCTTATCGCTTATGATTGTCAAGGGACACGAATGAATATTACCTCATTTGGCTTAAATGGAATTGGAAAATATAAATCACCATCAAACAATATAATGGTTACAACTTAAGTAATTCAACTATTTCGAGTCAAATTGATAGAATTGATTGCAGTATATCAATGCAAAATTCATATTACACGCCTAATAGCACATTGTGAAATGTTTTCACACTCAAGAGTAGTAGCAGATAGATAAGTATCTTATATCCACCCTGTAAGTAGAGGAATGGGTGTTGAGATGCATCAAAATAAGGTAATAAAGTTTTATGGGAAAGTAATTGATCATCTTGTAGGAAATGGAACAACTTCTGCAGGTCACATATCTAGTGAAAATACTTGCTCCGAAGGTTTTTATGAAGACCATAATCAAATCATTTCGGGTGGAATAATTTGCCCTTATAAAGAACGATTCTGTATGGATACAGTATACGGTTACTCTTTCTCGGATCATGTGAATAATAATGAATGTTCAAATGATAAATATATAGTTTCCCCAGTAAATGTTTCATTTCAAAAGTACGATACGGTGGTATACTCATTTGATGATAATGAAGCAGTATTTATTATGCCTATTCCACGATCTATAATGATCTGTGGCCAGAGTGCTCACGAGACTGATCATCCAAAATTTTTCATTATAAAACCATCAGAAAATGGGATGTTTTATTCTACGAAGAATTTTTTTTATTTATTTGATATGAATCAAACAACTTATATTAATACTGAAGTAGTTTATTTGGAACGACATTCAAGAGGTCAGATTGAAACTTTATATAAAAGTGTAATGAATCAGTAGTGTATGCTTGAACAACAAGTATTTCGAAACTTACAAACTCTAGCAATAATAACTGCTGCAGAGTTTGTATAGGTATGCGAAAATGCAAGTACCTGGCTATACAGCAATCAATCATGGAAAAATTGTTCATGCTCTTCAATGTGCACCAGTCGAAGTTTCAATAAGAGGAACAAATGCATGTTATCAAGAGTTACCAGTTACTTATGATAATAAATCATTATTAATGAGTCCTCGAAATCATATTTTACTTGAGTGCGCTGTGAGAGTTGGTTGTAATCCTTTTTTATTTTCTGCTAATGAATAAAACGGTAAATAGTATGAAATTTCAAAAGGAATCCATGATTGCCAACACCAAATATTCTTATGCTTGGTAACGAATACAATTGGTAATACAAAAATCCTGTTAATTTATTTTTCTGGGGTTTATATACGCAGGAAGATATGAATGAATTTCATGAAAACTCTATTTTGCCAGAAAAAGAAAAGCGGTTAAAGGAATAATTACAAGACGATTGATGAGAATCAGCCCTGATATGCAAGGCACGGAAATCGAATATCTCATTGATAAAAATTTCATAACTACCTGGATTGAAAATGCATGGTCAAAATTATTTTCATGGATAACGATATTTGGTAATATTTCGTCAGGTTTTATTGGATTGTATATGGTTGGAAAAGTAATTCAGTTAATGATTGATACCATAATTCATGGATTTTTGTTGTATGATATATTTGTTTGGAAATTTTGCTCAATAGGAGCTCTATTTGATAACATAACGATGTTTTGTGTCTATCGTAAACAGAAAATTGGAAAAATAGAAAAGAAAAATGATACCGATAACAGCCCAAAGAAAGAAGAAACGCAGTTGGAAAAGTGTGTAACTCAAAATGCAGTTCGGCCCAAATTATACCCAAATTTAAAGCACCAAACGAATACCGATCAGGCTTAGTTAATTCAAACATCAGCATGATTACATAATTGAGTTCTTTTGAAAATGTTCAAAAATGATGAATATTATTTATTATAAAGTTCATATGGTTATTCTTTCTAACCAAATAATAAATTGTTTGTTTCATGAAAAATTGCGTGAATGAAATCATGGGGAAAACAAACGAACGGGAAATGGCACCTCTCAATCACCATCTACCACAAAGTGAACCACACTATGAACTAGAATCACCTATCAGTCAACATACATCCCATAGTATGCTGAACCAGTCAACTTTGGTCAACTCATTCTGGTGAACCTTCAGTCCATTATTGATGGGCTTAAGAAAAACATCAATTGATCAGTGGCATCTCGCAGCGCAATGAGGGCGGTGTCCCAAAGTGATCCCGACCGTTATTGCAGTTAATACTAGGTTAACAAACATTGTTGTGAAATCTACCATCATCAGTGATTAGTAACAGACTGAAGTTTACATGAAACTTAAAAAATTGAACAAAGTGATAGTGGAAAAAAAATCAATAATTGGTGGAGGAATGGACTTGATAAATTGTGGAGAAAACAAACAAGAAAAAATTAAAACATTTTTAACATTTTGTTCCACATTGATTCATTTAGTTCAAGAGCTGGCTGCAAAAAATTCGGCCAAGAATGAAATGTCTTTCAAACATTAGTACTTACCGAGACAATAAGAAAAGCCATAAAGTGCCTAGACAGACGCTAAGCATAAGGATAGTATAATTTTTTTATTGTACATTTTTCGTAGAACAACCGCATCAATGGAGTAACACTATGAAATTACTCTCAAAATTTAGGTGTTACTAAGTAAAAAAAATTACATTCTTGTGTCCCATCAAATCCTGTTCTTATGCCTTGGCACACAACTTTTTTCAATCTCTTTTCTGGTCTGTTACTTGACCCATAGAGTAACAGCTCCAGACTATGATCAAATTAAAGATTAGATATTTCTGTATTAGAAAAAAGAGTGTGCCATGTCTTCGCCTGTTATATATACCAGGCAAACCACTCTCTATTTCTCAAAGTCTGTATCATTGGTATAAGTGCTCTATGCAGGTATACTGCACGCAGGTAAATTTAGGAAACTACTGTTCTAGGCCTAAGCCAGAGTCCCAAAAAATATAGTTTTGAGAAAAGTCGGTCAGTATTAGTACATCCAACAACACAACTTGTAAGTGAATGATTTATACTAATGATTATCGAATAATATGACAAACAAAAATGACGTTCTACAGTTTGACGTTTTTGACGGCACACCTCATAGATTTAAAATTTAACCGATAGAGTGAAGCCACTGAGGATACGCAATAGGCGTGTTGCTGTCGAATTCAGGATTTGATATTGTTAATTTTTAATGAAATGTTCAGCAAATGGACGTTCGTGTAATCAGGTATAACTATTTTATTCAAATCGATACTACTGAAGTTGTGGGGCATCATATATTTTGGAAATCTTAAAAATAAATACTTCTTTCTACACTTTTAAAATCATCAGTACATTGCATTGGTACTGCTCACCATTTGTTTCAAAATTACAACATTATTTATACAATTTGCCGTATAGGACAATCAGTTTAATTGAAATGATAAGGTAGGCAATGATAATCTGTTGTCAATTTTTACTTACTTGTACAAAGTAACAAGTAAGTATTGTGGAACCGACAGAATTCACCTATCGAGATTCTGATGAAAATATCCGTTCTGAGCATCCCTAAATCCATTGTGACTATTTTTGGCTTGATGTCGGTACGTATGTTCATGCGTGCACTTTACTTGAAACTTTAATCAAATTTCTCTAATAAATCCAGAATGATCAATCTCAGGATGTTGAAACTCAGTATTTGAACTTGATGTTGTATCAGAATGGTTATCTGCTATTTTTGTAAGAATCGGCCAGGCCAGAAGTGCGCTTTACTTGAAACTTTTTTTGAATTTTTTGCTTCAATATAGAATGATCCGCCACAGCATATTAAAATTTCGTATAAAGAACTTCTATAACATCTTATTGTACATCTTGCATCATGATTGCGATCGGCTAAACCGGAAGTGCACTTTACTTAAGACTTTTTTCTAATTTTCCGCATAAATCCAGAATGATCAGGCGTAGGATACTGAAATTTAGCATTTAAAATTGCTGTAGCATTTCAGTGATCATCTTATATTTTTGTAATAATCGGCTAAGCTGAAAGTGCACTTCATATGACAGACTTTTTGAATTTGCCGCATAAATTCTCAACAATCAGTCGTAGAATATTTAAATTTTGTATTAAGCACTTTTATAATGTATAGTTGTACACCTTGCATCATGATTGCTATCGACTAAACCGGAAGAGCATTTTATTCGAAATATTTTTTAAATTTTTTGCATAAATCCAAAACGATTTAACGTAAATTGTTAGAATTCAGTATTCAGGGCGATTATACCATCCAGATGCTCATATCCTATTTTTATTGAGATCCACGGAGCTGGAAGTGCACTTTACTTGACAGTATTTTGGAATTTTTCGCATAAATTCGACCGATCAGATATAGAATATTGAAATTTGGTATTTCACTCGGCTGTAGCTTTTGAATGATTGCCTACTATGTTAATAACAATAGACTGGACTGGAAGTGCCCTCCTGTAGGAGTTTATTTCCCAATTTTGCGCATAAATTCAGGTCTGTTGGTCGTAGAATTTTGGAAATCAGTATTTGGGAATGTTGTAGTATAAGAATAATGGCCTACTGTTTCCATAGCAACCAACTTGGCTGGAAGCGCATCTTGACAGATTCTTAGAATCTCTTGGGTAAATCCAAAACGATTAAATGTGGAAAGATGAGATTTTGTGTTTGATTATATATATATATATATATATATATATATATATATATATATATATATATATATATATATATATATATATATATATATATATATATATATATATATATATATATATATATATATATATATATATATATATATATATATATATATATATATATATATATATATATATATATATATATCTCCAATGGTATATATGATCAAACACAAAATTATGGAAATTTTATCAATAATTAAGTGACAGAAAACTATATGGAATAAATTTGTGTATATGTCAAATGATGTACAAGTGAGTCACATGATGTTCACGTCAGATTTTTTATTTCATCATTCGATTTGGGAAATAGTTTTGCATATGGAATACTTGAATAGTAGATTGTTTGACAAGTAGAGAAAAGTGAGAGTTTACTAGCGAGTGTAAATGTTTCAACTCACGAGCAAGAGCAGCAAGCGAGTGAATTAAATGCACACGAGCAAAGTAATATCGCTATTTTTTGGTATGCTGTGTTTTTTGCTTGTTATTCTCTGTTGCGTATTAGGAAAGTGCCGCTGATTGGAAAACTGCCACTGTTCTTTATTGATTTCTGCATATTAAACCTAATGTTTCTCATCAAGTCTACAAAAATAGTCATTTTTGATTCTAGATTGCGGATTGTCACTTTTGCACAAAAATTATTCGAGTATGCAAAAGAATTTTGTTATCATGTATCAAACAACGTTTTTCAAAAAACATGTCACAAATTTAATAAAAATGTAAAAGGAAATTTTGACATTTCGAATCAATCAATGTCATTTTTAATATTGCTATGATACCAATACAGTTTATCCATATATTTCACATCCTGGCTGCGAAGTACCTATTTCGCTTCCTGTAAACAAAACAATCATTTCGCATGCTTGTAGTTGCCTTGTAAATGTTAACTTTTAATGACAATTTTAGAAAAACAATATTTTCTGTATATATTCTTAGGGCTGGATTTAATATCTTGAATCTGTGAACGGAATGTTATGGAGTAAACTTGTAGTAGTAAAGGGAATAATATTTCCTGAAATTGTATAGAATATGACTTCATATGTTTAAGGATGACATACATACAAGTCCATTTTTCAAGTTGCACTATCTAGTTTCTCAAAATATTGATGAACTTCTCGGCGAAAAATATAATACTTCGAATAAAAACGACTTGACTTTAAATTCGGTATATTTATTTGAAAATCTGATGTTTCGATCCTTTGACCAAGGATCTTCTTCAGTGTTTTCTGAAGAAGATCCTTGGTCAAAGGATCGAAACGTCAAAGTTTCAAATAAATATACAGAGTCCAAAATCGAAAGTCGTTTCTATTCCATAAAATTCTGGAAGATATATAGAATATAATGTCAAAAAATATGCTGGGATGCCAAGTAGAATCTCTAAGGATATCACAGATATAGTGATGTACAATGTACTGAGAAATAGTTTTTCAAAACGGTAGTCTCGTAAAAGCAGAAATTAGATATCCGTGTGAAGCTCAATTTTTCAGTTTTTTGCTCATATATTTATGAATAGATATTATTGAAATGATGCATGCTCATTTTCACATACTTTCAACGTATATACAATATATCATCAAGAAAAAATCCGAATAATCATTATGTGCAACTTACAGCAAAATTATTGAATTTCAATGAGAAATATGTACGTAAAAATTGCAAAATGTATGACTCTTTTCACAACAAGTGGATGAATATTTTGAAAATCGGGAAAGCAGGTTACATGTTCCAAAGATTTATCTATCAAAAGCACTACCTGGTCATAAAAAATAATCTATGTGGCGGGAAATAATTAGATATGCGTAAACCATGTTCTCATGATTTAGGTAAACGACACCTTCAACCTCCAAACATCATTTAAGCGATCCTTCCTTTCATAATAATTTCGTATACCAATTGCTATTACAAATCTTATATTGTGAATTGTTTGGTTTTAGGAAGGTATTATTCTATCACCTCCTGATTAAGCTTGCTCGCCACGACAAGGTACTAATTTATGAGCAAGGACATGCCACATGCTGTTAGTTATCTTAGTCAAATGTTAGTGCTTTTTTTTTTGTTTATTTCCCTTGTGATACTAAATCAATAAATTCCTAAATCATCAATTAAAACAAATAATGAGAATGAATAAATACATATAACTTTATTCCATACTTACTTATTCATGATCAATGATCACGAACATGTAACATGCTATTAGTTAAACTTAAAACAAATGTTAGTGTGTAAATAATTGAAGGGCCACGGGGAGGAACGATCAAAGTCCATTTTTCCGCCAGATTAAGATTACCGTAGGAACTGGTAGTTTATTACAGACAGTATGCAACTATGATACCATTTGGACAAGAAACATCATAGTCCCTGAGTTATAACAAGAAAAAGATTGAGACTAAAGGGGAAGAATGATCAGAGTCCGCGCGCAAGCGAGCAAAAGTGATCAAAGTCACATTTGCTCTGCTCCACGCATATCCGCAATGCTTGCTTTTGTTCTAGCTTGTTGACGTTCTGTCTACTATTGTAAGCTCATGTCCATAACTGTTTGAACGTTACATATGAATTATGTCAAGCGATTTTAATGAAACAGATAGTGTAGAAGGAACGAATGCATAGAGAGATGTGAAAAAAAGGAAAAGTACAGGTAGAATGAGGGATGTGATGAAAAAACTACGAGCTTCAACTAAAGAGATAGGTGAGGATTGCCGGTGCTTCCGCTATAAGTGTTTTCAAATTATACCATCTGAGGAACGACATCGTATTATATCAAACTTCAATAAACTGGGTGATTACAACAAACAGAATCAGTATTTGAGTGGATTGATCACGGTTCTTCCAGTTCAGCGGTGGAGCAACAGAAAAGATGATGCAGAGGCAGCTTATCATGTGTCTTCTTATTGTTATCGTGTACGTTCACGTGTTGATGGTAGCAATACATTGTAGGATGTACCTGTTTGGCCTTACACGGTATTACAAATCGCCGTGTACAAACTTTAAAGAAACAGTTAACTGAATTTGGTGAATCTCAGATAGATGGGACTCTGAAAGGACGGAAATCTCACTATTCTTTGAAGGATACGTCAAGAGTGTACTCATCTGAAGAGCTGGATGAATCCAAATTAAGCAGAATGTACAATGAATCTAACAAGGAGCACACTGTTGGTTTGACAACTTTCCGGGAAATATTGGATAGAAACTTCAATATTTTTTTTGGATACCATCGAAAAGACACATGCAGTTGCTGTGATTTATTAAAATCAGAGATTATAGTGTTAGAAGAAAAACTTTCAAACACTACTGACAAAAAAACTGAAGCATTATTGACTAAGGATCTACATACGAAGGACGTCGAAAGAAAATTACATTTAACAAGAAGTGCACAGTTTTATTCGATCAAAAGAAAGTGTCGTAGAGCATCCTGGAATCATGAAGACAAGGAATCAATTACGGTTGATTTTCAAAAAAATCTTCCTACTCCTAACATAACCACATCTGACGTATACTATCACCGTCAACTGAATTTTATATCGTTTAATATATACGTTTTGTCAGACTCAGCATCAGTATTCTATTGTTACGATGAAAGTGTGGCTCGAAAGGAAGCAGATGACGTTTGTTCGATGCTCAAACACTTTTTTGACAATATTCTGAACCCAACAGTAAGACAAATCATTATTTTTTGCGACTCGTGCGCGGGACAAAACAAGAATTTCACGGTTATGCGTTTTCTGCATTACACAGTTCATACACTGAAACGATTTGCGACTATAGAAGTAGTTTTTCCTATAAGAGGCCATTCTTATATGGAGGGAGATAAGGATTTTAGAAAATGTACAAAAGCGTTTTTGTAAACATTTTTTTTATAAGCTATACAAAACCTGGCCCGATATTCAATACGAGAGTCTTATGAACAAACTAGAATTGGATTCCCTAGATGTTCGTCGAGCAAAACAACAAATAATATTCTTATTCAAATTGATAAATAATAAAAGTGACTCACCTGATTTGTTATTTAAATTAGATTTCTATATTCCTGACTAAATTGGAAATCACCGAATTACCTAGTCAGTGTGGCCAATTGAGATTATTTGAAAAAAAATATTTCTCTTGAAGCACGTCATCACGCATGCGGCATCAAGTCTTGAAATTTGCTTTAATATTCACCCTCCCCATTTCAAGAAAATCTGTTGTGGGTGACGTCACGTATTATTATTTTGTATATTTCTCTAATTTAAATTTTGTGCACGCATAATGGCACAGAGTAACCAATCGGTAAGTATCAGTTCATCTAGAACTTTAATTATAGATCATTTCTGTTGATATATGTTTTAATCGCTTTTATAGATTCTCTTAGGTTATAAAATGCTGGGAGACAGTTATATGGTACGAGTTCTACAAGTATTGTTACTCTAAACTTGAAGGTCAATATCCCGAGTTGGATTTTAAATACATATACTTGTTAACACACTTTGATTCTCTCTCACTAGCTAATTGACGAATGTTACTTTGTAGTCTATATCTATTTAAATTATTAATGGTCACCTAGATGACCCATGTAGTCTAGAACAAATACATTCAAATATACCACGTTCAACATCTAGAACAAATATCACTTTCTTTTGTAACATTGTACGAACTAATTATGAATCAAAATCACAGATGTGCTCCATATTTAACATTATTTGTGAATTAACATTTTTGCTGACAGCTTAGGTATGTTCAAAAAATCTCTATAGAATAACTTCAAGAAAAACTAGAAATATGAATGTTCTCTGTTTCAAAATTTAAATTATATTCCATATTTGTAGTAATCTTTCTTGCCAATGCATATTTTGCATTTTTTTCTTTCATTGTAATCGTCCAGTAATTGGAGTCTCATGCTGTTGGATGGATTATTATTAAATAAATAAATAAACAGTCAACATGTGACGAAGCTAGTGCCTATCGTTCGTCCCTAAGAGGGGTTAATTCCCAGAAACCCGAACATCTATAGTATTTCTGTTAGACATTTCTAGTGCTCGCGCCGTGAAGAAGATTCTCAGGTACCGCTTCTTGTTACCGCAAATTTATTGAAAATTTCTCCAAAATTGCACATCCATTGAATTCATTGTTGGAGAAACACCAACGGTGGGCGTGGAAGGAAGCGCAGGAAGAAGCTTTCAACAAATTGAAACAAGCTCTTATATTAGCTCCTGTTTTAGCTTGTCCGGATTCCAATAAATCTCTCAGTCTTCGGACAGACGCATCGAAAACCGGTCTAGGAGTCGCCCTAACTCAAAATGATGATTGCGGAGAACATGTCATCGCATATGCCAGCCGATCATTGCATCCAGCAGCAGAGAAAAATTATTCTGTGACGGAAAAAAAATGTTTAGCTATTGTTTGGAGAATCAGTGAGATGAAACCATACTTACAGAGTCATAAATTTCAAATTATAACCTACCATTGATCATTGAAATGGTTGAACTCCTTAGAAGAACCGACAGGTCTTCTGGCGAGATGGGCCTTTGACCTTCAACAATTTGATTACGAAATTCAGTAGAGAAAAGGGTCATTAAATAAAGTTGCAGATACTTTGTCCCGACAACCCACCTCCGACGCCAAAGAAGAAGATTTGTGTGTTACCGAAGAAGCTCCTAGATCCTGGTACCAACGTAAATTGCAGGACATGCAAGCTAATCCCAAACTCTTCTCCGATTTGATGGTAAAAGACGGGAAATTTTATCGGCATTATTGGGATCCGGCCGATCTGGATGAAACCAACCTCAGTAGCCCATGGAAGCTTTGTATCGCAGCCAAAGACCGAAGAACCATATTGGAGGAAAACCACAAACGACCAGACGCCGGACTTCTAGGAATTGCCAAGACCGCGGCAAGGATAACCCAATTTTATTATTGGCCGGAGATGTTTGGAGAAATTGCCAAGTACGTACGTGGATGTGAAGGGTGTCAAATTTACAAGCCTTCTCAGCACAAGCTATTGGGAAAATGGGTCCTCCTCGAATCGGACATCCTTGGGAATGTGTCAGCGCAGATGTCGTGGGGCCACTACCTACTTCCAGTAAGGGAAACAAATGTAGCGTTGTTCTCCAAGACAGATTCACGAAATGGATTGAATTGCGCCCACTGAGGTGGGCGACAGCCGTCACTATCACTAAGGCTTTAAACGAAGAAGTAATCACTCGGTATGGCTGCCCAAAAATTCTTATCACCGATAACGGCCAAGAATTTGGGAATAATAAGATAAGAAATTATTTGGCAGAGTGGGGAAAACCTCACCTATTAACTCCATCCTATACTCCTCAAGCTAACCCAGTAGAAAAGGTTAGTTGAACATTAAAACCCATGCTTGCACAGTATTGCGAGAGGAATCAGAAGAATTGGGATAAATATCTTTCAGAATTTCGGATCGCTTTGACTTAAAGTAAGCAGGAATCCACCGGTTTTAGTCCGGCCCTCTTGAATTGAGGTCAGGAATTGGTCCCCCCGAACACCACATTTGAGCGATGCCAAGAAGGAGGTAGCCTTCAAACCGAAAAAGACATTCCATTCAGGGAGTCTCAATTGAAGCAGTTAAGGGAAATTAATGAATTGGTGAAGATCAATTTATTACGCACCGCTTCGACACAAGCTCGTCATTATAATTTACAACATAGGTCACCAAATTTTAAAATAGGCGACAGAGTATGCCGCCGAGAGCACCCTTTGTCTTCTGCCGCTAACGACTTCGCAGCCCAATTGGCACCAAAGTTATCAGGACCGTAAATGATCGTTGAAAAACTCTCCTCAAAGAGATTCAATTTGCAGGATGAAGGTGGAAATCATCTAAAAAACATCCATAGTAAAGACCTGAAACCTCATCATGTTCCTTTCTCCTTTCCAAAATGAATTCCTTCACGGAAAGCCAAAGAATCCTCTTCAACTCCAACTCCCCATCCCTTTTCCTTTACTCCAGGGATTTCCTTGTAATTCCGTGTGTGGGCAGTTGGAAGAGGAAAGGAAAAGAGCCGCACAAGACATAGAGAAGCAAGAGGCACTACCCGTGCGCACGTGTAGAATAGATGGTCACTAGCTCAAGTACCTCTCCCCAGGACAGTTTCTCGCCCCTCAACCGCACCACTAGTAAAATGCAAACGCTGGAGGAAGCCTTCAAGGACTTGGATGCATTGGACACATCAGCCAAGCTGGCTCAGCTTCAGAAGTTCCGGCCCAAGGGGATGGCCAAAAATAAATCCTTCAGAAGGTGGCGTGGCCGCTGGATCTCGGCCCCGCCCGAAGAATAGAAAAAAAAATGTATAAATATTTTTTTTTTCACGGAGAGGAAGGGGAGTGTACCGGAGCTAGTGCCTGTCGTTCGTCCCTAAGAAGGGTTAATTCCCAGAAGTCCGAACATTTATAGTATTTCTGATAGACATTTCTAGTGCTCGCGCCGTGAACATAACCTACGAACAATAGTGGATTGAAACATTTTGTGAAAGAAGATGAACTTACTTACGTAATACCATTTACTGAGTTAAACAGTGTGAATTAAGTGTTAGACTTACTATAAATACCATAATTAAGTGTTTGAATAAGTTAAAGTTATAATTGTTGAATATCTGTCAGATTTGACCGATAAAAGCGCCATTGCGCAGAAATGTGTGTAACTAAGATGGCGGCGATACGAATATGTTTCAGCTTTGTGATTAGAGATGACGCTGACGACACTTAATCGTTCTACTGTCACGAAGGCACGATGGATTTAATAGGGCAGGCTTGCATTTCAATTGTAATCCAAGAGTTGCTGAGTACTTTGAGTATGCACTCTTCATTTTTCTGAGTCTGTGGAATCAGATAATGGAAGCACCTTTCTTGTGAAGCGCTACGCTATCTTATTCCAATAAGACAATTGCATATAAATTAGATTTTCAGATTTGGTTCATTTCTTCTAAATGTGGACTGGTTGGTAGCATTGTTGGGTTTGAATTAGCACCTTCTTCGCGAAGCGCTTGTTCAACAATGAAATCACCAAGGGCCTAGACAATTGGATTTAAATTGGATTTTTCAGATTTACCTCATTTCTTATAAATGTGGACTGGTTGGTAGCATTGTTGGGTTTGAAATAGCACCTTCTTCGCGAAGCGCTTGTTCAACAATGAAATCACCTAGTGCCTAGAATAGGCTGTTCCATTCATTTTTCTGAATTATTCTTCTTGAAAAGTTCTAAATTCTTTTATAAAAAACGCCATCTCTCTTAAGACTAATTTCTATTTGTTAGATAATTGTTTATGATAAATCAATCCGTTTTGATAATTGTTCGATTCATGATATATTCCTTTGCCTTTGTTTAATTAGACTTATGAGTCATTCTGCTGTAATAACTGTTTGGTTTGTTCTATCAATTTCCCTCTGATCCAAGAAATCCATGAAACTCATTCTGTATTTTTATTTAGGGGAAAATATTTTCACATTTTAAAACCGGACTTCCTTGATAAAAGTTCCAGTGTGCTGTTTTTTTTTTTAAATAAAAGATCCTGGCACCCGAGCATATAAAACCTCATGTGAATAAGTGAGGTGGTAAAAATTGAGTAATGTATGAATTGTAATTACAACTGTCATTGTGGTTGTTGTGTTTCTATAAGACAAGTTGAAATCTTGCATTTGTTGCCGGTTCAATACATTACAAACAACATTGGAAATGTTCCAAAAAACTGTGAGGTATTGATTTCATTATTAAAACATATACTTCCCTTTCGTCATGCATAGTAAATTTATTGACATTAGCATTGGAAATTCCTATGCGCTAGGATTACCATTTATATCGTAACATGATGCAGGACAGAGAACGTCCAATGCAAATAAAGCAAACGTTGATAAGTGCGTGTCGGAAAAAAAAAACTTCAAAGTATCATATTGAGGCCGAAATTCATCAAAAAATATTTCTCATCTATTTAAATAGTACACATTTATAAATATGAATTGGAATACACAAGAAAAAATTATAATATGAATACAAAGTATCAAGAAAAAATAATGGCAATGATGAATTATTATCTAATTTGAGACATATATTTACACGGGGTACGATTCTTCAACCAGAGAAAATTCGAGATGAATGGTCACCCACCCTTGTCGCATGGTAGATGTGCTGGCAACATATCAAAGATCTAATGATAATAATAATTTATCTGTACGATCAATTTAATGTAATATCAAATTAACAAAAAGAAAAATTGGAGTACAATTTTTTTCTAGATAATGTCTAGAATGGCGAGCTGTAAAAGAAAGCTATATATTGATATCCCTTAATTCAATATTCGGTTCAATCGAAGCCTCATGTAGTTGATGAAAGTTACTATATTGTAGTCTATTTAAGCTCAGAACAGTCAAGAGGCGATTATGAAACTACAATTGAGGCTTCTTTTTTAGCCAAAATATGAATACAATCAACTCACAGTAGATGCAGGTTTCATAACAAGCTTTCAGGAACTAGACGCAATAAATGAAAGCAAGAGATATACCACTTTATCACCTGAATAGACACAAAATGCAACATCTGAATAGGATCTTACACGATTTTTGAAAAATGTCGAAAATGAGCTCTGAGCACATTAAAAAGACTATTAACACTAGTTTTTTCGTTGAGGGTAATCGCTGTGATTAGTAAACGCGATATCAAAGTCAATGGCGTTTGAAAAGGTCACTAAAAACCGCCATATTGTTGTGACGTCACCCCGCACTTCTAACGCTCAGCTGTAGTATCGCTTTCAATGAAATCAGCAACCTCAGTTCTACAAAAAAAAAACTATTAAAACAGTATTGTATTGTACCTGGTTATGAAAACAGTAACCAAGTAAGTTGTTTATAGATGTCTCAAGAGAGGAGATACGGGAAAAGAGGTTACAATAAATCCCAGGCGTTATACCGTGTGTCATGTTTGACTTTTCAGTCATCTTGTTGTGAGGACCTGAAGACCATTTAAATGTAAATATGAATTTTCAATTCTCTACTAACAAAAATCGATATGCATAATTAGCTGTCATCGGAATTAATACGATCATCTCAAAATAGCTTTAAGAGTTCTAGTCAGGGCTCCAGACTAAAACAAATACCTCTTATGTAGTTATCACGTTTTTAAAATACTATAAGATTCCAAAAATGTTCAACTATAGGCTATGTGCACGAAGTCTACTAGCGCTCCTAGCGGGCAGTAGAGAACGATTGACTCCTATCTTATCATTGCTTCAAACGTAGAATTTTTTAAATGAGCTAATATCTTTTAATTTAGTTGTGTGCAGATGATATGAATAACATAGCATAAAAGGTACGTTGAAATTACATATTTTGGGTTTTTTTTTCTTCAATTATGACGTATTCATGATATAAAAAATCTTAATTCATTTAAATTGACAGGATGACACCGATGATTTTGCGGACCAGTTTTGAATGTATCCACCACTCTATCCCTTTTACTGAGGCTGTTTTGAAGAAAGGCAAGAAATTGGCCTTTTGCCATATTAAACAAGTAGAAGAATATGTTTCTGATGATATCAACAACAAAATTATTGCAAAGTGCATCCGGCAAACGTCTATCACTGAAACACCTTACAAATTAGAGATAGAGGTAAATTCATGAGTCCCAAACTGATAATGAATTTTTCTAATTTTACAATTAAATTACATATATCTTTGAAATATAGATTAACGATGAGAGACACATAATACAGGTTCAATGTACTTGCATCGCTAAAGAAACTGGCGAGTGTGAACATATAGCAGCATTAATTCATCGCATCAACAATGACAGAAGTATTTCGAAGACGAGTGTTGAGCAGGAGTGGGGCTTTCCATCGATCAACCATTTGGCAAAAGAAAAATATTCGGAAGGTACAACAGTGCACGAGCTTCTCCCTCAGAAAAATCTAAAAAAGGCTCCACCTCCATTTGAATTCACGGTTGAACATTCAAATTGAATGCCCCATAAAAAAAAGATTGAAGGTTGATTATATGAGTGAGGAAGAACGAGTGTGTATTTTTATCATGAACATTTCCCTTTTCGAACGAGAAATGGAAATATTGCTCCAATGCACAAAAGATATCATTGCGCATCTCCTAATTGCTGCTAATCATAGCATAATGATAGGGAAGAATGGAATCTCTGTGTCCTTAAAGATGGCTCAATATAACAATGATTGCATAGCATTAAACAATGATGATATTTTTGATTTATGTTTACGCACTACGCAGCAGAGCGAAACGGCAGAATGGTTTGAAACTAGACGAATAAGAATTACAGCTAGTAAAAAAACTCAACAAATAAAAACCATGACTCGCACTTCTGCTGAATCATTGTTGAAGCAATTTTTGAATCCCAAAACTTTGAGCACCAAAAGTCTGAATTATGGAATTCAGAATGAACAAAAAGCTTGTGACTGTTATAAAATAGAACGTGATGTTCACGTTTTTCGAATTGGATTATTTCTATCACCCAAACAGCCCTGATTAGGGGTCTCAGTAGATGGTGTAGTGCTAAGCGATGGCATAATAATCAAACTTGTTGAGATAAAATGTCCCATATCATGTCGATCTTAGCCAATATGGGATAGAGAAGCTGAGAAATTCAATGTTGGTTTTATTGAAACTTCTTCCAATGGAATAATCCAATTGAAAAGAAATCAACTATATTATACACAATGTCAATTACAAATGTATGTTACAGGATTACCAATGTGTGATTTTTTTGTGTGGTCTCGACATGGTTCATATACTGTAGAGGTCTTTATTGATCACGAATTTCTGAAAAGTTTAATTCCAAAGTTGGAAGATTCCTATTTCAATGAATATCTACCTGCTTTGAGCAATGAAACTGAAAGAAATGAAACGAAAGTTATTAAAACACACAACGTTAATCGTTCTAACAAATTCCATCAAAATGTGGGCAAATTGAATAGTTAAATTGAAAAATTGAATAGTTTAATGTTTTTATACGTTGAATGTATATAAGTTTTTGTAAAACTACTTGTTAATTGCTTTAAGTGAATAATTTCATATTGATATTTACTGATTATATGAAGCACAGAAATAAACAAATATATTTAATAAAATACGTTTATTATAATTTTGTCATTGAGAATATAATCACATTTATTAACTTAAATTGAATACCAATCATCTACCGAATGCACTATTAGTGTTTGCCACACCCCTAGCGGGTAAAAGGTGTTATTGGTATATTTTTTTTTCATTTCTTAAAGCTGTCACTTCAGTGATATGGTAGATGGTATTGCTGCAGGTTTATATCTCTGTATGCCATGTATCAATTCACTTTTCATTAGTTTCGCAGCCACAGTACTAAAGAGTCCTAATAAGGACGATACACGTGTCGACAGTTGCTGCCCTATTAATTATATAATCTACCTGTTCTCATGATTCGCACTGCTCTTTATTATTGGTGGTTGTAAGTTCACTAATACACAGGCCATAAATATTATATTGTCCTAATGCTCAAATTCAGATACAAGAAATTTTGCAGTTATTCTATATGTTTTGATCCTTTGCATTATCCTCTCTATATGAATCCTGAGACTAGCAATTTTCTGCGTTTCATGTACTTCATCAGCTGTAAAATTACAATCTTTCAGAAATGGTGGCATAACCACTACTACTTTTCTCCCTGATGCATCTAGTGCAGATGTTATCTCTGGAAATCCCTTGTCTGCCATAATCAAGTCTCCATGTTCAACTAAATCAAAAAATCCACTTTGATTTGTAATCTGTGTGTCAGTAGTGCGGACGCAAATATTATTTCTCCTCCTGGAGAACACGCAACCAAAATTTTTACTGTATAAGCGTGTTTATAATTTGAGTGAAAAAAGACACGCTGAGAGACTTCTGGGGGTTCTTCAACTTTGAATACTGTGCAATCTATTATTGCACGGCAATTAGGATATTCTGTCTTGAAGAAATCAGGCATTGTTTGCTCATTGACGAATTTCGAAGGCCATTGAATTAAAGTTTCACGTGACTAAGCGAGATACATTAGGTATGTGTGAAAAATTCGCGATACAGTCGTTCGATGAAGACCAAACAAAACTCCGATAGAAGAATAAGTTAATCCTAATTTCATTCTTATCAGAAAAATGAGGAGCATATCATTTTTTGATTTTGCCCCCTTGTAACAGTTTCCAGCTGCTAACAGTAATAATTGAAAACGGCTGAAAGACACTCCTGCAAGATCAATCAAATCTTGTTCATATTTTACAGATAAAAAACCATGGAGTCCCTGTCGACATGCTAGCAGTGAATCATCATCATCCAAAGGAACTGGTCCAACTTGTTTATCTGCGTATTCTATGAAAGGTTCACATCCTATTTCAGCCATACTCTTCGGAGTAATAATTTTTTTCTAAATTTTTTTAATTGAGATATTTGCTTGAGTTTCAGCTTCACATGTTGTCCCATTCTTACGTACTATAGAAGAGATATTTATGTGGATTGAGCTAGCCTCATCTTCATAAAAATCAACCTGAGTAGCAACTTCACAAAGTCGCGGTTCCGTTGGCTGGATAATAATATTCATATTATCTTGCTGTATAGTATTATTCGAACAATCGTACTGCATATCCTTCAATTTCTTTATATTAGTGAGCTCAGTGTTTTTCAATTTGAATCCGTTTTGATTTTGACTTCTTCACATTGCTCTCGCAAACCTATGACAAAAAAATAAGAGTACAGTCTGTTATTATATTCTATTTTCATGTGAAATGAGCTTTCATAATTTTATACCTATTTTGTGCTCTAATTGCGCTGTCTCAGTATTCTTCAGTTTGCCGTAATATTTTTCAGGAAATATTGTTGGAAGATATGCAGGGCTACGAGGATGTTCCGACTTTTCACCTCCTACAAAATGCTGGCTACATATACGTGATCTCGAATTCGGTTCCCAAGAACTTCCATCAGCACTCAAGAAGAGCAATAAATAAATAAGTTATTAGTAAAATCATGATTTCACTTACTTGACTCTATTTACGGCTTCAATCCACTTTGCTCGTTTTTCCATGTTATAATTCCGTGAATGAAATCTATGAAGCTTTATTCTTCTCAAATCTTCGTTCACACAACATCCTGGAACACAACAAGTGTTTCCAGATCGCCTAGTTTTTCCCATTTTCACTTTTTAACTGTAATGCTCAATGACATATTTTCAAGAATGGAGTTCAAAGGTACCTATGTTACTCACCGCGAGCGCTCGCATCGACATTTGTTCAAGCCCCGCCCCCTTGCACATAGCCTATACGCTATGTCAGTAGCATTATGCGCGGCGCGAGCGCCGTCCTGGTGGCGAAACTGTAATGCTCAATGACATATTTTCAAGAATGGAGTTCAAAGGTACCTATGTTACTCACCGCGAGCGCTCGCATCGACATTTGTTCAAGCCCCGCCCCCTTGCACATAGCCTATACGCTATGTCAGTAGCATTATGCGCGGCGCGAGCGCCGTCCTGGTAGCGACACTTGGCATTTATTTACTAATGTTTAAAATCGTGACCATCAACAAATTTTGACGTATTCACGTAATTTGCAAAACTGGTACTCAGAATTACCAGTTTGTTACAATGACAGTAGTACTTCGAGGTGAGTCTCAAGAAGTTGATTTATCTATATTTAGATCCAAAAGTTTGAGCCAAAGAAAAAAATTGGTACAAAGTTTTCATGTCAACGACGAAGAAGAAATTAAAATAATGAAGAAGATAGTAAAATTATGGCAGTTACTTTGCGCGACACGCCTGGTACATTTAGTGATGGAATAAATCCGAATTTGTATAATATATTGGTCAATACATTTTTTCAGTATTATATCATAATAAATAGACTTTTTTGGTTTTAATTCTGTATATTTGATTTTATTTTTGACGTTTCGACTCTCTAACCGAAAGTCATCATCAGAAAAAATGATACAAAAATAAACAAGGCAAGAAGGTATCTGTGTTCTTCACATGATTGCTGTAAAAATTTATTAATACAGGTATTAGTTGCAACTGCGAACATGCAGCTGCAGTTTGCATATAAATTAACATAGAAAGTTGTGTCGCTACTTTCGGTGGTGCGTCTCGCTGGAGCTGCTGTCGGTCGGTGATGCTCGGGCGCCAATACGGTGCAGCTCTTTGGCGCTGTTTGTGCCGGATAGCTACCGGCTATGGGAAAGGGTTTTGTCGACGAAAAAAAGACTGAAATGTATAGTGAAGACACACAGTATTTATTGAACACACAAAAACACATAGACAACGGTTTGAAAACGAAACGGATGATTCAACTTACACGGCAGCAAAACGAGGACAAGTGAATACGGTACGGTCAAACGGGATTCCGGTAACCCACGTTACGGGGGCCACCTAGAAGAAGTTTCCTGTAACCCACGTTGCGGGGGTCACCAAAAAGGGGGTTTCCTGTAACCCACGTTGCGAGGGTCACCAAAAAAGGAGTTTCCTGTAACCCACATTGCGGGGGTCACCAAAAAAGGGGTTTCTTGTAACCTATGTCACGGGGGTCACTCAGAAAGGAGTTTTTTGTAACCCACGTTGCGGGGGTCACTGAAAAGGGGGTTCGTGTAACCCACGTCGCGGGGGTCACCAAAAAAGGGTGTTTCTTGTAACCCACGTCACATGGGTCACTCAGAAAGGAGTTTCCTGTAACCCACGTTGCGAGGGTCACTAAAAAGGGTTTCTTGTAACCCACGTCACGGGGGTCACTTGAACGGAAGGTTTCTGGTAGCTCACGTCACGGGAGTCACTCAAACGGACGGTGTTCACTTACGGTACGGTTCGGACTTCGGTTGAACTTCTAACTTCACTGGATAATAAACTGGGCTCAAGTCTCAGAATAGAGAACTTTACTGTCTGATTTTGGGCTGTGTTCATACCCCGAATTTAATGAATCCTTACTTAACAGGTTCTCTTAAGTACTTCTAGATTTGACTTAACCTTGTCCATGTGAAAATCATCCGTTAAATAAAATACATATTTGGTACAGTAATAAATCATATACAAATCATTTCCATAACATTTCTTCCCTTGAATATATTTTATTTGAATTTAAACATTAATCAAAGTTCTCTAATTACTCGCTAGATGACGACTGATATTATGATTTTTTATTGGAACATTCAAACTAACAACAAACGCAGGTAAACAAAAGGATAAACAAACGTAGCTTTGACAGGCAGAACAAAACTTCTCAAAATAAACAAAGGAATATTATACATAATTGCTAAACAGTAAGTTACATTTCATGTTAAACTATAGTATAGTCTTATCTAATATTATTCTCTAGATTTGGCATTCCATATTACCATGCGGGATTTGCAATTTAACCTCAACTGACTAATGTTGTAGAAATTCAAATAAAACCTTGACTGGGGGTTCCTACGGAACGGAGAACTTCTACACGGCGGTGAGTTGATTATTATTCCAATGCGGATGTAATACGGACTGTTATTTTGCAGGAATGAACTTTGATCGGTTTTCGATGTTGTAAAATTACTAGAGCAACTTAAGGAAGCTAACAGGATGAAATTGTAAAGATAACAGATGAAACAGAATTAGTTGAACTGTAGTGATGATCAGTTAAATCAAGTAATGACTTTTTAGTGCTGTATTTAATATTTGAAAAATTGTAGATTATATTCCAAAACGAAGACTGCTTCGTCACAAGGTATCTGCTTCAAGACTGACCAGCCAATGATTTGGAATCGTCCAGCATAGTTGGATAAATATCATAAGAGTGCAAGGATTGATAGTATGTACTATTGCATGAAAGCAAACTGAGAAGATAACTTTTTCACAGTTTCTTACGCCCATTCGCGATTCGGAAATAAATAAAATTTCAGTTCACCATTGCGCAATTGTGTGTGCGAACACTCAGGAACATAACAAATTAAACCTTGTCCCGATGATTTCCACTTTGTCAAAGGATATTCCATATTCAAATTGGGGTTTATCTCTAAGGAACATTATACTAAACTCAAGCGTGAATATCGCAAGTAAATCAGGAAAGAAAAACATAATTATAACTCAAACCGTGTGAAAAATTGTGATAACAACACGCGCAAATTATGGAGACTCATCAATAGTAACTTTAACATGGATAATACTGACACATTTAAAAAAATTGATGAATTAACGAACAACAGCAACACTGTAAGAAACCCCTTAGATATTGCTAATATGTTCAATGAGTATTTCATCAATTTACCACAGGATATTCAAAAAGAGCTACCATTGGCTCCTGATTTTCATTTAAGTTCTAGAAATGATTCTTCGATATTCTTACACCCAGATACTGAAAACGAGCTGCTATCTCTAATCTTATCATTAAAAAATTCCTTTTCTTCAGGAATTGATGAAGTTTCGAGCAACTTATTGAAAAATTGTTATGATACACTTATTGCACCTTTAACTCATTGCATCAATTTGACGTTATCAGAAGGTATTTTACCTGATCTTCTCAAATATGTCAAAGTTATAGCATTATACAAGAGGGGTAATGAAGAATTAGTCTCAAATTACAGACCAATCACGTTGATTTCAGTGTTTCATAAACTTTTCGAAAAAGTAATGTTGTCGAGAATTCTTCCATTTCTTGAAAAGAATAAGATCCTGATTGGAGAACAACACAGTTTTAGGACAGGATTAGGCACAACATCCGCTTTAGCTAACTTACTAGATCCTGTTTACAAGGCTATGGACAAAGGTCTGGATATATTTGGTCTAATGATTGATCTTTCAAAAGCGTTTGATTGCGTTAATCATCTTACTTTAATTGGGATATTTAACTCGTACGGTTTGAGAGGTACGTGTGCAAATTGGATCTTTTCTTATCTGCAACAAAGGCAACAAGTGGTGATTTACGCAAACCAAAAATCTGATGCGCAGCCTGTCAGTTGTGGAGTGCCGCAAGGCTCAATTCTTGGGCCGATCTTGCTCATTTTATACATTAATGGTATAAAACATATATTAGGATCTAATACTTTTGTTGCTTATGCAGATGATGTGTCAGTTTTATTGTCCGATGTTGAGGATATATCGAAGGTAGCCGCAAGTCTGTCATCTTGGTTCGCATCACTGAACTTGTCACTTAATGTCGACAAATCAGTTGTTATTAGTTTTTCTAACAGAAAGAGAGAGGATACTACTTCTTTTCCTTGCAATGATCAGCTCTTATCTCAAATTAAATGTAGTAAAATTTTGGGGCTCAATATACATGAAAATCTGATATGGGATCCACACATTGATGCTATCTGCAAGACGCTAGCCTCACTATGCTATCTCATGAAAAGACTAAGAATACTTTCCAACGTTCCCACTGCGAGAACCTTTTATTTTGCAAAATTTTATCCCATTCTAAGCTACGGCATTATTTTCTGGGGATCTCACCTTCAGCAAAGCGAGTTTTTAGAATTCAAAAAACTGCAATTCGTAATATTTTCTCGCTCAGCGCAAGAGAATCTTGTAAAGATATATTCAAACATGAAAAAATTTTGAATCTTCCCTGTCTCTACATTTATTCTGTGACTATGTTCATAAGGAATAACAAAGACAATTTAACGACACAGAGCGACATACATCAACTACTTTGGTTTGAAGTGTTACAACAACTTACCACAATACTTGAAAGATATTAAGACGAAAAATAGTTTCAAACAAAAATTGAAATTATATCTCTTAAATAAGAGTTATTATGATATTGAAGAATTCCTTAAGGATAGGCATCAATAACACGATTGTGTGTACTACTTGACTTTTTCCCATGTCATGTAAATTTTGGTCTCCAGAAATAAATCATTTATTATTATTATTATTATTATTATTATTTATTTGCCTCAAAAATTCAGTTTGGGCTTATGCTCTTTTATATTTGTTATGACAGCTCCAGACAGTATTAGTGAAGAGCTTATAACTTCTACCGCATGGAGTCGCGTTCGTCGCTACTGACATAGCGTATATGAATCTTTCGAAAGACAGTTAACGAACTTGGCATCCATTAGATAAATTTTCATTCATTATTTTGCATGCATTTGAAATATTAGGTGAGTTTCTCGTAACATGACAATTGTAAATTTACTCAATCAAAATGATATTCACCAAATTCCATCAAATGAATATTGAGTTATTATTTATCAATGTCTTCGACGTGACATAATCAAATGCTGTGTCAGCAAAATTTTTTAGGTTGACACTGGATAATAACTAAGACGTTTCAGTTGCTAAATATAACGTGCTGAAATTAATGAATCATTGAAATAGTATCTTGCTACACTTCGCACACAAAAATAGATGTTTTACAGTCAAAAGAAAGAACCATGATAAAGACCTATCTCTGGGCTTCGACAACACTTATTTCAGCTGCGTTGAAAATACAATTTCGAGAAAAAGTCGGCAACAATTAAATCGTTAACCTCAGGCAAATTATCTGACTGTCCCTTTATGAACACATCGGAACTTGTTTTGTGTCTGATTCTATTCTAAGTCAGTCCCCATCTCTCAAGCACTAACTGCTGATCGCCGTACTGCGTGATGACGTCACAGCGGCGCTTGGCCAATAACAGCGTTTCGTCGATCATGTGACAAAATTTGAAAATTTCACAATTTTGTATGTGGTTTATTGGGATAACGCAGTGAAGAAAAAGTTTTATCCACAGGATATCCAATTACAAGTTATGAACTTCACGTCGAGAAAGAAAAAACATATAATTATTTTTCAGGAAGACCCTATTGCACAAATAAAATTATGTTTGACACACGACTGATAGCTGATACAAATGACAAATGGCCAAGTATGGATTTTGTGCTGATATAAAACTGGTTCGCATTTTGGCCAAACACATGGCTGAAATTTCTATAAGAACCCTTGGATCGTTTTTAACTGATATGAGGTGGAGCTCTGTAACTACATAACGTACATTATAACCAATAAATAGGTTACATAACATACTTATATTGAGATTGTGATTCTGTAACTGCATAACGTAAATGAATAACAGTTACTTGCTTTATTTGAGTACGTTATCATAACAGATGAAAAGTAGCACCAGTTATAGAATTCGTTTGACACATCACAAATTCAAACTGCAAATACAAGCAAATTAGTGCGATAATAATTGATAAACTTATATTTTCAGGTGGATATATGGTATAATATCGTGATAATATATTTCACATAATAAATTGCGTTACGAACAAAATTACAGCATATTTATAAAATGCATATTGTTAGAAGCAGAAATAAAAATGTGTGACGTAATTGGGATTATCTAATATGATTCGACAATTGTAAATATTTTTGAAATGTTATTCAATATTTCAGTATCTTATAATCATTGTTTAATATAATTAAGAAGCCGCCAGCAGTCGTTGAGTGATTACAATTAGTATTCTCTCTTGAACGCTTGTAGTGAATGGCCGCTTGTGAAAAACGGGTCACAATATTGTGTATATTTGTAGTATGGAATTAAAGGGTTGTGTTCAGAAGTAACGTGTTTTCTTTCATTCAAATTCCGCGGTTACTATTGATCATTCAATTGTTTTCTTTACGAGTAAATTAAAATTGCTAACAATATTATACTGCCGTCGGAAAGACCTAGAAGGAATAATTAATGTTCAAGAAACCCATTCCTATTCGGTAATTCACGTTGCTTTTGCATGCATGCATGGAAGATAGACTGCGGAATAAATACGCATCAGAATTTCAAAGATGCACGAGGAAATTCGACGGCTTTTTCGAATGCCAATCTAGGCACTACAACGGTAGGCAGTAATTTATAATACATGAATGTATGTTTTGACCAGATATTGTATTAATATAATAATAATCTTGTCCCTATTCTCACCTCACTTTTATTCTAACATATTATACACTATACAATATATTACAGTATCAAGCTGGATATTTGACAACGTACATAGAGTGAATAGAGATTTATTCGAGTTGTACTTGAATATTGAAGGACATCGGTCAAGTACTTATCAGAGAGTGGTTTGTCTTGCATCACCATTACTGTAACGAATTAGCTACAAGAATTAAAGTAAAAAAGATCATGCAAAGACTCGCCAATCCTTCTATCCATTGATACAATAGCTTCAAAACTGGACTGCAGTAAAAAAAAATAGTTCCAAGAAGCAATTAAATTTCTAGTATGAGAATTTGGTACCCATATTCAATGTGTTCAGCTCTACCTGAACATTCAAAGTAATTTTTCTGTAAATGTATATATTTGGCAAGAAAATCATGAAAATATTCTGGAAAATGTAACAGATGTTTTTAATAAAACGAAAACAGTCAGCAATTATGAGTTTTTTTCTGTGGCAGTTATGTTCAATGATTCAGAAAATAATATGTATAGTAATTTTCATCTCATAAATTGATAAAATTAGACCATTCATTGAAGATTCTTATCAAGCTCGGCTTCTATGAGATAATTCACGAATCTTCTGTAGAAAAATATGGAGAAATACTTTTCAATACGCTTTAATACACAACCATGAGATAACTCAAAAGTATTGTTGCTATCACGTAACTGGTCTCTGCAAACACTATGTTCTCTACCATCAATCAAACAAAAACTATATATCTAAAATTCATAGTTAAGTTAATAGAGTAAATAGAATAAATCAATTTGATGAATACACATTCGGTTGATGTTGCTTTTTCTAGCAGAAGTATCATCCTTTGTTCAATTATAATTATCCGAGAGTTACTACTGAACTTAACCTTAAAATAATAAAAATCTAAATTTATTAGGTCACTACAACCTATTATGAAGATATCCATACAAATTTATTATCTTATATTGATTATTATCCGAAATATTGTGTAGCATATAGAATATTTGGTGACAACGATATCATGAGACGGTTTCCACCAAATATCTATGTCAAGTGGAAAACATGTCAGAAAATGGACTTGCGCACATGTCAAACTCACAGGTCTTAAGTTTAGGCACATTTGTAAGATGCGCTATGATTGGTCAATATAAATAATAAGTTTTCTAGAGCAAATGGTACTTATTATTATCTGTTAGATAACATACAATGATAACGTACGTAGCAACCAAAAGTTACAGAATTGCTTGATGTATCCATGTATGTTATTTTCATACGCTATATAACGTACTTGAGTTATAACAGACATAGTTATAGAATTTTACCTATGGACTATTGAGACTTACAGGATCCGTCGGCGGCGCTGTTAACAAAAACAATACGGCCGTCAGTAGGTAGAAATTACCATTTCACGTGTAAGGCTATTGCGTATCCTCAGTGACTCCACTCTATCGTTTAAATTTAACATCTACGAGGTGTGTCGTCAGAAACGTCAAACTGTCAAACGTCATTTTTGTATGTCATATTATCCGATAATCATGAGTATAAATCATTCACTTAGAAGTTGTTGTGTTGTTGGATGTACTAATACTGAAGCAAACAGCCCATAACTAATTTTTATAGGTCTCCGAGAAGAGATTTTGAAGCGAAACAAATAGAAATATGGATAACAGCAGTTAAACGAGTGTGATTTCATGCAATATTCTATAAAAATGTATTATATATCATTCAATTCTAGGTATCAATCATCTTTAAGAGAATTTAAGTATTATAATTGTGAAGAAACTCAATAAATACCACTAAGATGAGTTTCTTATTTGACTGAACAGGAATACAGATGGTACGTCATGGATTTCATTTTGATTTTAGAGCAGATTGACATTTTTTCTTTTTTTTTTTGTTCTTGTAGGAGCCAGAATGTGCTTCTACTAGCGAGCAACAGCCTGTAGTCGAACCAGCCGCAGCCCTTACACCTACAATAACGACTCCAAAGAAGAAAAAGCAAATACGGGGAACACGTCATGGTACAGAAATGTTGCCTAAATATTTGAATTCACCCAGAAAGGCTCGACGGAATTTAAATATGATAAAAGAAGATATAAAAAAAGATATGCGAATAAAGCAACTTATTCAAAAGACATACAGGATGAGAGAGAAGATTGCATCATTGGAACAACTTTTTGAACATTTGCAGAAAAAGGAACCTGTGTCTGATTCTACAGCAAATATTTTGGAGGTTGGAGGTTCATACTGAATTGGAGACAAATTATTGATTCACTTTTATTTCAAGCTATTGTATATGACATACTTTCCGCATTATTTTTATTCTCATTTAATTAATTTTGAATGCACATGCTGGTCCATGATACATTTATTTGCATATATTTATTTATATTATTTGAAACGATGACATCATTCCAGACAATTTCTTCACCTGCTTCATGATATTGTAAAGCAGCAGCTAAAGAATAAATAACAAGTGCCTTTTTCCGACGAAATAGAAAAATTAGCTCTTACTCTGCAATACTATTCCACAAGAGCGTATAAATATGTAACAGCAAATTTTGAAAATCTTCCTCATCCTAGAACTCCAACTTGCTGGTGTCAGGTTGTCGATGGTTTTACTAAAGAAGCTTTCAATACCATCAAACTGCAAACAAAGCAGGAGCCAATTTTTTCAAATATAGCCATAGATGAGATGGCTATAAGGGAACATCTAGATTCTGATGGGCATAATTATATTGGTTCCATTGACTGTGGATCAGATATTCATCATGAAACAGATGAAACTGATATCCTATTAGCAAAGAATGCTTTGGTATTCATGGGAGTATCACTAACTAAATTTTGGAGAGTTCCATTGAGATATTTTTCAATCAATAGTTCAGATGGAACAGAACGGAGTCAATTATTAAGTATGTGTCTGGAACTTATTCATGAAACAGGTGCTATTTGCAACTCGGTAACATTTAATGGTGCATCGGTAAATGAATCTATGGTGAATGAATTTATGGTGAAGAAGTTTGGAGCCTCCCTAGATGCGGACAATTTAAATCCATGGTTTTTGCATGCAACGACAGGTGAATAAGTTTTAATTTTTTTAGATGCCTGCCATATGATGAAGTTGGTCCGCAATGTATTTTGCGATTATAAAATTTTACTTCACAATGAAAATAAAATTATGTGGAACCATATCGAGGAATTACAAAAAGTGGAGCAAGGTTTGCGCGCAGCAAATTATCTAAGAAACATATTAAATTCCATGATAATGAAATGAATGTTAGATTAGCCATGCAAGTTTCAAGCGAAAGTGTTGGGGATGCTCTAGTTTTTGATCAAGATTTCCAGCCACTTTTAAAAACTGTGAACCAACTGCCAAATTTGTTGAGACAATTGATGAAATCTTCGATATTTTGAATTCCAGAGAGTGATTTGCAAAAAAATATTCAATATGGCAATAAGCAATTATTCATTGAAAGAATTAAAGTCATTTTTAATAGAAGCAATAGAATAAATTAGAAATTTGAGAACTGTAGAAAATAAACCTTTGCTTAAAACAAATCGCTTTACTGGGTTTCCAGGTTTGATAATCTGCCTACAAAACATTTTCAATTTATTTACTTCTTATGATGGAAAATATAATTTACAATTACAAGATCTCTCAGGATCACCTAGAGATTTTTTTTGGGATAATTCGTGCTCGTGGAGGTTTTAATAATAATGCAGCGGTCAAACAATTTAGGAGTGCATACAAAAGAATTCTTGTTCATAACGAATGCACTGGCTCAGAACATGGCAACTGCATTATTTTCAATAATATAGCTATATTGCCAGCATCCCCGATTGATGAGATAGTTGATCCAGATATTCAACTAACGAAAAATTTTGACCACGATTATATAAAAACCTCTTGGGCATTGAGTAACTATATTCAAAATGTTTCAATGTACATTGCAGGCTTCGTAGTGAAAAAAGTTATGGGACATTTGAATTGCATTTCATGTATTATATATTTAGAAGATAGAAATTGCAAAAATATTTTAATGAACATTAAAAATAGAGGTGGGCTCAAATGTCTATCTAAAGATGTGGGAAGAATTTGTTTATTAGTGGAGAGGGCGATCAGAGAGAACGATCATATGATTTTTACAAGTAGCATTAAACAAAAATTGTATTGCATAAGAAATTCTGGGAGTCATATATCACTTTTAAATGATATTCCATGTAAAATAAGTTTAGGTGGAGATCATCGATCCCAGTTATTAGATCTCATTATCTCATCATATTTAGATGTAAGGTTGCACCACTTGGCAAAAAACAAAACACTAAATAAAATTAGCAGAGGTCGAAAGTTTACGAAATTAATCTTATTCGATAGAATGTAAAAACATGTAAATGTATTTTCTATAACTATGTATGTGAAAAATAAATATTTGATTCATATGAAATTTCAGCATTTTATATTTTTTGGGAACCTATCCCATTATTATTGATACAAAATAATCAAAGATAAATATATCTACGCATGGGAGAGATAAGCAAAGAATTGTTTTATTTAAAATAAACAAAGTTTTCTTTTTATTTCATCCAATGTTTTTTTGCATTCAAATCCATCCTATTTTTATTTTACATGAAGTTACTTGCTCGTTAAACATCGTTCATCCGTTTTGAACCACGCGCGTGTTCTACAAATGCGGTCTCAAAATGTTTTTCATAATGAATTTTAATGGATATAAATGTAAGCATAGTAAAATTCTTACTTCAATATAAATTATGGAAACACATTAGTAATCATTTTTCAACTGTTATATTCGCACTTTCCGGTATTCCAAATAAGATCAGTATATTTATATTGATAAGATTTTATGCTTGTTTGAGGGCTGCTGCTTGCGCAAACGCAAAAAATACAAAGTATAGAGGCAGATAGACAAAACGGAGTACCCATAAGTTTATCTCTCTCTGACTTTCAATAACGCATCTAAGACCATTTTGTCCCATCCCCTCACTCATACATCCTTGGTTCCACACTGCTTGTGTGTGTAGGGAGATACGAGTTGTATTACTATTTATGTCTTATACCATGGACGTGACGTATTATTTTTGACGTTTCCACAAAATATAAATAATTTAGTCAGCTCAATTGCATGCTATATTGAAGATTCTTCAATTGATGGCCAGTCTGCAAAATATTGTCGAAGCCGAACAGCTAATAAACGCAAGAATAGTTATAATATACGGAACGACTGAGCTCTCATATGTAAAATCAGTTATAGATGCGACCAAATTGAAGTACAAATGAATAAATGTCAATCTTACATGGAATTGATCAATAATTTGGTTCATCAATAAGATTTTTATAATTAATAAATTATAAAATACAAAGTTATTTTTCACATTGCACTAACCTGAAAAATTGTGCGAGGCTAGTTACGGATCTGATTGAATTCCTAATGCTTCCTCAAGTAGAGTATTGGAGAAAATACATTTATTATCAATTTACAAAGATTGGAAGTTCAATATACCACATAAAACTCCACCTAGAGTTTTTAAAGTAATCTAATTCAAATTGTCATTTTGGCATTCAATCTTAAAAACGTTTATTTTGCTTGGAGTAAACTTCTTTTGATGACATATCATCGTTTAACTCCATTTTTGGTTGCGTAAATCACAAAATCACAATTTAGATCTGTCAATGCGTTCAGAAACCATTTTTTCGATGCAAAGACGTTGAGTTTCCTTTCTGTAACTCGAGAAAATCAAAATCGAAATTCTCCTTCTGTTTGTCATCAATACCTACAGCACTTCCAATTTTGAGCTCTCAATTTAATGGAATTTAGGATTCTCTTAGAATGGCAGAATATTTTTTAATCTTTGTTCTCATTCTGCGCTTTGACATTTTTACCTGATGCAAGCTATTATTTTTACTACACTACAAAACCGTGAGTGGCGCATTCTACCATGTAACTCCCAACAGTGACATAATTTATATCGTAAGACTGCGTACATTTTCATTTTAATGTTCGACTGGCTCATTATTGTTGTCATAATAACACTGAATTCAGATTGATTACTTAACAAATAATACCCGAGAGCATTATGTTTCAAAATAATGCCCGAGGGCATTATCTTGGAAAATAACAAACAAGTTTCCTAGATATAGCTAATAACTAGAGTAATTTCTCTGACAAAAATCACAATGACAGGATATACATTGCTAAAAATTTTGATTGAAATACAACGAAAAACAGACATTAAATATTGAAGGCACCACGGGAGTTGAACAGACAATAATGCCTACGGTCAACGTACACACCTTGGACCAGAGGCCCTGGGAATGTACACTATTGACCTCAGGCATTATTGTCCTTTTAACACCCTTAATACCTTAATAACTATACTGTAACATGGTGTATGCATTCATTATTATTTATCGTGAGCGTCTTGAGAAGCGCTTTCACAAAATGTGTTACATGAATAATTGGAAGTATAATCTAATATTTTTTGATTTCCAGCTGAAGGTTGCAATGCTGTAGGGCTTTGTATAAGTGGACAGGGCGTGCGACAGCTGGCTCGTCGTCTGAGAGGTGCTGATGAAGCTGGTCCTGTGAAAAGGGATGTTGTTAAAATGATCGATAGCTACAGTCGCAGATTTGATAGATATTATTTCTTTATTTCTGCTGACGATGATTTCAGTACATAAATTAGGACAGCTTCTTTTCAAGTCATTCCTTTCGTAGATAGAATAGATAGAATAGCATATCTAGAATAGCTTACAATTTCCTGAAATGAGATAATAAATTCAGATATTTGTAGTACGTATTGAAAACTGAATACTGTAACGATACCTCGCTGACGGCGGGATTGTTAACTTTGGCGTCGCGGTCAAAGTTGCTGACGGTGTACTAGGGCGCTAATGCGGTCGGTGACGCAGTTTCTAGGGCAGACGGCTGGATAGTTCAGAGGAGGAGGGTTAGGGTTGTCAAAAAAATAATCAGGAGATAGGTGTCACAATGAGATTCATTCTAACACAAAAATGATGACGATGAACAAAGGACATATATTTTTCAGGAAATTGCACGGAGATAACTTGACTGGCAGTGACGGGACGGCTGTACATAACATTCGACACCAGCGGTCGCAGTACGGACTCAGGCTGTCGCAGACGACGAGAATCTTCAAAACAAACAAATCGTGGAGCGATTTCTAAAACGGTGGATCAACTTATCCTCAACGCTTGTGAAACCAAACTGGTTCTCAAGTGGTAATTCTACGTTAAACTTGCTCAATGCTGGAAAGCCAATGATGACCCCCTCAACGGTGATTCTACGTTAAGACAATCGAGTGCTGCGAAATCTCGAAGACTTCGTCAGCGGCTGCACTACGTTAAGTTAGTTCAACACTGTGAAATCGACAAAAACTTCGTCAGTGGTGACTCTACGCTGAATCATTCAAACACTGCGAAATCAACGAGTACTTCTCCAGTGGCGATTCTACGGTAAAACAATCTAACACTGTGAAATCAATGAAGACTTCTCTAGCGGTGACTCTACGGCAAATAATTCAAAAAAATATTCTTAATTCAAAAACAGCAAAAATACTCTAAGTTCAAGACAGCAAAAGCAAACAAATCTAAGTTCCTTTTTTGGACTTATAAAAAATAAACAAACTCACAGATTGTGTCAGACATTTGTGCTAACGGACTCAGCACAAAAACTCTACTTGGACGGTAAAAACTCTGAAGATGACACACGGAATTGGAACTGAAAGCGTACTTTGGAACGGCTACTCAAAAGATTGGACTTTCAAAAAAGTGACCTGAGTCGGCCACAAGGCCTAATTTATACTATAATTCTAATGAGTCCTTACTTAACTTGTTTTAAAATTAATTTCTTCTAAGCGCGGTCAGTAATGTGAAGAGGAGATACAGACAAGAAGAAGAAGTCATTTTACAAATACAAATTCCTTTACAACAACAAATTTTCTATCATTTTCCTACTGAATACATCCTTATCGATTACATTTCCTTGAAATTAAAATTATCCTAAATTCTTTTCATCTGTCGGTATAGTAGGTAATGTTATGTCGGTGAGATTGAAACTGTCAGGTGTCAGGTCTCTTACTTGTTGTGTCAAAGGTCAAAAACAACATCAAACAGAATATACAACATATTCACAGAACAACGGTTGATTACATTCTGAATTCATTAACGAGAAATACAAGTTATGAATACGGATCAAACAATATAGGTTGAATTTAATTTCAGATGTTTTCAAAACATAACCTCATTCCACCACATGTTGTGAAATATTGAAATGTATTTATTCCAGCGGGTGGCTGATGATACTACGATAAACGGATTTTAGAATTTATAGGATGAGCAAGATGTAAACTAGCTGTGATGGACTTCAAAATATTTGACGGTAGCAGAAGATTCTGGGATGTGCAATAGTGACGGAGTTGTTGGAAATAGTTCGTCACAATATTCCTACTAAGTATTTGACTGTAAGATTGATTCATCAATTTTTTTCAATGGTAATATGGTTGTTTCTAGAATTTCACTCAAATTTGATTGTACAGTTCGTATCAAGCGTTCCCAAGATCCTCTCATGTGTGATGAAGCAGCAGGATTAAATATCCATTTTATTTTCAGCGCATATTCCATGTTTACATTTTCCTATTTTTCCTATTTTTTGGTCAAGTTCATTTATTGCTCCACGGAAATTCGTACCGTTATATGAATATATTTCAAGAGGGCAACCTCTATTGAATATAAATAGTTTAAGACATTGAATACAGGAAGTAGTAATTAAGTTCTCGGTTATTTCCAAATTAATAGCACGAATTGTCAAGCAAGTGAATAAGGCATCTTATCTTTTCTCATTTCTTCGTCCAACTGTTATTTCCATTGGACCGAAATAATCAATTCCAACATAAGTAAAAGGCTTACAGGAAGGTACTAATCACATACACATACATTCACCCATCATAGGAAGCTTTGGCTTCGCTTTGTCGTTCTTACATTTTTGAGAACTTGCCTTCACTTTTTTGAAGATTGTACGCAGTTTTGGCTGAAATATTTTTGCCTAATTTCGTTGATAACAAGTTCGTTATTCTAATAATGATATACTTCATGGTAATTTGCGATAATCAAATTTGTGATTGAGTGTTTGCTTGCTAATATGATTGGACGTTTCGTGTCATACTGGATTTCTGCTGCGTCTATCCTTCCTTGGATTCTTAAGTTCTCATCTTCTAAGAAGGGGTTTATTCTATAAAGCTGATTCTCTCGATCGATCTCGTAAGATTCGACACTTGATGCAATTATCTCATCTCAATAGATATCCTATTGTGCTTTTCTATGAAGCATCCTATCTCCAGTCTTTATTTCGTCGGATAGAAAAGGACCAAATATTTTATTTGATTTCTGTCCAATTTTGAGGATCTTGATATTTGTCACAGATCGCAAGAAATAGACTTATGCTCTAATTAGTCGTTGCCATTTAGAAAAATGACTCAACTCAGGAGTAATTGGTCACTAGTCCCTCCTCTTGACCATCCAATTTTTATTAGACCCGCTTCCAATATTTTTTGATGTGCTGGTTTATCTATCTGTATAAAAATATTGTAATATTACTTTTGTCAATGAAACTTTTTTGCACTATTTTTATATGAAATTCATAATGTTTAGTGATTGCATTCTGTTAACATATATTATCAATTTTATCATACTATCTTCTTGCTCATCCTCATCTAAATAAAATTCTGTAATTTTTATTTGTGGATCATGTAGTCTTGGAATTTCTACTGTATAATTGTTACCCAGTTTTTTACTGATTTCAATCTTCAGTTCATCTCTCTCATCTTCTTTCTCACAACCTATAACTATTCGGCTTTGCAGCTAAGAAAGACGCTAACTAGCGAGAAAAACGAGAAGATCTCTATGCTACATTGTTCATTGACAGTTCTATAGCGATATAACCTGTTTGAGCTCTTTTGCTAACTACCTTTGGCTTTTTCTATTTGTCACTCTAGTAATTTCGTTGTATTTTGTGTGTATTCATTTATTTTTCTATTTATAATAATTTTGCCTAATCTGCATTCCTGATGGCATCAAATTGTTGTGTGCCAATGTGCAATTCTTTTAAAAAAAAGAATCCAGCAATAAATTTCCATTAGTTTCCTGATAATTTGAACAAAATTAGTTTCAAAAATAATTATGGGATATTCGAGTCTGTGAATAAAAAGAATCTTTGGGCCAGCAAACTGAAAATAGGCAAAAAAAATTAGCCCATACATGTGATTATGCTCTCTTCATTTCAATGAAAATGACTTTTTCACTGGTGAGTCCCAATATAAAAACCATTCAGTTGTAGACAAAATGAATTTATAATTTTCAGTTCGACATCGAAAGAATTTGAAGAAAAATGCAGTACCTTCACTTAATTTGCCGCAAGTTGTCCATGGCAGTTCATCATCAGCTCAATTTTCATCTGAAATTACATTAGCTTCAGCGCATAGAGAACGTTTGGTCATGAGGACTGAAGTAAAGGAAGAAATCAGCATTGCGATTTCTGAGAGTTTGTGTGAAGTGGAAATAGAAGATGAAAAAATTGTAGAATGCTTGAATGAAAGTGAAATTGAGGCTGCGAATTTATTATCATTGATGCAAACAGACGTTAAAAATTCAAATCAAAAGACTTTCCGTGATTTTGAAATATAAGTAAATATTAGATAGAATTGATGAAGCTGACTGGATGAGTCAAATATGTAAATATGCCAAGGAAGTATACGCTATGTGATTCTATTACATCGGATGCATCTTTGACAAGTTTAACTGGAATACGTAGTCATCAGTTATTGAACAAAATTGTTCCAAATGTAGAATTAGTGTACAACGACAAACGACTCCACAAGTTAACATTGTACCAGCGAATAATTTTAACATAAGTAAAAATTAAATGGAATTTGAGCTACACTATTTTGTCGATCTTCTTTGGATTATCTCCAACTTTAAGTAGAACATATGTAGTACATATGATCAAAATACTATCGATTGTTTTGAGAACTATTATTGAGATTCCATCAATGGAGGAGATAACTCAAAATATGCCTATCTATTCTGGGAATCTCCAAGATACTCAAGTTATACTTGATTGTACAGAAATTTCTACCGAGAAACCAAAGTGCTTATGTTGTAGAGTTTGGTTTTATTCTCATTACAAGAGTACTCAAACTATCAAATTCATGACAGGTGTTTCCCCTGCTGGATTGATTACTTTTGTGAGTAAGGCATATGGAGGTCGAGCTTCAGATAAAATAATCTTTGAGAAAAGTGAGTCAATAGAAAAATTAGGAGTAAATTCTGCAGTAATGGTAGACAAGGGATTTCTGATTGATGATATTTGTGAAAAAAAAATACAAAGTTATATCGACCACCGTTTCTCCACCACAAAAAACAGCTGAGCAGAAATGAAGCTCAATACAAAACAAGAATTGCGGCTGCTCGTGTACATATTGAACGCACTTACCGAAGAATTGAAACGTTCAAAATTTTAGGAGGTAAATTACCATGGTCACATGTGCCTTGTGTTGAAGATATTTTCATCATTGCATTTGGTATTTTTAATTTGTCAGCTCCAATTTTGGGAGAGGATAAATTCATACATTGAAATAATTGTACAATATATTTTATTCATTCTATTGTTTTACAAATTTCTTGTAACATGTTCTCATAAAATTTATGCTTAATATTAAAGAGCAATACTTTAGGGAATTCATGATTGTATCCTGTTTCAATAATAGCCATACTTTTATCAAATAAACAAAAAATAGTAAAATATGAACTCGTTAAGTTTAACAAAGCCATACCTGTTTGCAACTGTGAGTAGTATTGATGTTTTTTCTTAAGACAATAAGTATTGTTCTTGAGTCCCAGGTAGTTCAAAGTGCTAATTATTCTACCCAATGTAGTTTTTGAACCTAAAATGAGAAATATATTACTATGCCCTTAAAAATTAGATTTAAATTTGTACGAATCGTGAATTTGTGAATCACCTGAAAACAGAAATTTTATTTCAAGCAATGCGTCAGAATTTCCTTTTGCATCCAAAATGATGCCATCGGGTGAGAACCCCAACCAAGTATTAAATTCTGATACTACCAGACCGCATTCCACTACATGTAATCCAGTAGTGTTTTGAAAAACTTCTCGTGCTACTTCTTCCTGATCTAAACCATGCCTGAGAAATTTACTTGAAAATATTTTTGGAGAAAAATACCGCTCACATTTTTTAGACCAGTTCTGACCTCTATATGTAAATATTTCATGTGCTCTAGAACATATTATTGTAAATTGTATCTCGTCTGTCCAGTGTGTTTTTGAATGTTTCGTGTCTACTGTTATGAAATTAGTAATTTTTGAAAATACTGTGGCAAAAGTAATTTCGCAACAATCAGATGGAAAATTCATATGGAATAAAGATAATTCCATCATTAAAACCGACTGACAGCTATGATTTAGAATGATAGTATAATATGTATCAGTATTGACTTCATCAGACGGAGATTTTTGTGATTTCCTTCCAACTCTAATTAAATGCAATATATTTACAATATCTTTCTGTGAATTAGCTATACATACTTATGCATTAATAAAGCACTCGGCATTCCTTCAAGAAAGTCCGACTTAATTGCTGTAATATATTATTACAAATTTCCACAAAACTACTGTCAAAATTATCTTTAAAACAAGGCATTTCACAGCCTGAAACTGCTCTATATTTTTCTTGCGTATCTTTTTTTTGAGTAGTCCAGGCGCAGGCTTTATCTGTTTGCGATATTCTTCCTAATTCACTCAAGGATTTTCTGAAACAGAGAAACAGAAAGCCAAAAACGAAAAAACTATATAAGCAAAATATCAAAAGGTTCAGAAATCACACGGCAATGATCAGTGCCTTGATAATTTGAATTTATTTACACCTGGTGCAGAATATTAGAACTGCTGATATATGTTTACATCGGGCACTTTTGTCTGCTTTGCATGAGCAATTCGCACTTTTTATTCTGCAAAATTGATCTTTGGTTATAGTGAGTAATATTTAAATTTCATGAGGCGATAAGTACAAAGCACTTGTTTGAAGACATAATGCGCAAACTTTCAAACGATCTGAATTCTCTTCTATTACTCCACATAAAATCACGTGCCCAGCATTCAAACTTGTTCCCCTTCAATTACTGTACGTGAATTGTCCTTACTATTTACGTATGTTAAATAATCGATCAAAGAAAATCGCAAATCCAGAACCTAAAAGAGATGTATAACTTTATTGTCTTTTAGTGACTGTTTATAAATGAAATAGGGACATAATGACTTACTTCAGATAAACTATTGATGATAAATACATTTCACTATTATCTCACATTCAATAACCGCAACAATTATAAAATAAAACTAAAAAAATTCAAACCAATCTATTTTACACGGATTTGGAATATGACAAATAGTATTTATGTAGCATGCAAGGGTTCAGAGTTTTGCCGCCTTGGCGCTGCGATCTTGAACTCAAAGGCCAATGCCCCCTTAAGATACTTTTTTCAATCTACAAATGCCTATTTGAATGTTTTCAGGACATACTTTTTTTGATTCCTATTTTTGTTCTAGCTGACTTTTGCTCTTCGATAGGTTTTACTACTAAAACTGCTTGATTGCTTCTATTATTGAGTACTTTCTGAGCATACGTATCTTTCTCCTCTGTATTTCAAGCCAATTTAAAATCCTTTTTGAATTCCTTTAATGCTTCTGGAACTGCTTCTTGTATATAACCTCTTAAATCATTTATGTTCATCAACCCAAAATCGTTTGCTGCGTTTGACAGATTCAATCTTGGATGATCTTCACACTCGTCGCAAAGCCTTTACAATTCTCTAATGTTTTATACTAGATGTTGATTAATTTCTGCACTCAATGTGGAGTCATCCACAACAATTGCCTTCACATCCAACAACTCAATTACCGTCAAAATCATTCAAACATTCTGCACAATATTTGTCCCTGATTCTACTCAACGCCATTTTGCATTACATTTGTACAAGTAAGTAAAAACCTGGGAACACATTTCTGAAAATCGACCGCCTTTCGGAGCTTATATCTAGACAAAGATGAGGATAAGGTAAAAATTGTATAGGACCAAAGTTGTGGAGAGTTGTATCAGCTTCTAGGATGCAGAATAACAAGACTTCCTCTGACGCATCGTTTTCGAGAGGTGAACAAAAAACCAAAAAACAGGATTTTCTTTATGCCCTCCCTCCTAGGGCTTACCTCCAAGGGGTGGGGACTTCTAGTATGCTTATCTCCTAACTAGGCCAAACAAAGTTCCAGAGTTAAAATTTCTGCTTTCGACCTTTCCATCCACATTCACTCATTGCATTTTTTTATATATTGCGCTGAGCTAGGAGAACATGTAGCTCCAAATGTCATCACCTGCATCACATATGTGTCCGGCTCTCGTCCACGATTTCCGTCTCGCCAAAGTAAACGTTGAGAATATTGATCTTCGTCTCTTATATATACTTGATGAAACATAGTAACGTTCAAAACTGACCTAAATAACGTTCTTTGCCCTTAATCTCAGGAAGATCGTAGGTGAAGAGAGTTGTCGCGAAATTAGGCTTCAAGCATACCCGGGACACCACGATATTGTTTTTTCGTCCGCAGGACACACAACAACGAGAGTATCTGCAATTAAATGTATTGTGTCGGACAAGGGGTAACGGGACGGTGTGACCATACGATGGCCTTTAGCATTACCCATGTGGTCGAGCTAGTAATTCACTTACCAAGTATGGTGCCTTCAAACAAAACCACTGGTAACTAAATGCCCTGAAAGAGAACAGGTAGGGTTTCTCTTCCCACAAACTAATAAATCAATCTACTAATTTAATTACAACGAATAAGATGACTTCAATAGCAAAAACATTGAGGTTGAACAGAATAGGAACAATGAACTGAATTCAATTCTACCAACAAAAAAATTAATGACTAATTAATGAATGATTGAAGTTGATATTGAACAGAAAAAATAACAAGTACTAGCTGAAGGCTATAAACACAAATAACGCACGTTGGCGGACAGCGCGCAATTCCAGAAAGAAAACAGCAACAAAAGAGAACGATGACTTTACGTCTAACCCCACACTCGCCGAAGCTCACAAGATAAACGTAATAAGGGCTTAGCCCGATCGATGGCACTTTACAAGTTGACGTATAGCGCTCGTATCAACTACTGCGCTACAACTACTGTGCCCAAGGTGCGTTTAACAGTAACACAAAAAAAAATAGAACAGAAAAAGATATACTGTGCTCCTAGCTGCTGTAGGAGCACCACAAATAATCAAAATAACAAGAAAAAAGAACTGTTCAAATAGCTGTCACCACTGGTCCTCTGGAACGATGGCGCTGACATCGACTGGCCTTGGTGAAGGCGTCGAGCTAAGGTCGATCAAGGGATGGCGTCAAGTTTAAGGGTCCCGGGATGGTCTTCAGGATCCAGGAGTCAGTACTCGCGTCGCTGCGTGCCTGGTGGGCGACTAGGACCTCGTCTTGATGGACTTGGCGGTTTTCGCAGCACGAGGTCGCGGCCGTAAGCTTACGAAAAATCTCCACAATGGACTACTCGATCGCGGAGACTTGGTTCCACGACACTTCGCACGACCGGAGCCAAAGCTGATTCAATTTTCAATCCCGTAAATAGGGCTTTGAACATTCAAAATATCAAATAAAATCGGTGCAACAAAAACATTATGGCGCGACCTTCATTCTCTAGTACTTTTCTGACTCGACTTGATCTAATCCATCTTTGCCGCACAATTAAGTGAGAAAAAAGCTGTTTTTTACCTATCTTCCAGTAATACCATTGGTTTCAGCTAAATAGGAGGAAGAGGAGAGAAGAGAGAATGACGGGAAAATAATGATTTGGGTTGAGGAATCTCATCGTGAGTGTTATTTCATTCTATTGTTTCTATATCATGTAATGTGTGGTGGTTAATATGATTTTGATGTAATTTTAAGTCTAAAGGCCGTATGACACGATGCATAACTTCTTTCAAAATAATGTACATTTTCGTGTTCTAAAATTATGATCAAAAAAATGTACTGCGGCATACATCAAAATACCTTCAGAAAAATGTTCAAAAAATTGAACAAAAAAATGCAAGAGTCGCTGTATATTCTGACAAATTTCCCTTTAAAATGTGCGCAATACAAATGCGCATTGGCATAAATAAAGATTCCCATTTGTTTAACATTTTATGCCCAAATATGAATTGTTGTTGTGAGAGCTATGATTATTTTAGGAATATCGTGCTCCAGAGATGAAACCATAATTCTAATTCAGGAATTTAATTTCATCTATTTTGATATTTTTATTCAATCTGACAGTTGTCACGTGAAGTAGCTTGTGCGCAGATACAAGAACATTCAAAATGTGCGCAATATGAATGCGTACTAGCATAAATATACATTCTAGTCTGTTTGACATTTTTTTTTTATATACATTGTTGGTTTGAGATATTATTATTCTCAACGATCACAGTTATCGGCCACTATTTCAGCTAAAATTCAAAAACTCTTGAACTTGTCCGAACGACAACTCAATTAAAAATTATTTACCATTAATCAAACGACAATGACAAACGCTTTGTAAGTAAAATCTCATTAAATTTGGAATAACAATTATCAATACATTCAAATTGTAGCTGAATAAATGGATAGCAGTCTCGAATATGGAGAATAGAAAAATAGGAACAAGGTGCGAAATTGGAACGTAACAACATCTCTTTTATGTCTATGGAAATCGCAAACTTTCCTTGTCGAAATCGATGTAAAATAGTTATTAATGGTGACATTAGATCTGGCCTCGAATGTAACATTGAGTTTAGAGATACTCCATCTACTTGGGCCGCTGCGTTCCATACGATTCTCAGCTTATTTGGCTTGTTCTTAACTATGAACATTGTAAGGTACTATACACGGTAGCCTGAATTCATTTCTTCCGGCGTAAGTTAACGAATGTAGTTTCTTACCTTATATTCTTTTAATTGTTTTCTCAAACTTTCAGCCATTTTTTCCCAATCGTGACAGATGTAGTCATCCTAATCGTATTTAACGACCTGAGTGAAGTATTATTTCAAATAAATGTATCATTAAAAGAAATTTATTTTATTCATTTCTTTCTAATAGCAGACTTTAATCCGCACGTTTTTGTCTAACATATTTCAGATATGCAGAAATAGATATTTCCGGCGTCTCGCTCTATTTACTTCCGCCTCTTTATCAGGATAACATTACTGTAAGAAGCTTATGAGAGGAGTGCAACAAAATAATTCTGAGGATAGAGGGTAGGACTTTTATTTATGACTAAAAAATAGTCGGATAGAATTAGAGCTACAATCAAGAAAATCGATAACTTGAAACATTTTTTTATTTGTTACCTCATAACGTTGCAATTGACAAATCCCATTTATAAGTGGCTACGTTGTCAGACAAGCTGTCAAAAACTAGCAAAAGCAGTTTTTTGCGTTTTATGGAAAAACTATGCATCTGACGGAAAAAAGTGTAGGGGTAGAAAGAATGCAGAATAGAAAACAAATCTAGAAAATTATTTTGGGTCACGATCGGTCTAGTAGCTTATGGATGAATTGGGAGAAAAAAAAACATTTTCTCGTAAATTCATTACTCGCGTTTTATTTAATACTAAGATTTAGAATTTTGACAGCATGTGAGATCTATTGCTTCCAACATACGCACTGAATTTCAAGAAGATCGACTGTAAACTTATTGGAAAATGATGAAAAATCAGAAAAAGACCCTTTCGCAAAACGGCTATAAAAAAGTTGTTAGCCAACGTAGATCAATTTCACAGATAGTCTCATCTTTGTCAAGAGCTAGGAGCTTGTCCCACCAAAGCTACGTGACAGCGACGCAACAACGATCCGATGTCGCCAGCGTGTATCTTTCCTGTTTGATCCATGATTTATATACACCGCATATCCACCAACGATGCAGCAAAGAAACATCTAAGCTGCATGTCGACTTCTTGTTGCCAAGCGACTTGACAGGTCAGTTGTGAAGCAACATTCAAGCTGTGTGTGCGGCGATATTCTGCGATTAATGATGAAAACAGCAATTAACAGGATTTTAATGAAAAATTGACATCCGGTGAAATAATTCAAACTTCATTGGGTGTCTGTCAGGTTCCCTAGCAGCAACAATCACTGTTTATATGGTTTTTTGCAGTAAAAACTTTCTAGAATTTTGACTTAAGCACTTAAATCTGATGGCTTCTTTCTTTTGAGTCTTCTAATTTGGTCTCTGCTGTTTAGTAAATTCGCTGTCAGTTCATTTTGATGAAGGTTTAATGTATGTGAAGGTCTTCTGTATCTCGAAGCGAAATTCTGGATTTGCTGGTTTACGTAGTTTATTCGTAGGTCATTGTGCAGGACTTCATTATTTACGTACCATGGCTCATTTGCGATAATACGTAGAATTTTATTCTTGAATCTTTGTATTAGACTTATATTTGTTTGTTTTGCACAGCCCCACAACTGAATGCCGTACGTCCAGATCGGCACCAGTACTGCTTTATACAAAAGTATCTTGGTTTCAAGCCAGAGTTGTGACTTTTTGCCGATAAGCCAGTATATTCTTCTCAGTTGTTCATTTAGATGTTTTCTCTTCGCAGTTAGGTGTTTTTCTCACGTGAGGCCTTCATCTAAATACATCTCAAGATATCTCACTTGTGTTTCAACTGGAAGAGGCTGGTTATTCAGATATACTTCGGAACATCTGGCATGTTTCTCAGTGAATGTCACCTGTACTGATTTGGTTTCATTCATCTTGGTTTTTTATTTTTTTTGCTCTTGTTTGTCTTTCATCTGGATTTTGCTGGAGTATTTTGGATGGTTCAGTAGGCTTCGCATGTACTGCAAGAATCACAGCGTCGTCTGCGTAGGTCGCTATCGTCACATTTTCATTACAGGGCAGGTCAACAGTGTAGAGTTGGTATAAGACAGGACCTAAGACGCTGCCTTCAGGAACTCCAGCATTTATAGGATGAATCTCCGAGTAACTGCTTGCATAGTTATTTGGAAATTTCTATCAGTCAAGTAAGACCTAATAATCAGATAATATTGTTGGAGGAGATGAAGTTTGATTTTATATAGTAGCCCAATGTACCATACTCGGTCAAATGCTTGACTGACGTCCGAGAAAGCTGCTGTACTGAATTTTTTTTCTTTAAAGCAGTCTTCGATTACTTGGTCTACCCTGTGTACCTGCTCTATAGTTGAGTGTGGTTTCAAAATCCGAATTGATGTCTGGGGATGAGTAGTTTATCTTCTATTATTGGTTTTAATACCTTAAGTATTAGTTTTTCTAGTAGTTTGGGTAGTATAGGGAGTGAGGAAACTGGTCGGTAGGATGATATTATGTGGGTGGTTTACCTGGTTTGGGAATCATTTTTATTTGGGAGATTTCCCATTGGATTGGAGAGTACTGGATTCTGTCTACAATGTTAAATATGTGAACGAGTGAGACTATGGCTTTATTTGTCTGTTCTTCAAGAGGATCTATCGCTTCCAACATACGCACTGAATTTTAAGAAGATCGACTGTAAGCTTACCGGAAAATGATGAAAAATCAAAAAGGATCCTTTCTTCAACTGTTCATTGGATTGGATTTTGTTTAAAAATATTTGTTAGGTGAGCAGCAAAGAGTTCTGCTTTGGCGTCATCGGATCTGACCTATGTACCATCTTTTTTTTGTATTATTGGAATAGCTCGTATTGACCTCTTGAATCTCTTGGTAGTTTTCCATAGTGAGTAGTCGTCTTGAGCGTATGGTGACAAATTCATTATGTGATCTTGAAATGTTTCGTTTTCAATAATAGCTCAGTAACTTTTTTATCTCCTTACTTATAGTCCGTGAGACAAGGCATGCATTTTTCGTTGACTACCGCTCACTTGCAACTTTGTGAGTGGCTTCATTGTTATGAAGCCGACAACTTTTTCATTTGACAAAATTCTAGATTTGGGGGCGTTTTTCAGCGAGGGATAATTAATTGAAAAAATATTACCGACCTATTGATCTTTACACTAATCGAAATATTTCTTTGTTATAGAATGAAGAAAAAAATATTGTCCGACATGAATATTGCGACTAGCGGTGAGTCCGAAAAGCCGCATTTGTCATAAGTACCAGCATACCTACCATAAGTACCAACATACTCATGACAAATGCGGTTTGTCGGGCTCACTGCTAGCCCAAATATTCATGTCAGACAATATTTATTTTCCACTTTATAATCGAAAAATCTTTCGATCAGTGTAAGAATCAATAAGAGGGTAATATTTTCCAATCAATTGGCCTTCGCTGGCAAACTCCCCAAATCTAGAATTTTGCCAAATAAGAAAGTTGTCGAACTCATCACAATGAAGCCACTCACAAAGTTTCAAGTAAGCGGTAACCAACGGAAAATTTATGCGCTATCCCATGGGCTATTGGTCTATTCAACTTATTCTTATCGCTCGGATGTCTAGTGTGTTGCCATTTCCTCCTGACTTTTCTTCTTTCGACGATTTTGTCCTTGATGTATTTGGGATGGTTTGCAACTGTTCCGTTTTTTGATTTCATTGATGGTGCTGATTTCCAAACTGCTTGTTGGCTAAGACTGGTTATTTCTCGGCAGCAGCATCAATGTCATCTTCAGATTTTAATGATGTATCTAATTTTATACTATCATTTAGATACTTTCTCAATAACTCCTAGTCAGTTTTTTTATTAATTGTGGAGCATTGGTTTTCGTACTTTACAGATCATTGTTGAGCTTATTGTGGAAATTATTGGTTGATGAATAGATGATAGATCATAACTTTCGATTAGATCAACATAATTTGTTGATAATGCTTTTGTAACAAAAAAATCTGAAAGATCAGAAATTTTCGTCGGGTCTGTCAATCGGTATGTGAATTGTTCCAGTGCTAATAGGTCCATACCCTTTTTCTGCCAACGTAAGTAGCAATTTTCTACCTTTAGGATTGGCAAGCCGTGATTCCCAACTGGAGTGTTTGGAATTATAGTTCCCACCTGCTATAAATCTGTTTCCTAGTGTCTGGAAATAGTCTTCAGAATCATCTTTTTCCAAAGAATATCTGGACAGGCAATAAACTCTTTGACTTTCATGTTTGTCGCCCGAATGTGTGCTTCTTCATATTTTCCAATTTCAAAGTGTTCAATTTTATCACATTAATACCGCTATTCCCCAGTGAACAGTATTGTCAGGATGATTTGTATGGTAGGTTTTATATTGATATATGTTGAAATAACTTCAGGTTGTATAGTGTGTTTCTGAGATTAATAGTATATCGATTTTGTTGGGGCTAAGAAATGTTTCGATTCCTAATTTATGCTAGGACAAGCCGTAGGCACTCCATTGCGCTATTCGTATACTTTCTATGAGTTTGGCTATTGATTATTTTTAAAAGAATATTTATTATTGTGCTGTTTTGGTTCATGATCTGGGTAAACATTGACTCAAATTTGTAGAGGAACTGAACTTATGTAATTTCTTGAGCGTTTTTTGTTGCTTGTGCATAGCTTTTATTGATATTTGTATTTCTGATTTGAAGATCTTGATCCATTGTATTCTGGTAATAACGCGGATTCGTCTTGTTTTGTGGTCGATTTACTGTTTTTCCTGTAGAGTACTGTAGTTCACGAGAAACGGAACAGCCTTTATAATTTTCCGGGTGGGGATCTTCGCATAATGCACATTCAGGTATTATCTCTCCAGTATTTGTACAATCCTTAATAGGATGATTGTCAGCACATTTGACGCAATTATATGGCTTGTTACAATATATTTTTGTGTGGCCATATTTTTGGCATCGAATGCACTGGGGAATATTTTTTTTTTGCGAGATGTTTCAACTATTATTTTTGTGTTTAATAGGTGATTGAGTTTATAGATTTCTTTGTTGTTCTCGTTTGGCTCCTGGTCGATAAAGAATAGTGGTAATGACTCTTATGTTTTCCAGTTTTTAATGTTCGTTACATTGCGAATCTTGAACCCTAATTCTTTCAGGGCATTATTTATGTCTTGCGTAGGAACAGAGTGGTGAATATTTTTTATTACCACTACGCAAGATCTTTTTTCTTTGATCTTGTAAGTATGATACGCAATTTTATTTAGTTTCAGTAAGTGAACAAGTCTGCGATAGTCGTCTATAGTAGATATGTTCACTTTAATTATTTAGTTTGACAATGTTCTTCACAAGAACTCATTTTTCTGGAGGATGGTTTCAATAGTTGTCGTCATAGCAAGAAAGATTACAACATCTTGTACGTATGTTGGTGGTAGTTTGTGTGCGGATTTTGTACCGTGATTTGATTGGGAATTTTCACATTTCATTGTTTCGCCACTTAGAGCCGCGAATCTGTTTGATTTTTGAAAGGATTCAGGATTATTGCCAGTATTTATAGCAATATTAATCCTATTGTTGCAAGGTTGCACATATTTTTTTTCTCTTCTCAGTTTCTTTTCTTCGGTGTTCTTTTCTTGCTTACTATTTGCCATATACAGCATAGCTCCTCTTTGATAGATTCGAAGGTTTGCTCGTTGATTGGAATGCCAGAGTATAAATAGGAACCTGTTGGTATAGGAGGAGAGCCTAATTGAATTCCAGAGGATGTTTGAATAGGAGTGGTGACTCGAAATGTCGTGTAAATGGTGATCGTACTCAGAGATAAGTCTTTATTATGGTTCTTTCTTCTAGAAGTACAACGTCTATTCTGTGTGCGGAGTGTACTAAAATACTGTTTTAGTGATTTATTAATTTTAGCACATTATATTGAGCAACTGAAACGTCTTAGTTAATATCCAGTGTTAACCTTTAAAATTCTGTTGACACAGCATTTGATTATGTCACGTCAAAGACATTAATAATAATAATCCAATATTTATTTGATGAAGCTTGATAGATGTCATTTTGGTTGAGTATATTTACAGTTTTCATGTTACAAAAAACTTACCTAATATTTCAAATGCATACAAAATGATGAATGAAAATGTATCCTAATGGATGCCAAGCTCGTTAACTGTCACTTCTTTCCAGAAGTTCATATAGTTAAACATTTTTTGGAATCATAGTACTTTAAAAACGTGATAACTACATAAGAGGTATTTTGTTTTAGTCTGAAGCCCTCACTGAAGCTCTTAAAGCTATTTTGAGGTTATCGTATTGATTCCGATGACAGCTGATTATGCGTATCGATTTTTGTAAATAGAGAATTGAAAGTTTATACTTACATTGAAATGATTTCCAGGTCCTCACAACAAGGTAAGTGAGAAGTCAAACACGAGACGCGGTATCACGCGTCATATTTATTGCAACCTCTTTTTCCGCATCTCCTCTGTTAAGACATCTATAAACAGCTTACTTGATTCGCGATGACTGCTATCATACCCAGGTACAATAAAATACTATTTGGCGATTTTTTTTTTAGAACTGAGGTTGTTACGTTTCACTTTCACGTCATTCATTCCATCCTCATATCTATGAAAAGACTGTTTCTTGTTACCTGTAAAGTCACTGTGATTGTGATCAGCCCCGTTTCGTTATTTGATAGCTGTCTTGTCGTATTAATTGTTCCTTATCGTGCTGCCGCCTAGTTAACTCCTTCATCACTATTTATTTTTTCGCGCCCTAGGCAACCCTTCCGTCATTTGTATATGTTTGGCTGAATTGAGGTCGAGATGTGATAACCCTCAAGTCACTTATTAATCACATACTTGAGTGAAAGTCTGTATTCAACTGTTCGAAGATCTTGTAAACGGTCATTTTAATAGAGTGCCTTGGAGAGAGTTTTTGTGCGCGAATCATGAATTAGAGTTTTTGTGCCACATTAATACCAGGCAAAAGTTTCAATCACTTTGAGTGGATTTAAATTCGCGACATAATTTTTATGAACGCTGTTCATCGGAGCCATTCCGGATCTGGATTATTCTTTCAAGAACGATAAAGCCGATCAACATTCAAAAGTGATGAACTATTCAATTCTTGAGTCATTCATTTATTCAAAATCTTCTAACCAAATGACAATACAGTTAGTTGAGATTTCACATCGAAAAAATCGACAGTTGAAACATATCGCACCTTCGACACTATTGTTGGTGTGTTCTTCTCAGGCTTTTTTATTCTTCTTTTGTTTTTTGTTTTTCGTCATTTTCTACGTCTACATTTTATCGCATTTTTATCGTCATCTGGATCATCTATTGCGACATCCCGAGCGTTATTTCATCAATTATCGCCAATTTGGGAGTTTATTATCACGGGTCAACGCCCCAGCTTCATCTGTCCCGTTCGTGTATTTTCGTCATCGATATCTTTGCTGTGACCAGCGATCCACGCCATTTTGAGGATTGGCTGTTGGTTAATCAGCACATGCGCAGAAAGCTAGGATATCAAATTTTTGTTATAATTTTTCGTTAATTATCATTTTGTACTATTTTTGTGTCAACGATAGCGATCAAATAGGTATATTTTTGTTAGGTTTAGTCACGTTTGTCTTGTGTTGTCGCCATCGTCAGGTGTCAGACATAACCAACGTGAATCTGCGCGACGCGATAGTTTTTAGAGTATCCACGTACTCACTTCCCTTTCCGCGCATACTACGATTCTTGAGGGAACCCCCAATCGACCCGTAGGAAATGTGAGTGTTACTGTCACCTTGTTATTTTACGTAACAGCCCTAGGCGCTATTGTTAGCATGAGTTTTCGTTGTGGTGGTGCTTGCCATCTGCCTAACTTTGTAGTCTGTTTTGTATACGCCTACCAATATTTAATCACTACTTTGCTAATCACGTTCATTTGTATTATTTCAAGGGTAATAAAACGCACTCGCCGCTCAAGCCGATTGTCATTATTGAATACTATTACGCCCACGATTCCTCTCCCCTCCCATATAGGTTTGGCGATCAACCGGTTTCTCAGTCTGCATTTAGGTCGTCTGGCACCTAACTTAGATAAAAAAGGAAGTCCTCCATCAATTTGTGGACCGCACGCCGTCTTCACAGAGTTAGCCAGGATCAACCCGAAAGGGGCTGTAGGAAGGTTACAAGCTTCTCTTTTGCTGACTTTATTGAAAGTGATACTACAGCTAAGCGTCAGAAGTGCGAAGTGACGTCACAACAACATGGCGGTTTTTTGTGATCTTTTCAAACGTCGTTGACTCTGGAATCGTGTTACTAACCACAGCGATTTCCCTTAACGAAAAAATTTGTGTCAATAGTTTTTGATTGTACTTAGAGTTCATTATGCAATGTGGCTTATACAACGATATAATGTCGCATTTTAATCGATTGCTCTACAATGTTGAAAGCTTATACCTGAACATAACAAATGATTTAGCTGAAAGGTATAATTCAGTCGTTGCCAAACCTACAGGCGGAAAACGTATACATTTTCCTACAAGAAACTCATACTAGAGTAGGTGTTTTGCGGCTGCACTGTCGTATAATAGTAAAGGACGTCTGCATTATGGCGTGCATAAATCAGTCACCAATAAAAGTCCTCCCAAGATAACAAAAACATTTATCTCAAATAAGCAAAGAAAAAAAAATGTCGACGAGTTGCATTATTTTCTATAGACAAGGATTATGGTCAGAGAACTTCTCAAGAATCATCTATGTCTTCAGAAAAATATAATTTGGGAAGAAACAGATTTCTTGCAAATTTACATGAAGATTGCGATGCTATTTGAGAGTTGGAATGTAGACCAATTTCATAGTCAAGTATAGGATACATAAAGATTGCAGCTAATTGCTTTAAATTTTGGACGAATCCACAAGCTGCGGATAGGTACCAGTTGTGCCAGTACAATAAAAAGTATTCTGTATAGTACATTTCAATCCAACATGAATACCAAATATGGCATCGAAAGGGAACCAATTGCGATCCAGTCCTTTCAAGATAAATTCTATCTGAGAGTGACTAAATGTGGACTATTCATAGATACGGAGAACTGTTGTTTAGCTAGTCCTGGTGGATTGATTGGAACGGACACTATCATCGAAATTAAATACCCTGCAAATTCTTCTAGAATGCCACTCGAAGACGTTATCATGCAGAAAAAGTAATGTTTGCAAACTTTTGTGACAATGACCTCACTCTCAAGTAACGGCATGTCATTTATTATGAGGTGCAAGGACAATTGCATATAACAAAGAAATTATACTGCTATTTCGTGTTCTAGATGCCTTTGGGAATGCTGGCAGAGAAAATATATGAGAATAGAACTTATATGTTTCTGTAATGTTGAATAATTCATTTTATTCCATAGATAACACGAGATAGTGATTTTTGGAGACCCAAAATTAGCAATTCACTGAAACTTTTGGTTCTTATTGTCTGCTACCAGAAATTATTGACCCTCACCTACCAAAAAATTTACAAATCAGAAATCCCGAGTACAGGAGAAAGATATAATCTATTGCAGCCATTTGACACTTTTTTTTTTTGTTCTTTATAACAATCATTGTCCAGAATTATATCAATACCTTCGTTCAAACCTCTTTGTAACAATTTGTAAAAAATGTGAAATCCACTTATTTATTTTTGTATCACTGTTCTCTGAAGATGACCTTTGGTGGTAGAATCGAAGCGACAAAATATGAATGAAATACTATATTGATTAGAATTCATTTGTTGAATCTGCAAATTATATATTAATTTATTACAATAAATAGCCAGGTATTTTAATTTTTTATTTCCTGTACTTAAATTTTGCCTATGGTCTGTTTATATATATGAGTGTGCATGGAACATTTCCTCTGTCAGTAATTTCTAATGCACTGCTATCACTTATCCAGTTTTTTACTACTTGCCTGAGCTACATATAAGAGGGGAAGTTTTGTAATCACGATTTTCAGACTCGAAATTTTGAGGAGTCTTCACGTTTTAACCTCACTAAACCCAAGAAGCTAAATTTTGAAGAAAAGTAGGTCGGTCTCTGTCAGTTGAGTTTGAATTTTATGCAAACCTGAAGGAATTGATATTCCTTCAACTTTGCACCAATTAAATGAATGGGATTTAAAACAGAAGGAGATTAGAACAATCGTAAAAATAGGCCGGATATCTTATTTATAAATTCAAATTCTGCTGATAAATGGATTACAGGGCAATTAGAACTTAGATAAGAAACATTTCACAGAAATGCAGGTAAAAGTGATATAAAGAAAAATAATAATCTCCTGCATAGTTTGTTCCTTTATAAACGTGTGTATATCTCTACTATTTGGTGGAACTGAAGTGAATTTTAAATTTTTATAAATGTTGAAGATACCCAAAACCAATTCGTCTCTAAAAATCTGCTATGGCCATCACAGAACTTCTCCGACCATGAATTTCATGGCCAATTTGATCACTGTTTCATAATTTTAGAGTGTCCTACATATTTCAAAGTGACGGCTGTCATTGGCAATATGACAGATGGCTTTTATATTTCAGTCCTCACATAAAATAGGTATATTTGAAAATAGTCCTTTTCTAGATTCTAGGGGTCTTTAATTCATTGGGTCCTACAGATTTGACATTTGATTAGTGAAAGTGTAATTTAAAGCTGGATTATGATTGTGAGTTTGCTACGTGAAAGAGAGTTCACGAGCGGGAAGAATAAACGAAGTTATATGTTAAGCATGATTAATGTAGACAAAACAAAAGAAGTATGATCAGAAAGGAATATTCGGCATAGGATGATTGCTAGTTAAATGTTAAATGGGGTTTGAGCCAGCCTCAATTGACTAAAATATAACCATAGTAACCACAGATTGCATGGTAAAATCAACGTACCACCTCAAATAGAAAGTCGATAAGCACTTGAAAAAGCCCAATTGTGCAAAAAAAATCATTTATCTACTGGAATTTGACTTTTCAATAACAAACTTGGATTTAAAATTCAAATACAAAAATATTCAAACAAAAAAGTGACGTGCGCTCATTCTGGTTGAAGAGGTACTGAAGATCTGGCCCTGCGCACCCTATGCTAGGTATCAGATTTTATACTTCTGCAGAGAAAAGGACATTCTGATTCATTAGCAGAGTATGAGAAATTGAAAAATAAATTTACCAACAAGAAGAGAAACTATGTTGGTGAAGCTGATACTGATGAGGGAACAATATCATCTCAAATATTGAAAAAATCAACTCTTCCAGCTATCTTACCGAAATCAATTACTTTCGACAGATTACTTGTGAATTTTTCAGTGGATAACATGTCACCTATATCAATTGTAGAAAATAAGTCCTCCAAAGCTCTTATTGAAGGTGCAGAGTAAATAACTGCTCCACCAAAAATCATGTGCAGGCAAACATGTAATGAAAGAATAGCAGACCAATACACTGAATGAGTAGAAAATATGAAAGAAGCTTTGGAAAAGGTTGATTTCATATGCACCACTGCTGATATATGGTCATCACCCAAGAGAAGCTATCTGGGTGTAACGGCTCATTGTATTGATTGTGTCGAGAAAGCGCAACTTTGGCTTGCAGAAGATTTAAGGGAACGCATAGTCACGACAAAGTAGCTGAGCTAATTGTAGATATTCATTCTGAATTTGATTAAAAGCTTACAAAAACGTGAAGTCTGTCACTGACAATAGATCACATATGGTCAAAGCTTTCAAAATATATGGAGAAGATTCAGTTACAGGAACAAGTGAAAGGGACCCAGCTCTTATTCAAAATATTGAAGTTGTGCATACTAATATTGACGACGATAATGATGATGATGATGATGATGATGTGTTAACTCTAATACCATTTCCGGAGTCATCTGAAGAATTTGAAAAGTTGCGACTGCCAAATCATGAAAGATGTGCTACACACACACAACATTTGATAGTTTCAAGAGATATTGATAAGGCTAGATCCCAAAGGAACTCATAAAAAACTTTATGATGCAGCCATAACAAAATGTCAAGCAATTTGGAATCTGTTTTCAAGGTCTCCTGAAGCTTGTGAAATCTATTCAGAATCAACTGGAAAATCCTCCACTTCTCCATGTCCAACACGATGGAATTCATACTATAATTCCCTTCAAGATCTACTTGCTGTTAAGGATACCCTAAATGAAACTCCAAGGAAACTTGGACTGGCAGTTCATAAAGAAATTGAAATACAATTTCTTAATGAATACACAAGCTGTCCAAAGCCTATTGCTGATGGCATCAGAAGTTTAGAAGGCGACAAAGATACTTACTACGGATGTCTTATGCCAGAACTAATGAGAATGCAAAGAATTCTAAGCAGTCCGCAAATGGATAACCCTAAATATTATGGTGTTTTGATGGAAGTTATTACAGAAATTTTCAGTAGGCGTTTTGAGAGATTTTATGAGTTAGAGGAACCAAAAGCAAAAGATGGCATGAAAGCATCCGTATCTTATCCTTTTTTAAAAATGAAATGGGTGTCAAAAGGTAGCTGAGAATATGTCAAAGAACTTTTTGTTCTAAAAATGAGAAAAATGAAACAAGAGCAAGAAGATAAGAAGAGCTCCTGGCATACTAACTCTAATAAAAAAAAGGAGAAGACTGAATCTTTTTATATGTTTGTCGAGGACTCTGATTCTTCGGCAGTCAGTGATAATGCCAATACCAATACTTCAATAGACCTGGAAACATTACAATATTCAAAAGATGAAGACAATACTTTAAAATCCTTGCACAAATATCCAAGTATAAAAAAACTCTTCCTCAAATATAACACTTGCTTACTAAGCTCTGCTCCTGTTGAGAGACTATTTTCATTTGGAGGAATGAACATGAGGCCACATAGACGTAACATGGGAGATGAACTATTTGAGCGAATACTAGTTTCGCGATACGTAAAGCACGGGCCGCTTCTTGCAATTACTCATCCCACTTCCGCTGTTCGTCTGCAACGAAAGACGTAAGTATAGTTTTCAGAACTCTATAAAGTAGGATTAGCTTGCGGATAGTACAAAAAGTATACGACGGTTTTACACCATAATTAGTGAGTATTTAGTATATTCCTTGGACTTAAATTGAACACCGTTATCCAATATGATCCGACGTGGCACTCCGAACAGAAGAAAAACATCGTTTTCTAAGTGCTGAATGATACTTGCCGCCGTAGCCTTTCGAAGGGGAAAACAAAAGCAGAATTTACTGGAACAATCGGTAATTACTAAGATATAACTATATCCGCGAGTTGACTTCGGAAGAGGACCAACCAAGTCTGTGCAAATAACTTCCCACGGTCCAGAAATCAGACTATGGTCACCCAATCGACCTGCCGAAGATCTTTGTTTCGGTTCACACTCAAGGCACGAGACACATTTACTAACATATGACGCTACATCGGCACGCATTTTAGGCCAATAATACAAGCGAGGGAGACGGTTAAAAGTTTTGTAGATGCTCAAATGACCACTTGTTGGTATATCGTGGCACTTAGAAATTAATTCGCGACGTTTATCCTTGAGAATAACTAATTTCCATTGTTGCTCCTCTCCAGAGAGTTCAGCTCAACGAGATTTAACCAGTTCATACAAGGAATAGCCTTCCTAACGAAAGCTAGGGTAATTAGAAGGATTTTCCGTTACACACCTCAATAGCTTAGAATACCAAGGGTCGCGAACATCACAACAATAATTAGGTTAAATTTCAATGCTGAGTTTAAAATGACTTCGGAAATTCTACGTCAGTCTAGCTCAGACTCAGCGAAAACAATTGGGAGAAATGAGGTAAGCTTCAGCAAAAGATATACCATAAAATATAAGTAAAGAAAAAGACAGTAAGGCGCCACGTAGTTGGAACTTATTTTTCCCAAGGTACTCAACCACGAAAATACCTGGAACTAAGGTGTTGAAAGGAATAATTGGGAAACAGGAGAATAGGTCTCAATATTCTGTTCGTCAGCGTCAATCTGGTTGCTGATTCCCAAATAATTTAATATAACTCAAACAGCAACTTACCTCGAGCTTACTGAGAGAAATTACACTCTCTTCTACACTGTTGAAGGCAAATTATGGGCAATTTTCATTCAATGAAAAAAATAGTGTTTACCCAGAATGAATCAATTTAATTGAATGAGTAATTTTAATAACGCACCCAATTAGTGCAGAATACTAAATGAATGAGAGTGATTGGAATAAACAAATTTCAATTACGCGCCTGAATAACGCAAAAAAAGAACAAATGAATTAAAGTGAATAGTAGGTCTTACAATGACCTAACGCCTAAGTAGCGCAAAAATAGATGAACGTAAATAAGCTTTGCTAGAATAGGTTAGAGCCCTCGACATTGTACAAAAAAGTACAAAAAAAGTAAATGAAAATGCGGAACAACTCGCGCGTACGTCTATGAGTATACAGAAAAAAGAAACAACAATAAATTTGGCCCGTCTTCGATCAAATCGAGTTCATAGCGAAGTATACCACATAAGCGTAGAAAAAAACAAACTATTTCGTCGACTGACCTTATACAATTTACAAAATAAAAGCGTGGTCCAAGTGACCATGCAAAAAAAGGCAGTAAGCTAGAGTTAATTAAATTCAGCCGTTTAGGGCAATTTGGCACCCAAAAGGATAAGTGATAATAAAGAGCAAAAAATTTCGGCAGTCCGAATAAAAAAAAAACTGCAAACGTAATGCCATGATTCTTAACCATGTTATCTATGTTGAGTGCAGAAAAGAAAGAGTACCATGTGATCGATGATAATAGACTTGAAGAACACCGAGCAATTGATCGCAGGCCAACGTTAGAAGTATGTATATATTATGTTTTCCAATTTTATATGTTGCAAGAGAAGTATCATGGTTTTTAATGAGATATCTATCATTTTTCTCCGGAAGAACATACTATTTTTTTCTAGATGTACATACAAACATTGCAATGTTGTCATTGAAACCGACTTATTTGGTCAAAACCTGATAAAATGACAACAAAACGAGCAGGATCATGTACCTGTTGGCAATTTAGTGAAGGATTTTATCGCAAACAGTACTGGTAGAAAATCGGTTGACGATATGTCAGCAAGGCCAGCTAATTAGTACGACAGAAAATATTATTCGCAGCTGCAGATATCCGCCAAAATTTGCAGAAAGTTGATGATTTGCGATGTTGCCGTTGAAACACTCACACAAGATCTGAGTTTTCAGTTATTCTACGTAACATCGCAGAAACTCATGGACTACAGACCCTACCTCATATCATCATTCCATATGGATCAGCCATATAACATCACATTAGTCAATACATTATATTAAACAAAAATAGTATTAGGTGAGAGATGTTTATAAGCGATTCACTCCAAATCGCAGGGGCCATTCTTTTGTATAACTTTGTAAAGTGCACATGTCTAGTTCTGGGTTATAATAATTCAAGTATTGATCAAAGACTCGGCCTCTTACTATAGAGCAAGATCCCAGACCCGCCAGACGTTATTTATTTTCTGAGAAACAAAATGTGTGGAATAGAGTAGTGTTAGTATGTACTTTGATTATACGCATACTTGCTAGTTCGTTCCGAGCGACATTTTGACACAATGCATACTAAATATCAGATTGATTTTCCACCTAACAGCAAAATAAGAAATAGTGAATTGCAAGCATTGAAATCGCAATTGAAAGTCCAAGGAAACATGTCTTCTGGGCCTATTGAGGAGAATAAAGCTGCAGCTAAAGCTTCTTTCCAAATAAGCTACAGAATTGCACAAAAAAACAAATCTTTTTTCGATGGAGAATACATTAAGAAAATTAGTGTCAGATTCGCTGTTCGTTAATTTCAAAAATAAAAACGAAATTAAAAAAGCTATTCATGGTTTACAGCTGTCTTAAAAAAATGTGATGCGCCGTATAGACATGATAAGTAAAGACATAAACGAACAACTACATGAAGATATCGTCCGCTGTGTTGTTTTTTCGCTACGACTTATATACAGTCAACAGATATCACTGATACTGAACAATTACTTATTTTTATTCGGATGATCTTTGAAGATTCTACGACGAAAGAAGAACTGGTGAGAGTGATTTCCATAAAAGAAAAAACTCGTGACCTTGATATATCCACGGAATTCAAAGTATATATAAGCCAGATTAAGCTACATTTGTATAAACTCGTCTCAATGACAACTGATAGGGCTCCTGCAATGACAGTTATTCAAAATGGTTTTATTGTTCTTTGTCACAAGGAGGAAGATTTTCCAGACTTCATCAGCTATAATGCATAATTCATCAAAGTACTGGCTGGTAAGAAACTAAACACTAGATATGTGATGGATATTTCTTCCAAGATTGTGATTACTAGATTCAAAACATATTTAGATGAGGTAAATTCAAACATCGAAAATGTTGATATTTCGCAATTACAAGCAAGATTAAAAAGAGCATAAGATTGTTGGAAGAAATCTGAGACCATACAAAGCAACATAGAGGAATTAGAAGATGAAACTACAGATTTTAGTGATTAATTAGAAGAAAAACAATGGGAAGAGTTTGAATGTGCATATTTCCAAGTGATAAATACAGCCGTCGCTTATTTGCCACATCTACTGTCGGGCCACCTGCATCAAACGAATCTTTGCTAGCTCCACAAAGCAGTGATTATCAACCAGTGGCACAAATTAGATATCCGCAAATAAATTTGCACACGTTTGATGGTCTTTGAGGTGAATGGCTCAATTCCTGAGACACATTTGATTTATAAGTGCGCAATAACGTTCAATTATCTGGAATAGGAAAATTTAAATATTTGAAATCATGTTTGAAAAACGAAGCAGCAAAAGTCTTTCAAGCATTAGAAATTTCATCATCAAATTATGAAATGGCTTGGACGTTATCAGAAGAACGTTTCTAGAACAGAAAGCTCATCATTAATAATCATGTAGAAGGTCTATTTGACAAAACACCAATAAACAAGGAGTCTGCAGTAACTTGCTCGTTTGGAGCAATCAACGGAATACTGGGACACTTTAGTAATTCACATTATCACAAGCAAATTAGATCCATACTCGAGGCGTACCTGGGAGACTAATATTCAAAGAGACAAAATACCTATATCAAAGGACTTGGTAGATTTTTCATCCACTCGTGCGCAAGTTTTAGAGTTATTACACGGATCTTAACAAGTTGTGAAGTCATTCGAAGAAATGAACATAAGCAAGCCACGTTATACCTCAGCGTATGTAACGAATCCAGTGCCAATGTGTCCTTATTATCAAGCAGATCATGGTATTTATCATTGCGAGGATTTTTTAGAGTTGTCCGTATCAGATAGAATAGAAAAAAATCAAATCATTGAAACTGTGCTTGAATTGTTTTCGTGGAGGTCATATGTCCAAAGACTGTAGAGCAAGAGAATGTTGATATTGCAACAGACCACATAATTCATTATTAAATTGAACTCAAGAAAAAGATAATGAGGAAACACCCAGAAAAACAAATAAAATGATTCCTAGAATAGCAAGTTATTATTGCGAAAGGGCATCAAATCAAGTTCTTCTATCAACAGCAATCATTTTTATTCAAGACAATGAAGAAGTTCAGCACATGGTAAGAGCACTTCTAGACTCGGTGTCGCATTGAAGATTATGATAAGTTATATGAGCGTCTTGAATTGAAGAAGACTAGAATAAATCAAGATGTGAGTGGAATCAGTCAAGCAGTTATTTATAGCGGTTATCGTGCACAGGCACAAATCGAATCTCAATTCTATGGGTTTTCAGCTCAGTTGGACTTTCTAGTTTTCCTAAAAATTACAGAAGTTACCACCATGCCGCATAGATCCAAGTGATTTGAACATACCTAGAACCATCGAGCTAGCTAATCCAGCATTCAACAAGCCCGCGCCCATCGACATACTGATCGTTTCAGAAGTTTTTTGGAATCTGTTTAGTGTTGGTCGAATATCTCTTGGAAGAAACATGCTCATAGCACAAAAAACCAAGTTGAGTTTGATTCTAGCAGGTCCAATAATCAAATTGGATCAAAACAACAATGCTTCTTGTTATTTATCGATACAACAACTCAATACAAGAGTTGAAAAATTGTGGAATTTGGAGAATCAAGTCGCCCAGTATTCACATCAAATATTATCAGCAGAACAAAAACAATACGAAGATCATTCCAATAAAAATGTTACACGAAATCAAGATGGCAAATTTATTGTCAAAGTACCATGGAAGCTAGATGAAAATATTTTTGAAGATTCTTTAGAACAAACAACAAAATTTAGAGGAAAAACTACAGCATGATCCAGAGATAAGGCTGCAATATAATCAATTCATGGATAAATATCTTTATTTGGACCATATGGAAAAAGTGCATAACGAAAATCAAGACACAATAGCTTTTTATCTGTTGCATCGTGCAGTTATCAAGCAAGAAAGCATTACTACCAAGCTCCGTGTAGTCTTTGGCGATTCAGTCAAAACAGATAGTGGTTTTTCATTGAATGATATCCTCATGGTGAGTCCTACAGTACAACTAGAATCATTCACCATTCTTATAAGATTTAGAATGCATAAAATTGTGCTCATAGCAGATATCGACAAAATGTATCGCATGGTAAAAGTTCATGAAGATGACACTGAGTTACAAAGGATCTTATGGCGTAGCTCAAATAATCAACCATTGACTCTATCAAGGTTGCTTACAGTTACATACGGTATGGCTTCTACATCGTATTAAGCAACCAGATGCATGTTGAAAATATCAGATACAAATCCTGTAATTAGCCAAATTATAGAAGAAAATATTTATGTTGACAGTATAGTCTTACATATCAAATGCAAAACTCTTATACAGAACTTGACATTATTGACTTGAACAAACAAGAATCAATTGAGGCTCTTGGAATGAGATGGCAGCCAGAACATGATGTCTTCCAATATACCATGAAAAGTTATACAAATGAGATAGCTAGAATATCAGTTCTTGCAGAAACAGCAAGCATCTTTGGCCCTCTCAGATTACTTATATTTATAATCATTATTGCGAAAATTATATTACAACAAATTTGGCACGAGAAATCAGAATGGGATGGAGCTTTGCCCATTAACTTGCAAACAATGTGGGAAAAATATGAACGAGGCTTGAACTTTGTAAACGAAATCAAGATCGATAGAAAGATTATAACAATAGCTAATCGAGACAAATATGAAGTTCACGACTTCTCCGATGCCTCAGACAAAGCATTTGGTGCATGTATTTGTATCAGCGACAAATAATTCAAACCAAACATCTGTTAATTCATCATGTGCCAGAACAAGAGTAGCTTCTCTAAAGCAACAGTCATAACCACGGTTGGAGCTATGTACAGCACTTCCATTATCTCAACTGTATGCAAAAATAAGAAAAATACTTCAAATTGAATATGATCCTTACTTTTGGATTGATTCCAGAATAGTATTAGCATGGCTGAATGGTTCACCATATCAATGGCAAACTTTTGTAGCAAACCGCGTCCGTCAAATTTAGGAATTAACAAATTCAAATGATTGGAGTTATATCAATACAAAATCAAATCCTGCTGATATATTAACACAAGAATCAACATCCAAGCAATTGCAACACTCATCGCTTTGGTGGAATGAACCACAATGGCTTGAAGAATCTTTAGAGTCATGACAAGAGCTATTTTCAGAAGTACCTGAATCCAAAAAATCATTCACGTTAACATTTGTAGCAATACTTGAATATTTCTTTTCTATGAGGTCTTCAAATTTGCAAACATTAATCACAGTTACGGGATATATTATCCGATTTATTGTATACTGCACTCTGGAACATGATAAGAACAAGAGTAATTCAACATATAAGGAACTGGAAAATGCTACAAATACGATAATGAAGCATCAATCGTTTTAGAATACAATCTCTTATCAAAGAGAAAGAAGAATAAATGAAGGCGATGAGCTTTTATCTCTAAACCATATCATCGATGAAGATAGTATAATGAGAGTAGGAAGTCAATTAAAGCATGCAAACATAGACTACAATAACAAACATCCAATTATTCTATCATGAAGTCATCCATTAACAGACATAAATTATTATGTCTGTTATTAAACAGATGAGCACAAGAATATCATGCACGGAGGATGTCAAGCGACACTAGCGTCCTTAAGAGCACGATATTGGCCATCAGCTGAAAGAAGCATCGTTCGAAAAATAATTAAGAAATGCATACCATGTTTTCGAGCAAAACTAGATCAAATTGAATATCAAAAGGGGAATTTATCTGAACAACGTGTCACTCCCACATGACTATTTAATTCATGCGATGTAGATTTCGCAGGCCCATTTTTCATCAGAGAAGGAAATTATAGAAGTAAAAGGCTTGTAAAGACTAATTTATGTATTTTTATATGTTCAATCACAAGAGCAGTACATTTGAAACTATCCAGGAATCTAAGTACTGTATCGTTTATGAACTGTCTTCGTCGTTTTCTCAGTCGCTGTGCAAAATGTTCCGCTATATTTTCCGAAAACGGAACAAATTTTGCTGGCGCAAAAACTCCTCTCAGAAAATTACAATCCTTATTACAGGAAAACAATAAGCAAATTTTGGCAGATTATAGGAGGCAGCAGTGAAATCAGCAGAATTTCACATGACAAGAGTAATTTGTACAGCTAATTTGACTTACGAAGAATTGAATACTATTATAATACACATCGGAAGTTGTCTTACTTCCCGTTCAGTCACACCTATTTCAAATGACCCCAATGATTTGTACCCACTTACTTCAGAGCATTCCCTAATAGAAGACTCACTCAAAGCAATGATCATGAAAACATAAATTTAAATTTTTTAACCCGTTACAAAAGACAGCTTCAAATTTTCAAGAATTTTTGGGATCAGTAACATAAGGATCATTTACAGCAACTCCAACAACGTTTCAAGTGGAATCAATCCTCAACATACCAACTAGAAGTCGGAGCACTTGTTGAGCTACGTGAAGATAACCTTCCACCACTACGACGGCGTCTGGGACGAATAACTCAACTAAATCCAAGATGGCATCACTAGAGTGATCAGTGTGAAAGCGCAAAGTGGTGAATTGAAATGGCTTGTTTTAAAAGTATGTTTACTGCCTATAAGTTCATAGTTTATTGGACGCTTAGGCCTTCAAGGCGGGCGGCATGCTGGAGTCGCTGGATGTGCGACGGAATTTTTCGCACAGGCAAGCGCATTTAGTGAAGTATAGTTTGTACTCATTCATAGTACAGTCCACATATAGTTCATAACAGTTTATAATCTTATTAAGAATACAGCTGTGTAACATATTATTTGTGAATGATAATTACCCATAAAATAAACAAACAGGCAGATCGCACAGGATGTCATCAGTGAACAGTAGATCTTGGGTCTAACCAAGTTGACCACCTCTGCTCTAGAACATACACAAAGATCAGCATTCAGAGTTCAAGAGAAGTGAGTAATGTCTTAACGTACCTCTAGCACTTCGTATCTATAAATTGGCTGTCGGCACAAACTATGCGTGTGATCAAAGTACCGACTAACACTACTTTAATCCACACAATTAGTTTCTCAGAAAATAAGTAACGTCTGGCGGGTCTGAGATCTTGGACTACTAGCGCTACATAGCCAACTATAATAATCTTTTTTCAAATGGAACACTGTGCATGCAACCTCCTTCTCACTATCTATTTTCAAACACTCATGTACATTCCGGTGCCTATGCTACCATTATCAGAATACAATACAGAATTAGAAACTTTCACAAATACTTATACTGCAACTAGTGTAAGGCATGAAATACTTGAATCAATAGAAATACATAGTAGAAGGGTGAGTGGAGTCTAAATATACAAATATTTGTGCAAGAGTTATTTGGAAACTAGGTAAATGATAGAGAACATACTTACATGCTTACAAATTATTTGACAAATTTTATTAATGGATTTTCCAGTGGAGAAATATCAAAATTCAATTGATTGAATGATCCTGTCAACCAGATTATAGTGCTTGGAATCATTCAAAGTCTACAGTCTTTATGACAAATGAGAGCCATTTATATGAATGGCACATTTGTATATTGTGCCCAAAATTTCCAGCAACTTTTTACCATCCATGGAATGAAACACAACGACTATTTACTACTATTGTTTTGTTTGCTACCAAACAAAGAAAGAATAGCTTACGACATTTCATTCCAAACAATAATTGATAGATGTTGGGTATATCGGTGGATATTTTTTCCATTCAAGGTTGTTATGAATCTTTAATATGCATTTCCAGATTCGTTGAGATCACTTTGGCTGATTATTCCACCTCACTCAAGCGTGGTTCAGGAAGATTCTGAAATTTAGTCTCGTTCGCGGATGCAAGAATAACCAATCTGTGATTGGAGTGCGGCTCAGATGGACATTCGGCATAGATTTTCTACGACCAGACAAGGTACAAAAAGCCTATCGTATCATGGAACAGTACGTTGGTTCCTTTCTACAGTTGCAAAGATTTAGTGATTATTCGAAGAAAAACTACATAAATAAGGACGCAAAATATTCACTGTAGACATGGACAACAGACAATGTTTGAGATTACGAAACAACAAATGCATATCATTTCAACGTCTGCTTTTCAAGTACGCATCCTAATATTCATGAATTCGTCGGACAGTTGAGGGAGTTTATTGTGGAAGTGCTGAAGTACTAATTCAGTTATAAATAAGAATAATGTAGGGAAAAAAGAAGGAATCGCAAGGTATCAAGGAGAATACAGATCAGGTACAAGACATCTGTTTGATTATATATACAATAAGGTGAGTCAAAAATATCTTTTCCAATTTTCAAGAAGGCTCAGCAACTTAAAAGTGCCACAAGGTGTGAATAATTGAGAGAAAAAGTTTCATTACATCATTTTGAATTTCATTGCCTCCAGATTGTAATAGAAGTTTTTTAAAATAGTTGATTCTTGACGTCAGTTTACTGATACTTTTTTCAACTTATTCATTCCAAATTTTATGCGAAATAGTCTTTAGTAACGATTGATAGGACTACATATTGGTTGCTTGACAGGACTTGAAGACAAAAGATTAAGAAGGAGTTGGGCGCATTGTTATATGATATAAACGACGCGCGATTCATCGGTAGAACAATCAGTGTCGCGCGATGCGTAATAGAGTGTAGTTATTCCTTCAGCGCCATCGGAAGAATGGAACGCACTTGAATGAGTAAGAAGTGTCCTTTGTCTGGTGATTTATGTGATTAGAAAGAAAAAAAACATTTCACCAACCTATAAAGATATAATGAAATTTTATGATTGGACCAGACACAGGTTGAAATATGAGAGGAAAGCTAAAAAAGCGCCAACATATAAAGAAATAGAGAACATTGCTGTTGTAAAACTAATAAAAATACTTGCGATATTTTCTATTCCTTTAGTGGAGCTAGAGCGAATTAAGGTAATGTTATAAAAATATCTTTTCAAGAGCAAGAGCCTTCTCAAATCTCACCCAAAAATACCTGCAAATCAGTTAGAAGAGTTTCGCCTTGCCGGTAAAATTTTGTTTGATATTTTGGCTTGCAAGTGTCGAGATTTTCTTGAATGTACTCACCCTTAAAATAAGAGAATACCCACAAGAGAACACAGCTTCATAAAAAGCAACGAACAACCAGCCCAATGCTAATAGGTGACATAGACGTTAGCACAACAAAACAGATTACAAGAGCACTGAAAAGGTTGGTTATAGGAAAAATCTAGGAGCAAACATCAAAAAGTACCCAAAATAAGTACGGGAAAGTTGAGTAGCACATCTGAATCCGAATGTGTCTAATCGGATCGTGAGGAAACAACCCAAATTCAGTTGCGGACTTCAATTACTTAATCGGAGAGTAATACTACAACTGCAGTTGATTATGCTTCACTATCAAAAACATGAGATTGATTTGGAGTATCAGACCGGGTAGGAGCAGCTATCGCATCAGCTGTTCTGCATGCGTCGAGTTCACGAATAATTGACAAAAAAAAGCAGCGCCAAGAGAGAAAAAAAGCTTAAGAAAAAATAATTCCACAGCAAACTGTTTCACAAATACCCGCATTATACTTCGATGGGAGAAAAAGATCAAACTTTGATTATGTCTCAGAAAGATGGAAAAAAAATTATGAGCAACGCATACTTGAGGAGCATTTTTCTTTGATAAAGGAGCCTGACACGAGGCTTTCAGGTTACGTTACACCTACTTCAGGCACTGCAAAGTGTAAAGAACGAAAAATATGGAATTTTTTCATGAATGCGGATATATCAATGGACTATTTAATTGCAATTGGATGTGATGGCACTATGTAAATATTGGCAGATACGGCGGTACTAAACGGACGCTGGAAAAAAGATTGAACGGATCCTTACAGCGGATTATATGTTTATTACATATGAACGAACTGCCATTCATACATCTCTTTCAATACATTGATGACAGTATGTCCCGGCCACAGACATTCTCAGAGACAATTGGTAGAGAGCTTGAAAACTGTGAAAAAAGACCTATTACTCAGTTTCAACCTATACTGACAAACTTACCGGAGCTTTCTGCTGCAGATATTAGTACGGATCAAAAATACTTGTATAGAAAAGTTGAAGCAGTTTCATCAGGCATATTTGCCAGCTGTAGATGAATCGCGTCACTTGATTGAACTCATCGAACTAATCGGATATTTATCGACAACTTTGGAAGCCATTATCGACCCAGTAATTCAAAGGAACAGCAACTTCGCACACCCGGAAAATATATTGCTTGCAATGTTAACAGATCCCCAGCCGCACATCCGTGAATTAGCCGCATGTCGAATTTTGGAAGCTAGATCAGCGACATCAGATTAACTGCGTCTGTTACAGTTACAACAACTTTAATGCGAAAAAATATCACTGAGCCACCTATATTGAAATCAGTAACCAGAGTAAATCTACGATTGTTTATTGAACAGAAAAGAGAAGGCGAATAAGATTTATTACGTCCTCCTTGTCACACACAAGCAGTAGGAAGAGTAGTCAAAGCTGTGACTGAAGCTTCAGATACTTTACGCGATAAAATAGCAAGAGAAAGATTCATCAAAGCCCAGATAAACTTGAGAAAAGCAATGCCAAAATTCGACAGCAAGAAGGATTTTGCTACAAAATAAATCTTTCACTGTAAATATCATCCTGTATTATTTTTGTCGTAAAATCATTTGCAATGTTGATTACTCTTCAATAAACTAAATTACCATCAATTTCAGACTTTCGTTTAAAAAAAACGTTCAAAAGTGTAACTTTGTATGCCAAGCTTTAAAAATATTTTAACCATATTTTCTGACAACTTCTGCACAGAACCGGAGGCAAAAGATGAACTCCGATTGCTACCAAACTTTATGATTCATTTACACTAATTTGGCATCGTTTAGTCACTATGCTAGTACCGCCGTATTTGCCAATATTCACATAGTGCCATCACATCCAATAGCAATTAAATAGTCCATTGATATATCCGCATTATGAGCACGACAATTTTTTTCTGCTCATACAAAAGTGACCCATTCTAATATACAATGTCTCAAAATATCACAAGAAACATTAGCAAAAATATAAAAAATTATTCGAATGAAGATACAAAAAAAAATTAGAAACAACATTCATAATGTGTTACAACCCAGCAAAAACGTAGAGTGAAAATATTTCAAGAAAATCTATGAAGTAACAAAAAAAAAAAAACATGAAAACGTTATTTGAAAACTGAGTACATGTCTCAATAATTCGTAGAGTGTATAACATAACATACCTATGCGGCCGTACTATAATACCTATGCTTATATGGTTATATTGTATACCAATGTATATTGGGAGTTTGGGTCAAGTTGAAAAATAATTCAAAAAGGCTGGAATCAGAAAGATGACCTGTGAACGGGAACACTCTAATTGTCACAATTTCTTGTTTGCATATTAACGTATATATCCTTATTGCGTAGAAATACTAAATCATTATTTCCCGCAAAAAGAACAATTTCATGAGTATATAATGAAGCAACTGTCATTACTCCCAACTTGATGAAAATTCTCTTGCAATAGATTCTCAGGGAGGCACCCATCATACATTCAACAATTTTTTTCTGTGCGATAAATATTGTTTGAACATAAGGGCTGTTTCCCCAAAAAATGATACAATATATCAATCTATTCTAACCATGCGCAAAGTAATAGATTTTCAGTGAACTGATATGTTCTATGTTTCTTATTTTATAAATTGCATAGAAGGCTGTGGACAATTGAGCTGTTAAATGATGAGTCTGACTTTGACACTCCAAGTCAGGATCAATGAATAAGCCTAAGAATTTAGTACTTGGAGCTGTAGGAACGGATTTCTTATCTGAATACACAAGAGGATTTTCGAAAATTTATCACGTATGTTGGATGAAATTAGATAATTTTACTCATGTTAAGTATGAAGCGACCTCCAGCACACCATCAAGACATTGAAACCATTGAGTTTTGTGCTGCTAACGAAACCTCGGCTACAGAATCAGCACTCAGTATACAGAATGTGTCATCAGCAAACTGACTTAATCCCGTGTACCTTCTAGTCAATGCATCTTGAATGGTAGAGTGTGATATCTGTACCCATTTTCATCTGTTATTATTAGTCTATTGGCAGTTTTGTTCGCTTGGGGTCTGTGAGACCTCACCTTACCAATTACGTGATTTTTTGTATCCAAACTTACCTTGTTCTGGACGTTGTAATTGCGAGTTCACTACAAAAGCGAATGCAAAACTAATGATACGCGGTTTAAAGAGTGATTATAGAGGCACTGGCAAGACAACTTATTGTTTTTCATATGAGAATAAGAATTGGAAATAAATATCTATCTGGGATTCTATATAAAGCAGAATATTATTTTCATTCTGAAGAAAAAAAAATGTTGCTGAAGCACAAGAAAGTAAAGCAAATCAATTAGAGAAACGAGCCAGATGTGCTGAGTGTTCAGATGAGGAAGACCAGAAAATCAAGACAGCATTCATGCTGTTTGTCATCTTCCAGTATATGGCAGTTGCACGCGAAGTGTCTGCGAAGTTTGCTCAAGAAAACTCTTGTATTCTTTTACATAAGATTACAGGAATGTCACTGTATTCGATTTTCTGTTTGAATTTGAGTGTATATCTCATGTTGAGAATGTTCAGAAACGTGTCATGTTTGGATTGTAACAATTATCTGAACTCAAAGAATGTTAAGCCTCTCAGCTCTTTCTCTATCAATATTTGTGTGTTTCTGATAATATTTGTTTTTATGTAGAAAAATGTTTCATTTCAAATTCACCATACGTTCAACTATAACAGAATATTTATATAGTACTTATAAGAAATCTATTGGTTATTGTGATGCCATACATTTTAAGGCATTGAGCCTGGGATCTGATTGATCCCACTATACCAACGATGTTCCTGTAATTGTACCATACCAGTTACAGGTTGAAGGAAATCCACCTTAGAGCCTGTTTTGAAAATGGGAATAACTTTGGCAGCTTTTAGTATATCGGAAAGGACTCCAGTTTCTAGAGATGAATTCATTATACTACTCAAGAGAAGCGGTATGTAGGTTCAGCAATACGCAGCACAGAGCAGTGAGTTTCAGCAAAACCAGAGGAGTTTTTGCTGCAAATTGGACGAATTATTGAGGACACCTCATGCATATCGGTGGATGTCAAGTAGAAGCAATGAGTTATAATGGTTGCACTTTCAGGGCTGCTAGTGGAAGTCAGTATCTACATGACCAATCATTTTAGCAAAATGTTCACTGAACATATTCGCAATACTCTGCAAATAATTCTCAAGATTTTCGGATGAATCATCCAACTGAAGATCACGTTTGCTCATATTTTTATCAAATTCTTTGTTTGTGATAAACCCTATTGCTTTGGATTCATTCTGAGATTTCAAAATGAAATTTTTAATAGAATCTTTTCTTGTATTTAATAACAAATTACTGTATTGCTTCTTCTGTTGTGCAAGTACTGATGAAGATTAGCAGAATCATGCTGCATACATATTTCATATAGAACGTGAAGTTTATTACTTTCAGTTTTCATATTGTCAGTGATTCATGATTTTTCAGATTTTTGGGTGGGAAATTTGGTTACAGGATAAGCAGTATCAAATTAATTCAAAAAAATCATGGAACATATGGAATTTAATATTAACATCATTCACATTTGAAATATCTTGCCAGATTTATTTACTAAGTAGATAACATGAATAATTATTGTTACTGTGAAAAAAAATTCTTTTATAGACAGTTGATTTATCTGCAGGTGGGCAATATGAAATAGAAACTACTTCATGAGAATGATCTGACAAAATTGAGTGTATTGTATGACCTCTGAGATCGTGACAATCAATATTTGGAAGATATATAATGTCCCGTATCCGACTTTGATAAACAAATTGAAAGGGAAGGTCTCACTTGACTGGATATAAATAAGAGACTCATACTTAAAAAAATCATCAGATAGAGAATTGTATGCTTACTCGACTAAGGGTCGCGCTAGAGATAAGTTTAATGAAGAAAACGTGAGTGACAATGTTATATTTTTTGCAGAGTCCAGCGGATTGTTTCCTGAGAAAGCATAAGTTAATGTGTATCCCCATAATAAACTTAATTTGAATATATTGGTAGAACTATGACAGCTTGAGAATTGATAGATTCAAAAAGTATTAGCAAACATGAAGAATCCATTCTTCAAGTGGAAAACAAAACAGCCATCTCAATGGCAAAGAGCTATGAAAATTTGAAAAGAACGAAGCATATTGACAATGTTAGTCTAAGATCCGTTACAGATGTCGACCTGCAACGATCAAGTAACCGAATGAAATTTATATAGAATAAAGTATGTAACATAAATAATGATAATGATTTGCCTGAAGAAATTCGTTCAAGATTATGTTCGATTGAAAATTCGATAATTTTTTTCCAAATCATCACCGATCTTGTAACCAAAGAAATTCAACACTAATTCAATATTTAAAGCACAAAGAATATGCAAGCATAGAGCTGCTCACCTTCTTCTATTCTAAACTATAAAGTGGCCAGGTTTAGATAGGTGAATTTGAAGTGGTACAGAAAATGGCCAGCAGTCCTGTTTGCATATTCTATAAGCTTCATGCTTTCAACTGGTATTAAATATCTTTTGTTACAAGATCGTTAAAGATACGGAAGAATAACTTCGAACAGATACCCAAAGGAGAGTCATGAACGTTACAATATTAACGTATTCTATTGCACAAAAAAAAAATTCTGGCCGAATGACGAATAGAAGGACTAACTGTCAAAACTTCACGAGGGAGTCGAAGAAAGGGTATACTCCTCCATGAATCGTCCTCAAAAAGAGACTGTACAACGCACGCATTCTTATCAAGGCTGCAAAACATGGAGGTCGGCCCTAATTATCTACCTTTTTGTTCTAAATGTGCTTTAGAGGAAAAAAATACAGGAAAAATAGTGAAGCCATATTCCATGAAATTTCCCAGTTTTTCTTGAAAAAAAAAACATGAGTTTCACTTAGCTTGCCATCTCTTATCTTGGAATTTTTTCTTCCAAAAACAAATTTTCATTCAATCTCTATTTGACTTCGCAAATTATTTTGTGAGATTTTTTTTTTTAATTGTTCTGTATTTTTGCAATCCAACTTAGGTCTTGAAATAAAATTAATGTAGATTCATCTAATTTTCCATTGCATTCAATAAAACTCAAATACTTCCCAGAAGGTACTGAAATATATGGAAGGTCAGGATAATCTTTGTCATGTATGACCTTTCGAAAATTCAATAAGACTTTTATACACGTTTATGTATTATCATGGAACTAATTCCACTTCTTCGAAAGTAGGTCATATTTGCTCTGACAAACATGTTTTTCCGACAGTATTGAGTTATTCGGAAAGAGCCAGTAGGAGTTGGTATCTGGTAGAACGGCATTACATTGATCAATCTTCAATTTTCGTGTTTCCAGTGACAGACTCAAAGTTTTCCAAATAGTACCATTGTATCTTTACTAGAAGAAATTACTTCAAAGCTTCCAATAAGTTGGCAAATTGAATGGGGGAAAGATGCCTACTAGTCCAGTCGACATGTACTTAAATCCGAGACAACCGAGAAGAGTGCACTGAACTCATATTGGGCCAGAATCCACTTTGTCCAATTTGAGCCTGGTTTATTATTGATATGAAATCGCATGTATCCAGAGAATCTCATTCATCCATACTATAGTGCCGGCTTCGAGTAGGGGATTAAAGATCCAGGTAGTTTCGTGCCGAGATCGGAGCCGCCCCCCATGTGAATGTATCGGAATGGCTAAATCACATATTTTCACTAAGGTGTAGAGTTTGTGAAGCTAGGGCTTGTAGAAATAGAGAGTTTAGAGCTAGAAGCTTGGCTCCACATGAGATCTGATGACTTTTTGACAGAGCGAGCCATATGGTCTCGTCTTGGCAACATTTTACATGGAAATATTTTTGGTGGGATATCACTTCTTTTAGTAAGTTTTCATTCGACCATTATTTATTACAACAAGCCCCTGTATCAATTTCCAGACCTCTAGCATCAAAATTTGCGGATGTCTCATACAAACTTTCATCTCCTAGTTTGAGAGGTTGGGGGGGTGAAAGCTCCAAGTTGTTTGTGTACTAATACTAGTCTACATACCAAATTTCAGCATTCCAGGATTTCAGGAAGTAACCTAAGAATTTTGATAATCATCAGTGAGCGAGTCCGTGACGAAACCGGATTTTTTTTAGATATCAATAAAATCTAAAATTGAAGAGCTATGCAATTGAAACTTTATATTATGTTTAATAAGTCCACTATTGACATCATATCTTATCTGGTACGATCCAAGCCCAAGTTATGACGGTTTAAAAAGCGACGAAGCTCTTCGAGAGAAGATAAGTAGTGCTCTTGCGCTTGGCTCGTCTTGGCGAGGCTACTACCGTGCTTCCAGATATGGTGGCGTTGGTAGGCAGGGTAGGGGAATGAATGGTAGAAATGATGTGTGTATAATACCCAAATTCGATAGAGGTGATTATCAGGAGTGGAAGAAACGATTGACGGTATATTTCGAATTGAAAGTTTGTGATACAGCGTCAGAAGAAGAGCCCGATGAAACAAAGCCGGAAAGTATATAATCAGATATAAAAGCAAGAAACTATATTGTTGCATGTACTGTTGAATATGTAATTGACTGCTAACCTGAAAAAATAAAAGTATCGCGTTCGTGAAAAATAAAATAATGCTTGACTACAGGAAGGAAATTGATACTGAAACAGCAGAAGCAACGGAGCAGTCAGTATTATCCAATGCAAGTGTCGTGCAAGAAAATAACAATGAACATTGCAGCAGAAACTTCGGGGAAGTCTAATTTGTGGACCATAAAAAAAGGTTGCGTACTGGCTATTAAAATAAGCCTCACAGAGCAGAAACTTAGGATCTGTACTGTCTCAGTGGTCCCTAATAACATATTGACTAGCAGTAATAAACATCATCTCCGTAGGGTTACTTTACTCTTGATGAATTTTGCGGACTATTGCGGACTGGCTATTTAATTCAACTTTAGAAAGCGGGAGCTTGAAATCTGTAATGCTTGAATAATCCTTCTCATATATGAGCCAGCAATAACAAATATCATCTCCATAGGGTTACTTAACTCCTTGTGAATCTTGCAAACTGACTATTCAATTCAGCCCCACAGAGCGGAAACTTGGAATCTGTAATGCCTGAATGGTCCTTGATAACACATTAGCCAGCAGTAACAAATATCATCTCCACGGGGTTACTTTACTCTTGATGAATTTTGCGAACTATTGCAGACTGGTTATTTAATTTAGCTCCACAGAGCAGAAACATAGAGTCTGTTATGTCTGAGTTGTCCTTGATAACACATCAGCCAGCAGTATCATCTCGCTTAGATTACTTTCTATTGGCAAGCTCTGTGAATTATTGAAGACTGGCTACTTAATTTAGCACCACAGAGCGGGAACTTGGAGTCTGTTATGCCTGAATAGTCCTTGACAACATATCAGCCAGCAGTATCATCTCCGTAAGATTACTTTCTATTGGCAAGTTTGTGAATTTTTGAAGACTGGCTATTTAATTTAGCACCACAGAGCGGGCACTTAGAGTCTGCTATGCCTGAATAGTCCTTGATAACATATTAGCCAGCGATAACAAACATCATCTCTATAGGGTTACTTTACACCTGGTGAATTTCGCGAACTATTGCACTTACTATTTAATTTAGTACCACAGAGCGGAAATATGGAGTCTTCTATGCCAGAGCGAAAACTTGTAATCTGTAATGCCTGAGTGGTCCTTGATAACACATTAGCCAGCAGTAACAAATATCATCTACGTAGGCTTATTTTACTTTTGGTGAGTTTTGCGGACTGGCTATTCAATTTAGTCCCACAGAACATAAACTTGGAATCTGTAATTTCTAAATGGTTCTTGATAACATATTAGCTTTCACCAAGAGTGGAATAACTCTATGGAGATCCTATTTGTTACTGCTGGCTAATATGTTATCAAGGACCATTCAGACATTATAGATTCCAAGTTTTCGTTCTGTGAGGCTAAATTAACCCATTAAAGACTAGCGTTGCCATATGGAAACATTTTACAAGGTTTCTTTTATCACCACCTGTGAATTAATTTTTGAACTATAATTATTGTTCAACATCGCAGTCTGCAGCAGATAGTATAAACTTGTCGGTGGTACCAAATTTCTTATATTTATTTGAGTACTTGCTCTGAATTATTCATAAATTTGAAGACAAATAAAAGTGAGCATGGAACCTATCGACTTCAAATTAGTGTAAGTGAAATTTCTGTTATATGAATCTATTTTCTAACTAAAAGTTTTCAGGTTGGATTTCTGTAATAGTCATTTCATCTAATAGTTACATTTATATATGTTTGAAGCTTATAACACTGAAGATATTCTTTCGTGAATTGTTGTGTTGCCATACGGCAACGCCAGGCTACAATGTGCTCAAAATATTCACTTTTTGCAGCGGAGGTCTCGCATTGCAAGAAGCGCTAGATATTGTTTATTCCGATGATAATAATACTGGAGATATTTACATTGAGCCTCCAGATCCCAGTGAACTCACTGATGAAGATTCTGCAGACGAAGATGATGGCGGTTTGGTTGATAATTTATCAGGTAACCAGTTGAGAGCTGGAGCAGAGGTTGAAGTTTTTGAAAATGAGGCTTCAAATGAAACTATTGGACCAACTCCAACTGTATCAGATGAGAATTTGAAAGTCGATTTGACAAACATTATTTGGGAAAATGGTGACTTGATCTACTCAGAGAAACCGTTTCCTGAACCAAATTATGAAGATTTCAAGTGCCTAACACCGACTGAAATTTTTGAGTTGTTTTTTGATGGAGAAATTCTGGATTTACTGGTGACAGAGTCAACAGTAAATCAGCAGGAGATGAAATGTTTCCTAGCAGTTCTTATATTATCTGGATATAATATGGTTCCTGGAAAGAGATTTTATTGGGACACTACAGGCGATATCGGTAATGATTTAGTGAAAAATTCAATCAGGAGAGATGCCTTCATTTCCATATTCCGCTATCTGCATTGTGCCGACAACAATAAAATTGATGAAGCAGATAAATATTACAAGATCCGACCTCTTATAAAATTATTGAAGAATAAATTTTCGAAATATTTTATTCCTGAGGTTGACATTAATTACGACGAATCAATGATGAAATATTATGGACGTCATTCATGTAAACAATTTATTAGAGGTGAACCTATACGATTCGGCTACAAAATTTGGAGTTTGAATACAAAGAGCGGTTATCTTATAAATTTTGTACCTTATCAAGGTAATGATCCAAATATTTCAGTAGATTATCAGAATGCATTTGGAAAAGCTTCTGCTCCCTTAGTCACAATGATGAACGAATTGGATCATGAGAAGCGAGATTTGCGGTACCCAATATATTTTGACAATTTATTTACCAGCGAACACTTACTTTCTTATTTGAAAAAAGCTGGATATGGTGCAACTGGAACAATAAGGGATAACCGTATTCCAAAGGACTGTCCTTTACTCAATGAAAACTCTATGAAGAAAAAATCAAGAGGAGAATGGGTTTCAACCTTAGATAAAACAAATGGAATTATATTCGTCAGATGGAATGACAATAGCATTGTGACTGTTGCTTCTACTTCGTACGGTGTAAGTCCTCTAAACCAAGTGAAAAGATACTCTAAATCTGAAAAACGCAACATACAAATTACAAGACCTTATTGCATTGGAAAATATAACTCTTCCATGGGAGGTACAGATTTGATGGATGAAAATATGTCTCGCCATCGAATCAATATTCGAGGTAAGAAATGGTGGTGGAACCTATTTACGTGGCTGGTAGATGTAACAGTACAAAATGCGTGGATCTTGCATAAAAATTCAGGAAATAAATTAACACAGTTACAATTCCGTAGGGAGATAGTTCATACGTATCTAAAACAATTTGGGAATCCTCCAAATATAGGTGGTCGCCCGTCTCTTAGTGGTTCAAGTAGATCCGATTCAAGAATTGGGGATGATTTGAGATACGACAATTACGGACATCTTTTGGCACAGACTGCAGAAGGAAGAAAACGAAGATGTGCCAATGAAAAATGCAAGTCAATAATTAGAACATATTGTATCAAGTGCAATGTTGGCTTATGTTTAGAATGTAACGTTAATTTTCATACTAAACTATAATAATATATATATAATATTGTTTAAAAAATTGCTTTTAATTATTATTTGATCTCCATTCATTCAAAAAAATTAAGTAAGAATGAAATTTAGAACAAAAAATTAACTCCGTTTATGGGTTAAATAGCCAGTCCACAAAATTCACCAAGAGTAAAGTACCCTTATGGGGATGATGTTCATTTCTGCTAGCTGATATGTTAACAACGACCATTCTGGCATCACAGACTACAAGTTTCCATTCTATGGGGCTGAATTGAATAGCCAGTCCGCAAAATTCACCAGGAGTAAAGAGATGATGTTTGCTACTGCTGGCTAATATGATATCAATAAGGACCACTCACGCATTACAGATTATAAGTTTTCGTTCTGTGAGGCTGAATCGAATAGCTAGTCCGCGAAAATAACCGAGAGTAAAGTACCCCTATGGAGATGATGTTTGTTACTGCTGGCTAATATGTTATCAAGGACCTTCTAGACATCACAGATTTCAAATTTCTGTTCGGTGGGGCTAATTTGAATAGCCAGTCTGCAATAGTCCGCAAAATTCACCAAAAGTTGAGTAGCCCTACGGAGATGACGTTCATTACTGCTGGCTGATATGTTATTAAGGACCACTCAGGCAGTACAAATTCCAAGTTTCTTCTCTGTGGAATTAATTTTAATAGTCAGTCCGCAAGGTACTACCAGAAACTTCGACAAGAGAGGAAGATACAGTTTCAATAGAAGTCAAACTTCAAGAAATAACTTCAACCAAAGTTTTTACAATAACAAAAAAGATGTTCAATGCTTCAGGTGTGGGGGAATATGGACTTATTGAGAAGTTTTGCAGGTCAAATAATACAAGAGCAAGAGGAAGATACCAAAGAAACAATTCAAGATTCAATTCAGAGACTTCAAGGTCTGTGAACAGTACAAGTATACCAGATCAGTCTTTATATTTTTCTCATTGTTAAGCTTTTTCAAGTGGAACTGTTCAAATTAAGAACAGATCACGAACAGATGTCGAATGGTTGTTAGATTCTGATTATATTATCACATAGTAATGTCTAAAGATTTTTCAAGCGAATACAAGGAAATTGCCAACAATAATATTAAAGTATTGTAGATAATGGCCTTCCACTAGAGGCAACAGCAGTAGATAAGGTAGAAGTACATTTTGAAGAGAATAAACATGATGTGAAGACTGAAATTAATAATGTATATTGTGTGCCACACATAAAAAAGAGCCTATCAAGAATCATTGTCGAGCAACAAAATAATATATTGTATAGTTTAAAACATGCTGACATATATAATAGTAAAAATTAACTTCTAGTTGGAGCTAAGAAGATGAGTTATTCATATCTTATGAATGATCTGATCAAAAAAGTAAATTCCAATGCATCAGCTAGCGTGAATTCAAGTATTACAGCAATGACGAAAGAAGAAAATTCAAACATGAAATTTGTATAAATAGTAAAATGAGTTCACCCTAATCAAATGAAAAACTAGGAACATTTTTTGATTCAGATTCAAATTGACTCTGAATTAGATATAATCATGCAATTAATTTCTGAACGGTTTACAAACACAATATTTGCGCAATTAAGAATTTGATTGAGTGATTTAGAATCATAAGTTAATTGAAAAGGTTGGCAACATAATTAAATACGGAAAAAGCTTCATGCTGATGTTATATGTATTCGGCAAAGGAAATTGAAAGGCACAGAGAACGAGGGAAGAATTTCACAGCGCGAGAAGAGACAATAGCAATTGATATTGTTACAAAGATCTCGTCTTACGGTCTTTTTTGTACAAATTTTTTCTCATTCCATACCTATGTCGCCATCTGTATAACAAATTTGCACCAATTTTGTAAATTAGTACGTGCGTATGACTTGTTATGATTTTGTAAGTATCTATTATTTATTCACTTTATTCCAAATTTAATATAATTTTTGCTAGTGATTTCGTTTGAAGGCGACCTACGTTGTTAATCTTTTGACTTCCAAATTTAACTCTGTCATCCTTGATTCTTTGCTAGTTTTTTGGGCTCAAAACCTTTTTACAACTCTGAAATTCTCATACTAAATTAATATTTTTGCTCCAAGTTTATTTTTTTTCTAAATTCTACGCTAGCGTAGGCAATAGCCGTTTCGGTCGAAGGAGCTGGCCTCTTTCTCTTTGGGAGGTTATTATTACTTCTTGTCCTTCCTCGGGAAGATTAGTTTAATTATTTCTAATTTTTCATATTCAGATTCGTTTTGACAATCATGACAATTGAGTGTGTTTCATTAGCATGTTCTAGTTGCTACCTGCCCTAGTTCATCATAATATTCCGTCCACAAGAGTAGACATTCTTCTTTGTGATTTTCCGGCTTTTTGTATTTCTGTTTTAAATTTGTTTTCACTACCAAACGCGATCAGGCGGATATCGATTCGGTGATACGCGATTTTTTCTTATATATATATACGCTTGAAGTTAAGAAACCTATGTTCCTCCCAAGGTCGGTAGACTATACAGATTACCTCAATCAGTTAGCTTGTGGGTATCGCTGAGCGGTGTACAGAGGGAGCACTACGTCACTGCTAGCCCTGTCTTCTCTTAGTCTATATCTTGCTTACATTGTTTACTACAGGTGTTCTCATTTTCAACTTATTTCAGCATTAAAAAAGGTTTAAAGTCAGTTTATAAGTTTTGCATTGTGCCTGAATGCAAAATACTATCAAAAATGTACCTGATTAAGTATTTTTTTCAATCTAGACAGGTTTTAAAATACGTAAGAAATGATGTAAGGCTATCAGAAGAGATGAAGTGTCATAATAAACTTGACAGATCATGAATAACATTGCGTTCATTTCTGAATGAATCGCCAAGAATTTCAAATTAGATAAGATGCCTTTCCAATTTGTACTTTCGATTCCAAGCTATGTCAATTGATTCAAGATTTTCCATTTGTCATATAACAGATAATTTCATGGTCTCTCATCATCATTATTTATTATTCAAGAGCGATTAATTTACACATGTATATTGGACTTATTTCATTCGTATATCCTTTTTGCTACAGGATAGTTTAATCTTATTTATGATTTACTTTTTGATTCTAACCAAAAATTGTTAGTTTATTTGACATTTAACAGACACTCGCATCGTTCCACTTGAAGCACCAGCAGCATTGACCCTAAGTTAGTGGAACAGCAAAAACCGCGGTCGTGAGCGTGAGCGTTGCGGTCATTAAGTGGAACTGACACTAAATGTAATTAGTTTTAGCAATAAGATTCAGTGTATGTATGCGGCTTAGTTTACTGCTCATCATATTTCGGATTGTATCTATTAAAATAGCGTACATGATGTATTATCGAATAATTACTTTGCAGTGCTCACTGTTCTTACTCCAGCAAACGTAAAATTTGGATTTGGAAGAAAATAAGACGACATCATGAATGGATCTATTCTTAACGGATTATCCGATTGTGCTTTCACAAAACCACTGTCTTAAATGATTTATAATCTCACTAGGATGCTAAAATTACACTTAAACAATAAATGAATTTACAACACACACGTTATTACTATGTTTTCTAATCAAAAGCCTGCAATGACATACAAATGTAGGTAGTATTAGTAGTATCTGACGTCACATTTCGTTTAATTGAAGATATTGAATACCAAAATGATGGTTTAGTACAAAAGTCCGGCCAATATAAATTCGGAAAATAAATATTTGTATCAAATTTAAATTTAATGCATATTCCCTATTATAAAAGTTTGGTCCAATAATAATTATCATATTGATTTAAAAAAAAATATTATTAATGTCTACTTTCACTAATAACAAGTGTAAAGATATTGTATTGGCCTACGGTGAAGCTCAGGAAAATGCTGCTCTAGTTATACGAATTTATTTGGACCATTTTCCAAATCGTCGCCTCCCAAACATTTGCACTTTTGTGAATATGGTCCAGCATCTTCGAGATCACAGATCCTTTGAACCTGCTAGTCAAGATAGTGGTAGAACACGCCCTGATCACATAGCAAATATTGAAGAGGTTGTTTTGGAGAATGTCGAAGCTCAGTCAGGGTCTAGTACTCGAAGATTAGCACTGCAACAAAGAGTGTCACATATGACAATTTGGAGGATATTGGAAGAACAACAACTCCATCCCTATCATGTACAGAAAGTTCAGTGCTTACTGCCTGGAGATCTACCGCGCAGACGCCAATTTTGCGAATTGATGCTGGGAAAAATCACCGAGCAGCAGAATTTTCTGTCAAATGTATACAGATGAAGCTGGATTTACCAGGGAGAGTATCTTCAATATGCAAAACACGCATATCTGGTCAGACGAAAATCCTTACGCTGTAAGGAAAATTGATTTTCAGCAGAAATTTAATCCAAATGTTTTGGCCGGTATTATTAATGGACTTCTTATTGGCCCTCACATAATGCCTTCACGCCTAGATGGCGAGGAGTATGTATATTTTTTGAACAATGTGCTTTTTGAGCTTATAGAAGATTTGCCTTTGGAAATTCGTCGAGACAAGTGGTACATGCATGATGGTGCACCTTGTCACAATGCACTAGTAGTACGAAATAGGTTAAATGAAAAATTTCCAGCACGATGGATAGGACGAAATGGTTCTATTGCGTGGCCTGCCAGGTCGCCAGATTTGAATCCAGGTGACTTTTTTTTTGTGGGGATACATGAAGCACTTGGTAAACTCAGATCCTATTGATACGATACAAGTTTTGCGAGAACGACTCGAAAATGCAGCTGTAAGTTATTACGTAAAATTTGAATGCTAAGTTTAGAATTACTTGGAAAAACTGTACGTAAGTCTGGCTCAGACTCAGGGAAATAATAGGGTGAAATGAGGCTAGCTTCAGCAAAAGATATACAATAAAATATTGATAAAGAAATGAATAATCGATATACAATATAATATTGATGAAGAAATAAATAATAGTAGTTAACCTTATTTTTCTCAAGGTATACAACCACAAAAATGTCTGCAACTAAGGTGTTGAAAGGAATAATTGGGAAGCAGGAGAATAGGTGTCAATATTTTGTTCGTCAGCGTCAATCTGGTTGCTGACTTCCAGATAATTTAATATAACTCAAACAGCAACTTACCTCGAGCTTACTGAGAGAAATTACGCTCTCTTCTACACTGCTGAGAAGAAAAGTATGGGCAATTTTCATTCAATAAAAAAAAAACTAGGACTTACTCCAAAATAGATGAAATTAATTAAGTAAGTTCGTAATTTTTTTTTGACAACGCACCTAAGTACTGAAAAAGTAAAAGTAGATGAATGAAAGTAATTGAAATGAATAATTTCAAATTACGCCCTCAAATAACGCAAGAAACAAATAAATGAAAGTATATAGTAGGTCTTACAATTACCTAATGCCTAAGTGGCACAAAAATAAATGAAAGTAGATAAACTTCTCTAAAATAGGTTAGAGCCCTCGACGTTGTACAAATAAGTACAAAGAAAAAGTAAATGAGAAAGCGGTACAACTCGCGAGTACGTCTATGAGTATACTGAAAGAACAACAACAATAAATTTAGCCTCTTTTTGATCGAATCAAGTTCACAGCGTAAAAAAAAAAAATACTACTTCGTCGACTGACCCTATACAAATTACAAAATAACAGCGTGGTCCAAATGACAACGCAAAAAAAAAACAGCAAGCAAAAGTAAATTGGATTTAGCCGTGTAGGGCGGTTTGGCTACCCAAAGTGGATAAATAATAATAAAAGAAACTAATATCGGCGGTCCGAATATAAAAAAACAAAACCACGAACGTAATGCCACTTAGCTGTCACTCACGGTTGGTTGCTGGAGCTTTTTGACCTCTATTGGTCTGTCACACCAAGTTGGACGCCTCAAACTGATATTTCTCGGTCTAGACTGGCTCAGGAAATCTGGTGACGTCACACCAGGGTCAAAGATTGGAAAAAATGGTGCCTGGTGGTGATATCGGGTACTCCGAAGCTGAGATGTTGCATAACAGTTATTACCGGATCCAGTAACAGTTGCAATAGAACAATAACTGATTTTGACATATGTGAGTTATCAATTCCTTCAAATAAACTCTGGAATAAAACCAATAATTATCAATTCTGCCTACGATTTCACGGGCAGTTCATGATTTGCTCAGCGAATTCATTTGGAATGATTTCCGAATTATAATTTTTCACTAAAAATTCAATTATTGAGTAAGTTCCATTAGATGACCGCAACGGTCACGCTCACGACAGCGATTTTTGCTGTTCCACTAACTCATGGTCAATGTGGCTGATGCTTCAAGTGCGATGCGAGTGTCTGTAGAATGTCAAACAAACTGTCAATTTGAAGTTAGGATCGAAAAGTAAATCATTGAGATTAAACTAACCTGTAGCTAAAAGAATACACGAATGGAATGAATCCAATATGCCTGTTTAAATTAATCGCTCTTAAATAATAAATAATGATAATGAAAGACCATGAAATCATCTGTCATATTGACAAATGGAAAATCTTGAATCAATTGACATAATTTGAAATCGAAAGTACAAATTGGAGAGGCATCTTCTCATTTAATTTACACTTCTTGGCGATTTCTGCAGAAATGAACACAACGACCGCTTCGACCTACCTTTCAATCGCGGGGGTTGTGCGCTTGAAGTGGTCGATATCAACGAAGTCATCTATGACGTATTTATCATGGAAGTCAAGACCGCGATCGTCTTGTGGAACGATTATTGAGGCGACATGAGCGTTGCGGTCATCTAGTGGAACGTACCCATTGTGGTTATACTGATGTATTTAATGTCAAAGTATTATGCACTTATACATTATAATGAGAATACCATGAAATATTTAGAACTTATTGTTTATCTGAAACGTGAAACAGCAGATGAGATGAATGAAATACAATAACTCATAAATGGAGCACCTGTGTATTAGTTTTTCTCATATTATTACAAACTTCACACTCAGGTCGTTTCAATAAAGTATGCCCTGTGAATCGATCTGCTGAATAAATGAAATGTTGTATCATATATTCCAGAAAATATTTAAAATCAATCACCAAATTCAGTTTAATACATTTATAGGTTATATTTTCTGTTTTTCAAGAATATAATCTTCAAAATTTCATGTAGCAATATTCATATTGAATTATTCAGTGGATTCATTAACTCAGAATTGCATTCCATGTAACATTCCACCGTTTTCTTTGAATAAATCGTTGACTGATTTCCTCTTTATGCTTCTGATGAAGTAAGTTGAGAACTATTTTTTGAACTGCTCGTAGATGGCAGCACAGTCTGCTGTCGCAGATTCAGACAATTCAAGTTAGCTGATTCAAGTGCAATGAACTTGTGCAGACAATCTATGATTAAGAAATATACTATCCGAAAATATACGTGAATTCCCTAAATAAAAAGCAAATTTCTTAACAATGACATATAAATACGACTAAAAGACCAAATTGTTGATTACAAAGACAAATTCGGTCTTTCTTCCAACATATGAAGTAATGGAATTATCGAGGTGAGCTAATATAAATGTATTGCCAAAACACTGATATTCTTTCAGTTTCAAATGAATGATTGACAAGACTACGATGGCTCAAAGTTGCAAAATACTCCTTTCAATCGACAGCTGTCTGACACAATCTGTGAGTTTGTTTGTTTTTCATAAATCCGTAAAAGGAACTTATATTTGTTTGCTTTTGCTGTTTTGAACTGAGAGTATTTTTGCTGTTTTGAACTTGAATATTTTTTGAATAATCTGCCGAAGAGTCGCCGCTGGGTAAGTCTCCATTGACTTCACAGTGTTAGATTGTTCTACCGTAGAATCACCGCGAGAGAAGTCCTTGTTGATTTCGCAGTGTTTGAATAATTCAACACTGCTGGCGATGTCTTTGTTGATTTCACAGTGTTGGATTAACTTAACGAAGCGTCGCCGCTGACGAAGTCTTCGTGATTTCGCAGCATTAGATTGTTTCAATTACCGTTGAGGGGGTCATCATTGGCTCAACAGCGTCGAGCAAGTTAATGTAAAGTCACTACTCAAAAACCAGTTAGGTTTCACAAGCGTCGAAGATAAGTTAATCCATCGTTTGGGAAATCGCTTCACGATTTGTTTGTATTAAGGTTTCTCGTCGTCTGCGAACACCTGAGTCCGTACTGCGACCGCTGGTGTCGAGTGTCATGTACAGCCGTCCCATCACGGTCAGCCAAGTTATCTCCGTGCAAGTTCCCGTAAAATCTATGTTCTATATTCGTCGTCGTCGTATTTGTGTGTACATAAATCTCATTGTGATACCTACCTCCTGATGATCATTTTGACAACCCTGACCCTTTCCTTCTGAGCTATCCAGTCGTCTGCCTTAGAAATTGCGTCACCGGCCGCATTGGCGCCCGCGCACACCGTCAGCAGTTCTGACCGCGACGCCTAAGTTAACAATCCCGCCATCAGCGAGGCAACCGTTACAGGAGTGAAGAAAAAAAAAAAAATATATATATATATATATATATATATATATATATATATATATATATATATATATATATATATATATATATATATATATATATATATATATATATATATGAAATCTATTAGTTATCCGTGAGAATTCCATTTTTAAATCTAAAGAAGCAACTCGTTTAATTTTTTTAGGAAATTTCTATGATTAATTTTCCATCATATAACTTTCCTTCGTTTGTCACTTTTATAGCCAAGAAGAAGTTGTGAGTGAAATTCATCCCCAATTCTGTAAAATAACCGTTCATTAGAAATCTGAGACTTCTAGTAAAGGTACATCGATAGATGAAAATGATAAGAGTCATCAAGAGTTCCATTCTGCATTAAGAGAGATCTTCAATATTATTGTTTCATATGGGATGTTCAAAGAGGCAAAATGGTAAAGGTTATAATAGCCTTAACGGTTACGGAGTCTCCTGGTAAAATTTTAGACTATGATACAAGAAATAGAAGATGTCGTGAAAAAAATGAAGGCACTCAATATGAACCTAATTGTGTGCATCCCAATAAACAAACGTCTATTGATTAAGCAACCATTGTCAAAAATTTGAAGAATCATCAGTCTGTCTTCTTGAGCCAGTAAAGCAATGTGGCATCGTCTATATTGACATGAAGACTTCCGGCTTTTCACAGTCTGCTGGAATTTTGCAAATTGCTCCTAAAGGTCAAGGACATTCATTTTCTGTGTATATCATTCCCAGTCAATCTAATACAGATGCTGCATCAACTGTGACGGGTTTGACAAATGTTAGCGGAGAATTATTTTTGCCAAACAAAAGAGTGAAGTCTATTCCTATCAGAAAAGCTTTACTAGATTTCAAAGAATTCTTGAATGGTCTACCTCTACCAAGTCTACTAGTTACTCATAATGTCATATTTGATAGTCGTTTCTTGAATCAGGCAATCCTGAAATATTCAGAAATCAAAGAATTCAAGAATGTAGTTGTTGGATCTTCTGACACATTATCTATTCTTGGAAAAAATTTCCTACTTTTTTCAGAAGCTACGTCTTTCAATGATCAGTTATTTTCCATGATAAAATTGGAAAAAGATAAATTGATAAAAAAAAAAACATTGGTACCTTTGCAAGATGTCATTTCTGCGGGCACGAGGAAGAAAATGGCTCAAGCTGGAATAGATTATGATAAACTAAAAGATGTATATGCTAAAGAAGAACTAGTATCAATAATGAATCTGCAGTCAAAAGTAGATTCTAATAGAAAAATTCTTCTTACCAGAAGTGAAAACATTCTAACAAGTATTGTTCAGTTTTACCAAAGAGAAAACTCATAATATTGCGATAAAATAAGTCCAAAGAAACTACATATTTTTCTATTTCATAAAGTTCACTTAATTACTACGCCCAAGATCCCTCTTCCTTCCTATCAAGGTTTGGCGATCAACCGGTTGCCCAGTCTGCGTTGAGGTCGCCTGGCGCCCAACGTGGATCGTGTTTTGTTATCGACAAGGCTATATTTATTATCGGTTGGCGCATGTTCATTATCAGTTACGATATTCAGTATCGGTTGGGCCTGTTTTGTTATCGGTTTGTCATTTTGTCATCGGTTTGCTATATTTATTATCGGTTTAATTTGTTTATTTATTATCATTGGGTAATCTCTTTTATCGGTTGGATCCATTTATTTATTATTATCGGGTTCAGTTTATTGAATTTTGCAAAATTCATTATTCGATTATTAGGGTGTTATATTCTTTATCGTTAAATCATTCATAATTTCTTCATTCGTTTACCATTCATTCATACATTTATTCATTCATTATTATTGACTATTTATTTAGGTATTATCTTCTTGAAATACAAGAAATTGGAAGAAGCTTACTTACAAAATGAAGAAGATGCTATAATAGGTCTATTATCTAAAAAAATAAAGATGGGAGATCCTTGGTTACTAAGGCTCAGTATCTCAGTGTTCGGATTACGAAAACTGTGGATTGATTTTTGCAGCAACGATTGTAAAAACAATTGTTACTATAGTAATTGAGCTTCATTTAAGTGATCTATAGATTAAACTAAACCTGAAACACTGGGCCTAAGAATCAAAAAATTCTGAGGAATATAATTGAATCTTTCAAAAACAGTCATAAATAAATTTCAATTTCTTTTTAAATTTTTATACATTTATCTTTCATAAAATTACAAACAGAAAATATAGATTTTATAAGATTTGACTCTGAAGTTGACAGAACGAAGATTTAGGAATTTGACGGTACAAAACATGTTAAATATGTTATTTTTAAACACGATTTACTCATTAACCGAGTGGACGAGCTTGTTGAGATTCCGGTTATAATTATAAAATATAATGAGGAATATATTTTCGAAATTTTGAAGGAATCTATCAAAAAGTAATAAGTGCCTAGAACACCTTAAACTCACAACAATTTCTTGAATATATAGCCTAAAGCTTATTGTTTTGTGGTAATGATTTCCTGTCCCTCAACTTGGAAAGAGCTCAGCTCTCGACTTGCGAGCTCAGTGGATCTTCCATTGACAGCTTTGTTGTCACAGGATAGGAGATTTCGGGCTCTAGACTTGCTGGCACTTTGAATTTCTTCTATTGTTGGCTACGTTGTTGAACTCGTACGGAAATCTCTGGCACTAGCTTTGCTGGCTCGACGAGCATGTTCCGATTTCAAAAATTTTAATCCGGACTAACTACTAAAGTACACGTTGAATGATTCTCAACGAATTGGACCATTCTGGTATTTGAATCAAATCAACTTCCGGATCCTAGGAACTGCGCCAACTATATTATAATCCAACAACTTCACTTTTAAAAATCAACTTAATTTCTTAATAGACTGAGAAGTAATGCGTTAAAACTATTAACAGGCTTATTCTCTAAGCAATCGTTGAGTCGTAACGATTCGGTATGTGGCGAAATTTCGTTATCATGACGAAAATTGTTAAAATGGTATTCTGTAACTTGAAATTCGTTATTTCTCAACAAAAATTGATAACGATTTTCGTTAAGATCATATAACATTAACGAAACCAAAATAGCTGTCGTTGAATTTATTAACAGTGCTTTTCCTTCGTAACACTATTTGATTTAACGCAAATCAATGGATAATAATCCTGAATTGATACTGTTTCTACAATATCTGGAAGAAAATGATGAGAGATAAAATTTTAATTCGAATAGATATATAAAAATAGCCTAACCCGAAATTTTAATTTCTGCAACACGGAATTTGCGCATTTTACATTCACACTCACTGGATATTAGTAACCCATTCACAGTACCTGAACAAAATTTTCGTAAATTATTTCGATTATCCAGAGAAGCGGGACAAGATTTTGTGAATGAGCTTTTACCACTGATGGAACAAAAGGTACGATTAACTGCAATATCCAATGTTTTAAAAGTATGTAACACCTATAATTACGTTTTATTTTATATGACAGAACAGTATAAAATATTTTAACTCTTAGATTTTGACAGCACTTCACTTCTTTGCTAATGGAAGTTACCAAAAATCAATTGGAAAAGATTACAATTTAGCATTAAGTCAATTGTCAGTAAGTAGATGTATAACTAGCGTAAGCACTGCCATAACTGAACACTTGCTTCCTAGATATATCAAACCCCCAACAACAGATCAACAAGAAGAATTGACTAAAGAAAAAAAATCTACATAATATTTTTCATTTTATATTGACGCTGATGTTTATTCTTTTCATTACATTCATATTATGTCAAATTTTGACTTGAGATTATTCAAATATTGTCGACAGAATTACCAATCTTAAATTTGATTGTCAAAAATAATACCGATTTCGTTATTAACATTGACAAGGTCACATAAATAACGAATGATGTTACAGAATACGAATATAACGAATTTCGTTATCCAATGAGACCGAAATCGTATACAACGAAAATCGTCATGATAACGATCTGTTATTTCGTTATTTTACAGAATAGGCCTGTTAATGCCTCTATTTATACATTCCCTCTATCTTGTGTGACGTGACTGATACACTTTATTCTAAAACAATAGATAATAATTGTTTAAAAATGTGGAATTCGGATACATGATCCTCCATAACTTAAAACTTGTTCAATGATTGCGATCGGCTAAGCCCGAAGTGCAGTTTAATCGAAACATCCTTTGAATATTTAGCATAAATCCAAAACGATTGAACGTAGAATATTAATATTCAGTATTCAAGACGATAGTACCGTCTTGATGGTCATATCCTATTTTCATTGAGATCGACCGAGCTGGAAGTGCACTACACATAACAGTCTTTTGGACTTTTTCGCATACATTTGAAATGATCGACTGTAGCATTGCCTACTATTTTCATAACAATAGACTAGCCCGGAAGTGCACCCCAGTTGGATTTTTTTCCAATTCTGCACATGAATTCAGAACTGTTAGCCGTAGAATCTCGAAAATCAGTATTTAGGAATATTGTAGCAAAAGAATGATGACCTACTGTTTCCATAGCAAGCGACTAGGCTAGAAGCGCATTTTATTTGAAAAATTTTCAGAATATTTTGGATGAATCCAGAACAATTAGCCGTGGAATGATGGGCTTTAGTGTTCGAATATAAATATCAAATAATGTACAAGTAAGTCACATAAATGTTCACGTCGAACTTTTGATTTCAGCAGAAGTTGTCTACTTCGTTCTGTATCAAGACAGTATGATTTGACACCAAAAGCTAAGAGGCCTTATAAAATCGGTGTCCATTTGAAACGAACCGCAGATAGAAGGGCAAAAAATCGATATCATCCAAAGAAGGACTGACAAAGGCAAAATCGTCCACAACGGAATTGTTCAATATGATGCAAGTTTTAACTATGATCTCTTTGAAAAGACCTTCGAGAATTCTAGATATATAATTGGCGCAGTCTGTAGGATCTACAAACGGATAGTTTTCGGCTCATATTAATGATTCATTGTGGAGCTTGAATAATTCAAGGCAAGTAAACACATAACACTTGTTTCGAAATCAAGAATTACAAGAAGACATCGTCTAACCAACGTAGAGGCACTGTAAGCGGCATCATCTTCAGAGAAGGAAAAACTTTTTGAGTTCCTTCCAACTCAAGTGAGGGCATATAAGAGGAGGACTAGGCCATCAAGAGCAGAGCCAGAGCGTCATTGATGTTATTCATCATAATTTTATTGTAAGTACAGTTGTGATCTGATATATAAATTTAACAATTAAAATAATAGCTACATCAATCGAACAAAGACACCTTAATATGGTCTCTGAATTCAAAGGCGGACCTAACAAGTTATCTAACTTTTTGTATATAACTAGAGCCTCAATTGATAAATTTTATAATAGAAATTATCCTAACGATTTTGAAAACTTCATACTTCTCACAAATATAAAAAGCAAAATAAAAGGAGAAGCATCTAAGGCTATCTCTAGTTAATATATGAAAACATGGCGAGATTTGAAAACGGCACTTATTGCAAAATACTCAGACAAAAGTGATTGCTTCTCCATAGTAATAGAAATAACCAATCTGAAATAAACAAACGAAAATTGTTTCAACTATTTTAATAAAGTTCAAGATTCATCAAATGCTCATACCGAATATATTGAGACACACTTGCCTGAAAGTCATAAGCAAGCTTCAATCGAATACGGACTAAATTTATCCGTGAGATCATTTATGAAAAGTCTACGTGAACATTTTCGTTCACATTTGAATACTAGAAACCTACAAAACATGAGTCAAGCTCGAAATTTATTAACAAATATATATCAGAACGAAGCTCTAAGAATTCCAATGTCCAACAATGTAGTTATAATAATAATCAAAAGAAAATGATTTCGAAACCAAATAATCAATTCAATCCAAAACCTTTGCAATTATCTCTATTTCCAAACCAAAATAGACCTCAATACCCTCGGCACATGAGACAAAACTCATTTCCCAGAGGCCCTGTACAAACAAAACCAATTCCTAAACCAATACCAATGAGTACATCCACAAGGCGAACTTATCAATCAGATGGATTTCCACAATCACAATGGCCTAAATATGTATTTGAGAAATTAAATAATTTCAACACATCGCCAGGCGTTAATGAGCCTAATTCAAGAAACCATCCTTATTTCTAAATTACTTGGATGGTATAATTCTAGATAGCTACTTTCTTTGGTCATCTCCCGTTTTTAAAAATTATATGCGCCAGGAAAACGTAAATTTCGAATGGTGATAGATTATAGAAAATTAAACAAAAAAAAACAATACATGACAGGTTGCCGATTCCAAATATAGAGGAAATTCTAGATAGATTGGGTAATTCAAACTATTTTACAACATTAGACCTACCCTCAAGTTCCCATCAAATAGGAGTTGATAAGAAAGACATTCCAAAAACTGCATTCTCTGTAGAATTTGATCATTATGAATTTCAGAATGCCGTTTGGGTTGGAAAATGCACCTAGTACATTCCAATGTTTAATGAACTTTGTTTTAAGTGAGCTCACTGTTTAGTTTAGTAATTTTTGGTACAAGCCTAGAAGAACATATTCATAAAATAAGAAAAGTATTATCATGATTGAATGAAGCCAATTTGAAAGTTCAATTGGATGAATCAGAATTTTTACAAAAAAAAATCTCATCTCGGACATATCGTTACTAGAGAAGGAATAAAGCCAAATCCGGACAAAACTAAGTCAATCATAGATAATCCAACTCCCAAGAACAATAAAGAGTTAAAAGGATTCATAGGATTCTTACGATACTACAGACGATTTATTGAAAACTTTGCCAAGCTAACTAAACCTTAAACTTCAAAGCTATAGAAAAATGCTAAGATCGACACCCATGATAAAGATTACAGGAAATGTTTTGAAACATGCAAACATCTTCTGATCTATAATCCTTTACTTAAGATCACAAATTTTGAAAAACCATTTGTTCCAACCACGGACGCGAGAAATTTTGCAATAGGAGCTGTTTTGTTCCACGGACAAGTGGGAAAAGACCTACCTATTGCTCACGCTAGTGGAACATTAAATGAGCACGAAATGAGTTACTCCACCATAGAAAAAGAGTTATTTGCGGTAGTATGGGCGACTAAGTATTTTAGGCCTTACCTCTATGGTAATAACTTTAAAATAATCACAGATCATAGACCTTTACAATGGTTATTCTTCTTGAGAGATCCTTATCCAAGATTAATGAGATAGAGATTGGAATCAGAAGGAGAGTATAATTATGAAATAGAATATGGAAAGAGAAAATTTTATAAGAATGCTGACGCTTTATCATAAGTGAAAATTAATTATTTTGAGATAAGCGAAATCTATGGAGATATTCTGAAATACTTGAAAAAAACCAGTCGTCAATAGAAATCATAGATAAATTATTGAAGCTCTTCACACATGACGGTATACCAGAAAAAATTATATCTGACCGGGGAAAAAAATTCCATAACAAAACATTGAAAGAAATTCTACTCCTACATAAAATCATGATTCATTTCATCTTTATTATTAATCCAAGTTCTAACGGCTCCATTGAAAGATTTCATTTCACGCTAATCGAGCATATGCGGATCTTCAACCAAAGAAGCGAATTCAAAGACTCAAAAACTAAATAGTTCTTTAAAAATGAACAATATCAAATCGAATTTTTGACAGCAATGCTGAGCAACTGATTTGACGAGTATATTCGATTTGATATTGTTCATTTTTGAGGAGCTCTTTAGTTAATGAACGTTTGTGCAATCAGGCCATAGTGTTACAAATTTCAAGCCAATAGAACTATTATACGGACATCTTGAATCAGAATAAATAATTCCTAACTTGGACCAGGCTCAAGCTCAGAATTTCAATCAGACGCATGGAGAAAGAATGAAAATTGTTCACGACCAATTGAATAAAATCAACACCTACCAGAAACAACAATTAGCCGACTCTAGAAACAAAAACTGGAGACATGAAGATATTCCTTCAACATTGTCATTATAATAAATATAGTTATAATAATTATTATGATTATTTACTACAAATATGGAAAGAACTGGGAATGTCCGACACTCAAGGGCAAAAATAAGAAACCACAGCCATCAGGAACTCCAGCATACACTTAGAAAACATGAACTTTCCAGGAAGTGCTCTTGTCTAAGGGTGGAGGAGTTATATGTATAGTCCGTGAGACAGCGTATAAATTTTTTGTTGATTACCGCTTACTTGAAAGTTTGTGAGTGGCTTCATTGTGATGAGTCCGACAACTTTTTCATTTGGCAAAATTCTAGATTTGGGGGCGTTTACCCGCGAGGGCTAATTAATTGAAAGAATATTACCGTAATACTGATCTTTACACTAATCGAAAGATTTTTTGATAATAAAATGAAGGAAAAATATTGTCCGACATGGATATTGAGGCTACCGGTGAGTCCGACTTGTCATAAGTACCAACATACTTACCATTAGTACCAACATACTTATGACAAGTGCAGCTTGTCGGATTCACCGGTAGCCTCAATATTCATGTCGGACAATATTTTTCCTTCATTTTATTATCAAAAAATCTTTCGATTAGTGTACAGATCAGCATTACGGCAATATTCTTTCAATTAATCAGCCCTCGCTGGAAAACGCCCCCAAATCTAGAATTTTGCCAAATGAAAAAGTTGTCGGACTCATCACAATGAAGCCACTCACAAAGTTTCAAATGAGCGGTAATCAACAAAAAATTTAGGCGCTGTCTCACGGACCATTAGTGATATAAGATAACAGTATATTGAAAACCACAGAGAATATTATTGTTATTTATTTATTTACTTGTTGACCGGATAGTGCATTCTTAAAATATATGTAATTCAAAGAGTCTTATCCATTTCACAAAATTAATAAAAATTGATATGTTCTCTAACGTTATCGAAATAACTGTTCTTTGTTAAAATCAATATAGAAGCATATGAATATGTGAGGGAACTTACTTCTGTACTTAAATTCAACAATGTAACATCACTTGTGCTTTTGAAATCAGGTTTTTAAGAAGGCCTTCGAGAATTCTAGATATATACTTGGCACATAAAAGACTGATTATATTTTTTTGATTTACTATTTTTGGGATATTTGTGAATATATCCCTTCGAAGTTCATCCACCTGGTCAATGACATGTTCATCTGGATAAACAAATTTTGAAGTTAATGTGAAGTTTCAGAAATACGAAATGAGAGACATGTCTGACAATAACGCCGCAATACTTTACGGCCTCTAAACCAGCAATATATGCTGGAATATATATAATTTTGAATGTTTGTGTAGCAGGAAAAAGGAAAATTTGACTGGATGTTAGAGGAATATTCAGGAATGGGTTGGAAATATATTAGGAGATGTTGGAGAAAGAAGGGAATTCATGGCTATCAAGAAATAGAGATAAAAACTTTGGCTGGACTGTAATTTGATTGACAAGTAATATACAAGATGTAACACGTGAATGAGATATTCAGTCTTATTCTGTAAAAAAATGGTTAACTTATTGCTAAGTAGCAATGTTGTTAATATATAATATTTTAAGCAACACGCGTAGCAATGATGTGTTAAAAGTTATTCCATAATATTTCCTTTAGCAACATTGCTTGGTTTTTCTATCTTAGCAATGTTGCTTATTTATAGTCGTGAAGTGAGCAGTATGCTGCAAGTTTTGACGTTTAAAACATAACCAAAATAGTTATCAGTCGAGTGACAAAATTGAGTGTTCCTGGAAAGGTGAATATTTTCGGTTAAAAACTTAAAAAACATTTGTTTAACAACACTTAACATTTAAAATATCCCCTAGACATAAAGATACTCTTATTCTTGTGGGGAAAAATGCCGCGAGCAAGCAGAACAACAAGTGAACAAATGGAAGTTCTACTAAATTTTATTGAGAAAAATGATGTAATATTATCGGGAAAAACTCATCCGAAAAATATAGGAGAAGTTAATACATTATGGCAAAAAGTGGCCACACTTCTAAATGATACTCGAGGGGCAAAAAAAAACTGTTGAGGAGTGGAAGTTATTTTTCACACAGTGGAAAAGTAAAACAAGAGCTCGTGCACGAGCAATTAAAAAAGATTTTACAGCAACAGGTAATTACCGAATGTAGTTTGAATTGAAAAGATTAGAGTTATTATTTGTACGAGGAGGTTCATCAATTAATAAAAAATTTAATGATTTGGAAAAGCGATTAATGGCATTGATTGGATGGGTCACTGTGGAAGGCACATCAGATTTGCCTGGTGAAGTCGAACCCGGAGCTACCGACTCTTCACATTGTGAAAACATCGATTCTGGTGAACCTATGTCTTTGGAAGAAAGTGACATTATATTTACAGACCACATCTATGGAATTTCATCACTTCCAACAACAGAAATGAGTATGTCTTGTGATATACCAAAAGTTACAAATATTGATACAGCAATTGAAAAACATGCGCCATCCACCAGCAAGCTCAATTCCACTCCAAGAAAACGCCCTCAATATAAACAAAGAACAAATGAAATAAGAACAAGTAGCTTAGAGAAATCGGCGGAGATCTATGCAAGGAGTTCATTGCAAATCAGTCAAAGTCTGGAAATATTTGCTAGTAGCATTAACAAACTAGCATCAGCAATAGAAAAATATGCAGATGTGACTGCAAAGTTGGCCTCTCCGTAATAGAAAAGCAAATGTGAGTATTCAAATGATTTGAAATTTTTGATCCAATTGAATTTGTTTAATTGATAAAAGATTATTTCGTTTTGTATCATTTCGACTATTTGAATATTCACATTTTATGACGGCACAATTTTCAATACTATTTTCCAGTATGTAAATCATCCTTTATTTAACAGAATATTTTTTTATTTTTTCTAATGTTAATATAATAAAGAAAAGATCATCTAAAAAAATTGTTGAATTATTTGGTTCCTCACTCGGCGTCCCGCTAATAACCAGTCTCCGTCATGGTCTGAAAATTGAATTAGAAATAGTTGTAAGACATTACTCAACTCATTTCTACAGCTTACAATCATTATCAATTCCTTCAACATCTGCATTCTCGTCTTCTCTAATATCGTAATAATATTCTAGTTGAATATTATTATCTATACACATGTTGTGTAAAACAGCACAAGTGTAAATTATTTTGCCTGCTTTTTCATGACTGTAATGCAAAACTCGGTGTTTTAATAAGCATCTAAAACGCTGCTTAAGTACACCAAGCGCTCTTTCTATTACATTTCTTGCACTAGATAACGTTTTAGAATATCTAAACTCTGGTGAATTTTGTGGGGCATCTGGTATCGGTGTCATCATCCAGGGTTGTAAAGGATATCCTGAGCCTCCGATCAACCAGTTGTTTCTATTACCTTGTTCGTATTTATTTTGTAAGTAACGATTTATTGTTGATAAATCCCATATAGCTGCATCGTGCGTTGCTCCAGGATGGCGACTATTTACAGCCAGAAATTTTAAATTTGAATCACATATCTGTAAGAACCGAATGAATGTACCAATATAAAATAAAGTGCGATTATACATGCTGCCTGCACATTTATACTGTAATATCCTTTCCTGTTATAGTATGCTATAGCAGCGTGGATTGGATCATATGTATGAGGTGATATAATAGCAATGTGCGAACAATCTATAGCCCCAATTATATTGGGGAACTGAAATTTCTCTGAGAATCTAAAAAATATTTTCCAGTTGTTTATAAACAGGTGGCAACTTATAAAGCAAAAAAATTTTTTTTCAAATATACTAGAACTTTAAATTACAAGTACCCGTTTTTTACATTAATGATTTCTGCAGGTGTGACTGGAAATTTCACATATCTAATAAGTAAATGATTCGTAAAGATAGTAACAATCTCCTCCAAGCTACGGCTAACTACTGGCTGTGAAACAGCCAAATGAAAATCTTTACCTACTCCATTCTGATAAGAACCTAGTGCCAGAAAATTCAATACCACTAAGACCTGAAAGATGAAATATTCAATCAAATTATCATAAATGTTGACTTATTTGAATACTTACTCTCACGTGAACAGGTATGTATGCACTACGTACACCTTCCCTCAAAAAAGGCTCAAGCTCTGGAATCAAGCTGTGCAAAACAAAATATTTGGGTAATCGATATAGTTTTTTAAAGGTCCCTTCAGTTATAGAAAATGGATCTTGCAACATCAAATGATCCAGCCTAAGTTGTCGCCTCAAAAAAAAATTAAAACTTTTGGAATGCACCAAAATATCACATTGCTGATTGTACTTACTGTTCTCTTGCTTCTCCAATATCATTTATAAAATGTAAATCTAATAAAATACCGGCAGGATTCATATTTTATTATTTTTCTATTACAAAAAGCTCGGCTAGCCACGTTGCTACAAGTTAGTAACTGCCCCTCTAGGTGTTGCTAGAATAAGCAATATAGTTAGTCATATGTTGCTAATATTTTAACCACATTAGACTTACAGAATAGTATCCACGCGAAAATGGTTGAGTTGGCAAGTCAGGTGATAATTAACCAGTCACATGTGTTGCTTACTGCTAGCAACTCGCTCACAGAATTAGGCTGATCCAAATATTTTCTTTATTATTAGATATCCCAAAGATTGTAGAAAACAAATTTGTGCTGGGCCAAAAGAGGATTATTTATATGTGACAAGATATTTGAACCAGCGGTAATGCAGAAAGTGTCATCCATTCAATCGATATACTTTTTATCACAGCTACAATGACGTTAAGAAATAAATCTATTATTTTGCTTCTAATTAATAAAACATATATGTGACATGAATATGTGAAGATAACCTATAATTTCATTAAACCTAAAGATGATCTCACAGACAAAAATATGAATTGCGATTTAGGAATAAATGATATGATCTCAAAAAAAATACTCACTTCCTTTTTCTTATGAAAGGCACCAACCACTGCAGCATTTCATAATATTGAAAATTATGTCTCCTCTTATCACCTGATCCAGAGCCTGGAAGTGGCGTTTCGCTCTGCTGTCGAAGAGTCCGAACAAATCTATCTCTCAAATTCTCCCATCTTTTCTTCACTTGAGGTGCTGAAAAATAGAATGCAGATTAGATAAGATGAAAATGTACATCTCCATAACATACCATCTGAATTTAATTCATTTCCTATAGAGACCCATGTGTTCTCTTTCATGTTCTCATCTTTATGAAATTCATTCTTTTTGTCATAAAGATGACAATTGTGTTCAACACAAATTATGAGTCTCTCATTAAAAACACTCTCTTTATTGTTTTCCATCATGGGCACCCACTCCATAATATTTTCCGTGAATCGTATGTATGCTGTTGGAGAGAGGACAGTGCAGTCAGAGTACAAGAATAAGAGAAAAAACCAAACTCTCAACAATCATATTTTCAAGAATAATGGACAGTGACGTCACGCTTGTTTCTCATTGGTTGTTTAATGCCCCGAGAACGGAAAACTTGAATCTTGACCATCTTTACCGTTTTCATTCTCAGTCGACCTTGGTCTTTCCGTTCCAGAAATCTTATTGTGCATGTGTATATACAAAATAACACTGTTCAAGTTTATTCCTGTTCTGGTTCCTGTTGCCGTCTCCGTTCTCGGGCTAGTGTGCAGCCTCCCTTAGTCATATGCGTGCTAATCATAGAAATAATAGTGTTTTCATAATGTCCATTTGAGCAATGTAGTAACCAAAATTTCTTAAGTATTATAGTATTCAAACAGCATATTCATCGCAAACATTATTCAGATTGTAAGTCGAGTAAATATACTGAAAGTTCGTTGCGAACAGCTGTAGCATGAATAACGAAGATAATATTTTGGATGAAATCTCATATTCAACCTTGGAAATTGAAAATGGAACAAATGACAATTTTGATGAACAGTATATTATGACAATTGCTAGTATGTATTTGAATCTTCAAACGAAACATTTTGTTACTGACACTGTGTTACAAACAATGGTAGAAGGTTTGAATGATATAAATAAAATAACAAATAAGAAAGTATGCGCTTTCATTATAAAAAATTATAATCCTTCACGTGCCGATATCGCGAGTTATTTGGAGCAGATTGATTAATTCCAAAAAGTTCATAATCCATCAAATGGTTGCTCAAGATCGACATATAGGAGAAAACAATCTTACAAAAATAGTTTCAATTTTGTTCCACCGGTCTCTATTAGGTTAGGAAGGAATTCTAAACATCAGTTATGCATTTTTTAATATGTGCCAATAGTCCAAGATTCCAGATCCGCCAGACCGAACTTATTTTCTGAGAAACAAAATTTATGGATTAGAATAGTGTTAGTCGGTACTTTGATCATACACATATTTGCTAGTTTGTGCCAACGGCCAATTTATAGATACGAGGTGTTATAGGTACATCAAGACAATACTCACTTTTCTTGAAGTCTGAGTACTGATTTTTATGTATGTTCTGGGGAATATTGTTGAAAATTGATAATCAACACTGCCAGACACGTCTCATCGGCAGTAATTCCTGCTAAACGCTTTAAAGCTCGCAAAAAAATATCGTTATCTTACTTTTAGTCTGGGTCCCAATTTTTATATATAATACTCAGTGAGCAATTACAATACTTTCTATAAATAGCTAGACCAAGGGGAAGTTGGATGCCCATAGATACTTCACTTACTATCAAGCCTACAAATAGTGACCTCGCACTTTTACTCACAGTGATATTTTAATTGTGTCTGGGGGATGTTCAGCCCTACGATTAATCTAGCTGTTAACAAAAAGTATTGAAATTGTACCCTGAGTTATCACGTTATTCTTTGTGAGCTTTGAAGAGTCTAGCAGAAATTACCACCGATGGAAAGTGTCTAGCAGTGTTGATTATCAATTTTTAACAAAATTCTCTGAAACATACTTCAAAATCAGCACTCAAGACCTTGAGAAAAGTGAGTAATGTCTTAACGTACCGCTAGCACCTCGTATCTGTGAATTGGCCGTCGCCACAAACTAGCTAGTAAGCGTATGATCAAAGTACATACATTTTGTTTCTCAGAAAATAAGTAAGGTCTGGCGGGCCTGGGATCTTATTCTACAATACTAGAGACTCTAAAAAATGAAAGAACTCATTGTAGATAGATCCAACACCAATGAAAATTATTATGAAGACATAACCGATGGTTTAGTATTTAAAGTACCAGTTTTTTCATTAATAATAAAAAAGCTATCCGTTTGATTTTATTTCAAGATGCTTTTGAAATCTGCAATCCATCAGGTTCATCAAAGAAAAAACACAAAATGTTAGGTATTTACATGACATTGAGTAATTTGCCACCACATTATAGAACTCAAGTGGACCATATACAGTTGGTTGCTCCATGCAACGAAAATCATGTGCAACATTACGGGTTTAAAGAAAGCCTTTGATGTCATTTTGAAAGATATTAACTGCTTAGTGAAAAATTAAATGAAAATTGGATCTGAGAATATTTCTGGGTCAGTGATAGCTGTAACTGGGGATAACTTGGGAAGTCATCAAATAGGTGGATATAATAAAAATTTCAGCGCATGTCAATTTTTTTGTAGATATTGTCATATAACACGTGAAAATTTAATTACCGAAAGCATTCCAATTGAATCCTTACGATCAGTGAGTTCATATGAGTCTGATGTAACAATGTTACGGGCGATGTAATTATTCAGGTCAGTATCTATAATGCTTGGATATTATGAATAATGACCATTAAAACTGGGCAATTTGATAAATTCGAATTACTTTACGATAATTTCTCACATTTCCCGGTCATTATAAATACCGCTATTATTTCTTTAGGCATTTTGATTAATTGACAGCAATGTGACAACCACGTGCGTGTGGTGTGATTCTGGCTGGCCAATCAGTATTCATTTTCAGTCGCTTGTGGCCTGTGCCGGTACCTGTAACTTGCGTTGCGTTATTTACGTTTTCCGGTTGTCTTTGGATGTTATTTAGCTTATGTGCGACAAATGCTTATTGATGTACGTCTTAAATTGACTTTGGGTTCTGTTTATTTAGTGTTAGTGATTTTTCTATAGAATAAAATGCAGGAACAGTTAGTAACTGATGTCAGTGACATGAAGCATCGATTCAATGAACGTCTGGATGAATTATGTTCATCAAAAGCTCACAAAGCCACAATACTTGGAGTTAATAGAGAAGGTTAAAACATCTAGAAGCACAGTGGTAAATAAAAAAATTCGAGGATTGACAGCGTTTACGTAGGTTTGACGTAATGACTATTGGAGAGAAGGAAAAGTTGATAGTTCCTGTAGAGAAAGGTAAAGAGCAGATAAGATTTTACGTACATCGGGAAGAGATATTTCAACTCGTACATGATGCACATATAGCAATGATCGAAACCGTATGGAAAAAGAGCTAAATTCAAAGTATAAAAACATTGCAAGGGAAATGATTGTAACATATCTAAATTTATGTATGACCTGCGAAAAAAACACAATGTGCCAAAGAAAAGTTTAGTTGTTAGACAGATACTAAGTAAGAATATGAATTCAAGATGTCAAATCGATTTGAATAACATGCAGTCACAAGCTGATGATCAATATAAATTCATACTTGTATACCAAGACCATCTTAGTGAATTTATTCAACTTCGACCTCTTAAAAGCAAAAGAGCAGAAGAAGTAGCTTATGTGCTTTTGGATATTTTTGCAATTTTTGGTGCGTCCAGTATTTTGCAAGGTGATAATGAGAGAGAATTTGATAACAATACTATTAGCAAACTATGTAGCATGTGGCTTGAGTTGAAGATGGTGCAGGGAAAGCCCAGACACTCTTAAAGTCAGGGTTCCGTAGAACGTGCGAATCAGGACGTAGAAAATATGCTTTGTTCGTGGCTAGAAGACAATAGCAATAGGAAATGGTCAGAAAGCTTATGTTTTGTACAGCTAATAAAGAACAGAGCTCATCATAGTGGCATCAACTGTACTCCGTATGAGGCCATGTTTGGGACAAAGCTAAAAGTTGGTCTAAAAAGTTTTTTATCCACAGACGTTCCGCATAATATTAATTGTGAAGAGGACTTAGAAGTTCTAGTGAAAGATCAGAAAAATTAACAGTCTGTAGAAGAAGGTCCACTGCCAAATATGTCACATGTGTTAGCGGAGCTACCAGGTCCAAGTCAACATGATGAGGAGGAACTACTTTCTCTTGATAGTTATGTTCAAACTTCAATTTTGCTAGCTAAACCAAGCCCTAATTTACATAATAAAGAATTTCAATAATCTTTCGGGCATGAAGATTCCCCAGAAGAACCTTATGTGAAAAAAAGGAAAGCCGACATATTGAAAATTAGGTAGATTCCAGCAAACAATCTAAAAAAATTAGCTGAAGAAATGGTTCAAACTTCTAACTCAAAATACCCTGATGCTAAAAAAGATGACACAGTTAGAGTTCAAGTCCCAGATGTCGACAGAGGTCGCACCGATGGAAGAAATATTTTGGCATTTGTTCTTGAAGTAACAGATGCTAGTCTGTATAAATTAGGCACACGACACGAAATTCTAAATCAACTTTACGCCAGGAACCAATTTACAATATGTAATGAGGAAGATATTCCACAGACAGAGATTTCACTAAGAGAATGTGCAAGATTGTCATCCAAGACAGGGGGCCAAGGCTATAGTCGATGTGGCTGTAAAGGTGGCTGTAAATCCGACAAGTGCAAGTGTCGTAAAGAAAAAAAGCTATGTAACTCAAAATGTCACCAAAGTGGAAGCTGCTCTAATAAATAGACCCACTATGTATTGCTACATATTGACATTTAGTGTAAATATAAATTTGTAAGTACGTACATATCTAATACATTATTTTTATTTGGACTTAAGTTTTGTTTGTACTTATTCCATCGCCACCGGTTTGTTTGTCAGCATGTGAAATTTTATTTATTATTTTTTGTTTGTTACTTTGTCAGTTAGGTATGTAAAAATCTGTTATTTTTTATAAGAAATATGAATAAAAATGATTTTTAAATTGCCCACTTGATTATACCTAATGACCAGGCAATATAATATTTGCAACATAATTTATCATTTTGTCATATCCTTTTGGGCACTTATTAAATTTCCCGAGCATTATAAACAATGCAAAATATTTACATTGCCCGTAACATTAACACTGGCATGTAATTCAATTAGTCGAGGTGTTAAAACAACTTTATTTTTAAACAAATTATACTATTTTCATGTATGAAATCCAGGATTACCTCCTTGTTTGGCCCATGATATTTATGAAGATATTGTACCCAGCGATTTGACAAACATACTCCAAAATTTAGTGAACAAAAAATGCTTCACGGATTATTATCTGAATGTCAAATTGAAGTGTATTCGATTTGAAAACGATCATTTCCAAAATATTTCTCTTATCAAAAGAGGAAAGAAAATTGCCGGTAATGCAAGTTACAATATGAAATAGATGCAAATAATTGTATTTGCTATTTATGAGGAAATCACGGATTGATCTGATCCTGTATGGCAAATGCTGTTAACATTGAAAAAAGTATGCACTATTTTACTTGCTGTGGAAATTTTAGTTGGTCAGACAGGAAAATTGCGTTATTTGATGAACGAATACATTAATTACCGAAAAACATTATTTCCTTATTACAATTTGAGATCCAAGCACCATCATTTATCGCATTATCCAAACTTAATTACAAAATTTGGCCCATTACGTCATTTGTGGACTATGTGGTTCGAAAGTAAACACCGTTACTTCAAAAACCTTATGGAGCATTGTGAAAATTATAGAAATGTTCCAAAAATGCTTAGTGAGAAACACCAAGAACTACAGTCATTATTATTGTCTCAAGGAAGCTACTTATCAAGCAGAATTATTGTGGATCATGCTGTACAGTTTTCATCTAATAGTTATTCTTCAAATTTGAATGATACGACTCCAAAGTATTGTAAATTTGCTGATCCAAAATTCATTTGCAATCATGCAACAATTAATGCCACTGTTTACAAAATCAATAATTTTATATCTTGTTCTGGGACTTCTGAGGGCTCCTTATGTTATGTAAAATTATGTATATTTTGATTAATAAAAATTATGATAACGCATATTTTATTGGCGAAGAATTTAAAATCACCATTTATACAGACATTGACTTTAATGAAATTTTCATGAGAAAGACAATTATATATGCATTAACTTCAGTGATATAAACAATCATGAAACCATGCCGCATTTGAAAACTAACGCTACTGATGTATTTTCATTCAAACAAACTCCTCTAGATTTTCTGTAGCTGGTGTGTATGTCTATAAATGATTTTAAAAATAGTATATTCTGACTTATATTTTACTTCTTCAAAAAATGGCCAATAAACTGCTTTTCAAAGTATGGGACATTACTAGAACAAAGTGAACATTCATTGCGCTAGAAAACTCTGATGACTTGTACGAGTAATTAATTCCACATGATGAGCTCTGATGCATCAATTAGTTAGTTTTTTTTTCTAATTTAGACAATTTTTTTCCAACTTCATCAAAATTGGAAATCGATGGAGCAACACTAGCTCTGGAAATACATGGAACTATTGTAGATAGTAGTGGAATACTCTTGGATAGAAATGAGAAATGGTTGCCCAATAACATCGGTGCATCTGCAATCAGTTCAAACAGTGGTTCGTCAACTTTATCAGTCTCTTCTTCGTTAATATAACAATCGGATGATAGCTTCATAGAAGATGATTTGATTGCTGGTGTTCTACCAGCATCCGCATCATCTCCTATGTTACCTTTGTTGATGAACGATTCATCACCTACAACAGCCGTTAATAAAAATACATGGTGTAACATGATAATTCCTTGGAGTCAACTTCCTAAACTTGTTATACAAGAATGCGAAAAAGGTATACCAAACAATGTTTTGTTAGGATATGCCAGTGCATTATTTGTCTGGACGATTGTACCAAACAAGTCTACGGCTGGACGGCTGTAAGACGAAGCGTGTGGAGAAAGAACAACCCTTGAGACGGGAGAGATAAGGGAAGAGTTTTTAGGCATTCGGTTATCAGCCCTTAAATAAATATGTAATAGAAATATTTTTGGTGATGTACAAAAAGTTTTAAATATATTTTATCAATAAACTACAATCACCAGTGTTCTAATTATTGCAACGATCCCCACTGTTAGACGAAACGCAACAATTGGTGACAGTGGTATTTGACGTTCAAAAACAACGACAAAAGAAGCTGGAAGAAATTGAATAAATATTTACAGCCTTACAAAGAAGGTGGAGATATGAGCTTATATTTAACAAATTTTGAACGCATTTGTGCACAATTAGAATTTGATAAAGAAACATGCCAATCAGATTAACAAGTGTTTTACCTTTGGAAGCAAATGAAGTAATTGCGAGGTTATTTGTAATAGATTGTAAAGATTACGGAAAAGTCCAATCTAGTTTATTGAAGAAATACCAATTAACTCCAGAAGTCTTCATAACTAAATTTCGATTTGGGAAACGAAAGAACGATTAGAGTTACGCAGAATTTGCTTATCAACTGAAAGTGAATTGTTATGGATGGTTTAAATTTGAAGAAATTGGGGATGACTTTGGGAAATTAATCCAATTGATTTGCATGGAAAAGTTTTATAATTCAATTCCGAATGAAATGCGATTCTGGGTTGAAGATCACAATAATAAAAAATTTATTGAAGCTATGGGAGATCTGACAAAGAGAGGATTATCAGCAGAGAAAATGTATAATAATGAAGGTTTTTATAGGAATAATAAATATGGTAAAAGCAAAACTGAAAATAAAGTTAACCATTCGAGTCAAGAGGAGCAGAAATATAATAGACGGGAAATATGAGACACAAAGAATGATAAAGAGATAGACAAAAGCAGTTTTGATAGAAGACGACCTTTCAGATGTTTCGGATGTGGAGCTCCAGGATACGTGAAAAATTCATCTGAGTATCTAAAAGCAAAGCCAATATCAGCTATTATAAAAACGGAAAAAGAAACCCTCAGATTATTCCAGCCATACATGATATCGGCAACCATGAATGGTGATAGAATAAATTTATTGAGAGATAGTACAGCGGTCTATGATATGGTCCAAGATAAATTCATAAACTCCAAAGATTACATTGGAAAATTTGTACATGTACGAGGTGTACTGAGTGAGGAAAGTGCTACTTTGCCGTTAGCAAGAGTCACATTAAAATGTTCAGAGCTCGGAGAAATCACCACAGAAGCAGCTGTGACGGATAAACTTCCATTTTCATATTTGTTGTCCAACAGAACCTGGGAAAAATGGGGTAAAGAGAAGGTGGATACAGTTTCGGTTTTTGATCTTACTCGTTCAAAGGCAAGAAAATTGATGGATAATGAGGCGAAGGAAGTTCAATGGAAGGATACAATAGAGAAGATTTCTGGAGAGATGGACGAACCAATTGAAAAAGAAGAGTTGGAGGATGATAAACCAGAAAAAAATCTTCAAGGGAAAAAGGGAAGAATCAACGAACCAATGGTACTTCCTGCAACAGAAAAAGATTTTTCGGATATTACAAAATTAACACCCACTAGTTCAAGGGAATTAGAAATGAATGACAGTAATCCTCAGAAATATTTTGATTAAGCTGAAGCAAAGAAGGGGAACAATGGAGTAAAATTGTATATTGCACATGGAATTCCTCATCGAAGATTCAAAGACAAATTGGGTAGAAGTTACGAACAAGTTGTCGTGCCCGAGAATCTCAAGGGAAAACTCATGGACATAGCACATGATAATATGTGGTTGGGTCATTTAGAATGCAATAGAACTATAGATCAAATGTTCGATGCGTAGACAAGAGTAGTTGTGTGTTGCTGCTGCTCCGTGCTTGAATTATTCTTTACTGTGAGTTATTTTTTTTGATCGTTAAATAAATTCAACAATGGCAACTAATACTCGTCAGATTAATAGTATAGTTTAAGATGTGCTTAACTCATTGTTAACTAGTGACGAATTTATCAACAATCTGGCTGATAAGGTAGCAGATCGTATCAATGAGAAGCTTGAACAACAAAAAATTCATTACGAAGGATTGATATCTAATTTAACTGCTGATATTAAAATATTAGAAGACAAACTAGATCTCCAAGAACAATACAGTCGCCGTAACTGTGTACGAGTTTTCGGAGTACCGGAGGTTCCAAATGAGAAAACTGAAGATCTGGTTCGTTCAGTGTTCGTGAAACATATGTCTGTGGATATTCCTTCTGAACTTATTGATCGCTGCCATCGAACAGGTGGAAAAATTGATTCTACTAATCCTTCAACCCCCTTAAAACCACGCCCTATTATTGTGAAATTTGTATCGTATAAAACGCGTACTTTAATTTTAAGTAAACGTAAGGAGCTCAGAGGTAAAAATATGTCTATTAAAGAAGATTTAACCCGAAACAGACTTTCAATCCTAACTCATGCCTCGAAAAAGTACGGTTATCGCAATGTCTGGTCCAAGGACGGTGTTATTTATGCTAAATCTGATAACCGTATTTTGAAAATTACTCATATAGCTCTGAATTAAAATTAACATATTCAATTTATTTTTTTTTTCTTGTTCCAAGTAGTATTATTATCTTATTACTTTAAATACTTCCATTGGCTCACAGCAATCAATTATTGCTTAACGGTTTTTCTGGAGCTGCATCAATTTATTGCTAACACAATATAAATTATTAGTTCACCTAGTTCTGTTTATTGTATATTTTTTAAACTTTGAATTTCTCTACATTTATACATCTTGAGCATACTGTATATTTCTATTCTAAAATTTTGTTCCTGCATTCAACATTTGTTTGAACAATTCATTGTTTCTACCTTGAAACTAATTTATATTATTAATTTTTAAGCAAGGTGTTACCAGTTACTTTACTTAAGCATCTTTGTTCATCAATAGCAGTGTTTCTCAAATTTTTTTAATTCACAATCATGAATATCTGTTATCAAAATGTTAGAGGTCTCAACACCAAGATGGAAGACTTCTATAATAGTTCTTTGGCATTTAATGATGATATTGTTGCAATTAGCGAAACTTGGCTCAATGATTCAGCTTATAATTCTGAATTATTTTCCACTAACTACAATGTATTTAGAAAAGATAGAGATACAGCTGTAAGTGGCAAAGTACGAGGAGGCGGTGTCCTTTGTGCGGTTAATATCAAATATAGATCTCTACCTGTTCTTATTGATCTCAATCCTAACTCTTTAACCGATCTAGTTTGTGTAAAAGTTTATTTGTCTTCTACAAAATTCATCTATGTCATTGTCATATATACTCCACCTCCTGCGACCTTTGATCAATTGTGTTACTTATTCGAAACTTTTGAATCTTTTCTACCTCTATTAGATAACAATTTTATAATAATTGGTGATCTTAATATCCCTAGACTTGCTGATTTCTACAATCATGGCCTTAGAAATCAAATTATTTCACGATACGATAACTTTTTGAATTTTTTGTGTGCATCACAGTATAATCTTGTTACTAATGAATTCGGTAGATTGCTGGATGTGGTAATTTCTAACATGGATTGTGTTGTTTCTCGTTATCCTGATCCATTTGTCACCGAAGATACTCATCATCCTGCCCTTAACATATTTTTTCCCTGTTCAGCTCCTGTCAACATTCCAAATTGCACTGTTAATAACTCTAAGCCTTCATATAATTTTCGTAATGCTAATTTTGACTTATTTTATGATTTACTGTCACAGGTGAACTGGGATTGTCTCTATGAATTTGATGATGTTGATTTGGCGTTTCGGAAGTTTTATTCTGTTTTATCTGAAATTATGGTTGAAGCAATTCCTATGTCTAAACGAAAATCTTCAATCAACTCATATCCCACTTGGTTTACTCATGATATAATTAGTAATATAAAATTAAAATCGAAATATCACCATTTATATAAGGTCCACAAACTTGAACAATATAACTTGAAATTCAAAAAGCTTAGAACATTGATTAAAAGAGACATAAAATTAGCACATAAAAACTATTTATCTTCTATGGAATTCACAATCGCATCTGATCCAACAAAATTCTGGAGCTTCATCAATAGCAAAAAGTCTAAATCGCGCATTCCTGGTATAATGAAGTCGGAAAATCATACATTTAATACCTCTTCAGATATTGTTCAAGGATTTGCAGATTTTTTCTCTAGCGTTTACACGAGCAACACTGAAGAATCTTGTGCAGATGTTGATTCTTTGTTCAATGACTTTGAACCCACATTTGTATCTCAAGTAACTGAAGATGATATTCTCTTTGCAATTAATAAGTTAAAATCAACTCGTAATCCTGGTCCCGACAACCTGCCTGCTTATATAGTCAAAGGATGTCGTAACCTACTATTGAAACCTCTTCTTATTTTGTTCAATTTATCTCTCTCAACAAATACTTTTCCATCGTCTCTCAAAACATCATATATTTGTCCTATATTCAAATCTGGTGATGCTACTATCCTCTCTAATTATAGACCCATCGCTATATTATCTAATATCTCAAAAGTTTTTGAATCCATCCTACACAAATATATCTATGATTCTGTCAATAAATATATTTCAATCCATCAACATGGGTTTGTCAAAAAGAGATCAACCACATCCAATTTAATGAATTTTACCGAATTCACAGTCAACTCGTTGCATGACAATCAACAAGTCGACGTGATTTATACCGATTTTTCTAAGGCTTTTGACACCATTGATCATAAGGTCCTGCTTCATAAGCTCAAATACAACTATAATTTTTCTGATGAACTTGTCAAACTTCTTTCATCTTATTTACACAAACGGGAGCAATATGTGCAATACAACAATTACACTTCTCAATCTTACTATGCCACTTCCGGTGTACCACAAGGCTCAAACCTCGGACCGTTACTTTTCAATTTATTTATAAATGACATTGTGGGTAGTATTCATCATTCTGAAGTTTTACTATATGCTGATGACCTGAAAATTTTTAAAATCATCAATTCGACTGATGACTGCATAAACTTACAAGAAGATATAAATAGTATTCTAACTTGGTCTAAGACGTCAGAATTGTTGTTCAATTTCAATGAATGTAAAATAATGAGTTTCTGTATGAAGAAAACTCCTCTAAATTACAAATATTATATGGATAACACTGCTCTTGAAAGAGTTCAAAGATTCAAAGATCTCGGTGTTCTATTTGATGAACATCTATCATTTAATGAACATATTAACAGTATAGTAAACTCAGCATTTAGAAATCTTGGTTTTATAATACGTAATTCTAAGTCTTTTCATAATGTACAAACGCTCAAGAAATTATATTTCACATTTGTCAGGATGAAATTGGAATATTGTGTTCAGATTTGGAGTCCAATATATAACAAATACTGTCATCTCATTGAAAACATACAAACAAAATTCCTAAAATATTGTTTTTATAAACTTCATGGCTCATATCCAGTTCACAATTACTCCAGCGAACTCTTACTTTCCGAAATGAGAATGGTATCATTAGATAATCGTCGTAAAATTCATTCATGTCAGTATTTGTTTAAATTACTTAATACTCTTATTGACGATCCTGTAAGTCTTGCACGAATTCCAATTTCTGTCCCGAGATTCTCTTGCCGCTCTCAATTTACTTTTAAAACATCATTCACTAGAACTAATTATGGAAAAAAGTCTCCTGTAAGACAACTATGTACAATATCTAATAACTTAGCTATCAACATCGACATTTTCGCTGATTCATTGAATAAATTCAAACATTTGCTATATAACCAATATATGTATGCTTAATTTTAATATTTTATTTCTACTTACTTCGGTATTTTTTATACAATATATTTATATTTGTGTATTTGCAATTTCTTTGTCAACGCATCTGTAATCACTTTGTATGATTTGTTATTTCTTCCCCCTGTTATTGGGATTTTATTATCCTGTTGGGTGGAATACAATAAATAAATAAATAAATAAATGAATAAAACGAATACAACAGAATTATTGGTGGAACAAAATGGCTAGAGATGTTGAAATAAAAATTAAATACTGTGATGTATGTATGAGAGTGGGGAAATCAACGGATAAAAAGAAAGCATCGATGTGCCAAGTTCCCGTTATTACAGAGTCTTATAAAAGAGTCAACATCGATATTGTGGGTCCATTGCCAAAAATAAATAAAGGAGATAAATACTTGTTGACGTTAATATGCAGTGCAACAAAACTTCCAGATGCAATACCTTTGCAGGCAGCAGATTCTGAATCTGTTGTAAAAGGATTAATGAATATTTCTTCGAGAGTTGGGATTCCTGTGAAAATAATATGTTTTAACACGTGCACAACTTGGTATGATGTTATTATCCCTGCATCTCTTCAAAAATATTAAATCACAAAGCCAGGCAGTTTTCTGTTTCCTGACTCTTCCAAATTTATTGGATAAGAATTGTGAATCGTGCAAGTTTTGCTATGTTACGGGAAAGAATTCAGTTTATTAGGAAAGAAATTGATCGCCTGGACAAAGAATGTTGTTCTCTTCATTTATACCTGTCTTCAGTTCTGGCATTAGAAGATTGAACAGTTTCGGATAATATTCTGACTCTTCGTTCAACAGATCAACATCTAAAGTTGAGTAACTCACAAAAAGCTAAATTTGATAGATTATTTGAGAAACATAATCTTGAAACTGACACCCACGCACTGCCTAAAAATAAATTAGTGATCAATCTCAGTAATCATTCTTTGTCAGATACTGCTTGTAATGATTTATGTAAAGGTTTGGGTTATGGAATCACTCCTAGCCGTATTCCTGTTGAAGAAATCATAACGAATGTGGAAGCTGCTATCAATATGCTACCTGCACAAAAGTCTCAAGAAATTCGTCATGAAACTGTGGGTATTTTGAAGAAGGCTCCAGCTGTCAGATCCAACTTATCAAGAAGTGAACTTCAGTGCCTAAGGGAAAAAGGAAATAATAAGGATATTGTTGTCTCACCAGCTGATAAGAGCAAAGCTACAGTCATCATGAATAAAGAGAATAACATTAAAAAAGCAAATGACTTACTTGATGATGCTGCCTACGTTCAAGTTGATAGTAATCCACTTAGCTCTTCAGAATATCAAACATTTAAGCTTTTGAAAAAATCTTCTTTACCTCAAGATATTCAGAAAGAACTTATTCCCCAAGATCCTGTCATTTCCAAGTTTTATGGTCTTCCGAGAATTCATAAGAAGTATGTTCCTCTAAGACCTATTGTCAATTCAATAAGCTCAACAACATATGGATTAGCCAAATATTTGGATGGTCTGTTGAAGCCAATGATTGGTCATACTTCATCATATGTCAAGGATTCCCGACACTTTGTGGATTTGATTAGTGATGACATTGACAGATGATGATTTACTTGTCAGTTTTGACGTTTCTCCTTTATTCACCTATCATCGATACTCTGAAATTATTAGATCATTTTTCATCTGATATTGTCAAGCTTTTTAAACATTGTTTGAATTCTTGTTTCTTCATCTTCAATAGTAATTTCTACAAGCAAATTGATGGTGTCGCCATGGGTTCCCCTATTTCTCCTTCTATCACTAATTTTTATATGGAGAATTTTGAACAAAAAGCTCTAAACACTGCTATGAAGAAGCCTACTGTCTGGCTACGTTACGTTGATGATGTCTTTGCTGTTTGGCTTCATGGTAGAGATGAATTGAATGTTTTCTTGAATCATCTGAACATGCAACATAGGAACATTAAATTCAGTATTGAGGTTGGAGGAAATAACTGTCTTCCTTTTCTAGACGTTTACCTGGAGAAACAAGATAATGGTAAACTCATCCATTCTGTATATAGGAAGCCGACCCATACAAATCAATATTCACATGAGTCATCGAATCACCATCCTGCTCAGAAATTTTGTACCATCAAAACTTCATATCAGAGAGCCTCTTCATTATGTCATCCAAGTAAACTATCTGATGAAATCAAATTTTTGGGTGATGTTTTCTTGAAGAATGGTTATAATAGAACACAGATTAAGAAAGCATTTAGACAGAAGAATTCTATGGCATCTGTTCAAGATCCAAATAATAAGAGAATATTTGTTACGTTGCCTTACGTAGATAATATAACGGATAAAATTGGGAGGCTTTTATATAAATATGACATTAAGACTTCATACACTTCCAGTTTAAAACTTCGAAACTTATTGGTAATGTTAAAGACAGATTTCCTCTACAGTATCCAGGTATATACAAGATTCCTTGCAAGTGTGGCAAAGTTTATATTGGACAAACCAAGAGGAATGTAGAAACAAGATTGGGAGAGCATTCTCGTCATATAAAATTGAACCATCCAGAAAAATCTGCTGTGGCTCAGCATGCTATTCAAGAATTACATGGCATTGACTTCAAGAATACGGAGCTTCTGCTGAAGAGAACAATTAGTTCAAGAGGCCTATAAGAATAGCAATTGAAATTAAGAAATCACCGAATAATTTGAATTTGAGTACTGGATATGAACATAATCGATCATGGCTTCCAATCATTTGTTCATAATTTCAAGTGATTTTTATCTACGAATTTACTTGCAAGAGTTACTACATCACCACCTCCTGAAGATCTGTGGATGGTTCAGTTATGCGCCAAACCAAATTATGTGATACATTACAGAAATTTACTACAGGCTATGTGCAATGGCCTAAAATTGGTAAAAATACATAGAGCTCTCTCTTTCAATCAATCAGATTGGATAAAAACTTATATTGACCTTAATAATAATTTGAGACGAAGAGCAAGTAATAGTTTTGAAAAAGACTATTTTAAACTGAAATATAATGCGGCGTATGGAAAACGTTAGAAAATCAGGATAATCGAGTCGATGTTAAACTGATTACACATTGGGAAAATATCGAGAAAAGGAAGGGCGCAGAATGCTTAATATCATAACCAAACTTCCAAAGTTTATCAATTTTCAATGAGAGTTTTGTTGCCATTCAGATGAATAGACTCAAAGTCCTGTACAATAAATCAATTTATTTGGGCTTCTGTATATTGGAGCTCTCAAAATATCTATCATATTTATAATTTTCATTACTCGTTTATAAAGGAAAAATATCAAGATAAAGTAAAACTTTTATATACGGATACAGACTCTTTTGTTTATGAGTTTCTCACTGATGATATCTATAATGATATGAGACAAGATATATGTCATTTTGACACTTCAAATTTTCCAGTCGATAATCCATAAACAATTCCTCGGAAAAATAAATCTGTGCTAGGAAAATCCAAAGTGAGATGAGTGGGAAAATTATTTCAGAATTCTTTGGTTTACGGTCGAAAATGTACTCTATTTTAACACATGATTCTGAGATAAAGAGAGCTAAAGGAATTAAAGAATGTGTTGTTAGAAATCAAATCACTCATTCAGATTATAGAAATGCATTAACTTCAACAGAACAACTTTATGTTCAACAAAATTTGTTCCGGTCAAAAAATCATGTGATCTATACTCAGACGCAGAATAAACGTGCATCATCAGCAAATGATGATAAAAGATATCTAATCAACAATTCCACTGATACCTTAGCTTGGGGACATTACACAATTAAAGAATGATTGTTTATATATATTCAGGGATAATTTTCTCTAGGACTTAAGATGAATTTGTATGAAGAATAAGTATGTATGAACTACTATAATTAATATTTGTATTAAGTCATATTGAAAAGGGAGAATAGTAATAATTATTGATTCATACCATACCCCAAAATATTACTTGTTCATCATTTCTAGCTCACAAATTCTTGATACTTTTGTTCTGGAAGATAAAAGTGTTTCTTCCTAATTTGTTTTGTTTTTTCACCTTATTATTCCATCTCATTAATTTGATTGGAACAGCATTTCCAGTTCTTGTTAATATTCAGTCTCTAAAGATTAGAAAAATATACTCGATGATCATGATTTAATTAATGTCTGAACAATTCATTGGGTGTGCACACAGTGGCGTTTCTATTGAGTTTTTGAGCATTATAATAAAATCGCGCACATGATCATGAATAATACACGCTCATGATCAGAAGAATGAATATACAGAGGCGCACATAAAACTTACATCGCATTATCTACGACTAAAGCATAACACGCACGGCTATATGGAATTCTTCCTCTCAGTGGCGTACAACCGATTTTACACCCACTATAATACAATTTCACACACTCGCCTTAACATTCTACGCCCAAGACAACAAAAATTACAACCATAGGCGCACGAACAGATTTACATCTTAATACCCAACATAAAAACATTACGCACGCCTAAAAAAAACACAAAACAAATTGTTGCTGTTGTTGGAGCTGTGAATCCTATCTACTGTAGTGTTTTTATATTGAGTGTGCAATGAACAAATGGAGGTAGGTCTAACACGATATGATATAACAAAATCAGCCTGAAAATCCTGAAACCCTATCTAGAACACTTTAGTCTTTATATAGAAAAAACTTTTGCTTCGAGAATTTACTTTCCTCTCGTTCCAAGAATTCTCAATTATCCCTGTACTTTTTAAAGGACAGTGGTGTGCTGAGAGTACATTTTTTTACAGTGATTGCACAAGACCCCTAACAACAAATGAACCCCTGGAAATAATTGAGAATATAGATAATGACTCATATTTGCCAGATACAGTTGTTCTTTTACCTCCCAACAATGCTAAAAACGGAAACACAGATGAGGACTCAGATGAAGATGACAATGTGACAATGGACAATCTCCCAGGTAGTCAATTGAATGCACCAGTGGAAGCAATTTATAACCGAACAGATGTTTCCGATGATACTGAGGATGACTTACCGTTATCAAGTTTTGTGAGAAGAAAATCCATAAAAAAGAAACGAAGAGAATTTTCTTGGGTTGAGTAGGACTTGTCCTGTAATCTACCATCTTAGCTATAAAGATGATTGTTCACCAAAAAATTACAAATCACCAACGGATCTTTTTTCCAGTTTTTTTTCTGCGATGACATAGTTCAAAATATAATGAACTTCAGCAATCTTTACGCATCTCAGTAAAATCGTATTGCTGATACCATAACAATAGATGCAATCAAATGCTTCATTGGTGTGCTTAATGGCTATAATTGTTTTCCAAGAAGATCTATGTATACTCGGACAAGCCTAACCCGTCGCTTGAGAATTTATCTTCTGGAGATAGAATGAGCCTGACCTAACTCTATCTATCTCTCTCTTACTAATGTTATGAATGAAACAATTGTTGCATGGCGTTTGTCTTTTCAAGCTAAGACATACTCTATTGCTGATGTCCTCTTTAATTTCTACCTAACGCCTTGTACCAGTAAGAAACGTATGTCTGCATGAAAATATTTAGTTTATTCGCTCCCATGAGCGCACTTAGTAATTTTGTTTGGCTAATCAACAAGGTTTGAACCACGCAAAGATTGAATATAACTGAATTAAACGCTTCTTTCTTTTCACTTGTTGATTTAAGACACTATGTAAATTTCGTATGCAAAGCAAACATTATCGGAGTACAAATTTTCAAGAAAAAACATTTGAGAATAAAATGCGTACGCCACTGACGACGTCAGTCTCCTATCTTAGCCGATCTTAAATCATACGATTACCGAACTTACCCGATGGGACTCATTTGACTTGTCCGAGTGTATTGGGATAATAAGAGTGACTGTGGAAATGAAGTAGTATATTCTGCTATAACAAGAAATGAATTCAATTTTATGATGCAAAACTTTCATTGTAATAACCTTGGATGCCAACAACAAGTTTTCAAAAATAATACCTCTGATAGAAGCACTAGATAAGAAATTTATTGACTGAGCTCCCATGGAGGAGTCTCATATTATCGACGAATGTATGGTATCCGACTTTGGGCGTCATGGGTCTAAGCAGTTCATAAGAGGTAAGCCAATACGGTAAGGCTATAAACTATGGGCTGGTGCAACCAAGCATGGTTTGAACAATATCAAGTATCCATTATTAAGTTACCCGATGCTTACAAAGCTCTGGGATTGGTGCTAGTGTTGTTCTAACATTCTCTGATATACTAGTCTCGAATAAGGGCTACCTACCATATCATTTGTTTTTGACAACTTTTTCACTGGCATCGATTTATTACAAACATTATCGGAGAGAAGATTGTAGGCAACTGGAACTATGCGCGAGAACAGAATTCATGATTGTTCACTCAGCCATTCCAAGAAACTCAAAGAGAAACCAAGAGGTACGTTTGGATATAGATTGGAGCCAACTGAGAATATCTCGATTTCAAACTGGAATGATAATAGTGTGCTCACTATGGCCACAAACGCCGATTAAATACTCCCTCTAGCTCTAGCTTTTTTGAAAAAAGCTTAATGAAATATTCTAGTTATCCTATACAGATCATAGAACTTACAAAAAAACTTATTTCTATCATGAAAATAGTTTCGGTATAATCTGGGTTAATCGTATCCTCTTTGATTTAACAAATTCACCAGTAATTTTTCTACGGGTTGTGAACAAAGCTTTCGGGGCTTATAGGAATACGATCGCATTGGCATATCTAGATGATGTTTTTTGCCCAGCAACAACATGGTATAAGCAAGGAATGGAGGGACTGAGAATTCTATTAGAACTTTTCCGCGACAACTGTACAATGTTGAATTTAAATAAATCTTTCTTCTTTGAGAATTCGATAAATTATTTGTGGTTCGAAGTGAATAGAAGAAGTTAGACCGAGAGAGAAGAAAATTCAAGTTATTTATTTGTTTCAACCGCCAAAAAACGTCCACCAAGTTCGAAAGTTTATTAGGTTAACAAGTTATTTCCACCACTTCATGAAAGATTACGCTAGGATGATAGAACCACTCGCGAACCTGACGAAAAAAGATGAGAATTGCGAATGGGAAGCTAAAGTGAATGACGCATTTGAGGATCTAGAGAAAAGGCTAGTTGAAGTACCACTTTTGGCATAATATAATCCAGAAGCAGAAACAAAAGTTCATACAAATGCGAGCATGATCTGTCTTGGAGGAATTTTATGGCAAAAACAGCTGTCTGACAAACTTCACCGTATTTCAAATTATAGTCGACAAACTACTCAGACAGGAAAGAAGTACTATTCATATGAGCAAGAGACGGTAATTGTCGTAGTCACTGAATAAATTCAGAGTCTATCTTCTGGGCCTCACATTTAAAGTTATTACAGATTGGGACGCGTTGCGTAAGTTACGTATGCTTAAAGTTGTAAGACGATTCCATTCTCTCACTCATCAGTTATTATGTATAAATATTGTAAAATAATATGTAACAAGTTTAGTTCTTTGTCAACAGTCATTCAGTCAAATGAACCTTCCTTAAAAACCAAATCCTTGGTTGCTATTACTTAACTGGCGCAGTCGGTAGGATTCGTAGGAAAATAGCTGATCGAAAACTTGTAAAAGAGTTCAATTCGTTATTATCATCGCTTTTTGGTTCCTACCATTAACTATGAATATCCACATACAAATACTATAAGAAGAGCCTACAGAACCGCTAGAAGCAGAGCCTTAGGTTTTCCAAGCCAAAACGCCAGTACATAGAACTCTGTACCACTGAGCCCGCAAAACGAGAGCCAGATCCGTTTATCTTCAGAAAAACAATACCGCATAGATCCCATAAACCGAGTCAGCGAGTGTCTAATTCTAATGCAGACTTTCGCAGTGTTGGTAAGCATAGTATCATTGTGAGTGGAAAGAACTATCTACAAAATAATTAATAAAAATATACTATGTATGAAATAGAGTATTATTTACTAACAACAAAATACACAGGGGTTTCCTGAACGGCCAACGCTGTTAAGACAAAAACCGAGCTCCGGCATGAAGCCACTTTCAATACACTATACACATTTATTTACCAACTTATGAATTCCAAGCAATTATAAGTAAAAGAAATATTTTTATTGCGAATAAGAGAATAAATAATATAAATATTCAAACTGGAAGATGATACGGCGTTATCAGAATTAATTCTAGAAATTGTGAGCGTTACTACTCATAATCCAGCAGTAATGGATAATAGAACAAGCAAAATCAATTTCGCCCTAAATTCAATTCCAACATACAATGGCGATTGACGCAGTAAACACAGTTCAGGATCTCTTTGGCACGTTGAATCCACCGTTAGATGATTTTGACAAACCAATTACATTTTTGAACATTAAAAATAGAATTACTGATGAGGCATTAGATAGTATGAAAGATCACCATTTCACCAACTGGAACGAATTACGTTCACACATAGTAAGTAACTTCAAAGATAAAACAAATTCGGTCACAATTATTGATGAAATTTTGAAAATACAAAATACTAGAAATCCATACAAATTGCTAGAAATCACGAAGAAGTTCCTAGGTTTTAAATCTAGAATAAGTATAGAAGTTATGGTATTAAAATTCACATGACTTGTGTTGACAATCCAAAATCAAATGGAAAGGTTTCACTCTACTTTAATCGAGCATTTAAGAATTTTGAACCAACGACCTGAATTTAAAGAACAAAAAATATTCTGACAAATACAATTAGCCCTAATAGCTTATAATAATTTTATAAATTCAACCACTAAATAAACAACAAACAAAATATTGTTTGGCTCTGAAAAGAATAACAATATTTCGAAATTGAATAATAGTAACGAGGATTATTTACAAGAATGGCAAAATAACCTTACTCTGTACGAGAGAATGTAAATAAGAGTATTCAGGTAAAGAAGAATAAAATATTTTTAGAACAAGAACCGTTCAAACAAAATTTGGATAGTTTGAAATTTGATACAGCACTCATTGAAAAAGACAAAAGAAGGTTACAAAAAATAAAAATGCCATTATTCAAGAATCCATAAGATCGAGGAATATAACCCTAAACTAGGGACAATGAAAGTAAACTCAAATGGAAGATATAAAATTGATAAAATTAGAAGAAAGCGATTATTTGTTGCAGATGCTTCTGCACAAGCACAGGAGAAGAATTGATCAAAATTAAAGACAATCCTGGAATAAATATTTTAGATTTAGGCAGGGCAAATATTAATAAGTCATCTTATTATTCATATTACAATTATAAAATTAGTCAAAATATTATTCGCTATGTGCAGCTGCTTGGAAGGGAAACACTGAACGACCGTGCGCGCTCAGCGGCGAAAGTTGGCATTTTTAGTGCACATGTACTGATATGAAATCAAAAGTCAAAAATGACAATTCGTAAATGCTACATTATCATTTGTAATAATACATCGAAAAGTAGTGATGCTAGCTTTTATTGTTTTCCAAAATATATATAAGCATGAGTTTATTCAAAGAGAAAAGTGGACTTCCGTCGTAAGAAAGCAAAAGTAAGTATCACAACCTTATTTGTACATTCATAATGATGTTTCAAGAAATTAGTGCGAACGCAATATGTAATTATAATTTAAGTATAAAATATATATGAGAATAATAAAATTCAAGGGTTTCGTGCACACTGTGTACTGTTTGATATGGAGACTCACCGGATTGAATGATATATCAATTGATTCTACATTCCAAATGAAGAAGATTGAGGTGGGAACGAATCTCGTACGATGAATAGAACTGAAGATATGACCGTGTCTATGAGTTCACTTTTGACATTTCACTTGTATCAGCCATCAACATTTTACTGTGCTCTAGCGGCCAACTACCGAACTGTCATCTTGTGAAACAGCATTACCGACATACTTATAGTTTTTGTAGTGTATGATGTTGATTATTGATATAAATAATAAAATACAGATATAATTGAATAATTGAATATTTTTGACAGCGGAAATAAAATAATTTTGTTTATGAATTTTACTAATACAAATTAATTTATCGATTTATGTATGCATCCAAGTCTCTCCATCAGATATTACGAAAAAAATGACCATGCTTTGATTGAATATTGAGTGTTTATTATTGCTATATAGTTGATAAGATACTTGTTCATAATCTTACATAATTTATTAAAAGGGGTATGTAAAAATAACGGCGATTTATTATGATCACGTGACAATTGTCACTTCAAACACCAACACAATTTTTAACTTTAGCTAGCGTACGCTAGATGGCTATTGTAAAGTTGTGTAAGCGTTCTTTAGATGGCCTAACCTCAAATTTAAAATTCATAAGTTCCCATTAAATAAATACCTACCGATTAATTTAATATTTGTATTGAGGAAATTTATTTGACGAAGTTTTTGTTAAATGACCGTACGTTTGCATTCACATTTTTGCGATCTGGCAACATTGAATTGTTTATTGATAACGCAATTTGTTTTTGAGTTTTATGTTATTTCTGGTTCTGTTCTGGTGCTTTGCTTACTTTTTTACCACTATGGACGCGGTGAATAGCTTGTTTGAAGTTATGAGGTTGATTAATCTCGATGATGAAGAGTTGTTAATGATGCTGCAGAATGCATCTTTGCTACCAAGTGCGAGGAGATGCAAGGTTCGTGCAGGTCGACGAAATTGCGTGCTTCGTCGACGTGCGAGATGGCTGCTGAGACACGCGTTTTTCTGCAAAGGATGTAGTTCATGGTATTCTGTTGCGGCTAGTTCATTTTTTCAACGTGTAAGAGTGCCGGTACGTACAATTATCTTGCTTTTGTGACATTGGGTTCTGGTTCAATTGCCATGTCTTTGGGGCTGCAAAAAACAGTAGTGATACAGCAGTATCGCCATTTCCGAGATTTGTGCTCCTGGAAGCTGTAGCAAAATGATGATCTTTTTTTGTTTGGTATGATTAAAAACTTTTTCCTCAACAGTATCTGTATTATCTAATTTAATCTCTTATAAGTGGACCTGGACATCTAATTCAGATTGATGAGTCAGTTATGACAAAGAGGAAGTACAATGTAGGTCGTATTGTTCCTGCTCGATGGTTACTTGGCATTTATGATGTGACCCAAGGCCGAGGCATTATCATATTTGTTCCTGATCGTTCGGCCACTTCACTTCCACCTATTATTGAACGTCACGTTTTACCTGGGTCTGAAATCTGGAATGACATGTGGCGTGGCTATGCTACCCTCTCCACTCTTCATGGTGTTTCACCTTATATTCATCGGTAGTAAATCATTCGAGGAATTTTGTGGATCCCAATACTGGAGTGTGTACTAATCATGCTGAGGGCTACTGGGCGCAGTTGGAAGGTTATTTTCGTAGACTATCAGCACTTCAATCTCCATTTGTTGAAGAGTACGTCGACCAATTCATGTGATGGCAATTTCATGGATCCACTTGTGCTGATCGTCTCCGACATATTTTGCAACATATGAGTCAACGATATCCATTTCATTAATCTTTTATGGTCACGCCATCATTCTTAATGGTGAAGATGTGGGACGAGAGAGTTTAGTGGGTTGAAGTCCCACACTACCCTTTATCTTTCGAGGGGTATCCGCTGCTTCCATATGATGCCAGGTGTGCATGATGCATTCTCTAGTACCCAATTGGAAAAAAAAAAAAAAATTGTGAATAGGTTTATTAGGGGATTTAGTTGGTTGAAGGTTCCTGTGTGAGAAGTGAAATATAAACTTTGAAAAATTGATTGAAGGCGACAACTGGACTAATCACATTTTACTTTATGAACGAAGAATTATATAATAGTCATTAGGTGTTAAGATCAGTAAGTACAGTTTGCCGATTGGGATTAATAGTTTGGAGGCCAAGCCTTGGCGAGGTTTCCGAATATTATACGGAATCGGTACTTTATCTATTGACCGTAGTGCTTATAAATTTTTTTGTATGATTGGAAGATTCATTCAAAATTTGGATCTGAATTTTCTTTCTCAAATTGAGTTACTACTGATGATTGTTCATTCGCTGTCAGCTGTCAAGTTTGACATTTTATTGTGTATATCCAATGGAGACTTATGATTTTGACGTCACTCTAGCCACCGTTACACCGCCACGTCGCTAGAGAGAGAAAGATAGCTCGGTGACAGAGCGCGCAAATGTACCAGGACCATCTAGATACGCTAAACTGCCTGTCTCTCCCCACTTAGCCCGCGCCCCAGACGTGACGACATAGCCAAAGCCAATGAGATGAGCAAAACAGTCCTTCCCGCAGTCTTCTTCCATTCTTATCATAGTTATGTTATGACCGATAATTATAAAGAAGACTAGTAACATCCATGATAATTCATTTTATTGGCTCACTTTTACATGTGTTGATATAGTCAGTGGCTTTCAAACAAAGAGCATTTCACCTAAATACGTACAAGTGTGTACCTCGCTGACAACAATGGATTGTTTTCAATACTGGTTGGCCTATAAAGCTTGGTTTAGGTTATGTTTTGGTTATTTTTTTTTCAACAAGGGAAACACTAGATAACTGCTTTCTTATACTACTTCATCTAAAAAGCTCGGTTTAGGTTATGTTTTGGTTTTTTTTAAACAAGAAAAACACTGATTTACTGTTTTCCAATACTAGTTGGCCTAAAAAGCTCGGTTTAGGTAAGGTTTTGGTTGCTTTTTTTTAAACAAGTAAAATACTAGTTCCCATCGTTCTACTAGTGTCACTTAAAAGTTTCTTCGAATCCCTGTGGCGCCATCTCTTTTTACTTCAACAACTACCACTAGGTTCCTATTGTAAAAGTCTACTATCTTATTTTGTACCTAAGTATGCTCTATGCGTTCATTTTCATTGATCAATCCCATATATAAAAAAATTTATATATATAGAATTACATATTTTGAGATTAATAGCATAATAGATTGGAATTTATTCATTTACCTTACAATAATCAATCATTTTTGGAAATGAACTGGATAAATCATACTTATATTAAGCTGTTTCTTGATGCATGTAATATGACAGCGATTTGTTGTGATAACGTGATTAACTGTCATTTCAAACATCAACCAAGTAACAACTGAATGTAGCTAGCATACGTCAGAGGGCCATTTAGAAGTTGCATCAACGCTCATTAGATGGCCATAGTAAAATTTTGAAATCATAAGTCCCTATTGCAAATAAAAATAAATAAATGAATATTTTTTTTTGTGAAAAATCCACAATATTTTATTTTCCGCCTCTGCCCATGGGCGGTGAGTCAGCATAACTACAGGAACCACAGTTTGCTGATAAAATCAACATACCCCCTCGAATAGAGGGCCGGTAAACACATGGAAACGCCCAATCGTGCAAAAATATACTTTTCCTGTTCATTAAATGTTTCTTCATAACAAAATCTATAATCTAATAAGAAAAAATATTATTCAAATAATTTTCTCAGTAACTACTTTGAAAAATAAATTATCCTCAAGAAGCTCCCAAAGAAATATGATTGGTATTATTATTGAATTATAAAATTTCGATATGGAATGAAGAAAAGAAGAGAAAATATCAGAGGAACACCTAAAATATCAATAATATCGCGCACAAGATTCAGAGGCTGATACGAATAGGAATTTGTAACTCAAATATAGATATGTACTATTTCAATGTAGGTATTACACTTCTAGTGGTAGCAGATATTGATAAATCAAAAATAAAAACTTTTACCACAACATTCAGAAAATTATGTTATCTATTAGTCAACAAAGGTTCATTAGAAAATATTAAAGAGGCATCAAGAAATTGTTATTCTAGCATTTTCGCGAGTAAATAAATGATTCATTAATGATGAAAAATTTAAATGATAACTAAGAGTTTAGTACCAAATAATATGAAATTTTTTGAGACATCCAATTTGCAGGTTATTTTTTACATTAGCACAATAACTTTAATTATATGCCGATATATTGCAGATATGATGAGGCTTTCGAAAAATATTCAAGTTTAGATATGAAAAATAAGATTTTTGAACAGTAGCATCCTAATTGAAAGGAGGAAGCTTGCTGAAAATCAGTTAATGAATAATAATTAATCAAAAAACACTAAAAATATCACAGAATGAAATATAATCTACCTCACGCTTGAAAATCCCTCTTGAAATATGAATACACTCAGTATTTAGATCATATCTTTGAAACATTTATTGATTATTTGTTCCAGTAAAAACTTCTGACTGACAGAAAGCATTAGTAAGGCGATAATGTAGTTTTAGAAGATGTTATAGTTCGATAGTTGGCCCCTAGAGCACAATAAAATGAAAATGGGTGAATACAATTGAAACGTCACAAGTGATTATAAAAATACAGTCATATTTCCAGTTCTATTAATCATACAATATGTTCTCGTCTCAAACTTCTCCATTTTGAATGTAAAATCGATTGGTACATCAAACTTTCCGGTAAGTGTATGTATAAAGCAGTACACTGTGTGCACTAGACCCAAATTCAATAATTTTATGGTATTTTAACTCGAATTTTATTATTAAATTGATAAAATAAGACATTTTTTAATTTTTTAGTGACAGTACATACAGTTGGAATCCTACATCAAGATATCTAATTTGCAGTGCACATTTCATTAGGAATGAAAAAGGAGAAGAGAAGCTGAGTAATTACGTACCTAGCCAATTTTCTTCTCCATATTGGAAGCCAAAATTGAATGACGAAACAGTTTCGGCAAGGCACCAATGTTTCATCAAGCGTAGCCTACAGAATACTTTATTAATGGCTTCAAGTTCGAAAAATATTGAAAACTCAAGTTTTAATTCGAAAAGGGCTGCCAATACAGAAGTCTCAATGGATATGAATTCAATAAATAATATGAGTTCATTATATGAAAATGACTGTGACAGAGCACATGACAATTTAATGATAGTTGATTCTAGTACCAAAAGCACAAGTGATGTAGAATGCCAAGCTGATACTCTTGCTTATTGTGATAGTATTGAAAAAATACTGTTTTGTGATAACATTATTGAAAACGGTTCCAATATTTGTGAGCTTCTTCCTTTGGCACAGTTTGAAATTGAAGGCTGATAGTATGACTCATTTTTTCAAAACTCGTCCTTAATATAGGATCCATACTCATTACATTTATGATTAATTCTGACTTCAATTCACTTGTCACTAGTTGTCTCATCTGACAGAACATATAGAAGTAGCAGTGGGTTTGCCGATCAATGCCGCTAGTTGTCACCACTTTGATGTTGCACATAGCGAATAAGATAGTCGATTGTAAGAATGAAGTACTTGCAAATTTAAATAATAAAGAGACCATTGATTTCAACTATAAAGAAGAAGTACAGACTTACTTAAACATTTTGAATTTCAATATACATAGATTAGTAAACAAGATTAATAGTTTATTTGAACATGAGCGTAGCAAATGTGGATTAATAAACGGATTAGGATCAACTATCAGAAGTATTACTGGGAATTTAGACTCATATGATTTAGAGAGATATGATAAATTATTTGGAACTATAGATACGAATCAAAATATACTTCAAGCACAAAATTGGAAAAATATCCGTGTTAATAGAGAAATGATTTCAAAATTTAATAAACAACTTCAAAATATTCGGCATGATGAAAATGTATTGAAGTCCCGAATCACAGAAATGAATAATGTGTTAGGAGAGGTCATGCATTGTCATAATGCACTAAAAATTAAAGATATCATCAATCAACCAATATTATTAAGTATTAATTTGAATGAAATATTAGATGAAATTGAAATTGGTCTAACTTTTTGTAATCCAAATAGAATCCATAGTTTTATCATATCTAAAGATGAATTGAATAGATTAATTGAAGAAACTAACCAAACATTAAATTTTTGGGTATTATCTAACCAAATAACAAGCCATTGTAGAATTACACAAGGCCAGATTGAATATTTATTGGAAATACCTATTTATGATAGCAATGCAGATTACAAATTTTTGCAAATAACTCCCATACCAAATATCAACAACACAGAAATGTTTATTGTAAACGAAGAAAATGAATTATCGATTTTGTATCAAAATAAGTTATTTAATACACATGATTGTAACAAGGCAAATAGTAACTATTTTTGCGAAACAAATTACTTGGAAAGTGATAATTGTATAAAGAATATTGTTAAAAATCACAATAACAAAGATTGTGAGTATCACAAGTTAAGTGATGCATTTATAATTATTGAAATAGAAAATCGAAATTTGGCAGTAAATGCTAGTACTATAAATAGAAATATACAAATAAAATGTGAGAATAGTAATAAACATGAAATAATCAAGGGAGCTTATAGATTTTTAAAAAACGATAATTGTAAAATAGATAATTATAATTTGGGAAAAATAGGTATTGAAGCAAAGGAAATAATATTTGGAAATTTGAATTTCAGCATGAATAAAATCAATTCAGTGACGAAACTTTAAAACTAAAACAAGTAAATGAAGAAAATATTATTGTAAAAGAGATTCCAAAACTTCAGGACATTATAGTTCATGAAAATTATCATATATAATATCATAGGTGGTTAAATTTTACCGGAAAATTTTTTAGATTGTTACGAGAGCTTGTTGCTTAGCAATTTATTGAGTGATATTGACAGAAAAATCACGAGCTGTCAAGCGAGTGATTTTTGATCAATATCACGAAATAAATTGGTAGCAAGCTCTCGTAACAATCTAAAAATTTTGCCAGGTTAAATTTGATCACAAATGGTATTCGGAAGATTATTTTTCCCATCCAAATTCATCAATATATTCCAGAGACTCGACTCTGAATCTGCTCATTTTCACATTCAATCTGTCTGTCAGTTTAACAGATGCTGAATCAACGCGGCTGAATATTCTTTGTTTTGTATATATAACCAACAGACAAAATTTCCAAAAAATTTCAACTTGAAAACCGTGTAGGTTGTACCACGTGACGTCGAATGGTGCAATTCTATTGGTCGAAATTTGGATGGTAAAAATAATCATGGTTATATCAATTCCTTTGTAATGATTTTTTTTGTTGTTATTTCTATAATATTTTATGTTGTATATAGAATAAGAATTCGAAATAAACGCGAAAGGACTTCTAAGCCAATTAATAATATTGAATTATAAATTTGAATTAAAATCAAAATAGAAATCCTTTCTCAAGAATGGAATCCTCTTCTAAAGAAGGGAGGAGTTATGTATGCTTAAAGTTGTAACACGATTTCATTCTCTTACTCATCATTTATTATGTATAAATACTGTAAAATAACATGTAACAAGTTCAGTTCTTTGTCAACGGTCATTCAGTAAAATAAATCTTTTTTAAAAACCAAATTCTTGGGTGCTATAACTTAGCTCGTACAACAAGTACAAAAAAAAATCTGGTGTCAAGAATCGGTAGATGGTGACTTCAGCTACAAGAATTTACCTTTGTGTACGTATGGCTCATATGGATGAGCTTAATAGGAATCCAGTACCGGATCAAGTAGTGACGAGAAATCAAGAAATCCTTCACATAGAAGCAGATGACTGGATTCTAGCAGGTCAAATGATAGACGAAAAGTTGAAACTTATCAAAGATATTTAACCTGGAACGCCTGAAAACAATCATAGAATGATAATTCCCGGAAATTATTGTTTGCATGACAAAAAGGTCTATCGGATTACAACAACAGGCATTCAATTGGTAATTCCAAAAGGACAAAGAGCTTGAAAATTCACATCCTGTCACGATGACCTTAGTCACAAAATTAGCTACTGAAGTTTGTCAGATATTTCGAAAACAAGTACCTTCCCCATATTTCATCCCATGTGGAAAGTTCAAATAAAACCTCAAGATAGAGCTTTAATTGGGACGGAGAACTTCTACGGTGAGTCAATTACTATTCCGGTACTGATATTATATGGTTTGCTCTCTTGCAGAAATGAAATTAGATCAACTCTGGATGCTTTAAACTTGTAAGCAGCTTGGTGGATTCAAACAGGGCTGGCTGCAAGGATTCACGATGGAAAGGCTGAGTGAATTAAGCTGTAGTGTAATAAGTCAAGCTTTAGGCGGCGGTTTCACAATACGGTATCTACTATTTGATATTTTGACAGATTTTGATCTAAAACGAAGACTACCCCGTTACATAAGATAACTGTTGATTAACCTGAATTATTGACTCAAGGAGAATTATGGTCGTAATATTTGAAATTAAAGAAAATACACATCTGAAATAAGAGATGATAATATATTCTTAACCTTTCTTATCCTGCTGAAATTTGAATTATAAATGCATACATAGGTACAGAAGATTTCACAGCCCAAGATACTGAAAAAATTTTAAACAGATAGAAATATAGTGGATAAAAAAAAACTATATAAATGGTGGCATCACATCAAATCGACATTGACGTGGCCCCATCTCGTCTTGAACCCGCAATCCTTGTAGTTTAGATCCAGATCATATTTTTATAGAATGATAACTTGATCTGGCCCTTCTCAAGGTCAGTAGGAGACATGTCCAGCTTCCATGATGGACTGATTATGACTGATTATCAAACTTATTTCATCCATTTTGTCCTTATTAAATGAAAAGTCGGTGTATGGGTTAGAAACTATTCACGATTGTGATGTAGCATCACAAGAGGTAGTTGTTGAAGAAATGGTATTGGGTTCAAATTTTTATAAAATGTTGCCCTCATCAAGTGATATAAATTATGTAAGTATAACTATAAATATCAAATGGAATTCGCTACAATTCCGTAATTCTAGGACAAAATATTACACACAAATTTGAAGTTCAACAAATTCATTCGGAGAAAACGGTATGATATCTACCAAGACCAATTTATAACTAACGCAAATTCATTACTTTTTTCATTAGCTAAGCGGAACGTAAACCTCAATCAGAGAAACTGTGGAGCATATTGACATTTCTTTCATAGGAGGAAATATTAGAGAGAGCTGGACTAGTAGCCGAAGACTACAGCTTGCAACAAGATCAGCTAGTTCTAATTTAACTCACAAATACTTGAAATTGACTGAGTCGGATAAGGAGAAAGTAGAAAATCAAGTGAGAGGAATGGAATTTACAAATAAACAATTACAACATATGGCGAAGAACATGAATTCAAGATAACATTATTAAAATGTCAACTGGCTAAATTAAATTTAGATTAATTTGTGTGAAAGTTAATTCTACGATACATCTACATATATTCTCTTTTTTCTTCCCAGTTTTTCTTTTGATAGTATAGTATATATATATATATATATATATATATATATATATATATATATATATATATATATATATATATATATATATATATATATATATATATATATATATATATATATATATATATATATATATATAAGTTATATATTTATATTCATAACATTTCATCAGCTTTTAGTAAATCCGCATCAGCATTATATCAACGGTTTTTGTAGCATTCCATTGTGATAAGAGTTACATAAAACCAGTTGTAATAGAGATGTTAGACAGATTGTGCTCTAGCATCTAATATAAGAAACATTGTATCTTCGTGTAACAATTGCTCTCTGAATATTTAAATAAACTAAAGTTTAAATGAAGTTTTGAATTAGTTTTTGAAAATAAAACCTTCAGACTTGATAATTTAAGTGGCGCAGTCGGTAGGCTTAATCTTCGAAAATTTTCTAAATACTAGAGTTTTCAATTCGTTAAAAAGTTGAAGCCGTCACTTTCAAGTGTTAAAACGGTATCCAAAGAACTTACGTGAGAAATCAAAGTGTTACACGTTGAGAGGTCCGAAATCTCACTAAAACTCTTGATGAAATCAATTCGTTAAAGACTTTTCAACCGAAACCAATCATCGGCAGTCACAATCTCCAGCGAAGAAAGCAACATCGTCGTTAGTTCCGAGGGGTCCGATTATCGAATGCAGATCGACTACTAGAGACAACTCAGCAACAATTGCCAATCAGCAATCATCTTCAGAAATCAACAACCACTACCTTCCATAAGGAAAGAAGAAATCATGAAAGCCATTATCATGATAACTATAGTTTTGATGTAAATTATTTCAGACTATACATTTTATATCCAGCTGTTAATTGTTTATTTCATATTTTTTTTTTTGCAAAATTACTTGCATCAATAATAATATTATATAAAATATTTGAGAATAAATAAAAAACTGTTGAATAATTATACACAAAATGTCAACACCAGGTGGTGTACAAAACGCTGCACTCAGCACAACTCCAAGAATACCATCAGACATTAAAGATTTGATTGAAATCATAGCTGAATATGATGGAAGTACAGGTACATTAGCACATTTTATTAATATTTGTGACGAAATTGTCGATATTATTGATAAACAAAGTTTATCTAATATAGCTAAAAGAATAATTTTACACACTCTTAGGAAAAAGATTATTAGAGAAGCTAATACAAAAATAGCTACAAAAACATATTCAAATTGGCTTAACTTGAAACAGCTTTTGATAGCAGAATATGGAGATAAAAGAAATGAGGTTCATTTCTTAACAGAACTCTCTCATTTGGAACAAAAACCAAAAGAAGACATTTTTGTTTACCTCGACAAGTATGAAGATACTTTTAACAAACTCATGAGTTTATTAAAATTAAATTTTGGGATGGGTATTGAAAATATGGAAATATTCATGACAACTTATGCTGCTCACAATTTCATAATAAACTGTAAGAAACCTTATAGAAGTCAACTTGCAGCCAGAAATCCAAAATCTTCAAATGATGTGCAAGACTTAATTAAAAATGACTTCCAATATATTCATTCAAATATGATCAAACAAAACTCAAATAAACCCAAATATATTGCCCCAACACCCGCATATAAACCTAATACACAACATCAAGCCCAATACCAAAACAAATATCAAAATCAATATCGATCTCCAATGTACCGATATCAGCAACCACAAAGATTTCAAAATCAACCTAAGCAAAACTACCCACAACCTATGTCCATCAGTACCAATACTTTTCGACCACAACAAAAACGACCAAGACAGGACTTACAAATCCTCGAAAATGATGAAACAAATGTCGACACAGAAATAGAATATGTTGAACAGATAGATAACGACGAAAACCTTGATAATACCCAAGACACATACGAAGACGACGAAAATTTTTCTTTAACGCTTCTGAAAAATGCGAATCCTTAACTAATTATACCTCAAAATTACCATTCATTCAATTTAAAAATTGTCGAGTTTTAATTGATACTGGATCAACTGAGAATTTTATTAGCAAAAAATTTGTAAACGTTAACAAAACAAAATTTAAAATATTTCCTGAACATTTTGAAATTCAAACGGCTAACGCTATATCGCATGGAACACACTTTACATTTGCAGAGATGTTCGGTATAAAATTGAAATGTCATATTTACGAATTTCATAAAGATTTTAATTTTGTAATAGGTAATTCGGGATTAAAATTATTAAATGCAAAAATTGATTACTCAAAGGAAACTATTAGGCTTTTAGATGAACATAAATTTGAATTTAGTTATTTTCATCAAGATAAAATGGATTTAAACATGTATGAAATTTCTTGCAATTCAAACATTAGAACAGAACATTCAAATAGTTTAGAAAAAGAACAATTATACAAAGTAATTAAAGAATTTCAAGATTCAATTGTTAATGAAAATCAAAATCTTACATTCACAAATAAAATAAAGCACAAAATAAATACCGTAGATGAAATACCAGTATATCAACGATCTTATAAATATCCCATCATTCATAAGAAGGAAGTAAATTCACAAATAAATAATTTATTGAATGAAAATATCATAAGACACTCACATTCACCTTGGAGTAGCCCTATATGGATTGTACCCAAGAAGGAAGATGCTTCAAAACAAAAGAAATTTAGAATGGTAATCGATTATAGAAAACTAAATTCCGAAACCATCGATGACCGGTTCCCAATTCCTGACATAACAGAAATTCTCGATAAACTTGGACAATCAAATTATTTTACAACTATTGATTTAAAGAGTGGGTTTCATCAAATCGAAATGGACAGTAACTCTATAGAAAAAACAGCGTTTTCTACAGATCAGGGTCACTTTGAATTTTTAAGAATGCCATTCGGGCTAAAAAATGCTCCAAGCACTTTTCAAAGGCTAATGAATTTTGTACTTGAAAAATTATTTAACAAAATTTGTTTTGTCTACTTGCACGATATTATTATTTTAGGAACATCTTTACAGGAGTATATTCAAAATATCAAAATTGTTTCAAAAAAATTACGAGAAGCTAACTTAAAGATACAATTAGATAAATGTGAGTTTTTAAGAAAAGAAGTCGGTTACTTAGGACACTTGATTACTACTAACGGTATAAGACCAAACCCAGACAAGATAGAAACGATACAAAATTTTTCAATTCCCAAAACTAGCAAAGAAATAAAATCTTTCTTAGGTCTTCTTGGTTACTATAGACGATTCATACAAAATTTTGCTAAATTAACTAAACCACTCACAAAATGTTTAAAAAAGGGTACTAAAATTAATACAGAAGACCCAGAATACATTTCTTGTTTCGAAAAATGCAAATTATTACTTTCTAACTCTCCTATATTACAATACCCAAATTTCTCAAAACCAATTCGATTAACAACAGACGCTTCAAATTTTGCAATTGGTGCAGTACTTTCTCAAAATTCTGACGGTAGAGATCTTCCTATAGCATACGCAAGTAGGACTCTAAATGAACACGAGATAAATTACTCAACAACGGAAAAAGAACTGCTAGCAATAATATGGTCAATGAAACATTTTCACCCATATCTTTATGGAACCAAATCTAAATTAATAACTGATCACAAACCTTTAATTTGGCTCGATAGTTTGAAAGAACCAAATCAAAAATTAATTAGATGGGAACTTAAATTTTCTGAATATAATTACGATATAGAATATCAAGAAGGCAAGCAGAATTACGTTGCAGACTATTTATCAAGAATACTAGAGCCATTTAAAATTAATTATAAAAATACTAATATTTTCGAACACCCTGAACCTTTAGTACACTGTGTATCTAAAGATTTCAAAATGAGTCAAGGCTTTGCAAAACAAGTTAACGAAATCTACCAAACCACTAATTATTTGGATAAAATGACAATAAGACAAGACATAGCTATTCAAACATCTCCAAAATTAATAATTCATTCAATTACTAAAATTAATTATTATGATAAGCCAGATTTGGGAGATATAAAAGATTGTTTAAAGCAAGTTAGAGACTATTTAATTCAAAATAATATTTTTTCAATTAGTATGCCTAAAATTGCATCAGGAATAGATAAGAAGAATTGGCTCACAATAGAAAATACTTTGAAAGAAATATTCGCACAAGCTAATATAAAAGTAAATGTTTTCATTTTGAATAATGTACAAAATTATGCGAACTCACTCATAGCTGAAAAAGACGTTGATAGCATTACACAGCATTCAGACGATGAATCACCCATAAACGGACTCTTTTACGAAGATATCCCAGTAAATTTTGGAAAAAACCAAATAATATTTAAAGAGACAAACTTTAAGAATAACCTTGAAAGAACAAAATTATTTGGAAATGAAAAACAAAGAATGTACATGTATTTGAATAAAGTAAATAGTAAAGATACTTTATCAAAGTTCATAAAAGAGTATTTAGTGCCAGGCATTAAATATTATTGCATAGTACCAGAACAGTTCAAAAAAATGTTAAACGCGGTATTGAGTGTTTATTTTCAACCAGGATCATATAAATTAATTAGTTGTAAAAATCAGTTACAAGATATTGAAACAAACGAGGAACAAATAGAATTGATACAAAATTGCCATTTTGGAAAAACGAACCATCGGGGTATATTGGAAACTTATAATAAATTGAAATTAAAGTATTATTGGCCCAATTTACAAGCGACTGTTTCAAAATTTATAAATAATTGTGGAACATGTCAAGCAAATAAGTATTAACGAGATCCAATCAAAATTCCTATCATGAAGACATTCACTGCATCAAAACCTCTTGAAGTAATACACATTGATATATTATCTTTGAAGAAGGTAAAATTTTTAACAATAATTGATAGTTTCTCCAAGCACGCCCAGTTATATCATTTACCTGAGACCAATACGGTTACAATAATAAAAAAATCAATCAAATATTTTTCAATATTTGGCAACCCAAGATTAATAATATCCGATAACGGATTACAATTTAATAATCAATTGATTTTTAACTTTCTATCAACAAAAAATATTCAAATACATTTAATAAGCGTGAACAACCCTAAAAGCAATGGAAACATAGAAGGATTCCATTCTACAATAATAGAACATATAAGAATTTTAGAAAGTAATAAGGATCTCAATGATTTGAATATCAGTGATAAAGCACGCTATGCTCTTCAAGCATATAATCAAACAATTCATTCTTCAACTAAACGTACCCCAAACGAAATCATTTTTGGTCATTATAACGAATTCAGGTGAGTATTATCTTCAGAAATTATAACAGATAATTATGTAGAAATTCACAAAAATATTATGAATAAAATTTACGAAGAGAATAAAGCATTATTAGAGAAGAATAAAACAAAGTACGCGGTATCAGAAGTAAAAAGTATTAAATTACAAGATAAACCTTTCGAACAACAAGCTAAATGAAATATAGGGAAAGTAGAAAAACTCGTTATAAAAAGCGAATAATAAAAGCTTATAGTCATAATAAAGCCCAAATAATAACAGGCAAGAACAAAAAAATCAAAATAGATAAATTAAAACCACATCGTAAATTTACAGAATCATACGATTATATTCAACCGTCGACCTCAAAGACGAGAACAACAACCCCGGAATTAACATTTTAAAATTAGGAGAATCATTCATTTCTACTAACAATAAGTATATTTACATTAATCTTAAGCTTAATAGAATTAGAGAATCGTATAACAATCTTACATTTTATTATAATAGAGTTAAACTAGAAATTAGAAATAAATATAATATTGATAATATGAAGAATTTAGGTAATAACTTTATAATGTTAGAAAATTTTATAGATATGCTTGATAACAAAATTTCAATCCATTTAAATGATAACACCAAAGAGAAGCGAGGATTGATTAATGGACTAGGTTCCATAATTAAAAGTATTACAGGAAATTTAGATTATTCAGATGAAGAAAAGTATAACAATGCATTGAAATTAATTAATGAAAATGAAAACACCCTTAAAGATAATTTGAATTAACTTATTGTATTTAATAAAAATTTATCAAATTATTTTAATAATCAGGTAGATAAAATTAATAATAATCACAAAATTATTCAAACAAAGATTGATGAATTAGGAAAGGTGATAGGAAAAGTCATAGATAACAGCGACGTGCTTTAGCTTGAGAATATTATTACACAACTCATATTCACGGCAACGAACTTAATTAGTATTATAAATGAAGTTGAAACAACCTTCGCCTTCTGCGAAACTAATACTTTGTACTTTGGAATTTTATCAAGAGAAGATATAAAATTGGAAATTAATAAGTTATTCTTAAATGATTTTAAAGATTTGGTCATAAAAAATTGGCAAAATCAACAATTAGTAAAAGCGTACTGTACTTATGAAAAATTGACTTTACAAATAATAATAGACATTCCTATTCCCCTCATAAAAACAGATCTTTTGCAAATCACACCTATTCCAACCATACACAATAATAATTATGTAACATTAGATATACGTAAAGGTTACTATTCGAAGAATAATGCACAAATACATTATTTAAGTAAATGTACAGTTGTAGGACATAAGTTGTATATTTGTGAGCAAGATGATTTAATATTTAATAATTGTTTGAAAAATATATATTTCAATAGGAACAATAATAATTGTACCTATATTAAGATTCTCAATCATAACGAAATTATACCAATTTTAAATTCTGATATTGTTTATCTTCATTTACCTAATAACGAAGTAATGAATATTGAATGCGATAAAGAAGTAATGGAAAAAGAAATTATAGGGATATATTCAATAAAAAATTGTTTGATTAATAAGCAAAGATTTTATAAAAATATAAGATATGATAAAATAATGAATTTAAAGAAGGAATAAATTTAAACATACATTATAAGATAAAAAATTTGGAAACAATTTTTTCAAAACATACGTTTATTTGTGGTTATTCTTTTGGTGATCGATTTCGGACATTGTCCATCTTCAGACCAAGCTTAAGAGTATAAAAAAGTTTTGTTTAAATTTTGAATTTTGAAAGCATGATGAATGTGAATAAAATTATTATAAATGTTTTTTTGACAGCTAATGTTAGGTGAAAAACGAGCATGTGGTTGTGAAATCTGTGAGGTTATATGTTCGGCAATTTTATATCTTTAAAAAATGATGATATTAGGGGTAGGTGCATGCAACAATCATAATTAACAAGCTTCTGACTTACCGTCTAAATGTATTAAAGCAGCAATTAAAGTTATTTGTCATGTTTTTATTCAAAATTTGAAGAAATTTATTGAGAGTGAAACATTTTAGTTCTCAATTTGTCAGGTGGGCGAGTTACATTGAACTATGGGTAGTGATGTGTTTCCTGTCATGAGTGATGTGTGTCGGTTAGGAGAAAGGCGGTAAAGATTTGAAGATATGATTTTCTGGCAAAAATGTTTGTTCGTTCAATAAATGCTGATCTCGACTTTTAATTTGTTTTAAAATTTCTAATTTTTCTAAGAGAATGAGTATTGTATTCTTCTTCTTTGTGAATGATTTTACTATTGGTTATTGTAGATGTATGATTCTCTGTTTTCAAATGGGTGCCGAAAGCTGATGGTGGATTATTTTTAATATGTTCTTTATATCTGATTGCAAATTTACGTTGTGTCATTCCGATGTATGTGCTGTTACAATCGTTACAATCAATTTTATAGATCCCACTACTGTCGGTTGTAGATTTCTTAGGTTTTGTGTTGATAAAAATGTTAGCTAATGTGGGGTGTGATTTAGAAGTTAATTGTATATTGTGATTATTGAGTGTGCGATTGATTCTATTGTGGATGTTTTTGTAATATGGTATTGAGATGTATCTAGGTGTAGTTTTTTTGTGTTTATATATATGTTGTAAAGTTAAATTTCTTTTTGTATTATTGAAAATTTTGTCTATGAAATCTGTCGGGAAATTGTTGTTTAATCCTATTATTTTTATCGTGTTAAGTTCAATGTTGTAATGACTCGGTGATAATGGGGTGGTTAGTAATCTTCGAAACATGAATCTAAAGGCACTTTCTTTTATTTTGGGAGAGTGATATGAGTTATATGGTATAATAACATACATTTTAATAAAGATAAGTTAGTAATAAATAAAACATTGAATATAAAAAGTTAGGAAACAATTAAAATCCCAGATCAAAAAGTGACAGGAATAAAACATATATTTACGTCTGAATCACATTCTATATTCTACGATATATTGTTATATTCAACAATTGTAATTGTTATAATGCTGTTGTTGAAGAAAATTTATAGTGAAATTAAAGAGAGAAAATTAATAATCAATCGAAAAAAGAACATAATTGGAATTAGCGAAATAACACCTGCTGAAAACACAACAGGTATTCTTTCGTCAAATGGGGGAGGAGTTATATAGGGACACAACCCTTATTTCATAACATTTCATCAGCTTTCAATAAATCCGCATCAGCATTATATCAACGATTTTTGTAACTTTCCATTGTGATAAGAGTTACATAAAACCAGTTGTAATAGAGATGTTAGACAGATTGTGTTCTAGCATCTTATAAGAAACATTGTATCTTCGTGTAACAATTGCTCTCTGAATATATATATATATATATATATATATATATATATATATATATATATATATATATATATATATATATATATATATATATATATATATATATATATATATATATATATATATATATATATATATATATATATATATATATATATATATATATATATATATATATATATATATATATATATATATATATATATATATATATATATATATATATATATATATATATATATATATATATATATATATATATATATATATATATATATATATATATATATATATATATATATATATATATATATATATATATATATATATATATATATATATATATATATATATATATATATATATATATATATATATATATATATATATATATATATATATATATATATATATATATATATATATATATATATATATATATATATATATATATATATATATATATATATATATATATATATATATATATATATATGTACATTGGTGTTTGCAAAATGGAAGTTTCCTATATTCAAAAGTTATATCTATCAATACTGATTTGAAAATAAATTATTAGATATGGTACAAAAGAGCAGAAGTGGATATCGAATAGTAGGAAGAAGTTTTCAAACCAAGACTACTAAAAATGGAAGAATTGTTTAATGCTCCGCTGCAACTCTTATACCCCATCAGTCATTTTATACCTGAAGAAATTGTAACAGAGATCAAACATCTAGATAATACGAAAATCCGAGGATACAAGATCAGCACTGCCCAATTACTGGAGGAATTATCATAGAAAACAATAACTGGTAATACAGCAATATTTAATGCAGACATTATGACTCCAATATTTTTTCATACAGCGAAAATCTCTGCAAATAATAATTATACATGAACTAGATAAACCAAATCATGAGAAATCATCTCATAGGCCCATATTATTATCACCAATTCTTTCAAGACTGTTATAGAATTTACTACTAGCCCGTTTAAAACCTATAATAGGGGGCTATATCCCAGTATCAGACTATCAATTTGAACAGAATAGAAAAAGATCTTAAAGAGTAAAAAATATGCTCAGGAATCTTCCTGCCTGCCACACATTATCAAAAGCTTTTGTCGAAACAGGGCATATATAAAATTGAGCAAAACATACCGAGCCGATTTTTTCATATCATACTTGGAAGTTCCAAGTGATAAACCAGGAAACATATTCAAAAATATTTGGAATTGATGCTGGTGTAGAGTGCGTTTGAAACAGATAGTCGGTTGCGCGAAAAATGAATTTTCGTTTTAGAGAGACGAAAAACAAGGAAAACTTCTCTACTCTCTATACTAAGGATATTAGCCAGGATACTCCTTATTATGGTGCTTGCATCCCTTATGTTAATATCGCACGCAGCTAATTTTTGTTGGTAATTAACTTATAGTAATCAATGTTTCATTTGTGGTCGTCGTTAATTTTGATATTCTAAAATATCAGAAAAAGTGTGAGCTTGAACATCGAAGCAATATCTTCAAAAACAAAAGAAAGAATTGATTTGGAATGCTTATAGATCTTTCAAAGAAAGTAAAAAAGGTAAGTTATTTTTAATTGGCTGATATATGATTCTGTGATAATAATTATTTTTGAATGAAGAAGAAAAAGTAAATTGTTCCAGTTACTGGATATCTTGGCTTTTCTGTATGATTTGTTAGAACGGCTCTGGGCTAAAACTATTTCCTAGAAAAATAGTTTTAAGATTAATTATCTACATTATTAATTGTTTTGACATAGAAAAACATACATAAAAGCGATTATTTTTGATTATTCCTCTTGATTTCAAAATAAACTCAAGACTTTCTTCGAAAATGTATTTTTTAATGCAATAATTATTATTTATCAATTCACAGATATGGGTCTAAAAATTGGCTGATATATGATTCTGTGATAATAATTATTTTTGAATGAAGAAGAAAAAGTAAATTGTTCCAGTTACTGGATATCTTGGCTTTTCTGTATGATTTGTTAGAACGGCTCTGGGCTAAAACTATTTCCTAGAAAAATAGTTTTAAGATTAATTATCTACATTATTAATTGTTTTGACATAGAAAAACATACATAAAAGCGATTATTTTTTGATTATTCCTCTTGATTTCAAAATAAACTCAAGACTTTCTTCGAAAATGTATTTTTCAATGCAATAATTATTATTTATCAATTCACAGATATGGGTCTAAAGAACGTGGTTGAGTCTGTTGCGGAAGCAACTGGTTTTTGTAGTCGCACTGTGGAGCGTATTGTTAAAGCCAGAAATGATACAGAAAATAACGAAAATGATACTGGTGAAAATAGTACCGTCTACTTCACAAGTCCACGGGAAAAAATCCAAAAGTAATTCCAAAATGGTCGGTCAATAATTTTGCAGAGGAGGCAACACGAACAATTGTACTCAATTTTTATATCAGCCATAAATAACGACCAAAATTGAGTACAGTGTATCAAAGAATAGTTGAAGAAGAAAGCTTTGGATTCAATGGTGACCGCTCTTCATTTTGATTATTACTCAATAAACTTGGATTTAGGTAATAAACTTCCAGTAATTTATGTTTTACAAATTTTTTAAGTTATTTGAAGTTCCAATTACGTGGAAAAAGTGTAGCGACGATAGGAAATTATTGATGGACCGAGATGATATAAGATACGAATCTCATTTATTAGAGCCATGAAAAAATATAGAGAAGAAGGTAGACCCATAATATACACCGGTAAGTTCTCCAATTTAAATATTTGATCCGATGAGACTAATTTTCACATCAATACTACAGATGAAGCCTATATACATAGCGGGCATTCTTCGTCCAGCGAATGGAGCGATGATTTCAACAAAGGTCTCAAAATCCCAATTGGTGAAGGACGTCGATTGATTGTTGTTGATGCTGGTATGTTAAAGCTAGAATTACTTGTTTCCAAACAATAATTTTACAGTTTAAATACGACTTATATTATTATTATTCTAGGTGGAGAAATGGTTTTGTGGAGAATGGACTATTGATATTCAAATCGGGTCAAAAATCTGGGGATTTCATTGATGACATGAATTCCGATAATTATGGTAAATGGTTAGAACAACAATCCTTAATCTAGCCGCTAGGACGGTACTTGTTATGGACAATGCCAGTTACAATAATGGCTTCAAGTTAAACACCCTAATCAAAATACCAAGAAGTCCGACATGATTCAGTGGTTAAACAAGAAAGGAATTATACATAACCCATGCTCAACAAAAGTGGAATTGTATCAACTAGTTCATGCAAACAAGCCAGCGTATAAAATTTATACAATTGATACAATTCTTGCACGTCATGGTATAACGTTCTAAACTAGGGTAGCGACCCTATCCTTCAAAACTGACTAGCTCAGTATCAAAATAAAACTAAACAAAATAATCACAGGGCCGGACTGGGTTGTTGTGAGGTTAGCTTTCCAAAAATACAAACTTTACTGAAACAAATCTACTGGACGTTACGTAAACAATCTTCAATGAAACAGATAATAAGGGCGCCACGCAATTGTTAATTTTTCCGTCCTCAGGCACACAACTGCGAAAGTATCTGTAAAAGAAAAGATGGTGGAATGGACGGGTAGAATATTGGGTTGTAAGACAATTAGATCTGTCGGCGTTGATCAAGATGCCGCAGAACATAAAATAAAACAATATCTCAAACAGTGATACTTACACCAGCTGAAAGAAAAAAAGCATTAAATAAAATCACTCTCTGAAAACTAAAGTGGTAGGTACTTTTTTTTCACAGAATAAATGAATCAAAAATTTACCCCAATTAGTGAATATTCAATAAACTTTAATGGAAAGTAAAATAGAGAAAATATGTAAATGACAAAAGTTTCATAAGTTAATGCAAACAAAATGGCGGCGATTCGCGTCCCTACACATACTTCAGCAAGTCTCAACTGGACAAATACGTCTATAAACCTACTCGAGGAAAAAAGTACAAAATAATTGAAATCAGGCCCGAGATTGATCAACCTGGTTCACAATCGGACGTAGCGTTTATAACTCAACTAGAAAAAAAGTATAGAAAAAAAAGGCGACAGCGAATGCCTACCGCAGCAAAGAGTAATACAATAAAAAATTATCAAAATCATGGTAAAGCCACGAGGTGCTTAATTAGGCAAATAGACCCAAAAAAGCTAAAGTGAAGTAGCAAAGAAAAAAAACAAAACTGAACGACTTAGCTGGCGACGTCACTGGAGATCCTTACTGACTCGTCTGCCTGGCGTCTGGATCTCGGCCTTCAGGACAAATTTTGCTGGATTCCAGGTGGTCAGGAAATCCAGGGTGGGAGTAAGGTACTTCCACAGCGTTGTGCCTTGGTCCGGACGACGTTTTATCGTAGATGGTAGCGATTTAAAGCAAAACGACCACTCACAATTTAAAATAATCCCCAATACGTGGGCTTCTCCGCCGAACAAAACAAATGGCCAAACTGCCCCAAATATTCGGCCGAAGCATAGCTTATTCCAAACGAATCCCCAACTTGGGCTTGCACACGCAAAAAGACTTTGGAATAAACCCCAAAATTGTGGTGGTAAATAAAAGCAAATAAATAAATGTATATCTGTCCTACACCAGGACTTAAGGCTGACTGTCTTCAATTAAGTCAAATCCGGTCGGTTTGACTTAATTGAAAATAAACCGTTTTCCATTAAAAAAAAACCTAGCGGACGCCCTAGTACTAAGATTAAAAAAAACGTAACGTCACTGCCTGCGGCGCGCGCATTGCAGCAGCGACAATTTAAAACCAAAACCATGAACTAAAATCAATTGATACAAGTAAACAAAAACACGCTTTTGATATAACCAAAAAAACTGAGCTTAAAGAAGAGAAAAGGAGCGGAACTAAAGATTGAAATATGAACGGAATTATCAAATTGAAAAATAAAAATATCTTTAACCAAAAGTAAGTACATGAAGTAAATGAAATTAAACCCAAAATTAACCCCAAACTATATTACAGAATTTAACCCAGCAAAAAAGTGACCAAAAGCCAAATTGGCACGTAACAATGGTCACAGTGTATGCAAATTGAGTCCAATTAGAAAAATTTGGGATATTATCAAAAATTGGTTTGGCACAAGAAATACAACATTTAAATCAAATGATGCTGAAATGTTACTTAGGAGAAATTTGCAGAAGTGGAGCCGAATGTTTGGTATGAAGTATGTAAACATGTAATAGAATAAGAAAACAAATATGTAAGCAAAAAGCACATTATGGACGATTTAGTAGATAAATTAGTTATAAATTTAGCTGACGACTCCTCATATGAGGATGATTCTTTAATTGAAGAAGAGAATGAATTATGTGTTTCAATTAATGAAAACATGACACGAAAAATATTTACTTGTATTTAATTTTCATCCTCCCAAATAATCCTTTTTTTCAAACATTGTACTCACTGTGGTGATATTTGCCAAATAACTATATTTTCCAGTCTCCTTTTGTAAATGAACAAGGGTATATTTAATGTTTTAAAGAAGTGGAGTCCCATATAGCGGGCGACAGATCCAATTTTGTAAGAACTGTAGTACACAAAAATATGCCCCGCCTATTCGCGCAGCTCAACCGACTGTTCGTTTCAAATGCACTCAGGCCCTAGACAGTTCAATGCGCTTGTAATTTTCAAATTTTTAGTTCTGGTAGGTAGGCACTAGTTGGCGCAAGTGTCGTAAATAGTTTGAAAATTACTCTGCAGATGTCACCGTTGTCTACTTTCAAATGTCCGTCAAAACATTCTCCGTTATTTCTCGTTCATTTTGTGTTCAGCATCTTTGGATAGTTGTTCGTTAAAATTGTTGTTCTACATTTTGTGTTTTATTTAAACATTGCTCGTAGTGAACGTGCTGGAAGAAGTTTATTTGTGTTCTCCGGATTTGATTGATTATTGAAGAATGGTTGTGGTAAGTGATTCAGTTGGAATAATTAGTTTCATTACTCACATTTCACGTTGAATCTCAAAGATTTCTATAAACACGTAATAGCAAGTTCATTTGTGTGTTCCGATAGTCAATTATTATTGAAAAATGATTGTAACGTATTTACCTAAATATAATTATTAAAATCAAGGGTTTTTAAGCTGTTTATGATTGATATCTTTTGTAGAGTCGTTATAATGAATATAATTAATTCGACTAAAAGTCATCAAATTAATAAATATACATATTTAATCCCATCTATTTATCTACTTTGGTGATTTAAACTTGTATTTATCCGTTTCTCAGAACGTATGTACAATGGATAGTAAAGAGGATTATAAAAGTAACAGAACAGGCTTATAAATTCGTGAAATATAATTACTAATAATCCCATCTCAAAATGCAGCTTAGATACAAAATTAAGAGTTATTTGGAATTATTCTAATTTTTTTTTACTTTGGTAGGTTCATCCTTCACTTTGAGCGACATTGATTTTACAAGGAAAAATCAATTAACTCCTCGTAAAGCGAAAATGTATTCGAGATTGAAGAATACAGAAAATCTATTGCGGATTTATAAGAAGAGGGGAAAAACCTTATCCATCAAAGGGAAAAAAAGATGAAGAAATGATTTATTGTAAAATGTTGAGTAAGTTGCCAAAAGTTCTTAAAACATTTGTACTATCTATCTTCAAAAATTTTACGAAAAATAAGAAAGCTCGTAGATATACTGTGGATGAAAAATCTTTATTTTTGAGTATATACAAGCATAGCCCTCGTTGTTTTCGTTTTTTAGAAAAATTCATTCCATTGCCTTCAATTAGGACTTTACAACGTACATTGGATTTATGCGTATTAAAACCTGGCATTAATCCAGAATTTTTGAATTATTTAAACCATATGTCGCACACTTTCGATGATAAAGATACATACTGTTCCGTTGTTTTCGACGAAATGGAGATTAGCAAAAGTTTGAGCTTCATTTAAAAGAATTCTGAGTGGCATATTGTAGCGTCAGTCAGCGATGGAGGCTCATGGAACGTCGCGGCAGTACGTTCACTAACTTTAGAATCAAACAGAAATAGTGGAGAATTTGTATATCAAGTCGGACAAAATAAAATAATTCATATTTTTTATGTGCCACATCTCGTGAAATGTATGAGAAATAATTTAATGACAAAAAATATTATATATGAAGGCAGAACGGCGAAATGGTCTGATGTGGTAGAGCTAAATAAAAGAGATGGAGTGGATGAATGCTTTAAATGTACGAAGCTTACTTTAAAGCATGTAAATCCCACTCATCGACAAAAAATGAAAGTAAAATATGCCACTCAAGTTTTTAGCAAATCGACAGCTTCATTAATGCATATTTTAACAAAAAATAATGTAATGAATGCCGAAGGAACTGCATGTTTTTAAATTTAATGAACGATTTGTTTGATTCACTAAATTCCAGTGCAAGCTCCGCAAAACCTCTAGGTAAACCGCTTGGCACAAAAACAAAAAAAAACACACACTGAATTTTGGAACAGTGCAATTAAAATACTTGGTAATTTAAAATTTGTGGATTCTGCCAAAAATAAATCTGTTCCAACGCCGCCTAGCGTAGCTTTCCTCATTGTTACGATCAGGAACGTACAATATCTGTGGAATTCTCTGCAGAATCTTGGTCTAGATTATCTTGCTTTGAGATCTCTTAACCAAGATATTGTAGAGAATTTTTTCAGCTGTGTACGAGATTGGTGTGGAGCTAATTCTCGTCCTTCATCCTCTCAATTCTCCGATGCGTACAAAACTGCAGTTTCAACAAACGCAGTGAAGTGTTCCGCCGGTTCGAATTGTGAGGACGATGGTGAAGAATTACTCCTATCGTACAATATTCTTTTATCTATGTCCCAACTTCCACAACCATCCTATTCAAATACCATTTCCATTTCCATACCAACAAGACAATCCAGAACCAGCCCGGAAGAAAATTTGGAAGAATTTTCAGTGAATAATTGCTCTTCAGCATATGTTGCTGGCTACGTCCTGAAAAAAATTTATTTTAATGATTGTAGAACTTGTGAAAGCTATTTTTATGCTGACGAAATAATATCGGAGCATGTTTTTGTAAAACTCAAAGAATATAGAAAAGATAAGAAAAGTTTAACCTACGTCAACAAAAATTTTATTGAAATAGTAGAAAATACTAAAAATTATATATTTCAGAGTTTTTCAGTATGTATAAATCAAATAGATTTAAAGAAATATGTGTGTAGTCAAGTTGAACTTGTCATTGATTGCGATTTGCACAAAAATATGCATGTGATTATTATTGAACGATTAGCAAAAATTTGCATAATATATTTTATTCGTTTATGCAATCAAAAATTTAAAAATTCGAATGATATGCCATTGGAACATGTGGATAACTTCTTGAAAATTATTACTCAATAAAACTATATAAATTATGTATTTATGTATGTATATATATGCTTTTTTTCATTTTAAATTATAAAATGTTGATAACTTTTGTGGAATTATCACGTGATATCATATGTATTTTTTACATTTATTTGTGCTTTAACATTATATTTCTGTTATCATATTAGATATCTTGAAATAATTGATAAAATGATGACTCGATAACTCTGTACAATGTATGTTATATATATATTTATGATTTGATTGTATATATTTTTATTATTTTATGTCTTCATTAAAGTTATTGGTATTTTATCTATTCTGTTTCACTTTTCCTTTATTATTAATTTAAAAATATTTTTTAATCTGCCGCGTTATTCAAGCAAAAAATTAGTTCAGGTAGGTAGCCACAAGAGGCGCTACGCTCAGTTTGAAAAATACGTTTATGCTGGTTTTGTCGGATCTTGTATGTATGATCTGTGAATGCACTCTAGCACAGGGTAGCATTTTAGCGCTGGTGTTGTATCAACTGTACACAGCAGATTCACCTCGTTAAGGCGAGTGTCTAAGTGTAACATGGCTTGAAAAAAAACTCCCATTTCATTTTGTTATTTACTTCCCTATCATACTACTTAGAAACCTAATTCAAAAACATTTTGAAAGAAATAGAGTGTTCACACACAAGTCTCACCTTACTTTTTCGATACAATTACCTATTTGTTGAATAATTGTTGTAAAAGTTGAAACAAATTGCTGTATTTCAAATCCAGTTTTACGCGATACTGAGGATCAATTTCAAATTTTTACTTTTGAGCTCGTGTACAGAATTTCGTGAACTTCAAACACTGTTTCTTTGGGAAAATTTGTGGGGTAGATTTTGAGTACATTACATTATAGTATTAGGGGAAATTCGAATATATTTTTTAAAATTTGTCCACAGCGAGTGGCAACACTAATAGCCATTTGCACCATCTCCAGTTAGATACAGCGATTAACAAATCGTCGTTTGGATAAATCTTTGTTGAGTTTTATTGACAGTTGCACAGTACACAATTATATGTGGATTAGTTAATCGTAGAAATCAAAGTATTCGCTAAAATTATGTTGGCAACATTTGAAGTTTGACGTTAACCTCAACCTCAAATCTATGTTTGCTAGTTTGCACTTCTCCTAACTTTTTCGAATATTCAGGTGATAAATATGGAAAGTAAGTATTTTTATATTAATTCATTTTCAATTGTTCATAGTACTCTGATTTGTATGCCTCTAGATGTCAAAGGAGAAAAGAACTAGAATAGCGAACTATACTCATGATGAGAAAGTTGCATTATTAGATATAATATTGAAATATAAAACTATAATCAAGAACAAATCAAGATAAAAAAAAGGCTTGGATTGCAATTGAAAAAGAATTCAATGCAGTTTCGCCAGCAGGTACCTGATAGAAACTATGTAATAATTCATAGTTTTTTTCTACCAATATGTTTAATTTTCAGGTACACATAGAACATGGAGCTCCTTGCGCACATTTTATGATAATCTAGAAAAGAAAACAAGACGTGCAGCAGCAGATTTGAAATCATCAGTAACAGCCACTGGTGGTAGAGGGAGAAAAACTGTTTTAGATCCTCCACTAGAACTGACACTAGCAGTTATGAACCAAAAAAGTGTATTTGGACTTAAAAACTCATGAGTCCGATAGTATTGATTTAGAAGATAATAATATCAGTTCTGATAAAAATGTCTCCAATATTCTAATTATAGAACCATCTACGAGTGATATTGTGACTTATGAGCTAGATGAAGTTGATGGTAATCTTTCTTTGGATTGGGAAAATTACAAGCCAAGTAACTTTCAAACACCTAAAAGCTCAAAATTAAAACTAAATATTCAAAATTCCAACTACAGTCTTCAAACAATCTTAGATTCAAATGGAACAACAAATTCAAATATAATATTTTCAACTGAAGGAGCTAATAATAATGAAACAGAATCAAATATTCAAAATAATAATACATGCAAAGATCAACAATCCTAAAAAAAAGGACATCAGGGTTGGAGTTCCAACAAAACCATCCTGGATGAATCGTCGAAGACCAGTGGCTTCAGCACGTGCGAAAGAAACAAATGATCTGAAAAATATATATCAACAACAAGGAAAAATTAAAGTCATACTTTAACAAAGTCAAATAGAAGATATACAAAGTAAAAGAAAAAGAGAAGAAGAAGAACATGAAATTCGCTTTGAATTATTATTGTTAGATGTGAAAATAAAGCGAGCAGAATTAGAGAATTTAGGGAAATATTAGTAATTAATTTTAGTCTGACACTCATACGTTTTTAAAATTTGTTTTGCTATCGTTTCATTTGCGTAAAGTATGATATAATATTCAACTGCAATGATATATTCTCTTATCAAGTGACAGAAATATGCATTTATTATTATGTATCTTAATTTGCCCTGATGAAACTGCATTTTTTGAAAATGTAATACGTTTTTTTTTGTCTAGCAGTGTAATATTTATATCTGTTGATGGGTTTTTTCAAGCTATCAAGAGTTTAATTCCGTTAAAAATAGTTTTTCATTATAACTATTTCTTTTTTAATGTATTCAAGTTTCAAGTACTAATAAAAGATAAGATAGATGATTCAACTTTGTCTATATCAGGATTCGCGGTAGCAAATTCGACAAGCCAGAGAAATTAGACTCAGCGCCAGCTACACAAAGCATTTACAGGAGTTTTGTAGCGCTATCTCCTTTCCGCCCGTGTTTGTAAGTAAAGACAGAAAGAGAGCTTCGAGCCGTTCTGTGAATCAATCTCACAGGCAATTATTCAGACCTCCATGGACGTTCATAACAGCAACATGGCAGAGAGAAATAATTGTTTATGTAACGCCTAATTGGGTTTGATATTGTGTAATTAATGAAAATGATGAAATATTACAGAGAAATTATTATTTTTAGATTTTAATAGTGTGTTATCATACACAACCAGAGAGTTAGCTGCCCGCAATTTTTTATATATAAACTTAACAAAATCTTTTGATTTTGAAATGTATAACTCCAAAACAGATACTTCAGGTTAAACGTTTACTGTACCTGAAATATTTTTTTTTATTGGGCTGTGGCGGGAATGGATTGATCGACTTCAACTTCAGATTCGGCTGCATGCTTTTGAAGCCGATATTTCAGAATTTTTGAAACTAGAAAAAGATTTCCCTATATTTTTTACGGTATTCTACTGAGTTATAGTAGTTGAAAAATCTCGAAATTTTGTGAATTGTTGTATATTATCAAATTTTACAACAAAAGAATGTCAAATCATACTCTGAGTCAAACTCAAGACCTCTAAAACATCAACTCTACAATATTTAAATTTTCAACTGAAAAACATATACTTCTGGTTACAATATCAATATCACTAAATTTTACACATGAAATATGTGCAAGCATACTTAGAGCCACACTCAAAAACTATAAACTAATTTTACAATTATTTAATTTACTACTTTATAGTTGAACCAATAAAACTCGAGACCACGGAGCATATATTCTTCCATTTCTCAATTTATAAAACATCGGAACAAATACTTGGTTCAATTTGAATTTCAAAAAGTTACTTTCAAAAGGTAAAAAATAACGAGCCAGAGAGTTAGCCGTCGGCAGTTTTTCCAGATATCAATTGCCCAAATTTTTTTCATTTTGGAATGTATAGCTCCAAAACAGGTTTCTCAGGTTGATCCAAACAAAATTTCACAGATGAAAGATGTGAAATCATATTCCGAGCCAAATTCGAAAACTCCAAGACATTTTTCAAATTATCCAATTTATAACTACAAAACATATAGTTACATATGATTAAGCCAACAAAACTGAGAGCCGCAAAGCATATATCATTCCATTTTGTAACTTATAACTTCAAAACATATAGGGTAGAGTGACCAACAGTGGGACACTATCTGAGCATATATCTTCGTGAGAATTCCATTAGAGGATCTGATTGAAAAATTCAAAACATATGACATTACACTGTTATCTCAAAAATTCGTCCACACTTAAATTATGTCCCCAAACACTTTCTCCTCTAAGTTTTTTTACTTTCACTAGTTTTCTTAGCTTTGCTGTTTAAAGATGAACAATTAACTGAATTAATTTTTTTAAGAGGAAAAATACGGCAAGAAAATTTGGCGAGTCCGTTTTGTCTAAAATTACTACATACAACGGGATATATTTTTGAAAAATCATAATGACGGTATGTATTTATGAATGAAAACGGACTCGCCAAGTTTCTTTGTCGTATTTTTTCTCTTGGAAAATTTAATTTAGTTGATTGTTTATCTTAGAACTACAAAACTGAGAAAACTAGTAAAAGTAAGAAAACTAAGAGGAGAAAATGTTTCACACTCACTAACAATAATTACAAAATTGACATAGACATCTACCGAAAACCGACTTCCACAGACATTATAATTCCTCAAAATTCACATCATACCCCAAAAATAGAAGAAAGTGCATTTAGATAGTTATTTTATAGACTACCTTCCACACCGCTATCCACAACTAATTTTCAAAAATAATTCAATATTATAAACACAATAGATCTAAATATCAATTGCACTTTAGAATACACAAATAAAGTATTTAATAATATAAAACGAAATCTTCTAAACAAAAAAATATACAAACACATAAAAATGAAACCAAACTACATATCCATACCTTATTACTATAACATACATAACAAACTAAATCAAACTCTGAACAGACATAATATTCAATGAACTTCAAAATCACATCCAACAGTTGCTAATATCTTCATTAACACAAAACGTAAACTAGATTCCACAGAACACAGCGGCATTTACGTAATTAATTGTAACGATTGTGAAGCATCATATATCTGAACGACCACCAGAAAATTTTCAATTAGATATACAGAACACATCAAAAACAATCCACGATCTGCATTCGGCACCCATTTAAAAACAGAAAATCATCCATCTACCATCAGTTATTCCACTATACTTCATAGAGAAAATAATTATAAAAAACTGATTATTCTTGAAAAATTAGAAATATCAAGACATAAACATAACAATAATATTCTATTAAATGAACAAACTGTATTACCTGAAAATCATATCTTTAAATTTTTACCGCCATTCAATAACATTCAAAAAACACCAACAATTCAACACTAAGACACCCACAATTCAACACTAAAATAAAATATCCGGTCAGTACACTTTCTTCGCCTGCTGCTTCAACATGTTATCAACATGATTATATTATTATTTTAGATATTATTAACTATGAACTACAATTTCTGCAATTTTTGACGGTAATTATTGTTATATTCACATACATGCCCTTATCATTCACATATAAAGATGTTTATTCATTTCACTTATAATTATTTCAATATTATAACCTTACTTTAGTCATACCACATGTTTGCAGTTACCACATTTTGAAAAATTATTATAAACATCATTATTATCCACAATTATCTTTATATATTTTAGCTGTGATGGTCCGATGATGAAAAATTTTTGAAATCGATAACCACAAAGTAATAAGTTATCAAATTTCTACGTATGCATTTCTTCAACTTTCTTTAACATCCAAAGTTTGAATCCTTATTATTTGGGGAAATAATTCTAGTGCGAACGAATTTTTGAGGTAACCATGTAATATCATATATTTTGAATTTTTCAAACAGATCCTCTAATGGAATTCTTACAAAGATATATGTTCAGATAGTGTCCCCTTGTTGGTCACTCTACCCTACATGTTTTGAAGTCATAAATTAGAAAATGGAAGAATATATGCTCTGGGGCTCTCAGTTTTGTTGGCTTAATCATATGTAAGTATACGTTTTGGAGTTATAAATTGAATAATTTGAAAAATGTTTTTGAGTTTTCTAATTTGACTCGAAATATGATTTGACATCTTTCATCTGTGAAATTTTGTTCTGTTCAACCTGAAGAATATGTCTTAGAGCTATACATTCCAAAATGAAAAAAATTTGGGCAATTGATATCTGGAAAAACTGGCTTGTTATTTTTTACCTTTTGAAGGTAATTATTTGAAATTCAAATTGAACCAAGTATTTGCTCTGATGTTTTATAAATTTATTATATACAAATGAAAGTGAGTCATAAATATTGTTATAATCTGTAATAATAAAAGCATACTTATTTTAAATGATATTATAAATGTGCAAAATAATTTTCTATAATATTTCTTCTCATTTCAAAGCCTGCGCCTGCTTGCTCTTGTTGTCCTTGTCGAGTATTTGGTATTTGTCCTTGTGCTATTAGTAGTTGTAATTCATGATCATTGATATTTTCTTTAACCGGAGGTTCTAATTCGTTATTTAGACGAGCAATATTATTGTAGCAGCTATCACAGTCATAACTGTTTCCAATTCTAGTCTGCATCCATAAGCCAAGAATGCGAAACGCCTCTTCCAAACTGCAAATGAATTTTCAATTTTTACCCTGGTTCTTATGTGAGCTTGGTTATAAAGTTGTTCATTTTCATTCCTAGGGTGTAGTAATGGAGTAAATAAATACATGCGTACATTGCACCCACTGTCACTTACAGTAAAATTAATATATTTTTGTAACTATTTGACATATAAACAAAAATTCTACCTAATAGCACACAGTTGGGATATAAGCCTTGCTGAAATTTATTACGTAAATTGCTGTGTTGAACAATAGTCGAATCATGAGAAGAACCTGGCCAGCGCGCAACAATATTGGTTATTTCAAGATTCGCATTTCCTACTACTTGCACATTTAGTGAAAAATAAGATTTTCTATTTCGAAAGAGTTCTGCGTTGTTTCCACCAGGTGACTGTATTTTTATATGAGTGCAATCTGAAATAATAGTATATTAAATACCTAGATGGAAAGTATTCTATTACAGCCGATGGCCAAGATAGTAAACTATGGTACGAGAATTAAAATTTTAAAATTTAAAGAGAGACATGCTAGTAACTGATTGCAAATTAACAATTTCTTCTTGAATAAATACTTATTCATGATATTAAATTACACTGTACCGATTGCTCCGATGACTCTTGGAAAAAAAGCTATGTTAAAGAAATCATTCTGAGTTTTTTTAACATCGTTGGGAGTTGAAGGAAACTTGATGAAAGTTCTATGTTGATTTGCTATTGCCTCTGATACTCGTGGATACTAGTGGAAACATCCATTCCCCTGAAATCTGCGACTGATTGCAAATGGCCTCCTGTTGCAAATGTTCGTAAGCATACAAGTACATGATTCATTGGAGACACGCTGTTGTTCCTATTAATTGTAAATATATTCAGAATAGTATGAATTACTAGAATGTTTCGCATCATACATGTCATATAGATATTCTAGCCGTTCTTCTATCATACCCAGAAGTTGCAATACGCTGGACTTCGATAAGCGAAAGCGTATGAAAAATTCTTTGTCATCTAGTCCTTCATATAAATTTGTTTTCTCATACACTTTTCTAATTATTCTGTTTTCAATAAAGTCGTCCATAAGAATGTCATCAAATCCATCGTCAGCGTCGCTCGGAATATCTTCTACCTCAATATCATAGTTATAATTCATCTATATAGAAAAAAATGGAAGAATCATCTAGATGATGAAAGCGCATTTTTGACAGCTCATGAATGCTTGTTACTTTAGAGATTTCTTGAATTACCATCTCTCACAATTACTGAGCTTAAAATCAAGCAGTTTGGGCGAACTTACGGAACAGCAGCTTCCATTTAATACTAGTTTCAAGTTGACTATTTGATAGGTACATAATTTATGCATGTACAGACTCAAAATTACCTTTTAATCTTCATTGTTCAGTTATTGACTGACGGGAGGTCGATTGCTGTACCTTAATATAATAATTTGATCTTTATCAAAGCTATATAAAAGAAATACACCAAAAGTAAACAAATTTTCATCGAATAATAATAATTAATTCTAATAAGCTTCAAATTCGCGTCAAACAAGTCATTAAATGAAGCCCGGATAGATTTGACAACTGTACATAATAATAGTGACACCCGCGGCGAAAGTTGTAACTAAATTTTTATCTACTTTGATAAATTTTAGTTGCCATATCCCTAATGTCATATATACCTATGGACATTGTTTCACTTGAAACAAATAATTGAATAATTTGATCTTCCACAATAACTGAGCTTGAATTAAAGCAATTTGTGCAAACCTACGGAATAGCAGCTTTTATTCAGTACCAGTTTCAAGTCTGTAAATAGTATAGTTGCTGGGAACTCAGCGTCACGCCAGCCAGCCAGACAGCTAAAGTGAATATAATAGCGCTTTTTTCCAAAAAATGCGCTAAAAACATAGTTTTTAAATTATTAACTTACCTATGACATATAAAATACTCACCTTAAGGATATTTTATATTTCAGATCACAATTAGGGTCAGTTTCACCAACGCTAGTTAAATTTATCCAAAGGTTATTTTATACGAAAAGTATTGTTGATACAATTGTAACCATAGTTACCTACTCAAAATAACCCCTTGATAAATTTAACTGAGTTTGGTGAAACTGGACATTAATGTACTATTGACATAAACAATTTTTTTTTTTTTCAAAAATAAACGCTACCCGAGACTCAGCAGTTAAATTACGAATATTCGGGGTTTCACTAAACGTCGTTTTAAGCGAAGTTTTGATTATGATGCAAACAACATCTAATGGCTAAACTACAGTTAACTATTAAACTAGGATGGTGCAAATGGCCATAAGTGAGAGAATTGAGAGTTGAATAAAGCTCAGCCTTTGGGTTCATGACACTACCTGCTAGAAACTAGATTTTAGCAAGCAATTCAGATTCACGAAGTCCTTAGCCTCAAAACTAAAAATTCAGTATTGAACAAGAAATTCAGTTATAGCATTGTGCTATCAGAAATTTTTATTTATTCAAGGGACAAATATTTTAATATAGTTGAAATTATGGTACTATTTTGCTTTTTGAAATCTCACAAAGCTTTGCAACTTGAAGATTTGTTAGGGATTATACAAATCAATCAATAAATCATTGTTTTCGGAAATTTTTCTTGTTCACAGTTATAGCACTTATAGTAAGACAAAAGGAATTGAAGAATAAGATTTTCTCAGGGACTATACAAATCTGTTAATACAGCATTGTTTTTTTGAAAAGTATTATAGTTCATAGTTATAGAACTATAGTGAGAAAGAGAGGATTAGAGATTTGTTGTTCCCAGAAGAAGAGATGATCAATGTGCTTTACATAAATCTCGGGCATGTACCAGTAGCGCGCAGCTTATAAAAATATTTCCCTTTTTGTACCACTAGCGCGCAAAGCCGGTGTGCGTTTAGCGCACGCTACCTGCGGTATACCTGCACTCGCGACCTTTTTTATGCGCTCAAACAAAAAATAAAAATGCACTTTGTTCTGCAAATCATTTCAGTTTTCAATTTATCAAATAATAAAGGAAAAGAGGATTTCAGCCTTCTTTGAATTTTTCTTCTAACTTAATCCAAACTCATAATATACATAGTTATATGGTACGGCCGCATAAGTATAACATATTATGCAATCGACGAATTATTAAGACTTATATACTCAATTTATGATCTTTTAAATGTTAAAAAGGATCCAAAATAATTTATTGTTAGGAAAAGTAGGCCTTCAGGAATCCATTGAGTTGCAGTAAATATTTATTTCACATTGAACGTTTCGAGTAACAAGTACTCATCATCAGCAAGTATACATGGTCATGTTTAATTTAATTACTTGAATCAATATAACATATTTGTTATAAGTTCACAAAAAATTTTAATAGAAGAAATTTAGGAAATGAACTATGCCAAATTCCCCAAGAACGAAGCCATGTTCATGGTACGTGAACTGACGAACGACTGTTTTTTCAGAGGTCACAAAAAAGATTGCATGTGCAGGTATACCGCAGGTAGCTCGCGCGCTACTCGCACTCTACCCTAGAAGCTTTAAGCGGCTTTGCGGGCTAGTCGACCAACGCCTAAATCTCACTGTGAGGTTGGTTTGCCCATTGACAAGTGCTGGTGAGAGTAAATACATAATATAAATACAGATATAAATTGCACAAATTATACTGCATCTCACATAAGTCACATTTATATTGTTCGCCGTTTTGCTTTGCTCTATATTTACTGCGATCAACTTATTACAAATGATAATAAATCAAATTGCATACTTGTGTGTAGTTGGAAGAAATTTCATATCCGGACGGTCTCCTTTTCTTATGAATATTCATTCCACAAATATGTAGCACAGCACAAACTAATCTTTGCTTCATTCTAGTTATCCAAATTATTTGCGTGATTATAAAATAGCATTTTATCACGGTTGTGCGAAATGTCAAATTATGCTCTTGACCAGGGTGTATACCAAAAAATTAAATGAAAATTCCCTGACTTTGCCAGGTTTTCCAAGTTATTTTCAATAAAATTCCAGACAGTAAAATCAAAAGCTTGATACAAGTTTACATATAATCACAGATTAATGTTGCAATTCTGTGTAAATCTTATATATCTATGAATTACAAAAAAAAATCATAATGAACTTGATGTCCTTATCAACGAATTTGTATTGATCAACAGAAGTAGATGCGCTTTAATAATTTTTTCTATGGATTTATAGATCTGTAAGACTTGGATTTGCACAGAATTGCAACATAAATCAGTCACTGTATTTCTTGTGTCACTGTGGTTCATACGACAGAGTGAAAATTTCATGTACTTTTATTAATAATGCTTAAATATCCTATAAGTCATTTTTTCCAGTCAAATATCGGTAATTCCTTGACGACTCCATGACATTTCCAGCTTATCTAAATTCCCTGACATTTTCAGGTTTTCCAGGTTTTCCAAGTTTGATATACACCCTGTCTTGACTTTCTTGCTCCGCGCTCAATAATTGTCAAAATATGGCAGTTGAGGATCGTAGAAAAAGTTTCATATATAATACAAGCGTTAACAAGCGTTATGACATTCGGCCAACAATTTTATATTTGGCCTCATGTCATAATGCTCAATTTCACACTCTTGTTGCATAAATTACTGATTCTACTCTCACTTTGAACTTATTTATGTTCTGATTGGTGCAATCAGAATTGAAACATTGGACACATGCATACTTTTCGTTTGAAATAAATTCATTGCTCAGGTATGATACAGGAGCGTTTCTATTGTTCGATCGGTTGCACTAAATTAAATTAACAGTTTCAAGTCAAAGACTACGTAAGTATAAATGATTCGGGAAATGAGTCCTTATTTAGTTCATTTCGAATACTTATTATATTCTTTTCGTGTGTGCTGCGTGAAAAAAGTTCATAATTATCTAAAATTTATCGTGATTTTGGTAAAGTTCTATTTTGAAGGTAAGTCGAACTGTTTCTATAGATGTAGAGAACTTTGAAAGTATAACATTTCTCTAATATAAATTATCCAGTAGCCAATAGTGTCATTATATCTGAAAGTATAACATTGCTTCAATAAATTATCCTGTAGCCAATAGTGTCTTCTTTATGTTTTGTAGATTACGAAGTTTAGAAATAAGAGGTTCATTTGAAACACGTGCACTGAAAGCATCCTATTACTGACCTGCTTTCAGCTTCAAAAGTTCCTAATTCTAAATTATGGAATTGTCATTAATTGGTATTTTTTCAAATTTTTATAGTTATCCGTCAAGTTGACATTATGCAAAAAAAAGTGCAATGAGATATGCTCGTCAAAGCATTTGCATTTGATGTGAACGTGAAAGCAAAGAAAATGTGGAAAAAAAAACAATATAATATCAATGAATAAGTCGCGCAAGCTATTTTTCCCAGTATGAGCTTGCGGGAAATGTGATCGCAATTGAAAATGAAGTTTGTAAAATCGAAAAAAGTATATAGTATGTACACTTTGAGCTCCTCTGATTCGATAGAAATTAGGGTAGTAGATATTAAAGAAACTGTCACGCGGAATACTGGAAAAATTTGAAGAATGGTTACTCAATTTCTCGCAAATAACTTGAAAACTAAGGATTTTTACAGTATTTGTAATATTGAGGAAATTTCATTTCTTTTGATTGCATTCAATAGAAGTATTGTTATCGTGATTTTTTGACAGTTCGAGATTCTGACAAATCTTCACGTTTTAGACACTACTGAACCCGAAAAACATGATCCTAATAAAAGTCGGTCTGTCGGTCTATGTGGAAGCACGATAACTTGAGAACGCCAGGAACGTCCACGAATTTTCGACTGGAATTTCATATTCAAATTTTTGATCAAAATTCCAAGTTGAAGTTCATAGATGAGCTCTTTTCAACCAGTGTCACTTAAACTTAATTGATGGAATTTTTAAATTTTTTGCGTTTATTTTATAAACGGTAGTATTTATCATAAAATATGGAAAAACTAAAACTAATCTCTAAATAATCTGGCACAACATTCATGAGCAACATTTTTCTAAATTATCGGTGATTCATTGAATCAAGGTCTAATTTGTATTTAAAAAGATTTTGTGAAAGAAACTAAATTTTTTTTGTGCAATTCGATTTGTGGACCCTGATTTTTAGAATTTATTGTGTGGCAAAACTATGCGGGTATAAATTTTTATTTAGTACTGAATTAAAGGTTTTTTCAATTTGCGCAAAGAGGGACGTAAAGGTTACCAACGCCATATATTATCCACAATTACAATTTTTTTCTTTCAGCAGGTGAATAATAATCATTCACTTCTTGTCAGCAGGTAATAAATGATAATAATTGTTTTCATGATTTAGAAGCTGAAAACAGTTTTGTGATAGGATACTTTCGGTGTACGTGTCACATAAAATAGATTTAATACATTCAAATTTTTAAAAGCTCTATAATGGAAATAATGACGGTCGTTCTATCCTTGTAGCATAATATACTGATGTTTTCAGAATTCACTTCACAGCTACACTAGATCATCTGACATAATGAAAGAAACATACATTTTATATATTTTCAAATGATAACGCAATCTCTTTTTTTTCATTAAGTTATGGCTGGTCGTTATTCTAAGTTCCATAGTCTGAATCTCTCCATCAAGCGAAAGAAAAGCAATTATTTGAAAGCTTATAACAGGTATTCAATAATAATCAATTAATAGTTTTTCACTGAACATAATTAATTATCAAAAATTTCAGAGCAAGGCGCGCTGATATTGTGGATACGAGTGAAAATATAATTGCCAATACAAGTAGCACGTATGTATAGAATATTTTTTTCATAATACCTGCATTGAAACAACGCGTTCCAATGCCTGTTTTGTCAGTCGAAACAAGCCAATTTCAGACAAATGCGAGTGTAGCCGGGTAGAAACAAGCCTGTTTCTGCCCTAGAGGAGAAACAAGCCTGTTTCTGTCAACTGAGTTTGTTTCTTATATCGTTTTATCCCTGGCAGAGTCACATTTGTTCATTGTCAATCTCTTGATGAAAATCATAGAACCTCAGTAAATTTGATAGATGTTGTATTCGTAACTGTAAACTAGATCAAAAAGACGAATGATTTTAATTAAATGAGTATTAATATGATTATATCACACACCTTAGCAACAACCAATGAAATCAAGAGATTTTGCATGGTAACGAGGTATATCGCGATTATATTTTCTCCTAACTCGATCAGTAGCTTTTTAAAAAATGATAGAAAATATAACAATTCATAAATTTCATGGTTTGTGGAATAATCCTTGCAAATACACCTCAAGATTCGGTATATTATCGCATATACCTTGAATTTAACTCAAATACTTTTTGGCCTGGGTAATTTTTTACTCGGCAAATTTGGAGATTTATAATCAACGATAATATCCCTCGAGCTCAAGCTCTCGGATATTATCAGATTATGAATCCCCAAATTTTTCTCGTAAAAAATTACTCAAAAGACAAAAAGTATTTTCGAGAAATTCTTCGGTATTTCGATAATACACCTCTCTATCGGTATATTACCGTTGACAATTTCAAGTACACCACAACATCTCATTGATAAAGCACAAGCAGCTACTCTTGACTCGTTACCTGCAAAATCAAAAGAAAAATATTCAATTTATTATGACAAATTTGTAATATGGACAGTCTCAATGCAGGTATTATGAAAAATACAGTGTGTGGCACGGGACGAAACACGATTTTAGCCGAGGGTGACGCCAGCCTTCGCTTCGCTCGGACAAGCAACACTCACCCTCAGCTGAAATCGTCTTGTTTCGTCCCTAGCCACACAATATACTATTGCCAAAAGTTGAAGAGAATTAAAAATTTGTTCTTTAGTTCTCAACCTGATAATATAGAGAGAGCAATTGATGAAAATATAGTTCCAAACAATGCCGAAACTGGAATGGACAATGATCTTTGTCATGTAACTTGTTCGACAAGGTACTAAAACAATCTTCTAGTATATTTATATCAACCATATTATGAATTAGGTTATTTTTAAGAATCTCGAAAAAAGACCTGGGAGAATCTGGTTGTAATTTTTTTCCGAGTTCGATGAAACTAGTTCTTTATTAGCACGGTAATTCTATCAATTATTTCCCCCGCTTTATTCAATTATCTATCACTATTATGCTCCAGCAGTTCTCAGACGTCACTGAAAGAGGCTAATAGTAGTATTTCTTTTCCTTGTGGGAGACGTATAATAGATGTTGGATATGGGTTCACGGCAATACAAAAACATCAACACAATCCACTGTTTGGCAGTAACTTTTCACATATGAAGTTTGTCAAAGAAACGAGAAAAGGATTCCATTCGGAGTTTTTTTTTAATTGTGGAATATGTCAGGAATTATTGATATTGTAAAGTGATGACCCTGAAAGCAAAAAAAATTTACATAAACACAGCGACTACTTCTGCTGTAATTGCTACAGGAAATGGTCACGCACAGCTCAATGAAATATTTGCCGTTCTGAACTTGTCTGCTATGTCAAATGATATTTCCAAGAAAAGTCAAACTAAACTGTATGATGTTATTTATTCGATGGGATCATCAATTGAGGATGCAGGAAAAGAAGAAGCACAATTAGCTATTGAATGTGGTAATGTAAATGACCAAGACATCCCTCAAAATACAGTCGTAGTAGATGGGGCATGGTCAGAACGATCATACAGGACTAATTATAATACACTATCAGGAGTCTTAAGTGATTACTTTTTTTTTTAAGACACAATTTACATTTTGTCATATTTTGCAGGCGTACATTGTGGGAGAGAGACCTGGGAAGATATTATTTCTCGGAGTGAGAAATAAATATTGCTGTATTTGCGACAGAGCCTGTACTCTTGAGATTGACTCTGCACCTTAAAATGTTTCAAGAATTGGCAGGTCCTTCCACAGGAATGGAAAGTGATATAATTGTTGAAGGTTTCGATTAAAGTGTATCTTATTTAATTCCATACTTATGTAAACTATGCTATAATGTATACAAAATATTATTTTTCATTCAGTGTCTGACAGGGGCTGCCAACTATCCACATGTACACAAAGTATGTTCATGTTCTGTATTAATTTCAGCGCAGTAGCTGAGTAGCTGAGTGCGCGTGATTGTCGTAGCAACATGTGTTCGTTTTTCAACCACTTCAGTTTCAACTGTAGCGTGAAAATGCATGGATTACAATATATTAATTGTGTTGGCGACGGTGATAGCAGTTTAACGTGAGCTCCTAGAATCTCGACCTTATGGCTTTGATCATTCAATTGAAAAAATTGAATGTTACAATTATTAAGCTAAATTATTAGAATTAAGAAGAGGCACGGTTCAAGCAAAAAATACGTTCCAAAACAAACAAGGGATATACTAACAGCAAATATAAGTGGACTTCGGACAGCAGAGGATTGTGCAGTCGAAAAACGGAGAGAGGAATTACATCCTTTACCAATGAAATGTGAACTTTTGAAAAAAGATACGTTGGACTCATCGTACCACGTAGTCATTTATCATGCTATTTATACTTTTGCAATGGTGCAAAAGAAGCAGAAATTAATTATATACCGGATATGGAAAAAAGTGGACTAATAAATGATATATTATCTTCACTCAATTTCCGACTGATACAAAATTCCAAAAGTCTCATTCTACATGAAAATAGTAATGTTGCAGGGAATTGTAATTCAGTTGTTGCGAAATTCGGGGAGGAAACGAGAGTAAATTATACCAAACGATTCTCTTATGAAATGCGTTGTAATGCTGCAGCACTGTCGCATAATTCTCGTGGCAAATACCACTATATTATGCATAAGTCATTGACCAAAAAAAGCCCTGGTAAATATACCAGAAAATATATTGTCAACAAAGAAAATATATATGCAAATCGAAATATACTGCAACAAAAAAAAAGAAGGAATTTATCCACAGAGAATGGTGCAGACTACGCTGCTGATCCATCAGAGTCCGATATGTGTACAGAGCTGTTGGAGAAAGAAAAAGGGATATTTCTCAATAAATTGAAAAAAACGGAAGATCAAATAAAAGAATTGAAAAAAAAGCACCACAGAACAAAGTGCATGTATTATTTGGAAGACGGAAAGATTCAAAAGGTTGACTGCTTAGGAAATTGGCCGAGTTTGTGAACTACGCCACTCGACAAACACGGCAACAACAGTTCGTAGTTTATTATTTTCAGATTTTCATGGAAACGATGCTACCAAATACGGCATCGAGAAGGAGCCACATCCAATATAAAAATTTCAAGGTGATTACAAACTTCAAGTTACAAAATGTGGACTATTTGTGAATTCCAAAGCTTTTTGTACAAAGGCAACACCTGATGGACTTATCGATAAGGACTCCATTATCGAAGTGAAATGTCTCGCAAAATCTTCCTTGTTTCCTCCCCCAGAAAGAAATCGAAAATAAAAAGGTTACTTTTGACTTGTATACTGACGGAAGATTTTCATTCAAGAAAAATCATATCTATTGCTATCAAATACAAGGTCAACTTCATGTAACTGTTAGGACATTCTATATCTTAGACTCCAAAAGGAATGCTTGTAAAAAAAGGAACCACAATTGTAATATAAATTTTATTATACTAAAATAGTAAGATCTGTATTTTTCTCAGATGTCTCGTGATGACAATTTCTGGAGAACAAAAATGGAATCCAGATTGCACTTTTTTCACTTCAACTATATTCTTCCTGAAACAGTAGACAGTAGAACAAAACGTGCTCTGCCCATCAAGGATATTAAATTGGATATATAACTAATACATGCTCATTCTACTTTCATCTATAAACTGTAGTTTCATTTATACATGAATTTCTAGTTCAAGTATTTGACGATAATACAGTATTTGCCAGGAAGCTTGCAATATATGGAATAATATATGATAATGATTGATAATAAATATCTTGACAGCATAGACAATAGTAGATAATCTTGAAGTAAGACAAATTCATGATTAGTACATATTTTCTCAAAAAAATTCAAAATTTTAATATCCATGTACATATAACCCTTATTTATTGTGAACTTTCTGTCTAATACTGTGAAGAAAAGTACTCATGACCCATAGATATTGTCAAATATGAATATTTGTAGTTTCTACACTACTGTTAAAAAACGACAAAAAGGCAATATTTAGGCCTTAGCTTATCAATTCGGGAAATGTACGAATTATATGTAGCAGAAGCCAAAGAACAAGAAAAAGATAATGGATTGAATATGAAAGAGCCAATTGTTTCGGGAATTACTCACAGGAGATTTTTCATTGAAAATTATAACCTTTTATTTTTCCATCCGAAAAAAGGTCAATGCATAATTTGTAATAATTATAAAAATGAGAAACAAGACAAAAAAATGAGAATTGAGTATAAGGCTCACATGAAGAGAAAGAATGAAGCAAATAAAGCTGAGATTGAAGATGAACTTCGCGCAGTAGAAGACAAGGGTTTTATAAGTGTATCATTTGATCTACAAAGTGTTTCACAAGTTCCTTTCTCCGCGGCTTCACAAATGTATTATAATAGGAAGAATAATGTATACAACCTGACGGTTCATGAATCTGCTCCATCAAAGAAGGGATATTGTTTTTTCTGGTCCGAAGTCAATGGTCAAAGAGGACTATACAATGACTGCTGTCATTTTGACAATGACGGCTGTCACTTGGACAATGCCAGCTATCACTTTGACAATAACGCTGTCACTTTGACAATGACAATTTACACTGAGACTTTGACAACTGGTACGACACTCTAAATTCATGAAACAGTGATGAAACTTACCATGAAATTTATGGTCGGCGAGAAACTGTGATGGCCACAGCAGATTTTGATATTTTCATAATAGATTAATAAATGCGGAATCAAAAAATTAATTGTCAAGATATCAAGATTTCTTGATAAGAGGTCTTGAGTCTTGATAATACTTTCTTGTTTTGTCTTGGGAAATAGAGAATACTTCTTGTCTTTCAATTTGAAGACAAGATCAAATTTATTTCTTGATTCTTGTGTAACATTTCATTTGTATATGTTAATGTTCATAGTTCCTCTGTAATTGGGTTCTCTAACCTGTAGAGTGAATTATCAATAAATAAATGAATAAATAAATAAACACTGGAAATAATTTACATTTTATCGTTCAAAAGACTTATGACTTCTGAGAACGTCTCTTCTCGTCATAAAATAACCAACTGTGGGGTACGTTCAACACTCTTGAAATACGTATTAGATAGTTAGCATTGCTCACTGCAATGACGTATATCGAGTCCTTACTACTCACTGGGGAACGCCCTAACACACGTACTTTTCTTTTCCCCCCTTTACACTTGCAAAATCGTAGATGGTATAAGATTGCAAGAGAATCGCCTTAACCAAATACAGTAACAGCAACATTCACCAATAATACAGCTATTCTGGCCTCTTACACTATTCCGAATGAAGTAAGTAGGCTCACTCAGAATTCACTCAATGGAATCCAAGACTGGACTCAAGAGTGGCGTATTAAAATTGATGAAGCAAAATGAGCCCACGAGACATTTCCCACATAACGAATTGAATGTCCTGATAAACAATAATATAATTCCAAAGCAAGTTAATGTTAAATACCTGGGTATGCACTTTAATAAACTAAGCACATGAAAAATACACGAACAGAAGAAACGAGAACAATTGAACCGATTTGTCATTGCATTGCCGTTCAACGCGTACAAAGAACATTTGTGTGATCAATATCATCTAGAACACATTGTCATTGTCAGCAGAGAAGAAATTCATCAATTTTCCAGAACATCAAACTAGCTACAAAGAGTTCATGCAAGAATACAGGACTTATGGCATATGTCAGAATTATTTCCGCAAAAATAAAAAGGGAGAAAACCGAATACCACTTTCCACATCATGTTGTATTAAATACCAGAGTACAGGAAACAAACTACGCGTTGCATTTGATGGTTCAGCAGGATTCAAACTACTTCTTGATTTCCATTAAATGACACCCAACACACAGAATACGAAATGCAGAAAGGATTATTTTGTACAGATATATCCTTGCAGCAGATGCGAACAAGATCTACCGTCAAATATTGATGAAGAGAGATAATCAGCACTTTCAGTGTATTCTTTGGCGCTCAAAGCTCACTTACTGGTGAGGAAAGTAAAGAGAAATATCCTGACTGTAGCAGTCATCATTAATGACATTTATGTTGATGATCTATTCACTAAGACCGAAACCATCGAGTCAGCGGAACAATTGAAGCAGAAACAAGCAGAGACTCTAGCTCCTTGAGAATTTGAGTTTCGTGAATGATTCGCAGATATTAGAAAATGATGCAGCCAAAAATGAGAAGATTCAAAAACAGTGCGAGGATAACTGATGGAGTATTTCTTACTGTATGCCTTTTCGAGGGTTGATAATTCAATCCTTGATAAGAAAGATGAAGAAAATATTAAAAAATGCACGAGATTTGGTCAAAGTGCTTATTTCAATCATATTCTTGAATAAATTGTGCTTTTTTGTGGTACACCGCTCAGTCTATAAGATTTATTGTGGACAATTTCGAACAAATCATGAATCACAAAATAATCATTCATTATACTATGAGTAGTTGAAGTATTATAAATTGTTTGTGTTCACGAATGTTTATTATGCTAGCGTTTAAATACCACGAGTGTGCAGCACACGATTACAAATTGGAGGCATCCGCATGTTTGAGTAAAGTACTCACTTTGACCACTAGTGTAATACCCGATAGGATTTCTACGCGTCCAAATATTTATTGATATGCACCGTTTTCATGGCGATTCAACACTGTTAGCCTTGTTATTGATACTACGAATGGAATAGTCATTAAAAATCGATACTCACAATATTATCACAGATCGCACAAATCTTTGATCCTCTTTAACTTGTTGCACGCAGAACAGCTCGAGCTGAACTTATTCTACAGAAATCATGGCAGCTTCATTTAGACTGAGGTGGATTTCTACCGCAAAACCTGCATACAGCTTGTAAGGAATTCAAAATTTCGTATAGACTTAAATAGGATATTCAATATATGGAACATTAGACGCGTCTATGTCACAGAAGGAACATTAGACGCGTCTATGTCACAGAAGGAACATCGGCACCATCTGAAAATCCTATTTACATGTCTTCAGTAGTATGGTGTCGCTATCTATCCATCAAGTGCGTTTGGCACATCGAATGTGAAGTTTCTCGGCTATCAAGTGAAAAACAGCGACACTCAAACTCTTCCAGAGAAGTCAGGGATCATGAGGAGTTATCTGCGTGCACAGAATACCAAACAGCAGACAGAATTTCTACGGGAGTTTTAAACGTAATGCTACTCAGAGCCAGCTAAGCGATACTGTAAAGCAACGCAAAAAAGGAAAACACCAACCGCTCAAACTCCTAATGCTAGAACTGCATTTGTTCGCACAGAAGAAAGTTTGGCACATACAACACTGCTGGATCATCCAACTTTGAACGCGAAACCAGCGATCAATGTTGCCACTTGTATCATAATTATCGGATTGTTACATAATTTCTTCTCAAATTTATGCAGAAAAACAATGTCTAACATAACCGATAATTGTAACATAATTTTTCAGCTAGGTATCTAGACACAATTAAAAGATTTTTATACCGCGGTCCAGATTGCATGCGACCATTTTAACATATAGGTATTATAATTTAGATATATAAGTAGTGACCTCTCTTGGTCAAAAATAATGGCTGGTACCACGAGCTCTGTTTTTGGCGGCACTAGGAGCGTTGTGTCAAGATGTGTCTTAACGCTATTAGAATTTTCCCAAATACTTTAGAAAATAATCTTCAGATACAAATTGCAGAAAACACTTATGTCTATAAAATTGATTTGCATATTTTCCACTAAAATAGCTTGAAATTCTTGACTTACCTTAAAACTCTCCTTAAAATAACACTATTAGTATAGCTAAAAACAGATCTTGTGGTACCAACCTATGTTATTAGACTAGGATACTGAAGTCGGACTCCCATTTTTCATTATTCCGTAACCGTAAACGTAGAAGAGCGTATGTTTTATACAGTGTTTCATGTTGAGATAATAGTGTTCTCTTGAAAATACGGCTAGTACAAGTAAAAGTAAAATGAATTATAGCTCTGATTATGAGAGCAAAATATGAAAATATAAACAGACGAGAAAATAGACCACAAAAATATAGGATATCAATATGCAAAAAATTGTACCATTATTTTCGGAGAAAATCGATAATTTTGGCAACACTGTACAATAATTTCTCCACTGTCTTGCGGATATTCTGTGATGCGTCAGATCACATTGTCGGCGCCACTCTCCAACAACTAGGGGATGATACATAGACGCCGCTAGTTTTCTCCAGACAGCTGAACTCAAAAGAGCTGAAATGCAGCCTACAATGGCATACATGATGCACTCAAATATTTCTGACATATGATTAAAGCCCGTACGTTCATCATCCACACTGATCATAAAAGCGATAATCAATGCATTCAAAAAAAGACAAACCGTGCATTTCTCGACTGTTTCGTTATCGAACTTAATAGGGCAATTTTCAGCAGATATACGAGGGTCGTTCCATAAATCCGTAGCAGAGCCGAAGCGATAGGAGCTAAATTCAAGGTTGCGATATCCAATCATAGGCAAGTCCTTCAAAAATACTGACACAAACTTTTATTCATCTAAATCAAACATTATCAATTCAATTTCTCATTTTGTACGTCAACGTCGTAGTTGTTGCGTTATGTCGACTATTGAGCAGCGGTCGGTCATCAAATTCACAAATGCGGGAGGTTTATCTCCAAACGAAATTCATCCGCGTTTTTTATGCGTGTATAGCATATCTTCGTTTAAAACTTGAAAGGTAAAAAATAGGCCATGCTCTTTCAGTTGAGGGGAGATAGCGTTGAAGATGAAACAAGGTAGATTAGATCCTCAGAAGGCATCGCCGCTGGAAATATCAAATTTAATGGGAAGATTAAAAAATAGATTAGACACAAGCGTTTGGAGCATCATTCATGAACATTTACACAGTCTCAGCAATGTGAGTGCCTCGCAATCTTCCGGCGGCCGCGGTGTAAAAACAAGATCTCCTCCGGACGTATACTGACTCACCAAATTTGTGTGGCAATTGTTCAGGCAATTAAGCACCTAACATGCACTACTACTCGTTTAGGAATAACAGCTTATCATCCAGCTAAGAATGGTGTGATGCAACGATTACACCACTAACTGAATTCGGCAATAAAATTAAATAATGATCAAAGATAGACCAAGATATTACTGATGGTGCTGTTGGGTATCAGGTCAGCGTGAAAGAAGGATTCACAGGTGACTTTCGCAGAATTAGTATATAGTCAACCAGTGCAAATTCCAAGCGAATTTTCACATTCCACAGAAATATTAGAAGTTCCTACTTCACATTTCATCGATAACCTTAGGAAGTGCACACAAAAACTCAAATCTATCAACACTATCAGGCACACATTTATATTTAGATACCTCTTCACAGCATCACTCGTCTTCGTGAGGTATGATGGACCCAAAGGCCCACTGCAACTACCATATGAGAATCCATTAAAAGTGATAAGAAAACTTCTGTCGTTAACATACGGTGCCGTGACTCTATAGACATTATTGACAGACTCCCGCACTCGTCATGACAGACGCCTAAGAAGACGAAATGGAAGACGACGACGGAGACAATACGTCAAAACAGGTCTAACAACTTAAGTTTATGCCAGTCTCGCTCCAGCAGTCGACTTAGTACCAGCCGCTCTAGTTCAACTTCGCGATAACCACCAGACCTGCACTGAATACGTCTAACACGAACTCAGAAGAGATACAAAAAAGAAAAAGTCATTTTAAAAATACTAATCTCTTCACAACAAATTTCCTGACTCATTTTTCTGCTTTGATACATCTTCACAGCAGTTATGTTTCATTCACAAAACATTTAAAACATTCAAATAATATTACGCTAAATTATTTGTTCACGTTGGTAGTTGAGTCACTTGTCGGTGGAGTCAAAAGTGTCAAACGTCAAATCTTTATTTGTTAAGTAAAGGTCAAAGTCACAGTAAACAAATCAGGAACAAAATATACAGAATATTTTACAGAGCAACGGTCTGTTTGATTCAGGATACATTTATGGTGAGTACATGACATAAACACAGATCATACAGTTACAGAGTTGTATTCCAGGAGATTTCCAAAAAACACTTTATTCCACATGTCGTGAAATATTTAAAACTAGTTTATTCAAGCTAATGGCTGATGGTGAGTGGTTGTGTAGTGTTTAAACAGAATTACGGTCTCTTTGAAATTCATAGGGCAAGCAAGATTTGAAAATTAGAGTTTTGAAGGAAGAATTCGTCACAACACTCATACACAGAATGTGATATATGAATTGCAAATATGGATATATTTTCATGACAACTGTATATTATCCATATATAAATCTTTCTGTCTTTCCCAACTATCAACGATTCATCATTCTCACTCAATACCAATCCCACCTAGATAAATCAGATCCAATTGTCTGTCCTAAATTGTCGATATTTTGCCTCCCGACGAACATTCAAACCCTTACTGGAACCTTTTCTCAGTATATATTTCCTCTTTATTTTTTCTTTTCTTCCGCTATCTTCCTACTTCCTCCCAAATCTTCCATCTGGTTACCTACTTGATTTTTCGTGTTCTTTGCTTCTTTTGACCATGCCTCAAGCAATTTACTGAAAAGCCAATAGAAAATTCAACAGATGAAACTATTGTTATAATCCCAAGTGCCCACTTCATTTTACTCAATAACAAATTATTTTTCAAATTGAATATTCACTCTACCACAATATTTCCACGAGAAAAACATTGATGATAATAATAATATAATTTATTTGATATCCGATGTACATATATGTAAACACACATATCATACATTAATATGTAGTACAGAGTGAACAATGATGATTGACTGTCACGTGACTTGCAAAAGTTCGCATTATGATCTATCTACTATCTTCATGAAATAAAGTTAGTATAAATTTACTCATTTTAATAGCTACGTTACCGACATTTCAAGAACTCAGTGGCGTATATTTTGCATATTTTATGACGGATTCTACTATTATCTGATTCAAGAAACAAAAAAGTAAGTGAATAGCAGTATTATTGAATGATTATTGAAAATTGATTATTATTCTACCAAATTTTTGGGTTTGGATAGTGAACTGTCATCTGTCACTTGTAGCTCATTGTCTCAAGCAAGCGGCTAAGAAAAAATCAGAACAAGGCGACACAGTCAATCATTTTTGATCACTCTATAGTTGATAACATTCAAAAGAAAAAAATCACATTTATTTCACATTTACATCAGTAAGTAATGTTTTAATTGTATCTTTCATATTCCGATAGTTTAGGCATTTCTCAAATTTGTAAGAAGAGCATTCAATTTTACAAAACCTTAATGAAAAACATCACCTTCCACATTGATATTCGTCCTCGTTTTGACACTTTAGTGATTTTTTGTTCTGGTATCATAATTATGAATCTTCATTACTAATTATATTTGTTCAACATTCAACCATTCCAATTTTTCCAACATATGAGATCTGGTATATCTATTACATTGCAATATACATCTCACACATTTACTTTGTAGTATATTAAGAGCATTCAATTGAGACTTGTTGGAATGAAATAACATTGATCCACAATTTATTGTTATTTTTGCAAGTAATGAAAGATTTGTACTAATTCTTTTCATAAAATTATACTTCTTCGCCATTTTCTCAGTTACATACTTCATGTGTTGGTTGAATTTCAACTCATTATCCATGGTCATCCCTAAATATAAAATATTGTCCACAGATACAATTTGTCATTATTCATGAAGATGTTTGTATTCTTTCAGTTATTCATATCTGCTTTTCGTGAGATGTACATAGCTTTCGTTTTACCACTGTTTAACTTTAATTTATTCTTATTGAGCCAGCCATAAACTACTTTCAACTCTCTATTTAGGGTTGTGATTATTTCATTATCATTTTCTTCATAAAAATATATTAGACTATCATCCACAAACAAGTGTATATGACATTCTGGTAATATCTGAGATAAATCAGTGATATTTAGTACAAAAAGTAACGGTCCAAGTGCACTGTCTTGAGGAACATCGTAATCACAGTTTATTGAATCTAATAAAACATTATATCTCACTTGTAGGCTTCTATTCTGAAGATATCAAGTGAACCACTTCAAAACCTCACTGTTAATACCACTTTGGCTTGATCTAGGAAGGAATCTTTTCCTGTTGTCTCAAACGCACGCTGTAAATCAAGAAATGTAGCACCTATCTTACAATCTGTGTCAAAAGCTTCTTTCTAGTCTTTCAAAGTGTACTGGATTGCTGTCTCACATAAATGTTTCTCTAAATCCTGACTGGTAAAGTGGTATTAGGTTACCACAGTTCAAGAAATTTAATAATTGATCTAATACTACGATTCCTGAAAAAAATTTCTTTTGCTGGCACAAAATTTACCGGCTTATGCTCCTCTATTTCCTTTGTTCCTTGTATTTTGGGAATAGGAATATTGATAGGACTCCTTGAGTGTATCTGGAGAAACTTTTTTTTTCTAATGATGAATTGACCAGATTCAGAATCGGATACATTGATAGTTTCTTTTATAATTTCAAAGGTAATTCCATCTGGACCAGATTTAGAATATCTTTGTTTCATAATAATATAGAAGAGATATCAGCAAGAAAAAACATCAGCAGTCAAGAAGCAAAGAAGCTAGCAAGGGACAGAAAAAAAACGGAAAGAGATAATCAATAAGATAGAATTAAAAAAAAAACAATGATAATAATTAGAATAAGAAGAATCTCGACACCTGGAAGGATATTAGGAAGTTTAAAAAGTTTCTAACAATAATAATAATTGTTTCATAATTATCTTTCTCGGATTCTTAATATTCAATGATTCATAAATCAACAGACTATCGTAATCTGGGAGGATTGCAGTGCCCCGCCAAGACGAGCCAAGCGGAGCGCATAAGCACTACCTTCCTTTTCTCGAAGAGCTTCGTCGCTATTTGGAACCCTCATAACTTGGGTTTGGATTTTCACATATAAACACAATTTCCGGGATATGATGTCAATAATGGAATTATTAAGTTTGTGAAGTTTCGAATACATAGCTCTTATACTTCAGATTTTATTGATATCTAAAAAACCACGATTTCGTCACTGACTCACTCACTGATGATCATCAAAATGTTTAGGGTACTTTCTAAAGTCCTAGAAAGCTGAAATTTGGTATGTAAAGCTCGCCGCACACGATGCAATTTTTCAAGCAATTTTGTTCACTTGGAGCCGCGCTAGCTGCCACGCTTGCTCCAATGCTAGAAATTGGGTTCGCTGCGGGGTACTAGACTTACCATGAGACTTGTTTTACAAGATAGATCCGGTGCTATTTTTCGCACTTGCTGCGCCACTGGCTGTTATCCATAGCCAATCAGAGCGGACAACGATATCACGTGACTACATCAGTGACTTGTATATCGCATCAGCACGCTGTGTCGCATTAGTGCATTGTGTCTTGTGATATTTTGACATATAAATAAGCAAAAATTATGACTAGTGGAAAAAAGGTTATGTTTACGTACCCTAGCTCGTCAAACAACATGTTGAGAGCTCTGCTGCCTTGATTCCTTCTCAAAAGTCACTTTCTTGACCAAAGTTTCTTCTTCTTTTTTTTCTGTTTCATAATTCAGATTAATTCGCAAGCTATAACTGCAGCAAATACTCCTGCTCTCTTCCGACGATTATTTTCGGCAACATCCAAACTTGTAATGAGCAAATCTACCAAGTCTACATTCTAGTGTCAGAATGAGTGGCGCAGCTTGCATCGTGTGATGCGAGAATAAGTGTCACACCAAGTGTACCTCAGAGTGGCCCAGTGCGCAAGAAAACTTGCTGCAAATTAAGTGAACAAAATTGCATAGAAAATTGCCTCGTGTGCGGCTGGCTTAAGCCAGTATCAGTACACAAACAACAAAAAAATTCTAAAACTTTAAACTTTTATCCTACAAACCCTTGAGCTAAGTGATGGAAATTTGTATAAGATTTTCGCAAATTTTGATGCTAGGAGTCTGAAAATTGATATAGGAACCTCTTGTTATGAAAAATAGTAGAATAAATCCTACAAAAAAAAAAATACAAAATAAAAAAATATTGTTATAATCAGTTTACAAAAATCCCATTAAAATCATTTTCATGTAAAATGTTGCCAAGACGGGGCCATATGGCTCACACTGTCAAAAAGTTATCAGATCTCATGTAGAGTCAAGTTCCTAACACTACATGCCCTAACTCTATAAGCCCCAACTTCGCAAACTCTACACCTTAGTCAAAATATATGGCTTGGACGCAAGCGGCTCGTTTTCTAATGAAAAAGTGATCTTAAATGTCTCATGAAACGTGTATCTTGAATAAGTTTTCCTATTTGGGTTCATATATGTCAGTAACTAATGAATTTTTCATTTTGAAAACATCGATAAAGAATATTTAATTTTTTATTCGACTCTTGGTAACACTGAGACTGGACAGATGAGTAATATGTGTAAATCAAAAATACTTTTCAGAATTTGTCAAATTGAATGTTGTTATTTCTTAGAAATAAGTAAATATAAACTTGGGCAATTTGAGAATTTTCTTCAAAACATTGTATCTTGACGTATCAAAATGACAGGTTATCTAGCAATGTAGCCACTAACCTAATCAAAATTAGGTTTGAGCTCTATAAAGAGGCACTTTACGATACCCAAACGCGTTTCATAAAGTACACTTTATGATACCTGAATAGAATCTGTGAGAGAAAATAATCAAGTCACTTAAAAATTTTTTCTTAGAGATAAAAATAAGAGTAGTTGTTATGACCCTGAAACCATCCCTCAAACTGTTTGACCAAGAGGCGGCACCAATAGGCCTAACTGTAGAAGCTAGTAATACAGAGTTCTCTGATGAAAGTAGAAAAATAATTTGCTGTTGACAGCGGGTGTACCTCCAACCACATGATGAATGATTTGATACATTTAGCAGTATTGAAAAATCCAAACAACGAATTTCTGTGACTGAGAAGAACCAGTCAATATACTCGTAAAGAGTAAGTACCTTTGACACCGATCAATGTACACTTAAAAACGTCTCTCATGTACCTGAACTCAGTAACAATCTGTTGTCGATGAATTCCATCATTCGAAATGGTAGCACAGTTGTGTTTACGGAAATCAAAGTCTGTACGTGATAAGCCTGAGTAGTAACAGCACTGAAAATATTCTGTCTGTTGGAAATACAAATGTTGTGCTATATTCTAATCCTGATAAAATAGTTAGCCTAACACAACACAAAAAAGATGAGCCTGATGTTGATCAAGGTAATGACAACTGCAAACTACGGCACAACTCTGTGCGACGGGACAGCCATGACAGTAGATAAGCGGGGGGGCTACGGGACCAATTTTAAAATGGCCGCCATCACCGCACTTTTGCTGTTCGGCTAGTCGGCAATCGCGATGGCTCTCGCGGACAACGAGACCGTCAGATCACCGGGCTTTTGCCGCCGCCCGCGCCGCCGCCGCCGTGTGCCATAACCCAGGGTGCATTCAACCCTGACCCAGCGATGGGGTGCATAATTAACATGTGGTCATATGCGGGTGTGATCAATATTTTGCACTTTAATAATTACGCTAAATAGCAGCAGTTATCCAAACATCCTTGCTAATTTCTATCTTGGGTTGATATGTAAGCCCTATTTTTCATATTGCTGTTGTACTGTTTGTAACATATGAATAAATTTTGCACTTTAATAAACATCAGAACGCAAACATATGGCCATTGCGATACCAGCATCTTTGCAAATTTTTATCTTGCGGTTGAAAGTACAGTTGAGTTCAAGCTCGCGAGTTACGATGTCATATTGCAGTATGATGGTTCATAGCACATGATACGAATAAATTTTATTATAGCAACACAAACAAACAGCCGTGCCAACATCTTTGCAAATCTTAATTTTGGGGTTGAAAGTACAGTTTCATCAGAGTAAAACCGTTAACCCGTATTCAAAGTTTTTCTAGAGTGTGAGAAATTATTTTAGTATAAAAAGATCACTTTGCTCTTTGCAGATTAGTTTAATATCTGACTTTAACTACAAAGCATCAAAATGGCTCTATTCCAAAAGATGAATCAAATCGCTCAGGTGAAAGAACCAATTTCACTAAGTAACCTGAAGAAGGGTAAAAAATATAAAGTCAATAACTGTCGGCGCGTGTCAACAACATTTGGAGAGAAGATAGTTCTGGAGTTGGCAACTAACATCCTTTTCCTTGGTGCAAGATTCAACCAACTGACCGATGAAGATATAATTGATTTGAACAAGCAAGCAACCGCTGGAAAACTGTACATCACATCCAAAGGGAAAAGTGGAAAAGTTGTCGATATCGAATTCACTTCCGCTTAAAAAGATGGTGCAGATGGCAATTTAGAACATTCAACTAACAGCTCACTCTGAATGACGATCGAATCCAAAGACGGACAGTGAAGATGGTGATTTATAAGCCTTCAGTGCGCAGAAAAGTCAACAAAAACAATATAAGAAGTGAAATCAATAAGTATTTGTTAAAGCTTCAGCTGTTGAAAAATGATATCAACAATTACTGTGTAATGCGAGAATTAATTAAAAGTGTTCAAGTTTTAGACCTAAAAAATGAAAGTGCGGTTCAGTGACAGTATTCAAATTTATCACATGCACACCTGGACATTTGCATACAGGGCAGCAAGAAAGAATGTTTGGATGCAAGTAGCCATAGACAGAGTACGCTTTCAATTCAAAATTAAGAATTTTTATGAACCAATATTAATGTCTGTATTACAAAATAGAATTAAACGAACGAAACCTGTACATTAATTGAGAATTTGAATGTTATGTATTGCCATTGGTTTAATGAAATAAAATAATTAATGCAAACTTCCTATTTTAGTGTGAATAAAACACATCAAATTCTTGAAGAAGTTTATTTTTAAGTATTAAATATTGCATCATTTGGTTGATTTATCTTTTGGAATACGAATAGTTTTGATGCTCTGTAGTTGATTGTATTGTATGAAACCTGTTTATAAGTCAAGAATTTAAATGTTCTGCCTAATGAAATAAAATAATTAATGCAAACTTCCTGTTTTACTTATTCAGGAGTCTGAATGAAACACATCAAATTTATTAAAACAGTTTATTCTCAAGTATCAAATATTACAATACAATATTACATTTAAAACAATTTTTCTTCAATGGGAATAAATTGCCAACTTGATCCTCAGAGGTCGTCAAACAATGTTCGGTGCAGCGTCGATACTCTTGGAATTTTCTATTAGCTCGCCATTCCTGAGGAAACTTGTTCCATAGATCATCAATTTGACCTGATGCAAATGCCATTATGAATTCCATCGGCATACACGCAATTTCTTCCTCTAGCATGAAGTGTAGAATACCACATCCATAGAACTTTTGGAATGAATTAAGAGCTGTAAATCGTTGTTTATACCAATCTTTCAATATATGAACATTTTTTAAGGCGCAATTTTTGCTATGAGAGTCACAGGAACTTAATTTTGAGGGTTCACAGAGCTCCTTTAGAGATGGACAGCCTAACTGCTCTATATTGACAATATCTATTGTCTTCGATCCCAATATCTCTTTCAACCACTTTAATTTTTCATTTCCTTTAACGTATACCTTAGAAGCGTTTCTCAGCATATCCTGAACAATATTCTCCAGAAAGCAATAATCTGTATTGCCGGATTGCCAGTCCAGACTGTGGTGTTTACTGGACCACCACAAAACTGTCTTTTTGCTTTTAGTATCCAATTTAGACCATGAATAAGGGGGTAGGAATATTTTCGATCTGCAGAGGTCAGTATGCATGTCTAAGGCAGCAATTTCCTTACAAATAAATTTAATCTTATCATCATCATAGACTTGAAAGCCTTGTAGGTCTACAATTATCGCAGACATGTTGATCGTTCAAGTGACTATTGAAAAATGAGATTCAGCTTCATTCAACATTGTCCTTATGAATCCAACTATTGTGCCTATTGTCAAAACCCAACCATTTTATATATAATTCATCCCCTCTCCGTTTCAACACTTTCTCCACAAGATAAACGTCTGGATACGCAACCCTTTGTAATTCATAACTATAAAATCCGCCTTTTATGATTTGACCAGCGTGATCTTTGAGAATGTAGGTTACAGGATTCGTGAATTGAACTTTATCAATAACAAAAATTTCATTGGACCAGTTTGGTGTGTAACCCTTCACAAAAGCTTGTCTATGTTTACTGATGCGTACATAATCACCCTCATTGAACTTTGCGGTGCCTGTCATTTTTATCCGGTTATAAATAGTATCAAGAAGTGATTTTGCATTCTTTCTATTCACATCATTCGGTCGCATTTGGATAGTCCGATGTTTTGTTGAGTTGTATTTCTCAGTTAATTTTGGTAATAGATTCAACCACTTATGATTTCCCTGTAGACTAAATCCCTTCCAAATCATTGATTTCAATGTGCGAATTACTCGTTCAGACATTGATGCTTTCGTGGTGCTAAATGTTGAATAGTGATTTATTTTGCATTTTTCCATCAAACTTTGGAAGCTTTTATTATAAAATTCTCCTCCCATATCTGTTTGTAAATTTTTTGGCGCCTGTTTCTGCAATATACTTAGCATAGCTTTTGTGACATCTAAACCCGATTTGCTTTTTACAGGCTTCGTCCACAGATACTTGGAGAACGCATCAATTACAATTAGAATGTATCGGTACCCTTTATTGACTCTAGAATAAGGAATCATTTCAACTAAATCTGCTTGGAATAGATCATTTAGTCCTTTAACAATTACACTCCGTCTTGGGAAATTGATGCGAGCTGGTTTGTGTAGTTCATCCACAACTTGTCGTTTAATTTTTGACATTATATACCGGAGTTTCTATTATCAATTCCAAATGTAATTCAGGAAACTGAGTGCCTACAGAAGTAGGCTAAATTTTTAATTCATCACCACTAACGATATCTCGCTTAGTGAGATCTGAGACACGAGTAGTATCATTAATACGATAGTTGAGAAATGCTTTTGAATTATCCACTTTGATTTGGAGAATTCTCCCAGAAACTGGCAAATTATAGTGTGAATGATCAGGGCTATTTAGAACCTCATAGATGTCTTTCTTGAAAGCCAGCGTCAAATTGATCAGGGTGATGGTTCTTAAACTCTTAATGAAATTGGATATCTCAATTTGAGTGTGGCCTTTGATATTTTTCTCCAGCTGAGGCTTGAGCTCATCAATTCTGATTCTATTCGCAAGTAACTCCTTACTGAAGCCAGTAATTCTTCTATCAATATATTTTCTAGTTTTATAATGCTCAATATGAGAACCAAACTTGTCCAGAGACATTGTTAGAATGACACTATTCGATAACGTCAGCCTCTTTTAATTCTTCAATTATTGAAATAATTTCATTATCATGTCCAGAATGGCCGGCATCTCGTGACGCTATTAACAGACGTAGTCTATCAACCAACTCATTGATATCGTTCCAATATACGTAGTCAACAGGTTTGTCATTGAATTTTTTAAAATAGCCTTTGGCATACTTTAGACCAAACCGTTTGGGGGCTGAGACAATCCTTTTACGCGTTTCCAGCAGAGGTCCAATTATATTTGTATATTTATATGATTTTGAGCCAGCAACTTGTTCTGATTCACTATAATGGCGGCGTGCAGCGTTAGTCCTTTTAACAATATCAACGTAATTCTCGCGATCGGTTTGAGTATAACCCAGTGGCTGTTTTTTGAATACTAATTCGTAGAGACCCGGTGTTCCCGTATATTTTATATTATTTACGATTAAATCTTTACCATCAATTTTAATCTCAGAGTTACCAATGAAAAACTTGTCGCTCTCAACATCATGGCGTACACCATATCTATGATCAAATGAATCACTTTGGTCAGTTAACATTTCTTCAACATATTGCCTGGGTAATGGATCATATTGATCTAAATACTCCCGGAATGAGGGTTCCTGTGTTAAATTTAATATATCTTCTCTAGTTATGGATGGTTCTTCAAACACTTCATCTTCATTGCCTGTCTCGGCTATGACATTTGTTTCCAAGAATTTAGGGCCGGTCAGGTCTTCTTTCACAGTTTCACCTACTTCTTCTTCTTCTTCCTTCTCCACTTTAGGCTCACTTTTAATTTCCTGTTTTATCACGGGCAAGTTATCTACAATATTCTGTAAAGATTTGATTATTGGCTTATACTGAGTTTGTAATTTAGCTTCTGTTTGCAAGGCATTAAGTTTAAGATTTTTGAGCTTCTGTCTCACAATGTTCCTAGTTTTTATGATATCTCTCGTCAAACGTGGATCCATGATTAAACCACACAAATTAAGAGTGTTTGAATAATAGATATTATGAGAATAACCAGCTCAGCAATAACGATGAAAACTGAAGAATTTAACATAGCCAGTTCCAACAGCTTTTGAACCGCTTTGAACAGCTCTGATGAACCGATGAACAGCTCTGATGAACTGATAAACAGCTCTTGAACCGCTTTGAACAGGTCTGATGAACTGATAAACAGCTTTTGAACCGCTTTGAACAGGTCTGTTGAACTGATAAACAGCTCTTGAACAGGTCTGATGAACTGATAAACAGCTTTTGAACCGCTTTGAACAGCTCTGATGAACTGATGAACAACTCTGATGAACTGATAAACAGCTCTGATGATAGTCACCACGTAAATGATAATGTTAGCTAAGATCTTTGCTATATATTATGAACTGATCAAATCCTTTGCGATAGCGCCCTCTGTCAATATTACTGTCCTTGTCAATCACAAGAAAACCGTACTTATCGAGCCAGCAAAACGAACACAAGTTTTTGAATTGCTCATACGTGAAATCTGTATTAACATGATCCATATACACATGTCGTAGATTCAAATCATCTTGCTTGAATGATATTATAAAATTCACGTTATCACGTATTAGATGTTTCGGAATCCTAGTGGAGCTCTGACAGAGATAGAAGCAGTCTATTTTTTTATGTCGACCCATGCTGAAGAACTCTCTGATCACATTTTGGTCATCACAAGCAACATCGTCAAATATAAATACAGAATCACATTTTGCATCATCAGGTCTTATAATTTCTGAGTTCTCATTATATGCGTTGAATCCAATTTCTTCAATCGGTTCCAATAACATCCTCAAATACACATATTTCGGCTGGAACAATGATTTTGAATAGATATAGACATTTGAAAAACATAATCCATTCTCATCCTCTAGCAGTGCAATCATTATATTTGTCTTGCCAGCACCACTTGGACCAGCTATAATGCACCGAATTATATTTGGCAGCAATGTGCTATGACGCCGTTCAACAACGATATCATTGAAATCATAATTTTTCACTTCAATGTTACAGTTTTGTTTCACCGTTTGCATGATTGTATAAATTAAGCATAGAACATGACTCTTACACAGTCTATCGTTGACTGTTGTCACAGCTAGACGTGTCTGCTTTAAATAATCATAAAGATGGTGAGAAAATCATCAAGTCTGTCGTTTCGTAATGCTATAAGTCGCGTGCGAAAAGCCATAAAATCTAAAACTTCCAAGTCTGATCTGAACAAGTCAGCTAAAATTGCTTTGCGAACTGTTAAGAGAATCAAGAGGCGAATCAAAAGTCCTAGGGTAATACCCGTTCCAAAATCGGGAGGTTTCTTACCGTTAATACCAATTTTTGCCGGTCTGAGCGCTTTAGGCGCGCTTAGTGGTGGAGCAGCGGGCATCGCTAAGGCTGTGAATGATGCACGAGCAGCAGCTGAGCATTTGAAAGAATCTGAACGTCACAATAAGATCATGGAATCCATCGCGTTGGGAAAGGGTCTCTACTTGAAACCATATCGCAAAGGTCTTGGTCTGTATCTGAATCAGTCAAAAAACTACCATTGAAATTACCATCGCGTGCCCTGAGTAACATTGATATTGAGAAATATGCTAAACAACTAAAAATCCCATGTTTCAGAGGTGTTTTTATGAGAGATAAATTACCCAAGAAAATAAATTGTAACGAATGTGCAATTGTCAATTTAGATGATAGCTATAGGTCAGGTACACACTGGGTGGCCTATATAAAGCGTAATAATTTAATAAAATACTTTGACAGTTTTGGAAACCTAGTGCCACCGAAAGAACTTGTTGATTATTTCGGAAAGTGTAGTACTATCCTTTATAATTATAGTAGATATCAGTCCTTTAATAGTGTAAAATGCGGACATTTGTGCTTATCATTTCTATATGAGCAAGTGCAATTATAGTTCAGTGTTCAGTTAGCCGTCATGTCTTACACATTCACATTCTTCGGGGATAACTCAATCATCAATCAATCTTTTTATCCACCAATTATACTCGATGATGAATCAGAATATCTTCTTGGCCTGATAAGCTTCGAAGTTTATAATGCGATCCCAAATATCGATGAAAAAAACAATAAGTTCAGTATTGGCGATAAGATCATAACAATTCCAGAAGGTTCTTATGAGCTGGCCGATATAAACAAATATTTGAATGAAAAATTGGATGCAGGTACCAAGTTAAACATCGAAGCTAACAACAACACGCTTAAATGTGAAATTGAGAGTAATAATGTGATAGATTTTACCTTAGATGATTCACCTCGGGATATATTGGGTTTTGAATCGCGAAAACTTCAGGCCAATCACCCTCATGAATCTGACAATTCAGTATCAATCATAAGGGTTAATGCTATATGTATTGAGTGCAGCATAACTACAAACTCGTATTCAAATAGCAAGAATGTGCATATTATACATGAATTCTTCCCCCAAGTTCCGCCAGACTTCAAAATCATTGAAATTCCCAGTCAGATAATCTATCTACCAATCAACACTCGTATAATAAACTCCTTAACTCTTAAAATAGTCGACCAGGACGGTAACTTGATCAATTTCAGAGGAGAAGTCTTAACGGTCAGACTACACCTTAAGAGACAAAATGGGGATCAAATTCAATAATTCAATTGGTAAACATATAAATAATCCGAGCAATCCTCATAGCTCCATTAATAGGACAGTTGCCAGAGGGTTAACATCTATTAATAAACAGTTCCTGGAATCATTAGGATTCAATACTCGAACTGGATAAGAAGAAGAAGCGAATTAAAGCTATTGTCGTGTGGTTTGGAGTACAGTTCAAGAAATCTGCTAATTTCATACTTTGTGTCCATCAAAATGAATGTTAATATACTGAATGTAACTGAAAAAGCTCTATTTGACGACTCAATCAGCCATGCTGAGAAACATACGCACCAGCCTTATGCCTCTACAACTTTGAATAATAACGATGAAATTCGCATTCCTATTCAACAACAGGATCTGTACACTTTGCCCTGGAACAGTTTATTATATATTGAGGGTAAACTCCTCACACATGACAACAAAGTTTCAAAGACAGCTAAATTAGTTAACAATGCATTTGCCTTCATATTCAGTGAAATTCGATATGAAATTGGAGGTATAGTAATAGATCGGGTTCGAAATCCTGGAATAACTTCTACGATGAAAGCTTACGTTTCGTATAACACAAATGAAAGTAAACGTTTGCAAAACGCTGGATGGTCACCATCAGCAGATAATACAAAACAAATTGTCGATGATCAAGGAAATTTCAATGTGTGTATTCCTCTGAGTATGCTTTTGGGATTCTGCGAGGACTTCAAGAAAATCATCCTGCATGTACAACAAGAATTAGTGCTGATAAGAAGTAGTTCCGATTTGAATGCTATTGAAAACAGTGTTGAGAATGAGAATATGAAAATTGAGCTGAGCAAAGTTCATTGGAAGATTCCACACATTTCGGTGGCTGACGCTGAGCGACTTATGCTAATGAAGTATATGGAAAAAAGTGTCAATTTGGAAATGGCGTTCCGCAGCTGGGAACTTCATGAATTTCCAATGCTTCAGAAGACTCAACGACATTCTTGGCCTATTAAGACTAGTACACAACTAGAGACACCGCGTTTCATAATTTTTGGTCTACAGACGGATAGAAAAAATAAATTTAATAAAGATATGAGTAAATTTGATCATTGTCATCTAACGAATATCAAGTTGTATCTAAATTCGGAGATGTTTCCGTATGATAACCTTAATTTAAACATTAAGAATAATCATTGGGCAATGTTGTATGAGATGTACACGCAATTCCAGCTCTCTTTCTATGAGCGGCCGTGCGAGCCAGTATTTTCGCCGCATGAGTTCCTTAAAACAGCGCCTTTGGTGTTAATAGATTGTTCACATCAAAGTGAAACATTAAAATCTGGAAATGTTGATATTCGACTTGAATTTGAAACAAATGAGAACATACCAGACAATACAGCTGCCTATTGCCTAATTACACACGATAAGTTAATAAGTTATAATCCATTAACAAATATTATCAGTAGTATGTAAGTTATAATCTACTAGTATGTAAGCTGTATTTCAATAAATTGTATTTGCTTCTGAGAATAAATATTTTTACAAAGCTCAGAGTTTAATTTATAATTGCCCTTGTAAACATATGTGAATGCTAATATGTACATTAAAATTCAGAGTTGTGACATATGGTCAAGTGTTAAGTATAGCAAAAATTCATGCGTGCGTGAACATGTCTGTTAAGATGCGTGACTCAAACGTTTTGCAATGCAAAGTCATATGGGTTAGGGTGCAAATTTAATTAGCACGATCATATGACTCATCTTTGGATTATGTGACAGCTTGAAGAATGCGGGTTGAACACGTGCGCAAGGATTGTCATGCATGTATGAACTTGTCCGTTAGAATGCATGACTCAAACGTGTCTTCTGCGCATGCGCAAGTCAACCCTAAATATTTTAAATATAACATGTAATTTGCTAATCAGTCAGTCGCGCTCCATTCACGATGGTAACTGTTGCTAAATTGAGTTCTAAAGTTCTTAAGACGGTGGCCGCCGGTTTCAAAATCTTAAAAACGCAAGATGGATGTTCTCGCTGGTTGAAACAAGTCAATAAATTCATATTGTTGATAAATAAAGCTATTAAACAAAACAAAGATACGAACGGTAATTTATTCCAGCTAGAATCAAATTTGGCGCTATTTAAATTCTATCGTGAACAATTGAAACAATTCAAACGTGGTGTTTATGGTGCGAGAGTTAAACAATCTAAAAAATTACTTTGGCAAGATCTAGAGTCATGCTTTGAGTCACGCATTCGTACTGGGATTATTATAAATTTGAGTTATAAAGATCCATTGTTATTTTTAAAGAAATGCTATCGCATATTTTCAAACAAAGTTAGGGAAGCGCTAAAATTATCTAACCTCAAAGTGAATATTGTGTTAAGTGCAAATTTTATAATGCCAAACACTGGTGCAATTGAACTAAAATCATTTAACATTGCTAATAATATTATCGATAGAACAACGAATATAAGCGAGTGGTTTAGTGATGGTGTCGATAAGATAATGGCTAAATTGTCCGAGTACCAACTACGTGATTCAGGCTGGAGCTTGTATGAAATTTTGCATTTAAAACTCAATATTAATGAGTACAATCCTATTTCTGGAGGATCATACATTAGTCTGCCACTCGATATAAGAAACAAGCAAGCTATAATCAATGTGAAGAATAATGATGAATATTGTTTTTTGTGGGCAGTAGTTTCAGCTCTATATCCTGTGAGCAAACATTCTGATCGTGTATCGTCATACCCACATTTTAGTGAAGTTCTGAAATATGATGGTATTCTTTTTCCAATGCAGTTGAAGGATATTCCAAAATTTGAGGTGATGAATAATTTGGCTATAAATGTTTATAATTTAAAAAAATTAAGCGGAGTGAAAAATCAAGTTGTACCATTATATTTATCTAAATTTGAATGTAGTAGGTTTGTCATCTCCTGATGACACATGAAACGGACGATGTCGATGATGATGATGATAAGGAAATTGACAGTGAAAATATCAAAACTGTGAAAAGCTGCACAAATTATCATTTCATGTGGATAGAGGATATTTCTAGACTCTTGAGCAGACAAATTTCAAAGAAAAAAGTTAAACATTTGCTTTGTGATCGGTGTTTAAATCATTTTGTTTCGGAAAATGCATTTCACAGACACACAGCTGACTGTAAATTAATAAATAAGTGTCGTATTGAGTTTCCAAACGATGAGAACAAGTTTTTAAAGTTTAAAAATATTCACCATCAGGACATCGTACCGTTTGTAATTTATAGCGATATTGAGTCTATTCTGAAGAAAACTAAAGATTCTATCAAAATCAATGAACATATTCCTTCAAGTGTTGCTTTTTATTTAAAATGCTCGTATGATGATACATTGTCATATTTCCAATTATATAGAGGTGAAAATTGCATTGATTGGTTTGCACAGGAACTTTATTTGATCTCTCAATTCATTGATGAAAAATTCAAAAATTCAATATCCATAAATATGACAGAGGAAGATAAGCAAAATTTTGCACGAACGACAGTTTGTTATATATGCGGAAAAGGGTTTACTCTTGATGATATTAAAGTCAGAGATCACGATCACTGGACTAGCTTGTACCGTGGACCAGCACACCAGTCTTGTAATTTAAAATTAAGAAGATCACATATTATTGCAGCCGTTTTTCATAATCTTAGCAACTATGATGGTCATCTGATTATAAAGACTATAGCTAAAAAAATTCCAGGACGAATGTCATTACTTCCTATAAACAAAGAACGGTACATATCATTCACAAAATATATCGAAGATACAAGAATTAACTTTAGATTCATAGATTCATTTCGGTTTATGGCTTCAAGCATTGAAAAATTAGCGTCCTATTTAGGTGACAATGATAAACCTATCACAAGAAGTTTTTGTAAAAATGACGAGCAATTCAAATTACTCACGACAAAGGGCATTTTCCCGTACGAATTTGTTGATAGCTGGGATAAATTTGAAAATAAATGTCTGCCAGATCACAGTCAGTTCTACAGTTCTTTGAAAAATTAAAATATAAGCGAGAGTGATTATAGTCACGCAATAAACGTGTGGCAAACTTTCAATTTAAATTCACTTGGCGAGTACTCGGATTTGTATCTTGCAACAGATGTACATTTATTAGCTGACATTTTCGAAAATTTCCGGAAAAATTGTCTGGAAACATATAAATTAGATGCACTTCACTACTACACGGCTCCGGGCTTATCTTTCGATGCGATGTTGAAATACACAAACGTTACTCTCGAGCTGTTAACCGATGCTGAAAAATTGCTGTTCATTGAGAAAGGGATTCGTGGTGGTCTTGTTCAATGTTTAAAACGTTATGCTGAGGCCAATAATGAGTACATGAATGAATCTTACGATCCGGATAAAGACGAATCTTATCTCATGTACTTCGATGTAAATAACTTGTATGGCGCAGCGATGAGTCATTTTTTACCGTACGGGAGCTTCGAGTGGGTTGATGAATCTGATTTCTATAAAATAAATTTGATGGATATTCCAAAAAACGCTGACACGGGGTATATTTTCGAAGTTGATTTAAAATATCCACAAAGCCTCCAAGAATTACATAGAGATCTACCTCTTTGTCCAGAAAATCTCATTGATCCAAGCAATCAAAATTTATTGCAAACCTTTATGATAAAACAAATTATGTCATTCACTATCAAAATTTACAGCAGTGCGTATCGTTAGGGCTACAAATAACACAAATTCATAGAATCCTCAAGTTCAAACAGAGTCCATGGTTAAAGTCATATATCGATTTAAATACAGATTTGAGGAAGAAATCGAATAATGAATTTCAGAAAAATTATTTCAAATTATTGAATAACGCAATATTTGGTAAAACAATGGAAAACCTCAGACAGCATAAAGACGTGAGATTGGCAACTAAATGGCATGGTCGGTACGGTGCGAAAGCGTTGATTGCTAAACCAAATTTTCACAGTTGCACAGTACTAGACAAAGACATTATATTGATAGAAATGAGTAAAAAAGCTATTGTCTTCACTAAACCTATTTACGTTGGATTCTGTGTGTTGGACATTTCAAAAACATATATCTACGACTTTCATTATAATTATACTAAACAGAATTTGGGTTCAAAAGCAGAGCTCTGCTATACTGACACCGACAGTCTTATTTACTATTTCCGAAATACTAATATCTACAAAATTATTAAACAGGACATACACAAATTTGATACCTCAGATTATTTACCCAATAATATTTTTGATATACCTTCAGCAAACAAGAAAGTTCCAGGACTGATGAAAGATGAGAACAACGGTATCATTATGACGCACTTCATCGGATTGCGAGCCAAAATGTATGCATACAAAACTTCAACCAAAGAATGTATGAAAGCCAAAGGTGTTGCAAAAGCTACCATGCGGTCCATCTCATATGACGATTATTGCAACAGCTTATTAAATAACGCATCAATTGTCAAACCACAAATATTAATTAGATCCCAAAAACATAATGTATATACCATAAAACAGAATAAATTAGCTTTAAGTTCTTTTGACGATAAACGAATAGTAAATTACATTTTTCCTGAGACATACCCCCATGGCTACACTTTTAGTTCATAAGTATAACTTGTAAATACTGAAAATAAATGCATTGAATCATATTGTTTGTATTATTTATCCCATCTCAAATATCCTAAGTTGAACACCATTGTGAATAGACTAGCGCTAGGTATAGTATGTTCAAACACACACTACCGTCTTGAAATTTTGTCGTGGCTGCGGTGACGGGCTAGCCGAGCAGCGGTACGTGTGACCTACAGCCGCAGCTTCAGGTATAGTATGCTCAGCGGCAAAGAGGATCAAGAATAAAATTTAATTTCAAGATCTGCAAAATATTGATCGCACCCGCTTATGACCACATGTTAATTATGCACCCCATCGCTGGGTCAGGGTTGAATGCACCCTGGGGTTATGGTTGAAGGCACACGGCGGCGGCGGCGGGGCCAAGGTGAGGCGGCGGGGGCGGCGGCAAAAGCCCGGTGATCTGACGGTCTCGTTGTCCGCGAGAGCCATCGCGATTGCCGACTAGCCGAACAGCAAAAGTGCGGTGATGGCGGCCATTTTAAAATTGGTCCCGTAGCCCCCCTGCTTATCTACTCATGACGACTGCCAAGACGCACGTAATAATAAAACAGGATGGAATGGCACAAGAAATTAGGATACTCAAACAATGAGAGTGTCTATAAATTGACAGAGATGTCAACTGGAATGCCATCTGATCTAACAAAATGTAAGAACTATTCTATTCAACATGCATTGAAGCTAAGCAAATTAGGTCTATTTTCATTTCAACACAGTTATAAAACGAGCATCGAAGCTATTGCATTTCATCCACTCAGATGTGTGTGGACGAATCGAACCTAAGACCCATGATAAAAAAAAGTTCTTCTTTTCCTGTATTGATGACTTCGCACACTTTGATAAAGTGTATCTGTTAGAAACTGAAGATGAAGCTAACCAGTACATTAAAGAATACATTAGTGAGGCGGAAGCATGCTTTAACCTTGAAGCACATAAAATTAGATGCGACAATAGTGGCGAATATGTCTCATCAAATCTAAGACATAGTGTAAGATACATCTCGCAGTTAAAAAGGACAGCTTAACGTATGAACAGAACCTTACTAATCAAAGCAAGAGCAATGCTTTCTGATAAAGATATCATAAGAGAAATGTGGGGAGAGGCAATTTTGACAGCAACATATCTTCTAAATAGAAGCCCAACAACAACAGTTAGTATGACAACAGCTCGATAATGGTATGGAAAGAGGCCCAATCTAACAAGACTACAGGTGTTTGAAGCAGTAATCCATGCGAAAGTATTAGAACCTTTAACGAAACTGAATAAACGGAGCAAGCAAATAATATTTGTAGTTATTTCATTTGGGAAGGGTTGAAACATTTCAAATTGATGCTTGTAGGATACGGTAAGTTTAAATTTGATGATTTTCTATTATTAAACTATGATCATTTTGAATTTGGAAGTCATCTTCAGGTTTCTCTTCTTCATAAAAATTATATAAAAGAACAATATAACAAAATATCAACAAATGAGAGACTAATGTAGCGATTCTGGAAGTTTCTATAATGCTACAGAACTGTAAATCTGAACAAAATCGCAACAATTTTTGTTGACAAATACATTTAGCGTCATTTGATATCAAGAAATGATGTGTTATAGAAAATTCCAGAATCGCACCATTATTCAGTGAAAACATTAGGTTGGCAAAAACGGATGAAATAATAATAACATTTACAAGTTAATATCATCATTCAAAATAAATTGGTGAATAAATGATTATAATTAGAATTCTATTCAGAGAATTTTTATTTCATTTTTGTACTCCCAAATATTCATCAATTGACAGTTAATTGCTCATAGGATGCAACCTTTCGATAAAACATTTTATGAACCATTGAAACCGACATATTCCTATGAGTGTGACTTGCTCATGAAAATGCATCTATATGAAAAAATCACTCACGATCATTTAGCTTTATTTCTCAACAAAGCTTATACACGAGTAGCTACGATGGAAGAAATCGTTATAGTAATTAAGGTACAAGGGTGTTGGAAGGACAATAACGCCTGAGATCAACAATGTACTTTTCGAGGGCCTTTGGCCCGAGGTATGTTCGTTGACCGGAAACATTATTATCTGTTCTACTCTCGTGGGGCCTTCAATGTTTAATGATCGACTTTTGTTCTATTTCAATCAAAATTCTTAGCAATGTATGTCCTGTCATTATCATTTCTATCAGAGGAATTACTCTAGTTACTTGCTGTAACTAAGAAGCTTGTTTGTTATTTTTAAAAGTAATGCCCTCGGGTATTATTTGTTACGTAATAACCCTGGAATCAGCATTATCATAACAACAATAATAAACTAGTCGGATATCAAAGGATTTGAAGACTGACTGACATATATCCGTTGAGTTCACATATTTTTCATTGCGACGGCATTCTCACTTCTGATCCTATTTTCGAAGAATTACCCTCATCCGGACAATTCAATCAATCTCAAGTTATTGACAATAAAGAAGAGCGCAGGCCTTCCTCTTTGAATCAGATGATTAGAAAAGATGATTCGAAACCAAGCACTTGGCAACGTATTTTAGAAGGTTTGAGCCTCGTTCCACAAAAAATAATAAAAATGCGGAGCCGTGTTGAAAACAGCACTCCACAATTCAAACAGCAACGTCGTTGGAGCAACAATTAGAAGAAAAAGAATGAAAGCGACAAGTAAAGCAAAGGAAGATGGAAAAAAAAATCTTAAGGAGAGAAAGCAAGCTGAAGGAATATTTGTTTAAAGTTTCGAATAGCAGTGATAATAGTGAGGAAGATAAGTATATGAAAAGCGAAAAGGAAAACTTCGGAAAAGAAAAAAGAAAGCTAAAATGAGGTTGAGGAAATATAGCAGCAACAGTGAAGAGATGGATAATGATGAGAAAAAAGTCCAGAGTTTGGTCGTGACAGAGAAATTTGGTTCCGTTGTTGCAGCTGCTCGAATTAATGAATGTAGTGGAGAAGACTTTGCCGACAGTTTCATATGGGATTTTTGTGTTTATTAATACAACTAAATTGTCCCTACGGAGCAGATTGTGGGTATTTTTAAGAATGACTAGTCTAAATTACATTTTAAGAGTTACCAGATCTGCTAGTTATTAAGAAAATAAGGGACGGAGAGATAAGTTGAATACCCACGTTTTGTTGACAAAGAGTATAAGTTCTTGTTATTATTTCTGTAATGTTTCTCCTTATTGATTTATCTTATTGTAATAGTATATTTTGTGGTTAGGGACAAAACAAGACGATTTCAGCCAATGGTGAGATTCGCTTGCCCTAGAGAATCGAAGGCTGGAATCACCCAAAGGCTGAAATCGTGTTTTTTCTGTGGCACACACTATATTTTTCATGTTACCTGCATTGAAACTTCCCATTTCACTGTCATAGCAAAGCAAATATATTTCTTTTGATTTTGAGGGCAACAAGTCGAGAGAAACTGATTGTGCTTTACAAATAAGATGTTTCAGGGTACTTGAAATTGTTGTATTAATACTTCTTTTCTTGAGACTCATCGTCTTTTTAATTTAATTTAATGTTACGAATACAACTGTCAAATTCACTGAGGTTATGATAATATTTATTCAGAGATGGACAATAAGCAAATACGACTCTGCTAGGAATAAAACGATGTGAGAAACAAATTCAGCGGACAAAAACAAACTGTTTCTTCCCGCATTTGTCTAAAATTGTCTGGTTTCGACTGACAAACCAGGCGTTGAAACTCGTTGTTTCAATGCAGGTATTATGAAAAAGAATATTCCTAAAAATAGGAAGTAATCTAGGCTCCTTATTTACAGCATAAGTTTGTGCAAGCTTTAAATTTGATTTCCATTTTTTTTTCATTATATGATTGCTTATCAAATTTCACGGAATTTATAGAAGCACGATATTATCAGACCAGTTAGACAATGGACTCGTTCAATTTAGAAACTCATAAGATTTACATATTGCACGTAAAAGTTAGCTGTTAATAGTTGATATAAATATAAAAATTACCATGTTCTGTTCAGTATTTAATTGGAAATATTAAAATTAAAATGTTCATTGAACAAGCGCCATTCATGACGTAACAATCACTCCAGTAGTCCACTTGTACCACAGAGTTGTACAATAGAGCACCTAATTTTCTGCTTATATTAGTTGGTTGGAATTACTTCTTCCCAACAATAGTTTGTTGACGTCTGTGTTGTAAGGTTGTCTTTAATTTTGAAGTATTATTATATAGGTAAATATTGATATTGAGTTTTGTACGGAATATTGAATTATTTAGTCAAACAGAAAGTAGCAGCTTCATTTGAGAAACATGGAGCAAGGATTTCAGCGAGGAGATAGTGAAAATTTGCCGAGAATACATTTATGTTACGTATGTTTCATAAAGATAATCCGAACTTAGTAAGTGTCGAGATGAGTAATGTTAAGATCAAGTATAGTTTTATGCATATAAAATGCAAATGTAATTTTACTCTAAAACTTGGTGACTCTTAAGCTTCGTGTACACGGTAAAGCATATGAAGTCTCTAAAACAGTTGATGAAACTAAAGAAGAGAAGATTATTTCTTGTAAATGCCAATGTTGTAGAGCAAGTAGTGGTTAATAAAAGATGATGCATTGTTTCTCATATGAGATAAGTTTATAAATTTATTTTAGGTGGTTGCAAACACATTATACCTTTTCTGTACTGGTTGTACCGTAGAAGTGAGAAACCTTCCTCAACTTCAGTTGAATGTTACTGGCGAGCATCTTCTTCTAGTAAAATTGGCATATCATTAAAAGTAATGGCTGGCACCACAAGCTCTGTTTTTAGCTATACTAGCAGTGTTATTTGAAGAAGAGTTTTAAGGCAATATGAATATTTCAAGCTACTTTAATTGGAAATGTGGAAATAAATTTTGTTGTTAAAAATCATTTTTCCAAGTATTTGGGAAAACTCTTATTGAGTTAAAACATATCTTGTCCCAACGCTTCTAGTACCACCAAAAACAGAGCTCGTGGTACCAGCCAATGTCTTTAAATGAAATGTTTTATGGTCCTACCTTGCAAACGAAGAATGAAGATTTTCTAAATAAAATAATAGTTACTGAGAAAGCTGAAAATTAGAAGTGCTTGCTCATCAACAAGTCCTCGAAGAAAATGTTATTGAAAGAATATCAAATCTCATTCAATAGAGGCAATAAATTTGAAAGTACTCTTGATCCAATTATTTTAAATGTCTTCAGACGTTGATTTGCATGTTCAATATACTCTCTTGCAGATGCAATTGTGGAGGTAATCTGTGACTTTGCAGTTGGAAGATTGTTTTTTCGAATGAAGAAAATGTGGCCGTAAAAGTCTCAAACCCTCCTTCTCACACCGATCATTTATCAAAAATCTCCTGTCAACCATGTCACCATCACCACGTTCTAGCATTTACATTTATCCACTCTGTGAAAATAGGATGCGTCACTCGCTCTTCCTCCATACATTTCACTAATATAAGAAATGCGTCCAGTTGGTGTAACTCCAGTCAGAAATTCAGCAATTGTTGTACCTATGTAGTGAGAATAGCTTATAAGCTGGCCACATGGATTCTTCGGCTGTTGAGTGAATATTTCAATGCGATCCAAGACAATGCGAACATTTTCAAATCCTTTGAAACACTTGGGCAAGTTTTTTGATAATTTCTTCTTTTGATGGCCATAGAGTTGCTGCTTCTTTCAAAATAACGGCTAATATTTCCACAGTATCTATAAATATTTGTTGACAATGCTTTCCAAATATGCATTCAAAGAGCGTTGATAGCATAAGGTATAATGAATTATGACTCATCTTCATGAAGGTTCTCTTTTGTATTCAACAACTATTTCACAGATATATCACTATGCACAGTTTTTATTAGATCAAATAATATATGTAACACTTCAAAATTTTCAATCTTAGTTAATGTACTGATTGATATATTTTGAGATATAGTGCTCGATTCAGTACCTACATCATGCACTGATTGTGGAATATTTTCAACAGCTTCATCTTCAGCGCATACTTTATGTATATGTGGTTCATCCTAGTTCATAAACTCCATATTCTGGTTATTCACTGGATCCTGCATTTATTTTTCTCAACTTTTTGGTATGTGATAAATTTATATCACTTCTTGTACTGCATGACTCCAACTTTCCTTTTGAACGTTTATTGCTAATTTTGCGATGTTCAATTTGTTTGCCGGGTAATTTAATTGATGGCACAGCTGTAGGCAATAATTTTCTTCTTTGACAAGGGAAACCTGCAAAAAAAATTGTGAATTGAAATTCAAATCTCCTTCAACTTCAATTTGAGAATTAATTTACCTGGCAGTTGGTAATCTTCTGATTTAAAGTGTTCAGAGCACACTCTGTCTCTATTACTGACAAAATTTACTTTGAAAGCCATTTTCCATGCTCTTAATTTATCTAAAGTTTCTGTTTCTCCAAAGAAATTTGTCCGTGTTATTTTCATGGCATCTTTTTTGGGAAAGATGTGAAACGAAAGAGTGGGATCTTTAGAAGCACTGTTACCACATCCTGTAACGCAACAGCGCTCACGAGTTGTTGTACTTCTAATTTTATTGATCTGCTCCATTTCAACCCCTGGACTACGAGTTGCGAGTGCTGCGACAGTAAAATGTGCAGGTGCTAGCAGATTAACCAATACGACTGACTTCGTGCTTAAAATTATGAATGAAAACTTATGTTCAAATAAACTTCATGTATAATATAATAATTTTTGAAACTTAATAAACTAAATCTTCAATTTCAGTGGAAAAAAGTATATTGGATATCACATGGAAATCAAAAAAATATAAATAAATATGTTTTATTGGGTATAAGTTCTGTAAATTTATTAGAAACACAACGTTTCAATAGCAAAGTGCTGCCTTTTTCAAGTGAAAATAAATATTTATTTATTTTCACTTCAAAAAGGCAGCACTTTGCTGTTGAAACGTTGTGTTTCTAATAAATTTACAGAACTTATACCCAATGAAACATATTTATTTATAAAATGAGTTCTGAAAAGTTTTTTCCTTCAAAAAAATATATTTGTTGCCTATGCTAGCAACGCTAGGCTGTGGCATAGCGCTTCCATGTTGGATCGTGACGACACGATGTCAGATCCCAATCCCAATAGATATATGTGCAAGCAAAATTATGAATTTCGATGTCACAAATTATTTTTTTATTAGCATACCTTGGCAATTGATTAGTGTACAGGCAATTATAATAATTAGATCTGAATATTTTGAGATTTTTAATTCAACGCAAGCATGAAGTGCTAAAATTTCAAATTCTTGTAGTCTGCGTATAATACGTTCTACATGTATACGAAGTGCTGTTATTCTTTTACTTTCTAAAACTTCTCCCTTGGTACTTTTTACACTAGTTATTTCTGAAGTTGGTCGTATTAGAATGCATTTTTTTCTCTGTACTTTCACAGCAACATTTTTAAATCCTCTATCTGCCATAACAACTATATTTTCTGATTGTACCTATATCTGAATAATTACTTTTTTCGACAATCTAATACAAATTCATACGGAGTAGACGAGATTAAATATTTCATAGTGTTACATTTCTTATATGAGCTCCAAGTAGCTGCTTGATAAGCAGGGTTACTTGGAATTTCAATTTGAATTTCAAAACAATCTATAATTGACCGTACATTTTCATATCTGTAGCAAAAAGTTTTCGGTAGATGTCTTCTTATCGTCCATTCGTTAGGTAAAAATATTAAATTTTAATACAATGCAGCAGTTTTTTCCATTAATGAAATAAAACAGTTACCGATAGTATTTACGCTTCTACAAAAAACGTTTGCTCATCCCTCATATTGATCATTAGTTCTAATTTTTTGTAATATAACTAAAATTTGTTTATAATTCAGCTATAATAACGGTTCTGTTAATTTCATTATGTAATATTCTTCATTCGCAATCCTCAAATAAAATCTGCTACTATTTCTAATTTTTTCTTTTATTATCTGTTGAATGTGACATTTACGTTCTACAGCTAGCTTCTTTTTATATAATTCTAAAGACGAACAAGAGCTTGTTTCCGAAGATAGTAAGTATGAGAAATATATCGCAGCTGATCTCGGTGAGTTTTCTGACTCAATAAATTCAAAATTCTGTGGAACGCACGTAGAATTTTTTGTAACACAATTTTCACTATCAGTCATTGTTTCTACATATTTATGTAGTTCAGGAGGACTGAAATTGTGATCAGAAAATTTTCCTGATGGAGATGGTGACCACTCAACAAAAGTTATTCTATCTGTAGATTTCATGATCAGACGAAGTTGACCACTGGTTCAAGTTCAAGCCCTCTTTTATTTTTAAGAAAATAATGAGTATTCTCTTGTTCTCTTTTCTTCTCTGATTCTGTCAGTACTGGGCTATGTTTGCTTTGTTGTTTCCGAGGCAGTGTTTCTTTTTCAATAGCAATACGTGCACCTATTGTTTTGAAATATATCCAGTTTTTTGAATCGTATACAATATATTTGTTTATTTTTATTTCAACCAAACAATTTAGCGCTTCATGAAATATATTTATGAAAATTATACACATTTAAATGATCTTCACAGCAGTACCAATTTCCTGTTTTGGGAATTTTTGTACCAGGGGAAACAGAATTGTACCATTTACTCCGAGTGTCTTCATTTTTAGAAACTGTGACGATGTAGCTGAATCCGTCCTAGTCTACAACAAAAACTGTACATGTAATGTTGGTCTAGCGGTTAGCGTGCTCGCTCACTGGGCCAACGATCGAGGTTCAAGACCGCATCAAGTAAACTTTAATATTTTTATTTTTGATTAAAAATCGGTATGCAGCAAGTCAAGACTGAAAAATCAAATACTCAATGGATAGGCAGTATATAAAGCCTCCGATTTCGAAGAGGAATCAGTTGAACTGTAGCGTCTTCCTACAGTTGAGCTCCCCACAGCTGGGCGGTAGCGACTTCCTACAGCCCACCAGCTCTCTAGGCTAGTGGACAGCCTCCGAGTTGGCAGCCAGTGGCGTTCGTCAGACTAAGGGTAAGCAAACCGATAGCTAGTGCCCGACTTGTGCCTTCCAAGTCTCCGTTCTAGTATCCAGCTCGCATCTTTCGACGACTCGCGTCTTCCAAGTTAACGTCCTGTTAGCCAGCTCGCGTCTTCCGAGCTACATCCTAGTGTTCCGACTCGCGTCTTCCGAGTCAATGTCCATCACTTCTGTTTCAGTGGTTCTGCGTTGTGAAGTACATGAAAGTATCAGTCAGTCAATATACTCAGTTAGTAGGTATACTCCGTTAGTCAGTATACTCCGTCAGTCAGTATACTCAGTCAGTTAGTAGACTAAGTCAGTTAGTATACTCCGTCAGTTAGTATACTCAGTTAGTCAGTGTAACCAGTCAGTCAGTATACCCCGTCAGTCAGTAGTCAGTCGGTATACTGAATCAGTCAGTACAGTCAGCAGTCAGTCGGTATACTGAATCAGTCAGTAAAGTCAGTAGTCAGTCGGTAAACTGAATCAGTCAGTACATTCAGTAGTCAGTCAGTACATTCAGTAGTCAGTCAGTATACTGTATCAGTTAGTAGATTCAGTCAAGTAGTCGATTATTTAGACAAGCGGTCAATCACTTGATTGTAACAATGGTTTTGTTGACACTATTTGACATTGTTGAGATAGTCTAGCAATAGAATATATTATTGCTGTTATCTGTGTATCATCTTTAATGTTCATTTCCAACTATATTGAATAGAAATATTTTATTTTTGGAAGGAGCTATTTCTTTTTTGTTGCGTGTATCTCGTTCTCCTTTTTCAGCAAGATTTCAGAAGCCTGGACATCACACCTTCACAGAGCTACCTTGGCACGTACAACAGTCTGTCGCTCCGTAAGTAAATGGCGCCCAAATATTGAGTAAAAGTTAGCGACAGGCCAATCAGTACGTCACGCATTCCTGACGTCCAAGCGGAGACGTCACAGAACCTAAATGAATATTTTATGCGGGATATTAACTGAATCATTTCCACATTCTGGTACAAAACATTTCTTCATCGACATCATAGCCCAAATAATACTGTTATTCAATACAAAAATAAATACTTATCAGAAAGAAGTCCACTAACCTATTTCTTAATCTCATCCAAAAAATAAAATGACATTTGGATGTTTATTAGGGTAGCGCTACTGCAAATTATTCGATATACATTCACATTTCATCTCAGCGACCACGTACGTCTAACAACATTTCTACGATCTAGTGACAGTGACGTTGACAGAAATTTATAAGTTATTCTCGGCTTTAACAAAAATTTTTTTGGAAAAATACAATTTACGGAATTTATATTTCTAGATCTGAATAACATATGTCAGAATTGAAAAACACCCGAACGAGTTCACATTATGCTTCTCCATATTTTGATAATTTTGTAATAATTACTTTTTGTATTTTTTTGAATATTTTGTCATGCTGTACGGATAGCCAAATCAATTTTGTATAACTTACGGCGTTTTTGTTTTTATAAATCAAGCCTTGTCCTACGTATAAGTCAAAGTCATTAGAGACTCGGTATTATCCAACTCTCCCCTACTATAGATACTGCGATAATTCTAAGAAAATTGATGTAAAATTTTGAAAATTTATTTAAAGTCGAGTTCACAATGGAAATTGGAAAAAATATTCTCGAGTCTCAAGGATGAAGCGTTCACAAAAGCGGGAAAATTTCAAGTCAAAAAATCAATTGCTTAAACAATCTGACTGACTATAAACGAGGTTTAGAAATTCTATTATTTTAGACTGGGAGCTAGTGACACCGCTTCCTTTTTTGAGAGTTGATAATTTACCCTTTGATTAGAAAGATAAAAATGTTATTGAGCGATGCACACTTTCCGGTCATAGTTCAAATTCCAATTTAAAAAAAAGATGGTTTTTTCCGTGACATCATATTGCATGCCTTTGTAACGTGAAATAATTGAGATTGATCTAAAGCCAAGTACTGAAAGGCAAGTAATTCGCAACAGCCCAAGAGGCTCAAAGAGTCGCGTGAAGTTGTAAAAAGAAATATGAGAAATGCCGTGTTCCCAAATTGCATGCCAATGAAAGGAATTGAACTTTCAGTCATAAAACCCTCGTTGACCCAAGGATTTGATATTTGGGGGTAATCTTGCATAAATTTGAACCAATTAGTCACAGAAATTTTGCGAGTTTTTTATGCAACTTTCATTATTATTTAAAATATGAAGGGCTTAAGCAACATCCAATATAGCATTAACTACAAGCATTACAATCAACTACCCCCCACAGATCCTTTAAAAAAGATTATATCAGCACAACTACAACTGTAGAATTTTGAGCCCTGATCATAGTGCGCTCATTAGGCACCATCAGGAAACAGGTTACAAATTTGATTTCAAAGAACTCCAAGTTCTATCATTTGTCAATAATGAAATTCCAAGATTATTACAAGAAAGCCTACATATCGACCTCAATCGTGCGAAATGCATTAATTACCAAACTGACGCTAGACACAATTTGAAATATGCGAAAAAAAATTCAGTTGGTATGCGTGATCTGTATTGGTTTTTGTTTCCGATTTACCATATTTTGTCATTCTATCACCAGCCACCTTGGTTGGTGGTCGTCTCAAAGATACATTCACCCATTTTTGTGGTTTTCGAGTAAATTGTTAATTTCATATTGTATTTCAATAAATATTAAAAGTTAATTTTTACAGCTATACTTTATACAACAATGTGATACGATTGTAGCAACATTTATAAGGTAAATATTGTGACACATGTTCATCATTTTTTCATTATCATTCCATTTATTATTGTATTCATGTATCATAAATATTGTAGAAAGCTGAAGATGGATGGGTGCGCCTCCGAAACTTTCGAACTTTAATAGGCAATTTTAATAAAATCAAGTGGACTACAATACCTAAATTTTTACTTAATCCATAGTTGGGCTGTTCAATCTGCATCAAAATACTAGATGTAATAAGTGAAGTTTTTTTGTTTTCCTATTCCGTACTGTTCTTGTCGATACCGTCCAACGTAATGGTTGACTGTTTATGTTTATGTGTTTTACTTCAAGTTTATGCGTGAAGATATGAAAAAAAAAATAGAAAATATTTGTATGAATTACTATTATTTAAAGCCTACAGAAGTTTTCAGAAGTGGGATTGAAGCAATAAATATCTGTTCTTGTGCAGATGACAGCAGATATATATTTCTGACTGTGAGGCCACGTAAAAATTTAAGTTTTACCAAAATGGCGGAAGGCGAAAGGAATACGATATCAATCGTCAATATCGAAGAAATTATTGCAGCAACTACGCGAGCTGTTTTAGAAGCCAGATTAGATTCAGAAACATTAATACCTCAACCAACTACTGTTTCGCAACTAAGCTACAGCGATATTGGATCTCAAATATCGCCTCTTGGGGAAACTGGTAGTGGTGGAGAAGTAACAGCAATGATAAGCCGGGTAAATGAAATTCAGGAAGCTTATGGTGTCCCTGACAATAATATTGAAGTTTTAGTAACAAAGCAGTTGCGTGAAAAGATTCGTGATTGATATGATAGCGCACCAGGCGAAATCACCAAATCATGGCAAAGTTTGAAAACAGACATGACATCTTTATTTGGGTCTTATGAGAGCCGAGTTTCTCTTATGAGGAAGATGGAGTCAAGGAAATGGAAAATCGGCGAAAAAATCACAGACTATATTCATGATAAAATCAAGTTGACCAATAAATTAAACTTGGCCGAAGTCGATGTTATCCAGTACGTAATTGAAGGTAATGACAATCACATTTTGAGAACGCATGCCATAGCAAACAAGTATACCAAATTGTCGAGTTTATTGGAGGCAATGAAGCTCCTGTCCGAGGATCAACCTAATAGATCGCGACAGGCACAGATGTTAAAAGATAAGCAGGTAGCAACACCATTAAAAAAGAGTAATGAATCCGCAGCAGGAGTATCCAGTTCATCAACAACTCGTTGTTATAATTGTAATAAGGATGGACATTATGCTTCGTCCTGTCTTCAACCAAAGAGAGTCCGAGGATCGTGCTTCGCGTGTGGCAAGATGAGGCATTAAGAACGAAATTGCACCGCAAAGGCAGGAGCTCGTCACTCCAGTCCAGATACAACTACAGCATTAGTGACTCAACAACTACAGACGGAAACGATCAAATTACCAAAAAATAAATATACACTACAATAAGTAATAGTCGAAATCATAAATTAGTTGTATTAATGGAAACTGATTGTGTTTTAAACTTGTTAAAAGAAAGTATTTATAAACAACACTATTCCTTTTGTGATTTATCAAGTGATATATTTAATGCCAGATACGAAGAAATAAATGATTCTAAGCTGATAATTTTAGGATTTATTAAAACAGATATTACATTTGAAAATATAAACAAATATTTTCCTTGTAGATTCGCAATTGTACCTGACACAACCATGTAACCTGATGCAATTTTGGGCGAGGAGTTTATGAAAACTCCTGGATTACAATTTACTTTTAATTGTCATTCTGTTGTTAATTATGGAAATGACACGGAACCACCATCGAATGAGAACGAGCTGTGGCACTATATTTTAAATATAGCCATTTTTGATGAACCAATAAATAAAAATTGAGATGTAGTCATGAGTAAAACTAGTCCTTCGGTAGCGGACGAAGACTGTCAAAAGGTTATGAAAGTTGTATGTCAGTATTTAAAAAATAATGGCGAATTAAAACCAACAGTTGAATACGAAATGACAATCTCCTTAACCAATAACACGCCAATAAGACATGGCCCACGGAGATTATCTTGGTCAGGGAAATTAGAAGTTCGAAAAATTATTAAAGATTTATTAAAACGCGAAATTATCAGACCTAGTAAATCTCCATACAGCAGTCCAATAGTTCTAGTTAAGAAACATAATGGACAATATAGTCTGTGTATAGATTATAGGAGCATGAACAAAATTACTGTCAAAGATCGGTATCCGTTACCACTCATTGATGATCATTTAGATCGTTTATTGAACTAATGTTGGTTCACAAGTTTAGATCTGAAAAACGGATTCTATCAAATGAAAATTTCTTAGGATTCAATTGAGTATACATCTTTTATAACTCCCGAAGGTCAGTTTAAATTTTTTCGTGCATCTTTTGGACTTTGTAATTCGCCAGCAAATTTTCAAAGATTTATATATTTGATATTCCATGATCTTATTATGAATGGCAAAATTTTAGTTTATATTGATGACATTGGAATAGCGACCAGTAAAATCGATGAAAATTTGGAAATTTTACAGAAAGTATTAAATGTTATGAAACAAAATAAACTAGAACTAAGATTAGATAAATGTAGTTTTTTGCAAGAACAAATACGGTACTAAGGTTACATTGTTAGTGCTGATGGAATCACAATGAATCCAGACAGTATTAAAGCTGTAAAAGACTTTCCGTTACAAACAACTGCGAAGCAAGTTCAAAAATATTTGGGGCTGACCAGCTACTTCCTTCGTTTTATACAGAATTATTCCATTTTAGCTAAACCACTTCATGACTTGGTAAGAAAAGATTCTGTTTTCACTTTTGGTCCAAAAGAATTAGGAGCATTTGATAAATTGAGAGATTGTTCAACTAATCGTCCAGTATCAGCTATATATTCGCCTCTAGCTTGTACTTAGTTACATACAAATGCTAGTTCAGTTGGTTTTGGAGCTATTTTGTTTCAAAAACAAACTGATAATGAATTAAATCTTGCATTTTATTTCAGTAAACGAACTACTGATGCATAAACACGATATCACAGTTATGAGCTTGAAACATTAGCAATTGTTTATGCACTTAACCGTTTCAGAATTTATCTTATTGGAATACCGTTTAGTATTGCAACAGATTATAGAGCTTTAAAATTAGCTTTGAGTAAAAAAGATCTGAATCCTCGAATAGCACGATGGGCTTTGTATTAATTTACAAAATTATGAGTAGGTATAAATTTGAACATCGAAGTGGAGAACGTCTCCTACATGTTGATGCTCTCAGCAGAAATATCTTAATAATTTAACCTAATTCCTTCGGGCAAACTCTTGTGTTTAGACAGTTGTCAGATCCAAAAATTCAAGAAATTCATAATGAACTTGAAAAGTCCGAAAGTTCTGATTTTGAATTACGTAATGGTATTGTATACAAAAAATTTTAAGAATAAATATAATTCTATGTCCCAATAACTATGCAAGATAGTGTAATTAGATCGTGTCATGATGATGTAGGTCATATTAGCATTGATAAAACCGTTGATTTAATATTGAAAACATATTGGTTTCCAAATTTAAGGCAAAACGTAAAAAATTATATAGCAAATTGTTTAAAATGTCTTATGTATTCAACTATATATATAGTGGCTTGGACACCCCAGGTGGGGTTGCGCCGCTTCTACTGAAGCTCTCTAGATCCTTTATTTGAGGGGGATCAGTCCTCATCGCCTTGTTCTAAATATTCTGACATATTTCTCTCCATGTCTTCCTATTTTTTGTTTTCTCCTTCCATTTCTTTATTCCTGCTTTACTCAGGTCTGCTTCTACTTCTTGTAGCCATTTCGACCTGGGTCTGCCTCTTCTTCTGTTTCCGCCTGGTTCCCATTGTAAAATTGCCCTTACGGTGTCCTCTTCCCTTTTTCTCCATATGTGTCCTAACCATTTCGTCCTCTGTTGTTTTAATTTCCTTACTATATCTTCTCCTTGCAGCTCTTGTTCTATTTCATGGTTCATTAATATTCTATATTCGTTTTCTGTCGTTTTTACTAATCCTGTAATAGTTGTTACTATTTTTCTTTCTACTATTCGTAAATCTTCTTCATCTTTTTTGATCATTGTCATTGTTTCTGCCACGTACATTATTATTGGTCTGATTATTGTTTTATAAACTTTTAATTTTGTTTTCTTTGTTAGGTTTTTATCCTTGAGTAATTTTTTATTTGCGTAAAAGGCTCTGTTCGCTGTTAATATCTTCTCTTGGATTTCTGTTTTCCTGTCTCCATTATTTGATAGCATAATGCTTAAGTATTCGAATTCATTAACCTCCTCAAACTGTAGGCTACCTATTTTTATATTTCTACTTCCTGATTTTTTTCCTATCCTCATTATTTTAGTTTTGTTTTCATTGATTTTTAGACCCATTTTGTTTCCTTCTGTTACTATTTCTTTCAATATTTTCCTATTTTTTGTTGCCAATACTATATCGTCTGCGTATGCTATTATTTGTCCGCCTTTAGTTCTGAGTGTTCCTTTGTTCAAATTCCTCATCACATATTCTAACGCTATGTTGAACAGAGTTGCTGATAATGTATCTCCTTGTCTTACTCCTTTGTTTATTCCGAATTCCTGAGTTTCTCCTTTTTGAGTTTTAATTGTGGTTGTTGTTCCACTTGATGTCATCAAGATCAATCGTCTTAGTTTAGCTATTATCCCAAATTCTTCTAGGGCTTTCATAAGTTTTTCTCTTTTGATCGAGTTAAACGCTTGTTTGAAATCAATGAATAATAAGTCTATGTTCATTTTATATTCATGGGCTTTTTCTATTATCTGTTTAACTGTATGTATAGCGTCTGTTGTTGATCTGCCTTGCGTGAATCCGCACTGATGCTGTCCTATTATGTTTTCTGTTTCTTTCTGAACTCCCTTTTGTATTAGTGTTGACATTATTTTATATGTCGTGTTCAGTAGCGTTATACCTCTATAATTTTCGCATGTTTGTTGGTCTCCTTTTTTGTGAATTGTGATTATTTATCCTCTTTCCCAATCCTTTGGCATTTTTTCTGTTCTCCACACCTTCATTATAAGTTTATATATATATATATATATATATATATATATATATATATATATATATATATATATATATATATATATATATATATACTATATATATACTATATATATATATATATATATATATATATATATATATATATATATTGCTTTGCGTCTTTTATACAGTAGACTTTTGGTTTGTATGTTTTTTTTTGTTCATTTATTTTTTTGTAGAATTGTTTTGAATTTCTATTCACACTTTCTTTTTCAATATCTGTTATTTTATCGTCTATCCAATCTCTCTTGTTTTTTCTTAGAATTGTACAACATTTCTTCCTCATTTTTTTATAATCTTCTCTGTCTTCTATCCTATTTGTATTCATCCACTTCAGTCTTGCATTTCCCTTTTTTAATACTATTTCTTGGCACTCTTTGTTGAACCATGTTTTTTTATTTTCTTGTTTCTCTTCTCCTATCCATTTTTTTGCAGCTTGATTTATACAGTTTTGTATCTTATGCCTCTTATTCTCTACATTGTCTTCTTCTTCATATTTTTTTTTTGATGTGCTTCTCTATTTCTTCTTCGTACTTCTTCCTTGTGTCTTCATTGCTAAGTTTTTCTATGTCCCATTTAGTTTTCTTGCTTCTGTCCTTCTGATTTCTTCTTACTTTCTGTTTAAGACTTGCTATTACCATAAAGTGGTCTGAATCCGCGCATGCTCCTCTGTATGACCTTACATCTGTTATATCTGATTGTTTTCTTCCTGTGATTAGTACGTGGTCTATTTGTGTCTGGGTTACTTGGTCTGGCGATACCCAAGTTATTTTATGTATTTCTGGATGTTTATGTTTGGTACTACTTATAATCATGTTGTTTCTTGTTGCTATACCACATAGTCTTTGACCGTTGTCATTTGTGTCTTCATGTATTGTATATTTTCCTGCTACCTGCTTTATATGATCTTCTTTTCCTATTTGAGCGTTGAAATCTCCTAATAGTAATAGGGTGTCTTCTTTTGGTACTTTTTCTAATTCCTCTTCTAATTTTTCATAGAATTTTTCTTTTATTTCTGTCTTTGCGTTCTCTGTTGGTGCGTATACGTTTATTATTGACAACTTGAAAGGAGTTGTTTCTATTCTCACATAGGCTAATCTTTCATTTATTGCTTCAAACTCTATCACTTTCTCTTTTAATTTACCCGTTATTAAAAAAGCCACGCCGTATTGCCCTTGTTTTTCATCTCCTGAGTATTGTAATATGAAGTCTTTCTTCTCTATTACTCCTTTTCCTTTCCATCGAGTCTCTTGTATTGCCGCTATGTCAATGTTATATCTTGATATTTCTGATACTATTTCTTGCATCCTCCCTGGTTGTAGCATCGTACGGACATTCCATGTACTGATTTTTATTTCATTGCGCCTGTTCCTCTTTTTTGATTCTTTTTTGGTTTTATTTTTCACTTTTATGTTCCTATTCAATAAATCCTCATATCCATTTTCTTGCTCGGTCGTCGTACCTCTTCTTTCCTTTCCTTTCTTGCGGCTTAGTTTTTTGGGATTAATTTCTCTCTTTGTTTGTCCCACAGCCACATGCTGTTATCTATCATCAGTTTATTAGTGTAAATTTCTACCTGTTTTCCATCCTCTCTTTCCTGCTTAGCTCTTTTTATTATCTCTCCTTATATTTTTCTTTCATTGACTGTTGGGAATTTGTCTATATATATTTTTTGTCCTTTCAATTTATTTTTCGCGTTGAATATCTCCTGTGTATCTTCTTCGTTGTTTACTTTTATCACTACTTTCTGTCTTTCCGTTATCTGTTTAACCTTGTACGCCTCCACGATTTTTATATGGATCTTTAGTTCATCTCTGATGAATTTTCCAATTTCTTCTTTCAAGTTTTCTTTTATTTCTAGTCCTGTTATTATAAATTTGTTTTTGTTTGCTTCTTTTTGTCTTTGTTCTTCTCTATTCTCAAGTCTCTCTTTTCTTTCGCCCATTTCCTTATTTTCTTTCACCCACATTTTCTCTTTTTCCTTTATTTGGTCTATTTCTTTATTTATACCCTCAATATTGCTTATAATTTTCTTATACGATTCTTCCATATCTTTTCTGATTGCTATGTTCCCGTTTCGTACTTCTTCCCTTCCTTTCGTTACTTCTCCCTTTATTTCCTCATAATTATTTGTAAGCTTTTTCAGATCTTCTGAAATCCTTTTCAACATTTCCTCAATTTTTGTCGTTTTCTTCTGTTCTTCTGTTGTACTTCTTTTAACAGTAAATCTTTTTTCTATCGCGCTTCTTTTAGATTCTCTTAGTTTTTCTTCTTCCTCTTCTTCTCTCTTTCTAATGCAACTGGTACTATTGCTTCTTTCTCTACCATTCATTTGATATTGTTGTTGCTTCCGCTCTAACTCTATAATAAATACTGCCTATACTTTTATTATTTAATTGCGATTGCTTTAATCTCCTTTCTAAGTTTTACGATCAAAAGAAAAACTATTTATTTTTATTTTTGCTATAGTTTGCAACACTGGATTCGCCCGGCTCGCCGCTAAGCTACACGTGCGTTTGTGTCTGTATCGCGCGCGATTCTCGACCTTACTGAAATTAACCTTCCCGGCTGCGATTTATTTTTGAACGTTTATTTCACTTCTAACCGGAAGACCTAGTGACACTATCTGTAGTCTTTTGTCTTAGCTGCTCTCACATTCCACTTTAACTGTTAATTTTCACTGAATTACAAAGTAATTACACTTTTTCTTACACTTTTTCTCACTACACCACCGTACACGCCAACTTCACAATACTCCTGTATTCAACTGCATCTGGTAAAAAGGAAGGGGAAATGCACATTATAGAAAAGGGAACTAAACCTTTTGATACTCTTCATTTGGATCATTTTGGACCGCTAGAAAAATCCCAATACCAACAAAAAACCCATTCTAGTAGTTATAGATTATTTTACAAAGTATACAGTTCTTTATGCAGTTAAAAGTACAAACTGTCATGAAACTATAGGAAAGTTAAAAGAATATTTTGAATATTTGGGAAGTTCCCGCCGTATTATAACTGATCTGTTTAATTTGCTGAATTTATTGATCTTAATGAAATCATTCATGTTAAAGTTGCCACAGCTTGCCTCAAACCAATGGTCAAGTTGAAAGAGTAAATAGATTTTCAAAGTCCACATTAGCTGAATTGGATCCTCCCCGAAAATGGGACCAAGAGTTGGATAAAGCTCAATTTATTATTGATAATACATGTAATAGTTCTATAAAAATACCCCTAGTATATTATTATATGGAATTTCGCAAAAGGGATTCACTGATGATCAGTTGAAAGATTATATAACTAAAACTCAAAATGTTGATATTGATATAGAAAAGTTACGTAATGAAGCTGCTGTGAGTAATCGTAGTGTCCAAGATAAGAATAAGTTATTGTATGACAGTAGACATATGAAACCTTATAATTATAAAGTAGGTGATTTTGTGATGATAAAAAATGTTGTTGTGGATCCCGGTGTGAATCAAAAGTTACTACCAAAATTTAAAGGCCTTTATATAGTAAAGAAAGTGTTAGAAAACGACCGCTATGTAGTAGAAGACATTGATGAGTTTGAACACACTCAACGACATTTCAAAAGCATTTTATCTCCAGACAGGATGAAGTGATGGATCCGTCAAATTTCAGAACCAGATCTAGAAACCCCTGAAGAATTGATAGAGGACAGTGAAAAGTTAAAGTTATTAGATGTAATAAGTGAAGTTTTTTTGTTTTCCTGTTCTGTTCTGTTCTTGTCGATACCGTCCAAAGTAATGGTTGACTGTTCATGTTTTTGCGTTTTAGTTTAAGTTTATGCGTGAGGAAATTAAAAAAAAAAAAATTATATGAATTATTATTATTCAAAGCCTACCAATTAATATAATTTCAATAATATTTTGACATGTACAATGTCAAAAAAAATCAAAAAATTGACAACAGATTATCATTGCCTACCTTATCATTTCAATTAAACTGATTGTTTTATACGGCAAATTCTGAATGTCTGTTATACATATAAACTGTACTTCCGGCTCAGCCGATTGATACAAAAATAGTAGATAACTATTTTGATGCTACAACAAGTTCAAACACTAAATTTCAATATGGTATGGCTGATCATTCTAGATTTATGCAAAAAATTTAGAAAAAGTTTCAAGTAAAGTGCACTTCTGGCTTGGCCGATTCATACAAAAATAGCAGATAACCATTCTGATACAACATCAAGTTCAAATACCGAATTTCAACATCCTACGGTTGATCATTCTGGATTTATTAGAAAAATTCGAAAAAAGTTTCAAGTAAAGTGCACTTCCGGTACAGACGATTGGAACCATAATGCGAGGTGCACAGATAGACCCTATACCAGTCTTAAATACAAAATTTCCACATTATACGTTCAACTAGTTTTGAGATTTGCGAGTACGAACGAACGCAAGAACGAACATACGTACCGACATCAAGCCAAAAATAGTCAAAATGGATTCAGGGATGCTCAAAACGGATATTTCCATCAAAATCTCGATAGGTGAATTTTGTCGGTTTCACAATACTTCCTTGTACTTAGTACAAGTAAGTCAAAACAGTGGAATAGCCTATTCCATTATTGGCATTGTTAATGAGGCATTAAAAAAATAAATAACAATTTCAGTTTGTCGCTTGACTCAATCATCTGTAGCTATAAACAGTTATTGTTTCAGGATAGAATATAAAAGTCGTTCAAAAGAAAAGTATTATATTTCTGTAGAAATTTGTTTCCATTTCAAATTATTTTGATGATTTCTTTGTTCGATAGCTTGATCTTGCCAGGGCACGTCATCTTCCGAGGAATTGAAATATTGCTTGAATTTTTCTTCTACTTCCACACTACTTGCAGACTTTTCTTGTCTCTCCGTTATTCTTTGCATCGCACAATTTTCTATATCAGTATCTGTGTAACTTTAACCCGAGCTTCAACCTTTTGTTGTTATTAAAAAGTTGCGTAGAAGTACACAAGCGAAGGTTATGAGCTCTACCATTTAATTATTAGGAATTATTGGATTGAGTAGAACTAGAGAATGATTTGCCAATATACCAAAGCTATCATGATTTTAATTGTGTAAGTCTTGGTAATTATGTCCTTTCGGTTTCCTTGTCTATTTTAAAACTTGATAATAAGTACAGACCAGAGTCATTGCACTAATATTAGCAGATTCAGCATAAAACATTCTAGAAGTATAAAAACCAATTCATTACTGTTTTATTGGTTCACGGCAGACTTTCATTAGAAATACTGCACATCGAGACTCGGCATGCCGGACTTGTCATAACGAGAAACAAGGATCTCTGAATTTTTTCATTCCTACACATAATGTTGTAGCTGCTTGTTTATAATTTTATTAATATCATAAGAATACATAAAATTATTATTTGTTGATTAAATATTTCTCTAAATATTTAATCTGACTTAATTGATTGAAATTAGATAGAAAATCATGGAATATTGATCAAGTTATAAGGAGTTGAAAAATTATCGTAGATTTCAAAGTTCATTTTCTGTTAACATTCCACTTGATCAACTAAACCGAAATAATCTTGTGTGAAGCTCAAAAAAGTCGTAAGATGACTTGAAAAAATCTAAAATATACGCAATTGGTCAAAGATATTTACATTTAAATATTCAATAATCTGGTTACCAACATTAAAAATGGAAAAATTATAGAAAAAAACAACAAGAGTGTAACAAAAACTTGAAGTAACTTTAAAGATTTTTTTTGAGGTTCAGTGTGTAAGCAAATTGCATCATCTGCAAGTACATATACGAAGAAGCCTACAAATTAAAGTAAACAGCAATCATCTACGATAGTTTGAAGTACAGCTAATTTAACTTTTATACTAAAATTGATTTTCTACCGATTGTAGATGGTGAATCGTCTTGGTACTGAGCACACTTTTTCATTATCATTAATAGCATCTTTTCCAAGAATATCAATGAATTCAATTAATTTATTCTTAAGTTATCAAAAACAAAGTTCAATTATCTTGTTTATTTAATAACTTGCAGGTTACGTTGAGATGATTTTTACTTGCAATCAGTAAATAATGTTAAGCAATGTTATAACAAATAAATTTCTGCTTGATTCAAGTCGATTTGAACATTAGAATCCGATATATTTGAAAAAAGTTTACAAAATGATCAACTTTAAGTCACAAAAACGAAAAATCTAATTCCGGAAGTCGCGCGAAATCTTCCGCAAAATCCATTCTCTTGTTGTTGAACTGCTTGAGCTCAAATTTTAATTCATAGATTATTACATTTTGATAATCGAAAACGATTGTGAATAAAATAGTGCATAGGAGTTTCACCACAGCATTGCGTTGTATCTGACGCTTAAGGCCTTACCTCACGGTCGTATAATATTACCCACCTCAGGGTACCTATTCTATAACTTTTCACCCACTTGGGGTGATATATCAATGACGTCATATCCCCTTCCACCGTTGAAGCATCTGAAGGTACTCGTCTAGTAACTTTCACTGGCTCAAGTTTCTGGTTATATTTATTTATATTGGTACACTATAGTTTGTAAATTTGTTAGATATAATAATTATTAATATTTCACAGTATTTATCAATGAAAAGTAGAATATGGCTGCGAAATACTAAATACTACAGATTGATAAGTTTCTACTACCACCTCTCTGCTGGGTGATACGAGGTGATACATATTTCAATACTCAAAGACCTATTCCGTTTGAAAAGCCATTTGAGCTAATGTTATTTTATTCGTTTGTTATTTGTAAACAGTGAGCTTTTGTTGTATTTTTTCTATTTCACGTTTTTATTTACTATTTCAGTGTATGAGTATTGATCAAAATCAGTCTTTTTGGAGACTGCTGTCTTAAGCCCGCCGCACACGAGGCAATTTTCCATGCAATTTTGTTCACTTAATTTGCAGCAAGTTTTCTTGCGCACTGGGCCACTTTGAGGTACACTTAGTGTGACACTTATTCTCGCATCACACGATGCAAGCTGCGCCACTCATTCTAACACTAGAACGTAGACTTGGTGGATTTTCACATTACAAGTATGGATGTTGCCAAAACTAATCGTCGGAGAAGAGCAGGAGCATTTGCTGCAGTTATAGCTTGCGAATTACGAGACAGAAAAAAAAAAGAAGAAAAAACTTTGGTCAAGAGAGTGACTTTTGAGAAGGAATCAAGGCCGCAGAGTTTTCAACATTTTGTTTGACGAGCTAGTAGGGTAAACGTAAAAAACCTGGAAATGTCAGAGAATTTAGATAAACTGGAAATATCATGGAATCGTCAGGGAATTTCTGATATTTGTCTGGAAAAAATACATCATAGGATATTTATGTATTATTACTCATAAAAGTATATTTTCACTCTTTAAGATACTAGGGCCATCTGTGCAAATCTATAAGTCTTCCAGATCTATAAATTCATAAAAAAAAAATTTATTAAAGTACATTTACTTTTGTCGATTAATGTAAATTCGTTCATGATATCAAGTTCGTTGCGATTTTGTATGTCAAAATACAACAAAACACAATGCACTAGTGCGACACAGCGTGCTGATGCGATAAACAAGTCAGTGATGTAGTCACGTGATATAGTTGTCCGTTCTGATTGGCTGTGGATAGCAGCCAGCGGCGCAGCAAGTGTGAAAAATAGCACCGAACCTATCTTGTAAAACAAGTCTCGTGGTAAGTCTAGTACCCAGCATCGCACCAAATTTCTTGCAACGGAGCAAGCGTGGCACTCAGTGCGGCGCCAAGTGAACAAAATTGCATAGAAAATTGCCTCGTGTGCGGCGGGCTTTATTTACATCAGTTTCATTTTAACCTCTTTTGCACTTTCCTATTTACTACCTATTAAATTCCTTACTCTCTCTCCGTTCATCAAATTTTTCGAGTTTAACATGAGTTTTCCTGCAAATAAACACAATTTGAAACATCCATGCATAGAATTGGAATAATAGCAATAAAATTCGTCAAACTTATAATTTTGTGAAGAGAAATCACCTTGAATATTATAATAACAAAATATGACTCTCTGGAAAATTACGGTTTTAACATGTAAACAAGTATGTCTAAAAATGACAGTACGACTTACATCCGACATTTTGGTTGATAACAGAGCCGCCATCGGTAATTTCACTCGCGAATATTGGTGACTAAAATTAACTTGTAGCCCTCTAGCGGCAACCATATGAACCTTCCAAAACGGTAATGTGTATGAAGCGTCATAAGACATGGTAGTAGTGTTTTGCTTTGTTGGTGTTATATCTTATGATATTGATTCTTTTTTAATTGTTCGTTCCGTTCCTTAATATTTCCAGATCTAATATTTCTAATAGAACCAGATTTTTTGAAGACTAATTTCCCTTTTTATGCTTTATTCCTAACCTCTTATTTTCTCTGATACTCTAAAATATCTACCATTATGGATTCTGCTAAGCTAAAAATAAGCAATATGAGCTGTTGTGTGTACGGTTGTCATTTGAGGGTGGCTAAGAATCGAAATTCATGTTTTCATGGCTTTTTGCGAGAAGGCGAAAGAAAAGTTTTTATTAACAATAATTTAGGGGCGATTCAGAATTTGTGGATAAAAGGAAAGTATGGATCTTGGAAATACGAACCGGCAAACCAGTTACAAAACACATGAGAATATGCAGTTTACATTTGTTGCATTCAAGTAACTGAAGAGTTCTCTTGATACTAGCCGGAGAACACAACCCCCAAACACATCCATCTTTATCTGCAAATATATGAATCATGAAAAAATAATCCATAAAATAGAGTACATAACGTTCAAATATAATCTTGAAATTCACCAGAATGATAGAATACAATCCCGTTCACATTCAAACAAAGTCTCAAAATCCTTTCAAATATAACATACAATACATACAAATCGAATGCAACGTGAAACACATTACCGTTTAGAGCCGCCATGTTTGTATTACAGCAGCGCCGCCATCGGTAATTTTAGTAGCCAATTAAGAGTAAACACATTGCTGTGGCTCATTTTTGATTGGTTGTAGAGATATAAGGTCAAAAATTGTTTGTGCCCGCCATTAATCCTCCAAGCCAGCTCCAAGCATTTGGATGTTGGACTGTGGTGATTTTCATGTGGTTTTGTTAGATTAGAGCACTAAAAACATAGGTATTATCATCCGCCATTTTGTGCCCTGTTAATAAAAGAAAGCATTTGTAAACCAATGTAAACATTGCAGGAAATGCGTTGTTTGACGAGGGTAAAATGTTATAATAACTTGAAGAACTAAAGAAAATAGTATCGGAGTGACTCATTAATGCGCCGAATGATTTATCATCATTATTAGCGACAATTGTGGCTGTGAAATTCACAGACGAATTATGAATATTTTTTATAAAAGTACGTATATTCAGTCAAAATTTCCAGTTAAAGTTATGATCAGATTAAAATTTTGATTGAAATTATCTCAATTCATTTTAATATATATTTTTATCTAAATTTTTAGACACAATCATAGAATCTAACCTCAATTTCAAGCAATAATTGAACAATATATTTATGTATTTTACATAGGTACCTATTATATAAAATATATATTATGTATTTACATATATAAATATATTATAAATATAAATAATATATAATCAATTATTTCTTTGATAAGTAAAATATAACGAACTCACAATTTTTTATAAAAATATGCGAAATAAAAAATTGCAAATAGTAGACTTCCATGTTTTTTATCCCTTGGGTGAGAGCAGTAAAATAATGAATCTTCGAATAAATTCAATATGCATAGAAGTTTTTCTAGGAAAGTTAATGATTACAAAGTTTGAAGATAAACAATAGAGTTTCACACAGAGCAATATTTAGAGATTCCGAAATGCGATCATTTGTCAGATTGTTTTCAAAAATTGAATTACAGAATATAAATTGAAATTCCATAATGATATTCTGAGGCCTGGTTGCATGAACGTGCATTAACTAAAGAGTTCTTCATAAATGAACAATATCAAATCGCATAATTCGTCAAATCAGTTGCTTAGCATTGCTGTCAAAAATTCGATTTGATATTGTTCATTTTTGAAGAACTGTTTAGCTAATGAACGTTCATGCAACCGAGCATGAGTATTTAACATTACTTTAATTATATATGATTGAAAATCGAATAATTTGATTCAACATTTGAAAACTGAAAGTTCTAGATTGAAACATGTAATTTGATTGAAAATAATAAATCATGCCAAACCAAAAATAAATAGTTGATAGACTCCGATATTATTTCATCACGTCTTTTACCTAAAGATTAAACTATTTCGACTCAGTCATCGCGTTTCCTGCACTGTTCACATATGCTAAAGCGCTTTCTAAGGACACAAAATGGCGGATGATAATACTCATATATTTAGTGCCTTAGTTGGATGTGTTCAAGTAATTTCGCGTATCGGCAAATAAATTTAAGATCGCAGCGCTGCAGCGGATATTTTTGAACTAACTGAGTTAGGATAAACTTCCAATATAGCTTCATGGAAAAAGTGGAATATTAGAGCTGGAAGATTTGCACAAACTCGAAATTACATAGACCATCCATTGGCTAAATCAAGAAAAAAATTTTTGTTCAATCCTATTATTGAAACATGTTATTTCTTACTTGGATACCAATCTTGAAACTGTTTGTTTTGTCAACTGCAGTGATTCCTATGACAACGGGTGGGCGAAAGTAGTAAGTGTAATTACTTTCGTCCACTCACTCTTTCATAACGAAATAAAGAATAAACTACAATACATTTTATTACATGTATTTATTGATATGAAAATGAACTTCACAATTATTAAAAATTGCGTTACTTGAACAAAATATACCAGCAACTGAAAACTGATGAGACTGTAGTTATCGTAGTAACTTTTGTAATATCAACTTGAGTGCTATTTCTATTACTTGTTTTCTCTTCTTTGTTAATTATTCTCCTCGCATAATTTCATTATTATCTTGTTCCATTTTAGTGTCACAATTTATATTTGTAAAAATATCAGGACAAAACAATTTTAATATTTTTGACAGTTCCGGATGTTTATATTTACATGATCCATAACAACGCATCCGCCGCCTATGCTACTTTAGACTTTATACATGATCCTTGTTTAAGAAGTGTAATAGATTTTAATGTTTTAATGAATGTTTCAATAATAGGATTGAACAAAACGCTATACAGCACTCGTGAAGAAACGAATTCGCTCACTTGTGTGCCTTTGTACACTCGACTGGCGCCTCGTGCACAAAACTGCCACCCGCGTGAGCAAAACTCATAGTTTCTTCACTTGTATTGTAATATACTAATAATAGCAGACGTTCCACATTTGATTGGAAACATGAAGAACATGATGATACCCAACAAAATTATGTATATTTCAGATAGTATTCAAAGCAAATATGGTTAACCCATAAATGAAATTAAAGCAGAACATATAATTGATTTAATCGATTATCAAAAAGATTTGCGATTTTTGCTGGCACCTAAATTGACAGAAAAAGATTTATTGCTGGATCATTTTCAGAAAATGAAAGTGAAAGCATCAACAAATGTTATTAACCACGATGTAGCCAGTGGATTGAAATTCATATCTAAGGAATTGAATAAGCCGGAATATATAACAATTGCGTGGTACATTGATTCAATTACCAAATGGTTTTATTACATGACATCCAGGCATCCGAGTTGTGCTTTGAGTAAATTATCTAAAGCATCGTATCAAATTGCTATTGAATTTTCAAATGATTTTATTGAAGTTTCCAATGAAATGATCTATATGTCGGCAGAACAAGACAATGGAAACCTTCTCAGACAGAAAGCATTATCTCTACAACTTCAATTTTGAATACTCAAGATTATTTATTTAGTGCTATAAGAACCAAGCAACCAGATTCAGTTCAAAAATAATTTACGTCTTATCTATGTGTCTCTCAATTTTTAAAAAATGTTTCACAAACAAATTATGGCGAAGATGATAAGGATAATATATCGGATTTCTTAGATGTCGTCCAAAGTACTACAGTTTCAGCAAAACCAGCTCTTCCAGTTTAAACAGTCACAGGAGAAGATCTGTTCGATATTAATTTGAATATAAGTGAAATGAACTCACTATATTCCATTATAGAATACCATTATAAATAATGTCAAGAAAACATCAAAAACATGCAATAATTGATCGGTAGCTTAGGAAGTACAAATTACATACAATCCATTGCATCTATGGTTCGTCTGACAAAAATGAGAAGTTTAAAAAAACAAAACTCATCATTTTATTGTAATTACGAAACGTTTCAGTTATTTTTACATATGAAACGTATTTTTAAACCAAATTACGATAAACTAAAGCTATAGATTTGAAAGATACACTAACTGAAATTGTCACAAAACATATTTCAATGTACACAGTACCAAATTGTCACAATTTGAAAAAAAAAAATTCTCGTTATTTGTTCTTCAGATTGAAAATTCTAAGAAACGTTCAGCCCGTAGGATATATTCGAGTAAAACAATGCGACTATAACCACGTGTATACTTTATAATTATATTGTTTGTAGTATATATTGTATTTTAATTTATAAAATGCCTATGTTATTATTTTGTTCCAATACTGACACTGTATATACGAGTGTTTGAATAATGCTAAATAATAATTAATAAAAGCTATACAAGCTATTTCTATAATAAGATTGAATACTTCATCATTCATTATTACACGTTGAACCTCTATTTATTTACTTATCAACAGATAAATATTAAAATATTTACATGGTTGTATTGATTTCTAACATTTTATTTCTCAATATCGAATAAAAACACTAAAAATTCTTATCTGAAACATTTGTTTGTATTCTCTGCAATGTAGCAGTATTTGAATTTGGAGGGAAAATAGTCGCGTCCTTGATCATGTCTTTACTCTAATAATATAGGACCCTATATCACCCTGTTTGCGTATCACCGGTGATAAAAGTTATAGAATAGGGGCCCAGATGTGATATACTATTCCAAATAACACATAATAGTTATTTGTTCAACAATTACCAAAAATGCTAGCTTTTGGGATGAGTAAGAAAGTTTGCTATAACAACGCGAAACGGAATACAGCGATCTTAAGAATCCCAAATTAATTTTTTTGTACGTATTAAACATAATATCATTTCTTCTATCGCATTTTTTCATTAAATCCTCAAAAATTTTAATGATATTTTTTCTGAATTATGTATATAATCATATATTTATTTCAGAAGGTTTAAAATAGTTATTTCACGCATAAACATGAAAAAAATTAAATAATAATTCAATTCGTGATTTAATATAATTGAAGAGTTAATTCATCAACTATTTTAAAAGTAGAACATAAATTATTCAGGTGACAAATGTCACAACTTGAATTCCATGTGCTTGAAATCGTGAGTAAGAGTTACCACGATGAGATAACCCATTTCACTGGAAAAAAAGACGCATCAAATTAATATTTGATTGAATTAAATCTTTATTCCAACAAGCAGTTGGGTGTTAGGAGCTACGAACTATGTTGCGTGAATTATTTTTTGTACTTTTCCGAAAAAATCTATGCTTTTTGTACAGTTGCCATGGCAACTTGTTGAAATACCAAAATATACTACTTTTATCCAATTTCATTCAATTAGCGCTGTTAATATGGTGTTTTCAAACTATCAATAGTATATTACATCTGAGGTGGGAAGTATTTCATTACAGTCGAGAGCTTATTATATGACCGAGAGGCGAAGCCTCGAGGATCAGATATGGCTCGAGGCTGATATGAAATCCTCACCGAAGTATGTATACTATTTTATTCACAATCATCCCTAATTCTCCGAGGAATAATTGATCCAATTCCGTCTTTTTTTCAACAAAGTAAATTGATGAAGTAGTCTATGGAAACAAGAATGTCTTGAAAACTTCAATTTGACATTTGTAGGATTTATGATCTATGAATCAAGTTATTTATACGTGTATCCATTGAAATTGTGATAAGTGCAGATATCTATAAGTAATAACAGTGAAATGGAGCTATATACTTGCCCCGAATTGAACGAAAGTGCTACAGATGTGAGTTCATAGTGATTTTGTTCATAATTTACAAATTTATGAATTAATAAGACATAGATTTACACAGAATTGCAATATTAATCCGCTTCTTTTCAATATTAATAGTTTTATTTGGATCATTAGATTATATAATCGGTATTTTTGACAGCACGAATTATTTTACTCCATCAAAGATTTATGACTGATGCTAGGCAACCCTGCATAAACATTTCCCACCCAAGAGATGCAAGTATCGCTTCCGACCCGTGAGCTAGTCATTGCAGTTGGAAATTACATACTTCCCTACCTCCATAAGGTTAGGAATTGCCATAATACTATAATGATTGTGAATAAAGTTATATACTACCCACTGTTATTACATTACCCACTCGTTGCTACAGCAAGGAGTGAGTAATGAAATAATTGAAAATGACTGAAGTAATGACTTATTGATTGCAAACGCCTCAAACGGAGGTTTCAGCTAAGCATAACAGGCAAGCTAGCTGTCTAAATGTCATTAATTTAACTGCGTTAAGTTAGAAGCAATTTGATCTGTCATGAAATACAAAAATGATTATAGGTTATGTCAAGATATTATGACCAGCAAAATGAGCTGAAGAAGATATCAAGATATATGTCCAACTTTAATATCAGTCAAACTAAGTGCTACAAAAATAAATTTTCAACTAGAATTACTATATTTGTAAATTCCAAATGTTAGTAACAATAAACTTGAGCTATTTTCATAATCATACTTTGAAACTTCATTCTGAAGTGACATCTCATAAAAACAAATTAAGCTACAATCCAATCTGTAAAGGGCTATAAAATACAACCTGACATTATTCCGTATCTCAACTTGATGAGTTTGATTTCCAATGAATTTTGTGGCTTATAATGATTACAATGAAAATATCGCTTCAAAATCAAGCTTGGAAGTTTGATTATGATAATGGCCCTTAATGAGATATCAATTTAACAATAACTAATTAGCTTGTTTGGGAGATGAATTGACATTTTCTTTCTTAATATTTGCCTGTATGTATAAATTGACAGTCGATTGTCAATATTAATTGTTCCATAAAAATGAATTTGGCCAAACTGTCCACAATTTATAGATTCGTTTCTCGAAGATGAAGAGGACATATTCATAATCAAGTTTGAATTGCCATCGAAAGGCATTGATAGATCTGATTTACCACCCATAATTTTCTTTGCGATGTCAATTTTATTTTTCTGCTACTGCATAAATAAGTGAGCTTTGTAGCCCTGGCAACTCGAACAATAACGAAAGTAAACCTTCGTGTTATCTCGTTGCTATGCGTTGCTAGCTACGAAAGTAATACTTTCGGGGCCAGGACAAAAAAGTAAAAGTTTGAAAAAATGCAAATACATCGAAAATTTCATTATTTATTCAAATAAATAAGTAGTTTATAACAATAATATGATATAATCCAATCTATTTAATTTAATTTTATCTATTTATTGGTTTTAAGTAATTATGCAATATGAACAATTGGAAAAAGTCAAAGTAGGAATATTATTCGAATTATTAACTTCTTCACTTTGTATTGGAAGATTTTTATCATTTTGTATCACGTCAAAATTCATATTTGTCACTGTTTCTTTATTTGAGGAAATATTAATGTGAATTTCATGTAACCGCTTTTTAGAAATTTTAATTTCATTACTTTACGAAGAAGACTTCCATCCGCTCTTTAAATCCAAAATATCGGCACCCGAAGCATTACATTTTCGTTAATTCGAGTAAAATTTTTATCAGCAAGCCATTTAGAATTTATGTTCGATTGTACCTTCCTTTGGATTCATCCGTAAGAAGTGAGGTACATGCATTGTTAGCTGCATTTTGAATACCATTTTCATTTTCTGTTAACATTTTAAAGCGGTCAAATGCAATGTTTCACTAAATTATTGAAATTCAAAATCTGTGACAGGCGCTGATGACAGATAACATTATAAATAAACCGTTGCTATGGATAATTTTAGACAGGTAAAACAGTCTTCATAACATTATTTCAAATGTAATAATCATTATTAAATATTAATATCTATATAGAACAGTAGCAGAAAAAATTTAATACATCACACGATGCGAAAGCCCTTTCATGTGTTCGGAGGTTTTGAACGGCCTCGGCTTCACCTCGGCCGTTCAAATACCACCTCACACAAAAAAGTATACTTTCGCATCTTGTAATGTAAATAACTATATTCACACTATCTTCTAGCGATGTTTGATGATTTCCAACCACCGTGACGTTTGAGTGTCATCAGATCAACTCCGGCATTTGCTAAAAATGTAGCGGAAGTACGACGAAAGCTGTGTCCAGTGTATATGCTAAATTCAGGGAGATTCAAATAAATAGCAATTTGTTTGGGCACGTTGGATAGCGTATTAATTCCTACTGGTTGTACTGTACATTTTTCGTTTTTGTAATTCAAGAAAAATCTTTGGTGTCCAATATTTTTGGGTCGAAGATTCACATATTTTTTATATATATCAAAGATATTAACTGAAAATCCATCACCAAAAACAGAAAATTTACGAACTGTATTTGTTTTTGTATGTGGTAAAGTAACCAATAAATATGATCCTTTATCCTCAATATTATCAATCATTAATTTGGTCAGTTCTTCACAACGACATGCCCCACATATATCCATAATTAATGCAACCTTCATCATTAAGTATTTTTCATCTGGTGCTTCGGCTAAAAATTGCTCAACGTGTGCCTTTTTTAATGTTTTAGCATTTTTTGGTTCATAAATTCGATTTTTCTCTTTCAAATATGCCACTAGCTTCATAAATCGGCGATTATTTTGAAAATAAGTAAATAAATATGTTACATAATATATATACGCTTAACTAACTTTGATATATTAACGTTTTCATAGATTTCAACATCGAATAGCTGGTCCATAAATAGAAATATGCCAACATCACATTCTCGTTCAAACCCTTAATATTTTTAGTTTTTCTCCAACTGATAAATTTTTTAAACTCCTTTTCATACTTCTGCTGTGATTTAGCTGGTGTTACATTTAATGTTAATTTAGCTTGTTCGTTAATATCTTCTGGAACAACTAATTCTGCTGAAATATCCATAACTTACTGTATTAGGTATCACTCAGAAGTTTTAAACTACAAGAAACGTTCCTCAAAAATTGAATAAACAATAGGCACATGTAATCCAGTAACCGTTTCATTTGTACTTATTTTTTGTAATATGTCATACGATATATCAATAATTATGTTTTAAATTCATTCAATGAAATGAAATTGAATAATAGTATATTACATCTGAGGTGGGAGGTATTTCATTACAGCCGAGAGCTTATCATATGACCGAGAGGCGAAGCCTCGAGGATCAGATATAGCTCGAGGCTGATATGAAATCCTCACCGAAGTATGTATACTATTTTATTCACAAACATCTCTAATTCTCCGAGAAATAATTGATCCAATGTCGTCCTTTTTTCAACAAAGTAAATTGATGTAGTAGTCTATGAAAACAAGAATGTTAGGAAAAATTTAATTTGACATTTGTAGGATTTATGATTTATGAATCAAGTTATATATACATGTATCTATTGAAATTGTGATAAATGCTGATATCAATAAGTTATAACAGTGAAATGAAGCTATATACTTGCCCCGAATCGAACGAAAGTGCTACGGATGTGAGTTCATAGCGATTTTGTTCATAATTTACAAATTTATGAATTTATAAGACTTAGATTTACACAGAATTGCAAATTGCAACATAAATCCGCTTCTTTCCAATATTAATTGTTTTATTTGAATCATTAAATTATATAATCGGTATTTTTGACAGCACGAATTATTTTACTCCATCAAAGATTTATGACTGATGCTAGGCAACCCTGCATAAACATTGCCCACCCAAGAGATGGAAGTATCGCTTCCGACCCGTGAGCTAGTCATTGCAGTTGGAAATTACATACTTCCCAACCTCCAAAAGGTTAGGAATTGCCATGTTACTATAATGATTGTGAATAAAATATTATACTTCACACGTGGACTTAAAGGAATTATCCACTTGAAAATATTAATTTTTTCGTGGATAATTCCTTACTTAGTTTACTAGTAGGGTAAATTACTATTGTTTGCAGTATAGGGCTACAATAAAACTTCTTATTCAAGCGATAAAAGAGAGAAAAAATTAAATGTAATAATTTTCTTCTTACCATTTTGATAAACATCGTTTTCAGAAAGATGCCCATCTTGTTTTTCTTTGGTTATACCACGCTTATCAGGACGCTCATATGGTATACTGTGGGGATGTTTTGATTTATCTCCCACACAATAGTTTTGCATACTGTTGTCATGAAAACATAAATCTCTAGTTAGATCAGTGTCATTACCAGAAAAATGTTCATCTATATTGTCAGAATGTTCTGATCTCAGTGTTGAGTAATCATCTTGTATGTCGTCCCCAGATAAGCATGAATCTTCCTTTAATATTAATTCGTCATCAAATTTGTAACTATCTGTATCTATTATTTCACTTTTTATTTGTTCTACTTTGCAGATTGGTTCATGTTCCTCCTCATATTTTTTGAGATAGATAATACATGTTTCATACTCTTTTTGGAGCGAAATTTCATTCAACATAGCTCCTGTGTATTTATTTGTTCCGTATTCATGTTTCAATTTCTGTACATACTTGTTAAAAGTACTAATATTTTCCAGACATCTCTGTCTGAATACAAATATATCATTCAAACTATCCAGACATTTGATACATATTTGCTTTGTGATTCCTGTATCTCTAAATATCTGAAATATATTTCCCAAGTTAGAACAGAACAGAATAATAGAAAATGAATATGGAGTACTTATTATGCATAAATCAGCAGATGAATAATAAAATTGTGATGGAATATGAAACATATAGTTGATTGAAATTTGAATATGGAATGCAAATATGTCATAGTATTTTGAAGAACTTATTTTTTAAATATCAAAGCGATGATCGACTGGGTGGCTTATTTTAATTCAATATTTTTTGAAACTAGCTGAACACTAGTTTAGAGGTCATACATGAAATTCCACTTACATATTCAGGGATGATACAATCAAGTATCAGACGTGTCTTTGAATCAATATCGACATAAGATGTGAAATCTTTGTTACGTGTGAGACAAAGAAAACAAATATCACTTGAAAAATTCATTATGTTTCCCTATAAAATTAAATTTACTAATAACACCAACAGAACAGCCGATAGCAAATAGATCTTACTTGTGACATTACGAACAATGTTGCCAACGCCAACGAAACCTTTGAAAATATTTCAAATCCTAGTACGACCGTTTCATAAATGGTTGGCTACACAATGAAATAAAAAGCTGAAGAATTGGCAAATAAACATAAGCGATACTCTATCTGGTGGCAGAATTTCAAACTAGTGATGTTAGGATAGATTTGGCGGGCTACATATATATTATACATGAGCTTATAATCAAATCAATAAATCATATTCTATATTCGGTTATTTAATTAGTATTCATAAAAAACAAATATGAGATAATAATTCTGAATGATTTTAGCAAAAATTCATCAAAAAATATTGGCTGGTACCACAAGCTCTGTTTTTGGCTATACTAGCAGTGTTATTTTAAGAAGAGTTTTAAGGCAATATAAATATTTCAAGCTATTTTAATGGAAAATATGCAAATGAATTTTGTAGATATATGTGTTTTATGTGATTTGTATCTGAAGATTATTTTTTAAAGTATTTGGGAAAATTCTAATTGCGTTAAAACACATCTTGATACAACGCTCTTAATAACGCCAAAAACAGAGCTCGTGGTACCAGCCATTGTGTGAAATTTCAAATACAAAAATTTACCATGGAGGATTAAGTGCAGTAGTAATGACTGATGAAGCCATAGCCTACGTATTCGCCATCTGACAGTTGATATAATAAGGTTGTTATTTCTTTTTGTTGTACTTTTTACTTTTAAATTGAAAAAGAAGATAGAATCCAAAGTTTTAGAGTTTTTCAAAATCTTTTCTTTCATGCAGGGCATTTCAGATATTGCAACTGGTGAATATTTTTGTCTGGATTGTTTTCTATTTACCCAGGTATACTTTACAAATACAAACTATCTTCAAATAATTGATAGATTCTTTGAAACAACAAACAGTAAAACTAATAAGTACTAATCTAATGTTTATTTAACAAAATTAAAAGGCATTCTCGCACCACTTAAACTTTTCAACACATGGTTCACAATAAAAAAACTGCAGTCATATGCTTGCAACTGTCGCTATTCTCTGCTTTGCAAGAACAAGTCATATTCTCAATCTCCAAGGCATCATATTCATTACAATTCAATTCTCCTTCAATTTCATACGGATTCTCAAGCACTTTTGATGTTTATATGCAAGAGCATGCAAAAATACTCTCTTGTCACTATCATCATTCAATTTTCGACAGAATAATATAATGTCAAGCATTTACTAGCTCTTCACCCTCATTTACACAGTGTGACTGACATTTGCATCAAAATATTCTTGAAGTTTCAATATCATTATCTAGAAATTAAGGGTTAAGTTCAATTTAAAAATATGAATTAAATATAAATAAACAGATGGAATAATTCACTTGCCTGGTGCTTACGAACAATATACTTCTAAAAAATATCCTTGAAAAAGCAAATCTTTATTTCATATTCACGATTTTTATCTTTAAAAATCGTAACAAGCCCATTTAAATACATGTAAACTTCAAGTTTATCCTAACTCAGTTAGTTCAAAAATATCCGCTGCGATCTTAAATTTATTTGCCAATAGTATGTTCTATGCTTAGATCATAAATAATATCTAGATGGAAGACACTGCGAACGGTTACGACGGAAAGAGATGGAAGATATGTTGTAAGAAAGCTGGAGAAATGAACTGCGCAAGCGTGACAATAATCAAATTTCAGTTTGTCAAGCCCGCAAAATGACAAAAACATAATGTAATGAGTTCTTATTTCAATAAGTCATTTATACAACAAGTGAATTAAACCACTGTTTATTTGCGAGAAGAAAGTCCAAGATCACGAGCGCGCCTAGCGCGAGTGGTTTAATTCTTTGAGCGAATAAAGAGGTTTAATTCACGTGTTTGTATACATAATTTTATTCGATTTTGCGTAAATTTCTGAAACAAAAAATTCATTATGTTTCCCTATAAAATTAAATTTACTAATAACACCAACAGAACAGCCGATAGCAAATAGATCTTACTTGTGACATTACGAACAATGTTGCCAACGCCAACGAAACCTTTGAAAATATTTCAAATCCTAGTACGACCGTTTCATAAATGGTTGGCTACACAATGAAATAAAAAGCTGAAGAATTGGCAAATAAACATAAGCGATACTCTATCTGGTGGCAGAATTTCAAACTAGTGATGTTAGGATAGATTTGGCGGGCTACATATATATTATACATGAGCTTATAATCAAATCAATAAATCATATTCTATATTCGGTTATTTAATTAGTATTCATAAAAAACAAATATGAGATAATAATTCTGAATGATTTTAGCAAAAATTCATCAAAAAATATTGGCTGGTACCACAAGCTCTGTTTTTGGCTATACTAGCAGTGTTATTTTAAGAAGAGTTTTAAGGCAATATAAATATTTCAAGCTATTTTAATGGAAAATATGCAAATGAATTTTGTAGATATATGTGTTTTATGTGATTTGTATCTGAAGATTATTTTTTAAAGTATTTGGGAAAATTCTAATTGCGTTAAAACACATCTTGATACAACGCTCTTAATAACGCCAAAAACAGAGCTCGTGGTACCAGCCATTGTGTGAAATTTCAAATACAAAAATTTACCATGGAGGATTAAGTGTAGTAGTAATGACTGATGAAGCCATAGCCTACGTATTCGCCATCTGACAGTTGATATAATAAGGTTGTTATTTCTTTTTGTTGTACTTTTTACTTTTAAATTGAAAAAGAAGATAGAATCCAAAGTTTTAGAGTTTTTCAAAATCTTTTCTTTCATGCAGGGCATTTCAGATATTGCAACTGGTGAATATTTTTGTCTGGATTGTTTTCTATTTACCCAGGTATAATTTACAAATACAAACTATCTTCAAATAATTGATAGATTCTTTGAAACAACAAACAGTAAAACTAATAAGTACTAATCTAATGTTTATTTAACAAAATTAAAAGGCATTCTCGCACCACTTAAACTTTTCAACACATGGTTCACAATAAAAAAACTGCAGTCATATGCTTGCAACTGTCGCTATTCTCTGCTTTGCAAGAACAAGTCATATTCTCAATCTCCAAGGCATCATATTCATTACAATTCAATTCTCCTTCAATTTCATACGGATTCTCAAGCACTTTTGATGTTTATATGCAAGAGCATGCAAAAATACTCTCTTGTCACTATCATCATTCAATTTTCGACAGAATAATATAATGTCAAGCATTTACTAGCTCTTCACCCTCATTTACACAGTGTGACTGACATTTGCATCAAAATATTCTTGAAGTTTCAATATCATTATCTAGAAATTAAGGGTTAAGTTCAATTTAAAAATATGAATTAAATATAAATAAACAGATGGAATAATTCACTTGCCTGGTGCTTACGAACAATATACTTCTAAAAAATATCCTTGAAAAAGCAAATCTTTATTTCATATTCACGATTTTTATCTTTAAAAATCGTAACAAGCCCATTTAAATACATGTAAACTTCAAGTTTATCCTAACTCAGTTAGTTCAAAAATATCCGCTGCGATCTTAAATTTATTTGCCAATAGTATGTTCTATGCTTAGATCATAAATAATATCTAGATGGAAGACACTGCGAACGGTTACGACGGAAAGAGATGGAAGATATGTTGTAAGAAAGCTGGAGAAATGAACTGCGCAAGCGTGACAATAATCAAATTTCAGTTTGTCAAGCCCGCAAAATGACAAAAACATAATGTAATGAGTTCTTATTTCAATAAGTCATTTATACAACAAGTGAATTAAACCACTGTTTATTTGCGAGAAGAAAGTCCAAGATCACGAGCGCGCCTAGCGCGAGTGGTTTAATTCTTTGAGCGAATAAAGAGGTTTAATTCACGTGTTTGTATACATAATTTTATTCGATTTTGCGTAAATTTCTGAAACATGAAACTGAAGAACAAAATTCAAAAAAATTAAATTGCAGTTGCAAGGAAGCTTCGTTGATATCGCGACAAGTGTTTGTTTTTCAAACATTCGGAAGTGTGACTGTCAATAAACCGTCAGTTTTGTGAATTTTGAATTGAAGCGTTATAATTGTGAAATGTTTTGTCTGAAATGATGGAAGAAAGTGATTAAAACAATATTCTCGTCCCCGATACAATTTTGAACGAAGCAGCCGCTGCAGTTGGGAAAATTATTCTTTAGAAATCGGAATCTTTCTATAATAAGGCATTCCAACAGTGATTTAAATTTTTTTAAATCACTAATAATTCATTTCAAATCACTAGTGAATAAAGATCTACTTATGACTGTTGCTATGGATTTAATAATGTAGCTTTAAAGCGTCAAAATTGAATGAAAAATATTTATATTCATTCGCCGTTTTATAGTTGCAAAGTACATCTTCTTCACATTACTTTTATAAATAGCAAATGAAATTCGATAGACATGCGCAGTTCGTTTCACTTCATTTTTCTTTCATTATATTTTATTTCTTTGTCCTTCTAACGTAACCTATATTTTCCTCTCTTTCTGGCGTAACCGTTCGCAGATAGTTATTTGTGTATTAAGGCCGTAAAGTTTATCTTTTTTGATCGAATCTGTTGTTTGCGGCCGAAGCGTAGCTGAGGCTGCAATTAAGGTGAGACAAAAAAAAAAGTACTTATATCCAGTCAAAATTTCCATTTAAAGTTACGATCAGATTAAAATTTCGATTGAAGTTATCTCAGTTCACTTCAATATATATTTTTATCTAAATTTTTAGACACGATCATAGAATCTAACCTCAATTTCAAGCAATAATTGATCAATATATTTATATATTATACATAGGTACCTATTATATAAAATATATATTATATATTTACATATATACATATATAAATATATTATAAGCATAAATAATATAAAATCAATTATTTCTTTGATAAGTAAAATATTACGAATTCACAATTTTTTATCAAGACATGCGATATAAAAAAATGCAAATAATAGACTCCCATGTTTTTTATCCCTTGGGTGGGAGCAGTAAAATAATGAATCTTCCAATAAATATGCATAAAAGTTCTTCTAGGAAAGGTAAAGATAACAAAGTTTGAAGATAAACAATAAAGTTTTACATATTTAGAGATCCCGAAATGCAATTTTGTCAGATTGCTTTCAAAAAATGTATTACAGAATATAAATTAAAATTTCATAATGATATTCTGAGTATTCAATATTACTCTAATTATATATGATTGAAAACCAAATAATTTCATTCAATATTTGAAAACTGAAATTGAAGCATGTAATTTAATTACAAATAATACATCATGCCAAAAATAAATAGTTTGATAGACTCCGAAATTATTTTATCAAGTTTTTTACCTAGAGATTAAACTATTTCGACTCAATCATCGCGTTTCCTGCACTGTTCACATATGCTAAATCGCTTTCTAAGGACACAAAATGACGGATGATAATACTCATGTATTTAGTGCCTTACTCAAACTGATTAGAATTTGTTGAATAAAATAAATTTACTTTAGGAGTAAATTTACTTGGTCTTTTATAAAACCGGCCATTAATTAATTGAAACGAAGCACTGATAGGATAGACTTAGGTCCAATTGTACAGTCTAAGCTTATCCAAAGTTTAGTAAAACCAAGTTTAATTTCTATGGTTACAATTATTTCAGCAATTGTAATTATAGAAATTAAACTTGGTTTTACTAAACTTTGGGTAAGCTCAGACTGTACAACAGGTCACTTTGACATTCCGCACAATTTTAAAGAGATGGCGTTAGTGGCGTCTCTGTAGTAAAAACAAATTTTGTCAGTTGCACTAAAACAGTGTTTTCCTGTGTAGACAAGTGTTCATGTGTAACAATAGTTGTAGGTTAGCTCGCTACGCTCGCGGTTTCAACAAACATTCGTGAATATTACCGCACTCGCGCTGCGCTCGCCTGTTGGACTGAACTTGAGAGGAAACCACCTCGAAGGGTGGAGTAGAGTTTATTGAAATTAATGCTCGCATACAAAATAATTTTTCATAGCCATAAGTTCTAGTTACATTATTCATAATGAAAATATGAAATTATGACATAAAAATGTCCCAAAATTCACGCAAGAACTAATGTTGATAGTTACATGTTTTAAATAAAAAATTATGAGTTTTTCATTGAATCATAAAGGATAAAGTAAAGTAAAGGGTTATCTAATTTTGATAGAAAACTGGTTTTAAATTGAAAATTATGAATTTTTTATTGAACCGTAAAGTATACAGTACAAGTACCATAGAACATTATATAGAGCAAATGATCTCCACGGCTTTGTTGGCACACACGGACACTTGATTATCATGTCGCTATAGCGAGCACCATAAAATGTTTTTGCCTGATTAGCTGTTTCTTCGAAGAAGAATGGTTCGATGCTGCCTCCTGCCCAAAATTTGTACCAAACAGTGACACGTTGATGTGGATGCACGTTTCTCAACAATCACTCGTGGATTTTCTGAATCCCAAATGCGATAATTCTAACAATTAACGAAGCCATCAATATTAAAATGAGCGTCATCGCTGAAAATGATTTAGATTGAAAAATCTAAATCCACTTGTAGTTTGATAATCTGTTCAACGAATTATCTTCGCTGTGTGTAGTTCGGAGGCTTCAGTTCTTGAGTCAATGGTGCTCTGTAATCTTTTGTGAGTATATACTATTGAGAGGGTCTCGAAATATCCAATTCTTGAGCATTGATGTTTTTGGACTCTTAGCAATATCCTCACGAGTTGCTTCGATGTATTGTGTTGAATTTTGAAATTAATTCGTAGTTGTTTGCTCCATTTTTGTATTTATCTTCATAATATTGAAAATAATGCAGACTCGAATCCAGTATTATTTATTCGATTCGAATAATTCGTCACTTCAAATAATTCGCACAGCCCTTGTTACGTGATGTCATTATCTAGTTATAAATTTTGATGACGTCTCTCCTCTGCTTAATTTTATAGGCTATAGTTCAGCTTTTAGTTTTGGGAAAATAAAATGACAGATCCCAATAACAATTGATGGAAATAGATGTTGATATATACAACTTCAGAACTATGATACTTCAAATTCTTATTTGTATACTTCCATCTATAGAAGCATCCAGAAATCTGAAAAGGAGGAGTTTCACAAAATTAGATTTAAATTTATTTTTCAATTTATTTATTCAATGAACTCACTGTATCATTGTAACAGTCAGATTTGCTAGATTTCTTAAAACCGGAATTTTGAGTGCATTTTTGAACAAAAAAAAAACGCTATTATATTTTTTTTGACTGTCTGGTGTGATTCTAGGTTTTCGGCAACTACAGCCTTTCAAATTCTTATCTGCATACTTCCATCAAAAGTAGCATCCAGAAATCTAAAAAGGAGGGGTCTCACAAAATTAGATTTAAATTCATTTATTTAATGAACTCACTGTATCATTGTAACAATCAGATTTGCTAGATCTCTTGAAACCGGAATTTTGAGCGCATTTTTGTAAAAAAAAAGATACGCTATTATATTATCTTTGGCTGTTTGGTGTGATGCTGGGTTCTTAGCAACTACAGCACTTACAGACTTGAAAATGATAATAAATGAAATCTGCAGTTTCGTAGGTTTGTCCAAACTACTTGATTTCAAGCTCAGTGATTGTAGAAGATGGTAATTTGCGGAATAAATGTCAATATAAAGAACGTAAACAATCGAAGGGATGACATCTTTGGAGATCAAGCTTTTTGAATCTTGAACTGCCATAATTGCGCTTTGATCATCAAGATTATTCTTTAATATTCTGTAGTTGTTTTCATTATATAATAAAATAACTGAAATAAATTAAAATGATAATTGTGTTATTCCAAATAATCTACTATACTCACCATATGTACCAGAATTCAAAGGAGTGTATATTTAAAAGGAAAGAATGTTTTGGAACTCATATACGGATTTATTGATAGGAATATATAGGTAAATTTAGAATATTTTGTATGGACTATAGAAATTAATTTCTTATTTAGAATGTTCTTTGCAATCAGACATGTAGAATGTACCGATATTTGTTTTTGTATGGCATCATTTCACAGCATTTATATTGTTTGTATGCTGTTCTTTCTGCCTGTTACACTCGACTTATATCAATACTACCATTACAGTCATGATATTCTAGAACAATCGTAAATAATGATAAAACATTGTTATTATGAACAATACTGTGATTCTACCATCCATACATTTTTCATTCTATAAATTGAGAACTTTGTAAAATCATTAAAGTTTGATTGAACATATGTTTTTACTCTCAACTTACTTGGCTCGCCTTGAAGGCATATAAAATCATTGCTCTCACAAAATCTTCATCGTATTTAATTGTTTCCACATTTATTCCTTTCGTTGTCCATATAACAAAATCACATTCTCTTCTTTCAGTTATGAAAATTTGACCTTGTATTTGATAATAGTAATTGTGATTTTTTTTGGGATGCAACTGACCATCTGTAATACTGAACAAAAATTTTTAATTTTTAAACTAGCTTCTTCAGGTGATAAATGTCTTGCTGCAAATGGACATTTTACTTCAATTAGCTTTTCTGTTCCAACTAAACCGTCAGGAGTTGCAGCCAAAAACCTAAATTTTCTTCCAAACAGACAAACAAACCACAATGTGCAACTGTAACACCTATTACATTCTCATAGTTGTGTATTGCTACTTGCTCATGACTCTTACCCCATTCCGTAACACTAGTAGATAGATTTCGAACATATAGTATGTTTTCTACTAGGGGTCCGGCAGGCAGTTTTCGCTTACAGACTACACCAAAATTTGAAGCTGTTAGTCTATGTTTTCTTTCTTCCATCCACAACTGGTTTTCAGATTGACTTCTAGTTTGAAGTTCCAGTTGTTTGCATTTGTCTGCATCTAAAGACAAAGTGGTTTTCAAATCACTTATTAAAGCATGCATGTCTTCTATACTTACATCAGGTTTCTGACATTGGGTGCCATGATCTACATTCATTACCTTATTAGTTGCCTGCGTTATTCTACGCCTGCATGTTTTTTGCAGTGTTTTCAATCTATTTTCACGCATATTTGCTAATCTTTTGACGTATTTCCCTAGATTTTTCCCCGTGATATCTTTCCAAACTTTGTAACTCCATTGAGGTCCGTATTGGTACAATAGTCCGGCACCATAACACCTGAAATTATATGAATTTCTCCTACCATAAAAAAACTTTTTTGCCTCCTGTGAATTTACTTACTAATTGCATAAAATGTTCTGCTCCATTCGTTGTATAATTATGGAGTAATGACTGAATATTCCTCAACAACAAATTAATTATAGCTCTTAAATCTACTTTAACTGAGCTGGTCAACTTATCATAAATATTGTTATCATTTTTGAGAGCGGCATCTGTACATACTTCGATTCGACAATCTTCATGGTTCTTCTGCTGTAAATCAAATCGCAATAAATCAGCTGAAGGTTCAACATCACAACTATTTATACGAATAACTTTATTTATGTACTTACATATGAAAGTAATTTTAACGTTTGTAAGAATCTTTTTATTACCTTTTCTTGAGGCATATTCATACAATTGTTTCTTTATTCTTTTAACTGAATGATTCGTACATTCAATCTTTAATATGAAATTGCTGTACGGAACATGTTCTAGCAGACGTTTGTGAACTGAAGAGTCTCCATCACCTACAAAAGCTGTATATCGTAAATTATACAGCCTCTCACTGAAACAGAATCCTTCAACTATGAGATCTGCTTCCATGGCTGGCGACGACCCATGCCAGTTTCGGTAGCACTTGTGATCCGGAATCGACATTGATTTTCGTTCAGCTATGGCACAAATACTGCAATATTTATTTCGAATTCCTAGAAACAATTTTTTTTTTGTATAATGACCCACAATAATGCCTACTCCGGGCTTGGCTGTATAGCTATGACCATAACTACGATGTGACCATCCACCATCGACAACAACAGTACACATTCCTACTTTAGCATGTTCCTATTCTTCCTTAGCCGTTTTCTGCAGAGTAAGTGTCAACGAGCTCAACCAACCTTGTCCAACCTTTAAGTTATAATATTTATATGTTCTTTGTGACATAAGTGGAATATCCATCATTCCTAATATTTCATCTAATGCTTTCCCAAACACTGCAAAAATTTAAATTCTTATCACATTTTTCTACTATTGGATCTGTTTGAATGATTGATTTTGATCGACAAGCCGTATTTGTGCATCTGCATACAAGATCACTTCTTAAACCTTTACGAATTTCTCGATGATAGGTCATATATCCTTTTTGTTGTCCTTCGCATCGATGTTGATCCAATTTTCGTACTTCTGAAATAAAATGTGCTATATTAACAATTCGTCTACCTTCTAAAACATTCATTTTTTGTTCTGACTGATTATGAATTCCTTAATTTTCCGTTGTACCCAAATTGTTTATCGAACTATCTTTGGGCTGAAATAAACAACGTCTAACATTACTATGTTCGCCCTGCTTACCAACATTTTGACTGGAAAGAAGTTCTTCAGCGTTCGTTTGAACAGACTTATCACAAGTTTTTGGCTTTGTCTGGATATTTTTTTCGCAAAATTCTCGTTCTTCCTTATCAGTCTGGACACACTTATCCAGATGGAGTTTTACTTTGCGAATTTTTTTGTGTCTCTCTTCGTTCATTAAATTCCACCCGCGCTTACTGGCTTTTCGTTTCGACATTTTTCTTCAATACTAATTTATAGGAATAAACTTAGCAATGATTTAATGCTTACCAAGCTTTTCGGAAAAAGATTGTATTGGAGTAATGGCTTTTAACAAACAAATAACATCTATTGAAATAATTTGAATAATAATTGATACTCACCATGGTCTTTCAAAGTAACTGAATTATGTTATATTTGAAATGACAACTTATCACGAACAACTTTTCTAAGAGCATAAAAACTCCCAAACCAAAATTCATCTACAAAATGCTCAATACTAGATAAAATAGGACTTTCTACCCCATAAATTACTGATACGTTTGCAATAAGAATGGCCGACACATTTTACTCAGCGCGTACCAAATACAAACTAGGAAGATTCAGAGATGTTTGCATAGGGGAATTACAAAAATTATTATCAGTTAGAACTTCAAGATGGATGAGGTAAGAAAACTTTATAAACTTTTACGATAATGTGAAATTCTGTAATTGTACACTAATCACAATATTGTCTTTTGGATAATTAGAATAAAAAAAAGCAAGAGGAAGAAAAGAAAGAGGAAGAAAAGAAAGAGGAAGAAAAGAAAGAGGACGAAATGAAGGAGGGTGAGAGAGGCTCTGGAGAAGAGCCCCCAGAAGTAAGTGTTGAAACAGTTTGTAATTATTGTTATTAATTCGAATACTTTCAGAGAATGGACGTAGAAGATATCGCGGAGCCTGGGAGAGGCCGCAGGTATGGCCGTCGAGGCGGCCGAAATAAAGGACGGGGTCGCGGTCGCGGTAATTACCGTGGCCGCAGAGCGGTAACTATTCATATTACTATTAAATATAGGAGTAAAGGACATGTATTCTGTTTTTAGCAGCGGACCTTCATTCTTAATCTTTACAATAATACTGATGTATATATTAATGAAAAATAAAGTAAATTTAATCTAATTTAAATTTTATTTCTCTCATTGAAGATATATTAAGTTTAGGCCCGGTCTTTCAATCGTCAAATGATTTTGTTCGCTAGATAATTACCAATTACTGTATCACAGTAAGTTATTGCTGTGGATATTATCCATGAAATAAATTTTGTGTACGATCAATAAGAAAAGTAGGCTTTTCGTACGTCATTAGGAAACAGAAAATGAACAATTGCGGACCATAGCAACGGTCTGCAAAGTCTTTGCATACCGTTGCTAATGCAAATCTGATAATCATGGAAATATAGTTATCTGTGTATCAAGGCCGTAAAGGTTATCTTTTTTGGTCGAATCTGTTGTTTGCGACCGAAGCACATCTGAGGCTGCAATTCAGGTGAGACCAAAAAAGAACTGTAGGCCGAGGTGCACACAACGTTTTTTAGGCGATCATCACGAAATAATTCAAAATTACAAAATTTTATCTATTTATTTCTAAAACATTGCAATTGTAAATCTTAGTTGCCACTGAAATTGTTTTATTTTATTGTCTTCTAAACAAAGTGACATTTGTGAAAAATGTGTATCAATTTCTTGAATTGCACGGAATATGAAGGTATATAATATGTATTTCGTCTTGAAGAGTTCATCAAGCAGCCCATATAGGTAGGTATGAAGTGTTTATGAAATAGTCTTTGACAGATTAGTCTCAAAAAGTAAAATTTGACAGATGTGTACCAAAAAGTGAAACTTCACGGCCGCAAAAGGAGACATAGAAACAACTTTTTTGTTATGATCGCCTAAAAAAATTATTAGATAAATATGATAATACAAATAAAATACGCTAAAATTTCATTTTCTGTTATTTGTTTGCATCCCTTTTCATTGAACCAGTATAAATTTTGCATACGCAACTTCGTATCTTTCTCTTGACTTGGCAGGCAATAGTTCCAATGTAGCTACTGTAGCAGCATCCACAATGTAGAAAGGGGTCGATGTAATATCAATTTAATTTCAATTCATTGTAATATTTGTAGATATTATGCTTCTTCTTTGCTTCACAAAAAATTCAAAGTGACAAAATATTCTTCGTTTGAATTTTTGTTCGCATTGTTGCCTTGGTTACCTAAGTAACATTTAGATTTTCAGCTTTCAAAGATGTTATGATTATGAGTGGAGAATTATATAATTTTTATTAGTGCAATATTAAAAGTCGATCAATATTTCTTTAAGATCGTACAAAAAATATTGTGTATATCTTCGCTCGATCTGCAATCTCTAGCCTCAGTCCGCAAGGACCAACTTCCAATGTACAAATAACTATATTCGGAGATGGAAAGACCAGGCCCTAGAATAATAGTTATGATTAAAAATTACTGGGGAGCTACCAAATTTTATGTCAATTATTAATTACGAATAACAAGTATCTTGGGTATTTGACTTGTGGATTAAAGTATTTACCCTTGATGTATTCACTAAGAAATTAATACTTGTAATTTATTTGAAGGTGAATATCTCGGGCCTTAGAGCAATGCAGATTCGGACCAAGTATTATTATTTGTAGAATGACAGATCCCAATAATAATTGATGGACGTGAATAAAATATTTTGTCGCTTTATACAACTTGAGCAATATGATATTGAGTACTTCAAATTCCCATCTTTACACTTCCAGTTATAGTAGTATTCAGAAATCTAAAAGAGTTAAGTTTTACAAAATTAGATTTGAAGATTGATTTTTAATGTATTTTTCCAATGAATCTACTGTAATATTGTAAGTCAGATTTGTCAAATATCCTGGAATCCGAACCATTCTTCTTACTAGTATGACAAGATCGGTAAAACTACAACTTAAACCAATTTTTCGGGTTCCTCAAAGATTGATATTTAGATATGTGAAGCCGAATACAGTACCAAAATATAATATACATAGATAAACACAGCCAAAAACAGATATTCAAAATGGTTTTTGTTACTAAAATCAGCCATAGGCTATTTATCCTCTAATAAATAAATACAGGATAAAATTAATCTGGGTAGGTTAACAAGCTTTGACATTTGACTCTTGTCATGTCATGTAGTACAAAATTTGGATACTAGATAGCGCCACAGAACAAATCAACTAGTAAAAAACCATATTCACACTACTAAAAGAAGTGGAAAAGAGATTGAGAAATATTTTCCTAAATTATTATTTTGAAATATACAGCCGCTGAAACTCCGGAAAATATTGAAAAAAATTGCTCATAATTTTTAGATATCTATATAAATAAAAATCAATGTTCGTATGTTTGTACCTTGTGCGTTCCGAAACCATTGATCAGATTGTGTCCGGGGACCTACAAGACGGTTCGTGGCACAAAAAATCTATGTATAAATGTTTTTTTTTTTTTTAATGAATTTTTTTGCTTTGGTGGAAAGAATGTATATTAATAATGACTCAATACACAAATAATGACCTATTATTATTACTTCATCAAAGTTTATATTGGAAATCAGACTGATATCAGTATTATATAAAACAAAGTCGAGTTACTTACACCATTCATAAATCAAGAACGGCTTGACCGATTTTCATGATCTTTGATTTTTTGAATTTTTGTCCATACAGAATAGCAGAATAAGTATCAAAAATCGGAAGGAGAAATATCATTCTCTCATACATTTTGTATAAAACCGATTTTTTGATGATATCATGAGAGCTTTTTGATCGTATTCAGCTTATAAGATTTTCCCCAGGGTGGAACAAACATAAGTAGCCGATAGGACCTAAAAATTGATTTTGAAATTTCAGGTCCTATCGGCTGCTTCTTTCGCCATGCGAGCAAAACGAGCTGGATCAAAAATTAATCGCCAGGCAAGCGAAGCGAGCTCCATCAACTTTAAAACGCCTTACTAGAGATTCGAACTCGGTTAATGGTAAACTGCGGTACCAGCGAAGCAAGCTCGATCAACGGTAAACCACCGTACGAGCAAATCGATCTCGGTCAACAGTAGACCGCTGTGCGAGCAAAACGAGCTCGCGTAACTGTAAACTGCCGTGTGAGCGAATCGAGCTCGGTCAATGCCAAGCTGCTGTGCGAGCGAAAAGAGCTCAGTTAACGGCAAGCTGCCGTGCGAGTGAAACGAGCTCGGTTGACTTTAAGCAACCGTGCAAGCGAAGTGAGCTCGGTCAACTGAAAAACGTCGTGCGAGCGGAACGAGATTGGTCAACGATAAGATGCCGTGCGAGCGAAGCGTGCTCGGCCAACGTCAAAACGCCGTGCGAGCGTCCTGCGAACGAAGCGACGTCGCTCAACAGTAAACCGCCATATGAACGAAGCGAGCTTGGTGAACTTGGATTATTCCCAGCACATGCATATTCATTTCATTGTTACATTTTTGTTAGGATCATATTCAAATAGACAAGTTATGTCCAATATAATGATTACTTCTATATAATCACTAAACAAATAAGTAATATAAACCCAAAAGACATTCAGTGGAACTGCAAAATCTCGGCCAAATACAAAAATCTCCTATTCCGATTGATTTCCTACAAAAGAAGAAGGCTATAAGATCCTGATATAAAAGGTAGGCTCAAGTACCTTACAATCTGAATTTATCAATTCTATGGCGTTACGAAGTACGCCGGGTCAGCTAGTAATAAATATATTTCTTTTTGTTCATTCGACGTTTCTTCATAACAAAATCTATGATTTGAACAAAAAAAAATTAATATCCCGAAAACTAGGAATCTCACGACTCTCAAAAAAATATATTATCTCCAAGAAATAATTGGCCATGGAATATAATTACTTTTGTCTTAATTAACCTTGCAGGGAATAAAAAAATGTGAATGGACATCAGCGAAGTACCCAAGATATCGAGAACTTTGAGCCTAAAATCCAGTGACCGATGTCAAAAAAAGTTAATTATTCAAATATATATAATTTTTGAATACAAGACTTTGATTTTCCTCCAATTTTCAATATAAATATTATACTCTTAGAAGTGCACAGAAAGGGTTATATACGGAATAAAAATTAATAAAAATCGATAATTCTTGCACAGCACTCTGAAGAATAATGTCATCATAAGTCTACCAAATTTTGTCTCAAAAAACTGGATAATCTCTGAGAAAACAATATTTTCAGCACTAATTATTTTTTTCTCAAAATTGTCAAGTTCAATTATCATAACATTGTATATGATAACTGCAAGTATAGCGCCTAGTATATATATTTTTTCCAGATAAGTAGTTTTCAGAGTATCTGAGATATAGGATTTGCATGTTAATTTTATACGTTAGCACTAATTTTATACAGATTTATTGCAGACATAATGAAACTTTGACAAATTATCTAATTTTTAATATACATGCCACTAAAAACTTTGTTAATCTATTATAAGAAAGTATTTATCAAACATATTGCTACAAGATTCATCAATTCAAATTTCGCGTTGAAATAGTTCTTTCGGGTGATGTTTCACCTTAACACTTCATCCTAAAGCTTCGTTTGGTAGGAAGGAAGAATAGCAGCCCGTTGCATTTCGCAAATTTTTCAAGAGATGGCGCTAGTGGAATTCCTATAGTGAGAAGAGATTTTGTCAGTGGCACCAAAACAGGGGTTTAAACTTTTAAAAAAATAGAGAATTGTGTAGGAAGCAACGAGATGGGGCGGGTCTCTGTAAGATTTAGTCAGATACGTAGACAAGCACTTAGACACCCCCCAGCCAAACAAACGAGCCAGTTTTGTGTGCTCTGAACAAAGTACATATGTCAAAAAATTTAGCGTGGCCCGTAACCTAGGTAGGATTGCCAGATTTTTGATGATGAAATTATTCTCAATATACGTCAATATGCACACATTAATAATCAATAAAAGTTAATAGTATTTAAAAATTGTTATAATAGTTGAATTATTTTAAAATATTCATTTATTATACCATAAGTAGTTGAAGTATTATCGATTATTTTTGTGGTGCTATCACGAATGTTTATTGTGCTTGCGTTTGAGTACCACGAGTGTGCAGCACGAGTGGTATCCATAAGACCCGGTTGTAGTATTCGTAGTGGAATATTACAAAAAAGGAATTGTTGCATAAAAGTAAACATGTGTTTAATGTTGAAGAAAAACAGTTTTTGGATAAAAGTTTTTTTTGCACACATGTTGTAAAACAAATGCCGATCAATTCTCGTCTGTATAAAGTTATCACCGGAGTAATATTTGTTATTTTGAAATAATTAATTACAGGTTGCTACATGTTTATCAAACGAATCAAAACATGTCATTTAGAAGTACATCTTATCTTACATTGTCTTAGGTTAATGAAACGCGAGATATTCTGCTTGCAAATTGCGTATGTGTAGCTGGCTTGGATGGAGGCTGCATACATGTTGCTGCTGTAATTTGGGAAATAAACACTGGAATATCAAGTACCTGCATCAGCGAACCTAGCCAGTGGAAGCGGCCAAAAATTGCTATAGCTGGAAAAGAAAAATATAGTAAGCCAAAGTGAATTAAAGAACTTTTCCCTTGCAAAGAAAAATATATCGATAATAATACACATCCTTTTGATCTATCTAATTCAACATTCTCTTGCATGCTGAATGATATGTTGAATGCTGAAAGAATAACCGTAGGCCCCCATGTGGTTTCTTCATTATTGGATGATATTCTGAAATCAGTTTTGAAAATTCAAAAAACCATTCCACGCAATTTTTTATTAGAATTTCACAAGGAAATAATGAAACATGGCATGCGGAGCGCGCTCTGTGAATTCACGCTAGTCGTGCGCATTCCATACGAACTAGCAAAACAAATTCGAAGAATTAGGCACAACATTTACTGATCCAAAATCATTGAACAGGCAAGCTTCAATTAACATGAAATATGGCATCATAAATGAGGAAAATGCACGACAACTTTATCAAGGGTTGTCAGAAGTAGAAATTTTTCGTTATGATGTCATAATTCACATTACTCAACCTTATGGTTATGTACAAGTTCTAACGGTATAATTTGGGACGGCAACTGTGCAAAAGTTTTGGAGATTAAATACCCCATATCACTCAAAAGTAAGCCGCTCGTGCAAGAGAGCGGTCAAATTAATGTTCCTTATTTAAGGAGACATGAGATGGGATGCATTCAATTGAAAACTTCTCACTCGTATTAAACTCAATGACAGCTTTTGTTGTATTGCACGGGATTGAGTGTATGCTCTTTCCTCATTTATAGTGAAAAATATAATAGTTAGATCATCGAAATACCAAGAGACGAATCATTTCTGGAAAGTCTGATACCAAAATTAGAATGATTTTATTTTACTTATCTTTTAGATGTCCTTATTCCTAAATATGGAATTTAGCGAAATGCATGAATGAGACAGTTTGAATATTTTGAACAATTTTATTTAATATATGTTGCAATTTTGTGAGAGTCCATACGTCTATAGATCTATAAGAAATAGATAGAAACGGATCGATTCTTGTTGAATAATATAAATTTGTTCATAAGTATGACAAGTATTGCGATTTGGTCTGTATTTATAAATTTATGAATCTTACAGATTTTTAGGTTTTTACAGAATTGCAACATAGCTTTTAAACATTCGTTGAACATTTGACAGAAATTTACATAGGAGTTCACAAACAAATGATACTTTACTCTAGTTTTCATGTATACCAACAAAATAAGTTCTAAAATAATTGTTTCTAACTCTTGATTGTATAATTTTGTGAACTTACATGTTTTGAGAGAGAATAAATTAATATATTGTAAAGTATTATTCCGGTTCAATTATTGGTCGTTGCAAATTAACTACAACACAATACATACGGACAATGTCATCTACTTGGGATAACAGTTAAGTTGGCAACTAACGTCGGAGGATCCGCAGTTCGAGAAGCAGCCATCGAAGCGACTTTGGGGATTCACCGTTGGACCTGATGGCATCTTGGGAATGAGACAAAATTCAATTCTAATACCGTTGATGGAGAATCAATTTTATAAATTCCTATTTAAATAATCATCATCATGACCTGCAGTGTTGAAAGCAGCTATCAAATAGATTTGAACACATATAATAATTCAGATATCTAAATCAGCACTAATACCTGGAGCAGCCCGAACATCTGCAGCAGTTCAGATGTAGTAAGTATCATAATCTCAAAAATTTAATATGGTTTTCATTCAAATTAAAAATGTATTTATAATTCTAACTCTAATTTTATTTTCTCTTATTTCATAGTTATACCCAGCCCATGTTTTGCTTAGATTTCTCTGGTCATTAAAGAAGAATTTCCGCAAAGTTCGATTCTTTCTCCAAGACCAGCCATTGCCTGGAGGCGAAGCGCTATCATCCAATTTCCATCTCTACCACTTGTGAATTGTAATTGAGTTGTCGCGATTAGTGTTTTTGTGTGAACCCTTCTGTTGCACTTGTTCGTTTTGCTGCAGAGCGTTCTTTTTTTGCAAAGTTCTCCCGCTTAGTCGAGGCAAGACCCTTCCGTGAAAGGTTAAACATTCGTTATTTAGGCAAAAAGCAATCAACTTCGCGTAGCTAGCTCGGCAATATTGGATAGGTTTAGAGGGTCAGGGGCAACGGGGTTAGAAAGGAGTCAACAAGAAGAAAGAACTTAAGAAAGAAACGAAGAAAGAAAAAAGAAGCGTTTAAATGATGAATGTATGTTGGATGATTATGACTAATCAAAAAGTTCCCTTTCAGCCTTTTTTTTTCAGCTCATCAACATCATCTTCAGGACGTAGGTAAATTTAAAACTTTTTCTTTTCTAGGTTTCTAATCTTTTTGTTTTTTGTGTGTCTGTGCACAGGTCGTAGCTGACTTAAAACTTTGTTTTATTTTTTAAAATTATTATCAAGTTACTTCCTGATATTCAATTTATGATTGTACTTATCTTTGTGTGTTTTTATTAATCTCAGGATCTGTATTAGCAGTTGGAGGATCGCACCAGTTGCAGAGAACGAATAGCAGTCCAGGAATCATCAAGCATCAGCTGAGCTACCATCGTTGGAGCAACCACTGTGGGAGCAGCCTCCGCTGCCTTTCAGGTTTCTTTTTCAGGTCATTGTCATTATCACAACATCAGGACAACGTTGTATACTCAACAATTAATTAATCTCGTAATCTTTGTATCCTTTCCTAATTTCCAGAATAAACTCATTTCCACAAAATTAAGGGCTTGGAGATAGAAAGGAAAAATGCGAGAGAGATAACGACTGCTTTCTTAGCAGAGAAACTGCAAGTTGAGTGCTCGGTCAAGTCAGTCTTACAAATAGGACACTCAAACAAAAGCCCAGTACTGATAGTACAACTGGAAAATTATGAAGATAAGATGGAAATTATGGAAAACAAGAATAAATTAAGAAAAACTAACATCTTCATAGGGAATGATTGGACTAAAGAAGAAAGACACATGCACTATGTGATTAGAAAAAGAGCAGAAGAAATGAGAAAAGTTGGCAAAAAAACCTAAGATTTTGACAACAAACAGTATGTATGGGATGAAGGTGCTAAGGAAATAGTAGAGCGAATAAGGGAAACAGCCGAAACAAAAAACGGGGATCCCAGTCAAAAAAACTGAGTACTAACACAAATCGGGACTGAATGCAGACACGACTAGGCAAGGGAATAAGGACAGGAAAAGGAATATAAAGCAAAAATTAGAAATAAATTTGGCTACTTGGAATGTAAAGGGTACGAACTCAATAGGATCATACAAAAATTTAGAAAATGTTCTGAAAAATTATAAGGTAGAGATCGCTGCGATTCAGGAAACGAAACAAAAAGGGAATGGGATATATGAAATGGAAAATTATATACTTTTCAAAAGCGGTTTTGAGACAAAATATTTTGGAACGGGTTTCATGGTTAGTAAGAAGAGGAAAGATTTAATTTTGGAATTTCTACCAATCTCAGATAGAATATGTAAATTGAGGTTCAGAGGGAAATACAGAAAAATAAGTGTACTAAATATCCACGCACCTACAAACGAAAAGGAGGAGGATGAAAAAGATACTTTTTACGAAGAAGTGACAGAAGCATTTAGCAAGATTCCTTCATATGATGTTAAGATAATAATAGGAGACTTGAAAGCGAAAGTGGGGAAGGAGGAATGGTATAGAGAAATTACTGGAGGACACAGTAAGCACAATATATCAAACGATAACGGAATTAGAATTATAGAGTTAGCAGCAGAATTAAAAATGAGAATTAGTAGTACAAGCTTCCAGAGAAAGGACATATACAAAGGAACTTGGGTCTCACCAAACGGAGAGTACACTAATAAAATCGATCATGTTATGATAGAAAAACAGCATACAAATCTAATTAAGAATGTTAGAAGCAGAAGAGGAGCAGAAACAGGCTCGGATCACTTCCTGGTTATGGTAAAGCTAGCTGAGAGAATGCCAAAAAGTACGCGAAATAAAGGGGAAAAACTAAAAAGGTATATGACACAACAGTTGCAAATTGAAGAGGAGAAGGAAAAATATCAAGAACTCATGACGGAAAGGCTAACAGAGGGAGGACAGACAGCAAGCATCAATAAGAGATGGGAAGAAATAGAGGAGTCAGTAAAGGAAGTATCGGAACAAATATTAAAACAAAGAAGAAAGAAGAGAGACAAAACATGGTTTGATGAGGAGTGCAGGGAGGCGATGATTAAAAAAGATCAAGCGAGATTGTATTTGATTCAGTGTGGAAGCAATGAAAACAAGACGAAGTACAATAATGAAAGAAATAATTATAAGAGAATGTGTAGGAAGAAAAAAAGAGATAATCTTGAATTAAAATTGAGTGTAATAGAAGAGAACTATAGAAATAGAGTAATAAAAAAAGTCTACCACGATGTAAGGAAACAAAAGGTTAGATATCAGCAAAAACCGGTGTACTGTAAGGACAAAGAGAACCAGCTAGTCACAGGAAAGGCTAAAGTAAGCAGATGGAGAGAACACTTCAAAGAGTTACTTAATGGAGGTACCATTACGGAATCAGAAATAGTACCCGGACAGTTAACAACAACGAGCATGGAAATGGAGCCCCCGGAAAAAGAAGACATCTTAAAAATAATAAAGTCATTGAGAAACCATAAAAGCCCGGGAGAAAATGGTATTTCAGCAGAAATTTACAAAGATGGTGGAGATAAATTACAAGAGGAATTATGCAACCTAATACAGAATGTGTGGAGAACGGAAGTCATGCCAAAAAGATGGAAAGAGGCAATAATCTTTCCTATACACAAGAAAGGAGACCAAACACTCTGTGAAAATTATAGAGGCATTTCTTTATTAGATATTGCATACAAAGTGCTTGCGACATGCATAAGGGATAGACTGAAAATTGAAGCTGAGTCAATTATAGGAGAATACCAAGCGGGATTTAGACAAAACAGATCTACTATAGAACAAGTTTGCTCCTTAAAACAGATAATAACAGACAGCTATGAGCACGAATTACCGCTGCATGTACTTTTTATTGATTTTAAGCAAGCGTACGATTCCATTAGCAAAGGTTAACTTTATGAAATCTTAAGGGAGTTACAAATACCAGGAAAACTAATAAGACTCATAGAAATGACTCAAGAAAGGAACACATGCAAGGTGGTGGTAGACGGTAATAAGACCCACAGTCCTATATGGGTGTGAACTATGGACGCTGAGACAAGCTGATGTCAAAAAATTGGAAATTTGGGAGAGGAAGATTTTGAGAAAGATATTTGGTGGTAAGAAAGAAGGTGAGATGATGAGACGAAGAACTAATACAGAAGTGATGAATCTATTCGGTGACTGTAGTATAGTAGGATGTATTAGGGCACAAAGACTGAGATGGCTGGGTCATGTAATGAGGATACCGGGAAAAAGGACAGTTAAAAGTGTCATTAAAGGAAGAATTAACATGAAGAAGAGAAGAGGACGTCCCAAGAGAAGATGGTGGGATGCGGTGATGGAGGACATTAGGTGTTTGGGCATACAAAACTGGGAGATGAAAGTCGCTCACCGGGATCAGTGGAGAGCGATATGTAAACAAGCCATGGACCTGCAGGGCCCGCAGAGCTGATTTATTATTATTATTATTATTATTTATTTCTAAAACTTATTTAAGTCATTTTCAGAAGGAATCAGGCTTGGAAACTCTATTTCTTCTGTAACTTATTTCAAAATTACCAAATTAAACCTCTCCCACAAAATTAATTGTATTGTATTCATTTTATAAGCCTGTAGGTATTCTTCCTTCAGTGATGAATGAATAATAGAGTCTCGTAAATAATATATAATCATTAAGTTCAAATATAAGTTAGTCAGCAAGCAATCCGCAACACACGTTTTTGATAAATTAAAAATGTATTTCTCATGTAGTTATATTCAAAAACAGTGTTTTCATAATACCTGCATTGAAACAACGCGTTTCAACGCCTATTTTGTCAGTCGAAACAAGACAATTTCAGACAAATGCGAGTGTAGCCGGGCAGGAACAGACTTGTTTCTGCCCGAGGGGAGAAACAAGCTTGTTTCTGTCCGCTGAATTAATTTTGTGCATCGTTTTATCCCTGGCAGAGTCGCATTTGTTCATTGTCAATCTTTAAATGAAAATCATATAACCTTAGTTAATTTGACAGTTGTTGTATTCGGAACTGTAAATTAAATTAAAAAGACGATTTGTTTCAAGAAAAAAAGTATTAATACGACAATTTTTAGTACATCACAACATGTTATTGATGAAGCACAAGCAGCTACTCTCGACTTGTTACCTGCAAAATCAAAAGAAAAATATTTACTTTGTTATGACAAATTTGTAATGTGGAAAGTTTCAATGCAGGTATTATGAAAAATACAGTGTGTGGCACGGGACAAAACACGATTTCAGCCGAGGGTGATGCCGGCCCTCGCTTCGCTCGGGCAAGCAACGCTCACCCTCAGCTGAAATCGTCTTGTTTCGTCCCTAGCCACACAATATACTATTGTTGTATGAATGGTAAAAAAAAACCTCCAATAAAACATGATTTTTGATTCATTTATTTTTAACATTTTTTCAACTCTATTCCCAGGGATCTGGTAGGCCATTAAAAAATAGAATTGAAAGTGTTCAGTTTCCATAGATAAACGTTAATTCATAAAACAATCAATAGCTTTGGAAATATTAGCTTTATTGGCAAAAAAATTATGACAATATTCAATTTGAGAAACAAAAGTGAATTTATTTGAAACAATTTTTGATTTAGGGCATAGTTGAGCCAGAAAAAATGGTAACGCAAATACACATTTATTTCGGAACAAGCGCAGTATTGCTAAATTTATTATTGTCTATTTGATGAACAATTGAAAACTAAAATTAAAAGTTTACCACAAATTTTTTGATACAATGAGCCGTTTAACAAAAAATAAATATATCTAGTCTCCACTTTTCAAGTAAACTATCATTATATTCAAAAAATAGATGGAATATTTCATTTACTACTTTTAATTAGTACTCTTGTTATGTCAGAAATCATTTTTTTACAAATTATCAATTTCCAACTGTACAAGAGCATTTATCAAATAAAGATACATGAAGTACCCGAACTAATTTTCAAAAATAGTATGACCTAATTTGAAACTATTTTCTGTTTGTCGTACTTATTTTCGAGTTATTGGCTCCTATATTTTTCTTAGGTTTAGGCTGTGTATCACTTACTCGTAAATGAGTAGGGTAGGCGAAAGAAAATTTTAAGTAAAATCATATTATTTTTGGAAAATAGGTGAGATACTTAGAATAAAACTTTTTGTTTGAAGCCCTCATTCAAGAGAAAATTGTAAATTCATAAAAGTACTAATAACTTTAGTATTATAAGTCACAGAAAAAAACTTTTGGATTAGTTGCATTTATTTTTGATTTATTTAATAATTTATTCTAAAATCTTTCGGATTTAATCCCACAAACTAGTGCTTAATACAAAAATTATTTAATGTTCAATCAATGCACAATTTATTGTAATTAGAGGTGACATTATCTTGAGAAATTTTTCGGAATAAGTTGCCATTCAGCCACACAAAAATAAAAATATCTGACGTGGACATCACGTGACTTACTTGTACATCATGGGATATATATAATCAAACACAACATCTCATCATTCCACGGCTAGTCGGTTGCTATGGAAACAGGTCATCATTCTTATGCTACAACATTCCTAAATACTGTTTACATACATACCAAAATCAAGCCAAAAATAGTCAAAATATATTCAGAGATGCTCAAAACGGGTATATCCATCAAAATTTTGTCGGTTTCATAATATTTTCTTGTGATGATGGCAACACTGGTTCCAAAATTACAGGTCAAGTGAAATTTTATCAATTTTAAATTGAAATATTTTAGTATCTAAAAATTATAGAATATACAAAATTGAAGTGTTTTGTGATTAAAAGTGTAACAACGAAGTGCGAGATGCAAAAATATTAGCTTACAAGCAAATTTTCAAGACAACCTCATTCGCTCCACGTGGATCTCTACAAATATGGAATTATCCACAATAAATGATCAATACAATACAATTATCAACAAATTAAAAACGCTGGATATAATTTCTTCTGACCTAGAGGTGTTGGAAAAAGAAATGTGCAACGTTTCCTCAGCTACAGAAAACAACAAAATTGAAATATGTGACCTAAAATCTTCGATAAAAACACTAGAAAATCAATCACTACAGTACGAAAGAACCGCACAAAAAGCAATTTGTTGTTTAATGGTGTTCCAGAAACAGAAACAAACAAACTGGAATTAGCAAATATAATCATAAAAATTCTAACAGATAACCTGAAAATAAATATTCCTGTTAATCAGATTGTAGATATATTCCGAATTGGAAAAATAAGCTCTAAAACTCGTCCAATATTAATTACTTTTTCAAGCATAATAATGAAACAAGAAATTTATACCAAAAGATTTGAACTAAGAGGTACAAATATATTTATTAATTATGATCTGTCTAGAAGGGAGTACGAAATACACAAAGATCTAGTGGAACAACTTAAAGAGTATCAACTAAAAGGTATTAAGGCTAAAATTGTACGCAATGAAATACATATTATTACCGAAAAATCCACCAAAGAAAATAAAGCAAAACAACGAGAGCCATCTGATGACTCTCCATCAAAACTCTCTCAAGCAGCAAAGTTATTGAAACCAGATTGCCTCCACACAGTACCTCCTGCTGAAGAAAATGCCAAGGAGGTGTTTTTTCGCTCAGCAACATCGACAAAAGTGATGAAATAACCAATCCTTCTACTAGCTCGAGTCAAGAAGGCATCCTCTTAACAACCACAAACTCTCCAAGATTAGTAACTGCCCGGTATCCTTTAAAAAAAATCTCTAATTCTAATTTAACTTTGGACAAAGAAATTTTCAACTACAAAACCCAATCTGATCTAGGCATTGTTTTCTGGAATGTTAATGGTTTGAATAATTTCAGAGCACTAAGTAGTGAAGAACATTCCAAAATTCAGGCTGAAGACATAATTTGTTTATGTGAAACTTGGCACACAGTAGATACATTTTTGTTACCATCTTTTATGCAAAATTTCACTTGAGCTGGGAGTAGTAAAGCAATTAAAGAAAAAGATAAGGGCCGCTGCAGTGGGGGACTTATTATTCTAGTGAAAAATAATCTCAAATACAAAGTAAATATAATAGAAAGCTCTCATCTCTGGATCATAGTGGAATTTAAGTATAATACTATAGAATTAATTATCTTTTTTGTATATTTAAAACCAAATTTAAATTTATCTTGCTTAGACTTACTTGAAGATTCAATTGTGAATGTTGCAGATCTGTATAGTTCACATCAAATTTTGATAATGGGCGACTTCAACGCCCATATTAATCAACTAAATCAAATAAATGAAGAAATATTCACTAACCCAAACATTTTCGAATCAAGAACATCGCTACACCTAAAAGAAAATCCTCGAGGTAAGAAATTAGTAGACGTAATGGAGCGTCTTGGTTTCATAATTTTGAATGAAAGAACTAATGTGGATATCCCAGGTAAGTTCACTTTTTTAAATTTGATTGGCAAGAGTGCTATAGATTTTGCGTGGGCCAATTTTGAATGTTGTGAAAATATTTCATCATTTACAGTAAGACCATCATTATCAAATTCTTTTCACGCGATATGTACAGTAAAACTCAAAATACCTTCACCAAACTATAATATTGAACTTGATATAAATGAAAACAAAATAACGTACACTCCGTGTTTTAAGTGGAATGAGTCAAATGTAACTTCATACCACGATTACCTAACAAACTGTCAACAAATATATTTCAACTCGAATAACGTAAATGACCTTAATGACAATTTAATTCACACAATAAAAGAAACAGCATGTGCAACAAATATGCTAAAAATTCACACCTTAAGAGCTCAAGTAGATCCGTCCCGCAGAAATAAACCATGGTATAACTAAGATTGCATAAACGCAAAAAATAAATGCAAAACTGGTCTAAAATCATATAACAAAGAATTATCTAACACGTTTCTCTCAATTTATATCTCCAAAAAAAAACAATATTTAAATATCGTAAAAGATTGCAAAAAAAAGTATTATAACGAAGTTCAAAATAATATAAATAATGTAAAGAACAATATAGAATTTTGGAGCACAATCAGAAAACTCAGCCCATCCAGTCATTCAAGAGTTAACGAAATAAATATTTATGAGTGGGAAAATTTTTATAAAAACCTATTTTCGAGAAATGTAAACGTGTCTCAACCATATCTTGATTGCCTGCATCCATATTTAGATACACCCATTACTTTAGACGAACTTCAACTAAGTTTAGATAAAAGTAAGAAAATAAGGCGCCAGGTAACGATGGAATCAATAACGAATTTTTCAAATTTTTACCTGCAAACTGGATCCATTATTTATTGAATTTATATAACCTAATTATCAATACTGAACAAATCCCTAATAGCTGGTCAACAGTTACAACGTTTTTAATCTATAAAAAGGGAGACAGACTCGATCCACTAAACTACCGAGGTATTGCTTTGGTGAATGCGTGTTGCAAAATCTTTACTCAAATAATAGCCAATAGACTACAGAACTGGTGCGAAATTTCTAACGCTCTGCATGACCATCAGTCAGGATTTCGGCGAACTAGAAGCACAATAGATAACATTTTCTCTTTGTCGATTATAACTCACTTGCAATTAAGACTGTCAAAAAATAATTTTTATGCGATTTTCATAGATTTTAGACGCGCGTTTGATACAGTCACCCATAATATTTTATGGCAAAAAATGTACGATATGGACTGTTCTTCCAAAATAATTAGATTAGTACAAAATTTATACAATCTTGCACAAATGCAAATCAAAGTAAACAACAACTTGTCTAATCCCATAAATATAATACAGGGGGTTTTACAAGGAGAAATTCTCTCACCCCTGCTTTTCACAATCTTTATAAACGATATATGGTCTTTTTTTCAAAGTGCAGGGGTAAGAGGACTGAACGTTGACAGAGTGAATGATGTATTTTGCCTGGCTTACGCGGACGACTTGCTCCTATTTGCTTACTCGCCTCAGGATGTTCGTAGAAAATTAAATATGCTGGAGCAATACTGCTCTCTAAATTCTCTTGAATTGAATATCGAAAAAACTAAAATGGTAAATTTTCATAAGGGACGGTGCAAAACCCTAAAAAACCCCTTTCTTTACAAGAATACTCCAATAGAAATGGTAAATTCTTTCTACTATTTAGATACAAAATTTTCGTTATCTGGCAAATTTAACTTAGCCACCCATGAAAATGCAAAAAAAGAAACTATTGCTAGCCAAAAAGTAAAATCAATTTTGTGTAAATCCAAATCGAATGGATGGGAGGAGAAAATAAAATTACAAAACACAATAATAAATGTTACTACTCTTTATTCAACAGAGGTATGGGGCTTATTTCAGTTAGAATCCTTAGAAAAAATTCACTTGCAATATTTAAAATATATATTACATCTACCATTTAACACACCTAACTACTATATTCGCCTTGAAACGGGTACTGTACATATCTCAAATTTAATTTGGAAAAGAACTCTAAATTATTGGGCTAAAATTTTACTGATGGAGGACGAAAGGTTACCAAAAATACTGTACAATAGATTGAAAAATTTGGACAACTCTGATATAAACAAATATAACACAAATTGGTGCTCACAAATTAAATTATTTCTATACTCAGTTGATAAAAATAATGTCTGGGAGCCCAATTCATAAACAAAATAATAATTAAGCAAAGTATAGATAAATATATAGAACTATTAATTCAAAGGGATCGTTCCAAATTGGCCTCCACATCTTTTAGCAACTGTTACAAAAGCCTAAAAACAAATTATGAAACCGAGGATTACCCCAAATTCCGAATTTCAATAACCAAAATTCGGGTTGTTGCCCAAATACGATTAGCAGGGAAATATGGACTAAAAATATATTACCATGGCATAAAATACACAATATTACCCAATGAACAATGCACCATCTGCAATATGCACAAATTGGAGGATTATATCCACTTTTTCCTGGAATGTCCAATTTACAAACCATTAAGACAAACATATTTATCAAAACATAATGTAATTTCAGAGAAAGATCTCTTAAATTTCTTATCAACCTAGCACCGGCCAAAGTAGAGAGTGTTTTCTATTATACAATTAATGCATTGATGTTGAGAAGTTTTTGCATGAACGAATAATTAAAATGTAATTCACCTGACTTAAAAAGGTTTAAGATTGTGATTTTTTTTTGAATTTTTCTTCTCACTCTTTAGGTTTTAATAATAATTATATAGTTCTATTTTGATAAATTCACCATGAAAATATCTTGCACTTAACTTTATGTAATTTATATATATATATATATAGATATTTTTATTTTAATTTTTTTTTTCTGTGTCAAATGATAATACTTGAAATGTAAGTTTAAGTCATAATAGGAATGAAAATTGAACAAGTATTGTAATCTAAGGTTATATGACCTCATAATGTATTTATAAACCAATTACTTTCTGTCAATCATTTATATGGGGTTCAGCCCCGAAGGCAAATTAAATAATAATAATAATAATAATAATAATAATAATAATAATAATAATAATAATATTTTCTTGTACTTTTAGACCGTCAGATAGTCGTAGATTTCAGTGCCTCATTTTGTTTTTCATGCCTTCAAGAGGTTTGATGAGTATGTATATATGGAGTTCAATGATGCTGAAATTAATGCTGGAACGTCTGACCAACATGATAAAAATTAATTTTGAATTTGTATGGAAAAGCATGTTCTGATCCAATTTTGTCGCTTTAGTCATGCTTACGAAATGAGATTTAGGGAAAAATATTTTCACATGTAAAATGTCAAACAAAATTGGAAAATTGACAACAGATTATCATTGCCAACCTTATCATTTCAATGAAACTAATTGTTATATACAGCAAATTCTGAATGTCTGTTATACTCATAAACTGCACTTTCGGCTTGGTCGATTAGTACAAAAATAGTAGATAACTATTTTGATGCTACAAGTTCAAACACTAAATTTCAATATGCTATGGCTGATCATTCTAGATTTATGCAAAAAATTGAGAAAAAGTTTCAAGATAGGTTCACTCCTGGCTTGGCCGATTCATACAAAAATAGCAGATAACCATTCTGATAACATCAAGTTCAAATACTGAATTTTAGCATCCTACGGTTGACCATTCTGGATTTATTAGAAAAATTCGAAAAGAGTCTCAAGTAAAGTGCACTTCCAGTACAGACGATTAGAACCATAATGCGAGGTGCTCAACTAGATCCTATACCAGTCTTAAATACAAAGTTTCAACATTATACGTTCAAACAATTTCGAGATTTGCGGGTTACGCACGCACGCACGAATGCACGCACGCACGAAAATACGTACCGAAATCAAGCCAAAAATAGTCAAAATGGATTCAGGGATGCTCAAATCGGATATTTCCATCAAAATCTCGATAGGTGAATTTTGTCGGTTTCACAATACTTTCTTGTACTTAGTACAAGTACTAATCGTAGTGCAACGTCTAATGTATAATTGTATGTGACTGCAGATGCACTGCGTGAGTATGAGATTATATAGCATTTCTCAATATTAGTGGCTTTCGTTTTACACGAGATCTCACTTAATCTCATCTCAACTCAAGTCGGTAGCGCTCGATTTGTCATAGCGCAACTGAAATAAAGTGAGAAACTCACTTCCCCCCTTGCCGATGCTACACTACCAATTTCGCTGACTTGAGTTGAGATTAAGTAGTGGGGATAGAGGAAGATTTGAACAGAAAAGTAATGAATGTTAAAACTTTGCTCCTGGCTTCATTTTATACTTGTTATTATTGCAAAATGGACATACTGCACTGCAAACTATCATGAAGGAAAAAAGAGTATAGACAATATTCTACAGGTAAGAGAATATTTTTTGTTGAGTTATAATTTTATTTATAGGAATGAATATAACACTTTACATTGAATTTTACTTGTATCCTTCACATTTGCAGTCTCCATTTATGATGTTTTACTACATTTACTTTTATCAAGTATTCCTCTTAGATAATTTTTGTGTTTACAAACAGCTGATAACTTTCATGACGCTAGAAGCAGCGCGGAAAATTGTGTACCAATAGAATTCAAGCTCCGACAGATCATGTGATCCATTGAATTAAACGAGATTTTAGTCTGTTCTTTTTACATGAGAACTCTCTCAACTCATCTCACTTGTCTCATCTCACTTTGAGATGGAATTTTTTGTAAAACGAACGCTACTATTAAGAGGGAGTTTATTGTCGGAGCACCATATTGAAAGACTGTGTAGATCATTTTCTAATTTGAAACTGTCGTCAATAGCTAAGATTTTAATAAAGATTATTCAGGTCATCTGCAAATAAAAGATTGTCACATTGTAGAATATCAGTAGTGTCACTGATGGATGAAATGAATAAAATTGATCCTAATTTTGACCCTTGCAAGATACCTGATGTCGCAGTGAAGGACACAGATTTTTGATCCAGAAACTGTACGAAGAGTTGACGGTTATCTAGATAAGAGATTCAGGGATAATAAGGATGGCGAGAAGGAGAAAGAGTTAAGCTTACCGATCCAAGATACTGTGATCTATTCTGTCGAATGCCTTTGAGAAATCTATATAGATGCAGTCTACTTGTTGTTTACTGTCTGATACATTTGCAACAGTATGGGTGAAATACATCAAGTTGCTGGTTGTAGATCTTTTCTGCATAAAACCTGACTGAGAAAGACTTATTTTATTTTTAATTTCACGATAAATTGCACGATATATTAATTTCTCAAGTAACTTGCTGAAGTTGGATAAGTTAGCGATAGGTCGATAATTAGAGATTGGACTTTCATCACCATTTTTATGGATCAGAGTGATGCGAGTAGTTTTCCAAGCAATTAGTTTTAAGCGTCAAATTGAGGATAAAATAAAGAGCATTCGACAGGGTATGAGCACAGTCTTTGATAAGGAAGCTTGATATGTTATCAGGACCGCAAGAAAAACTAGATTTCAATGACCGAATTGATGTCTATATATCATCTCCAGAAACATAATTCAGAAAAATTGAGTCGCTACCGGAGGATGGATCATTAGTTCTGAATACTTCTGGAAATGTTGATGTCTTTCTTTTAGCGTTTACAGAACTCAAAAATTTTCTGGGATCAATTGACCTCGCCTAAATTTTTTGCACGTACGGGATTAATAAGGACTTTTTATAAGAAGATTTAAAAAATCACTTGGTATAAGTTTCACAAAAAATGGTGATGAAAGTCTAATCTCAATTTTTTTTGTGAAACTTACACCAAGTGTTTCTTTGAATCTTTTTGTTAACATGTTTCATCAAGTGCCTACAGCTGAATCGTTAAATTTTATTGACTTTTTATAACTTCATTATAATGTTATACCTAACGTTTACGTCAATTTCCAGCTTCTTGGGAATTTATGCAAGGATACTCCTATTTTTAGGGCTAACTTGATCGGACTAATTGCATTTTGTGCAAGTATTTTTGATAATCTATATATTTTTCAGAATTTTATTGAATGAAAAACTACTTTGCATTTTTAATTCTGTATATTTGATTTGAAACTTTCACGTTTTGATCCTTTGACCAAAGATCTTCTTCAGAAAACTATCGATAAAGAAATAAAACAAGGCAAATAACTAGATACTAAAAATATACAGGATACTAGATGTGTTAACGTGAATATGTTTGCTTCAAATTGTAGCCGATTAAAAATAGAATAATTTATTAATAATATATTCATATCTTCAACTTGTATTTTCAAGAATTTCGTTGTCGGGGGCATTTTCATACGTTTGCCCCCTGCAAAATGATTTATTGTGGGCCTGTGTCTCTATGCCCCTCACAACTCTACGCCTATGTTAATATCAGTTAGTTGCAAGTTGGAATCGTGGTCCTGAGCATGTGACTAAATTATTCACATTCGCATGGAATGATCTCCATTCCGCACTTGCATCGGAATATACTATTTTAAATATATTATTATATATTTATAAATTATAAACTGAACTCACGTGATTCTTCTGCTTTATATTATAACACATCACAGTCCATCATAAGACTGATTCAGCTATACTGGAACTATAATCTATTCCAATTAAGAACGGCCTAAAACTTTCATGAGAATATGCTCCAAGCCAGAAATTCACATTTCAAGAGAACGAAATGCGAGAAGAATATAAAAATGATAAAGAACATAGCATCTGTTATCAAATCCAGATTTGGTGTATTATGAATGGAACATTGTATATGTGAGGATATAATCTATTGCAAGTATTGGAAGACAACGGTTGGCAGTAGCTTCAATGACTGAAGCTGAATTTGTTACAGCATGTGGAGTAATGAAAAAACTTATATGGTTAAAACGGTTGTACTTGGAAATAAGTAAGATTGAGCATGTTCCAGTTATTCGTTTAAACCATGCTTTGCTAGTGCGATGAAATTAACTAGAAATATGGAGTTCCACAGACGCACTCAACACATAGATGTACGCTACCAATATGTACGTGAAAAATATCTTTATGGTAAAATTGATGTAGAACATGTTCATACTAAATGCCAACTGGCAGATATATTCATCAAATCATGAAATCGTGTTGAGTCTACTAAATTGAGAGATCAGATTAGACTGCTGGAGAGACTGAATGACTGATAAATAGAATATAAAATGCGGAGAAAGTGCTGATGATATTGTATTCCATATTCATTTTATCTTAATTAGATAGCCATGAACAAAAATATTGAAAATATATTGTGAATGATGATGTGTTAGAGAGCATTTAAACTCTGAACCATTATATGTTAATGATAAGAGGAGATGTGTAATCATCAGTTACGAACCCCTCTGTATGTCATACAAAAACATCTAAATATTATAAGGACTGCATGACCTATCGTCGAGGACCCGCATGACTTATCGTCGACGACCCGCATGGTCCATTGCCCGCAAGGCAATATTATAAGGTCCGCATGACCCATCGTCGAGGAACCGCATGGTCCATTGCCCGCATGGCAATATTATAAGATCTCTACGTTACAGACATTTCGCTAGCATACACAAATAAAGCCTTTCATTAACTCTTACCTGAGTATCCAAAATATTCAATAAAACACACAGTCGAAACACTGAAAGTGAATAAATGAACAGAGCCGTCTGCCTCCTGTGGAAGTTGATGGCATAGTAATCTCACTTGATTTGCATTGCAGCTATGAGCTGCTAGGGTTGTATAATTGTTTGAAATAAATCGGTAATACTTTGCATAATTATTTATTCATAATCACTTATAATTTATTGTATTTATTATTATGTAATTCGATCGTTAACAGGTGTGAGAGAGAAGTGTCACGATGATGTTATATTGGACTGGGAACCAGGAACCGATTTAGGCCGGTCATTTCATCCCGGCTGATAACTTGTGAAATGCTTCTGAGAGACGTTCGATACAGCATGGTGACCGTCAACTGCGGCACCATTGGTGGGTTAACTGATGGTAGCCTTCCAAGCACGTGAAAAAGAAAAAATATTTTCAATAATTTCCTCCCAATTGAAAATTCATCAAATGATAAGTGATGATATACTTTCATGAAAAAAAATGTCAGTTGGCTGATAGGTGGTGGCAGGGAGTACCGGGAGTGATCACTCAATGTTGAAAATTATGCGCATGAACATAGTTGCGGCCGCTGCCACCGAGGTCTCTGATAGCTATGTAACCATGGTTCCACATCTAAATTAGTTTTTTGTGGTTAGCTACTATAAATATAAAAGTCAAAGAAATGAATCCGCAGTTGTTGAAATCATTCAAAATTTGTGTTAAGAACGCAATAAATGAATTTGAATAATCTATTTTTGTAAAATGTCTTCTTCAACTGTGGATCATACCTTTTACAATATTGCAATACATTCAATATCTTACAAACTCTAAATTAAATAAAGTAATTCCATATGCCTGAGGTTTGATCACGGCGGACTCTATTTACCAGGCGGGAGTGTGATGGAGAGGAGCGTGACGTCAGTAGGCTTTGTGAGCGAGCCAGCGATAGTAGTAGATTTGACGACTTCGTGATTCGAAATAGAGTTTCTTCTAATATTTTGAATACCTATCTAAATATATACATATTATTCAATTTAAACATACCTCGCAAATGTTGTGTCCCAGCTTGTAAAAGCAATTATGATAGTACAGAAGAAAATGTAACTACATTTGAATTTCCGAATGAAACAGATTCATTTAATAAATGGATAAAATGCATTCCGCGTAAAAGCTGGGCACTAACCGCAACGTCAGAGATTCGCATTAAACATTTTTCTGAAGATTGCATTGCAACTAGCTATACATACAATTATCCAGGAGAAATTAGGACTTTTTATTACGATAAACCGCGTTTGAAACCTAATCCGTTTCAAACTATCTTTCCTGGAATTCCTTATTATTTTAATATAAAATCAAATACTAAAAGAAATCTTACAGAAACGAAATTTTGAAATAAAAAAAAAGAACAAGTAATAAGATATTAGAAATACAACAAATGGAAAATAGAGTTCAAAATTTTGACTTACTGCTTGAAAAAGTACCTGAATTTGTCAAAACTATAAATGGCGATATTTTTGAAAAAGTAAATGATGACTGTATTATTATTTACAAAATGGATTCCAAAGCAGTAAGTCGTTCCTTTTATATTGAAATAGATAGAAATCTGAGCCCAAAGTATTTCTCTAGAAATAAACTGGTAAGTTTGAGTGAATTACAGCATAATAACACTCCATTGTCTACAAATGAACTTGATACATTATCCAAATTAAGAGATATTTCAAAATGTATGTTAAATGAAACTGATTTTGTCAATACTTATTCTATTATTTAGAATTTAAATAATGATGTTTGAAAACGAAGGCGATGAAAAGAGAATTGGGCAATTATTGTACTTGAATGAACGAATAAGTCTCCTTTTCTCAAATCAAAAGCGCTACACTTCAAAAATGATTGTTGTCTTACATGATTAATATGCAATCACATCCTAAATATTTACGACAACTTACAGCTTCTTTTCTTATAACTTCAAGTTCTAAAATAGGAAATGATCATTTCTTAAGAGTAATTGCAAATAGATTTACAAAAGAAGAGGACAAGTGGGTGATTTCGCAACTTGATAAAATATATGTTAATTAGAGCATTGATAGCAAACTGTTATTTTGGGTTACATTTATCGCATTACAGTGTTTCACTCTAAAACTATATTCAGAGACAAGAGAATTACCGTTATTATTGTTGTTAGTAAGTCAATAATCATTCTGCATGAACATTATAGTTCTAAAATACAAATTTAATACTATTTCATCGCATGAAACTGTGTAAAAACCAGCCTACTGACGTCATGCGAATGCTGTGGTAGTGGGGGTCACACTCCCGCCTGGTAAATAGAGTCCGCCGTGGTTTGATCCAACTCTGGTACTTATTATGTAAATTTGTAATTTGAGTTAAAATGCCATAAGTCAATTACTTTAGAGTGTCTATTCTCAAGAAATGTTCCAATTTTTCTTCAATTCTTTCAGTTGTAGGTCATACTTCATGTTGAAATTACTTTCCACAGTATTTAAGCTCCATTGTGGAAAAAAGTAGGAATACATTGGATACAAATGTTCAAATAAAATTGAAACAAAAAATTGGACGAAAATAACTAATTCAAGACTGTAGACAGTTTAAATGATTTTGAGATGTGAATAATTGAGGAAATGAATGAAATTAGAAAGATTGATAGATTCGAAGTATTTTTATAAGATAATTATTGAATTTTTCGAATATAGTTTGAGCTAATGTGACGTTTTCCATTGCCTTTACTTCATTTGAACTTAAATGCATCTTAATGTCTCAGCAAAGTCACTTTTACTGTATTTAGGATTTTTTCTTCACGAATATTCCATGTTGTTCATTCTACCTCCTATATAACGACTGGAAAATCTTTTAGCACTTTCGAGAAGCGTGGACACAATGTAAATATGAACTTAATGCACTTTCTTCGACTGCCTGAATTCTAAAGTAAGGTCAAGACTGAAGAGTATTACTTTTTCTTGGTTTCATATGATATAGAGAAATTGACGCATCTTCCGTTACAAATATTCATTTTCAGTTCTAGAACCACGTTAATAATGCAGCTGGCAAATCCTCAACCATCCCAAATGCTCCTTATTCATTTATTGTTTGAAACTCCAAGTATTTGTGAGGTCCAGAAAATATTTCAACCCAATATTTATCATTGGTCTCGAACTACATCATGTATAATTACATTTGTACTGATATAAAAACTGCAGGTCGCGGAATAGAACCAGCAGATGTGCGCCTAGAATAATTATATTTTGTAACATGCGAACAGAAAAATATAAAACAAACTTACAATTGACTTGCAGTACTTGCTTTTTAATAACTTCTTGTAGCGTTCAACCATTAAAATCAATACAGAAACACAACTGGCAATTGGAAAAATTATAAATTTATATTGACAAACAATCTTATTTACTAACATCGACATTTTTCTGAATTTTTTCAATGGTAACTAAGATTTAAGATTCAAATTAAATAAAAAAATAGATGCGGCCGCTCCTGTTAGATGGTAGTAGCTAAGCGCCAGATTCTTCCATTTGAGTGATCTCTCTTGGTACTCCCTGGGTGGTGGTTTATACGTCAGATGGTCACAAGAACTTGCAGATAAAAATAATAATTTGGGTGATTTCCTTTCACTCAAATTTTCATCGGATAATTGTTAAAGTAATACTTTGACCAAATAGAAGCGCTACTTACGGTATTATTTCAATTATTATCTGACTGACTTTTTAACAGGAGGAAATGACGTGTCCAAAGTTATTCGATACCATGCTTCTTGCACACGCCGCATGTGAATAAGAAAAAAGAGGAAAACAGAGACAAATCAATGAGTAATTTATTTTTAATGAGACTTGTATTATCATACAACAATATTAACCTAAAAAAAATTTAAATATTTATTATAATTTGATCGATTCCATTTTCTATTCGGTATTGTATTTGTTTCGGCTCGTACTGCATTCATCGTTCTCTAGAAGTCTAAACCATTATCCGTATCGGTATCATTGTATCAGAGCAGTCAGCCGTCAAGTCATGTCTCCATTATCATCATCATCTATAAAAACGTAAAAAATTGGATAAATAATTACTGCTGCAATTCTGTGCACATCTGTAAGACTTATAAGGAAATCTATGAGACTCATAAGTCGTTACGATTGAAAACGCCTTTCTGTGCATTACCTATTCGCTCCGTGCACATCTCAAGAGGATCCGACTGAACGTCTCACGCGGCAGTTTTTGTAACTTTTCGTTTCTGACAGATCCAATAACCAAAATGTTGGAAAGAAGTAGATACCTGTCAGGGAGTACTATACCTGTGATCGAATTTTTAATTCATCTGTTAAACTGACAGATAATTACAATAGTTAAAAAGCTGGTGGCAGAAATTTTTATATGATTTTATCGTGCGAATAAAGTTGATAATTATAAAGACGTCATTATAAAGAGCGAAAAAAAAACATTTCAGTCATTCAGGCGCTGCTGAGTTTTTGATTGAGAGTGAATTGAAAATGCTAGAAAAAAACATGCGTCTATATAATCTTATTGTATCAGCCACTTATTTAAGACGTTACTTGTCGATATAACGTAGATATAAATATAATCGGCTGAAATCTATTTATCTGCATTCTTTTGCAATATGATTTTTGAAAATAGTGTTGAGAGCCTCGTCATTATTCGTTTAATATTACGGATGTATAGTGTCGCATGACTATCTGAGACCTGGACTTTCAGCGATTCTCATGCAAAGTCATCTCCGGCTTCAGGTGTCCACCTGAAGCTTCTTGTAGTATGAAAATGGTCAGTATTCACTCAACCATCAACCAACAAACTTCAACATTCAGTCATCTATCCAATTCAAACTCGTGTTTATTTAATAATTGTTAAATAGTAGTAAAGTGTACACATATAGCGTAATATAAACCATTAAATACATTCAGTTGTATTATTCACGACGGACCTACACCTGAAATCCCTTATTTTCTCATACCGATACACTCGTGTCCTTTTCCTCAAAAGTTAAAGGGCACAACATAAAACTGGTGGCAGCGATTGGGATCGAATTCGGGAAAATTTGTTAGCGTCGATCAATTAAGTGCAGGAGCAAAGTGTTCGAGTCAGCCGATAGAGCCGTTCCAGAGTGTCGAGCCAGAAGCAGTACCGGACCAGCCCAAAACTCAACGATCGTTCCAGGATTTTAAGGACCAGATTTCATCACCACCGTCGTCTACATAGTGCTATGAAGCTGTTTTGTGTGTTTATGTAAGTGTTTAGTGAAAGTGCTACACAATACGCTCTAACCGTAAGTTGAATAAATCCATTTTGTAAAATTCAGCAAATCTAATGCACGCTCGTTTCACTTCTTCACTCAACGATTTAGATAGGCTTAATTTATTACCAAGTTATTCTTTGAATTCTTTTAACGAATTTGTAAACAATCATTATACTGAAAATAACGAAAATTTTTAGAATATAAGTATAAATATGGCTCACAATATTTCTCTTGAAACTGGTTTAGAACTTATACCAAATTTTGATGGTAGCAATCTTGATGAACTTGCAGTTTTCGAACAATCCTGTAATTTTGTCATCGAAAATATAGCTGAGGAAATTGTACCAATTTTAGTTAGAGGCATTATAACCAAATTAAGGGGAAAAGCATTTAATCTTACAAAATTTAAAACAATCAATTCATGGGATGATTTGAAGAGAATCCTTAGAGATGGAATAAAAAGTCAAAGAACTCTCTCAGATGTTCAAATGGTATTTAACAGATGTTCTCAAAAACCAAATGAAACCGTACAAAGTTATACAAACCGTATGGAAAATTTATATCATGCTATGCTAGAAATATTATGTAGAGACAAAACTCAAGCTCAAAGTGTTACAATCACAGAAGTATTAAAAGAACAAACATTAACTCAGTTCATTGAAGGGTTTCAACATCCATTAAAATTATATGTAAAATCGCGAGATTATAGAACCATTGAGGAATGTTGCTCTCGTGCTTTGGAAGAAGAACGTCTTCTCCAGTCAAATAAGTCCATGCATTCTTTGAATCCGAACAAATCGTTCTAATACCAGCCAAAACAGAGAAATTCCAATTATTTTCCCTCTCCTAGATATAATCAACCATCATTTTCTCAAAATACCTTTAACAATCAACAAATTAAGAGAGAATCAAATGTTTTAATTTGCCGCTATTGCAAAATACCCGGCCATTCAATTGATCAGTGTTATAAAAGACAACGCAATAATTCGCGAAGCACAAATAACCATAATCCAAGTTCATTTACGCGAAATCAACATCAGAATGATAATAATTCTAATAAGCCTACTATTCAAAATATAAAAATGATTTCTTCACGAAACGAGATATTCAAAGTTAGAAGTTTACATGATAATTTCGTAACAATTCCAAGTTACAATTCTTTGCATCATAAATTTGATTTTTTAGTGGATACCGCGTCGGACGTTAATATTTTAAAGGTTACCAATATCGATGACAAATTAATATACAATCCAGATCACATTATAAGTTTATCAGGTATAAATCCTGATCCTATCTCAACTCTCGGGACAGTAGATATTTTTCTTGAAAATAATCATGAACCAACCATATTTCATTTGGTTCCCTCTCATTTCCCTCTTAAGAAAGACGGAATCCTTGGTAAACCTTATATCATTAAGAATAAGGTCATTATTAATCTCGCTGAACAAATTATTGAAGAAAAAACTGTTTCCCATTCGGTATATTCAAGTAATAGTAATATGAATTGCCACAAATCCTCTAAGTCCGACCCTGTTATTCTTGCACCTCGCGCAGAAACTGTCGTTTCTATGAAAGTAGCGCAATCTGAATGTTTTTATGTTACAAGTGCAATTCAAATGAAAAATGTGATTGTGAGCAATTGTCTCACATATTCGAATATGAATAAAGAAATAAAATTTCCTATTTCAAATCCAACAGAGGATCCTATCACTTTAACTCAAGAAGATTTAAATAAAATTGAATATGAATTTTATAAATTAGAGGAGAACTTATTCCCAGAAGTAAACGATACAAAGCAAGTATATAGAGTTAATCAAGCCGAGGTAGACGTGGATCGTTTATCATTTATTAATAAATCAGTGCGGACTGATCATTTAAACAAAGAGGAACGTGAATCTTTGTTAACAATCTGCAAAGAATTTTCAGATATCTTTCATCATCCGGATGAACCTTTGACGTGTACTGATCTTATAAAACATTCTATAAAAATTCCCGAAGATTCACCTCCAATAAATATTCGTCCTTATCGTTTACCAGAATCTCAGAAAATCGAAATACAGAATCAAATAGATAAAATGGAAAAAGATGATGTTATAACAAAAAGTATTTCTCCCTACAATGCTCTTCTTCTTGTAGTTCCGAAAAAGCCAGATGCTTCCGGGCAGAAAAAATTTCGTGTTGTCGTGGATTTCAGAAAATTAAATGAAATTACTACGGGCACTGTATTTCCCATCCCAAATATAACTGAGATTCTAGATCAGTTGGGAAATTCCAAATATTTCAGTACCTTAGACTTGGCCTCGGGGTACCATCAAGTCAAAATGAATCCTGAAGACAGACCTAAAACCGCTTTCTCAACTTCGACGGATCATTATGAATTCGTTCGGATGCCGTTTGGGTTGAAAGGAGCGCCGAGTACGTTTCAAAGTTTGATGAACTCGGTACTTACCGGATTACAGGGTTCTAAATGTTTTGTCTATCTTGATGACATCGTCATTTATGGATCTACCCTAAAAGATCACAATGATAGACTGCAAGATGTAATGAAGTCATTACGTAAATATAATCTCAAGTTACAAGTAGATAAATGTGACTTTCTATGTAAGGAGGTCAACTACCTAGGTCATATGATTACGGAGGAGGGTATTAAACCCGATCCGTCAAAAATTCAATCCGTTATTGAATTTCCTATCCCTAAAAATCCAAAGGATGTAAAATCTTTTCTTGGACTTTGCGAATATTATCGCAAATTTATTAAGAATTTCAGTCAAATAGCCAAGCCATTAACAGATTTACTTAAAAAGAATAATTGGTTGTCGTGGAATGCAAATCATCAGGAAGCATTTGAAAAGCTTAAAACATTATTAACTTCTGCGCCTTTATTACAATATCCCAATTTTAGTAAAGAGTTTGTTTTAACTACAGATGCGTCAAATAAAGCAATCGGTGCTATTTTATCCCAAGGTAGAATCGGTGAAGATAGGCCGATCGCGTATGCAAGCCGTACATTAAATAAAGCCGAGCAAAACTATACAACTACGGAAAAAGAGTTGTTGGCGATAGTCTGGTCGATCAATCATTTCCGTCCGTACCTATACGGCCGTCAATTTCTTATTGTCACTGACCATAAACCCCTGACCTGGATATTCAATGTCAAGACTCATGCGGTGGCGTATCAAATTAGAAGAATACAATTATAAAATTATTCATAAAGCGGGAAAAATGAATGTTAACGCGGACGCCTTAAGTAGAATCTACAAAATAAACGCAGAATCAACAGATTTAAATATCTTCGATAGTCCACGTGAATCAACAATAGTACAATGTATTTCACGTGATTTAAAAATGAATGCTGGCTTAGCTCTTGAAACAATTAGATTATATCCTGATATTAAGCAAAAAATTAGAACTATTTTAGATAATAATCCCGATTATGAAATAGTTTGCGTTAAGAATGATGAATTTAATTTAATTTTCCTGATAACAAAGTTGAATCATTTCGAAAAGCCAACAGAAGAAGCAATTATTCCATGTCTCAAAACATTAAAGTTATTTTGTGAAATAGAGAATATAGTGGAGCTTCATTTCCCAAAAATCGCTTGTGGTAATGACTTGCACAATTAGAATGAAATTAGAGCTTTAATAATAGTAATGTTTGAGGATTCTAATGTAAAATTGGTTCTACATGAATATTATAAAGTAACAGAGGAAGAAAAGCTCAAATTATTCGCCGACTATCATAATTCTAAGGTCGGTGGACATTGCGGTGTAAAACGCATGGTGAAGAAATTAAAGAGACAGTTCAATTGGAAAAATTTGAAAAATGAAGTGCAGACATATGTGGAAAATTGCGAACAATGTCAAAAGAATAAAGCAAAGAATAAGAATATAAAAAATCCTATGTTGATTACCACTACTTCAAATTACCCCTTCCAAAAAGTATTTTTGGACGTTGTGGGTCCACTTCCTATATCTTCCAGTTGTAATCAATATATATTAACGATGCAAGATGATTTAACTAAATATTCGATTGCGGTACCGATCCCCGATCAATTAGCGGAAACCGTGGCGAAAAATTTTGTTCAGTTCATGGTTTGTCAATATGAAACCCCTGATTCAGTATTAACTAATCAAGGAACGAACTTACTGAGTAGAATATTCACAGAAACATGTAAAATTTGAGAAATTAAGAAATTTAAAACTACCCCTTACCATCCTCAAAGTAATGGAGCTCTCAAAAGAAGTCATAGGACTTTAGTAGAATATTTGCGGAATTTCGTGGATAAGGACCTTTCTAATTGGGATAAATTAATTCCTACAGCTATGTTAGCTTATAATACTTCTGTGCATGCTAGCACAGACTTCACTCCGTTTGAATTAGTGTTCGGACGAGAAATGAGTTTGCCATTTAAAAATGCAAACCCGACCAATAATTATAATTTTGGAGATTATCATGAACAATTGAAGGAGACTTTGAAATTTGTCAGTAAGGTAGCAAGAGAGAATTTATTAAAAAATAAAGAAAAATCTAAAGAATTATATGATAGAAATATTCATTCCAAAACAATCCACTCGAATGATAAAGTATTGATAAAAAATCATTTATCCAAGAATAAATTGGAACAAAAATGGTTAGGCCCATTTGTAGTATTGGAAGTTTTGAATGATACAGAAAATATCATTATTGAAAGAAATAAAAAGCCATATAAAATTCATAAGAATGAAGTTATCATATTCAACGAGTAAATACATTAATTCATTCTTTAATTTTGTTTACAGATTCCCTGTACTGGTAGCAAGCCTTTCTTTATTTTCCGATTCGAAATTTGAAAATGCTCCAGGTATATATTTTGAAGCACTAGGTAATGTTAGAGTTTATTCTAAGTATTGGAATCTGATAACTTTTATAGATTTAGAATATTTTTATTATAGAATCAGCCTAATCCATAAATTTTATGATCAAGTATCGGATATTTGTGGTACAGTATACAAAAATGAAACCGAAAGCCCGTGTGAACAATTTTATCAGCTTATCCAACCTGTAGTATCAAATATCAAAACAAAGAGATCAGAATTGTTGAGTTTAGTTGCCCATCAAGATCATGAGCGTAGAAAACGAGGTTTATTTAATTTTGTGGGTAAACTTTCAAAAACTCTTTTTGGTACAATGGACAGTGAAGATGAAGAGTATTTTAATGACAAGATTAATAAATTCACAAAAAATTAAGAGAACCTTTTATCTTTAGCGCGTCAACAGATAAATATTGTAGAATCAACCCTTACTGCAGTTAATACCTCCATCAGTAATTTACGTCAAAATGAAAATAAATTGTTGAATGAGATAACAGATTTACGAATATCATTGAAAGATTTAAATAGAGATATTTTAAAGAGTAGATTGAATTTATCTATTATGAATAATTTATTTTCCTTGAATTTTTTAATTCAAGAATATGAAATGGAAATTGAAGTATTGATTGATGTAATTTTATTTTCCAAAGTAGGTATAGTTCACCCTCGCGTTTTACCACCCCTACAAATAGTAAATGAATTAAAACGAATTCAAGATTTTCTTCCAACAGGCTCAAAATTTTCTTTCAATATACATTTGAACGATATGCATGATCTGCTGAATGCAATATCAAATATTAATGTGTATATCAAAGACAATAAACTAGTGTATATTGTAGAGATTCCTATTGTAGATAATAAGATATTTAAAGGATTTCAATTGATACCTTTACCAGTATTAGTTTCAAACAATTCTTATGTTTATGTTCAAGTAATAAATAAATATATGTTGATAGAAGATAACAAGCAAAGATTTACTTTATTAAATGATTTTGATTATTTCAAATGTAAACAAACAATTTATTTTAAAATATGTTTCCTCAAACAGCCCCTTTATCTTTCACATTTATATAAGTCATGTGAAATAGAATTATATAACTCAGAAAACATTATTCCTAGTTCATGTAATGTGAAGTCAATCAATATAAATCAAAATATGTGGCATCCTTTATCTAGAAGTAATAATTGGCTGTATGTAGTTCGAAAGATTGAGGAAATTCAAATTAAATGTCAATATAAGGAATTGTTTAGTTATAAGTTATTGCCTGGTACTGGAATATTTAGTTTTTTAGATAATTGTATTGCTTATACTGTTGAAATGGAATTAATCAGTAATAGAAAATTCACTTCTGTTATTTCAGTCGACTTTTTACCAAAATATAATGTTACCGATTTAATTAATGTAGACATTGTTAGAAAATGTAATTCCATTTCAAAAGATAATGCCTCTAAATTGTTTTCTAGTGATAAGATTATAAATAATTTTCATGAATTGGATATGATTGGAGAAAAATTATCGGATTTAGAATTAATATATAATAATGTCAGGAATGGAATAGAAAATGAAGGAAAAACTGATTACAATATTTTATTCAATTATAGTATTTTATTTGTCATAATTTGCTTCATTTGTTTTTATGTTATTAAAGTTTTTATTGTCAAATATCTCAAAAATAAGCAGATTCGTAATGAGGCAGTTGAATTGCCTAGGCTTACTAGATCAGAAACAGATTTAATTGTTGTGGCTGCGTCCACATCTACGAATTTGAGAACTAATCCATCTGTCTAATTGATAAGTGCCGATACCCGAAATTATTTGTTAGGGTATCAATCCTTATGTTAAGGGGGGAGGTGTTGAGAGCCTCGTCAGTATTCGTTTAATATTACGGATGTATAGTGTCGCATGACTGTCTGGGACTTGGACTTTCAGCGATTCTCATGCAAAGTCATCTCCGGCTTCAGGTGTCCACCTGAAGCTTCTTGTAGTATGAAAATGGTCAGTATTCACTCAACCATCAACCAACAAACTTCAGCATTCAGTCATCTATCCAATTCAAATTCGTGTTTATTTAATAATTGTTAAAGAGTAGTAAAGTGTACAGATATAGCGTAATATAAACCATTAAATACATTCAGTTGTATTATTCACGACGGACCTACACCTGAAATCCCTTATTTTCTCATACCGATACACTCGTGTCCTTTTCGTCAAAAGTTAAAGGGCACAACAATAGTTTTTGACATATTCAGAATAAAATGATTGTATTGTCGACGTAACAAGCTTCAGTCACCTGACCGCTGCTGCGTTTAATGAGGACGAATTTTCGAAAATGAAGCAAAATAGAATGTTCCTAAATCATTTTATTGTGTCAGTCACTTGACAGGCAGCTCCCTCTATTTGTGAAAGACATTGAAAAAATAGTGGCTAAAATCTACGGTTCTGAGTTGTCATTGGCTGATATTTCTTGATAGTTATTTTTATAAGGTTTTTGTCGCTATCGAGGAAGTTTCAAGAAGAATTTCGATGTTTTTCCAATTATTCTCTCCTATTTCAAGTAATTGTTCAGCAAATCAATTTAAACTATAAATATTCAAGTAAAAAATACGTAAGTGAACTAAATAGTTCTCATTACTTCCAGGCTTTGAACTAGGGATGCATCCGACTCGATACCGATACCGATATATCGGCGATATCGTGAGTGTTTTGATATATCGGAATCGGCGATATTAATTTGCCGATATACCGATACATTTTAAATTCCATACCATGAATAATCCTCAAGCGCGCCGTTCTCTCGTTCAGCTCGTTCATGTACGCGGCATAATTTATCTATGCTCAGGGATTCCCGCGTTTTAAACCTTTAGTAAATTTCGTAACTGAACCAAGGTAGCCGTGGTTACTTTCTCGACAACCGGTTAGTTTACGGAACGCGGTTATCGAAATTTTTTGTTACTTTCTTGTAACCAAACTAACCGCGTAAGTTTGGCGGTTACGACGGTTATTGTTGACGATAAGGGCGGTCATTTTGAAATATACTGCAGTACTTGACAATTCGTTATTTCTTTTCTGATGGAGGAGATAGTGTTTATTATCAAGAATTTTCAAATACATGTTTATTTCAATATAGGAAAAATTTTTTCAGAACTCATCTTTAATAAATATGCGAAGGTTGAATTTCAGACGTTATTTTCTTCATTCTAGTTTATTGCCAAAGCAATTTTTCAATGAACTTCAAATGCTTTGACAATAAACTAGAGTGTAAAAATGACGTCTATTATTTTAACCTTTACATCAATCATCTTCACAAGGGATTATCAATTTCTTACATTTATCATATATGTTTTATATAAGGAATAAGTTCTGTAAAAAAAGAAACACAACGTTTCAGCAGCAAAATGCTGCTTTTTGCAAACGAAAAAATAGTATATTACACTACAAGAGCTGAAAGCTAGCATCGAGTATCATGACGCGCAGGACCGAGATTTCAACTTTTGACCCGTGTAGTGTATACGATTTTTTTTCATAGCCGGTCGAAAGTACGATAAATATTTCACTTTTTTCAACTTTAAATGTTGTGACGAATAAGGCCCCAAAATCAGTCACTGTTGCACATCCCAGAGCCTTCTGCTACCGTCAATAACTTTTAAGCACATCAAAATTTAATTCACCTCTTGCACACCCTGTAAATTATAAATTCAGTAATTCTGCTTCAACATACAACGCCGCTTACCGTCAGTTCATCGGTCTTCAATTGTTTTAAATACGTTTAATATATTTCGCATGTGGATGAATAAGATTAAGTTTCAAAAACACCTGAAATTAAAAGCAATTGAGATCGTATGGTCTGTATTTATATCTTGTGTCTTACCGTAATAAAGTCTGAATGTAATCCACCGTTGTCCTGTGAATATGTTGTATATTGTAGATTTTTTGTTGTTTGACGTTCTGCGTGACCTTTGACTATACACAAACTAGATCCGACACTTGACAGTTTCTATATTACCGACCGATTAAGTATTCAGGAAAATTTTAATGTTAAGGAAATTAAATCAGGGAAGGATGTATCCGACAGAAGAGTAATAGGAAATTTATTATTGTAATGAGATTTGTATTTGCGAAATTACTTCTTCTTTTTTTTCTGTATGTCTTCTTTATATTATTGTTAGCGCTAATATGGATTTAATTTAAAAACATGTAAAGTGAGGTTTTATTGAAATATGGGTATAAATAAGGTCTTCTGACCGACTTAAGTCACTTCTTTGTAAGTCCAGTCTTCCGAGCAGTCGATCCAAAGTACGCTACCAGTTTCGATACCGAGCGTCATCTTCAGAGGGTTTACCGTCCAAGTGGAGTTTTTGCGCTAAGTCCGTTAGCACAGTTGTCTGACACGATTTGTGAGTTTGTTTTGTTTTTTTTCTAAGTCCATAAAAGGAACTAAGAATATTTTTGCTGTTTTGAACTTAGAATATTTTTGCTGTTTTTGAACTTGGGATATTTTCTGAATAATTTAACGTAGAAGCACCGCTGAGGAAGTATTCGTGATTTCGAAGCGTTTGATTATTTAACGTAGAAGCACCGCTGAAGAAGTCTTCGTGATTTCAAAGCGTTTGATTATTTAACGTAGAAGCACCGCTGAACAAGTCTCCGTGATTTCGGAGCGTTTGATTATTTAACGTAGAAGCACCGCTGAAGGAGTCTTCGTGATTTTGAAGCGTTTGATTGATTTAACGTAGAATCACTGCTGGAGGGGTCACCTGGTGACTTCACAGTATCGAACCGACATAACGTAGAATCACTGCGAGAGAGCAAGTTTGGTTCCACCCGCATAGAACGATTTCTCGTCTTCTGCGACCGCCTGGGTCCGTACTGCGACTGCTGGTGTCGAGTGTCATGTACAGCCGTCCGTCACCGTCAGCCGAAGTATCACCGTAAAGCTTCTGTAAAATAATGTTCTATGTTCATTGTCATCGTTTTGTGTAATAAATCTCATTGTGACACCAACCTCCCGATAATTATTTCTGACAACCTTAACCCTTCCCGTCTGAGCTATCCAGCCGTCTGCCATAGAAAAACTGCGTCACCGACCGTATTGGCGCCCGAGCACACCGTTAGCAGTTTTCAACAGCGACGCCAAAAGTAACAACCACGCCATCAGCCAAGGGTATCGTTACAATGTTGATAAGCATGTTTTTGATGCCCGCCCCGACATTTGCGGCACGAGCGAAGCGAGTGCTGCAGGTCGCCGAATATAAATACGCATGAGAAATTCTTTCTTCCCGCCGTTATAGAGGGCGACCGTGTACTTTTCTCAGGGAGTAAATGTCAAACTGCCGTCCGTGCTATTAGGGACGAAAGTACTTTCTTTCGACCGAGGTATGAAGAAAATGTATATTTATTCCTATTCTTCTGAACTGTTCTCAGTTAAAACAAATTAATTTAAAAAGTACTAGACCGCCATAGCTTTGAATTTTTTTGACAGGTGAACATAAACGTCATCAAATGTCACTTTGGATCGTGCCGCATTCACACCGCGGCTAGTTAAAAGCCGTGGTTGAGCCGTGAGCACAATCTTGGTTCATTTTCGGCATAAACTATTTTTTTTATTCAGCTAGTAGCATCATGCTTTCGGCGCGTAATGAAATAAATAATTAATTCTTTTGTGATAGTGACTTCTAATTGCGTCACTTCTATTTATTTAGTAGCTACGTATTCTAAACCAACAACTTTTCACACATTTTAAAACCTTCACTATCCGTATCGGTATTGGTATCGTCAATACTTTTTTATAAATATCGGTATCGGTATCAAATCGGCAGAAATGCGTTCCGTTGCATTCCTACTTTAGACCGTTATTCGTAATCCTAATTACATTTTTTCTTTTTGTTTTGCAAACGATGAATTTTAGTGTATGGTATAATGTGAAACTGGCATGCATTTCTAAAACTTTGTTCTTCCTTTCCATAATAAAGAAAAAATCGTCAGATGATGACTATTAACCGAGTAAGATTACTCTGGATGTCAATTTTTGAATGATATCGTTATTCCACAAAAACACACTTATAATATTGCAGCTATAGTGAACTTATAGTTCCATTAGTTCATGGGTTAATTCATGATATCTATCTTTTTTTCCTTTTTTTTTACTCTCTATTATTACTTCCGATGGAATTCTACACTTCTAATTTAGAATGACTCAAGTGTCTAGTGATGTTGGAAACAATATATGAATAAAAATATGTTTTGAAATCAAAATATTAGTGAGAAAATTTAGGTAGATATAACTATTTTTTTACTAACAAGTGCTTTGAAGAAAAAGTTCAAATATAGGAAACAATCAATATTTAAGGCAAGCAGCAATAATCAAACATAAATAACAACTTGTTTCGAGTTTCAATACGATAATTTATTCTTCAAACTTTGAAATTTTTTGAAGTAAACTGGAAATATTTCTAAAAATCAGCAATGTTTACGTCAGCAAATGTTTTTTCCTACTTTTGGATATGAAAATCAACAAATCAAAACCAATGCGGAGCACCATAGAATGAGTAAATAGCATCTTTTTTTTTCTGCAAATTAACAATTAGTTTTCTTAGAAAGTCAGAGATATAGGCTTCAGCTACCAATTTTTTTATTCCTAGCTCTGATAGAGGAGTGATTTTGTAGCAATGAAACAATAAATTAATATGAGGGCATTTATTTTTTTTTTTGGAAAATTGAAATTCATCTATTTCAAATTTTAGCAGCAATTAAACTCGATATCTGCTTGAATCGGTCAGTTATATCAATGCCTACATTCCATATCATTGCTAGCCACAATAAAATCATATACCCGTATTGCCACCAGCTTCCTAGCTATAAGAAGAGATTACTCGTTATTCAACACAATTTTCTAGTTCATATATTCATTTTTAATATGAAGTGAGTTTATAAACATTTATTTGATTATCATTTTATCTCAAATCTTCAAATATATTCAGTGGTATATGATATTTCTGTCCGTTCTAGTTCTGGACCAGTACTTAAAGAATTAGTTAACCCATTATGTACCAGTGTCCTATATATAGTACTCAAGAATTATCTTCTTTTTTTTTACTGCTTCAAAATAATTTCAAGTGATGTATTATTGCTCAATTCATAAATATAGACCTTCTAGAATCCATATAAGTATTTTTCATTGCATATTTGAGATAAATATTCGGCGAAAAATTATTTTCAAAATAGCACCTTTTTGGATAACTTTTTACTTGTTCAATTATTTGTCGCTTTCAGAAATACTGTTTCATTTTTAAGATATATTTAATATTTGGAACAATGTTGAGGGCTTAGGTTTTATGGATTTGTAGAGTTCTGTTCACAAAAAACTTTGGAAATAAGAAATATGACGTAAAATTTTTTGGTGTCATATATATAGGATAACGGTACAATTTACATATAAATTTTCCGTGCGTACACTCTTATAGCAGTACAAAATAGAACATGCTTGTATGCATATTCTCTGTGAAAAAATCATTGTTCTATATACGGTTTGACAGGAAACAGATCCTAAGTCTGACAGTAATTGAGGCTTCATTTGAAAACAAAAAATTCTATGAAAAACTTCAATAGGCAAATAGTATAGATTATTGCTGTTTGCCTCCAGAACCAGACGTCCTGAGTGACATTGATGAGAGTGATGATGATTGCACTGGAGATGTAGGAATAAGTGATGTTCCAGACATCTCCAAGGTAATGATATAATTGATGAAGAAGTAGATACATTAGAACAAATCAGTAATTCATTTCAGATTATTACGCAAAAATCAAAACGAGGAAGACTGAGTGATATTTGTTCTCGATGGCATATGAGCAAACCGATTTATAGCAATAATATAACTGAATAGAATTCAGAAATAGATAAAATCAAGAATATCTGTGAACTATTAAATTATCTTACACCGGTAGATTTATTTGAGAAATTTATGTCTGAGGAAGTATTTATTTTACTGCGAAATGAAACTATACGTTATGTTTCGACTAAACAAAACGAAAAAGGCTTTTTTGCATGATTGGGCGTTTTCATATGTTTACCAGCGCTCTATTTGAGGTGGTATGTTGATTTTACCGGAAAACTATGGTTACTATGGTTATGCTGACTTACCGCTCATGGGCAAAGGCGATAAGTGAAAAATTGTGGATTTCCACAAAAAATATTCATTCCTTTATCGTTATTTGTGATTGAGTATTCACAATAAAATGTCAAACCACAGCGAATAAGCAATCATTAGGTAGTAACTCAATATGAAAAAGAATATAAGGATCCATATTTTGGGTGGATCTTCCAAAAGTGCAAAAATTTTTGTGAGTATCACGGTAAATAAGTTCAGTACCGATTTCGTATAATAGTCAAACCTCGGCCTCCAAACTATTATTCTCAACCGGAAAACTGTACTTACTGACGTGATGTCTCATCATGTATGGAATGTTTCAAACCTCACCACAAAAAATAATGGAAAATAATAATTTTATTATATTAATTTTATAACACATCATACCGTTGTCATATATATAGGACACTTAATTTCTCGAAAACTAATTAACTCAAAAATATCAAATGTAGTTATTTTCATTCAAAATTATCCAAATGTAAAGAATAATCATTGATTAGATCAAATTTCTTGTTTTAATTGATACTGGAACTTAATGGGCTAAGAAGAGAAGGAGAAGCAAAAATGAACAATATGAAACATATTTATCTATGTTCGAGAATGATTATTACCTTAGAAGTGGTACTGTGAATCCCGCACTTGAAGAAAACTATCATGAAAAAGAATCTGACGTGAACATCACGTGACTTCCCAGTGAACATGTTTCGTTTCTGAAACATCGCAAAATGTTCCGAATTCTTCATTCCTAGAATATATTTGGAAATGTTGAACGATATGACTGTAATATAATTCTATAAGCTTTCTATGAAATTATTGCAGAGAAGTTTCATTCGTAATATTTCCAATACAATAATAAAAGAATATTGCATCGATATTTCGTATATAAAATTTTGGAGATACAAAATATTTCAGAATTTTTTCTCATAGGTATATTTTTTGTGTTCATATTCAGCAGCAGAAAAGTGTTACAACTAAGTCCACAAAAATCCAAAAATATAAACGAACAATGTATAATATAGTATAATATAGCAGCCTGATTGATCGTCTTGTGTGCATTTTCTGAGAGTGTGTGTACCTAAACGTCACACATGTCCAGAGAATACAAATTATACTTTTAGATAATTTTATTGCAAACTCGTTAAAGAAATTATATGAGTGTATTTGTATGATATTTGCGTGAAAAATGTTATGTTTTTGTGGCGTACTGGACAACATATTGTTGGAATGAATTGTAAGTGTTCGCGCAGTCGCAGTGCAGAATTCACTGTTCATTCTTGTGATTCTTGTAGAGGTACGGGGAATCACACATCATACAAAGTTAATGTTTGGCACGTGAGTATGCAGTAAAGTGTGGCAATTTAGAAATTTATTTTTCATAAAACGAAGAAAGAAATTGTTAAGTGATTAACATTTTATTTCAAGATATGTATATCTTTTTTTGATTTCATTTACTTTATATTCGAAGTTTTTACTATTGCGATAATGTTTGAATCGTTACCTAAAAATAATTCCAAATGACGTTATTACAAAATAGAAGTTAAGAACAAGCTTCTTTTGGTTTTTCCAGCATTAATATTGCTTGATTACTAGTGTTTTTATATTTTTTCTACAGTCACTATAGAATGATACTCATTCCACACGCTGTAGCGTGCGGAATAGGGGTCATTCCGCACGCTTAGAAATTTGTAGAAGAGCCGCGTGGCGTCGCGAAAAAGCTGTTCCATTGCTGTCATAATTTCATTTCTCTTTGATTTTCTTATCATTCCTCTCCAAAAAAATATCAACATGAGTAAATTTATCAAAGTTTGATGAATTGGTATGAGATCAATGAAGCAAATTATTTCTCAAAAAACTCTATATTTTGGTTATGAATATTTCCGCGAACACCTTTGACTGTAGAAAAAATAACATCCGTCACTCGTGCGAATCGATCATTCCATGCTCATGTGAATTCTGCCACTCGACTTCGTCTCGTGGCTGAATTATTCGCATTCGCATGGAATAATCTCCATTCCGCACTTGTATCGGAATATACTATTGTTCTTTTTTTAAGATCATACCAACATTTGTAAATTATACACAAGCAAAGAAACTCAGGATTTTCCGGCACCTTCGAACGAGGGTGGCAATGAAGTAAGTACTTTTATTTTCAACTATATGTGTATACTAAAATTTATTCTGTACGCTCATCGTTTAAAATAGCAGAAAACAAATTTCATGTATGTCCAAGCGACACTTACGAAGGATCACAAAATTACAGGTCAACAAAAAGATTAATTTTGCGGAAAAACATTTAGCTTCAATTGAAAAGAAATCTGATGCAGATGATGTAACAGACTCAGAATTAGAAATAATTAGAAATAATTCAGTAACAAATAATATGATCATGAATAATTATCTTCCTCTTCTTTATTCTACGCCAAGAAATCATGCAAGTTTTGAAAATATAAGATCTCATGATATAATTGCAGTTGATAATAGTCATGTAGAGGTTGATTTAGATGATAAACTACGGAATTGAGCTATAGAATGTAATATTTCTGGGCAGATTTTGAATAAACTACCACATATATTACGTTCGAAAAGACATAATTCTTCACCGAAAGATAGTAGAAGTTTACTTAAAACTTGTGGGATATACAAAATTATTTCTGTAAATCCAGGACAATATTGTTACTTGAAGAAAGGGATCAAATATGCTCTGGGTACTGCAAATAAGAGTATTAATAACAATAAATCACTCTTGAATTTCAATTTTGATGGACTAATAATTGCAAAAAGTTCTGGAAGCCAGTTTTGGCCTATTTTGGGAAGCATAGCAAATATAAAAGAACTTGATGCCTCTCTTTTTGTCGTAGGCATTTATCACGGTTTCAAGAAACCTGATAAAGTACAAGAATATTTACATTCATTTATTGAAGATTGTAAACAATTATTGAGTGTTGGATTACTAGTGAACTCAACAAATTATGTAATTAATTTGAATAATTTCATTGCTGACGCCCCTGCTAAATCTTTCATTTTAGGCATTAAAGGCCATAATGCATTTTGGTTGCCCAAATTGTATTTAAGAAGCAACATATTTAGAGGGGAAAGTAACATTTCAAGAAAATAATTCTTTGCATAGATCTAACGAAAGTTTTAGAAATAGGTTGCATCCCAAGCATCATCATGAAATGTCGCCATTAGAAACTATTGATAACATTGATATGGTGTCACAAGTACGATTAGATTATATGCCTCTTGTTTGCCTAGGATTTATGGAAAGATTAATTAGATTTTGTGTTAGAGGAAAATTGAACATTCGAATTAACAATGATAGTGTTCAAGGCGTTAACGCTTCACTTGACCGAATTAAGTAATTTGCAAAGACACCCTTGCCTCTTGAACAGATTCGAATATTGGAAAGCCACGGAATTTAGTCAATTTCTTCTGTACATAGGTAGGACAGAATTTATTGTTATTATGATGTACATAATATATTGATGCTTTGTTATTTCTTTGAAGTCCAATTGTGCTCAAAAATTATCTACCGAAAAAGAGATTTCAACACTTTTTGTGCCTTCTTGTCGCAATTTGTATATTATGTTCACCAGAATTTTGTATCAATTTCTGTGATTATGCTCATGATTTGTTAGTTTTTTGTTCATAATTATTAAACTTTATATGGAGAAGGCGTTATTACACATAATGCTCATAATTTGGTTCATTTGTTCAATGATGTCAAGAGATATGATTTACTAGATAATTTCAGTGCATTTCACTATGAAGCTTATATGTATAAAATCAAACTTAAATTAAAGAACTGCAGATTTCCATTACAGCAAATAATAAATAGAATATCTGAGGAACGATTATATATAAGAAGGAAAGTCGTGAACAAATACCCGCAACTAGAATATTATTTAGAGAATAAAAGCAGAAATTCCAAAAAATTTTATAAGAAAATAACATAGGAGAAATTTATGATTACTTGTCCAGAACGTAATCCATGTTATCTACTGAAAAATGGTAGCTTAGTTATTATAGAATCAATATTTACTGAAAATGGAGAAATAAATATGTCTGGAAAGATGATTGAAGTGATTGAATCATTTTACGAGTTACCATGCTCTTCTGCACTATTTAGTGTTTGTGAGGTTCCAAAGTTATCTACTCAATGTCAAACATTTGCAGTAAATATGTTGAAAGCTGAATGTTCATCATATTCCCATTGCTCCACAACCTCTTCATTCAGTATCTCTTCAAAATACTCCGCCCATCTCTTCAATCTCTCTTTCCCTGTGACTAGCTGTCCCGCCTTATTTTTGCAATATATTTGTTTTTGGATGTAACCATTCTAGCTCTTTTTAGTTTCTTGATAGAAGTTCTTTATCTTTTTATTTCTGAAACTTTGCTCTATTTCAAACAGTTTTTTTTCTAATGCATTCCTTTTTTCATCCTACATATTGATTTTGTTTTCTCCCTTTCGTTTGAATATATTTTCCTGTTTTCTTCATTTGAATTTTGAAGAAAGTACAGTCTTGCTATATTTCTTCTTGCTATGGCCTCTTCACACTCTTTGTCAAACCATTTTTTCTTACCTGGTCTATATTCCCCACTTAACATTTTTTTGGAGACTCCTTGTATTGCCTCTCGTATCCCTTCTATCTCACTCAACTCCTTCTCCATTAGGTTTCTGTACTGTTCTTACAGCTCATCATTCTCCCTATATATATATATATATATATATATATATAGGGAGACAGTAAATTTTGTAGGCTTAGCAGTCAGGTTTTTTTTTTTTTTTGGCCAATAAAATAAAAGATTTCTCTTTTAAAATTTCGTCTAGCTTTCGGCTTGGTTTAAGCCTTCATCAGGACACTAAAATAGAATTTATTCACAGATCAAAAATTTTTACATATTGATAAGTATAAAAAAACTTATTGTGAATAATACAATATTACTTACATTTTTATGCGAGATTATTTTGAAGAAAAACATCTGTTAGTGAATCGAACAATATACGAATAAATTTAGAAAAATAATGAATTTTGACACTTTATCTGGTGTACAACAGATTTGTATCATTTTGTAAGTTTTAAAATAAAATTTTGTTTTGTTAAAACACATAACTGTCTAAAATTGTTAATATGAATAATTTAATAAATTTCACAGAATTTTTTTTGTAGAAACAGAACTGGTAAAATTTGTCAAGTAACACACATCAGAAATGGAGGATGAAATTTAACATGTTAGAACCAAGTTAATTTGAATTTGAAAAAATATAAAATATGTGACCAATTTCTGAACTAAACGAAAGTTGGCAACGTGACTACAGTAAGCCCGCGAGACATAAACATTTTCATAAATTCTGAACAATTTTCTATAAGTTATGACGTCATGATGCTTCCGTTCATTGGAACTTACAGTTCAATGTTGCAAATAGGTTGGGAGATAATTTTCACTTCTGGACTTTTTGTTCAAAAATACAGATTAATATATTTTCATTCAAGCTTCTGATACACTTAAGTAAGTAAATCATATAACGACGTAAACAAAGTCATCAAATATAACGATGTCTTCTAGTTTTAATTCATATCTGCTCTCACTCAAGTTGTCATACGTCAGATTATTTTGATATATTTGAATTGAGATATGAAGGGTTTTGCGAGAAATTTGGAACATAAAGTTTTTCAGTAATTATTGACATAGCAAAAGTGTTCGACGGAATGAATGAACATTGTGTCGTCGGAAGAGAACCAGAAATAATAAGTGTACATGGATTATTAAGAATATGATTACGTATTCAAGAGTAATAAACATCTTGGGAACCAGAATAAGCTGACACATTGGTGGTGTCAAGAGATTAAAACTGAAGTGGCGCTCAAGAAAACACTATGGAAGAAATATTTACGAACAAACAGACTTGAAGATTATAATGAATATAAAAACCAAAGAAAAACAGCTAAAGAGCAAATACAAAAGGCCAAATATAATTCATGGGAAGAATATGGGACAAAAATGGAGGTAAATTTCAAAGAAAATAAGAAAATATTCTACAATATTCTAAAAAACCACCGAAAAGAGAAGAGACCACTGTTAAAACAAATAAAGGATAAAAACGGAAACGTTATTATATCTGATACAAATATAATGGCTAGGTGGAAAGAGCATTTTGAAGAGTTGCTTGAGGTAAAAACCGAACATTTAAGATGTATTCCAGGAACCTCAATATTCAATAAAGAGGATGAGATTACTATAGGAGAGATAAATGAAGCACTGAATAAGCTAAAAACATCTAAGGCTGCAGGATATGACGACATTAAAACAGAACAATTGAAATACATGGGTGAAGCGGGAAAAGATATGTTACACGAATTAATAAACAAAGTATGGATTACGCACACAGTACCTAAGGATTGGGAGACAACAATAATTTTGCCTATATACAAAAAAGGAGATAATAGAATATGTAATAACTACAGAGGTATTTCACTAATATGTACGACAGCTAAACTCTACGAATCAATTCTAGAAAAGAGACTAAGATCGGAAGTAGAAACTAAACTGGAGAAGACGCAAAGTGGCTTCAGAAAAGGTCATAATATCAACGATCACATATTCATCATAAGGCAGATTTCGGAAAGAACTATTGAGTATAATAAAAATATGTTTATATGTTTCATTGATATTGAAAAGGCTTTCGACCGAATTAAGAGACACCAAATCTGGGAAATACTGGAAAAAAGAAAAGTAAATAGAGATCTAATAGCTGCGATAAAAAGTATGTATAAATGTACAAGGAATGTAGTGAGAGTCGGGAATAAAATAACAACGGAATTTGAGACAACACAAGGTGTAAAACAAGGAGGAAATTTGAGCCCGATATTATTTAATCTAGTAATGGACGAAGCTATAAAAAACGCAAAATCAAGAGTCCACAGAGTCACTTTAGGCCATCTAAATCTAAGTGAAACAATTATAACGGAATGTGCGTTTGCCGATGATGTGGCAATATTTGCTACAAATGAGAAATCACTTCAGGAAAACTTGGAAATATGGAATGAGGAATTGATTAAACTAAATATGAAGATTAATACCAGTAAAACAGAAGTGATAGTAATATCGAAAGAGGAAATAAATACTAATTTACACCTAAACGGAAATAAAATACAACAGGTAGAGAGTTTCAAATATTTGGGAAGTATTATTGAGAGTAGTGGAGGACTTGAAGAGGAAATTAATAGCAGAATCCAGAACGCGACCAGACTATTCTACTCTTTGAATAAGGCCATACTAAGTAATAAAAATATCTCCAAGAAAACAAAAATGATAGTATACAGAACAGTATTTCTGCCAGTTCTGATACATGGAAGTGAGACATGGGTTCTAAATACTAGACAAAAAAGTAAAATCCAGGCGACGGAAATGAAGTATCTTCGAAAAGTTGAAGGGGTTACCAAACGAGACAGGATTAGAAATGACGACATAAGAGAAGAACTTAATACGAAGTCTGTACTTAAATTAATAGAAGAAAGGCAGCTACAGTGGTTTGGACACGTAGTGAGAATGACGGACGACAGACCAGCAAAAGCAACATGGAAAACTAGGACCACCGGAAAAAGAAAAAGAGGAAGACCGCCGAAAAGATGGGATGATAACATTACGGATATATTGCAGACTAAAAACATAACAATAAAACAAGGACAAAATTTGGCAAGAAACAGAGAAGGTTGGAAGAAACTAGTGAAAAACGAATGAACTTTCAACCTCGACACCCATAGGGTACAAGAGGATTTCGACTATGTATGTATTTAAGAGTAATACTATAAATTCAACATTAGATGATAATAAATAAGAGGAATATATTCAATTCAATTGGAAACGGTCCAAATGTAGATTTAGGTGAATGGATAAGTCACTTGCGAGAAAACTTTGCGAATTATATTCTTGAGCATGAATATTTCTTATTGATGTATTCATATTAAATTATGGATAAGTGTATTATCCTGGCGCAACAATTGTTAAATTCTTTTATTTGGAGCTGCAAATTAGCTTATTGTATGACTTAGATTCTTCTTATCAATCTCACATAGTTTTTGAATATTCTCAATACAATTATTGCAAATAAATGCTAATCTTCTGAAATTCTTCAGAAAGAAGTACATGGTACGCAAAACACCTAAATTATCATTTATTTTCACATTTTAAATGTCTTATGAATAGAGTTCATCTAATTTTAACGTTGTAGGCATCTATTACATATTTAAAGAAATCTATAATTTATAGATTCTTTCAAAATATCATTTTGTCTATCGAACCATCAAGTTGTTATGGACTTTCTTATGGACGCTATAGAAACGTTTAGAATATCACCGTAAATTACTCAATAACATCGAACATAAATTCAAAATCAATGAATGGACACGTTACGTCGACGATATTTCATGTATAACAGATCATAATAATCCACAGGGAGTATTTCGTAAAAATAATAACTATAATGGTAACATGAAATTCACTTTGGAAGATGAATTAGACACCAAATTATTTATCTGGACCCAGCCATTTCCAAATCATCTAATTAAACCGCTTATAATATATACCGTAAACCTACTCAACCAGATAATATAATACACGCGACTTCAGCACATCCTAAACAACATAAATACGCGGCATTTAGAAGTTTATTTTACCGTCTTGAAACCGTACCCTTAAACAAAGAAAATTATAATCAAGAGCTTGAAACCATCAATCAAATCGCGACTTACAAGGAATATTCTGATAACACAATAAATAAAATTCATAAACAAATTGAAAACAAACTTCATAATAAAAATAAGCCTATGATTGATGAAGAACCAGCTAACAAAATTTGGACTGAATTCACATAATATATCGGTAGTAAGACACACGCAATAACGAAATTATTCAGAAACCAGAACATAAAAATAGTTAATCAAACCGAAGACAATTTAAAAAACAAAATAGACCCAGCCCAAAATGTGCAACTTGTGTTCTAAGCTATATTGGGCAAACAGAAGGTTAATTTAAAGACCGTTACAAAGAATATATTAACTCATTTAAAGATTCAAAAACCGACTCTAATTACGCTTATCACCTTATCGACCATAAACACGCAGCAGGTAAAATTGAAGATATAATTTTAGTATGAAAATAATAAAGTAAAAGCAACAGATTTAACATAACGGAGAAAATAGAGATTTTTAAAGAAAGAATTGAAAAAACAATCATAAACGATCAAATAAATAGCCAATCTATCATAGTCTTTCAACCGTTAGGACTCCTTCATGCTTCACCACCTACCCCATCGGTATAAAAGCCATCATCCAACTCCGAAATTCTTAGTTCATACCTGTTCGAGAGAATGAAACGCGAATCTGATCAACATTGTGACGAGTAATGTGACTGAGTTAATGTCTTGTATGATAAGCTACATTGAATTGTACTTTATATCAAACTTTGTCTCAAACCATACATTGAGCATTATCCTCAATCAATTACTGTCTATAGAGTTCATAGAAGGTAATATTTTTATATAATCATTATTGTGACGGAAACTCTGATATATTTAATTGTAAAAACATGGTTTTCTACCATTCTCAGCGGCCGCTTAACCCTCTCTTATAATCAGCTCAAGTACTGAATTTAATTCTCTGCATTCACCCAAATGAACAACTTCCATTAGTTTGGCCACTGTCATCAACATCAACTGTTAAAAAGAATGTTCGTGTCCCTGCTAAGCACAAATTACAGTTATCTGTTTTGGAAATGGTGAGAAATATTTTAAGCTGATTTCCTAAGAGACAAATTTCGGTAGTTATGAGGTCTATCTGACAATTGTATCTTATTGAAAAAAATCGAAACATAATCTTATTTTTGCATATGAAGCACGCAAAGCTACGCCTATGCTCTCTATCACCCTCAAACCTGCCACATTATATTTAAGACTTCATATTTTCCAACTGAGTATTCACTCTTCTATTATTCTCCTTCGTGTTCGGGAGTAAAATTACCGATGGCGGCGCTGTTATCATCCACGATGTCGGATGGAAGCTGTACACTCATTTTTAGACAAGCTTGTTCACCTGTCAAAGCCGCAGTTCTCCATGGGGTCATATTTTGATATTGTAATATTTAAGGTGGTCTCTATTGACATATTGGTGAATTTCAAGATTAAATCTCATTGCTGATAATTTAATTTCATGCATAGACATGTAAAATAGTATTTATTCGCAAATAAGTCACCATATTCGAAGGGAAAAGTCTTCACCTGTCATCGACAGAGTTATTTGAATATTTAAATTTACATTTTTCAATTTTCTTGAACGAAAACCTATTTCAAACTCAGATAATTGAATAAATGGAGAAAAAGTGAGGAAATTAATAGATAGTAAATAGAAAAGCGCAGAAGGGATTGAAATAAAACTAGAGTAAATAGGAAAGGAGTCTCCTAGAGACTGATTTTGATCAATACACTTATACTGGAATAGTGAATAAAAACGTGAAATAGGAAAAATATTTCAAAAGCTCACTATTCAAAATGATAACCGATTAAAATAACATAAGCTGAAAAGGCGCTTTAAGCGGAATACGACTTTAAATATTTCTCATTTTGTCACTAGATGGCTACGGCTTAGGCTAACCGCATAGTGAAGCGACGATACAAGCGACGATGGGTGCGAAGGTGGAGCACAGAGCAAAGAGAGCTGTGAAGGAAGGGAGTGACAACACATAGTAACGCGAAGATTATTTGTTTGATTCTGTTGTCTTTCGTCATGTTCATTTGAGCCCACGTGATTTTCCGAAGGGCAAATTGCAACAGAAATTTGGTATACAAGATCACAGAGGCTAACAGTAGTTCCGGCAAGAATAATATAAGATGAGCTCTTAGAAGTAGTTGAGAAGTTCAAAGAAGTTGATAGAAGTTCAGATGAATTTATAGAATTTCAGAACAAAATAGTAGCTTCTGCTTATTGCGCAAGCGTCGAATTTGCGTTATGGTGAGCATACAGGTTAACATTTGCTTCTCAGTTTGCCAGATGAATGTGTCTGTGCCAAAATTTGTGTGATCGAGTTAGAAATAAAGGATTCATTTGCATGTAACAAAATTATAGGTATCAAGTTGTATCTTCCTGGTTATAAAAATGATAGAGAATACTTCACATGGAATTGAAAATATACTCTGATTTTTTATGACTTTTGCATTTTGTGTACTTGAAAAATAAGATATATTTGATGAAAGGAATATATTGAATACTTTTGTTGGCAATCATGATGATGGTTATTTATCCCAAAAATCTGCTGAGGCTATCGCAGTAATTCTCCGACCATGAGTTTTATAGCCAGTTTCATTGCAGTCTCATAAATTTAGGGTGTCGCATTAATTAATTGCATATTTCACAGTAACAGCTGTCACTGTGGAAGTGACAGGTAGCAGTTATACGAAAATACTATTTTATTTCACAATTGCCATAAGTATTATATCCAGTTGCTCAAATTCATTCGCAAACTTGACATAATCTGGTTGGGTTGTCGGAGAAAAAATAAACAGTCGAGAAAATATTTATTCTGGAATTCTACTGAGCTTGTCTTCTCGCAAGCTTTAAATTGATACCAAACTAGACAGTATTTGAAGAACTTGTATTGACAATCGTTTGAATACCATTTCCGACAATTTTACTAGAATAATTTTCACAGGACCCTTTTACTTACTTGTACAAAGCAACAAGTGAATATTGTGAAACCGACAAAATTCACCTATCGAGATGGAAATATCCGTTTTGAACATCCCTGAATCTATTTTGACTATTCTTGGAATTGCGGAGCCGCCATTCTCAAAACATTTCTATAAGTTTCTGGATCCTCTTCTTCCAGCCCTTGAAAAAGTTTTGAAGACGCTCCTAGATCTTCCCTTCTATGTATCCATGGCCTCACACACCATCGTCTCTGATTGTGGCCAATTTGGTGATGAAGCATTTCTACACAAAGCTCTTTCACACCCACTCTTAACAGCTGCCTAATAATTTTTGTTTTCACGTGCATCCACAGATGACATCCTGAAAACTACTAGCGAATTGGCGAGTAGCAGTCGTCAGTGTGACCGGCTTGCCAACCGCTACTTGCTAGTAAACTCTGACGAATAGCAGCCGTAATGGCACCGAGTTGCCCACCGCTGCTTGCTGGTGCTACTGCCAGCCGCTGGTCAGCAGCAGCTGGTAGGTAGTCTAGTGTGACCCACGCTCAAGATCTGTTATTCTAACTTTTCATCGGCTGACGATTTATGATAATTTTATAGAAGCAAATTGATAAAAGTATTATTGCAAATAAGTTTGTTGGGAATATATTCAGAATAACGATAGGAAGATAATTGTTCCTCATCACGCAGATAATCATACTATTTATACTCATTTGATCAAATTTTCTTCCTATTGTCTTCCTCAACGATCCCTGTTTATTTCAAATAACAATAATTAATTCATAGTTTCATTCTCATAAGTTTAATAAATAAGGAATATATGAATATTAATCACGTCTTCTACCCGATACGAATCTGACAGACAATTAAAATGCACTTGGTATAGTTAAATCATCAAATGAAAAGTCGGCATCGCAGTCAGTAATGAAGCTTATGTTCAATATTTTAGGTCAGAAATATGTTTTCCGAATGATAAAATATGGATAACAACTTTATCTGATGAATTTTGATGCGATAACTAGTTTTTCTCACTTTGAATTTTTTTCCGGTGAACTGAGACTATTTCTGAAAACCAGCAATGTATACTTAAGCCAATGTTCTCTCCTACTTCTGGATTCAAGTCAGAGCCATAGACTTCAGACAACTATTTTTAATTTTCAGTTCTGATAAGCGGGTTATTTTGTGGCAAAGACTGAAATAATGAATTTATATAGGAGCATGTATATTCTTGAAAATTTGAGATCAATTTATTCAAAATCCAAGCTTGGAGGCTGCTTCAATCAGTCAGTTATATCAGTGCCTTCATTCAATATTATTGTTAGCTACGATGAAATCATATAACTGTATTGCCACCAGCTTCCTAGCTATAGATATTGTTGAATTCTCATCAAAATTGATTCGCTTTCCGTCATGAAAGCTTAAAGGTCGTCGCACACTAGAACGCGGCGCGTCGGTCCGTGACGGAGAGCGATAATTCAAGCTAAAAGGCTACCGCGCTATTGTAACAAGGCTAATTCGTGATGTAAGAGACACACTTATTAATTGTCGAGTCAGTATTCCAAATTAGGTTATTTGTATTTGTATCAATAATAAACATAATATTTGCAACACTTTCAAGGTAAGATTGATATTGTCACGAATCAGCACTTGTTTAGTATATATATAGAGTAAGGTAGTGGAGTAAGGCAGTGGAGTTAAAGTGAAGAAGTAGAAGTCCAGAAGCATCAGAATGTAGGGGAATTAAGAGCTCCACCCGCACCTAGCCGACTAGTCGTAAGTTATAATATTTATACTTTGTTTATATATTCATTCGTCATTATTATCTTTGTTATTCATTCTTTAATATATTTATTTGTTATACAAATTTGGCATTCTTTATATTTGCAATAACCTTTACCCTCCATCCAGCAAGAACCCATTTATTCTTTGTTATATCCAATTTAGGGTGTAACACTATAGCGCAGCGCGCCGGAGAGCAAAAATTCCTCCCAATAGTTTCTCATGGAGCAGCGCGCACTTGACCGGGCCGGACCGCGCGAGAGCGCAGCGCAGTCTTCGAAATTCCCTGCTGAAAGTATATTACCGTCCAGCGCGCGGCTCTGCGCTCCGGCCTCGATAAGTGCGCGATAACATGCGGCCAAATATTTCCAATCGGAGTTGTCGAACACATCCGAAGCACGTTCGTGTATGTCATCAACAAGAAGAAATATTCAGAGACATCTGTACCTCATTGTTGATATAGTTTTATCATTGTAAAACATATGACATACTAAAAATGCGAGCCGAAGAAGAGAAGCTGGTAGACCTAGTTTCAAAATATTCAGTTTTATCTGATATGAGTGATCCAAATTATTTTAATCAAGAAATAAGAGATATTTGTTAAATTGAAATAAGCAGTGGTATGTAAATATTATTAAGTTGTGGAAATATAGAATTAATCAATAGTTTAGGTATTAATTTCTTCGTCCTTTTCATATCATTGAATTTAGCCAGGAATCCGAGCCCTCCGGTGAAAAATAATTCTGTTTGAATGCTTCTCTAATCAATATAGCTTCCGTAGTTGCATTGCCTCCCGCCCTTCGCAAATTTTGAATATTATTTGCATTGGTACTTTGCCCTGAAGTTTCTCCTCCAGATGGTTCTCCTGCTGATATTTCTCCCTTCAATAAGTTCTGAAGACAACAACTTGCCAAAATGACTTTGTCCACATTTTCTAGTTGAAGTTCCAATCGTTTCTGATATATTCGAAAGCGTTGAGTCAAAATTCCTCCTTACTCTGCCCCGATGATAATTGAATATTCTTTTTGGTTCATCTTCTTCCACTTGGGTACCAGGAGACAGTCGTAATATATGTCTATTCAAATGGAGTGCTTCGTCACCCACAATAACATGAGGTGCCATTTGGTTGGTTCCTACTGTCTATTCAATTCAGGCATCAGTTTTTCTAGAAATTCCAAAAATTTTTCATGGCTCACTCGAAAATATTGGAAAAATTTCATATCATCCGTCATTAAATCTTTGTATAAATTGTGATAATCGCATTCTGTGTCCTTTTTTTTACAAATGCCATGAGTCCATATCTTTTCACGTTCCCTTCTCTCCTTTCACCCAAGTTCTTCATAAATTGAACATAAAATGATTGCTTTTCCTCTGAGCTTTAGGATGTTTCTGAATAACTTTTCTTGTTGATTACATGCACGAACGTCCTTGTTTTGGTCATAATACAAACATGTATCATTTTTGATAGGTATACGTTCAATACATACTGTTTTCAATCTCTCCCAAATTTTTGAAGCTGTACTTGAACCTCTTACCAATGGTAATTATGATAGGTGTATTGTAATTTTTGAATCGGATTTGGTTTTATTGACGTTCCAATTCTCAATGACCCATTTGTGTAGCAACGGTTGGTTTTGGTATCAACTCTGGTACGTACCCTTCAAGTCTTATTTTTGATCATGAGAGCTTCTATTGGCATTGATCATGTATCATAGCTCTCCTCTGTCAACGGCTCTAACTTGAACGCAATTGAATTTGCCATGACTTACACTTTTTCTCACGTGTTTCTAAAACCGTGAGACAACTAATACATGAACTTTTTGCACTTGTTCTTTTTTATTGGTCACTTATATCTGCCGTCTGGGCCCATAACATGGAGACTGTGAATTCATCTGCACAAAGCACAAAGATATTTTTTAAAAAGAACTTCAGCGTATAATTTCAATAATAACATAATTGTTTTTTATCATAAATAATTACATTCTTGTAGGTACATGGATATATTGATTTCATTGATCTGAGAGCTTATTTGATTATACTTCCAACAGGGAACCATCAGTATCATCGGCACATCGGAGTCCACCTGCCAATGGAGAGAGGAACAAAAAGAAGATTTCATCGATGTTACCAAAGAAAAAACAGACAAATGAACAGAAATGTATTGCACTGAATGCACTGTTGCTTAGATATTGATTGTTCTACTATTTCAATGATATACAAAACGTTTGTTATTTGATTGTACGCCCTACTTTTTTTCTAATATTAATGTATATATATGAAAAATTGATTATATGATTTCTAAATACTAATGGGCCCATATATGTCCCAACGTTAATTACAGGTGGGATCCATATGCCCAATGTGCAGTGAGATGAATTCTGATACTTATCTATATTATTAAATGTAGCATATAAAGTTATATACTGTAATTTAGTTGACTACGGTAGTATAGTACGTCCCAACTTGAAACAGACCTGCTCCAAAAACGTATTATTGTTCCGAAACTAAAATAACCAATCAGAAAGCTCTCCATTGTGCCAGTGGCTTGCTCATCTGTTGATATTAAACACTCGTCACTCGTGTTTCTAGTCTTGCGCAACACGACATTTGAACTGGAAGATGTCAGGAGCTTGTGGGAAGAAAATTTTGCCAAAAATTGCGAAGTGGTCAAACAATTATGTGAAAAAGTTATACAAACTGGAAAATATTCCATGGAAACCGAGCATTTATTCGATAAATCCATCGTCGACTTCATTATCAATAGGGGAGAGTATCCAATAATGACAAAGTCGCTGAAACGACATACATACGTTTTCTAAATAACTAGTGGAGACATCTGTATTTCAGTAGTTCTATCATATTGTTCGTTGAAGACTAATGCGCCATGGCATTTTACAGAACTCAAAGAGTTCGTTTACAAGATTTATACCGGAGGTTATGTTTGCAAGAGGTGAAAAAGTTTTTGAGGTTCGCGGAGAAACTATGTTTGTCTGTGAATTACTAAGCATTTGAATAAAACACCAGTCATAAAATTTGACATTCAAGCTTCAAGTGATAGACAAATAAGTAAGTTTCTGTGCGAAAAAAAATGAAATCCGAGAGGAATCCTAGCGTTTAGAATGACATACTACCGTGGTTGCTAAAACGACATAATGTCTTTTCATATATCTTCACTCTTTTCTTTCATTTTTTCAACTTTACAGATGGAAATGGTAGACAAATATATCAGAAAAAGTAACAGACAATCCTGGAGCGAAACTGCTACGCAGAAGGCCATCATCGCTGTGAAAGAAAAAAAAAGAGGTGGTTGAAATATTCAAAAACTTACAATGTTCCTTAGGCGACCCTTAGACGCAGAGCACAGAATACAAATAAGAAAGTTAAAGAAAAACAAAACTCTTGGTGGATTTTCCTACACATCCGATGATAAAACAAGAGTTGAGTTAGTTCAGCACATCCAGCTACTCGAATCAAGACTCACAACAAAAGAAGTGAGAGTATCAGCCTACCAGTTGGCAGAGAAAGATAAAATATAGCATCGGCTCAACCGTCAAAATGAATCTGCAGGGAAAGAGTGGTTGAGAGGATTCCGCGCAAGGAATCCACAAATATCTTTAAGATAGCCTGAACCAACGCCTGCAGCACGAAATAGGGCATTCAATAAGCCACAGCTGGCTGAATTTTTTGATGTTTTAGATTCGGTCATAAAAAAATCTATTAATATTGACCAAATTTATAACACGGATGAGAGTGGTTTATCTTTTATACAGAAGCCTCCGAAAAGAGGCCACCATGTTTCGATCGTTTGTTGCATGAGTGCTGCTGGAAGCTATGTTCCTGCTGCAATAATAAATAGAAAAAATAGAAAGGTGGAACTGTTTGATAAAGCACCCCCAGAAAGCCTGAGTCTCTGTCAAAAATCTGGATGGATGACCTCAGAATTATTTCTGCAGTGGCTTAACCATTTTTATTATTATGCACACCCAACTCAAGAGAAAACGGTTCTTCTGTTGCTTGATGGTCATGTCCTTACAAGCTGTATCGTTTTGTCAGAAAAACAATATCGTTCTTGTATGTTTTCCCGCACACTGTACTCACAGGATGCAACCGCTCGATGTTCGCTTTTTTGGCCCCCTCAAAACCAACTACAATAAAGTTTGTACCACTTGGTTGAGAAACCATCTTGGACGTAGGATTACGGTTCACCAAGCTAAGGTCTGCAACTGTCGAAAACGCATTAAGTGGATTTTTACACAGGAATCAATCCATTTGATCCTGAAGTTTTTCCTGATCATCTGTTTGTACCTGCTGAAACAACTAATATTGGAATTGAAGATACGTACCAAGAACAAGAAGAGAATATGCCTTTCAAGGAGACTCAAGTCGAAAATAGTTCTTTAGAAGAAAGAAGTCAAGCGGAAGTTACTCTTCAAGATACTGAAAAAGTGTCTTTTTTGGATATATCTCCTCCTCCAAAAATATCAACCCAAGTAAAACGCAGAAAGCAAAACAAGGGGCACACAATTTTGACTTCTTCTTCAAATCTCGAAGAATTGAAGACCATATGGTTAATAGTATTAGGATTTAAGTAGATAAATATCATTTCTAAGAAATTCCTTTTTCTATAATTACTTTCATGTTCTGAGATTGAGACATTGTCAAAGTCGAAACGATGGCTAAGATTTATACTGTGATTGGATAAAGCAGTTTTTTGATCATCTAATTTTTTACAATCTTCCATATGTTCAACTACTTTCTACACCCCCAGATAATGACCATCCCATAGCTGAAATATGTGAGAAGAATACTACTAAGGCACTACAGAAAATGTTAGAAAGCAACACTGCAGTTTATTCGTCTAAGTTAACAAATGTGTACTCTCGTTTGGGAGGAGCGTACAAGACTAGAGAAACTATAACCAATAAGATACGGTCACACATATCAATATTTCCTATATATGCCACCATACGAGAAGTAGAAAATCCCTCAAACAGGAAAAGGATCTATCATGGTTTCATTCTAAAAGACTACAGAAACTATAACCAATAAGATACGGTCACACATATCAATATTTCCTATATATGCCACCATACGAGAAGTAGAAAATCCCTCAAACAGGAAAAGGTTCTATCATGGTTTCATTCTAAAAGGCCATCATGCAAGAAATCCCACTGATAAAATATCCATTTTGACCGTTGAATTTATAAGAAGGAGATCTTCTGCCTATACTCTTGTAAGTAGGTTGACCAATTACTTATTGTATGAAGGAGATGAATTTTTTGTACTAATAAGACAGAACTCAATTTTAAATGAAGACACTACATACTGTACGTTTTCAATAATGGCTGCATTTTCACCAATAAACCTGCTTGGGTTCGTGACCATTGAGAATCCTAAAGTGAAGCAAGATCAAGACATGAACCAACTTTTAGAAAAATTTATCGATGAAAACGGTCAATGGATAGTTGAAAGATTTACAGAGGGTGTGGTCTTCTCTCAGATTGGGAACTCAAGGGATGAGGGATACTTTGCACAACTGCGCAAACTGTTTTTGGTCTTTTTGGAATGGAGAAGAGAGAAAGCCACTGCTAGCTGGGGTATAAAGGGGTTGTGTGACAAGGTTAATGAAAATTTGGTTGACAACCCATTTAGCATGCATTTTCATAACACACTCCTTATTCTTCTGTCAATCTATGCAGAAAGATATAAAGATAAGTAGACACTTTGATGTATGTATGTTGTATAATGATTCTTTATCATTTTTTGAATCATATCGCGGACCTAAAGCAGCAAAATGGTTTATTGATAGATTGAAAAATGTTGTAAAAATAGTTGAGACATTCTATGAGAATGAGATTCCTCTCAAAATGAGTAATGAGAATTGGACAGATTTCGAAGATGCAACATTTTGTCATATTTGTGAGGAGAAGTTTATCGAATCGCAAGAAAAAGTTAGAGATCACTGTCACCTCACAGGTATTTTATTTTTTGATCAATAAAATATAAAAAAAAATCTTACACTTTTTCAAACAACTTTAGGTTTGTATAGAGGTGCGGCCCATGCAAGGTGCGACTTGAATTATTAACTACCAAAATATATCCCAACTTTCTTCCACAATTTGAGTGGATATGATAGCCATTTAATAGTAAAAGAATTCGGAGTTGATGAAGAGCAAATATCAATAGTTCCAAATAATAGTGAAAAGTATATTTCATTCTCATTAGCAGTTGGGAAAATGCCGATTCGTTTCTTAGATTCTTTGCAGTAAGTTAACTTTTTATAAATATCAAATAATCCATTAGAAAAAAAAAAAAAGCTTCCTCAGTTAGATCTTTTTTTTTATGCTTGTAGATTTATGAATAGTTCACTAGGAAAGCTAGTCACATATTTAGACAAAGAAGACTTCAAAATGATGAATAAGTACTATCCAAATAAAGTCAAAAACGATTTATTATTGAGAAAAGGTGTTTTCCCATATGATTATATGAACTCGTGGGATCGAATGGAAGAAACAGTATTACCTCCAAAGGAGCTTTTTTTCAAGAGCTTTATGTGACGAATATATCAAAATATAGTTTGATTGGTTATGTATTAGGAGTGGATTCAGAATATCCAAGACATTTACATGATCTCCATGAAGATTTTCCATTATGTTGTGAGCATGAGAAACCTAAGAACTCCAATATAACGAAATTAATGACAACTCTTAATAATAAAGTAAAATATATTATTCATTATCAAAATTTGCAACAAGCTCTAACATTTGGTATGAAATTAACAAAAATACATAGAGCTATCAGATTCAATCAATCATTGTGGTTAAAACGCTATATTGATTTAAATACAGAGTTTAGAAAGAACGCCAAAAATAATTTTGGAAGCGATCGATTTAAATTGAATACTAATGCAATTTTTGGCAAAAGTATGGAGAATATTCGGAATCAAAGAGATATAAAACTCGAAACACAATGGGATGGACGTTATGGGGCTCTAAAAATGGTGATAAAACCAAATTTGAAAAAAAATTATTCCTTTTTCTGAAAATTATCTATGAAATTTAATAGGTTATCGATAAAATTTAACAGACCTATTTATATTGGCATGGTAATTCTTGATTTGATTAAGGTACTCATGTATGATTTCCACTATAATTACGTACATGAAAAATTTCAAAAACCTAAACTATTATATCAAGATACTGACTCTTTAATTTATCGCTTCACCGGAAATCCATATAAAATTATAAGAGAAGATCTGCACCGATCTGATACTTTAAACTATTCCAAAGATAATCACTATGGAATACCTCAGACAAATGCAAAAATTGTTGGATTGTTTAAGGATGAAAATGGTGGAAAAATTATGACCTAATTTGCAGGGCTTAGATCCAAAATGTATTCAGATAGACTGGGAAACAACGAATTATTTTCTAAAGCAAAAGGAATATCCACTACAGTTACTAGATCATTGACTATAGATGATTATATGAATGCATTATTCCAGAATAAAGAATTATATCGCACACAAAACAATATCATATCAAAAAATCATAACATTTTTCCAGTTGAAATTAATAAACTCACTTTAAATGCAGATGATGATAAGCGATACTTATTTGCAGGGAACACAGATACATCACCTTGGGGGCACTATTCTATTTGTGAAGAAAACAATAGTCAGGAGTGTAATAATATTATTGTAATAGATAAATTTTTTTTTTAAATGTAATATATGAGAGAAAAATTTACAATAGTAATTAGATGCTCACACTATAAAACATTGTCTATATGTATCCATTAATTATGTGAAGAATCAAACCCAAACCATTTTACATATACTTGTGAACCTTTTTTCTTCAAAACTTTTTCAACTAAATAAATATTTGGATGTTTAGTTTTTTGGAGTTCTTCTTTATAAAATCCACCTGCGATTGATTTATCTTGATAATCTTCCAACCTGTATGTTATTAGGTTTGTTAAATTTATTTTTGAAATGGTAAAAATTTCAGTTGACTAGTTGGGTGTGTAACCTTTTTCAAAAACATTTGGATACTCTAACAGAATCACCAACCATCAATTTACCTCGACCTCTTATTTTTATATTATTATAAACTGTATCCAATAAATACTTCTTATTTTTATTATTAACAATATTTGGAGTCATTTTTATTGTGCTATGTTTTGTGTTATTATAAGAGTTGATTAATTTCGGTAGATTATCTATCCATCTGTGTGAACCACGATAGCTAAATACACGATACATATTATTCTTCAAAGTTCGATTGAATCTCTCGACAACACTTGCTTTTAAATTACTATATGTTGAATAATGATTGATATTATAACTTTGCATCATTTTCTCAAACTTTTTATCATAAAATTCTTTTCCATGATCTGTTTGTAGATTTAAAGGTCGCCTATTTTGTTGAAGAATATTTTCAAAAGCATTTACTATTGCATCAGCAGATTTTGTTCTGATAGGTTTAGCCCAAGCGTATTTAGAGAAAACATCAATCACTGTCAACATATATTTATTACCACTATTTTCTCTTACATAAGGAATCATTTCCACTAAATCAGCTTTGCCACAAATCATCAATATCTCGAGTTATAACTCGACGTCTAACATAATTCCTTCGGGCTGGTTTATGTAGTTCATTCAGTATAGTTTTTTTTTGACATTTTTGTGTAGTTCAATTCTTAGAGACAATTTTCTAGTTCATAATTCCATATAACTTGATATGACTACCTGCAGGTATTTCATCAAAAGAAAGAATAATACCTCCAATACACAATTCTATGAAATCTTCAATTTTATATGACTTATGAAATGAATTAAGCATCTCATATTCATCACATTGCTTTCATAATAACATCTATCTCCATTTTACTCATCCCCATTTTTTATACATCAAAAAAATTTTAATAATTCTTTTTACTTTGGTGAAAATCTTCTTTTTGAATTAGTTTCATAGCTTCAACTTAATGCTCTTTAGAATCTTCATATATTTTGTTTGAAGACTCTTTCGAGTCAATCCTTTGTAGTTTCTTCAAATTTTCACGTAGTTTATCCAAAGCCCCTAATTGTTGTTTCTGTTTAAAATTGGATGAATTATCTTTCATTAAATCACTTTCATCTTTGCCAATTGTTCTATTATTCCTATACACTTCTTCCTCAATTTTATCTTTTACTACATCTTTTAATTCATTTATTTTATGTTGTATCACTATGATTTTATTGTTGATAGTTTTTTCTACGTCTTTAACACGCTCATCGAAATATTCCTTCGTTATAATATCACTCGAATAATGTATTTTCCCAATATTTGAAAATTGTCTTCCATTTAAATCTATATTTCCATAAATATCATACCTTAATATTGAATTATTCGACTGATTTCTTTTTCTCTTTGAAAATCGTCTACCAAATTTATCTACCGACATATTAATAGTTCTCAATCTCTCTAAGTTAAAATAAAAGCTTCTACTCTTGACAGCAGATATAATAATGTTCATTTTTGAAGTGAATTCATTCTATTATATTACATTCTCTCAATTCTTCAAGTATTGACATAGTTTTATTATCATGATTTGTGTGTCCACTCTGTTTGAATGCTAATAATAACTGCAATCTATTAACCAATTCGTTTGGATTATCCCAGTAGACATACTCGCGTTTATAATTGGAGAATTTCATGTTGAATGGTAAAACTCCAAAACCTATAGGTGAATATTTTTTGGTTTGCACTTTTTTTCTTGTTGAAGCTCGAAAACCTTTTCTCTCACTTAAAAATAGCTTAATTATTTTGAAATATTTTAGATCAGTGGATCTTTTCAACATATTATTTGATTGCTCATGTGCTTGTGTATGATTTAAGATTCTTAAATTTTCGTTTACATCTTCCGCAGTATAATGTTCAGGATTTTTCATTAATATGAGTTCATAAAGTCTTTTTGTTGCATTATATTCTTGATCATCAATTATTATATCATTTTTATCTATTTCTATCTCTTTTTTACCCAATATAAATTTATCACGATCTTCTATATATTTTATTGCATAAATAGTATCCAAATCCTTATCTTTATTCAAAAATTTCAGAACATATTCACTAGCTAAGTCTCCGAATTTTAGCTTTAGGGATTCCATTTCGGTTTGCCCTTGAGGAGTATTCAAAATACCTCTAGCAACTGAAGTTGGTGACATTTGAGGTGTGCTTTCAAATACTTCCTCATTGTCACTGCTTTCATTCACTTCCACTTTAGCAGAACTTGTTGATGTATTAGATTCTAATTTTGGAATTGGATGCTGTTTCAATTTTTGTTTATGTATCCTTATTTTTTTTTTGAATTTGACGGTATTTTTTTTGTATTAGTGTTTTCACTATCTATTTCATATTTTGTATTATTCACTAACTCTTGAAGTGGTTGTGTTATAGGTTTTAATGTTTCTTGTAACATAATATCACTATTCATTTTATTATGTTTCAATGAATTGAACTTTTGTTTAAGCACTTTACTCACTTTAATTATTTCGTGGAGCGTTGTTTTATTATCCATTATAGTAAACTCCTAGATGGATTTGAGATTAAGAAATGTATCCAATTCTTTGCGATATCGATTTTCTTGCTTACTATCCTTATCTATAACTGCAAGTCCATATTTACTATCCCAACATTTCATACAGAATTCCTCAAATTTATTAAATGTCATATCACTATTTACATGATCGTCATATATATGATGTAAATTGGTTTCATCTTGTTTAAATATGATGATAAAATTTGCATTATCCCTAATCAAATGTTTTGGTATTTTTGCATATGATTGTGAAAGATAAAAACAATCAATCTCATTATGTCTACCCATACTAAAATAATCACGCATACAATCTTGTTTATCACATGCAATATCATCAAAAACAATTATTGAATAGGATCGCGCTTCATTTGGTTATAAAATTTCAGTATTCACATTATAGGAGAAATATTTCATACCCGTTACTCTAGAAACACATTTTTCTAGAAATTCATATTTTGGTTGTTGTGAAGACTTAGAGTATACATGAATATTTTTGAATTTCAATCCATTTGGATGTGTAAGTAGACTTAGAATAATATTAGTCTTTCAACAATTACTAGGAGCCACAATAATACTTCTTATACTATTAGGTAAAAGTTTGCTATGTTTTTTCAAGTGAGAATTAGTTTGTATAACATCAAAATTGTGAACTGGAAGACGCTCTTTTTGCTTAATGAATTCCATGATTACTACTAATCTTTTATATAAAAGCTGTTGTATATATACAAATAAGCTCAGTACCAAAAAATAATTCAATGTTAACATATCACAGAGCTGGTGAAGGCTTACTCAATAAGGCAATTAACTCTTTACCTATAGAATTGCACATACCAGGTTATCAGTTTTGTGGTCCTGGAACTAAATTAGATAAGAGATTGAAAAGAGGTGATACGGGTATAAATCCATTGGATGCTGCATGTCGTGAACACGATATTTCATATTCCCAAAGCAATAATTTGAAAGATAGGCATAAAGCTGATAAAATATTAGAAGAAAGAGCGTGGAATAGAGTAAAATCGAAAAATTCAAGTTTTGGTGAACGAGTTGCTGCTTGGACAATAACAAACTCTATGAAAGCAAAACAAAAACTTGGTATGGGTATAAAAAAAAGACGAAAAAATCAAAGAATCAGCGAGTACTGAAAACACCAAAAAAATATGGTGTAGCAGCACTAATTCCATTAATTGGAAAGGCTTCAATTGCTGGTGCTGCAAGTGGTGCTGCTTCATATGGTGTAAAAAAAGCCCTATGTAGTGGTTTATATTTAAAACCTCATGAGCATGGTGCGGAAATTAAAAAAAAAACGAAAAAATCAAAGAAAGGAAATTGCCAAGAAGGCCATTAAACACTGATGATATAATCAAATTTGCTCGTGCTCATAAAATAAAATCTTTCCGTGGTGTATATATGCGTGATACATTACCTTAAAAACCATTAAAAAATGAGTTGGCAGTTATTAATCTCGATTCCATTGCAAGAGCTGGTACACATTGGGTCCCATATATAAAAAAAAGATGAAAACGTTGAGTATTTTGATAGTTTTGGAAATTTTGCTCCACCAATAGAGTTAATTGAATATTTTGGAAACAAGGTTAACATCACCTTCAATTATAAGCGCTATCAAAAATTTAATTCTTTCAATTGTGGTCATTTGTGTTTGAACTTCCTTATAAAATCCACAAAATAATCGTTAAATACATCAGTATAGAAATGGAGTCGATAACAATTACACTTAGTGGAAATACGTCTACACTAAGTGCAGACTTCTTTCCGCCAATTGATTTGAGATGCAGTGATTATGTAATTGGATTGATCAACTTTGAATCATATCATTCAATACCAAATATTGATACAACAAATAATAAATTTTATTATAAAACCATTTCAAGTACAAATACAGATTTTCAAGTAATATCTATTCCAGTTGGGTCATATGAAATTGAGAATATTAACAATATATTGAAAAAAGAATTAGGAGATCCAAATTATGATTACGATTTCGAGGAGAAACTTTATACTAATAGAATAGAGAGAAAAAAAAATGTTGCACGTAATTTCATAAGTTTAAAACCGAATAATAACACTTTAAAATGTGAGCTTAGGAGTACTGTTGATATTGATTTCACAAAAGATGATTCAATTGGATCTTTATCGGGGTTTAAAAAGCGAATATTGGAAAGAAATATAGTTCATGAAAGTGATCTACCTGTCAACATAGTTAAGGTGAATGCTATATTAATTGAATGTAATATTGTGACTGGATTATATAAGAATGGATTACCCATGCATATTTTACATGAGTTCTATCCAACAGTAGAGCCTGGGTATAAAATCAATGAGGTTTCTTCAAATGTGATTCATTTACCAGTGAACACTTAAACCATAAACAATATAACTGTAAATACTGTTGATCAAGAAAGAAAACAAATGAATTTTCGTGGTGAAACAATAACTATTGGATTACATTTGAAAAAAATTTATAAATGGGTATTAGTTATAAAAGAATGCAAACAACAACGAAAAGAATCAGTTCACCATCAACTATAAAAGTGTTAACAAGAGAAAATAAAAATTTCCTGAGATCACTCGGTTTAAAACTAAAAAGAGATCAAAAACAAAAACAATGAATAATATTTTAGATATTACATCTGGTATTGCATCCAATAATGCAATAACACGTGTTGAGATACATAATCATCAACCTATTATTGCATCAGCATTTAATAATTGCGATGAAAAAAGAATTCAAATCCAACAGCAAGATATCTATACGTTGCCTAGTCAAAGTCTTCTTTATATTGAACGTAAACTATTGAAAGAAGATGGTAGTAAGCCTCCTGTGGATGAAAAAACAACAAATAATGGAATTGCATTTTTATTTGATGAAATTAAATATTCAATAAATAGTTTTGAAGTTGATAAGACGAAAAATATTGGAATTAGCTCAACTTTGAAAGCATATGCTTCATTAGATGAATTTGAGAGTGATAATCTTGAAAATGCTGGTTGGGGACTCAATATAAATATTCTAGATGAAAATGGTTATTTGAATATATTTGTTCCACTGAAAATGTTGCTTGGATTTTGTGAAGATAATAATGAAATATTGGTGAATGTTAGACAAGAATTGGTGTTGATCAGAGCCAGAAATGATAATAATGCATATATTTGTACAGAAAATTTAAAATTTATTCTGAACAAAATTCAGTGGCGTGTTCCTCATATATATGTTAATGACGAATATAGATTGAGATTATTGGAAATTGTCAACTCAAATCATTCCTTGAAATGTTCATTCCGTTCTTGGGATTTATATGAATATCCAATTCTTCCTTCAGCAAAGAAGCAAATTTGATCAATTAAATCATCAACTCAATTGGAAAAACCAAGATTTGTTATCGTTGCTTTCCAAACAAATCGAAAAAACTTTGAAGATAAAAATAGTAGACATTTTGAAAGTTGCAATTTAGCGAATATTGAGTTATATTTAAACTCAATTTTTTATCCATATGACAATTTAAATCTAGATTTCAAAAATAATCACTATGCACTTCTTTATGATATGTACACAAAATTTCCCAAGGTCTACTATGATTTTCATGATACATATATTGGTCCTATTCTAAATAAAACAGATTTCGAAACATTTGCACCGATAACAGTACTAGATTGTTCCAATCAAAACGAAGCAGTAAAAAATAGTCCAGTTGATATACGTCTGGAGTTCGAATCAAATGATATATTTCCCGAGAATACGAGTGTTCATTGTCTTATCATACATGATCGCATTATCGAATATAATCCACTCACTAGTGCTGTTGGAGCTTAAGTATAAATTGAACTGCGAAAGAGCTAACTGAAATATGGAATTAATTGTTGATATACAAGGCCTCAATGCCAGAGATTATATAATAGTGGCAAAAGAAATTGCAATTCTCACAAGAGATGGCAACAAATTGGAACATTTTTTCTTCAAAGAACCATTTCCTTGGAATAAGTTGGAACATAAATATAGAAAACAAGCAGGATGGTTGTATAATAATCACCATGGTTTAAAATGGAGTGATGGATACATACAATATAATGAAATTCCAAATTTGATTCTACCAATATTACAAGGTGCATCAACAATATATGTCGACCCCCCTCCACCTCTAACGTCTTACTGTATATATATATAATTCCATATAAACTTAGTCTTTTCAACATTGTAATAATTTCATCACTCTAAATAATAGTAAACTACAGATTGAGGTATATATTTTGAAAATGTCAAATAATAGTGAAATAGTCTGTTTGAAAATAATAGCATATGATTTGCTAAACATAAAATATCATTGTGATCTAATAAAAGAAGAAGATATTGGAAGCTATAGGAACATAATTGAATCAACTTCAAGCAAATATGGTTATAATGATAATTTACTTCTCAAATTAATTGGAAAGCTGGCTCCAATAGCATATATTTGCAAAAAAATAAGAAAGGAGAAATTTGATTTAATATTGGAGTCATTCAGTGGAATGAATTTATTGCAAATTTGGGGAAGACTACCGCTAGAGTATAAATTACATCCTAAAGTTATATTGAGATTACCATGTGTGGAGCATACGAATCTACCGATCCATCATATCCATGTTGATGGACCACCACCTAACATTGAAAACTGTCAGTCTTGTAAGACCGAATTTGAAATGTATCATCAAAAATATTCCTATAAATAAGAGAAAAAAAAAAGAATAACTTATAGAGATATTTATTCATCCAATGATTTTTTTTTGTCAACAAAATATTTATATTTGTACATATACATCTTATTTTCTATAATCATAAATATAATTTATTATTATCCATCGTTCTGATTGTTTAGCCAATTTTTTTTGAGTAGTAATAATTTCAATTGACGCTAAAATTACATTTTGATAAATTTATATTATTTCTTTCATTGCTAAATTATAAACATTATTTGTTTCATCAATTATATTTTTAATATTTGTGTGAATATCACCATCACAAGAGGATGCTTGTCGCATTACACTCAAATAATAATCCAAGAAATTTAATGATTCTAAATAATTGATGATGTCATCTAAGTGATTAGTATTTTTAAATATATTGTAAATAGATGTATCACTTAAATAAATTTGATTATTTTGTGATTCAGTTATCCTAATTTTATCATTTTCCATAACATCAAATAATAATTTATGATTTGAAATCGAATATGATTCAACAACTGAAAGCACTCTCATAAATCCTATAATAATATTATAGCACCTAAGAAATCCATACCACTCAAGTCGTTTAAAATCGATAAACTTTTCAATTCTACTATTGTATATTCTAATAATAGTTTCTAAATTGTCTGTTGGATCAAATCCAATATGTATCCAAATATTCTTATTTAGCAAAAATCTATGTTCCATAATCAATTTATATTTGACGAAATCTCTAGAGAGTGCTTATTCTGCATTATTCTCAAGGAGAGGAACTTCATTTAATATTTCTTTATTCTTATTCATATTACTTTTTCTTTTTGTTTTTGTTGCCAATGCATCATTTTGATTGATTTGCTTGCAAGAGGGTTTTGTATGAAGTGGATATTTTCTTTTCTTCATATTGTTGTCAGTATTTTCATTCACTTGCTGTAAATGAATATTTTTTAAAAATTTTTCTTGAAAAATTAATTGAAATTACTTACCAAATTGTGTCATTCATAGATAAAAGTTTTTCTCCTTGGGAGATATAATAATAGAAAACTGAATAGTTTGTATCACTTGGAGTTTCAAACTCATACTTAATTCAGTATGTAAAAATTTTTCTACATATACAAATAGGACATTGATAACCCCAAACATGGGATCACAAGTGATGCAAGTCCGCTTATCAAAAATAAATTATTGAATCTGCAAATTTATAATCAAGAAACTGGAAAAATTCATGTACACAATTATTATGAATTTATTAGTAGTTCGTCTAGTGGACAAAAGATAGCGCCACATACAAAAAAGAAATCTTTGCATTGACCGTTAGTTATTCTGTTGGATGATAGATGGCACCACTCATCACACATCACAAGAGATGACGTTAGTGGTAGAATGTGTGAATAGCGTTATTATTGTCACTCATGATACAGAGATCTATCTCATCAATTAGTAGTTCATCTAGTGAACAATAGATGGTGCCACACGCAAAAAAAAGTCTTTTCCATTTAACGCTAGTTAGTTTGTTGGATGGTAGGTGGCACCATTCATCACACACACACACACACACATCCCAAGAGATGGCGTTAGGGGTAGAATGTGTGGCGCCACTCACCACTGCTCAAGGGATGGCGCCACTGGTAAATGTTCTGATAACGTCACCGCTGTTCAGATAACGTCACTGCTCGCGTTATCTTTGAAATCTTAGATCGTTATCCGGTCCAGAATCGGCCTTGTATATCTACAGAGCGGTTCATACGCTTGCTTAAAAACTTACTCAAGACTTGCCTCTGGCATGAGGAGTTGGCTGGTATTTTGTGTAAATGTGAAGCTACAATGAATTCAAGGCCAATTACTTATCAAGCTGAAGGTGATGCAGAGTTTCAACCACTGACGCCAGCCATGTTTCTACAGGAAATAGTAGAGCATGGTGTTCCAGATTTGGATGCTGTTGATACAAAGAGTTTAACGGAACGGATTCGTTATCGACAGAAATTACTGAGAGATTTGAAACAACGATTTTAAAGTGAATACTTAGGACAGCTCATTCAGCGAGTCGGAAAAACCAACGATACGCGAAAGATACAGAAGAACGAAATAGTATTAATAGGTAGCGACCATCTGAGAATAATAGATTGGCCTCTTGGCCGAGTGTTGGAAATTATACAAGGATCAGATGGAATTGGAAGAGTATTGAGATCACGAACACAAAAGGGTGATATTATTTGACCCATTCAGAGAGTCTATCCTCTGGAAATTACTCCAGGAGATATAGACTTTTTTGAAGAAGAAACGAAAAGTGAAGACAGTTACCAACCAACTTCCATCATGTACGCGATCCGGAATGGAGATACAGAAACCAAGACGATATGATGAATAATGTCAAATAACTTATTGTATTAGTTAAGATGAAGTCAACTCAAAGTGGGAGGATGTTGGGAACTGAATAAAAAATAATTGAGTTGGCTATATGTTTGTTCTGAGTTTAAAAAGAAAAGTTGGAGTTTTTTAATTAATGGAAAAGGTTTCTGTCTATTTAAAAAGAAACAAGAGTTATTTGTTGTAATCTTATTATCATATTAGGTACAAATTATCCATCACACCAATGTTTCACATATAACTATAATTTTCCACATCATTTCACAGGTGATTTGGGCTACCCATCTCGTCCTTGGCTCTTAACACCCTTAGCAAATGTGCAACCAAATACGCCAGAGGCGGCTCACAACGAAAGACATATAAGTACACGTTCCATTATTGAAAGGTGCAATGTAGTATTGCAAATGCGTTTTCGGTGTCTACTAAAACATAGAGTTCTTCATTATTCACTAGAAATTGCATCAAAAATAATAAACACATGTGCGGTACTGCATAACATGTGTATATGTAATATTGTGCCTGATCCCGATATTAATGATGATTAGGATGTAGGAATGTACAATAACAATATAGACTTAAATGCGGATGTGAATATCAATGTCCGAAGAATTAACGTTGACCTGGCAGTGGATAGAGCAGTTCAAAGAAGTGTAATAAGAAATTACTTTACTTATTATAAAAATATTAATAATGGTTTTGTTAAATTATTTTATCAAATCAAACTGGAATTAAATCAAATTGAATTGAACATAGAAATTAAATTACATTGAACATAGAGATATACTTGAAATATATAATAACGTGATAAACTAGTTATTGTGTTCAAGATGCTCAGCAATTTTTTGTAAAGAATATGCTATTTTTACTTTCCATTCCACATCTCTCTTCTTTAACCCAAGTTTTTCGTCATAATACTGCTTTTTTAAATGCAACTTTCTTTAATAGTATTTTTCTTTCGAATTGTAAGTTTTTTCTGATATATTGGCTGAATTGTTTGTTTCTTTCAGTGAATTTTCCAGTCTTTCTGAGGCTACACGTCTTTTATTTTTTGGTCTATTATTTTTTATACTTGGAGCTTGACTTGGAGTCTTCGTGAATGTCTCTGCCATTTCATTTGATGAACCTTGTACTTCTATGTCTATATGTTTTTCACTTTTTACATAGTCACGCGTAACCATAGGAGTCTCTAAAATTTCATCCATTTGGATAATTGGATTGGTTGATTGTGATAAATTTTCATGCAAAATTTATGTCCACGTCCATATCATCAATATTAAAAGTATTCTCATTTTATACGGAATGCACATATGATTCTTTAGAATTCTGATGACCTTCTGAAGATGTTTTCCCAACAATTCGTAATATTTTCTCCTCAGTATCTGTAAAAATTTGTTTAGAATATTCCCCACCACCAGTTTCATTTATATTCCTCGTTGCTTCAGATTTTTTATACTTTGTTCGGGATCTCATATCTTGCCACGTTTCTTTCCATTCTTTCCATGTCTTATTAGCCCCATTGCAACTATTCAAAATTTGGGATATTTCTGACCAAAGATTTTTTGCATCTGAATACGGGTCTAGTGCACACACTGTACTGCTTTATGCATACACTTACCAGGGAGTTTGATGTACCAATCGATTTATCATACAATATGTTCCCGTTTAAAACTACTCCTTGGAACACTTTCGACGCACAACTACGAAACTTGGAAAGTACAAATCGAAGCCGTTTTAGTGAAGAATGACATATGGATTTACGTCAGCGGAGATCAACCCAAACCTGAGGTACTAGAAAATGGAGCCGCACAAGAAATAGCAGCCTGGCTGTCGGCGAATCGAAAGGTGAAATTCGACCTGATTTTGGCAATCAACCCGTCGGAACTCAGCCAGGTACGTGGGTGCACAACATCAAGAGTGATTTGGCTGAAACTGGAAGCCGCATACGCATCAGAGGGTCCTGCACGGAAGGCGACATTGCTAAAACGCTTGACACAGAGTAAAATGATGGACGAAGAAGACGTAAGGGAGTATCTTTCCAATTTCTTCGATATTGTTGACAAATTGAATAATATGGATATTACCGTTAACGATGATTTATTGGCAATTATGATCTTATCTACTCTTCCAGATTCTTTTGAGAACTTAAGATGCGCCTTTAAAGCTCGTGAGAATCTTCCTGACATCAAAACTTTGAGAGTCAAAATCGTTGAAGGATACGATGCAAGAATTCGTAAGACAAACGACGGATCATGCCGTGCATTATTCATCAAAAACAATGGTGGCACTAAAAGAGACAAGAATAATCGAAAGAACTTCTCCAACAAACAGAATCCAAACAAGATCGAAAAATCGTCAAATCAAACCGTCACGTACAACTGCAACTATTGCGAAAAACAAGGACACAAGGCCGCTGATTGTTTCAAAAGGAAGAGGAAAGAAAAGAGCAAATGGGAATGCTATGACATATTTCGCAGATCCAGGGATCCGATATGCCTCCAATAAAAGATGGTGCCTAGACAGCGGATGTACCACGCATCTATGCAAGGACGACGCTTTGATGAAAAATCTCCGTCAAACTCAATCTGGTTTAAAACTTGCTACGAATACGACCTCAAATGTCACTGCCAAAAGTGATGTCACTATATCGACTTGGAATGGCAATGAGAATAGATGTGTCAACCTTCGTGATACCCTCAATGTTCCTGATTTGCGAACTAACCTTATTTCGGTCTCCAAAATTGTCGATAAGGGCGATCAAGACCTATTCATCAAGAAACAGGCTCTCTAACAAGATAACCAAGGAGAAATTAGGCTCATCGCTGACAGAGTTGGCGACCCTTTCTATCTGCGAGAGATGCAACAACAGGACTGCAAGTTTTCAAGCTCAGGATTGGGAGATGTAAATAAATGGCATCAGAAACTTGGACATCTGAATGCTCGCGACTTATCAACCATGTTCAAGAAGAGGTTGATACCCAATCTGAACTGCGAACTAGAAGCATGCAGGACGTGCCACACCGGCAAGTTCGCCAGCGCTCTGTTCCAGAGTCGAACAGATCGTGCTAAAGGATTACTGGACATTATACATAGTGACGTATGTGAACCCATAAGGACGAGGTCGAAAGATGGAGCACATTTGTTACTTTCATTGATGACCACAGTCGCTGGTGCACGATTCATTTTATTTCAGATAAAAGTGAGGTGGCATCCAAATTTGACCTACGCTGAGACACAAACGGGTCGAAAAATCAAGGCCTTACAATCCGACAATGGGACTGAGTATTGCAACAGTAAGATGGATGAAATTTTGAAAAGTTCTAGGATTCAACGTAGTCTTTTCACGGTTTATACTCCACAGTAGAAAGGAGTAGCTGAAAGGAAGAACCGAACCTTGGTAGAAGCTGCCAAATGTATGACGTTGAAGTCTGGACCTCCTCCCTCTTTCTGGGCCGAAGCTATAGCAACTGCCAATCACATTCGCAATCATTGCATAACCAAGAGCTTGGAAGAGAATATTCCTTATATGTTGTGGACAGGCAGAGCTCCACGTCTGAATTATCTTCAGTCGTTTGGTTGTGAGGCATTTGTATTGGATCAAGTAGTGGGCAAAATAAAATTTGACAATAGAGCACTTGAATGGATTTTTGTAGGCTATCCTCACACGTCCAAAGGCTCCAGAATCTGGGTTCCCTCAGAGAACAAGATTCGTGTATCAAGAGATGTCAAGTTCCTAGACAAACATCAAGATTGGCAATGCTACGAAGACATCATCTTCGAGGAAACGAAGAATGGGCATAACTTCCTGGAGAACTTCAATCCGACAAAACATTTGGTTGTCGAGTCGGATCTGCACAAGGAAGATGCAGAGACGAGATTCGAAAACAGCCCTTCGAGTGAGGTCAAGATGGAAGAGGATACTGGAAAAAGAGACTGCGGAAGACCAAAAGAGCGTATGCGTCACTTCACGTAGTACCACCGAGCTTAAACGTGCCTCGGGAAGGCCGGCAAAGGTCATGATCGGACAACGAAGACGTCCAAGAAAGCTACACAGGCAAGTTTCAATCGACACGCAAGACAATAACACAGATGAACAAGATGGTGATTATCAAGACGTAAATTCCGTCATGAATGCCTCCGAAGTTCCATTTTCTCAAGCGATTTTGGGAAATGATAAACTGGAATGGGAAGATGCAATTTATGTTGGAATGCGAAGTTTAATTGCAAATGATACTTGGAAAATCGTCAGTCGACCCAAGGACGCCAAGGTGATCAGCAGCAGGATAGTGCTGCGAAACAAATGGACAGCCGACGGTTCACTAGAAAGGCGAAAAGCAAGATTAGTAACCAGATGATTTCTACAAAAATCTGGCATAGATTTCCAAGACACTTTCGCACCAGTGGCCCGACTCAGGTCTTTGCGGCTGTTGATTGCTCTTGCAGGTAAACAAAACATGAGGCCCTCTACTCGACATTACTTCAGCTTATCTTAACGGCAAAATAAATGAGGATGTCTACATGGAAAAACCTGTACTCTCAAAGGAAATGTTGGAGAGAATAGCTGATACAGATCACGACAGAAATCTTAGACAAAAAGCATCCGTTATGCTGAGGAATCTCAAGGGTGATAAGGTCTGCAAGCCAATCAAGGCCTTATATGGTCTAAAACAAGCTGGGCGACAATGGAACATCGAGATCGATAAAGTTTTCAAGAGTATTGGACTCACTGCAACTAATTCCAATACCTACATCTATGTTGATAAGGACAAAGAGACGTTCGTATTACTGTACGTGTTCCATTCGCTTTCAACGTCTTGAGTTTTTTAACCAATTCACGGCGATCATCCTGCTCTTTGACAGTGAGATCTGGCTGTGAATAAATATTGGTGTAAATCAACATTTTATTTTTAGACTAAATCAGATTTCTGTTTTTTTCAGACATAAGTGTTAGCTGAATTGGGCGTAGTCTATTTGTGGCTGCCTTGCCCAAGCGGTAAATACAGTCTATCTCATCATTCCTCAAGCTGATATTCAGTTTATCACAAATAGTACTTACAACCATATTTTCAAGCTCTAGATTATTGGATTCTGATTCTTGTAAACCAATAATGATTGAATTTCTGCGTTTTAGAAACTTTTGAAGATTGTTTACTATCAATTTTTGTTCTGCTATCTGAGATTCCAGCTGTTGAACTTGATCGTTCATTTGCACACAGTAGCTTGGCAAGCAATGTTATCTTCTCTAATCTGGCTAATATCATTACTAATATCATCTAAGAGATGCAATTTACTTAAAATCGAGTTAAATTTTTTTTCCATTCTACCCACGTGGTGGCGAAAGTTAGGTTAGAAGCACAAATCACTGATAGTGTAGATATTTACTTCACTAATAATATTTATTTCAGTAATATATACTGTAATCTCTCTTAAATACGACAAATTTGTTACTCTCAATTTCTTCTAAGTATTTCAAACTTTAAATAAACTTTGTTCAGCAAAAGTTAACCTTTACAATTTCAACGCAGTGTTGCCAATCTTTATATGAATGAGGACGGATACATAACCAAAACTTTGGATTTCATCAATAATAATGATTGCACTGAATTAGAAACAGATCCCACTAATAAATACCAACTGAACTTGAAAAACGCGATAACACAATCCCCTCTTATAATAGATGGCAACAAAAAGTATTTTCGATACAATAAGAATCCGCAAGCGCCGGTTCTTGAAACTTCACCTGAAATTCATGAAACTAATGTAACAATAAGACCATTAGTTAACTTCACGCAAGCACTGACCTATAAATATGAAGAACACTCGCCAATATACTGAAAAGAACGATTAACTTGGATAATAATAAATACACGGTTAAAAATGATCTGATAAACGAAACTGAAAACCTCATTATAAATAGAAACATTCGGCTAATATCATCCGACATAACTAATTTATACACTAACATCCCTATAAATGAAACGATTGATATGATAAAGAATACTCTTAACGATAAAAACTTTGATACCGATTTAACTGAACAATTAACTTATCTCCTTACTACAGTACTTAATCAAAATTACTTTAAATTCAATATTAAATATCATAGACAAAATAATGGTCTGGCTATGGGCAGTCCTCTTTCTGGTATATTATCTGAAAATTTCCTATGAAATTTAGAGACTAATAGTGGGATTCTGAGCATGATCTAAGATTTCTATAACGTTACAGATCCATAAGCTTATCAGAATCTACAAGTGGAGTACTTATGGATTCTATTAAAATGGTATTCTAAACAATTTTCTATAAGTTATGACGTCATGATGCTTCCGTTCATTGGAACTTACAGTTCAATGTTGCAAATAGATTGTGAGATAATTTTCACTTCTGGATTTTTTGTTCAAAAATACAGATTAATATATTTTTATTCAAGCTTCTGATACACTCAAGTGAGTAAATCATATAACGACGTAAACAAAGTCATCAAATATAACGATGTCTTCTAGTTTTAATTCATATCTGCTCTCACTCAAGTTGTCATACGTCAGATTATTTTGATATATTTGAATTGAGATATGAAGGGTTTTGCGAGAAATTTGGAACATAAAGTTTTTCAGTAATTATTGACATAACAAAAGTGTTCGACGGAATGAATGAACATTGTGTCGTCGGAAGAGAACCAGAAATAATAAGTGTACATGGATTATTAAGAATATGATTACGTATTCAAGAGTAATACTATAAATTCAACATTAGATGATAATAAATAAGAGGAATACATTCAATTCAATTGGAAACGGTCCAAATGTAGATTTAGTTGAATGGATAAGTCACTTGCGAGAAAACTTTGCGAATTATATTCTTAAGCATGAATATTTCTTATTGATGTATTCATATTAAATTATGGATAAGTGTATTATCCTGGCGCAACAATTGTTAAATTCTTTTATTTGGAGCTGCAAATGAGCTTATTGTATGACTTAGATTCTTCTTATCAATCTCACATAATTTTTGAATATTCTCAATACAATTATTACAAATAAATGCTAATCTTCCAAAATCCTTCAGAAAGAAGTACATGGTACGCAAAACACCTAAATTATCATTTATTTTCACATTTTAAATGTCTTATGAATAGAGTTCATCTAATTTTAACGTTGTAGGCATCTATTACATATTTAAAGAAATCTATAATTTATAGATTCTTTCAAAATATCATTTTGTCTATCGAACCATCAAGTTGTTGTGGACTTTTTTATAGACGCTATAGAAACGTTTAGAATATCACCGTAAATTACTCAATAACATCGAACATAAATTCAAAATCAATGAATGGATACGTTACGTCGACGATATTTCATGTATAACAGATCATAATAATCCACAGGGAGTATTTCGTAAAAATAATAACTATAATGGTAACATGAAATTCACTTTGGAAGATGAATTAGACAACAAATTATTTATCTGAACCCAGCCATTTCCAAATCATCTAATTAAATCGCTTATAATATATACCGTAAACCTACTCAACCAGATAATATAATACACGCGACTTCAGCACATCCTAAACAACATAAATACGCGGCATTTAGAAGTTTATTTTACCGTCTTGAGACCGTACCCTTGAACAAAGAAAATTATAATCAAGAGCTTGAAACCATCAATCAAATCGCGACTTACAAGGAATATTCTGATAACACAATAAATAAAATTCATAAACAAATTGAAGACAAACTTCATAATAAAAATAAGCCTATGATTGATGAAGAACCAGCTAACAAAATTTGGACTGAATTCACATAATATATCGGTAGTAAGACACACGCAATAACGAAATTATTCAGAAACCAGAACATAAAAATAGTTAATCAAACCGAAGACAATTTAAAAAACAAAATAGACCCAGCCCAAAATGTGCAACTTGTGTTCTAAGCTATATTGGGCAAACAGAAGGTTAATTTAAAGACCGTTACAAAGAATATATTAACTCATTTAAAGATTCAAAAACCGACTCTAATTACGCTTATCACCTTATCGACCATAAACACGCAGCAGGTAAAATTGAAGATATAATTTTAGTATGAAAATAATAAAGTAAAAGCAACAGATTTAACATAACGGAGAAAATAGAGATTTTTAAAGAAAGAATTGAAAAAACAATCATAAACGATCAAATAAATAGCCAATCTATCATAGTCTTTCAACCGTTAGGACTCCTTCATGCTTCACCACCTACCCCATCGGTATAAAAGCCATCATCCAACTCCGAAATTCTTAGTTCATACCTGTTCGAGAGAATGAAACGCGAATCTGATCAACATTGTGACGAGTAATGTGACTGAGTTAATGTCTTGTATGATAAGCTACATTGAATTGTACTTTATATCAAACTTTGTCTCAAACCATACATTGAGCATTATCCTCAATTAATTACTGTCTATAGAGTTCATAGAAGGTAATATTTTTGTACAATCATTATTGTGACGGAAACTCTGATATATTTAATTGTAAAAACATGGTTTTCTACCATTCTCAGCGGCCGCTTAACCCTCTCTTATAATCAGCTCATGTACTGAATTTAATTCTCTGCATTCACCCAAATAAACAACTTCCATTAGTTTGGCCACCTTTATACTTGAATTGACTGGTTTTTGAAGATCAACTGTTAAAAAGAATGTTCGTGTCTCTGCTAAGCACAAATTACAGTTATCTGTTTGGAAATGGTGAGAAATATTTTAAGCTGATTTCCTAAGAGACAAATTTCGGTAGTTATGAGGTCTATCTGACAATTGTATCTTATTGAAAAAAATCGAAACATAATCTTATTTTTGCATATTTTTGCATATGAAGCACGCAAAGCTACGCCTATGCTCTCTATCACCCTCAAACCTGCCACATTATATTTAAGACTTCATATTTTCCAACTGAGTCTTCACTCTTCTATTATTCTCCTTCGTGTTCGGGAGTAAAATTACCGATGGCGGCGCTGTTATCATCCACGATGTCGGATGGAAGCTGTACACTCATTTTTAGACAAGCTTGTTCACATGTCAAAGCCGCAGTTCTCCATGGGGTCATATTTTGATATTGTAATATTTAAGGTGGTTTCTATTGACATATTGGTGAATTTCAAGATTAAATCTCATTGCTGATAATTTAATTTCATGCATAGACATGTAAAATAGTATTTATTCGCAAATAAGTCACCATATTCGAAGGGAAAAGTCTTCACCTGTCATCGACAGAGTTATTTGAATATTTAAATTTACATTTTTCAATTTTCTTGAACGAAAACCTATTTCAAACTCAGATAATTGAATAAATGGAGAAAAAGTGAGGAAATTAATAGATAGTAAATAGAAAAGCGCAGAAGGGATTGAAATAAAACTAGAGTAAATAGGAAAGGAGTCTCCTAGAGACTGATTTTGATCAATACACTTATACTGGAATAGTGAATAAAAACGTGAAATAGGAAAAATATTTCAAAAGCTCACTATTCAAAATGATAACCGATTAAAATAACATAAGCTGAAAAGGCGCTTTAAGCGGAATACGACTTTAAATATTTCTCATTTTGTCACTAGATGGCTACGGCTTAGGCTAACCGCATAGTGAAGCGACGATACAAGCGACGATGGGTGCGAAGGTGGAGCACAGAGCAAAGAGAGCTGTGAAGGAAGGGAGTGACAACACATAGTAACGCGAAGATTATTTGTTTGATTCTGTTGTCTTTCGTCATGTTCATTTGAGCCCACGTGATTTTCCGAAGGGCAAATTGCAACAGAAATTTGGTATACAAGATCACAGAGGCTAACAGTAGTTCCGGCAAGAATAATATAAGATGAGCTCTTAGAAGTAGTTGAGAAGTTCAAAGAAGTTGATAGAAGTTCAGATGAATTTATAGAATTTCAGAACAAAATAGTAGCTTCTGCTTATTGCGCAAGCGTCGAATTTGCGTTATGGTGAGCATACAGGTTAACATTTGCTTCTCAGTTTGCCAGATGAATGTGTCTGTGCCAAAATTTGTGTGATCGAGTTAGAAATAAAGGATTCATTTGCATGTAACAAAATTATAGGTATCAAGTTGTATCTTCCTGGTTATAAAAATGATAGAGAATACTTCACATGGAATTGAAAATATACTCTGATTTTTTATGACTTTTGCATTTTGTGTACTTGAAAAATAAGATATATTTGATGAAAGGAATATATTGAATACTTTTGTTGGCAATCATGATGATGGTTATTTATCCCAAAAATCTGCTGAGGCTATCGCAGTAATTCTCCGACCATGAGTTTTATAGCCAGTTTCATTGCAGTCTCATAAATATAGGGTGTCGCATTAATTAATTGCATATTTCACAGTAACAGCTGTCACTGTGGAAGTGACAGGTAGCAGTTATACGAAAATACTATTTTATTTCACAATTGCCATAAGTATTATATCCAGTTGCTCAAATTCATTCGCAAACTTGACATAATCTGGTTGGGTTGTCGGAGAAAAAATAAACAGTCGAGAAAATATTTATTCTGGAATTCTACTGAGCTTGTCTTCTCGCAAGCTTTAAATTGATACCAAACTAGACAGTATTTGAAGAACTTGTATTGACAATCGTTTGAATACCATTTCCGACAATTTTACTAGAATAATTTTCACAGGACCCTTTTACTTACTTGTACAAAGCAACAAGTAAATATTGTGAAACCGACAAAATTCACCTATCGAGATGGAAATATCCGTTTTGAACATCCCTGAATCTATTTTGACTATTCTTGGAATTGCGGAGCCGCCATTCTCAAAACATTTCTATAAGTTTCTGGATCCTCTTCTTCCAGCCCTTGAAAAAGTTTTGAAGACGCTCCTAGATCTTCCCTTCTATGTATCCATGGCCTCACACACCATCGTCTCTGATTGTGGCCAATTTGGTGATGAAGCATTTCTACACAAAGCTCTTTCACACCCACTCTTAACAGCTGCCTAATAATTTTTGTTTTCACGTGCATCCACAGATGACATCCTGAAAACTACTAGCGAATTGGCGAGTAGCAGTCGTCAGTGTGACCGGCTTGCCAACCGCTACTTGCTAGTAAACTCTGACGAATAGCAGCCGTAATGGCACCGAGTTGCCCACCGCTGCTTGCTGGTGCTACTGCCAGCCGCTGGTCAGCAGCAGCTGGTAGGTAGTCTAGTGTGACCCACGCTCAAGATCTGTTATTCTAACTTTTCATCGGCTGACGATTTATGATAATTTTATAGAAGCAAATTGATAAAAAATATTATTGCAAATAAGTTTGTTGGGAATATATTCAGAAAATAACGATAGGAAGATAATTGTTCCTCATCACGCAGATAATCATACTATTTATACTCATTTGATCAAATTTTCTTCCTATTGTCTTCCTCAACGATCCCTGTTTATTTCAAATAACAATAATTAATTCATAGTTTCATTCTCATAAGTTTAATAAATAAGGAATATATGAATATTAATCACGTCTTCTACCCGATACGAATCTGACAGACAATTAAAATGCACTTGGTATAGTTAAATCATCAAATGAAAAGTCGGCATCGCAGTCAGTAATGAAGCTTATGTTCAATATTTTAGGTCAGAACTATGTTTCCCGAATGATAAAATATGGATAACAACTTTATCTGATGAATTTTGATGCGATAACTAGTTTTTCTCACTTTGAATTTTTTTCCGGTGAACTGAGACTATTTCTGAAAACCAGCAATGTATACTTAAGCCAATGTTCTCTCCTACTTCTGGATTCAAGTCAGAGCCATAGACTTCAGACAACTATTTTTAATTTTCAGTTCTGATAAGCGGGTTATTTTGTGGCAAAGACTGAAATAATGAATTTATATAGGAGCATGTATATTCTTGAAAATTTGAGATCAATTTATTCAAAATCCAAGCTTGGAGGCTGCATCAATCAGTCAGTTATATCAGTGCCTTCATTCAATATTATTGTTAGCTACGATGAAATCATATAACTGTATTGCCACCAGCTTCCTAGCTATAGATATTGTTGAATTCTCATCAAAATTGATTCGCTTTCCGTCATGAAAGCTTAAAGGTCGTCGCACACTAGAACGCGGCGCGTCGGTCCGTGACGGAGAGCGATAATTCAAGCTAAAAGGCTACCGCGCTATAGCGCAGCGCGCCGGAGAGCAAAAATTCCTCCCAATAGTTTCTCATGGAGCAGCGCGCACTTGACCGGGCCGGACCGCGCGAGAGCGCAGCGCAGTCTTCGAAATTCCCTGCTGAAAGTATATTACCGTCCAGCGCGCGGCTCTGCGCTCCGGTCTCGATAAGTGCGCGATAACATGCGGCCAAATATTTCCAATCGGAGTTGTCGAACACATCCGAAGCACGTTCGTGTATGTCATCAACAAGAAGAAATATTCAGAGACATCTGTACCTCATTGTTGATATAGTTTTATCATTGTAAAACATATGACATACTAAAAATGCGAGCCGAAGAAGAGAAGCTGGTAGACCTAGTTTCAAAATATTCAGTTTTATCTGATATGAGTGATCCAAATTATTTTAATCAAGAAATAAGAGATATTTGTTAAATTGAAATAAGCAGTGGTATGTAAATATTATTAAGTTGTGGAAATATAGAATTAATCAATAGTTTAGGTATTAATTTCTTCGTCCTTTTCATATCATTGAATTTAGCCAGGAATCCGAGCCCTCCGGTGAAAAATAATTCTGTTTGAATGCTTCTCTAATCAATATAGCTTCCGTAGTTGCATTGCCTCCCGCCCTTCGCAAATTTTGAATATTATTTGCATTGGTACTTTGCCCTGAAGTTTCTCCTCCAGATGGTTCTCCTGCTGATATTTCTCCCTTCAATAAGTTCTGAAGACAACAACTTGCCAAATGACTTTGTCCACATTTTCTAGTTGAAGTTCCAATCGTTTCTGATATATTCGAAAGCGTTGAGTCAAAATTCCTCCTTACTCTGCCCCGATGATAATTGAATATTCTTTTTGGTTCATCTTCTTCCACTTGGGTACCAGGAGACAGTCGTAATATATGTCTATTCAAATGGAGTGCTTCGTCACCCACAATAACATGAGGTGCCATTTGGTTGGTTCCTACTGTCTATTCAATTCAGGCATCAGTTTTTCTAGAAATTCCAAAAATTTTTCATGGCTCACTCGAAAATATTGGAAAAATTTCATATCATCCGTCATTAAATCTTTGTATAAATTGTGATAATCGCATTCTGTGTCCTTTTTTTTACAAATGCCATGAGTCCATATCTTTTCACGTTCCCTTCTCTCCTTTCACCCAAGTTCTTCATAAATTGAACATAAAATGATTGCTTTTCCTCTGAGCTTTAGGATGTTTCTGAATAACTTTTCTTGTTGATTACATGCACGAACGTCCTTGTTTTGGTCATAATACAAACATGTATCATTTTTGATAGGTATACGTTCAATACATACTGTTTTCAATCTCTCCCAAATTTTTGAAGCTGTACTTGAACCTCTTACCAATGGTAATTATGATAGGTGTATTGTAATTTTTGAATCGGATTTGGTTTTATTGACGTTCCAATTCTCAATGACCCATTTGTATAGCAACGGTTGGTTTTGGTATCAACTCTGGTACGTACCCTTCAAGTCTTATTTTTGATCATGAGAGCTTCTATTGGCATTGATCATGTATCATAGCTCTCCTCTGTCAACGGCTCTAACTTGAACGCAATTGAATTTGCCATGACTTACACTTTTTCTCACGTGTTTCTAAAACCGTGAGACAACTAATACATGAACTTTTTGCACTTGTTCTTTTTTATTGGTCACTTATATCTGCCGTCTGGGCCCATAACATGGAGACTGTGAATTCATCTGCACAAAGCACAAAGATATTTTTTAAAAAGAACTTCAGCGTATAATTTCAATAATAACATAATTGTTTTTTATCATAAATAATTACATTCTTGTAGGTACATGGATATATTGATTTCATTGATCTGAGAGCTTATTTGATTATACTTCCAACAGGGAACCATCAGTATCATCGGCACGTCGGAGTCCACCTGCCAATGGAGAGAGGAACAAAAAGAAGATTTCATCGATGTTACCAAAGAAAAAACAGACAAATGAACAGAAATGTATTGCACTGAATGCACTGTTGCTTAGATATTGATTGTTCTACTATTTCAATGATATACAAAACGTTTGTTATTTGATTGTACGCCCTACTTTTTAGCGCATTTTTCCGAAAAAAGCGCTATTATATTCACTTTGGCTGGCTGGCTGGCTGGCTGGCTGGCTGGCTGGCTGGCTGGCTGGCGTGACGCTGAGATCTCGGCAACTATACTATTTACAGACTTGAAACTGGTACTAAATAAAAGCTGCTGTTTCGTAGGCTTGCACAAATTGCTTTAATTCAAGCTCAGTGATTGTGGAAAATTGAATTATTCAATTACTTGTTTCAAGTGAAACAATGTCCATAGATATCTATGACATTAGGGATATGGCAACTAAAATTTATTAAAGTAGATAAAAATTTAGTTACAACTTTCGCCGCGAGTGTCACTATTATTATGTACAGTTGTCAAATCTGTCCGGGATTCATTCAATGACTTGTTTGACGCGAATTTGAAGCTTATTAGAATGAATTATTATTATTGGATGAAAATTTGTTCACTTTTGGTGTATTTTTTTTATATAGCTTTGATAAAGATCAAATTATTATTTTAAGCTACAGCACTTGACCTCCTGTCAGTCAATAACTAAACAATGAAGATTAAAAGGTATTTTTGAGTTTGTACATGTATAAATTATGTACCTATTAAATAGTCAACTAGAAACTAGTACTAAATGGAAGCTGCTGTTCCGTAAGTTTGCCCAAACTGCTTGATTTCAAGCTCAGTAATTGTAAGAGATGGTAATTTGCGAAATCTCTGAAGTAACAAGCATTCATGAGCTGTCAAAAATGCGCTTCCATCATCTAGATGATTCTTCCATTTTTTTCTAATATTAATGTATATATATGAAAAATTGATTATATGATTTCTAAATACTAATGGGCCCATATATGTCCCAACGTTAATTACAGGTGGGATCCATATGCCCAATGTGCAGTGAGATGAATTCTGATACTTATCTATATTATTAAATGTAGCATATAAAGTTATATACTGTAATTTAGTTGACTACGGTAGTATAGTACGTCCCAACTTGAAACAGACCTGCTCCAAAAACGTATTATTGCTCCGAAACTAAAATAACCAATCAGAAAGCTCTCCATTGTGCCAGTGGCTTGCTCATCTGTTGATATTAAACACTCGTCACTCGTGTTTCTAGTCTTGCGCAACACGACATTTGAACTGGAAGATGTCAGGAGCTTGTGGGAAGAAAATTTTGCCAAAAATTGCGAAGTGGTCAAACAATTATGTGAAAAAGTTATACAAACTGGAAAATATTCCATGGAAACCGAGCATTTATTCGATAAATCCATCGTCGACTTCATTATCAATAGGGGAGAGTATCCAATAATGACAAAGTCGCTGAAACGACATACATACGTTTTCTAAATAACTAGTGGAGACATCTGTATTTCAGTAGTTCTATCATATTGTTCGTTGAAGACTAATGCGCCATGGCATTTTACAGAACTCAAAGAGTTCGTTTACAAGATTTATACCGGAGGTTATGTTTGCAAGAGGTGAAAAAGTTTTTGAGGTTCGCGGAGAAACTATGTTTGTCTGTGAATTACTAAGCATTTGAATAAAACACCAGTTATAAAATTTGACATTCAAGCTTCAAGTGATAGACAAATAAGTAAGTTTCTGTGCGAAAAAAAATGAAATCCGAGAGGAATCCTAGCGTTTAGAATGACACACTACCGTGGTTGCTAAAACGACATAATGTCTTTTCATATATCTTCACTCTTTTCTTTCATTTTTTCAACTTTACAGATGGAAATGGTAGACAAATATATCAGAAAAAGTAACAGACAATCCTGGAGCGAAACTGCTACGCAGAAGGCCATCATCGCTGTGAAAGAAAAAAAAAGAGGTGGTTGAAATATTCAAAAACTTACAATGTTCCTTAGGCGACCCTTAGACGCAGAGCACAGAATACAAATAAGAAAGTTAAAGAAAAACAAAACTCTTGGTGGATTTTCCTACACATCCGATGATAAAACAAGAGTTGAGTTAGTTCAGCACATCCAGCTACTCGAATCAAGACTCACAACAAAAGAAGTGAGAGTATCAGCCTACCAGTTGGCAGAGAAAGATAAAATACACCATCGGCTCAACCGTCAAAATGAATCTGCAGGGAAAGAGTGGTTGAGAGGATTCCGCGCAAGGAATCCACAAATATCTTTAAGATAGCCTGAACCAACGCCTGCAGCACGAAATAGGGCATTCAATAAGCCACAGCTGGCTGAATTTTTTGATGTTTTAGATTCGGTCATAAAAAAATCTATTACCATTGACCAAATTTATAACATGGATGAGAGTGGTTTATCTTTTATACAGAAGCCTCCGAAAAGAGGCCACCATGTTTCGATCGTTTGTTGCATGAGTGCTGCTAGAAGCTATGTTCCTGCTGCAATAATAAATAGAAAAAATAGAAAGGTGGAACTGTTTGATAAAGCACCCCCAGAAAGCCTGAGTCTCTGTCAAAAATCTGGATGGATGACCTCAGAATTATTTCTGCAGTGGCTTAACCATTTTTATTATTATGCACACCCAACTCAAGAGAAAACGGTTCTTCTGTTGCTTGATGGTCATGTCCTTACAAGCTGTATCGTTTTGTCAGAAAAACAATATCGTTCTTGTATGTTTTCCCGCACACTGTACTCACAGGATGCAACCGCTCGATGTTCGCTTTTTTGGCTCCCTCAAAACCAACTACAATAAAGTTTGTACTACTTGGTTGAGGAACCATCTTGGACGTAGGATTACGGTTCACCAAGCTAAGGTCTGCAACTGTCGAAAACGCATTAAGTGGATTTTTACACAGGAATCAATCCATTTGATCCTGAAGTTTTTCCTGATCATCTGTTTGTACCTGCTGAAACAACTAATATTGGAATTGAAGATACGTACCAAGAACAAGAAGAGAATATGCCTTTCAAGGAGACTCAAGTCGAAAATAGTTCTTTAGAAGAAAGTAGTCAAGCGGAAGTTACTCTTCAAGACATTGAAAAAGTGTCTTTTTTGGATATATCTCCTCCTCCAAAAATATCAACCCAAGTAAAACGTAGAAAGCAAAACAAGGGCCACACAATTTTGACTTCTTCTTCAAATCTCGAAGAATTGAAGACCATAGCAGAAAGAAACTAAAAAATAGACACTGCAGCTATAAAACCAAAGCTTGCTGATGTCAATTCCAAAAATGAAGCCTCACAAGAAGCTGCTTGCTCCAAAATGGGTTGAAATAGTTTGCGTAGAGGAGTCGCAACAAGTAAGGAAGAATACAAATTTAAAGGATAATGAAGATGAAGATGATGCTATGGATGACGTAGCCTGCATCTATTGTAATGACACCTACTAAAATTTGAAATCCCAAGAACGATGGATTGAATGCACCATATGTCACCTTTGGGCGCATCTAGAATGCACCGATCTGAGTCCAAAATCAAAAGTATTTATTTGCGACTTATGTCAGTAAAGATCTTGATTATTCTTGAAAGTTTTTGGTGTATGTCAATTTAGACGCAACCAGGTGATAAAATGACACAGTTGATTCAATAATATTTATTTTTTTATCACGATATTTGCTTGTAAATATTCAAGTCTATCTTATGTTCCTCAAAGTTTGCATAAACATTTGTTTTTATCTTACAATGGTTCTCAGAATAGAGTTTATTTAACAGAAATATGATTTTTTTCCAAAAAGTATGACATTTCAGGACAATTTTCAGAAGTTTCGGTCGATAGCGATGGCAATGACGGGAATGGAAGTGAGGGAGAAAGTGATGTTGATTTAGGAGTGGCGCTAATCTTAATAATTGATAATTTTAACAGTTATTCATTATTAATCGTTTCCTATAGCTACGCCTGGCAAAATCATCTGCAAAAAATTGATGTTTGACAATTTATGATAAATAATAGTAAATAAAATATGGAAAATACTCGTGTAAACAGTGACCTTCATATATGAATATTCCATTTTTTTGTCATATAAATTTGAGCTAAGAAACATAGTATATGCCCTATCTTATAGACCATAATTATATAGTATATGAATATTAGATTATATCACTCTTGTATTTGAACTGTACATCATTAGTATGATATTTGGTTACTTTATTCTGTTTTCATAATTTTATACATGCAAATTATTATGCAAAGCAAACTTTATCGGAGTAGGAATCTTTTTCTCAAAAATTATTTATATTTGATAGAATAGATGACTGTTTTATCGTGGTTATTGATTTTTAATATAATTAATTCAACCACGACAAATCAAAAATCCTTTCTATGGAATGTTCTTACTTTGATGAACAATACATAGATCAAACGAAAGAAATATTGGTAAACGCTCTCAAGAAAATAACATGTATCATATTAAATGCAAAAAATCTATTCAAGTCTTCGTTACTGTGGGGACCGGTGAATTAGCTACTGCGTAATGGATAATGTTAATGTCAGGATTAGGTGATATAATACTTCAGGTAGTTAGGTAATCTTAGATAGTGGGGGAATACTTTACGTGTACATATCTTCTTTGTAGAGAGATTTGAAGTTTAATTTATTATATTGGATTACCACAAGTGGCGACGAGGATGGGATCACAAAACCGAGTTATATAGAGTGGATTAGATTCTACTATAGAGTGAATCAAATCTCACCTGATTTGAGCGGATTAAATTCTGCTATAGGGTGGTTTGCCTTTGGCCAAATTGTCGAGTAGATTAAATTCTTCTGAAGAAACGGATTAAATTCTGTCAGAACGTGCCTGGGGTGGATTAAGGGTAAAAATATAACTTAAAATGGATCAATCTTCAATCAAGCATTTTGCTTGCGATTCTATTGACAGGGCACTACTAGCCATCGAATGGAGGAAATGGGTACGCTCAGTGAAGCTGTATCTTGATGCTGAAGACATAACCAATGGGGAGAAGAAGAAGAATAAGCTATTACACCTTGGCGGGCTTCAATTACAGGAAGTTGCCTTTGGGATACCAGGAGCAGTTGTCGATTATGATCCTGAGGTAAATAACGATATATTCAAAATCCTAGTTGATACCCTTGACAAACATTTCTCCTCAACAAAATTCTTGTTTCGAAAGACACATGTTTCGCAGTATGGAACCTGAAGATGGAGAGAGTTTAAACAAGTTTTTGATTCGGTGCCGTGCTCAAGCAAATGAATGTTCATTTGGGAAAACCGAGGACGACGCTCGGGAAATCAATATTAAAGATAAGCTGATTGATATGTGGGTTCCCGTTGAGCTGAAGAGGAAACTATTGGAAGAAGAATTACCATTGAACGAGGTCATTGACCAGTGCCAGATATATGAACAAACCAAAAACCAGAGTTCGATTATGCAGGAGGAGAAACATTCGGGAGGCCCTCAGTTTCACCTCAATAGGGTCGAACAATCTAAAAAGCGAATGCACTGGGAAACAAAGAAGACATTGGACTGTTCGCGTTGCGGAGATCACAATCCTTGGGAATTGAAGAAATTTCCAGCAGTTGAGGTTCAATGTCACAAATGTAGTCGCAAGGGACATTTTTCTAGGAGATGCAGAACAGGAAAGAATAATCGGTCCACTACACAAGAGTCATCTAATCGTAGACGGTTCGACCCAACAAAAGCAAGGAGAGTAAACCTCATAGATGAAACTAGTGAAGAAACTGCACCGTCTACTAGCGGTATAGGTAATTACGAATGCTTTGAAGTAGTTAATCTCTCTGAGATGAGCCAAAGCAGAAGAGATGACATGGTATCTGTCTTCATCGGAGGAATACTAATTGACATGCTAATAGATTCAGGCGCAGCCTGTAATATAATCAATGGTCGAGACTGGAAAACACTCATAAAAAACAATGCCACCATGCTTGATGTACAGCGAGATGTTACAAGTACCATTAAATCCTATGCTTCAAATATTCCTCTCAGTATTAAACTAAAATTCAGTGCACCAATCTGCATACGAAATGGCCAAGAGCACATTGAATCTTTCATGGTAGTCGGGAATGGAACGACATCTCTACTGGGAAAACAAACATCAATGTGTCTTGGAGTACTTAAACCAGGACTTGGTGCGGGAGTGAATCAAATCGAGGGCATCACAACTTTTCCAAAAATTCCTTACATCAGAGTGAGACTGTCTGTTGATACACAAATAAAACCAGTACAACAACCAATGAGAAGAATTTCTATTGCCGTGGAATCCAAGGTAGAACAAAAGTTGGACGAAGCACTAGCCTTGGATATTATTGAGCGAGTGACGGAGCCAAGCTCATGGATTTCGCCAATGGTGATAGTGCTCAAACCAGACAATGATATAAGGATCTGTATCGACATGAGGCGAGCTAACGAGGCTATTTTACGAGAGAAATTTCCACTGCCAATATTTGAAAATTTTATGACCAAGCTGAAAGGATCACGTTACTTCTCACGTCTAGGCATGACCAGTGCGTATCATCAGCTTGAATTAGAAAAAAAAGTCGACCTATAACTACCTTCATAACGCATAAAGGATTATTTCGATATAAACGTCTAATGTTTGGTATCAACTCAGCCCCAGAGATTTTTCAGCGAATATTTCAAAGTATTCTTTCTCCTTGTACAAACTGCTTGAATTATATCGATGATATTATCGTATTTGGACAAACCAAAGAACAACATGATTCCTATTTAAATAAAGTATTAGAGGTACTGAGAACTCACAATGTACTCCTCAATGATAAGAAGTGCCATTTTGAGGTATGTCAATTAGATTTTTTGGGACACGTATTGACGTCTTCAGGTATACTACCCGACCCAAATAAAATAAAAGTTATCAAGAATTTCCGAGCACTGGTGAACAAAGAAGAAGTTAGGAGCTTTCTAGGACTCGTGACTTATTTGGGAAAATTCATTTCTAATCTAGGAAATTTGACCGAACCTCTAGATTGATCTTGAAGGAATCAAAATTCATGTGGGGAAACCGTGAGCAAGAAAATTTTGGAAAACTAAAATCAGCATTGCAAAAATTACCCACTCTAGCATATTTTGACCTGCAAAGACGCACGCTATTAATTGCAGATGCCAGTCCAGTAGCTTTAGGAGCTGTTCTCCTACAATACGATAGGAGTGAGCAACCACATGCCATATCTTTTGCAAGTAGTAGCTTATCTATTGTGGAACTCCGGTATTCACAGACGGAAAAAGAGAGTTTGGCGTTGGTGTGGGCTATTGGAAGATTCTATTTTTATCTGGCAGGAATAGAATTTGAATTAGTCACGGATCACAAACCGCTAGAGGCCATATTCAAACCTACGTCAAAGCCTCCTGCGAGGATAGAACGATGATTACTTAGGTTACAAGTGTAACAAGGCTAAGTCATCATAACATATAAAATGCGTAATCAGTATTCTAAATTAACTAATTTGTATTTGTATTAATGGTAAACATTATAATTGCAGCACTTGCAAGGTGACATAATATGCTATGCCGACTCAGCGTTTGTTTAGTATATATATAGAGTAATATATGTAAGGTAGGGCAGTTAAGTAGAACATAAAGTCGAAGAACATTAAAGCTCCACCCGCACCTAGCCGTCTAGTAGTAAGTTACATCTTTTATATTTGGTCTCATTCATCATTGTTAATATATCTTGTTATTTCATATCTTGTTATCTAATCTTCAATATATTTATTTGTTATACAAATTTGGCATACTTTATATTTACGATAACCTTTACCCTCCATCCAGCAAGAACCCATTTATTCCTTGTTATATCCAATTTAAGGTGTAACAAATGGTGGCAGCGGTTTAGGGAAATTCATACTGGACTTGAGTGACTAGTATATCTGGCTCACTCGCGGAGAATAAGGTATATTGTAGATATCAAAATTTTTAATTCTCTTCACAAAAATGCCGGGAAACGCACCTGGTGGAATATCGTCCAATCCAAGCTCTAGTAATGTTTCAGATTTGCAGAAAACTCTAAAAACTGAGCTAGAGTCATTCTTCAAAAGCAACAACGGCCGAAATTCCATAATTCCTGTAAGTGCAGCAGCCATCGAAACATTTAATGGGGAAAATACAGCAGCATACTTTCAGCGAGTCTAAATAAGAGCAGATATCGAAAACTGGGAAGAAGAAGATGCAACTAATTTACTTCGAACAAAATTGTCTGGAGAGGCCCTCCAATTTTATGTATCAACACCGAAGTTACACGCAAAAAAATTGAAATTACAGGACTTTATTAACTCATTCCTATCTCGATTTACCAAACGAAGAATTGCCGGCGAAGTTTACAACGAGCTAGCAAATTGTCAACAAAATGGAAACGAAAGCGTGAGAAAATTCGCCAGCAGATTGAATGAGCTTAAAATGGAACTTATAAAAGAAGGGAAAATGGACAACAATATCGCTACACAATTATGCGTCTACCAATTCAAATCCGGCCTTCGACCAGAAATACGAAGATACATAAGGACATTTTCGGATATGAATGAAGAGCTAACCTTGGAGGATGCCATAGCAATTGCCGAACGCGAAAAAGCAGAGTTGGTGCGGGAGCGATTTACATCATTAGAAATAGGAGCGGTAGAACGAACTACAGAAGCAGTGCAAAGGAACACTACCAAGCTAAAATGTTTCGAATGTGGGAAACTTGCCCATTTCAGAAGGGACTGCCGTCAGCGAGCAAGGGCGTCCTGCCGACGATGCGGGAAGTACGGTCACATCGCAATTGGGTGCAGAGAAAGAGTTGCGGAAAATAGCTATAACAGATATAGAGGGCGAGACAGAGACGGAAATTATAATAAAAGGGAGATCAATACGCAGTCACATCCAAGAGCACATTTAAACTAGAAAGTCCTCCTGCAAAAGCCCCGTCTCAGGAGGATTCAGTAAATAGGAACACTCATAAATCACTTGTCATTAATCAAATCAGTAAAAATTCAGTATATGAGGAAATTCCAAATTATGTCTTTGCACAATTAAACGATGGAAATTCTTTTAAATTCTATATCGACATAGGATCAGCTGTTTCTCTAGTTGAACAAAATTGCATAAAGGGGCACAGAACAGAACCAGGGCACAAAGGAACACTTACATCTATTTCAGGCTGCGAATTAGAAAATCTGGGAGTAACAAATTTAAAAATTAATTTTCAAAATTCAGCTATTTTTTACAATTTTGTGGTCTGTTCTGATAAACTAAATTTAAAAGCCGACGGTATTTTGGGTCGTGACTTTTTTAAACACTTTAACGTGAATCTAGATTACGGCAGAAATTAAATGACATTGGGAAATACTGTTATTGAAATATTTGCAAACATCACAAATAAAATACAAGCATCAGCACCAGCAATAAACATTGTGACGTACGATATCGCCACACAGACTGAGGCAGGTCAGGACACAGAATTGCAGAGTAGCAAAAAGGCAATACAGGGTTTTCAGGCTAATATCAAATGAACATCAAAAGGCACAAAGGTACGCAGAAGGAAAAATAGCACCATCAATCAAGAAAATGCAGCGCTACAAATCAGTGGACTGGTTAGATTGAAGGAGGCAGTACGAATCAAACCAAATTGCGAACTTGTGTGTACAGCCGTACAGGATTTGATCACGCCTGGACGTGATGTCTTGATAGAGCCAGAGGAAATCAACATTCATGGAATTATGGCAGCGCGCGTTATAGCGAGAGCAGAAAAGGAGGTACCGGTGAAATTGATAAACACAACGAATAGGGAAATGGTTGTGGAAGGAAAAACAGTGGTCGGAAGAACCGAGCTGTTGGTAGAAAACGATGCATCATTGAGAGAGCGGGAGGATACCGCCAGTAGCGAAATTAAGTATACCATAGGGAGTATACAATACGGAAATGAAGGTCCGACGATTGAAGAGCTAGAAGAGCGCTTGCAATTAGAAGGTATGGATAAGGAGGCTAAGGGTAAATTAGTAGAGCTGTTAGATGAGTATAGGGATATATCTCATTGGGAAAACAGTAAGTTGGGCTGCACTCATAGGGTTAAACATAGAATCATTACAGATGAAGTACAGCCTATAGCGAAGCCGCCGTATCGAGTTCCATACAGCCAGAAGCCAGCACTACAGAAGGAGCTGGGGAAGAATCTAGAAGCAGGGGTTATAGAACCCTCAGATTCGCCATGGTCGGCGCCAGTAGTTATTGTACCAAAGAAAACGTATAGCGGAGAGAAGAAGATAAGAGTCTGCATAGACTTTAGAGGTCTCAATAAGGTAACGAGAAAAGATTACTTTCTGGTTGCCAATATGCAGGAGACCTTGGATCAGTTGGGGGACGCAACTTTGTTCACGACATTGGACCTGGCATCAGGATATTGGCAGGTACAACTGGAAGACAGGGAAAAAAACAGCGTTTACCACTGATGGCGGACACTTTTAATTCACCAAGATGGCGTTCGGTTTAGCAAATGCGCCCAGCACGTTCCAGAGATTGATGAATAGCGTGCTATCTGGATTAAGGGGTGAAAAATGTATGGTTTACCTGGATGATGTTATTGTCTTCAACAATAAAGGAGTCAATGAGCATTTGGATCGGCTAAAAGAAATTTTCAAGCGACTGAGACAAGCTAATTTAAAATTACAGCCTGATAAATGTAAATTCTTGAAATCAGAAACGAAATATTTAGGCCATATTATAAACGGAGAAGGTGTCAAACCAGATCCAGAAAAAATAACTGTTATTAAAAATTATCCTCAACCAAAAAACGTCAAACAAGTAAGAGCATTTTGTGGACTCGTTGGATTTTATAGAAGATTTATAGAGGATTTTGCAAAAATTTCGAAATCATTATCTCTTTTGACAAGAAAAGATGAAAATTTTGTCTGGTCAGCAGAATGTTAAAATTCTTTTCAAATTTTAAAGGATGCACTTTGTTCAAATTCTGTTTTAGCACACCCAGATTTCTCGAAAGAATTTATTTTATATACAGAAGCGAGTGGTAAAGCCATCAGCGCAATTTTGAGTCAGAAATTTAGAGGTTATGAAAAACCAATAGCTTTTGCCAGTCGACAATTGAACAGAATTTATTCGACTACAGAATTAGAATGCTTAGCCGTATATTGGGGAGTAAAGTATTATAGATGCTACCTATACGGTCGTAAATTCACCGTCATTACGGACCATAAGCCCTTAAGATGGTTAATGTCATTGAAGAGTCCCGAATCTCGGTTAGCAAGATGGGCACTAACCCTCAGCGAGCATGATTTTGACGTCATACACAGGCCAGACAAGAAACACATCAACGCCGACGTGCTGTCCAGAACCTAGTCAATACAATTGAAGCCAGTACAGGTATTTACGAACCAATTAGGGACCGACATACAATAAAAAATAAACAGCTAAATGACAAATTTATTCAAAATATTAAAAACGGAGCTGGTTATTTTTCAGATAATGAAGGTATTACTTTCAAAGAAAAAACAGGAAATGCTAGGCATCACCAGTTAGTAGTTCCAGAATCTATGAAACAAGAAGTTTTGAGAGCATAACACGATATTCCATATGCTGGTCACCAAGGGTATGAGAAAACGACAAAAAGAATAAGAGAAAAATTCTTCTGGAGGAACATGACAAAAGATATTGAGGACTACTGCAGCAAATGCCACTCCTGCAATGAAAGAAAGACGTCGCCTCATCAGAAGTCTGCTCCACTACAAGCGTTTCAAGAAATAACAGCGCCACTTCAAAGAGTTTCAATGGATATCGTTGGCCCGCTTGTGACAAGTATGAAAGGTAATAAATATATTCTCACGTTCAGAATCATTTCAACGAATATCCTGAAGCATTCCCGATACCCGACCAAAAAGCAAGCACACTGACAAGAATACTGGCGCAAGAAATCATAGCTAGACACGGGGCTCCAAGGCAACTATTGACAGATTTGGGAGCCAATTTCACTTCGGAAATATTCAAAGAAACTTGAAAAATTTTCAAAACAGAAAAAATTCAGACTACTGCCTACAGACCTCAAACAAATGGAGTAATAGAGAGAAGTCATCGAGTTTTCAAAGACATTTTGTCACACTTTATTAACCAGGATCAAACAAATTGGGACGAATGGATACCGTACGTACTGATGGCCTATCGCAGTAGCGTACACAGCAGCACGAATGAAACCCCATACTTTTTGATGCATAGAAGAGACATCGAGCTGCCTTACGATGATATTACTCGACCACAAACCTTACGGTATGACTATGACGACAATTACGCAAGCGAGCTACGTCAGAGACTGAAGACAGCGTTTGATACGGTACGACAACATTTAAACAGAACAACAGCGATTGCACACATGAAATTCAATAAAAATGCGAAGCAAGCAGAATACAAGGTCGGCGAAACAGTTCACTTGCACAATCCCAGTGTAAGCATAGGGACGTCAAGAAAACTTCATAAGCCATGGACAGGTCCGTATTATATTTTTAGAAAATTGGGACCGGTAAATTATGAAGTTAGGAAACAGAATTCAGAGAAAGTGCTCAAAGTTCATGTGAACCGTTTGAAACCGTTCAAAGCTGAATTGACAGATGAAAATTTAAATTTAGACGAAAAATTGGGAAACGAAAATTTGGATGACATATCAATAACATCAGAAAATATGGTCGATAATAATGCTAGAGAGTATGATTTACAGTTACAGGAAATGATCAGATTACAGGCGAGAGCATGGCAAGCAGGTCATCCGCGAGAAGATGTTCAAATACGCTATCAAACACGAAGCAGAGGGCCAGTGCAGGATCAACCTTGGGTTTTAACACCCAGGAGACACTGATTTGTTTTGGTTACAGATGCTGTATAAAATATTCCTTGGGCTACTGATATGCGAAGCAGCAGTTGCACTGATCGGATTCGATTGCCGAGGCCCAAACACCAACATGACGACCATCTCTCTGAAAGACGTAGCGGAGTGTCCAGCTCTGAATAAGGTATATTCTGAAACAAAAGCGAATGTCCAGATACTGCAGGAGAATGAGTTTCAAAGCATCCAAGTCCACACATGTCTTGTCGAAATTACACGGCTCATTCAGCACTGCGGTATGCACAGCCACACATCGGCAGTCCATCAAGGGTTGTTAACGTATGTCCATGAAGCCGGACCTGAAGAGTGTAGGATGATCCACCGTACAAAGGTATTCAAAGGACTAGGTAATGTGGTCATAATAAAGTTCTTGGCAAATGGAACCATCACGGCATCAGTAACCTTGGCCGGAAGTCTGGATGTCGCTGGAAAATGTGTGGGAGGATCTTTCGTGGAGAATGGTATATCATGGGAATCGGTGGTTGTACAAGTTACGATTAAGATATCTTTGGAAGATTATGCGGCCACGGTGCACTTAGAAACTAATGAAATCAAATTACAGGGTGGAGTTACATGTACATTTTAAGACGGTTACTGCATAGACACAGAGATTGGAGAATCCATCTGGGAGAGAAGGGCAGCAGGGCAGTGTGACGGTAGCAACATGTCTATAGTTCACGAAGGCGATGTAGGCATTGTGAGTACTGAAAATTCCAAATTTGAAAATTCCAAAAGATATATTGTGGTAGAACAAGGGGAAAAAATTTTCTCAGTTTAATTGTTAGAAAAACCTGAGGTATGTGGTAATGAGATTTGGTTGACAGAACATCCAGAACTATTGGTAAATTTCAAAAAATATGCAGGTTTTTAACACATTAATTATGGAATTCAGAATCCGAAGAATATAGATTTATTTGCCTACGTGAATACAAAATTTTTATATGTAGAACAATCATTCAAAAGAGAAATTAGGGATATGTATGCCGACATTGTCCACCGACAATGCTTGCTCAAGAGACATGTTGCGGAATCGATTGTTACTTGCCCCGCTGGCGCCCAATGCTGTAAGTAGCTTAATTAGAAATAAATTAGGGTATGTAGGACGAGTCATGGGCGAAGTTCTTCACATCATGCAATGTACACCTAGAGTAATTGAAATTAGAAGAACGGAAGAATGTTTTAATGAGTTACCAGTACTTGCAGATGAGGAGGAGTTGTTCATGACAACACTGACGCACATTATTCAAGAAAGAGCAGACCAGGTAGATTGCAGTCACTTAGCGCCGCCCTTATTCTACGTGGGTAGTAAATGGCTAGGTTTCAGTCCAGATGTCGTGCAACTCGAAGTTCTGGAAGTATTACAGGAACCAGAATTAAAATTCAGACCTCTTGTGGACATCGGGAATGCAAGGATATACACAAAAAAAGAGGTGAAATCAGCGCAAGACGCGCTTATTTTTGGGCTGGAACGACAAGCTGTAGGAAGCATCAAACATTATAATTGCAACACTTGCAAGGTGACATAATATGCTATGCCGACTCAGCGCTTGTTTAGTATATATATATATATAGAGTAATATATGTAAGGTAGGGCAGTTAAGTAGAACATAGAGTACGAGAAGTAGAAGAACATTAGAGCTCCACCCGCACCTAGCCGTCTAGTAGTAAGTTACAACTTTTATATTTGGTCTCATTTATCATTGTTAATATATCTTGTTATTTCATATCTTGTTATCTAATCTTCAATATATTTATTTGTTATACAAATTTGGCATACTTTATATTTACGATAACCTTTACCCTCCATCCAGCAAGAACCCATTTATTCTTTGTTATATCCAATTTAGGGTGTAACACAAGCTTTCAGATTCACGATCAAATACAAATCCGGAAAATCAAATATTGCTGATCCTCTCTCAAGATTATGTAAATTGGAAATAGACAAAACCTTCGATGGACCAAATAAGCACCATATACAAATGATCATTAATGAATCCGTTCCAAAAGCACTTTCTATCTCCAAAGTTATATCCGAGAGTAGAGATGATGTCCAAATAGAAGAAGTAATCAATAAACTATCAGGAAATTTACCTAACGACAAAAGCCCATTTTACCCTTTTCGCTTGGAATTGACCTACATGGGTCCTCTACTTCTTAAGAGAAAATAAAATAGTAATGCCCACCAATCTTCGATGTCAAACACTACAACTGGCACATGAGGGTCATCTGGGAGAGATTGTAATGAAGCGTCGCCTACGTTCCAAGGTATGGTGGCCGCAAATAGATAAAGAAGCCGAGAGATATGTGAAAGCCTGTAGGGAATGCATCTTAGTCTCACAACCCAACAAACCTTCACCAATGACGAGGAAAACGTTACCGTCTGGGCCATGGAAATACATAGCACTCGACTATATGTCAGGTGAACCAAATCAGGACTACCTAATGGTGATTATCGATTATTACTCCCAGTATGTCGAAGCTGTTTTCACAAAGAGTACCAGTTTTGCAACGGTAATTAGAGCTTTGAAGGAAATTTTCTGCTGGTTGGGATTTCCACATACCATAAAGGTGGATAATGCTACAAACTTTAATAGTGAAGAATTTAAAAACTATTGCTCAACAAACGGAGTCGACGTTGTAAATTCTCCTCCATACTGGCCACAAGCCATTGGAGGAGTTGAAAATATAAACAAATCCTTGAAAAAACGGCTTCAAATAGCTTATCAAAAGAGCGATAAAGACTAAAAGAAGGATATATTGGCATACCTGATGATGTACAATGTAATCCCACATGAAACAACCGGAAAATCTACTTCAGAGTTACTCATGAATCGAAGAATCCGAGACAAAATACCCTGTATCGAAGATATAGTAACTGAAACACTGGACGAAGAAGTATATGACAGAGACTTAGCAAACAAAGAGATAGGAAGAAGGAAGGAAGACAGTAGATGAGGAACTACTTGTATTGAAATTAAACCTGGAAATAAAGTTCTGGTAAAGAACATTGTATATCAAAATAAGTTAACACCAAATTTCGATCCTACAGTATATGACGTACTATACAGAAACTAAAATGAACTGGCACTTCATGGAAACGGAAAAACCATCAAACGTAATATTGCTCACGTAAAGCAATTATTACCAGAGACTCTATCCTCACCAGTTATCTCATCCCCAAATATTCCTCTAGGTCCTCAGACACTAACCCCGAATAGCTCACCGTTGCTAGCACCACCAGAAGAGGGACAATATAATGGAGATGGAGAAGGTCCAAGCGCGGCTTCCCAAATACAACCTCTCAAGCTCGTGAGAAAAGGAGGGATGTGGGGACCGGTGAATTAGCTACTGCGTAATGGATAATGTTAATGTTAGGATTAAGTGATATAATACTTCAGGTAGTTAGGTAATCTTAGATAGTGGGGGAATACTTTACGTGTACATATCTTTATAGACAGTTGATGTACTGATGAGTTGTGGTAAACATATACTGAATGAATAAATGTATTATAGTTCAGAGATTTGAAGTTTAATTTATTATATTGGATTACCACAGTTACCTTATAATTTCCAAGAAACAGGACTCAAAGTTCAGATTAATAGTCCTAATCTTCAAAAAGATTATAATCAATTAGGAAAATAGTTTGAATGACATAGAAATAGAGACATTTTGATCTCTCTCCGTTGAGCAATCCTCTGTCGAGATTTATTCATTCCGTACTGTAACATGACTCATTGCTTTTTTTTAATTATATCTATAGGCTTGTAAGCCGCACCCTCCATAAATTTTGGTTGTGATCCAATATTCCTGGATGGTTAATTTTAGGAATTTAAGTGATTGTTGTGAAATTGTCAGCATATATAATGTCTGGTTTCTAAGAGAAACCTTACATCAGTGTTTTAAATCAAATAAGTGAAGAAGAAAAGGAAGTGTTTAATTCGGTAATATTGTTTAGTGTTAGAGTTTGAAAGGCAAGCGGGTTAAAAGTCAATCTCAAGAATTGGTTTATGATCTTTTTGATTATTTTGAGGAAGAAAGGAAGAATAATGGACCTCTCCGAGATGTACAACAAGTGCAACAGGTATTTGTGATAGAAAATAAATTTATATGAACATTTCTCATCCCAAATTTTTGTTATATCTTGGAACAGAATATATTGCATTGATAACTCATAGATAACACTCGTGGAATAATAAATTCGAAAATTTTAAAACAATATGTAAAGTCAATAAAGTTTTGGTATTTGTATAATTTGTCTATAATTTGAGAGGATCGCAGATGCTCTGAAAGTATCAACGGATTTCAAGAAAGAGAGATGGAGGCAAAGAAAATGTCTCACCTGTCAAAAAAAAGGGTAAAGAGATGATGATTCTTTTACGCAAGAAGCAATTTGCAGAGTCATATACGAAATGTATACAAAAAGTAAGTAACATCGACATCTAAATAGCTACACTAGGTAGAAAAATATGCTTCTGATGCTATTGTGGAATTTTCAGAAGAACGTATCACCCTGCGAAGCCTTTTGGAAATGCTTAAAAGACGAAATGTTTGCAAGTATTCAAGAGAAAGTCTTCGACAGCTTTTACACAATTTGAATTCTGTATATGAGAAAGACTCAAGCCGTCGAGCACTTATTGAGCAAGATCATTTGCGAATTGAATCAAATTTCTAAAAGAATATCAGAGAAACCTTATTTCGAAAACTTGTGATCCAATACTCCTGGTTGAGACATGGATATATTCAGAAGGCGGATCTAGATACATTTGGCAGGATATGGGCAACATGAGCATTCGCAAATTGAGCGGAGAAGAATGAAGGTAATAAATTTTGACAGTATATAATTAAAAAAATATGATAGGTAGGGATAGAAAATCCACATAGGATAATTAATTTATAATTTTAAGATACATTGTTGTTCATGCAGGTGGGAAAACGGGGTTTGTAGAAGGAGCTAGTCTTCTATTTTCTTCCGGAAGATCGACAGGAGATTATCACGGCGAATTAAATGCAGACAAATTTGAGAGCTTGTTTGAAAATTTATTACTCCCGAATCTTGAAGATCCAAGTTTAATGATTATGGATAGCGCGCCATATCATTCTCTCGTGAGAAACCCAGCTTCAACAACAGCTTGGACAAAAAAAAAATTCTGGACTACTCAGTGAAATTAAACATCGCCTGTAGCCCAGCCATGTTGAAGCTGGAGTTGCTAGAGATCGCTGAGCTGCATGCTCCACCTAAAATTTATGTTGCAGATGAAATTATTGAAGAATATGGCCACAAAATACTTCGTCTTTTACCATATCAATGCGAATTTAATCCCAATGGTGGGATCGAGAAGCTGTACCAGATCAAAGCGACGTATCACCTTCAATTATAGATTTAGAGGATTCCAGTAATGATACCGAAGACTCCGATAGTTGCTGGCAAGGATATATTGATAATAACATTGTGAATTATTAATTATGATAACAAATATCTTTCATGACAATTCTTGCTGTTATCTTTTGAATTTCATTCTATTTCATTATTATTTTCATTATGTATTTGATTATTATTATTCTTGTTATATATATATATGTACATATTCAGTGAATGAAGTATTCTTTGATGAATTTGAAACTTTCGAGAATAAAATGCGTACGCCATTGACGACGTCATTCTCCTACCTTAGCCGATCTTGAATCATACGATTACCGAACTTACCCGATGGGACTCCTTAGACTTGTCCGAATGAATGTGCAATGTCAACACATGAGTAGCGTTCGTTTTACAAGAAACTTCCTCTCAAAATGAGATGAGATAAGTGAAGTGAGTTGGGAGAGTTCTCTTGTAAAAAGAACGTTCAACTCAATTGGTCACATGATCTGTCAGAGCTTGAATTCTATTGGTACACAATTTTCCGCGCTGCTTCTAGCGTCGTGAAAGTTATCAGCTGTTTGTGAACACAAAAATTATCTAAGAGAAATATTTGGTGAAAGTAAATGTAGAAAAACATCATAAATAGAAACTGCAGATGTAAAGGATATCTTCCTCTATCCCCACTACTTAAACTCAGTACAATCTCAACTCAAGTCAGCGAAATTGATAGTGTAGCATCGGCAAAGGAGGAAGTGGGTCTCTCACTTCATCTTAGTTGCGCTATGACAAATCGAATGTTACCGACTTGAGTTGAGATGAGATTAAGTGAAACTTAGTGTAAAACGAACGCCACTATTATTGAACAGGGTCAGTGCAGGGGCGGTGCCAGCAATAGTATTTGCTACAATGCTTACAGAGCGCGAACATTAAGACCACGTAATAACGCCATTATGATATTTCCGCTTCAAAAATAGGGAAACTATACTACATGCGCAAGGTTTGATTGATAGGTCTGTTTCTAGTTGGGACGGGCTATAGTGAAGAATCGAAGTGAAAGAGTTGAATAATATTTTTAAGACTGGTTTGTGAAAGTCAAGTCCTCAATGTACTTCATATATTTCCAATAAGCACTCCACTGACACTGATGTTATTCCTTGCTCAGTGTTACTACTTGTGGCCGAGTTTATAACAGTTCTTTCGACCCTCTTAATTGATAAATCAGTCTCAAATGGAATCTGATGAGCTTAAGATAACAAAGGTAGTTCTAACTCACGAAAACGGAGATAAAAATTATATAGAAAACTGAAGGACAATATCTCTTCTATCTACTTTCTAGAGGGTTTTTCAGAGATCAATCGACAGTCGTTCAATAGATTTTATTCACGGCAAAAACATCTTGGGTCCGTCATTCCGGTATTGCTGAAGAAAAATCTACACTCTGGAAAATATTGCCGTGTGAATGCTCTTCCAACCTGTGGTTGAAATATTAGTTTAATTTTGACACTAGAAGCAGTAAACGAGACTATGGAGTTCACTTTTTTCATCGTAGTAGAAGTACACTGAACATTTGTGTTAATTTGAATGGAATTGTTTCTTGGCGATATCGTGTTGTGCCAGATGGTATGATAAATCAAAATGAAATTTTTGTTAATACCAACCTTGAAGCGTGTGAATAAGACAAAATAACACAATATTAGAATGAAATGACTCTAAATAGTTGAAGTCATTTGTATATTGTGGAAAGCAACATATTATAGGTGAAATATCCGACCTTGTGTTTGATTCCCGTTGAATAACTTTTGTTTCGTGTACATTGAATTACTAGTAAAAAGATAAGATTTGTTCGGAATTTAATAGCTTTTGTTACTTTTTACATAAATAATTAGTTCCCAATTGAAGTGCATCACTCTCCAGGAATTATGATAATAATATATCACTGTGAATATTACCGTAGTAGTGTAAATGTCATCTTTGACTTTGTGTATCGTACTATTCTAAAGGTGTAGATTTGATTTCCAAATTGATAATCATCAACTATATTAGAGTCTAGAACACTTGAATAGTTTGGAGGCGCAATTGAAGAATTACAAAAATGAATTCAAAGTTTACAAAAGTAGATTTCAGCTCTAAAAGAACACAACAATATGAATAATGATATATCTCACAGTATAGCCAAGAGAGGATCTGCAGAAGTGACGTCGTGTATATTGAAGTAGATTGAACCTTACTTTCAAGTGCTTCGGGAGAATGATGTTCGTCATCTTATCATTTGGTCCGACCGCTGCGTGGGACAAAGCAACAACTGACGTACAATAGCTCTTCTGCAACATCTCCTAGTGTCTCGATACTTCACCACAGTCGAGCAAAAATTTTCAATCAGTGGACATAGCTTTTTACCCTGCGATAGGGATTTGGCGTTAGTGGAACGAAAGAAGAAAAATTTCAATGTATACAGCCCTGATGACTGGATTCCAGTTATAGCAACGGCAAAAAGTGCAGATAAAGGTTTCTTGGTTCATAAAATGTCCTGAGAGAATTTCAAAGACTTGAGCATAATAGAAGATGGATTCACAAAAAGAAAGTTCAAGATCACTGAATACGTTTGGTTCAAGTTGACAGAAGACGACATCTCCACACTAAGAGGGGGGCAAAGACATAATAACCTATAGCTGTGATATTCTCAGAGCTTTGCTAAAAAACAAAAAGGAAGAAAAAACACATTACCTCCACCAGTGGTGGTACGAGGACAGCCTCCCTATAAAAGCAACGAAAAAGAATGACTTGCTTGATATCTGTCACTATATTCCTGAAGAGCATCGCTTATTTTACGAAAACCTAAAAGTTGTATGAGTTTAATAATAAAAATTTGAACACGAATTCGACGATAGTATATTTTTTCATTACGTATGCTTTGTAACGACTGGGTTCTTGGTTGTATAGATTGAATAATAAGGATTTGCTCACAAATTTGGCAATGATATATTTTTTTATTACGTACGCTTGGTAATGGCTTAGTCTAGGCCTAAGATATCATTCAACAAGAGGGCGTAAAAGTCATAGATTGTCTGACATCAGCAAGAATAACGTTCTATGCTCAGTTGGTTAGAGCATTTAGTGCAGGCTCCTATGACAAAAAAACTACCCCATCGAACACCTCAAAATTATAAATTGAGAATGGCTGAAAAAAATGTAAGAAGCATATTACGCCAGCCAGACTAGTAAAAATTTGTTAAATATAATTTTTCATGAATTTTTGGAATCAGCTAAAAAAAATGTTTTTTTTTGGAAGCACCTGTTTGAAACTTATACAATTTGTAGTTAGTAATAAACTATTTTTGAGGAAGAAAAAAATCTGACCGGCAATGTTTGATAATCAACCTCTGACAGACCTCATGTTATTAATGAATTTTTTTACAAAAATGCACTACAAAACACCTCTTTGGATTTTTCTTTAGAATAAAGTTTAAGATCTCTTCTATCTATCACAACTTGTCTGACTGAAAATTTTTGTTAATTAATGTCTGACAGACCGTTTGATAAAATCTATTTTTTCTATGAAAGTGCACTTAATAACACCTCCTCGATTTTTTTTATACATAAACTTTAAAATTGTCCCTATTAAACCTTGCCTGCCTGACAATTTTTGTTAATTAATACCTCAAATATTGACCACGGTCCACGCCGTGGAGTCTACGGAGTGGACACATTGACTCTATAGCAACTCCCTTTGCTATTAGTAGTCTATCATTCAGTTTACGATTAGTATCAATAACATCAGGGGTGGGCAAATATTTTCAAGCACGGGCCAAAACTCTAATTTCAGGAAATCCTTCAGGCCGGCAGAGACACCGCATAGATATGCTATTATCAAAATCAAGTGTAACATGTTCTTATAATTATAAAGAATTTGAAAATTATAATTATATATGTATTGTAATGTAAATGGAATTATTAGAAACAAAAATTCAAAACATAATATATTATTGAGACGTGATAGCTGAGAATTGATTTATAAATCGTATGAAGCAGGAGTTCTTGCTCTGGCCGTTCCGCTATGAACAACTAGTGATAGTTTGATTTTATGTAATTTTTTCAAATAAAAATTTTGTGTATTTTTGCTACGCATACTGGTGCTGACGAGCCGGATTGAACAATCAAAAGCCGGACCGCGAGCTGGCTTCTGCTCACACCTGACCTATACCTTCAGCATTCGTTCAGAAACGCAATAAAGAAAGCAGATCCATAATATTTGCAGTGTTTTAGAAGACTTCATTAAAATAAAAAGGTTCTTCTATCTTCTGTCTTCCATATATTGTTTGAAAATGAAGGGACAACAGTGTTTCTTGTGTCGAAAAAGAGTAAAAGTCATTGCTTCTACCATTAATCATTCAAGAATGTAAAAAACATGATTGCTTCTCGTCAATTTAAAATTCATAACTACGGCGATATTGTTTAAACAGATAATTATTGTACAACTATGGGATAACACATAGAATACTATCGAAAAGTAATGGTGCCAGTGGAAAAAAAAGGAGAATACAAGACTTTTTTGAAAAAAAAAATTGAGTGATATTTTTTTTAATATTTCTCAAGTGAATTCAAATAATCAACTGGGATTGTAGCAAATTGTTCTAATATTAGAACTATTTGTATGCTGAATGAATCTTATGATTGGAAAAAAAATATCTCATTTAATGCATTTTATTATTCTATGTAGGATCAGCCAAGCACTTCCTCCAAAGTAGATGATCAACAGGAAAATACAAGTTACCTGAGTGCAGAACATCAGCAGATTGTTACTTCTGGTGATATTTTACTTGGAAATTATTGCGAGTATATCGCAGATGTCAGTGTGGAAGGCGTTTCTTTGGAAGAAGAAAATCTACAAACTGCAGAAAAATCAGACTGGGACAACAGGTTGTGTATCTTTTGCTCCAAAAATAAATTGCGCGTTGAGTCTACAGTTGCTAATAACTCTTCCCAATATTTCGAAAAATTGAGATATATAGCAGAAGACGACGATGACATGGATTTATTAATTAAAATAGGGGAAAATATTATTTTTCATTATCATAAGTCTTGTAGACTAAAGTATGACCGTAGACATGAGGCTTAGTTCATGAACTAAGTTTACCCTTTGATATTTTATTCCATAAAGAAATTTAAAATAGTACGGAGATTTTAGAGCTACAAAATGTAATGTATGATGTTCGGTTAGGATTGAAAAACATGAATATTAAAAATATATCGGACTTTGAACCAGAAAAAGTAATGCAAGGTGATTGCATTATTCCGGAAAAGTTATATGCTCTAATACGCGCTTTAATAAAAGGTTCTGATTATAGTCGATCATGATCAACTGATTGATATTGTTGTAAATTCTATATGTGATGACATCATTCATGCTATTTTCAAGGGTAGAGTAAAAACTGCAAACATCTCATGTTAGATTTAACAATAAAATCATTAACAAGTAGTCGGAAAATTCCAGCCATCCCAGAAAAATTCGGTCACACTGTTAGCTATAAAGCAACCGAAGAATTCGAAACTGAAATGACGTATACGGCTTTCAATAAAAATCAAATAATACCGCAAGAAATCAAAAGAGTCAATAATTCAAGTACACATGTAGCGTTTGATAATTACGACCGTTTTGTTGAGAATTTGAATGGTGAAGACACTTAACATGATACAGTCCGTATTATTTATCAATTTACTTCAAACGATAGTTTCATAGAAACTGACACCGCATCCACGTCTATAGCAACAACAAGAGACGTATCACAGCCCGTCCGAAGAAGAAGATGATTCGAAGAAATTCCACGTGTTCCGGTTTCATACAACAAAAGACCTACTGCACAATTTATAGGAAACTTTGAAAATTCTGGAAGAAAGTGTTTGTACAAAAGAAAATGCAAAGTGAAGAGATTTAATTTGGGCTGTTTCTTATCCACATATTAATAGTACACCAATGTGGGTAGGTTTTAATAGTAACACTGTCAAAGATGCAACAGAAATGCAAGTCGTTGATTATTTGCCACAAATAAATTCATCACCATCATATTTCGTTGTACAAGAGACTTTGCATAATGCACAAAAAATAGCAGAGGAATGTCAGTAAAATTTGGCGATAGCTAAAATGGCTTATCAAATGCAAGTAGCGGATGCTCCAAAATTTAATAATGTATTTATTAATTTAGGCGCATTCAACATCAAAATGGCTCATTTTAAAGCCCTTGGAAAATATATTGATGAATGCGGCATTACTGATATTTTGAGTGAGTGTGATGTATTAGCGTCAGGCTCCGTTAATGGTTTTATAAGTGGCAAACATTTTAACAGATGTAAGAGACTCAATCCCTTAATTAGTCTAGCTATTCCATCTTTATATTCCGATAGTTTTTTGAAAGATAGAAATTTACAGTTATCTGAAACAATTATCGATGAATTAGATCACATTCAACAAATTCAAACGGAATCTCATACACCTATTATATCAAATGAAGAACTAAAGGAATTATTATTACAGTACAATGAATATGGAGATCTAACATCGAAAGGTACACGTGTAAAAACACCTAGATTTTATATTCAATACGTAGATTTTTTGAATGTGTACTTTAGATTTTCACGAAGCATGCGATTATACGACATTGATCTATATATTGAAAGTCTATATGATATGGCTGATTTATTCTTTATCTCCAACAAATCAAATTGGGCACGATACTTATTATTGTATTCAAAATATTCAAATGAGATAAAACAGAATCAGTCTCCTTTATTGGAAGAATTCCAACGAGGTGCTTTTGGAGTGAAGCGAACAAATGAAAATATTGCAGGAGCACCTGCCGATTCAAAGTCCAAGCCAGCCAGACGCTGACATGAAGAATTACAGAAACTTTCCACAAACTTGTAATAGTTGACTTTATATTTTGTATTGTAATAATTAGTTACTTATGAATCGTCACCTGGAGACCTATTCTAATTGTAGCGACACTTATGTCTTGATAATTATGTCATAATGACGTCATGTGACCTTGCTAAGATTATCAACATTTAGTTATTTGAAATTTATAGATTGGCACAAAATAAATAAGTTGGTAGAATAAGGACGAGTCTTTTATGAATTTCGTTTTCCCGTTACCTAGAAAATTTGCCATTTTCTCATTGTGTTTTGACGATAGTAGTTCTTGTGTGTTGTTTTTGTGCTTACTCTATATTTCTTTTAATTAATCTGTCTTTTTCAAGACAATTTCTTCTTTTTTTTTGTGTTTGTTTCTCTGTTTTATCCAATTTTAGTTAATCTATTTCATTATTATTGTTGAATTTTTGCTGTTGTTGTTATTATTGTTCTAACTTTAGTTCTTAATTTTGATATCGTCAAGATATGAGCGGGAAAAGAGAAAGAGAGGAAAGAGTTTCCAGTGAGCAGAAGTTTCTATTGCTTGCTTTTATGGAAGAGCATGATGATTTCGCTCGTGGCAAGTTGCTAGGGGTGGGAGGACGAAGAGCATGGCAATCGCTGTGGGAAGAATTGACCCAAAGTTTAAATAATGTTGAAGGTCCCAATAAAAATAGCAGCAAGTGGCAGAGGGTGAGTTTTTGTGTATAAATAATCACCTGACAAAGTTCAATATTCTTCAATTCATAAAGGTATGGACGGACATCAAAGATAAAACAAACAGGAAGGCTTCGGCAATTGGTCGATATCAGGGCGGCACCGCCGGAGGACCAGCGACGGACGTAGTATTGACTGATTTTGAAGAGAGGTGCCTGGCGCTGCTGACGGAGGAAGCAGTGTTCGGTCTTGAATGACCAGATGGAATTCCTCTTGAGAGTGACGAGCCTCAACCAGGACCTAGCCATCTGCATCTGCCAGAGGCTAGCAGTCAGCCTTTGCTAGGACCAAGCAGTCTGCCTCAGCCCGAACAAGCTCAGGATGACATAGAATACATCTGTGAATCTGAGGAGAGCTTCTCACGGAGCGCATCCTCCATGGAAGGGACTGAAGAAGATTCAAATCGTATGTATAAAATATAATTTTCAATTATTACAATTCTCATGCGATAATTAACACAGAGTTAGAAAAAAAGTGGAATAGAAGATTTGATGTTCAACTCAAACAAAGGTGATTATGATATGAAACTTCAATTTCAGCACCGAAACGACGTAGAACGTCGAATTTCTTCAAAATGTATGAGACCCTTGCTCAACAAAATACAGAGTTGAACAATGCTGTGAGAGAAGTTAATTCATCCCTGGAAGAATTGATTCAGGACCGCAGAACAACAAACGCTCTTCTTTGCAGAATAGCCGATAATTTGGAGAAAATAGCCAATAAATAAGCATATTGAATCATTTATTTGTCTATTTCTAATCCTAATTTGCAATATAATCATAAAATCGTGTCTGCCTTCAGCAAAAACAGTATAATTTTGAAATGTCATCCTGAAAACTGTTAAATTATATGATATATGAATATTCCTCTTTTTAAATTCAATTGGTGGCCCTGAAAAGGGCCTTTTGAAGAAAATTGAAATAAGTTCAAATTAAAAAACTGTCGTATGTATTGCTGCAGCTGAGCTGTCCCTGTTGCCTGTAAATTGGATCAGGCTGGATTGGTGCAACAGCTGGTATCGGCTCGTCCAAATCTATGTTGTCGTACAACATTCCGGGGTCATCTTCATTAAAATTGAGTGCTATATTATGCAAAATAGCACAACAAATAATGATCCTTGGAGCGTTTCTTGCAGAATAATGCAGAACTCGATCCTTCAATAAACATCGGAAACGTCCTTTCAGAACTTCGATGCAGCGTTCAACACAGCTCCGCGCTTGTTTGAAAGTGTTATTGAAGTTCACTTCATGAATCCCATTCGGATTTGGAAGTGAAACCATCAGTCATGGAAGACACGGGTATCCTGAATCACCTATGAATAATTCTACTTGCTAATTGTAACTATGCAAACAATCATCAACAATATAATTTACCTATTATGTCTCTGTATCCCCATTCACAAAATTCGCCCGCATGGTTTGAGCAATTCGGCTGTTGCACCAAATAAAGGCATCGTGTGTACTGCCTGGCCAACGAGCACCAATATTTGTAATTGTAAGGTTGGCATCGCAAATCTAAATCCATGAAATGATATAATCAATATCAGAGAAAAAATTATAACTACAAAATATACTCTAAAACTTACAATTTGCACATTAATACTATGGTATCCTTTCCTGTTGACATACACGTGCTTATTGTCTGTTGGTTTCACAATGGCAACATATGTACCATCAACAACACCAATAATTCGCCGCATATGATGAACCACAGAAAATCTGCAATTTACAAGTGATTAATACTTGTATCAAGCCAAGACAAGATCAATGTTTGTACCTATTCTTAGCCAGCCGTCTTTCTTCGTTATTTTTAGGAAACCGTATCCATCTTCGCATCAAATGCCAAACGATGGCATTCGCCACGTCTTCAATTGCTCTGCTCACCATGGGCTGGCTGAGACAATCCCACAAACTATTTCCAGCACTCCGCTGGTAACTTCCATTGGAAAAAAAATGAATTGCCGATAAAATCTGAAAACCAAGAAAAAATCATGTCTGTTCTTATATTCTATCTAAAATATGAGATTATTATTACCCGTAGATGCGCTGGTACACGATTGCGGTATCTACGAACATTTAAATGTTCATTTGAACTGTTAAGTATTCGTCTACACTCCGTAGTGAACAGACGTATCAGCTATTGTCTCTGCTAATTGTTATCTGTTAACTAATACCAAGTGATTAGAACCAGTTGATTAAATTCTTATTTGTATTAAAATAGAATAAATAAATAAAGTGACGTCAAATCCAGATTTACCTACTGACGGCCACCTTTTTGGTGGTTGTCCAGTTTAAAACCCACCCCAAATAAGCAACCCATGGGCTTTATCAAGTGTTTCCAGACAAAATCCAATTCAAAACATGAAACTCGGTTATCAAACCACGCTAGATAACATACTCAAAGAACTCTAAGACTTGAAAGGAGAAAATCGAGGAATCAAAGAAGAAAACAAAGAACTGAAGAAAATCATTGCTACTCTTCAACTAAAGGAAAAAAATACTCAAGAAAACAATTTCAACGGGAACGAAAATGCCGTAGCTGTAGAAACAGCGTGGATTGTACAAAAAAATTAAAAAAGAAGAATATCTCCAACCGCAGATGCCACAAACATCACACAGAATCAGAAACAACTCGAAACCAAAAAGACTAAACCACCACCGATAATAGTGAGTAATTTAAAAGAATATAATCAACTAAACAATACATTAAAAAAGTTGAATTTAAACTTCAAAACAACTATGATAAATAATAGTCAGATAAAAATTAACGTTGATACCGAAACAGATCACAAAACCCTTACAAAATGCATGAACGAACAGAGTCAAGAGTGGCACACATATGAAAATAAGTCTCTACGCCCAATAAGAGTTATGGCTAGAAATATACACCCTTCCTGTCACCCAGAAGAAATCAAAAATGAATTATCTACAAAAGGATTCAAAATACTAGACGTAGTCAATAAATACAAGAAAGAGAATGATAATGGTAAAATTGTGATGAAACCACTTCCTTTGTTTATGCTGACATTCAGCAACGACGAAGATATTAAGAAAATCTTTGAAACTGAATACTTGTGTCACATGCGTACTAAGATTGAAGCAATTGGAAGCACAAAACTGATCCCTCAATGTAAAAATTGCCAGAGATTTGGACATACACAAAAATTCTGTTCGCGCACTCCAAAATGTGTTAAATGTGCAGGAGATCATTTGACTGCGACCTATCAAAAAACACCTGATCAAAAACCAGTATGCTCAAATTGCGGCAATGAACATCCAGCAAATTACCATGAATGTATAGTAGCTGAAGAACTCCAAAAACGAAGAGACCTAATTACAGAAACTAAGGATCTCCAATAAAAGCAACCAAGACAATTTATTTCACCTCCAATAAAGGAAGGCATTTCCTATGCCCAAGCTACAAACAATAAGGAAACTGAACAAAAACAAAATGAACAGCAATCACTAGCTCAAATGATGAAAACTATAATATCCAAACTCGAAGATCAAGAGAAAACAATGAAATCATTCGAAATCAGAATTTCTAAAATAGAAAATAAAACAATGAAACAAAGTGAGGGAACATATAATAGTTGAAGGCGACCTAAGAATCGCTACCTGGAATGCCAATGGCCTTCTTAACAGATGCGAAGAAATTTGAATATTTCTTTACTTCCAAAATATAGATATATGCCTCATCTCTGAAACGCACTTCACTAGCCAAAATTATATCAAACTAAAGGGTTATAAAGTTTATCATTCAATACACCCACAGAACCAAGCTAGAGGAGGAAGTGCTATTATTATAAAAGAAATTATCAACCACTATGAAGAACATCATCTTCAAACCGACGAAATTCAACTTACTGTCGTGGGAATAAAATCTACAAGACAAAAACTAAATATGGGAGCACTATATTGTCTCCAAAGATATAACCTAAAGAAGGATAATTACAAGAACATATTCTTACATCCTGGAGACAGATTTATAGTAGGAGGAGACCTTAACGCCAAGCATATGGACTGGGGAGCGAGACTCACAACCACTAAAGGAACCGAACTGATAAAAGCAATAAGAGAGATGAGATGTAGATATCATACTACAGGTAAACCAACATACTGGCCCACAGATCCAAATAAATTACCAGATCTATTGGATTTCTTTATCACTAAAAAAATATCACCAAATTTTACAAAAATGTAACAGTCACCAAAATTTAGCGATTCAATTTCCGTTTAGGTACGTTGCTCTGTGACTGTTGTAAACTGCTGACAAGCGGCCGGCCAACTTCCTTTTGAAATAGTTGATTTTTATGCAAAAACTAGTAGAAATTTTCCAGAAAAAAGTGCCAACGGAGTCAGTTTAGTTCGATGATTGACTGAGCATTTTTGAGGAGAGTAATCGTTTCTCTTTGAAAGTGGTCGGTCGCGCGATAGTCGGGAATCCTGTGGAATCGATAATATTAATGTAACTTAGCTAAATTTTATTTGAACGTTTTATTTTGGGTATCATATTAATTAGGTTATTTTTCTTTGTAACATAATTTTACTTTTGTTCAACTTATTGCATCAATAAATTGTTATCATTCAGTTAATCACATTTCGTGTGTGTTGCTATTCGACGCTTCCCGCCACCATTACAGAACTACGAGGAACGGTGCAGTGGACGCAGGTAAGTATAATTTTCTATACTTAAATATTGAGACCGTTCCGCACAATAATTCAGTACGTCAACAGGGGTTGTGCTTTATTGCCGCACCCTTTTGTTACAAAAATATAAGAAAATTTTGACCTTAGCTCAGATCACTCAGCAGTCATTATAACCTTGAGCGAGAGAATAATTACAAAGGAAACTAAACCTACACTAACCAATAGTACGACGGACTGGGAGAGTTTTAAAATTGATTTGCAGACCAATATAAATCTATATTTAGAAGCAAGCAACAACTCGAAGAAGCGGTAGAGAACTTTTATAAAACAATACAAAGAGCCGCCTGGAACAACACCAAGGAATGTATATACAGAACTATAGGAAACAACTATCCAGTTGAAGTACGAGAACTTGTCAAAGACAAAAGAATAGCAATAAGGAAATGGCAAATGACAAGAGATCCGGCCGACAAAACTCTTTTAAATAATAAAATACAAAAACTTAAAAGAGATATCCAAAAAATAAAAAAAGAATCGATGAAAAGCTACCAGAGCAATCTATCTGCAGATGAAGACAGCAACTATTCACTTTGGAGAGCAACCAAAAAATTAAAGCGGTCAACTACACAAATGCCACCAATAATAACTGAAAATGGACATTGGGCAAGAGATAACAAGCAGAAAGCAGATACATTCGCAGACCATCTAGAAAAAGTTTTTGAACCAAACGAATCGCATAATGATGATGATAACGCAGATGAAGAGAGGAGCAACGAAGAAAATGGAGAAATACCACTAGTATCTCCAAGAGAAGTAGCCAAGGAAATATTGACCAATTTGAACCCGAAAAAAGCTCCGGGCTTCGATTTAATAACTGGTGAAATTCTGAAACAATTCCCTAGGAAAGGAGTAGTGATGTTAACATACTTAATAAATGCAGCATTCAGATTGAAACATTTTCCATCTATCTGGAAAGTAGCTCAAGTGATTATGATTTCGAAACCTGGAAAACAACCAAACGAAGTGAAATCCTATCGACCAATATCCTTACTGCCAATTATTTCGAAACTATTTGGAAAGCTGCTACTAAAGAGATTGAAACCATTAATCGAACGAAAAAACATAATCCCAAATCACCAATTCGGATTTTGCAATAAGCATTCAACAATCGATCAGGTCCATAGAATAACTGACGTTATAGGGAAAGCTTTGGAGGATAAAGAAATCTGTGGAGCAATCTTCTTGGATGTAGCACAGGCATTCGACAAGGTCGGCCATAAAGGCCTGATACATAAACTAAACACATTACTTCCCATACAGTATGTAAATCTGCTAGAATCTTATAGCTCTGATAGACTATTCAGAACTATACAAGAGGATGCCTATTCAGAGCTGAAAGAAATAGAAGCTGGGGTGCCCCAAGGCAGTGTTTTAGGGCCTATACTTTATTTATTATACACAAGCGACTTACCACAAACTGATAATGTCACAATTGCCACTTTCGCCGATGATACTGCTATCCTGACAGCATTAAGCGATATAGAAACAGTCACTGGAAATCTTCAGAGCATGTAACGAAATCACTTCTTGGGCAAAAAAATGGAGAATCAAATTGAATGAACAAAAATCCGTCCATATCAATTTCACTAGTAAGAAGTATACAAACCTAAATCAAATACAATCAATAACAATATCATCCCGCACGCAAATACTGCAAAATACCTCGAAATGACGCTCGATCCAAAACTCAAATGGGTAGAACATGTGAAAATGAAGAAAAAAGAGCTTGACATCAAATATAGAAAAATGTATTGGTTAATCGGGAGAAGATCGCAGTTATCTATATCTAATAAAATGTTAATTTATAATCAGGGGCTAAAACCTGTTTGGTGGTATGGCATACAACTCTGGGGTTGTGCTAAACAATGCCATAAAGACAAAATACAAAAATTCCAGAACAAAGTTCTACGTAACGAAGTAAATGCGCCATGGTACATCCGCAACTAAACATGAAGCAAGATTCCACCATCACACCAATGTCGAAGCAGTCCAACTGCTGAACAACGACGGCCTGAAAACAAGACTAAAGAGGACAAAACCTTTTGAGTTAGTTTAAAACAGCGAGTAGTGAGTACTTAGTGCTGTAAGTATTTAGTGTTATAGAAAAACTAGGAAACACCATTCGGTGCACCTAGTGACTGATTACTTTAGTTTTAAATTAGCGATAAATCAATGGTTAGTCTATAAGACTAGTTTTAATATAATAAAACAAAGAAAAAAAAAAAAAGTTTAAACTGCTAACTATGTATAAACCGCATTCCTTGCTGAGCCGAAAGTTCGATCGAAATTCCGCATTCGCAATCCTGAAAGGATCTTGTGCATCCCTTATTGATCCACGCGCTTCTTCAGCCATCCGCTAGATGCGCTAGTGAGTTATCAAGACCTTGTTAAGTTATCAACTTGATAAGTTGAATTAGAATAGGTACTCTGTGATGTTAACATCTCTGAAATCTCTAAATACTATTGTAACCTATCAGAAATAATTAATTTTTTTTAAAACAAAACTTGAATAAGAAGTTTTATAATTTATATATATATATATATATATATATATATATATATATATATATATATATATATATATATATATATATATATATATATATATATATATATATATATATATATATGTATATATATATATCCATAAATTCATTAATGGCTATTTGCACCACTGTCACTTGTCATTGGGTGGAGTTTAATATCTAGGACAACTATTGTATGCACAATGGCTACTACTGTTATTATTCCTCCCTTAAAGATGAGAGACGGTAGTGCAACAGGCCATCAGTGTTACTCCCGATACTATGTTCAAGAAATTATCTGATTTGCAGTGCAACAAAAGTGCGGGTTCAGACAATATTTCACCTTATTTTATTGAATTAAGCAGCCAAACAATGTCTTATCCTCTGAGCATATTATATAATATTTCATTATCTACTCGAGTTTTTCCAAAAACGTGGAAGATATCATCTATTACACATCTATACAAATCAGGTGCGAAAAACGAAGTCAGTAAATTCAGACCTATATTCATTTTGAACGTATTCGCAAAAACAATCGATTTCATTGTATCCGATTATATAAGTTCGATCTCCAGATCCCTAATTTGTCAAGAGCAACATGAGTTCATCAAAAATCGATCAACATGTACTAACTCAGCAGCTTATAGTGACTTTATATCTAGATCACTGGAAGAAGGATCACAAGTTGATTCGATATATACGGACTTCCGTAAAGCTTTCGACAGGGTGAATATTCGTTTGTTGATGTCTAAATTGAAAGAACTGACGGTGAACGGATCGTTGTCGGATTGGATATTGTCATATTTAACAGACATAAAACAAATGGTTGAAATAAAAAACTCTATATCTCGAGAAATTAATGTAACATCAGGTATTCCGCAAGGATCGCATCCTAGTCCGATCTCATTTACTCTTTATATAAATGACATCTGTACAATTTTTGAAACTTCCACACTCCTACTTTTTGCAGATGATCTGACACTTTTCTCCAACATCGATAATTCGATTGATGCTCAATTATTACAAAACGACTTATATAAACAAGAATCTTGGTGCAAGCATAATTTCATCTCTGTGAGTTTAGAGAAATGTAAACACATGACATATTTAAAAAAAAAAAAACTATTCATAAAATAAAATTATTATATAAATAATCATAGATTGGAAAAGGTTACATCAATCAAAGATTCAGGAGTAGTTTACAAAACTGAATTTGATTTTAGTCATCACATAGATTACATAGCTAAGAAAGCAACGAGAATGTGTGGTTTTGTAATAAGACATTGCAAAGAATTTTCAAACATAGATGCTATTTGTGAACTGTATTTCTCATTAGTTCGATCTCATTCAGAATGTATCGCTTGATTTGGTCCTCATATCATAAATACCACATAAATAGATAGGAAAAAATGCAAAATAAAATCGCAAATTTCATTCTTAACAAATTGAATTTATATAGAGCTAATTACACTTATGAACGAATATTGCAATTATTAAGTTTCGAAACACTAGAAAATCGAAGAAAAAAAGCTCAAACTTTTTTTGTATATAACATTCTACACAACAATTTTGATATTCCGGATATTTTAAGCTCACTCAAGGCGGCGGGGTACCACAAATATTATGGTTGACCACAACTTTTGAGCTAGTAACTAGAAACTGATAGAAAAAAATTAAAGTTTCAGTAATTTTTGACTTTCCATATTGTAACATATTTATTGTTTCTATTTTTCAAGAACTTATTGAAAGGACCAAGAAAACATGTTATTCACACTATTTCAGACTTTTAAAAGATGTTAGAGGAAAAACCATAAGAAAGTGAATACTCTATATTTTTCTGTAATTTTAATTGCAATTGTTGAATAAACTGTGATTTTTCTAACATTTACCTCCTATATCGCAATGTTAAAATTAGTTATAAATATGAACACAAGATACCGTTGCTAGTTGACGATACAATAGATTGCATATTCGAGAGAGGAGAGCAAACAGGAGAGCTGAGAGCACCGAAAACAAAATTAAATTGTGAATTATAAGTGTATTAGTTCATCTGGTGTGATTCTGTTCTAGCGCTACAGCAGAAATGAGCAATAAAGACAATAAAAGTATTCATCATAAACGAAATAAAAGATCTGTTTATTGGAAGAAATGTGCAGAAAAGTATGCTGTACTCTTGTACTTTATATTATGATGAAGTAATGGCAGTGGTAAAATTGATTGAATGTTTCTAGGTCTACATATAAATGTATAGAGAATAAAACTCCTGACCATACAGTTTCTACTCGTTCCCAGTAAGTAATGAACAATATTCTTCATCTACAGTAGAATACCAAATTGGAGATTTTTTTTTTCGGGAAATATAACCGCTGCTCCAATACGAGCATTATTACATATGAAAAAAATGCATCTCTTTCCGGCGGTTTACAAACAAAATTCTCCACGATTATTTCATTTACATATTTTGCTGATGGTTATAACAACGATAAAATAAAACTGAGGTCACAATTAGTATTTGATCAATCTTTCATCAACAAAAGTGATTATTATTTGCTGGATAAGTGATACTTCTTTGAAAACTATATATAGCAGTATTGAATAAATCTTTGGCTATGTAGTTCCTGTTTAGACTACCTATGTACGTTGAATAAAAGTGCATAAATGAATATTTGATTGTCAAAATAATATTTTAAAATCGAATTATGAGATATATTCTTTCTACGTGATGCGAGAAGTTCATAGAAAATAAATACTGTTGTAGATTATTACAACTAAACATTCAAGTTAGATCTCAAGTTGAGAGTGCAATTTGCTCCAATGGCATAATTATTTTTCTCCAACACTGTTTTGGAATTTGCATATTCCATAACCAAAAATTAAGTTGGAACGAATGACATTCCAAAAAATCGTTGAGAATGATTCCGTATTCCGTTCAGAATGATTCCGTAAGCCTTTTGAATCATTTCGACGAATCAGAAGCTATTATTTTGGCTACTGCCATGGTTACTTCCTAACAATTCAAATATTCATATCTGGATTTGACGTTTGACATTTAATAATTTTTTAAGTCTCCTCTGAAATATTGGTGAGTTTCCAAAACCTTGTTAGAGAAAGTATAGTCTACAACATGTTTGGAATTGCGTATTCCACACTCGCGAACCGTAATCCTCGCCTTCGGCTCGGTTTACAAACTTTTCGCTCGTTCAGAATACAGGCCATTCCAATACTTATTGTAGAATATACTATTTGTCAACAAAATTTTCTCCGCTCAAATATCATCATAATATAAGAATTACTGTTTATAATCATATCTTCTGACTATCTGTTTCAGTGCTTTGAACAATGATGTTGAATGTTCTACTATTCACAACAATATATCAATTAGCAAGTAAGATTTTAATTACACGTCCTCTTTCAGATTTCTGAATTCCTTTTTTTTCAGTACTTCAGTATCTCTTCCTAAGGGTGCGATATTTGAAGAAAACTTTTCCTCAAACAAGTAAGATAAAACCTATAGATCTGTGCCTGTAACAGACTTGTTGTTTTAATTGATTCATTTATTCATTAATTTCTTAGCACTCCCTCCGTTATTGTTCCCGTTGTCTCCCTGCCAACCACAGTCTGTGATAATATGAATATTTCGAATATGTAAGTTTCGACGTCAAACACTAGTTATGAGGTTAATTAAAATTTGATTATTTTAGAAATGATTCGTTTGAATTTATTGATGAGAAAACAGTCCAAGAAATTCGAAATCGTTCTTTGTGCATAGAGGCTAAGGGAAATAACTTTGGTAACAGGAAAGTGATAGAAGGAAACAGAATAGTAAAACTGGGTTACGTTTTAAATTGGGCTTTGGATTTACAAGAGCGTCATAAAGAAAAGTGTACGAGAGGAAGACTACAACTTCTAAAAGAAAATAAATTACGAGCTGTTAGCATATTGTTTTTCAAATTTTTATGTGCTCCTGAATTATAAAAAAAACCACAGAAGATCCGAATAAAGGAAAATCTGATATAAATGTTGGTTTAGTTTGGGGCAGTAAATGTTTAGGTAGCACCTTTACTCAAACGGAGCAAATTTTGAACTCTACGGATATTCCTATAATGTATCATATAACATTTGATTTGTATGCTCGATCGCTAGGTGAAGTATGGCATGGCAAATGTATCGAAAGAATGCTGGAAGCTGGCAAAGAAGAATATGAAATAACAGTTAGAAAAAACAATGTTCACGACAATAAATTATGAATACATTACAGTTAAGGTCGATGGAGGATGGAGCAAAAAATCATATGGCCATAATTATAATGCTTCTTCTGATGTGGTAAGTTGCGAAAGTTATGATTCACTTTAGTATCATTGTAACAAGTATTTAATACTTCCTAGGCTTGCATAATAGGGAAGGAAACAAAAAAAATATTGTTCTTCGGTGTACGAAACAAATTTTGCAGTATTTGTGCTATGACTGCATATAGAAATGGGAACCCCAAGACCCATCAATGTTTTTTAAACTGGCATGGGTCATCTAGTTCTATGGAAGCCGATATTCTTCTGGAAGGTTCTAATATCAGCGAGTAAATGCACAATTTAAGATATGTACGTTTCATTGGTGATGGAGATTCAAGTGTGTATGCACGGATCAAGGCAAAAGTTAAATACAGTCATTTGATTTCTGAGATTGGATGAATTAATTATGTGATTAAGAATTATTCTTCGGCAATTTCTAAGATAGAGTACAATTTTGTACCCTGAATTGTTTACGTCCAATTAGTATTGAATTTAATGTTTTCAAGTATAGATTATGGCGAACACAAAACTACCAATCAAATCAAGGGCAATATTAAAAGCAAATAAACATCGTCTCACAATAGCTATTCGGACTGCAGTGAATCATAATTCAAATTTACCAATAGATGAACTTCGAGCAGACTTAAAAAATGAACCTTATCATGTTTCTGGTGCACATAAGAGTTGTCGGCCATAGTTTTGCAAAAAAAATGACGAAAGTGAATCATGTGTGGATCAACTGGTAAAGGACGGTATATTTGACGCGATCTTGGCAGCACTGCAAAATATTATTAAAGAGGCAGATAGGCTCTCATCAGAAAAAACAAGCAATCTAGCCGAAAGTGCGGCAAAAGATTAAATGTGACACAAAGAGATACGTTTCAAAGAAGATGTAATTTGGCAACATTATCTTATTCATGTCAAAAAAAATGGCAGCATAAGACTTTTAAAGAATATATGACAAGGAGTCCAGGGAAATATTTCAAAAAAAAAATTATCAAAGAAGAATATTGATGGAAACAAGGTGTCAGCAAGAAAAAGAAAATTTTCAATAAACCACATGTTGCCATAGTTGACACAGAAAACGGCCTTCATGCTGAAGATTATATCGTTGAAGAAGAACTCAATAACATATGTGACATGAAACTTGTGAATTATCAACTATCACCTACTAAAATCAATGGAATTAGAAAAAAATCTGTAGTGCAACATGGAAACCCGCTGTACGACTCGTTCAGAAAAAATAGGCTCACCGCCTCTCTATTTGGAAGAGTGTGCAAAAGACTTCGTTATACATCTTGCCATAATCTTATAAAGGACTGTTTATATCCTTCGTCATTCACCAACTCCCACGTCAGATTTGGAGTAGAAAACGAAGCAGTTGCAATACAGATTTTTGAACGTGAACATAAACTAACAGTTTCACCTTGCGACTTAGTAATTGATGGAGTATTTGGATTTCTAGCTGCAAGTCCTGATGGTAAAATTATTACATTCTATAGACAAGGGTATAGGGATGCGCACATTCATTTTTGTTCTAACACTTCGAATATTAATCTGGTTTCTGATCACAATTTTGTCTCGAAGCAAGTGCTTATTGTAATGCTCTATTCCTTAGGATATTGGTAAATTATGTGCAAGTATGTATGTGTTATATATATTTTCTTCCATTTAAAGTATTGAACAAGAGAATAAAGGTCTTGTCAAAGTGAAATGTGTGCCATCGGTTTTTTCTTATTCTACACATTGAGAATGATCAATTAGAACTGAAGAGGAATCATAATTATTATTATCAAATCTGCACCTGTAACTTGTATTGAATCGTATTTGCTATCACAATCAAGTCCAATATAATAATTATACATTCACCGATACAAGGACCGTTACACATAGCTCGGACTTCAAAATGTTATTTTGTTGTTAATTTGAATCCCCATAGTCCTTTATCTGTAGAAGAAATTGAGACTCGTGATAATTTTTGGACTACAAAAATAGAAGAAAAATTGATATATTACTACAAATGTAGAGAGCCACAGAAAAATTTTGATTGCAAAGGAGCAGAAATAAAATAGGAAGTGAAATAGAGACACATGAATATCAAAACTTTCAAGTCCATTTCATTTTTATCTCCGAGGGTTATGAAATATATATTGAATCTAGAATACTGTTGTTACAAGACTTATTTATTGATGATATAATGAAGGAGAAAGCGTAATTCCATTGTAGTTTATCGTTAATTGATTTTATTTCTATGAAATGAAGGTTTTTAGAGGCTTTTGGAGATAGTAGGAAGAATGAACTTAATGTTGTTGAATATTTGCACAAGAAATATTCAACATTGAAAGCATTTCATGGATATATTGCTTCTTCAACTTAATAATTATATTTATATATATACATATATATATATATATATATATATATATATATATATATATATATATATATATATATATATATATATATATATATATGATAAGGATTAATCGCGACTGCAATTAGTTAAGGTAATTATATACATCATCTATTCTTCACCACTAAAAGATTTCTCAAAAGTAATCCGAATCTTATAGTCACACAATCAGATAAGGGTGGTGTCACGTGTATAATGGATAAGCAAAAATATCAGGAGTTATCCTTGGATATGTTGACAGACCAAAATAGTTACAGACTACTAAGGAGTGACCCAACATCCACTTACCAACAAAAAGTGAACAAACTTATCTCTAACTTAAAAAATTCTCATTTGTCACCAGCAGAGTTAGCTAAATCTTTAATGATATATGATGCTATTCCACCTAAATATTATGGTCAACCAAAGATCCATAAACAAACTCATTATAGCATACATTGATGCTCCAAATAGTAAAATAGCAAAGTATCTTACTGATGTGCTAACTATTGCTTACGATAAAAATAACATTTACTATACCAAAGATTCGTTTGCGTTTGCATCATTTATTAACAATTTTAAAATACCAGAAAATTATATTTTGATAAGCCTGGATGTTGTGTCACTATTTAGTAATATAACCATAGACACAGCTGTTGATAGCATCACTAAAAAATGGAACTTAATACAAGAATTCACTCCGTTATCTTTAAATAATTTTTTGCAATTACTGAAATTTGTTTTTGTCACAAGCTACTGCATTTATGAGAATAATTACTATAACCAGCTGATTGGTTGTCCAATGGGGGCAATTATCAGTCCGATAATAGCTCAGTATGTTATGGACCTGCTCCTTGATGAGTGCATGCCAAAACTGAATTTCCAACCACCATTTATAAAGAAATTTGTTGACGAAAATAGTAACTGCTGCACCTGCAAATGAAACAAATAATATTTTAAAAACGTTTAATGGTTAGAGGACCTAAAAAGCCTCCCTTTCTTGGAGACCTTTATGATAAGGGATGATTCAGAAACAATCACACTGGATTGGTATCAAAAGTCCATTGCTTCTCAACGGTATATGAATTACTTGTCCCAACAACCAAAGCAAATGAAAATAAATGTAGTACTAGGTCTAAAAAACAGAGTACTCAGTATTTCACACCCAAATTACCAACAGAAAAACTTACTCAGATTGAAAGATATTTTAATAAAGAATTCATATCCAGTAAAACTTATCAACAGCTTGCTATTTAATGTACCAAGGGTGGATACCACTCCAATGAATCCACAAAGTCAAGATCTACTGTCAGATCCTCCAAGTATCAAATTTGCTTCCATACCTTTCATCCCAACGTTGACACCCAAAATACTTAAAGTCTTGAAAGATGATAACATCAAAATCGCTACAAAAAATTGCGCTGCAGTCTAGTTGGGCATTCGGTAAAGGATCCCTTAATCTGCGTATTCCAGTTGGGCATTTTAATCCCTTACAACACAGATATCGGATTTACCTGTGTACCTGACCGCCTCGGTACTGTATAATTATAATATTTGCAAAATATTTAACTTTGTGATGTATTGACAATGTATATGTTTGAGTTTTGCAGCCAGTTGATTGACAGTATTTAATTATTTCGTTAATCTTATGTTTATGACATCTTTTTTTTTTTTTATTTAATGTATATATATATATATATATATATATATATATATGTATATAAAATCTCCTATCCTTATGTAAATATGTACCTATTGACAATCTATATGTTGTTTTACAGTCAATTATGTTTTATCTATATATTTTATGTTTTCTCGATGTATATTTTACTTAAGACTGATTTTTTCTTGAATAAAATGCCCTATATGTATTTCGTACATAAAGAGTTTTCATGGATATCCTAATTCTTCATTGCATAACACACAAAATCTTTATAAATTGTATCATAACTTCAGAGTCTCCCTTGATAATTAAAATTTGACGGCACGCAAATAAAAACAGTTTGAACTCACTATCTTATCTGCAGAAAAATACAGGTATACTCGGACAAGTCAAATGAGTCCCATCGGGTATGTTCGATAATCGTATGATTCAAGATCGGCTAAGATAGGAGACTGACGTCGTCAGTGGCGTACGCATTTTATTCTCAAATGTTTTAAATTTATTAAAGAATACTTAACCAAGCATAAGTGGGAAATTTATCAAGGGCGCGAATTACGACCCTATAGGTAATATAATAATTAAAAGCAACAATGAGTCATGTTACAGTACGGAATAAGTTCAATGAGTAAATCTCGAAAGAGGATTATTTAACGGAAAAATATCAAAATGTCTTTACATTTGGATTACCTCTAAAAAAGCATTGAAATTATTTTCCTCACATATTATAATCTTGTTGAGGATTAGGATTATCAATCTGAAATTTGAGTCCTGTTTCTTAAAAATTATAAGGAAACGCACACTTGAATAGATTTTTTTGCATTTAACATGTACATGTTGTGTTCTTGAAAGCGTTTACCAATATTTCTTTTCATTTTATCTATGTATTGTTTATCAAAGTTAGAACATTTTATAGAATGGATTTCTGATTTGTTGTGGTTGAATCAATTATATTGAAAAACAATAACCACGATAAAACAGTCATCTATTCAATCAAATATAAATAATTTTTAAGAAAAAAATTTGTACTCCGATAATGTTTGCTTTGCATACGGAAGGTACATAGTGTCTTAAATCAACAAGTGAAAAGAAAGAAGCGTTTAATTCATTTATATTCAATCTTCGCGTGACTCAAACCTTATTTATTAGTTAAAAAAAATTACTAAGTGCGCTCATGGAAGAGAATGAACTAAATATTTTCATGCAGACATACGTTTCTTACTGGTACAAGGCGGTAGGTAGAAATTGGAGAGGACATCAACAACAGAGTATGTCTTAGCTTGGAAAGACAAACGCCATGCAACAATTGTTTCTTTCATAACATTAGTAAGAGAGAGATAGATACAGTTGGGTCAGGCTATTTCTATCTCCAGAAAATAAATTCTCAAGCGACAGGTTAGGCTTGTCCGAGTGTAGAGAAATGCCCAACTGGAAGAGCTAATTACGCCTACCTTTTTGGTTGCAAGGGATTATCTCAGGTAAAATACCCAACTCGCATACAGCCAAAAATTGTGTGACCATAAGACAAATTTTCACAAAGCTTAAGATAAAACACCAATGCACTACCAATCAAATGTCATTTACAACATTCCTTGTCAGGAATGTCCAGCTGTTTACGTAGGACAAACCTCACGTAACCTCAAATCTAGAATAACATCACACAAGAGTGATAACAAATTGAAACCTATGTCAACAGCTTTGGCAATACATCATAACCAAACTAAACACCAAATCGACTACTCTATGTAACAATACTTGATGTAGAAAGAAATTGGTTTAAGCGATCATTTCTTGAGATAATATTTATTAGGAACAATGAGAATTCGATCAATAAAAAAACAGATATTGATAACTTGAGCAATATATATGTTTACCTTCTAAAGTTGTCTAACAAACATTCGGGTGTCAATATTCGGCAATCACAAAATAATAGCTGACCTTCAGATACGACATGGTTTAGTGTACTGTTCATTTTCTGTACATTTTGATTTCGCGCGCTTTTGTTCTAAAATTGGCCGCATGAAAGACCTTTTAAAATTTAATTCTGTTTAAACTTGTTCAAAAAAGTACTCCATTTTGCGCTTGTGATAAAAATGCTTTAGTCATGATTTGAATGAAAAGTAAAATTTTCAAAAATTTTTATAATGTACATTCTAATAAAAAAAGTGTAACTTTGTTCCAATATTTTATAATACTAACTAGAAAAAAAAAATAAATTTTCTAAAATTAAAAGTGTACAAAGCCTGATATGGTTTTTGGGAATTTTACACCAATGTTTATCTTCAAATACAGTGTTTTTAGAACACTAAATGTAAAAAATCTAGAAAGAAAATTCATTCGACTGTCTTACTGACGGAATTTTATTTATTTAACTCGTACAAAAAGGTAAGTCTTTATTGTATTATTCACAATTAGCTTTCATGCTTATTAATATTTTTGTAATTAAATCAGATGAACAATAAACTTTTTAGTGTCCTGAAGAAGCCTAAAAATTAGGCGAAACCTTGACTAATATTTTAAAAGAGTGATCTTTTATTTGGCCAATTTCCATTGACTGCAAACGCCCGCGAAACATCTGTTACCTTATATATATATATATATATATATATATATATATATATATATATATATATATATATATATATATATATATATATATATATATATATATATATATATACAGGGTGTAACAGAAATAAGTACATTAATTTTAACCAGTGATAGAACCCGTCAAGCCTAACAATTTTTCTCAATAACTTTTTCTCGAATTCTCATCTTTTTTCAGCATTTTTTAACCCCTATAATTTAACGAGTCGTTCAGGTGCATAATTATCGGATCCAGTAGTAGTTACAACCCTGGTTACAACGAAACAATTGATTTCGACATATGTGGACTATCAATTCCAGATCAATTCCTTCAAATAAATTTTGGAGAAAATCGTCTAATTATTATTGTCACAAGAGTTAAAACCTGTGAAAATGTCAAGCTCATCTATCTGCGATTTCGCAGGCAGTGTAGGATTAGTTCGGCGAATTTATTTGGAACGATTTCAGAAATGTCATTTTTCACTGAAAATTGAATTATTGTGGTTATGCTCATGTATTTAATGTCAAAATATTGTGCACTTATACATAATGATGAGAATACTATGAGATATTGAGAACTTGTCGTTCACCTGAAACGTAAAACACCAGATGAAATGAATAAAATACATTAATTTATAAATGAAGCAGCTGTGAATTAGTTTTTTCTCATATTATTACAAACTTCACAGTCAGGTCGTTTCAATGAAGTATGCCTCATAAATTGATCTGTTGGACAAATAGAATATTGTATCTCATATTTTAAAAAATATTTAAAATCAATTACCAAATTCAGTGTGATACATTTGTAGGTTAGGTTTTCTGTTTTTCAAGAATAAGCTCTCACAATTATTGCGGGAATATTTCCAGTTGAGTTATTCATTAAATTGATTATTTTAAAATTGATTTCCATTTCATATTCCACCGTTCACTTTAAATAAATCGTTGAATGATTTTCTCTTTATGTTTGAGAGCCAACACTAATGAAATAAGCTGAGAGCTGCCACTACTTTTTAAGTTGATCGTAGATGGCAGCACAATCTGACCCATATTCTAACTGTGTTACAGGCTGTATTCAGACTATTCAGATCAGCTGATCCAAATGCAATGAACTCGTGCTGACAATCTAATGTTCAAGAAATGTACCAACTATTTGAAAATATACGTGAAATTTCTAAATAGAAATAAAACTTCACAACAATAACATATAAATACGACCAATATAACAAATTGTTGGTTTCAGAGATGAATTTGATCTTTCTTGCAGCATATACAAAAATAGAATAATCGAGGTGAGCGAATATCAGTGTATTATTGAAATACTGTTATTCTTTCAGTTTCAAATGAATGATTGATAAGACTATGATAGTTTGAAGTTTCAAAATAATCATTTAAATCGACAGCTGTCATTCTTCCAACAAATGACGGACATTCAGTTCTAACCATAGGCGCACTATGAAATTTTTGACCAAACTTTGATGAATTTTCACTCGATATCCAGGAGACTTACAGAAAAAAGTTACCAAGAAAAATTGATAGGCTTGAAGAGATCTATTGCAGGTTAAAATTAATGTACTTATTTCTGTTACACCCTGTATATATATATATATATATATATATATATATATATATATATATATATATATATATATATATATATATATATATATATATATATATATATATATATATATATATATATATATATATATATATATATATATATATATATATATATATACATATGCATATATTTATATATATATATATTATATATATATATATATATATATATATATATATATAACTATATATATATATATATATATATATATATATATATATATATATATATATATATATATATATATATATATATATATATATATATATATATATATAGTTATATATATATATATATATATATATATATATATATATATATATATATATATATATATATATATATATATATATATATATATATATATATATATATATATATATATATATATATATATATATATATATATATATATATATATATATATATATATATATATATATATATATATATATATATATATATATATATATATGTTACCTGTCATTAACCTGCTGACCTAAACACTTCTGGCCAGTTCACACGGACTTTGAACTATATCTTATTTCATCTTATCAGTACATGTGTAGTTGAGGTAAAATAGTTTAGTTCAAGTAATATTCAGTCTGTACAATAATCCGTCAGTATCCACTGTTCATTCAGAAGAAGAATCTTCCGATTCCGAGAGGTTATCATCATGTATCAATCTATCGGCATCAAGCAGTCATCCAAGAGGGCATCCATCGAGGGCAATCCATTTGTGATGAAGATTGCTACATTGGTATTGTAAGTTGTTTTCCTTTGTTCCATTTTCATGTCAGACTCCTCGCGTTCATCAATTTCCATCGAGGATAATAGTGAAAACGAGCAAAATTTAGAATATAGAAATTCAATACCAGAAATAGATTTGAGTTCAATATTTTCTATTTTAAATATTAACGAAGAAATAGATGCTGTAGAAAACAATAGCTGTTCAGATATGGCACCTCCTAATCTCGAAGCTAAATTATTAGAAATAGTTTCTAGATTTGATGGTAATGCAACAGAATTATCAGTATTTTTAGATATTGTAAATGCTTTAATAACTACTTATTGGGATCCAAGCCCAGGTATTTATGCAAAATTGAATGGTCCTGCACGTGGAGTTTATACTACGTGCATTTCAAAAGACTGGAAAACAGTAAAAGATGCGTTGGTCGCTCACTTTGGAGACCAACGAGACGAAAATGGCTTATTGTTCGACTTAGATCAATTACGTCAAAAAGATAACGAGAGTTCTTCACAATATTATACTGGAGTGATGTCAAATTTAAGTGCTTTGGACAATTTTATTGAAATTCACGAAGCAAGCGAAGGAATCAAGACGGTCAAAAATAATTTTTATAATACACATGCTTTGAAAATGTTTTTAGCTGGTTAAAAAGAGCCCCTAGGTTCAACTATTCGCGCTATGAAACCAAGTAGTCTCGCAGAAGCTAGACAATACATAATATCAGAAAATGATATCAGACATTTACAAAAACCTAATTTTGATAAAAACAGAATTCATGTTCCAAAACCAAATGTAAATTCACATTTTCAAAGACAACAATATTTTAGACCTCCACCACCACAATATAACAATAATTATTCCCGATTCCCAAGCAACCCCATTAACTTGCAGATCCGACCAATGCAACAGCCTCAAAGATTTTTAACTAACCAACAAGTGTTTGGAAAACATTCCAAACCTAACGCAACAAACATTTGGAGACCTTAAGGTTCCGCCAATCGTCCTATTCAACCAAAACCTGTCCCTATGAGCGGAGTATCGCATGGAACATTTTCAAAACCTTATACCGGAATGAATGAGTTTCAAAACCGTCAAACACAGAATCACGTCGTAGAAGAAATGTATAACGTAGAACACTTCACGCAATTCTATGAAAATAGCGAATATTCTTACGAAAATCACGAAATTGACGGAACCGATTATAATCCACAAAATGGCGACTCAGAAGATAATTTTGAAACACAGTCATTCGAAGACGAGCAAAATTTTTGCGAGACAAGTCAAACAAAGAACCGAACATAGAGTTACATTCAATATATGATGAAAAAGATCTACCGTTCATTAAAATTTCAAATCCACCCTTAAAATTATTAATCGACACAGGAGCGACAAAATCATTTTTAAATCCAGATATAGTCCAGAAATATTTCAGAAATTCCATCAGAAAAGAAAATTTTACTATCTCTTCAATATTTCAAACAACAAAAAGAAATACTTGTATAGAGATACCCGCATTTCCTGAATTTAACGTTAATAAAAATATGAAGTTTTATTTATTCAAATTTCATCATTTTTTCGACGGTTTAATTGGCTATGACACTCTTAAAGATTTCAATGTTTATTTAGATTTGAAAAATTCAGTATTAAAAACAAAAAATACAAATTTAAATCTATCCCATTATGAAACTAAAAATAAATTACTATTTTTTGCGCGGATAGAACCATGTACCTTGGAGACAGTTAAAACTCCCGTCAATGTTAGTAACGGAGACATAATTATTCCACAAACAAAAATTTCCAATTGCTTTATCAGAGAATGTGTTACAAATTGTTGTAATGGTTATGCACCTATTGACGTTTACAACAGTACGAACAAATTTCAAGAAATATATTTGTATGAACCCATTAAAGTAAATTCGTTCCAAAACGAAGAGTTTGAATTATTCAATGCTATGGTTTATTATGATAATAACGAAAACACCGAGATTGTTGATGAATCCGATATTACTAAATCAATTCGGACCGAATATATGAATTTCGAAGAGAAAAATCAAATTGAAAAATTGGTAAAACCATTTTCAGATATTTTTATCGCGAAAACTTTCCACTTACATTCACGAATAAAATTATACACCGAATAATTACTAGCGACGGAATCCCTGTATACACAAAATCATACAGATACCCTTTTATACACAAACCGGAAGTAGAAAGACAAACTAATAATATGCTAGAACAAGGAATAATACGACCAAGCGATTCAGCCTGGGCAAGTCCCATGTGGATCGTACCGAAGAAGGCAGATGCCTCGGGAAGACAAAAATGGCGTATAGTTGTCAGTTATCGCAAGATAAACGAAAAAACTGTTGACGATCGCTATCCAATACCTAATATTCCTGATATCCTGGACAGACTCGGACGTTCACAATATTTTTCGACATTAGATTTAGCTAGTGGCTTTCATCAAATTGAAATGCATCAAGACGATATACAGAAGACCGCATTTAATGTTGAGAACGGACATTATGAATTTTTAAGACTTCCCTTCGGCCTGAAAAATGCTCCAGCAACCTTTCAGCGAATAATGGATAACATTTTAAGAGAACATTTAAACGAAACCTATTTTGTATATATGGACGACATATTTGTATTCCCTGCTTCTCTTCAAGAGCATATGGTAAATTTAAAACAAATATTTCAGAAATTACGCGACAGCAATCTCAAAATACAACTCGATAAATCTGAGTTTTTGAAACAAGAAGTAATTTTTCTTGGACACATCATAACACCAGATGGAATCAAACCTAATCCAGAAAAAATTAAATCTATTCTAAACTACCCTCTACCAAAGACAACTAAAGAGATAAAAGCATTTTTAGGATTATTAGGGTACTATAGAAAATTTATTAAAAACTTTGCAAAATTAACTAAACCTCTAACATCATGTTCAAAGAAAAATGCAATTATTGACACACAAAAGACCGATTATGTAAACTGTTTTAATATCTGTAAAAATCTATTATCCAATGAACCCATGTTACAATTCCCCGATTTCGAGAAACCATTTATTTTAACGACCGATGCGAGTAATTTCGCGATTGGCGTGGTTTTATCACAAGGAAAAGTTGGATCTGATCTTCCAATAGCATACGCAAGCCGCACGCTTAATGAATCATAAGCAAAATACTCTACTATCGAAGAGGAGTTATTAGCAATAGTATAGGCAGTAAAACACTTCTGACCATATTTGTTTGGACGTGAGTTTTATATTTACACAGATCATCGCCCATTACAATGGTTATTTTTCATCCAAGAAACAGATTCCTAACTTGTTAGATGGCGCTTCCAGCTAGAGAAATATGACTATCAGATTATTTACAAAAAAGGTTCACAGAACAAAAACGCGGACACTTTATCTAGAATTCAAATAAACGCGAACGAAACAATTGAAGATTCAGGCGGAATATTCGATTATATGAAAGAGTTTAATAAAGAATTTAGTAACGTTGACGGAGGTAATTGTAGTAAAAATTCAGATAATGTTTCATTAATAGTTGAAACTGATAACGAAAATCTGAACGAAAATATATCTAATCATACGAACAGAGAAAATCCGATTATAGGCATACCTATTTCTGACAAACCTGTTTATAACGGAAAAAATCAGGTAATAATATCACAAGTAAATTTTGATCCAAAGAAACCAAAAATTGTGAAATTATTCCAAAACACCCAACGTTTTATAGTAGAAATTTCGAAGAAGGAATAATAACAAATTAATAAAAGAATATATAGTCGCGAGAGTCAATTATTATTTGTATTTTGCAGACCCAATATATGAAAGCTTCAGTTCTGTAGTTCAGAAGTATTTTGAAAATTCGGAAATAAATTTTGTCAGATATACACAAAAATTACTAGATGTAGAAGATCAAAACAAAATAGAAGAATTATTTCAAAACTACCATGAAAGCAAGACTAACCATCGAGGTCTTGACGAAACAGAAAATCAAATAAAAAAGTGTTATTACTGGCCAAATTTGCGTAAATCAATTCAAACATATATCAACGAATGCGGAATATGTTTAAAGACCAAATATGACAGAGTATCGTTAAAATCAAAATTTAATATATCTCCTTCCCCAACCAAACCTTTTGAAATTTTACATGTTGACACTACCACATTAGATAAACAAAAATTTCTCACAATCATCGACGCATTTTCAAGATATGCGCAAGCCTATAAATTAAATTCTGGACAAAGTATAGAAATCGTAAACAATCTTATCAAATATTTTACACATCACGGCATACCGGATCAAAACGATCGGATAACGATCTTGAGTTTAAAAACTCTTTAATCAAAAATTTACTAGACGTACACAAAGTAAATTTGCATTTTATAAGTTCCCAACATCCCGAATCAAATGGTTTAATCGGAAGATTCCATTCGACTTCAATTGAACATGTAAGATTGCTAAACAATCAAGAAGTATATTCTAAAGAACCGATAGAAATTAAAATCAATTATGCACTTTCAGCATAGACCAATTCCATTCACTCAGCTACCAAACTGAAGCCCAGTGAAATCATTTCAGGACATTTGGAAGTAAATTCACCCTTAGATATTGAATTACAAAAGCAATTAGTGAACAATTATATCACAAATCATAGAGAAAAAATTAAACTATTATATAACAAAATAAAAGACAGTAACAAATCATACAAAAAGAAAATTATAGAATATGCCAGTAAAAAACGTGAAGAATTACCGGACATTCCTGAGACAGTTTATATTAGGAATAAACAAAAGCAAAGTAAAACAAAGAATAAATTTATACCTGAACGAATTGAAAAAAAAAAACCCTGAGTTGAAAACAGCACAAATAAAGCCAGAACATGGCAACACATCAAAAGATATCCATCTATCTAATATCAAAAGACCCAGACCTAAAACTCATAGTTTTAAAAATAAAATAGAACGCAAGAAAAACAAATTCAAAATTCTTGAAAATAAATTAGTGAAACGTTCTCCATTGTTACAGACTTGTGACCCTATACATGACAAGGACGCAAAAAGTACAAGTACAAAATCTAGCAAGTGATCCTGGAATCCTTCCTTTTGAATTAGGACATGCAAAGATCCAAACAGCCTCACATACCTTTTTACATTATATTGATTTACTTCCCATTAGAGATCAAATTATTCAATTAAATAATGATTATTCAAATTTGAAAGATGTTATAAATTCAGTCCCTTCGGAAATCTTTCAATCACTCAAGAATTATTATAAACATTTAAAATATATATTAGAAATTGTTATTTACAAAATAGAATCATTTTATCATGGGAAACGACAAAAACAAGGTTTAATTCACCCTTTAGGTTCACTTGTAAAATTTATTAGTGATAATATGGATCATGAAGACGCTAAGGAAATTCATAACAATATTCCAGAATTAGGAACAAATCAGAATAAAATTGTTGCTAAACTGAATAAACAAATTTCTCTTTCAAAAAACATAATGTCTAATATTAATAGTTCACTCACGTTGATTACTAAAAATCAAAATACAATTGAGAATAAAACGAACGAAATAATTCGGACATTGAATGAAACAAAATTTAATTTCATATGTTATTTGGACACTCACGAAATCCTAGAACAAATGAAGCTTAGTCTTGATTCTCTATTAAGTTTTCTATCTGACTTAGAAAATGCTGTAACTTTTGCTAGTTCGAAAGTTGTACATCACAGTATAATTTTTCATCAAGAATTGAAAGATGTCGTGAACGAGTTATATTCAATTTATGACCATAAACAGTTGTTATTTTTCAATACCAACGATCTTTTCAAATATTACAATGTTATTGAAACTAAAGTATATGCAATGAACGAAAGAATTATGTTTTTACTAGATTTCCCTCTAGTACATCCAGAAATATTTGACCATTATCATTTATTTTCAATTCCCAATGAAAATCAATCAATCATAATTCCACCCTCAACCTGCCTATCAATTAGCAACAATGCATACCAATATAGTAATGAAGAATGTATGGCCTTACAAACCGAATTTTTTTGTAAAAGAACAAATTTGCTGCCTCTTCACAAAAATCAATAATGTTCAACATCTATTCTATCAACCGAAAATACGGCCATCAATTGTCAAAAAGTACCAGTCAAAATTACTCAACAAATCATCTTAGAAATCAATAAATCACATTATATCGGAATATTTCCAAAATTACAACGAGTACAAACAATGTGCAAAGAAAATACAAACACTTCACTGAAAGGAACATACCTATTTGTTGTTCCACCAGATTGTTCATTAAAAACATTTTCTCTTGTTTATCAAAATAAAATGAAGTCATCCACTGAGCCTAGAGAAAATAAACATGCAAAATTCATCGATAGCACAAATCTGAGAATTGAAGCTAGACAAGTTATCACTGGATGAACTACATCAAATTTAACTACAAGAAGCCCAAGGGCTACCAATCGACCCAATCAACCTCCATATGAATTATTCAAGAGGATCAATTATTTGCGTCACCTATTCGCAACAATAATTATTTTATATTTTGTTGTTAAAATGTTACAGAAAAAGCAAGTCAATCGAAGTCCGAGGAACGTCGACGAAACACAGGTTGTTCCACCCTAGAGTTTCTTCTTAAGGATGGAGGTGTTACCTAAACACTTCTGGCCAGTTCACACGGACTTAGAACTATATCTTTTTCCATCTTATCAGTACATGTGTAGTTGATGTAAGATAGTTAGGTTTAAGTAATATTCAGTCTGTATATGAATGCAAAGCAATAAACATCCATTGTAATAACTAAATAAAGTTTTTAAAAACTTATTTACGAAGATCAACAAATTAATTCATATTTATTGTACAAAAGGATTATTGAAATTTTCTATATTTGATATTTCTTTACAATTCAGTCGTGTTGCGTACTCGTTGAGGGCATATCCTTATTTTGTGATTCTGGAATAAATGACAAATCTTCCATATATCTCCGCGGCCTTTTGAGTTGATATGGCGATTTCTGTTCTTCCCTTGAATTTAATGAATCCAATCTATCCATGTCAATACATTCGGTCGCTCGTAGTTGATCAATGTGACGTTTAGCTTTGTCTTCTCCTCTCTTTTTACACCCTTAATAATCATCCGACATGATCCTAATACACGAAAGAATTATCTCTATGACATCGATCACTTCGCTATATTCTCTGCTCTTCATAGAAAATTTTCATTAAAGGTATTAGTGCCCAACTCCTATACTAAAGCCTTTGAGTCACTGGATGTTTCTACAAGTCCTCCTACTTGCTTAGAAGGGGAAGAGCCTCTTAGAATACCTTGTGACTATTCCCAAACGAAGACCACCATAGGAGCAGTTCTATGCAAACCAACGAAGGCTGGCGGGAACTGGTCACTCAATCTTTCTGTCGGTTCTTCTATCTCTTTCGCCATATCATCCTTACACTACCTAAATGTTGAAGAGTATAATTACATATTGGTCGATTACTTCTCTGGCCTAGTTGATACCAATGTAGCTCCTCTAAGAGATGATGGTCCCTCACTCCATAGCGATGGTAATCGCCCACATGTCTGCCTTAGGTCTCTTCAAGACATACAATTCAGAACTCAAAGGGCACTCTCGAATCTTCGCTGACAAACGACTATCAGCAGTGTGCTCATTCTTAGAAGTCAAGCAGCCCATTATTGAAGGTCTCGACCAGTACCTGAATGAGATAAGCAATGGTATTGCAAACTACCCAACACTCATTAAGGTGGTATATGAATTTCTAAGTCGGGTGAATACAGTTGTTTCAAGACATACTCTTACACTATTGAAGCACACTGGTATTACTAGCATCCTCCTCACCTACGAATTCATAGCAGCTTCTCCTACTAAAGCTCATCGTGATCCCAAAGTAATGAAAGAGTTACTTAAAGTGAGAATTTCCTGGATGAGTTGAAGAAAATTGAGAACTGGGAATATGTTCACTTTTTTGATCTTTCCAAAATCACTTTAACAAGGGCTGACTCTAAAGATGCAGCATACGTAGATATAAAACATCGCCAAGGGGAAAGCAAATCATTTGAAAACTTTATGAATGCTCCTTCTGAAAGACAGAAGTATCTAGATAATCTTCTTAAGATCAAGATTCAGGAAGAGGAATTGGTAGGAGACGAGACTAAGGAACGATATCGGCAGTTGTATAATCGAGATATGATTCCTTTTCAAGAAGACAAAATCGAGGTTGATCAGGAGGATACGTTCGCAATAATAGCTAACCTATTGTACTGTTAAATATCAATAATTTTTCATGGTTACTCCGATCTATATGTAGTTGAAGTTGATGGTCTATTTCAAAAGAGACCTACGAGCACTTAGGCTTGTAGTCAGAACGCAGTTCTAAAACCAGGTCTGAGTCTATCTTATATATAACCATGACGACGTTTAAAAATCGATTAGGTTATAACACTATTTTGACATGTTGTCATGGTTATGCATAAGCCAGACCTGGAACCGGGTTTGAAACCGTGTCCTGACAACGGGCCTTAGAGTCTGGCGCGCGTACCTACAATTTTTATTCCTGTCTTGGATTCCTCCGATAAAAAGGTGTATAGTGAATGGGATTTGAAGCTGTGGAATGGTTTGATCTCTTGAATTTTGGGATAATGATAGTCTTGTAGAATGTGTGAATAATTTGCAGTTTTTATGATTGACAATCTTCATCGCAGCAGAAATTAACAACAATCTTGTAAACTGATTTTTTTAACATAAAATTTTTTTTTGTTCTTTCTTGTTCGGTCAAAAGCTTTATTCGAGCTTATTGCAGATAGTCTAGCTAATATTCAAAATAAAAAACTAGCTGCTATTAGGTGCCATTATGTTTGTAATTTAATGTTCTATGTTAACAGTGACAACTGGAAAATTCAGTCGATAAATGAAACAAAAAATTTACGAGCTCAATATTACATGGGAATTGCTTTTATGCTATTTCTTGGATAAGATTATTGTGATATGTACTGATATACAAGTTATCGGGTCAACTATGATTACGATGAATCCATACGTGTAAGTGGAATTGTAGTGATGTTACGTGTCTATTTGCTCGTATCCTTTTTTTTTGGTTAATATTTTTCCTCTTGATCTAGTTGTACCTATAATGAGTCATTTGTTGTTCTATTCGTTTTTCTTTCCATGTGTTTTTGTAATCTACTTACATATTTCATTCGTTCGTCTCTTTTTTCTTTAAAGTATTTCCTTATTTCCAATTTTTAGTATATTCAATATTTACTCCTGTCATTTATGAATCTAGTTAGTTTTGTTCAACCTCTACCGTCCTTTCTGCTTGATTTAGTTATTTTGTGTGCTGAGATTTTGTCTCTCTCTGGCGTACTACCTTCACCATATTCTATCCTAGTTCTATCGCTATTCGTCGCGCATTTTTAGGGAGTCTACGATTACTCAACTATCTCTCTTCGTCTCATGTGCTTTTGGCATCTTTTATCCTCCTCCTATTCTTTTCTATCCTCTTTTTCTCTTCTCTCCTTCTTCCACAATGCACTTTTTTGGCAAAAAATAACGCGTAACCACAGAGAATGATGCGTATTATTCAAGTTTGAGATCACTCAATTCTTTATCAGTTGCGAAAGTTAACGGTCATTTTTACTTACTTCTACAAAGTATTGTGAGACCGGCAAAATTCACCTATCGATATTTTGATAGAAATATCCGTTCTGGGCATCCCTGAATTCATTTTTACTATTTTTGGCTTGATGTCGGTACGTATGTTCGTGCGTGCGTTCGTGCGTGCGTACGTGCGTTCGTAACTCGCAAATCTCAAAACTGGTAGAACGTATGATGTTGAAATTTTGTATTTAATACTGGTATAGGGTCTAGTTGTGCAATTCGCATTATGGTTCCAGTCGTCTGTACCGGAAGTGCACTTCACTTGAAAAATTTTTTGAATTTTTCTAATTAATCCAGAATGAGCAACCGTAGGATGTTGAAATTCAGTATTTGAGCTTGATGCTGTATACATCTTGTATTATGAGTGTGATCGGCTAACTGGAAGTGCACCTTACGAGAGACTTTTTTTCAATTTTCCGCATAAATCCAGTACGATTAGCCGTAGGATACTGGAATTTAGCATTTAAAATTGCTGTAGCATCTTAATGGTGATTTTATATCTTTGTAATAATCGGCTGAGCCGGAAGTGCACTTTATTTGACAAACTTTTTGAATTTTATGAGTAAATTCCAAACAATCAGTCGTAGAATATTCAAATTTTTTATTAAGCACTTCTATAATATCTAGTTGTACACCTTGCACTATGATTATTATCGACTAAGCAGGAAGAGCACTTAATTCGAAACATTTTTTGAAAATACTATTATTGGTACTTGCATAAAAAATCATGACAGTATTATCAACGTATAATAAGTGTCGCATGAGTCATATTGCCGACCATGGATGTGAAACTATGTACTTTCATTGATGTCACTCGCGTAAAGATATCTGAGATATACAATTGCAGCAATAACTGTAAGCATAGAAATTAAATTTAGTTCAACTGAACTATGAATAAGCTTAGATTGTACAACCAAGCCGTAGTATTAATTATGTACAATAAATGTCGCAAAAGTCATATTCGTTCGCTCGCGCATTGTTCACCAAAATAAGTTGAAGTTTTGTACAATTGTTGCTGATACATGAGTAAAAGTTTTGACATAATATCAACATAAAACAGGTGGCGTATGCGATCTCTATTGGATAGCTGTTTATTCGCGCATTTTTATATTCGCACAGTGTGAATATTTCTTCAATTTATCATCTGAATAAGTGGTAAAGAGAACTCATGGTTAAGCTTTTTGTCCCTATGTAGTTCTCTCTTTGTTTATTCAAATACTCATCATGTCTAAGACAACACACAGACCAAACCGCTGGACCTGTAGTTCTTAGATTTTGATACTGCATTCCTATAATAATATACTATATACCATTACTACAGAACTTTTTGAGCCTCCACTCCTTAGGGAGACACTCCAATATATCTTTGTGGTTAATCGCATTCTGTGCGATTGCTACTATTATCATATTTTTATGAGAAAGTCAATTGATAGGTTAAACCTAGGATAAAACAGCAGAAAATATCTAAACTCCAGGACTACCGATGCCACATTGCTGCAGTTAATTTGTATTATTATTTTTTTGTGGAGCACGCGTCTTTTTATGTGTTGTAGTCAACTATCATATTCAAAAAAGAAAATCAATTGGATTGTTCAGCTCCAGAACCAAACAACGGGTAATACTGGAGGCACAGGGCTATTACAGGTGATGCCCGCGGTAGGCTCATATGCTGCAGTGACCTATTGTATTGATTTCAAGAATTGTATGACAGTTGATGCCTAGCAATCACCGAATATCTAGTAACCGTAGGCTGACAATCATGTCCGACAATTGAACATCGATTTGGTCAGTGCTAACTAGATATACGGTTACAATAAATTATAATTGGCTAACTAGTGAATTTAAATAAATAATTATGTGAGGTAATCATTTAGAATATCTCACATTTGTGACACTACTCCCCTTTCATGGTTTGGCGTCCTCGTCGAACTCAGAATTTCGTCGTTGGTATGGCCACATCGTGTTTACATGAACGACTTTTGGTTTGCCGTTTCTGCCCATCCGTATCCGGTATACAATGTTGTTCAAACACTCTCGTCTGGTCCCTTTCAGTCTCTCTGCAATTTGGGATACTTTCCTCTTTTTCTTCTGGAGTTGTAGAACCACACCAGCTTCGCCTTACTGGAACTGGAGACCGCTGGCTCGCAGATTATATCGGGCCCTTATTTGGTCGCTTGCAGCTTGTATGTTGTACCGTGCAGAATTAGGCAAAGGTCCAAGTATGCTCACGGCAATCCTCTCAAACGGAGAGTGCACGTTGTACTGCTGCTTTCTAGCGCGCTGTCGAATAGCGGGCCCTTTCCTCGAGGTACAACGTTCACAAGCTTTGCAATATTTTTCTACATCTTCTCGGTAGCCAATCCAGTAGAAACGTTCACGGACTTTATCAACTGTCTCCTTGATGCCGAAATGTCCACCGTTATTACCATCATGCAGTTGTTCCAGAATTTGATCTTTTGAACTCCTCGGCACTATAAATTTACCTCTTGTTTCCTTTCCATTGGAATTCTCCCATATTATGTATAGTAAGTCGTTTCCGACTCTCAGAGAATTCTGTTGTGCTAAATAGGCCTTGGTGATTGGATCCATAGCCGACGTTTGCTGCAAACCAGGCTCCTGGCCAGTCTTCACCCACTCAATGATCATCTTCAAGACAGAATCATCCAATTTAGCATATTGCACTTTGAACATCAATAAAACGGATCCATCGTTCTTGAATTCTTTAATTCTAGCCATTTCCAAATTTATCACTGAAGCTATCCTGCTCTCCAATTGAAGTCATCTCACCAAGGCTGAGGTTTCTTGAAGCATCAACATCAATCATTTCCGTTTCAATCCGTCGACAACAGAGAGGTATTTCTTCTTCCTTGTCCAATGCATCACCAACTAGTACATCTATAGTGCTAGAAACTATGGAACAGAGTGAGAAAATTGCTGAAGATTAACATCAACGTTACATCCAGATAACTTACGATCTTGCTATAGCAAAAGTAGCATTTCAAATACAATCTACGGAAAAACCCAAATTTGATAATATATTCATTCATCTCGGGCCGTTTCACATTATGATGGCTTATTTTAAAGCAATTGACAGAGTAATTAGTGACTGTGGGTCAACAAATGTTATGGTTGAGAGTAGTTTGCTGGAAAGCGGTTCTGTGAATGGGTTTCCTGATGGAAAGCACTTCAATCGCTGCAAATTTGCATCCTTTAATAGCATTGGGATTGGAAGTTCTAAATTTTGAAGCATTTTCAGAACATGACAACACAACATTAATAGATGATATGATAGAGGAAATAAAAGGACTACAAGACTGTGAAATATCGTCATTCAACATAAAAAGTGATGAACTGAAAGAATTGTTGAATAATTACAATATTTTTCAGCAACAATATCTCAATAGAGAGCATGATGAAACTTCACAATTTTACTTAATTCACATCAATCTCATACGTCATTATTTGAACTTGTCACGGAGCATTCGTACGGGGAGTTTTGAGCTTTTCATATCAACATTGCCACAAATTACAAATATGTTTCTATATGCAACCAACAAAATTATTCACGATGGACCGTAAAATATTGTGATGATTTGCTGGAAGTTGCAGGAACTTAGCCGGACTTATACGAAGGATTTAAACAGTGTTGCTTTGGTATCAAACGGACCATCAAACCATTTTTTAGACAACCGATTGACCCGGTATTAGAACAAACTATAAATGCAGGCGCTGCTAGAAAGCTCACAGGTGTTATACACTCTACCAATTCAATTTCGGCACGTCAACGGTGAGCTCGTAATCATGATGTTTGGTCTACCATAATAAGTCAAGTTTATGTAGAACTAGACTTGCAAACTCATCAAGATGTTTCAAAAGATATAAATCTTCATAATATCTAGAAGAATACCAAATAATTGAGACAATTTATCGCTGCCTTCACTTAATTTATTGATCTCTTCAGTTCAGAAGTGCCCAGAGACCAGCTAATAAATATTTTATCTGGAAAATCTGCATCGCCATCGGTGGAGTCATTTGAAGATTGAAAAAAATGGAAATTATCTTTGTGAAACATTTGTTTCCGAACGTTTATTAGATATAACCTGATCTGAAAAAGCTATAAAAAAAAAGATTTGATTGACAATTCTTCTATAGATTATAGGAAGAAGAAGAAAGTTCAAGTAGGTGGTGAAATTCAGGAAATTGAAATCCAAAGAGATTTATTTGGATGAATGCTGGGAATCTCGAAGGATTTTAATGTAGACATTTGAAAGATTTTCTCTTACTCAATTATTTCAGTGCCATTGTCTATTTGTAAAACAGATAAACCTGCGCTGATGAAATGTCTAGAAAAAGAAGTCTAGCAAGAGCAGCCACATCATAAAGCTGTTATAATGATTGACGGTTCCTTCCTATTGCATACAATGAAAAACATCTAAGAATATTTCGAAAAAATTGTTGCAAATGGTTACTCAATTTCAAGCGTCGAGAATTGATGTTATCTTTGATCAATACTTTACTCCATCGATCAAAGATTACGAGCATTCTTGGCGGTTAGAATCCGCACAAAAGATATGATAAAAAGAAAACAATATTTTAAAACTTTTATGCGCTATTTCACATGAATTGTCTACATATTACTCAGGACCTTGCGTCAACCATGAAAATAATGAATATGAAGTTTTCGAGAGAATGGCACAAATATATCCTTACCGGAAACAATACTTTGGAGATATTTCAAAATTATCACCGAGAATTGCAGACATATCGGGATAGATAAAATATAATATCCTTTTCAATCTTGATTCATAGCATGTTCTTCTATTTTGCATGCTGTTTTGTGAGCAAAAAAATTTTAAATTTTCAATGTGAACTTGATGGATAGTTTCACCAATCTTATTTCTAAGAGTAGGAATGCAAGATGCACGTCTCAAGTATTTGACGGCAAGTATACATTAATTCATGTTCAAAGGACGAAATACAAATATACTTATCTATATCAATAACTGGCGATGAAAGTCAATCCAAAATAATCCTCTAGCGAAAAAACCACATCATGCTTCATCTGCAAGAAAACGGGACTTACAAACAATCACTGCAACAAAACTAATGACGATAAGAGTAAAACTCAACGAAACTCATGGCATAACAGCAATGATCAAAACTTGAGCACGAACACAGCAATAGAACTTCCAGCACCTGAATCAGACACTTCCTCAACAAATGAATCATAGAGTGTGACGAATTAGGCCCCAAAATCCGTCACTGCTGCACATTCCAGAGCCTTCTGCTACCGTCAATAATTTTTAAGCCCATCAAAGTTTTGTTCACCTCTTGCACACCCTGTAAATTTCAAATTCAGTAATTCTGCTCCAACATACAACAGCTTTCCGATAGTTCATCAGTCATCCACTGCATTGAATCCGTTTAATATATTTCACATGTGGTGGAATAAGGTTATGTTTTGAAAACACCTGAAGATAAAAGCAAATAATTGATTACATATAATTTATACTTATTATGTATTTATATACAAAAATAGAGGATTGGAGAAAATACTGGGAAAGCATGGGGAAGAAACCCTAAACAACAATGGTACCAGACTAATAGATCTATGCATAATAAATGAACTAGCCATATTAAACACGATGTATCAGCACAAGAAAATCTATATGTACACTAGAGAAGAAAGAAGCCGTGATGAAAAATCATTAATAGAATACATAATAACACCTGCAAGAGATAAAAATAAAGTGATTGATGTAAGAGTCAAACGAGGTTATGAAATCGATAGCGATCACTACTTAGTAGAGGCCAAGATAAAACTCAAAAATCCGGGAAAACAAGAGGTCATTAAAATGGAGAAGCAGCCAAAAAAGGAGATTCTACAAATCTACCGTTTGAAAAATGAAGAGAACAAAGATAAGTATCAACAAATAGTCACAAAGCTTAGCGAACAACATATGATTAAAACTGAGAACAACGTGGAAGAACTATGGCAACACTTCAAAAGAATTATTTACGAAGCATCAAAATCAGTATGTGGGGCAAAACATCTTGGGAACCAGAAGAAGCTGACACATTGGTGGTGTCAAGAGATTAAAACTGAAGTGGCGCTCAAGAAAACACTATGGAAGAAATATTCACGAACAAACAGACTTGAAGATTATAATGAATATAAAAACCAAAGAAAAAAAGCTAAAGAGCAAATACAAAAGGCCAAATATAATTCATGGGAAGAATATGGGACAAAAATGGAGGTAAATTTCAAAGAAAATAAGAAAATATTCTACAATATTCTAAAAAACCACCGAAAAGAGAAGAGACCACTGTTAAAACAAATAAAGGATAAAAACGGAAACGTTATTATATCTGATACAAATATAATGGCTAGGTGGAAAGAGCATTTTGAAGAGTTGCTTGAGGTAAAAACCGAACATTTAAGATGTATTCCAGGAACCTCAGTATTCAATAAAGAGGATGAGATTACTATAGGAGAGATAAATGAAGCACTGAATAAGCTAAAAACATCTAAGGCTGCAGGATATGACGACATTAAAACAGAACAATTGAAATACATGGGTGAAGCGGGAAAAGATATGTTACACGAATTAATAAACAAAGTATGGATTACGCACACAGTACCTAAGGATTGGGAAACAACAATAATTTTGCCTATATACAAAAAAGGAGATAATAGAATATGTAATAACTACAGAGGTATTTCACTAATATGTACGACAGCTAAACTCTACGAATCAATTCTAGAAAAGAGACTAAGATCGGAAGTAGAAACTAAACTGGAGAAGACGCAAAGTGGCTTCAGAAAAGGTCATAATATCAACGATCACATATTCATCATAAGGCAGATTTCGGAAAGAACTATTGAGTATAATAAAAATATGTTTATATGTTTCATTGATATTGAAAAGGCTTTCGACCGAATTAAGAGACACCAAATCTGGGAAATACTGGAAAAAAGAAAAGTAAATAGAGATCTAATAGCTGCGATAAAAAGTATGTATAAATGTACAAGGAATGTAGTGAGAGTCGGGAATAAAATAACAACGGAATTTGAGACAACACAAGGTGTAAAACAAGGAGGAAATTTGAGCCCGATATTATTTAATCTAGTAATGGACGAAGCTATAAAAAACGCAAAATCAAGAGTCCACAGAGTCACTTTGGGCCATCTAAATCTAAGTGAAACAATTATAACGGAATGTGCGTTTGCCGATGATGTGGCAATATTTGCTACAAATGAGAAATCACTTCAGGAAAACTTGGAAATATGGAATGAGGAATTAATTAAACTAAATATGAAGATTAATACCAGTAAAACAGAAGTGATAGTAATATCGAAAGAGAAAATAAATACTAATTTACACCTAAACGGAAATAAAATACAACAGGTAGAGAGTTTCAAATATTTGGGAAGTATTATTGAGAGTAGTGGAGGACTTGAAGAGGAAATTAATAGCAGAATCCAGAACGCGACCAGACTATTCTACTCTTTGAATAAGGCCATACTAAGTAATAAAAATATCTCCAAGAAAACAAAAATGATAGTATACAGAACAGTATTTCTGCCAGTTCTGATACATGGAAGTGAGACATGGGTTCTAAATACTAGACAAAAAAGTAAAATCCAGGCGACGGAAATGAAGTATCTTCGAAAAGTTGAAGGGGTTACCAAACGAGACAGGATTAGAAATGACGACATAAGAGAAGAACTTAATACGAAGTCTGTACTTAAATTAATAGAAGAAAGGCAGCTACAGTGGTTTGGACACGTAGTGAGAATGACGGACGACAGACCAGCAAAAGCAACATGGAAAACTAGGACCACCGGAAAAAAAAAAGAGGAAGACCGCCGAAAAGATGGGATGATAACATTACGGATATATTGCAGACTAAAAACATAACAATAAAACAAGGACAAAATTTGGCAAGAAACAGAGAAGATTGGAAGAAACTAGTGAAAAACGAATGAACTTTCAACCTCGACACCCATAGGGTACAAGAGGATTTCGACTATGTATGTATGTATGTATGTATTTATATATGTATATATGTATATATATAATATATATTTTATATAATAGGTACCTTTATATAAATATATTAATTAATATTATTGCTTGAAATTGAAGTTAGATTCTGAGATCGTGGCTAAAAATTTAGATAAAAACATATATTAAAATAAACTGAGATAACTTCAATTAAAATTTCAATCTGTTCATAACTTTAAATGGAAATTTTGACTGAATATACGTACTTTTATATGAAATACTTATAATTCGTCTGTGAATCTCACAGCCACAATTGCCGCTAATAATGATGATAAATCATTCGGCACATTAACGAGACACTCCGATACTATTTTCTTCAGCTTTTCAACTTATTATAACATTTTATTCTCGTCAAACAACGCATTTCTTGAAAAATTTACATTGGTTTACATATGCTTTCTTTTATTGACAGGACACAAAATGGCGGATGATAATACCTATGTTTTTAATGCTCTAGTTAAATGATATTCCTACGCGCGAAATTCGAAATCAATATACAGTATTTAATTTTTTTATTGAATACTGTTCAATGTAACAAGTTATCTATGTACATATAAATAAGAAGATGCTACTGTTAACTTCGGGAACCATTTTTAAAAAGCAAAAAACCTATTTTTTTCATACATTTTATCGTTTTTCTCCTATTAAGGACGTGTTTTATCCGCAAAGCTTTGATATGTTTTGAAGACTCTTATTGTACATCACATATATAAAAAAATCAGAAAATGAACTTCGAGAACATAATAATAATATTTTGACGGCTCTTGAAGCATCTTAGCTTATAGCCCGTGGAAACTTTATTTTAAATTATAATTATAAATATTTCATGAACATATTTTATTTTCGTATTCAATGACACACACATACAGCCATGCCCCGGGTGGGATTCGAACCGACGACACTAACGGACAGCGGGGAAGTTCACTTGAGCGCTGTCTTAACACGCTGAGCCATCAGTGCCGGCTTAGTTAAATAAAATAAAATATTCAGTTTTATTTATTTTTACGAATGTGGGGATTATTGTTTTTAAACGTAATTGGTAATATATATTGTACACATTTCTATATTTTCCCTGAAAATTTGTGTACCGTTTTGTGTTTCATATAAGAGATATTCGTAATTATAACAATTGCGAAACGTATTTCTGCCATAAAATATTCTATGTCAGTGAGTGGCGCTCTGAGTAGATTTAGCGGCGAATAGATGAACTATAGTCAACCATCAGGTACAAGACGTGATTCATTTATTCCTATTTGGTCTAGTTCACATGTGTCATTTTGTAAAATTCCACTTCGCCTTCTTAGAAAATTATGACCAAGGTGTCATTTGTTTCGTAATTTCATCTAGAAAGTTTTTCAAACAGTTGAAGTCCCGCATGAAAAATTATAAAAGTTATAACAATTTATTGAAAAAGAAGAGAGGGTTTTGTTTATCGCAAGTATCTCAAAAACTATTGCAGATTTGGGAGATCAGAAAAAAGAATCTCAAAGAATAGGAAATTCCCTAAAAGTAGTTTCATCTCCTGAAACTATACCACCAATATATATAATTTTGATTCGCATATAAAAATATGATTAAAAACGGGTGGCATCGTTTTCGCGCGCGCTTGGCGGATCGCACAGTGAAATGAAATAATTTTTTGAACTAATAAATGTGAATATTAGGAAACTGAAAAATTCAGATACTATTAGGATATATGAATGGACAAAAATCTTTTGGAAAACAAGCTTCACAATTTTTGAATTATTTATGCAATTGCTAATTAGGGTCAATTTACAAGTTGTATTTTTACATAAAACCCCTGATAATCTGCAAACTGAATATTAGCTATAAAAAAATTCCTGTTGGAAAAATTGAAATATTTAGATTTTCCATTTCTTTATTAACAATGGAATCCATTAAAAAATTCAAATAATAGTATATTGTCCAACAAGTGCGGCAAGTTGTCTATTGCCCACGAGAATGAAGTTGAGCGCAAGTTGGCAACTGACAACACCGCACGAGTTGCAGATATTATTTTGTAATACGAATGCGGGATAAGTACTATTTTTCGCATATTTTTCCGGACGGTAAACTTGTCGTACGCAAAATATACTAGGCTCACTCAGAAGGCAAAGAACCATTTACTGCCCGAAAAAGCGTGCGCAAAATGATACTTACCCCAAGTAAATGATAAAAATATAATATAAAGTTTTTTTTATCAAATATACCAATCATGTAGTACTATGTTGATTCATACTATAATAGTGATTAGCAAATATATCTTTTCTTCACAAATTTATTCATACAAACGAGATGTACATTTCGATAACTAAGTAGTCATCATCAGCCTTGCATACATAAATTAACAAAATTGCAGCTAGTTCATTTAGATTACAAATTTCAGTTCACAATATCATGAAAAAAATATTTAAAATTTGAACTCAAACAAATTTAATTCAAGTCCAAAAGAAGATTTCTGAAAATTAATCTTACATTGTTCTCGAATCAAAATTTAATACAAGTATCTGGTATAGGATTAGGCTTAATATAAGCCTGAAAGTAAAATAAATTGTTCGAAAAGATGACTGTGTAACTAATTAAATTTAATCTTCTTTTGTTCCTATAAATATAAGTAAAGGATTTTCCAAAGAGAATAAATCTAAGCTCATCAAGAATTTTTCATGTTTCTTCATTTCTATGGCTTCTAACATGTTTAAACTCTGATTACTATATTTTTCAAACATTTGATATAATAAGAGATTTTCTGTTTTGTCTGCGCTACATATTTTTTTTATCACAATTATTACACTCTATCGCACAGATACCTGTGGAAAGTATAGGTTGTTCTCTAACGGAATAGTTATCAAGTTGTTTAAATAAATTTGTGAAGAAAAGGTATATTTGCTTGTTATATTAAAGTGTCCTTCACGTAACTCGATTAATTAATTAATGTTATATACTACATGAAAATATTTGTTTCTTGTATCGCTTGAATGAAACTCCAAATTGTAACACTGCGCTGAAGACAAAAGTAGTCAATTTTGATATTTCAACAAGTTACCGTGGCATTTGTACAAAAAGCATAATTTTTTTCAACATGTACAAAAAATAGATCACTTATAGTTCTTTTATCTTATAACTACCAGTTAATATAAATCTTTTTAGGCATTTTTTATCACTGTAGATTAAATATATCATAATCAATTTAAAATACGACAAAAATACTTGAGGTGTTTTCGGTTCTCCATTAAAGATTGATTATTTATGTACTAATTTGCTATTGTTTATAGAGAATCAATTGAGTGCCAAAAAAAAATTGTCAATTAATAGATGCATTTAGAAGCAATACAAATTTCTTTAGAAGAAAATTCCTTGCTACAAGGATCATAATTTGTATCGGGGACTATATTTTCAAAAAGGAAATTTGGAATACTAACTTTTTTATAGCTTTCTGAAAATAGTTTCAAGGAGCGGAAGAAAACTCAGCTATTCGGTTTGCAAATTATTAGGGATTTTATGTGAAAATCCAACTTCAACACCTTTTGAATTTTGACCTTTCTTCGTTAGATAATCCTCTTTTGTTGGCTCATTACTGTAACATGACTCATCTTTTTCTGATACCTATAGTTTAGTAAACCACTCCTCCAATATTTTACTACTTGTGATTGGTTGATTTTCAGAATTGAGGTGATTGCTGTAATACTGTTAGCATATATAATGTCTAGTTTATGAAAGAAATTTTGTAATTCAAATTATATTTCTATAATTTTATTATAATGGCGAGTGAGCACCCAAAATTATTTGCACGCATGAAAAGCAGTAAAAGGGGACCAAATTTGATCAAATCTGGGTGAGTAGATCATTCTACAATATTATTGTTGCTATTCACTTGATAATGTTTGATATCTATATTATTTCAGAAATTATTCGAATAAATTACATAAACGACATCAGGCTTTTGAAGCTAGCAGCATTACTAAGAAGTAAGTTCCTATAATTTGTACTCTCTATTTTATATTAGGTATTTACCTTTCAATTTTTTTTCCAGTGTATCATCGTCACGTTTACAGGCACAGATATTGTTCGATGAACCATCTTGCAGTGGGTAAGTCAAATTAAATTGCACAGTAATATAAATAGTTAATGCCTGGTTTTATAAAGAGCAGAGTAATTTGTTTCCAGGGTGAATAAAATTTTCCCTATTTAATGACAGTCAATTATTGTAATAGCAGCATAAATAGCATTCCGAAATTCTCATGAAAATATCTGTTTTGAGCATCCTTGAATCTGTTATGACTATTTTGGCTTGATGTCGGTACGCATATGTGTCTGTATACAACGTAACTCAAAAATGATTAGCCGTAGAATGATGAAATTTGATACTGATCTAATATCTATTTTTGTATATTTACTTTTGGTGACAATCGGTTGAACCGGAAGTGCACCTAAGCTGACAGTTTTTTTAAATTTTAAGCATGAATCCAAAACGATAAGTGTATTCCTCAATCATGAATATCATTTCTACTACCACTTTCAGATTGGCTATACTTATATTATGCTTGTATTGTTGTACATTGAATAATATGCAATCCTTTGTGGAAACTTCTCCCTTGAATAATATATTCGCCGAAACACTTCACTACTCCACACCAAAGAAGAAAAGGGCCAGAATAGAGCTTTTTCCAGAGGACAGTGCGGGCGAAATGTACTTTCGCTTAGGCGAACGAGATACTATTCCCTGGAAGAATATCCTCCACCTCTTGTTACTGAACAACACAGACCTATTGAATACGATGATTCGCACAGATCTTTCTTGACAGGGTGCAAAATTGTTGACATTGCTCATGTCATATCTGGGTCAAGGAAGCTGGAAAACCATGAGTGTCCCAGATAGCAATAACGTCCTGAGAATATTCTCTAGTTGTCCTGTGAATGCCCTGGATATTCGAAATATACATGGTATATTCCAACAGCCTATAAATCTTCTGGAAATATCCTATTTGGCTTATTCTTGGAATATTCATAATTAATATACATAGCATATTCCTATATACTATGGATCATCTGAGAATAGTCTATCTAAATTATTCCTAGAATATTTGATACTAATATTTGAAGATTATCACATTTTGTATATTCTTAGTAGAATATATGATAGATATTCATGTTATATTCAATTTTGCTTTGCTTTATAAACTTTATTCATAACTTAAAACGATTGTTGTTCGTGAGGCCAATGGAGACTTTTACGATTGTGTTCTCACAGGTTAGGATGAAAGAGATAAACGACTTCAATTGTAACCAAAACAAGAATTTAGATTTCAACAAACCCAATATAAAAACAGATCACAATTATCGTAAAATTTTATGAGAAAAATTATATCTAAGTTTTATTTTCGTACTTTATGTACATTTCTCATCCAACAAAAAAAAAAAAATTAAATGGAATGAATTCAACATTTTTGTCTAGTGAATTATTGGAAGCATTTAAAAATACTCAAAAAATTTTTCATGCTCCCAAAGTCTTTTGTCTAGATTTTAATTCTTTCATTTCTGCAAAAACTTAATTTCCTTATTCAAAATAATTTAAGACAGGAAAATTTTACATCTATCTAATTTAAATATGAATGTTTTTATTACTTGATCATTGGAATATGGCTTAAATAATTGATTGAATATTAGCCTAAATCATTGACACATAAAATTTTCAAATGGATTTCTGTATCAGAGTAGTTTGAGACATGATTAAATGGAAGTATTTTGAAAATGCGAATCAAAAAACCTCCTAGTAATTTAGATATATTTTTTTTAGGTTTGGAAATTTTCCGTGACGTCCAAAGATCTATTGTCACTAAAACGGTGGTCTTATTCATCATCAAACATTTTGAGAATATACGTGGCGTTATTGTCTGGCTTGTTAAGCATCATCTGAATTATTTTTAGAATTTTTAGTTTGATCACGAGCTAGATAAATTATATAATTAACAAATTTACTTGTCAAAATCACGCTTCTTTCGACCAAACAATATCCAGTATTTTGAAACTCAGTTTTCTTTTCTTGCGCATGCCTGTAAAACTCGGAGGTCTGTCAAAATGTTTCTAAATAGTATTCGAAAAATAGGAATGATATTTATGTCAACTCTTCCCATACATTCCCATTGATTTACAAGTACATCAAATTATAACGTAACATAATTTTTTCATTAATAAGATCAAATTTTCTAGGAATTTGTGTACCTATGAAGCCCACTGTTTGAAAAACATAATAGACCTTTGGACGTCATCATGACGTCTTATAAATATTGAATCGACCTTTCATTAGAACAAAGCAATATTCAATATAATTTTTATTACTTATACCTATTATCTATCCAATATTTTCATATTTTCATGAAAGTTTATCAAATTTTGATAGTAGTGGAGTACCTACGCCATTCACGCAGTAAAAGAAGATGAATAAGTAATAATAAATGAATGTATAATATTTTCAGACACTACATTCATGACGTGATATTTTAAAATGTTTTGGAATGTATGGAATATTTTTGTTAAATCTTAGCCTGTAGAAGATGCACAAAGCTCAGCCGATTTTAGTGAAAGTTTTAAAGCGGTATTATAAAGATGTGAGTCACCGTGTCGTATTTATCTCGGCCACATGGCATCAGATATTTCTTTGTTTGTGTGAATATTGGTTCTGAAAAATGTGAGTATTCTATATTATTTTCATTTTAGCTATTGATTAAACAAAAAATAAAGATTTCTTTACTTAACAATCATATTAATATTTCCTTCTCTTGAATCAATACTCATTTTTATTTCACTTGGTGTTTGTATGAAACCCTGTAAATATACAGAATAAATGTGTTTCCAGGTATCCGATGGCTCAAATTAAAGAGGAAAATGTGGGCAAATTGATAAGAAGAGTGACGACAAGGATTCTAGCGAATAAATTAGCCACTGGATATAGTTGGCAGGACTATAAAGAGAACAAAAAATTAGACAAATTCAAATTGACTACTGCAATTATTGGTAAAGCATTGTTTTATCATAATTAATATTATCTGTTTCAAATGATTTCTCATTTAGGAATCTGTCGAGAAGAGCCATACCGCCAGGAATGTCACAGAGAAACAAATTGAATTAAAAATTGCCAAACGGCTGAGCAAGGCTCCTGAACATATGAAAATTAGAGATCAATAGATTATATAATGTATATCTACATTTGTATCTTGTTGTTATCGCAAATATGGTTTTATTTTTTTCATATTATATATATTTCTTTAACTCTGGAATTTAAGTGCAATACGCAATGTATTTTAACATTTTGTGAGTTTTATGAGTGTGATATTTTTTTTTCTCAATTGTACTTATATAAGAATAAATATTTTCTATCAATTGAATTTCTTGATTTTATTTCCCAAAAAAATATAGCTTCAATATGGTCATAAACCAGCCCAGAATATTCCAAGAATATGATTTCAATTATCCCTATAATATTCTTAGCATATATTGAATATTTGCTTTATAGAGATTCATAGATTATTCCAGGAATATAACATCATATATTCATAGCATATTTCAGGATGATTCCTGGGATATTTATAGGATATGCAATATCGGGACATGGGAATATTCTATCAATATCCCACAAATATATACCGATAAACATAGGATATTCCAACAATAGCCGAATATTCGGAAAAAATATTCTCTGCTTATTCTTGGAATATTTCTTTGCTATCTGGGGTAAAGTCAAGCCGCCTGGCCATTTGGCTTTTGACAAAGAGGTATTTACTCATATTATATACTTATATATAAGTAACAACCCTCAGTTTCTCACGGTTTTACATAAAACTGCTAAATCAACTCCACGTGTGACGGTGTGACCAAACTCCAAGCCAGCCAGACGCTGACATGAAGAATTACAGAAACTTTCCACAAACTTGTAATAGTTGACTTTATATTTTGTATTGTAATAATTAGTTAGCTATGAATCGTCACCTGTAATGTTAATATCTCTGAAATCTCTAAATACTATTGTAACTCATCAGAAATAAATTTTTTGAAAACAAAACTTGAATAAGAAGTTTTATAATTGGCGCAGTCGGGAGGATACTTAAACGGAATACAAAATCGATTTTGATACGTTTCTACGTTTATTGAGTATCGTTCGGTAGTGTCCACCGCGAACCGTCACAAGCCTTCCTACGAGCGAGCATCGTAAAGAAGACTTCAAGGTACTTCCCTGAAGAGAACAGCGAAGCCACCAGCGCACCAAGTCCGACGAATACGGGCCTGTCGCACAAGCAAAGTCCTCCACGTCTGAGAAGAAGACATCCGAGCCACACATGGACAAACTACTCATATTCCTGTAAGTCATATGTCATTCAGAGATACTTTTCCACTTTTGGATTCAGATTTATAAAACACAGATACAGAGTCGGATTCCTCTGACTCACTAAATTATTTGAATACAAACGATTTGTTTTATCCCGAATTAATTGATCAAATATCAAATTTAACCATGTCGATCCCAGCGGTACCACAAGGTGATGTAAGACCAATCTTATAAGGGAATACTTAGACATGATCCCAGAGTTTCACGGGGATAATGAACATCTGCCCAGATTTTTGGAAGTTTGCGAGAAACTTGTTACTAAATTTTATTATACTGAAGTTCCAACAGATTTTCAAAATGAATTCTTGATGCACATAATTTTACCAAAAATTGAAGGCGAAGCTGCCGATAATCTTGCAACATCAGTAATAACCTCTTGGTCAGCTGTTAAAACTGCTTTGTTGAATTCTTACTCCGACAAAAGAGATTGTTTTATGTTAGGTATCGAGCTTACAGAACTTAAACAAAACAATAATAGTCCATTCGAATTCTACAGTGAAATTCAAGAATATCCGAATTTGCAAATATCCCATGTAAATAACTATGATCGTGATAACGTTGCCGTACTCTCCTATTATTTTCGCGGGTACGCACTTCGTGTATTATTACGAGTTCTCAAAGAACCTCTTGGCACTCTTATGAGAACAAAAAACCCTAGAGATTTGAATGAAGCCTTAAGCATGTTAACCAATTATTTTCAATTAGAAAGTTCACCCAAATTACATGCTAAAATACAACAATATAAACCAAAACATATTCCAAACAATCACATTCCCAGACCAATGTCTCAACCTCACAAAAATACTCCTCAATTAACCTATAGACCTATGTCTAACCCAAATGACCAAAATAATCAAAATATGTATAACTTCCAATCAAATCGAACAAACGTTTTCAGACCAAATCAAATGAAAAATCTTCCTAGACCAACATCTATGAGTACAAGTACCAAACAATCTTTTACTCCACGTCCAGGCTCGTCTCACAATAATTATTCACAACAACAATACTCATCTCGTTTCTACCAACAAAATCGTCGACCAGATATTATAGTTGAAGAATAATTTAATACAGAAACAAATTTATTGCATAACGAAGAGCAAAGTTTTGATCGCGAAGAGCGAGATTCTGATAACGGAGATTATAGTAATCATAATTTTGAACGCGAATACGATCCTTACTCTTTTTTAGAGATAACAGCCTCGGACGAATAGAGCTTTTGAATCTTACGAACAACAACCAAAGCGAATTACCTTTTATTATTTATCCTGTACACAATCTGAAAGTTTTAATTGATACAGGTAGCACTAGATAATTTATTAAACCCGATATTGCTCAAAAATATTACTCGCATCAAATTAGAAACGATGCATTCAAAATAACAACAGCACATGGCACATCGACAGAAAATTTTAGTATTCTATTACCCTGCTCTAAATTATTCAAACAATCCGATTTGATATTAAAAAATCATTTATTTGATTTTCTCAACAAATTTGATATTTTACTTGGCCTAGATAATTTTAAAATGTTGGATGCAATAATTGATTTGACGAATGATAAAATAATCACTTCAACCAAGGAAATAAGAATTCATTGCCGTAGAATCATGCCACACAAACGTTATATAAACATTCCACCCAAATCTGAGAAAATCACTAGACTTTATGTGAAAAATATTGAAAATGGAGAAGCCCTTATTCCCGCATTGAGTTCCAATAACCTAACCATTCCGGTATTTCTAAAATTGTGAATCATGAAATTTATCATCCTATTATTAATAATAGTGAATACGAAATGATTATAAATTCATTAATCCAAATTCAAGCAGAGTCATTAGAAAATTCCGAAATAAATAATTTCAATTTTAATTATCAGAAAAGAGATAGTTATTTTGACTAATCAAAGATTAGAACTGATCACATGAATTCAGAAGAAAAATTTGCCATCCTGAAGTTGACTCGGAAATATTTCATTCAGACGACAAAAAATTTACATTCACAAATGAGGTAAAACATCATATCAGAACAAAAGATTAAATACCAATATATACCAAGGCCTATAGATACCCCGAAGTCCATCGAAAAGAAGTTCAATCCCAAATTCAAAAAATGTTAGATCAAGACATCATCCGTCCTCATTCCCCCATGGTCATCTCCTGTTTGGGTTATACCAAAAAAAATTGACGCCTCCGGAAAACAAAAATGGGGCATAGTCATTGACAATCCAAAATTAAACGAGAAGACGATTGACGACAAATACCCTATCCCAAATATCAACACCCTCCTGGATAAGCTAGGTCGATGCCAATATTTCACAACCCTTGATTCAGCCTCTGGATTTCACTAAATTGAGATGAATAAAGATGACATTCAGAAAACTGCCTTCAGCACAGAAAATGGACATTTCGAATTTTTAAGAATGCCCTTTGGCCTCAAAAATGCTCCTTCAACTTTCCAACGCGTCATGGACAATGTCTTGCAAAATTTGGTTAACGATATTTGCCTTGTCTATCTAGATGATGTAATTATATTTAGCACAAATTTACAAAAACATGTAGAAAATCTCAGAACCGTTTTCAATCGTTTAAAGAAAGCCAATTTGAAAATCCAAATTGACGAATCGGAGTTTTACAGAAAAGAAGTAGCATACCTTGGACATATGGTAACACCCGAAGGAGTAAAATCAAATCCAGATAAAATTATAGCTATGAAAAATTACCCATTGCCGAGAACTAGTGATCAAATTAAATCATTTTTAGGATTATTGGGTTATTACAGAAAATTTATAAAAAATTTTGCAAAAATTACTAAACCTTCAACTAAATGCTTGGAAGAGAACGCTGAGATAAATGTTAATGACCCAGATTACGTCAGCTGATTTAACTTGTGCAAAGATCTTCTTATCAACGAACCTATCCTACAGTATCCTGACTTCACCAAGCCATTCAACCTGACAACAGACGCAAGCAACTTTGCAATAGGCGCGGTTCTTTTTCAAGGTACTATCGGTTCAGATCTTCCCATCGCATATGCAAGTCGCACTTTATATAGTTCAGAACAAAATTATTCAACAATCGAGAAGGAATTATTAGCGATTGTGTGGGCGACAAAATACTTCAGACCTTATCTGGTTAACGATATTTGCCTTGTCTATCTAGATGATGTAATTATATTTAGCACAAATTTACAAGAACATGTAGAAAATCTCAGAACCGTTTTCAATCGTTTAAAGAAAGCCAATTTGAAAATCCAAATTATCTTTTTGGCAGAAGGTTTAAAATTATAACTGACCAGAAACCACTACAATGGTTATTTTCATTGAGCGAACCAAAATTCTTAATAAGTACGTTGGCGGATGCTCTTCCACGCATCGAACTTAATGTAAATACGACAACTGACCCAGGAACTCAGTCATTTTTCGACTTCATGAAAAATTTCAACGAGCAAATAGATCAAAATCTTGATACCAACTCTATGATTGCTGAACCGGATGATTCAGATTCTGACCAAGACAACATTCAAACCCAGAAAATCCTATATTTGGAATCCCTATTACAGAACATTCAGTGAATAAAGGAAGAAATTACATTATAATATCAGAAGTTTTACATTCTATATCCTCTCCAAAGATTCAAAAATTGCATGCCAACCTGTCACTAGATTACGCGATGAAGCCCAATTTTAGAGGGGAGGAATAACAACCCTCAGTTTCTCACGGTCTTACATGAAACTGCTAAATCAACTCCACGTGTGACCAAAGTCCAAGCCAGCCAGCCGCTGACATGAAGAATTACACAAACTTTCCACAAACTTGTAATAGTTGACTTTATATTTTGTATTGTAATAATTAGTTAGTTATGAATCGTCACTTGTAATGTTAACATCTCTGAGATCGCTAAATACTATTGTAACTTATCAACAGTAATTACACAAGAGCTTTTTATTTTGCTGGATAAATTTCTGTTTTCACGAAACCTTGTTACCTAGCAATTTGAAAAGAAAACTGTTCTAATAAAATCACGACACCGTAGGTGGAGTGATTTTATTCTTTGAACAGTTTTCGATTCAAATTGCTGTCAGGTTTCAAGGTTGAGTTGTCAAACTGAAATTTATCCCAAGAAAAATAAAATGCTAGAGTGTAATTCGGCGAGATAATTTAACGACATTCTATTTATGAAAAAGTTTATTTAAATGTGCAATTATTGAGAGTACAATAATTATCATACATCGTTTCATTTGACATATTCCACTTCCACTACGTATTCTTTATAATTTTCTCTATCAATTCTTCGCATACTTCAAGTCCAATCTAGCAAAATATTTGAAATTTGACATACCGTTGTACCTCTTTCTAATACATAATTCTGGTTTCCACAAAATACGATAAATTGTCTACAGATACATGATTTATTGTTTTTTGTATTTATAGACACACTTTTCTTGATATTTTCTTTTATATTTTTTTCGAAAATATTCCAAATTCTGTTTATTTTGCAGTTTAAGCATGGACAAATAATGCAAATGACATTAATATAGTGAATGTTTTGATTTGGTTGCTAGGAGAAAGGTAAATAACGTTTTATCACTTGCAAAAAGTTACCTTCCTTTTTATCCGCTGTCAAAACGATAAAATTGTTTCTTTCTTATGGCTTACTTTATATTGGAGTGGAATTATCAGAAATAAATTTTTTTAAAACAAAACTTGATTAAGAAGTTTTATAATTTATATATACATATAAATTCAATATCAATTATGTATATATTACTTGTTACAGGATAAAATGGGTTTCAGTTCCAATATTGTTTCTGAATGCACGAAGTGTGGCATGGCTCGTACAATTCTTGCAAATCCTACGGAGGAAAACAAAGACAATGTTAATCTGGCAGCTGTATGGGGCACTGTAGCAACCGGTAATGGGTATTACGGAGTGGAGGAACTCTTGTCCACAATTAATGTACCAGCAATGACTGCAAAGACTTTCGGAAAATATCATCAGGAAGACGGAGAAGTATGTTCAAAATTTACAATAATATTTTATACGTTCCAAATGTCAAATAATAATATAAGCTTCGTTCGAGCAGAAAATCACGGATTAGTTTGTAACTTTTTTTAGAGCGCATGCGTGATCCCTGATTAGTGTGTGACTAGTTTTAAACTTTTTGCTGCACAAACGGATCGACTATTCTAGCTGGATTATCAACATAATGAAATTATTAATAATCAAAAATCAGTTCATGGAATCATTACTTCTTCTATCGCTTGAATTAGACGTCATATTGTAACACTAGACTACATGCAAAAGATGTCCATTTTATTTCTGACTATTGGTCAATAGTCACGTTGTTTGCACTGCTCGAACGTCAGCAAATTTCAAACTGCCACGGACTTACTGCTCGAAGCTCGAACCAAGCTATTTCTTTCTTTTTGAAATTGTAATAATAAATTCTGGATGTAAAATTATAATCTAACGGAACATTGTTAATTCTAATTGTAGATCTGGTTCCAATCCCTCACGAAAGCAATTGAAGATGCCACCGCAACTGAGTACCGACATGCACAAGAAATTGGAACCATGAACGGCGATATAGGAGAAATAACAGTATCATTGGATTAAGGCTGGAGCCAGCGCAGTTACAATCACAGTTACACGGCAAAATCCGGCGTCGCTGTCATCATCGGGCAACACACAATAGTTATTTACATAATTAGTTATGAAAAGTGCCATATTGTTTGACGAAACGAGCGAAGCGAGTTTTGCAAATTACGTGAGTCAAACAATATGGCTTTTCATAACGTATTCTGTACAAAATTTAATCTAATTCCGTCAGAATAATTTTAACTATATTTTCCAATGGGAACATCTCTCACGTCACAACACCAAATTCAGATGACTGTGATTCATGACCATCTATTGTTACTACAGAAACAAGAGTGCACTGAAATAAACAAATATCGAATTTTCACAAAACGTCAAAATATTTTTTTTAAATGTGCTCAAGCAGTAATATCCTGAGTGATATAGTACTCTTTGATATCAAAGACTCTGCCAATGCTGCATACTGTGAATAATAAATCTTTCTTTTAATTGTACGCAGATAAGTATAATTGATTAGCTCTGAAACATGGCCAGTTACGTAAAGTCATTACGTAACTACTTTATGCTACTTTACGCAACTGTTGCATTGCAGTTATGAAAAATGGGACGTTGCATAACGTCAGGAATTGATGTAAAGTTTGACTTTTCATAACGGAATTAGATAAAACATATTTTGCATCTGTGTATTCGTAACAAGTATTGTAGCATTTGCGCTATTGCTGCTAGGAAAAATTGTGATGCTCAATCTCATCAATGTTACCAAAATTGGACTGGTTCATCTCCTGCTATGGAAGCAAACATCGTTGTAGAGGGATCCCAGAGCAGTGATTCCATGTTCAAATTACGGTACACCAAATTTATTGGTGACGGAGACTCAAGTGTACGCAAACGCATTGAAGAATCTGTACCGTACAGTCGTTCAATTACGAAAATTGACTGCACAAACCATTTGCTGAAGAATATTAAAAAACATCTCCACCAATTTTCTTCAGAGAATGCAACGCACAAGAAGATTCTTCCCGATCGCGAAATAAATTCAATGACAAAATACTTCCGCAAATTAATCGTTTTCCATGCGAACCTATCGGAGCCGTCAGTTTCTGACTTACAAGGAGATTTGGAACATGTCGTGGAACATTCGTTTGGAAAACATTCTCGTTGCTGTGATATTGTTTGCAATAATGCTGGGAGTAGCGCGATTGAAAGTTTGTTTAAATCCATGAGCGGTACATCAAAGGCTAGAATGAAAATCATTATTGGCACATTGTCACCGAAAGCTCAATCGTTAATAGAGAATGCTACTAGCAATGCAGCAGAAGAGTATATGCATATTCTCGCAAAATTCAATGGTGGAAAGCAAGTTTTTTATGGTCGACGTAACTCATTCAATGTGAGATGTTACGGCGCAGGTCTTGCGTTTCAGTGTGGACCAGATTGGAGCAGCACTGCATGGAAAGATGGCCTCAGACGAAGCCCCGGAGCACCGACTAAAAAAATGATTTCGAAACGCAAGAAATCAAATGCCCGTGCTCGCTTGTACAAAAATCGCTTCACAAACTTCCGATGCGTTTTTCCTTCAACAGAAAATAAGGTAACTGGACAAAAAGATTATGGACTCAATTCACAACAGCTAGATTTGCTTGATGAAGCAGTTATTGCTCTTATTGGCGCCCAGGTGACCAGTTTATGTGTCACTGCACAGCAGCAGCTGGAAATAGAAATAAGAACCTGTGGCCAATCTGAAAATCCCTCATGGATGGAGGTGCGTTCTCTTCGGTTGACGGCGTCGTTCTTTGGTACGGTTTGTAAGAGACGAGCGCCTCCTGGTCCACTTGTACACACTATCTTGTACCAGACTCTTCAGAATGATCAAGCAATCGAGTACAGAAAATTTAATGAAAGGGTAGCAATAGAGGAGTTTTTGAGAAGAACTGGTCTCATTGTGAACAATTGTGGGTTATTTGTTAGCGTAACACCAAACTCAGGATACTTGGTAGCATCATCCGATGGAATTGTCAACAGTCATTAACTTGTTGAGGTGAAGTATCCATTTAGTGTCAGGAACATGACACCTATAGACGCGACCAAAAAACTTAAGACCTGCTGTACCACCATTGTAAACGGTCAGTTACGGCTGAAGCGAACCCACAACTATTATTACCAAATACAAGGGCAGCTGTATTGTACTGGTAGAAAATTCTGCGATTTTATTATATGGACACCATTAGGCATTGATATTGAGACCATTCCTTATAATGGTGATTTCATTATTGAGATGCTTCCTAAGCTAAGAAAATTTAATTATGATGAACTGGGCCCAGAATTACTTGATTCATGTAAGAAAAGATGCATGCATATAAGAAATATGCCAGCTGCTAAAGATTGAAATTTATAACTGTAATTTGATCTTGTATTTTTCCTATATAAAATCCTCTTGTACTAAGGTGAATAAATTTATACATTAAATTTGACTTATATCTTTATGCAATAAAGATTTGTACTTGTATTTTGATTTATTACGTTGTGTCATTATTGACGTCTGTTTTAAATTGTCTAATATATGTACCATTATGATTTTTCGAACTAATTGATGTGAACGTGAAAAGGGACGAAAAATAAATAATATAATATAAAAAAAATTATATATATATTCAAATGAACATTCTTCGAAAGTGCACCTTCAATTTCGGGGTGTACCATCTTATCACTGTCTTTTCTTGATTTTCATACCCCTTGAGGAAAGTATATTATTTATTATTATCTAATTATATGATAATAGTTATCATTACTTACAGAGTCAGATTCAAGTTTTGCAGAACTAAAAACACAAACGTTTTGAAACCCCTCTAAATTTCATTCTAAATATTTGAAAAATAATAAAAATAGTAACTTGTGTATTAAGGCTGCGAAGATGATCTGTTTTGGTCAAATCTGTTGTTTGCGGCTCAAGCGTCACTAATGCTGCAATTCAGATGAGGCCAAAAAAAAGCTTTAGGCCGCGATACACACAACATTTTTCAGACGATCATCACGAAAGAATTCAAAATCACAAAATTTTATTCACGCCAATGTTATAATCTATAAATTATTCTGATCATTGAGTGGAGTGATGAAGCATATTACCCCACTGATGAGCGCTCTATTTTCAAAATACAGTTGGATTATTTCTTATTATAATTGATTAACAAAGTTTGAGCAATATTCGTTCGTATACTTAGATAGACATCTTAGATAAAATAAAAGGACGAATTTGATTTAAAACGAACTGACGTTTTAGTAAACAACAAGTAAACCAGAAGTGAACAATAAACAAGATTGTCTTAGTAGCAAACAAATTCAGACTACTCTGCTCTTTTTATCTCTGTATATAGATAAATGTAACTATTTTTCTGGCGTAGATAAAATTTTGTATGTCATACATAGGGTAGCATTACAACAGCACTCGTGTAGTTATAAAACCCGGTCTACAACCTCGTTCTGCAATTCTCCACACTCGAATACAGTAACTAGTATCCATTTCTAAAATACTGCAATTGAGAATCTTAGCTGCCGTTGAATTTGTTTTATTTTATTGTGTTTTATCAAAATAACATTTGTGAAAAATGCGTATTTATGTCTCGAATTACAAGAATTATGGAAATTGGCGGAAGAATATAATATTTATCTTGGTGGAAACTGTTTTTTAAAGAGTTCGTCTGCACATATAGATAGATATAAAGTGATTATTTAAAGATGCTTTTTATCTCTGTGCAAAAACCACAAAAAAGTTCATAAACGTTCCGATTGCTGATGCTCGTTCTGTCAAAAAAATTAAATTATTGAAAATGCAATGACAATCATTTGTCAGGTACAAAAATTCTCTGCTAAATCGTTCTCACTTTTCTTGACATTTGAACAATAATCTCTGGCGCCGAACACTAGAAAAGATTGCTGATTCAACCTAGCATCGTGTGAAGCCAATATCGCTTAGCACCTATCACAACGTCCAGCGGCGCAGCCAGCCAGCTAGGAACCCATCAGCGTAACCAAGTGAGTGCGTACCACCCTGCCGAAAACCCATGTTGTCGAATATCCGCTGTGTCGAAAGTCCATAGCGTCGAATACCCACTGCGGCGAATTTACCCCCACTACCGCTTTGTGTGAGAATCCGTTGAGAAGAAATAAGTGTACTAGCGGTCTGATAAACATTGAGCCTGGCATATCGCGTTGTAGAACGTAAGTTCGGAGGAATGAAGAACTCATGCTTGAAATAATGATTCATTTACTTTCCTGAATCATCAAATAACTAGAAAATCTAGTATTTTGTATAGATAGCAAAACTATAAATTCCACATGAAAGTTTACTACATTATTTCATGCTCTAACTAAAATTTCATTCACTCTGCATTTTAAATATTCATCAGCTGATTGATTCCGATTTGGTCATGATTATATCATATATAGCAGCTCCATCAATTTGATGTTTCAATATCATAGAGAACGGACCACATTCATTCATTCATTCATTCAAATGAATGATGGATTTCTGAGGAGCAAAAAGCAAAACTCTTTTTTCATGACTTGATTTGACTTAATTTTAGACTAGGAGCTAGTGACAGGTGGGGTTCTCCGATTTTATACTGCTTGCTTTCCTGAGGGTTCATAATTTACCTCTTAATAAGAAAGATAAAAATGTTATTGAGCGATGCACGCTTTCCAGTCATAGTTCAAATTCTAATTAAAAGTCTGAAAGAAAAATGGTTTTTTCCGTGATATCATATCACATGCCTTTGTGATGTTGACTAATTGAAATTATTCCAAAGCCAAGTACTGAAAGGCAAGCAATTTGCCACAGCCCAAGAGCTTCGAAGAGTTGCGTGAACTTGTGAAAAAAATATGAAGAATGCCGTGTTTACAAATTGCAGGCCAATGAGAAGAATTGAAGTTTCAGTCGCAGAACCCTTGTGAAAAAATTGGCAAGCATTCCTCGTAGGCGCAAGGGTTTGAAAATTGGGGGTGATCTTGCATAAATTTTGAGCCAATTAGCCGTGAATTGAAATTGCATGCTATTTCAACTATAGGTAATTTGTTTGATGAATTGTTATTGAGGAAATTGGCATGCACCCCAGGATGTCCCAAAATGGAGGCATGCATTGAGGAAGTTACAAAAAAAAGGAGAAAAATTTCCGTCATTTTATTTTGCATGCCATTGTGTATTTCGTTCAAAATTATTTTTTTTTAGACGACATAAAGAATAGCAAGCATGTTGCTCAGGCTCATCATCGATAAATTTTGGAAAAAGGATTGAGAAAAAGTGCCCGTGAAATAATTCAGTAAAATTAATAAGAATTATTTCGCAAATTTATTTATTTAAATTGTTTTACTAGTTTTAAACATAAATGGCCTAGGTGAGTCCCTTCCAAAATATTGCAGAGAGCTACGATCTAAATTATTCATGTTTTCATAGCAACAGTTCCAAAAATACTCAATTGAAATCACTAGAAACATCAAATTCTCCCATTGACATCAGTATTAGCTCTAAATTGGAATATCATTAAATTGCAACTAATAAGGCACTAGAATAATACTATATCAAAAAGTCCTAATAAGGACGGAACACGTATGTACAGTTGACATCCCAACTTCTGAATTCGTGAAACATTAAGGTTTTGAATCTTGCTTTCAAAAAAATAATAATCACATATTAATAACGAAAAAAATTATAATTATGCTCTTATTTTGCCCCCGGAATGTGAATAAGTTATGTGGATGGAATATAGTAATAAAATAAATTTTTTAAAGTTAAATTGCCTTCATCTGGAACTTAAGAGTAGGTATATCTTCATTATCATGCAAAAATATGATTATCATTATGAAAAAATAGAAAAGCTAATTATCAGAGAAAAAATCCATCATTATAGAAAAATCATACTTGAATACCTAATGGGATGTTTTATAATATAAATAAATAGGAATCGAAAGGAATCTGGAATTGGCAATAATTGCTCAAATTTCCATTTCTTCATCATAATTATTGTCAATTACAGGTTCCTCTTTAGTAGTTTCACCACCTATTTAAGAATAAGTGTCGCTGTCATCGTCGATTCATGCTTATCGTCCTTATTGTCGGCCCTTTTTACAATACCATGCTCTTTAACTCTATTAATTTTCATACTATTCTTCACTTATTTATGCCAAACGGAAAACTTACTGGTATAGAAGTATTTTTTATGAGCCTAATTGTATTACTTTGAATATATAATCTGCACTATCATGAAAGATTTACCTCCTGACATGTCTATAATTACAAACTAAGTTGATTCTAGGGCATATTTTCTTGATTTATTCAGAATTTGTAAATTTTTGTCTGATGTTATAAGCATTCCATTCTTCATTTCAACTTTAAGCATATTTCTTCATTGAAATACAAATCAGCATGCAAAATAAAATCTCCGGGATTTTATTTTTTTTGCCAATTTTTCCAAAGTTTTTCAATGATCGGACAAAGTTGCATGCCATTTTCCAAATGAATTTAAAACAGCATTTATCAATGTAATATAAAATGGCAGGCAGAATGAAGTCAAAGAAATGTTGCGAGTTTTTCATGCAACTTTCATTATTGTATTGTTCAAAATATGAAGGACTTGAGCAAAATGCTCACCATTTTCCGAATGAATTTAAACAGCATTCATTAATGTAATACAAAATGGCAGGCAAAATGAAGTCAGAGAAATTTTGCGTGTTTTTTATGCAGCTTTCATTATTATTTAAAATAAGAAGGGCTTAAGAAACATGCTTGTCATTTCCCAAATTGATCCAAAACAGCATTTATTGATGTAATACAAAATGGCAGGCAGAATTAAGTCACAGAAATTTTGCGAGTTTTTCATGCAACTTTCATTATTATTTAAAATATGGAGGGCTTAAGCAACATGCTTGCCATTGCCCAAATGAATTTAAAACAGCATTTATTGATGTAGTACAAAATGGCAGGCAGAATAAAGTCAGAGAGATTTTGCGAGATTTTTATGCAACTTTCATTATTATTTAAAATATGATGGGCTTAAAGCAACATGCATGCCATTTTAAATTCATAATTATCTCACTATAAAATAAAGTTTTTACTCCATTTGAGGTAATCTGAAATCACGGCTAATTGCTGCAAAATTTGTGCAAGATTACCTCCAAATTTCGAGCCCTTGCGCCAATGAGGAGTGCTTGCCAATTTTTTTACAAGGGTTTTATGACTAAAACTTCATTTCTTTTCATTTGCATGCAATTTGGAAACACGGCATTTCTCATATTTCTTTTCACAAGTTCACGCAACCCTTTGAGCCACTTGGGCTGTTGCGAATTGCTTGCTTTCCAGTACTTGGCTTTAGATTGATTCCAATTATTAAACATTACAATGTCTTGCAATATGATATCACGGCAAAAACCATTTTTTTTTTTCAGACCTTGAATCGGAATTTGAGCTATGATCGGAAAGCGTGCATCGCTCAATAACATTTTTATCTTTCTTATCAAGACGTAAATTATCAACACTCAAAAAAGCAAGCGGTATGAAATCGGAGAACTTTACCTGTAACTAGTTCCCAGTCTATTTGCACCATATGTTATGAGAAGCGCTTTGATAAAATGAATGCGAAATTGTTAGAGATGTCAAATACTATAGATCTTTTTTCAAATTCGATTATCATGCTTCAATACTTTTGTGTTCTCATAGTGCATATTGAAATATTTGCGCTACTGTGAACGTAAACAGAGTTGATTCCAAGCTTTTTTTTATTTAATTCCAAATTTTGAACATAGTTGTGATCAAATTTTTATAACGATATACAGGTGTATCAGGACTAGTATGAAAAAAAATAATAGCATACTCATAACATTATTTTGAGTAAAGAATGTCATATGAACATAGGTCCTATCCCTTTTGGTTATCAAGATACAAGAGATCGATATTTTATAGATAGCAGCAGATTTGAAATAGCTACAGGGAAAGAAACAATGGAAACATTGAATATATATTCATTTAATGTCTTATAGTAAATGTTCAAAGTGTGTCCTCTGCACTTGCATGCAAGTTTGACATTGACGAATCATGGAGTTATAAACAGAATTAATAGGGTTTGGGTGGTTCCGATTGTTAGCAGAGGCATTTATTATTCTCCCTAGTAATTGGTTGTCTGTATTAATTTGTGAATTTAAAATCAATTTCACATTGTTTTCCATTGCTTCTAACATTGTTTCAAGAGTATCTTCATCCTAAAATCCGCTGCTATCTATAAAATGTTGGTCTCTTGTATTTTGGTAATCAAAAGGGATGGGACATATGTTTATATAATACTTTTTACTAAAATTGATGTTAGGAATATGCTATATTTTTTTTACACTACTCCAGGTACATTCTGTTGGTTAATGAAGAGATACGGCAACATGAAATAAATTGGAATGGTTATCAGTTGAAAATTGATAATTCTTATCTTTCCATATAATAAAAACGATTCCTGGATTATTCTCACAATCCTAGAACCTCTAATGAGTCTCCTCCGATGTCAAAATAGTAGCTACTTGATGTGTTTGAATTTCTCACTAGATTATTTTTTAATTATAGATCAAAGAGTTAAGGGACCTATAGATTTCAAAGCCCGTTAGGTAGTTTAAAGAACACATATATACATACATACGTTGTGTCAAATTCTATTAAGTTGATCTGTGCTCCGGTCACGCAATATTATTTACGTTGCAAAAAAACGAATGCATAAAACAAAAGAAAAGTAAGGAAGAGGGTAGAAGGACTATGAAGCTAGACTTTTATTCAAATAACTCATGAGAGAACCATAATTGACGATCGTTCAAGTATTCTCTTCGACACTTCTTTGATATTTCAGTTTTTTATTATTTTATTATTATTTATGTGGCACAACATTCACCTTACACTTTTTCAATATTTTCGGTATATATCAATATAGTTTAGATTCGAATCATCATGAGATTCGTTATATTTTTCAGAAAAAAGAAAATAGTGAGAATTATAATGTGAAATTAGTATAATTATTACTCATATTTGGATTTCACATGCAAACGCCCGTTTTATTTTTTCAAAATAAGCTATTTAGTCTTGCCGTGTTTGGTATGAAATTGAAGCTCCTGCATGAATAATTCTAAAAGAAGTGTCGAAGAGGATATTTGAACGATTATCAATTATGGTTTTCTCATATGTTATTTGAAAGATGTCTAATTGAATATCAATTTAAAGCTTTCGGGGCGATGACCTTGATACAAATATAAAATGAATAATCACTGATCCTCACGTTCTCATTTTCAAATCACGCTTCCGGTGATCAATTGTCAAAACTGAATGTTTTAATGAATTATAGACACCAAAAATTTAGAAAAATACTCTCCATTTTAGAAAATACTTCTTTTATGTGAGGACTGAGATATACGCTATGTCAGTAGCGACGGACGCGACTCCATGCGGTAGAAGTTATAAACTCTTTACTAATATGACTAGAACTGTCAAAACAAATATAAAAGAGCATAAAGCCAAACCGAGTTTTTGAGGCAAATAAATATGGAAAATCCTTTGAAAAAGTGGAGATCATAGGGACAAGGTTTAATTTATTGTGTGTCTGAGTGTTCGCATACACAACTGCGCAATGGTGAACTGAAATTTCATTCATTTCCGAATCGCGAATGGGCGTAAGGATCTATGAAAAAGTTATCTTCTCAGTTTGCTTTTATGCAATAGTACATACTATCAATCCTTGCACTCTTATGATATTCATTCAACTGTGCTGGACGATTCCAAATCATTGACTGGTCAGTCTTGAAGCAGATACCTTCTGTGTTAATTTATATGCAAATTGCAGCTGTATGTTCGCAGTTGCAACTGATATTAACAATTTTTCGACCTAAATTTACCTGTATTAATAAATTTTTACAGCAATCATGTAAAAAACAGACTTATTATTATATTAGCGAACTTTAGAAATAAGCAGTTGGTGTTTTATAAATTGTATAATGTTTTTACAGTATCAATATTGAATTATTAAAATAATATTTCAACAATATTATTATTGATCATAGATTGAAGACAAAATTTCATGAATGAATCCTTATTAATGAATTTTTACTTGTCTAAATTCATTATGTTTTCAGATAACTCGTATCTGGCAAGCAAATATCAAATCATCAGGCATGAATGATGCTGATTTCCTAATGAAGAATTCAAAATACACCAAATCAAGAAGTTTTTATGATAGTCACACAGACTATTTTCAATTTATAAAAATAACTCGTAAATATCAGATGAAGCTATCTAAAATCACGACAAAAATTATTATTGTTTATCGATTCAATATTCAGATAATAATCAAACAGAATATGCAAGAAGTACACCCGAACGTACGTATTATCATGTCAAGTAGAAAACTATGTTTACACTTATAATAATTTACACATATCTCGACCAATAAATTATACAAATTCAGATTTGTTCTATCACTAAATGTGACAGGCGTTCGCACAAAGTAACTCCTGTAATTTCACTATCTTCTTCCGTTATTTTTAATTTCTTCTTCGTCGCTGACATGAAAACTTTGTACCAATTTTTTCCCTTTGCTCAAACTTTTGGATCTAAATATAGGTAAATCAACTTCTTGAGACCTGCATCAAAGTACTACTGTCATTGTAACAAACTTTCTGCTAATTCTGAGTGCCAGTTTTGCAAATTATATGAGTACGTCAAAATTTGTTGATTGTCACGATTTTAAATATATTAGTAAAGAGATGCCAAGTGTCGCCACCAGGACGGCGCTCGCGCCGCGCACTACGCTACTGACATGGCGTATAAACACCATCTGTCACTTTGAAAATGACAGCTGTCACTCAGACAATGACATATGATAGTTTAAAATTTACAATCAATTGGTGCGACAACTTTAATCAATGAAGCAGCGATGAGAGTACCCCAAAATTCATAGTCAGGGAAGTACTGTGTGGCTACAGCAGATATTTTGTTTATTTGTGAAAATGTTATTTTTTCTCCAATAGTTTAGGAATGTGTGGATTCATTTACACTTCAATATTGATCATTTCGAAATGAAATAATAGCAATTAAGAGAATAACAACAATCACTGGAAACATTGATGAGTCTTCACTTCATATTTATATTATAAAGTTATAATTATTGACTTATCGAAGGACATCCTGTTAGCGAATCTTCTTGAAACACCTACTGAGCTACAAATTTGGAATATACATCAGAATACAACTAGAATCATTAAAATAACAAAATAACTATTAGGCCATTTTGGGATTGGGAGATTATGTGTAATTCTAATTTGTTCGGTAAATTTTGTGCACGTGACTGAAATAGACGAATTTGATCCAAAAAATGTCAACTATAATACCCTTAGGTCTTTGATAGTCACTAAATAATTTTGACAGTTCTCAAAAACATGATATTTGGTAACAGGTTGACACTGGCGGCGAGGAAGAGTTTATCAAGAAGCAACTGCTTGAGACAACTATCAAAATCATGAATATTCGGCAGGATATTTTTCTAATAGTTCCTGCGGAATTATGTATTTGAAATAGTTTATTGAAATGGAAAAATAAACTGTACATGCTCAATTGGTGAAATTGGAATTGAAAAATAACTGTTCAATATTTCTGGTTACTCAGCAACAAATGATAATTATCTCAGGAAGATCATCAGAGTAATTACAATTTGATTCGTTGATTTAGCATACGTATGTGGCCGCAAAAAGACAAACATGATTGAATTTTGGAATCGTCAACAGCAGTTGTGTAATCATTATTTGATTAGTGAATACTGCACACGTGACCGCGAAAGAACAAATCCGATTGAACTTGAACAAATGAAAAAAAATTCTTCAAAATAATCTGTCATGTTGATCTGGTAATAAATTGATTTGATTCTAAAGAGCTTTGAAATGATTTTGCCCATCTCATTCAAACAATGACAGCTGTTGAATTATAATCGTAATTTTGTATCAAAAAATAAATTGTTGGTTTTGAAGATATTTACTGTCTCCATTTGTAAATTTCTTCAATAATGATATGATTGTAATTAATTAAATCATTATTTCAATTATCTTAGTATATTGTCGAACAGGTTAGTACAACGGGGGCATTCCAATATATTGGTATTCTGTGAATGCCTACAACGAATGGAGCATAGTAAATCTAATAATTCACAAAGACTCCAGAATGGGTCCATGCTCCCTCGGCAAAGAAGACAAACATATCTTCGCATTAGCCAGAGAATACAAAGGACAGAAGAGCAATTAACTTTAGACGGTGACGTGTAGCGATTTCTCCTGTATACCTGCCATACAGTTGATCAGGTGGTGAACACTTTGTTGCCTTCACTATCGTCTGCTGTTGCTAAAAAACTTCCGACAGGAACTCCTGCAGAGCTTCCTGAAGTAGTTTCTGCTCCTGTAGAACCTCTTGCAGAGCTTCCCGAAGCGGCTGCAGCAGAATCTTCAGCAGAACTACCTGCAAGACCACCACCAGATCCTCTAACAGAGCCTCCTTCGTCATCATTACCACAGCCTTAGGAACCAGAAGACAATCTTAATATCAGATTGAGTTGTGTGGTCTGCTTAGTATCAGAAAGATCCCATGCTTTCATAGATTGCAGGCATCTTTGCGTTTGTGGAGATTGTGTGACTCGTTTTGGAATGAATATTGGGGAAGATGAAAGTCATTCCAGGTGCCCTTATTGTAGGCAATCGATCGCGAGACCTTCTATATGGATTAATTTCATTTAAATAAGAATAATAGTTCTGCGAAAATTGTATTTCTTATTTTATCACCCCCATACTAACTATAAGAAACTTGATTATTATTTATTCAAGTATGGACAAAATGTAACAAATACTCAGAAACAACAGCAAAGATGTACTAGATATCATGGGAACTGATTATTTCCAAAATGAAATTCTTAAAAAATATTTTCATTCTCACGATTCATTATGAATCAAAACAGCTTATCCAAAGAAAAATTGTGTATATTGTGTTTGAATTATGGGCCTCGCAGTTGCTCAGTATAGGTTTTAAGTGGATGAATTAGAATTATCCATAGTTTTCCTCGTAATTTTGTACGAAAGTCTAGCTCCGTAGTCTATCTACCCTCTATCTATCTTTTCTTCTGTTTTATGCGTTTGTTTTTTTCTAACGAAAATAATGTGTGACTTTCGACACAGCGGACATTCGACAACATGGGTTTTCGGGCTGCTCCGAACCAAGCAAGCAATTCAGCAGCGGTAAAAGCAAAAACCAGCTATGAGCTGTGAGTTCGCTGCCTTCGTTATGTGGGATATAGGATTGAGCACCGCCGCTAGAGATCTCGTCAGTTATACGCAAAATGGCGACATAACAGTGAATGCATTCATTGTTAACATGCTTGGTTAACAGTGTTCTGCGAGTTTATCTGTATTGTAGTCGTTCATTTTTGTATAAATTGACTTTTAAATACGATTTGAAATATGCCCATCATATCCTGCGTTAAGTTATCGGATATTTTGAGCGCATTTTTTGTGAAAAAGCGCTACTATATTCACTTTGGCTGTCTGGCTGGCTGGCTGGCGTGACTCTGAGTTCTCAGCATTTATAGATTCAATTATTCAATTACTAGTTTCAGGCGAAACAGTGCCCATAGATGAATAGGACATTAGGGATATGGCAACTAAAGTTTATTCGAATGGATAAAAATTTTGTTACAACTTTAGCCGTCAGTGCCACTACTATTCTGGGATTCATTCAATGACTTGTTTGACGCGAATTTGAAGCTTATCAGAATGTTTTAGCATTTTTGGATGAAAATTTGTTTACTTTTGGTGTATTTTCTTGTCAGCAGTCAGCTTAATAGTTCTAAGATCCAGCATAAGCCGTAGTTTGCAATATTTGGCTCATCAAAAGATACCAATACAAGTAAGTGACCCATTGAATTACACTCACCCATTTTGAATGAGGCTTAGAAGTTTGAATGGAGCAATTGTAGAATATATATGAAAGAATGTTTATTTTAGTTTGAAGTTGATATAGCTCTCTTAATATGTATCAGATTTTAATAATTGAAAGCTTGGTTATGTGAACTGAGATTATGTCATTGATCACGTTAGTGATTATTGATTGTGCTACTCGCACAGAATTTATGTTCCGATCTTGGGACAAATAAACTATCTATCTATCTATCTGGAAAAGTAATTTGTTGAAATTTTAAATTACCTATTTGTGACCGTTATAAATGGAAGTCGATAGAGTGGATGGAAAAACCTGTGTCAGCTTTGATGCATATTATTTTTAGATGAGGCTATCGTGCAAGTTCACAGCAAATTCACGATAAGACCTCAAACGTTCCATATACTACTTCAATAACAGTTTTTCATTTCCAAATGATCTCGCAGCATAGTGTCATTTCTTTCATCAAATGAACAATTGCAGTGTGATCGTCCCAATGTAGAAATTATTTTTAGATAGCTTTGATAAGAATAAAACTACTATTTTAAGGTACAGCACATGACCTCCCATCGGTCAATAACTAAACAATGGAGATTAAGAGGTATTTTTGAGTTTGTACATGCATAAATTATGTACCTATCGAATAATCAACTTGGAACTAGTACTGAATGAAGCTGCTGTTTCGTAACTTTGCCCAAACTGCTTCATTTTAGGCTCAGTAATTGTGCGAGATGGTAATTTGCGAAATCTCTGAAGTAACAAGCATTCTTGAGCTGTCAAAAATGAGCTTTCATCTAGATGATTTTTCAATTCCTGTATATATTGGCCAAAAGATAAAACCTTTGCGTGAAGGAGAAGGTGTATTTCTGGCTGGGCATGTTGTAAGTTGTGGTGTACAAGATGAAAATAGAATTTTATGTTACATACTACAAAGCTCAGTTATAAGAAGCAAAAATAATATGCTAGAGCAACACCATTATCCAATTATTGTCATGTTCAAAAGATTAAGTGTCCGATTGTAGTCCCTTCATTCACTAAATTGTAATACAGAAATCCTCTTTGGTGGACCGGACCAGAATTTTTAACCCAATCAAGAAGTCACTGGCCTTCCAAAGATCAATTCGAAAGAAGTGTGCGAGGTAAAGTTGAAGCAAAATGAGACACAAACATGCATCAGCAGCGCCAATGTTCACGGAATATTCACAAAATTTCCATCACTCAACAAATTAAAACGCATAATGGCTCATTGTCCACACTTCGTCAACAATTATGTACCAAAATCCAACTGTGTAAAATTGATAGGTTTGGATCATGAGCTCGAAAATTCAGACAGGCATCTGATACGTATGGTTCAATTGCAATCATTCCCATGTGAATTGAAAGCGCTAAGACACAAAAAAACAAATTGCAAATTCAAGCAAACTATTAAAACTATCTCCATTTTCGGGAAGTGATGGAATAATTTGTGTCATCGGTCGACTTGAGCATCTAGCCTTTGTTAGCTACGCCACTAAACACCCAATGCTACTTTCAGCTAATCACGAGGACAGCAGTTTGATCATACATTATCACAATTCTCAGCTGCATGCAGGGCCACAGGGCACACTTGCAGCAATAAGAGAATGCTACTGAATAATTGCAGCAAGGAATTCAATAAAGAAAAAATTCGTGCATGCACCACATGTGACCGTATTCGTCCAAAAGGCATATAGCACATCATGGGTCAATTACCATCTGCCCGCGTAGAACCATGTCGGCCATTCACAAACACTGGCATCAAGTACGCTGGACATTTTCTAGTTCGTGAAGGACAGCGTCGATCCAGAGAATTCATCAGAACATACGCCGCTGTTTTCGTGTGTTTGGTCACGAAGTCTGTGCATATTGAATTTGTAAGCGGTTTGACAAGTGAGGCATCCATCGCAGCATTAAAACGATTCGTGGCATGTCGTGGAAGAGTAACAACATCTACTCAGATAACGCTTCTAATTTCACCGGCGCAAACAAAGAGCTACAAGAATTTGCATCTTTATTCCCAGTAGAAAATATTAAGCTTCAAGATTTCGTCAACAGTTGCAGAACAATGTGGCATTTTACTCTCGCTAGATCCCCTCATTTTGGAGGTCTATGGCCAGCTGCAATCAAATCAGAAAAAAATATTTGAAACGCATTATTCACAATGCAGAATTGAAATTCATATAGTTACATACTTTGTTGACTCAGATTGAATCCATTTTAAATTTACGTCCATTAACGCAAATGTTCAACTATCCAAACGATATATCCTCTCTTACTCCTAGTCACTTTCTCATCGGGGGCAGACAATACTCGTTACCGGACTCAAGCCTTCAGCACCTGCCGGTGCCGAAATTATCACGTTGGCAACACATTGAATTGTTGAAACAGCAATTCGGGAAGAGATGGTCCATGGAATATCTTACCCACTTGCAACAAAAAAACAAGTGGTTCAGGCAGGGATCTAGATCTCCACAGACCGCTCAGCTCATACTACTCAAGCAGGAAAATCTTCCTACTCATCATTGGCATCTCGGCAGAATCCAGCAGGTTCATCCTGGCGTCGATGGCATTATCCAAGCCGCAACCTTGCGGCTACCCAACGGATCGACGACAAAACACGCAGCAGAAAAACTGGCGCCTCTGTCGTTTGAAGAATACGCCATGTAGTGTAATGCAAAAGTCATCAAGGTATAGTGCTACTTTTATTTCGAAAGTCAAGTCTTTCAAGCCGGCCGGTATGTTGGCGTTTACATTATAAGATATTATTAATTATTGTTCCGACTGTACCCTTGAATTTCTTTGGATCATGAACTTGAGAATCTAACTCGATACAAAGATAAAGGTAGCAGACGAAAGAGACTCTTAGATGGTTGACGGTAGAAAATTCAAATCTTAATCAATTACCATATAGCATCATGGAGGACTTGAGTCTGCTCATTTGCATTTGCGAGGGTGGGTTCTGGAAGAAAGGAAAAGAGCAGTCTAGTTTCAATCACCGAAGCACTTAGAAGTCGCATTCTCACATTCACAATTTGTTGTCAAAATTACCTTTGGGTATATTGTGAATAAAGTAGTACTTAGAAACTCATGTAGTCTCATTTTCATTCGAGATAATTGCGCATTCAGGCGCGCCAAAAAAGTTGCACCACGGTTCGAAAAATAATTTACTGAATAACTCTTGGAGTATTGCGGCTTCTTGAAAATTTTGTTTGAAGGAAGAAAGAATTGTGGACGGCAAGTCAGTTTTACGAAATTCATACCTACACATTTGTTAATACACAGAATTTGGAGAAGAAATGTACAAGGTATATCACACAATTCGTAGGCAATATAATTACTAGATATGAACAGCAGCATGTGCTGGTATCTCATGCCTGGTTGCATGAACGTTCATTATCTAAACAGCTCTTTGAAAATGAGCAATATCAGATCGAATTTTTGACAGCAATGCTAAGCAACTGATTTGACGAATATATTCGATTTGATATTGTTCATTTTTGAAGAACTCTTTAATTAATGCACGTTCATGCAACCAGGCCTCAGACTTCTAATCATTTAAATAATAATTTTTTTAGGCAATCATAACAAAAAAGTTGTTTCTATGGCTCCTTTTGCGGCCGTGAAGTTTCACTTTTTGGTACAAATCTGTCATATTTTACTTTTTGGGACTGATCTGTCAAATATTACTTTTTTGGGACGATCTGTCAAAAACTTCTTCATAAACACTTCATACCTACCTAAATGGGCTGCTTGATGAACTCTTTAAGAAACAGTTTTCGCCGAAATACATATTATATTCTTCCGTCAACCTTCATTGTTCGTGCAATTCAAGAAATTGATACGCATATTTCACAAATGTCACTCTGATTAGAAGACAATAAAATAAAACAATTTCAACGGTAACTAAGATTTAAAATTGCAATGTTTTAGAAATAAATGGATAAAATTTTGTAATTTTGAAATATTTCGTGATGATCGCCTAAAAAACGTTGTGTGCACCTCGGCCTACAGTTCTTTTTTGGTCTCACCTGAATTGCAGCCTCAGCTACGCTTCGCCCGCAAACAACAGATTCGACCAAAAAAGATAACCTTTACGGCCTTGATACACAAATAACTATTTTCTTTTCTGCAAGAGAAGCATGCTAGAAACTGCTATGAAAAATATTTTTGCACAAAAATACTTAAGGTAGGCTCAGTAATTCACCACCGATCTAATTGACTGGCATGCAACCCAGACGCAATCTCAGAAAACAAAATACTAATAGAAATAAAATCTTGCATTAGTGGGGAGCACGCATCAACTGCTACGATATTACCTAATTTACCATTTTTACTATTTCCTGAGGGAAATCATTCTATGACAAGAAACTATTTATATTATTTCCAAATTCAAATGAATATGTTTATTTTGAGTTCATGGGAATGTCATTTCGTAGTATATAGTTTACATGTTGATACTTTTGTAGCGTTTGAAGAAGATTTTGTGTAATTTGAACTACTAAGTTCCAAAACTTATACCAATATTTTTCACAATTTAAGTGGATATGAATCACACTTGTTCATTGAAGATCTATTATTCAATTATGACAGAATCAATATCATTCCAAAGAATAAAAATAAATACATATCATTGTCGGAATCAATTCAAGTTGATGAGATGAATTACAGAAAAATCTATATACATTTGATATTCATTGGTGAATCACTTGAATGCTTGTTGAAGAATCTAGCTCCAAATTAATTTAAAGAGACGAGCAAATATTTTACAGATGCCGAACAATCAAATATTCTCACTAGAAGAAAGAGGATAAATGGATTAATTTAACGAAATGAAAGAAACGAGATTATCCGGGAAGGATGCATTTTTCAACATAATGAATAGAACACTAGTTTCAGATAATGATTAGAGGCATGCAATCGATGTTTGGAAATACTTAGAATGCAAAACAATCTAGGATTACTCTAATATCTAGCTGAAATTTAGACACGCTGCTTGCATGAGAATGTATCGTTTAAATCTGTGGCTATATCTAATGCGATGCTGAAGTGAACAACAATTACTTTGGAGAATCTCACAGATGCTGAGAAGCTTTATGTTCTTCGACATGGAATCAAGGGTGAGCCGTTTTTAGAAAGCAAATAATCCATATGTGGAAACGTATGATCCCAACAACTTCTGTTAATATATTATCTATAGAGACGCGAATAATTTATACGACATGGCCATGTCAATGCTCCTTCCTATATCTAAATTCAAATGGTCCGAAAAAAATGGAGCTGAGAATTTACACATAAAATCCTTATTACCTTATTCTGGCTTAGAGGATAAGAGGATTGTAGAATACTTAAAATTAACAACCCTTTGTATGGATCAAATTTTTTTCCAAATTAACGGCAAATTTTACAAACAGGTAGAAGGTACAGCCATGGGTGATAGTTAATCGCCTTTTCTTGCAAATTTATCCATGAGTAACTTTGAAACTAACTTGAAATTAAAATTTTCCGATTTTCCCAGAATTTGGCTTAGGTACGTGGATGACGTTTTCGCTATTTTTGATTTGGATAAAAGTGATATTGAAGATTTATTGGACAAAATTAATTCAATATGTCCCAATATCAAATTAACCTTAGAAAAAGAGAGTAATAATCAGCTACCGTTTTCAGATACATTAGTAATTAGGAACAAGAGTAAGTTAGAGTTTGATATATTTAGGAGAGATACCAACACTGATAGGTTTATTACTTTGAATTCCAATCATCATTGGCAGCACAAATTAGCAACTTTCAATTTCCTTATCAATAGACTGGTTAGATTTCGGCTTACACAAAAGAGAGTCCAAACAGAGCTTCATAAAATCAAAAACATTGCTATTTATAATGGATTTTCTACAGATTCAATCATGAAATTATTGAATAAAGCTAGACGTAGACAGAATTTAGAAAATTTCACCACACTTTCAGCACCTTCAGAAACTAAAAATAAATACATTTCGCTACCTTACGACGAGTCATCTGAAAATTTTCGTAATTTCAACATGAGCATCTCATATAAATCTCAAAATATTAAAACATTACTTGGTAATCCAAAAGATAAAACTGAAAGTAGTAGGAAATCGGGAATCTTAGAAATTCCTTGTAATGACTGCAACCAAATTTACTTGGGTCAAACTAGAAGACCAATTAGTACTCGTTTTAAAGAGCATTTAGGTTATTTAAAATATGAGCAACCCGAAAAATCAGGCGTGGCGCAACATATTTTTGACACTGATCATAATATAACTAGAGAAAATTTGAAACCAATTCACAACATAAGATTTCTAGACGCTTACAAGAGTATAAAAACTCATAAGAATAAAATCCGCTTATTGAATTCTGACCTGGGCCCCATTCCTTACTCCAGATTGTACCGCTTGTTTCAGTTAATCCTAGCGTGACGACCTATTAGTATAAAAGGAATATTATGTTTAAGGTTAAGTTGTGTTTCACATCACTTCTGGTGGAGACAATATTTCCTGTAGCAATCCTCAGCCTATTCGGTGGAGAGCATATCTCTAGAGGAAAACTGCAGCCTGTTGTTGATGTGTTTCGCCTATCCTACTGATGATGAAGACTTCATTCTCGAAATACGTATTTAGATTTTACAAATTTTATTTAAGGTTGGGGGTTTATTCTCATTTTGTTTATCGATAATATAATTAATTTATTTGTCAAGAGGGTATTTTCCCTATACAAATTTGATACAGTTTATTTTCATCTTTATACATGTGTATGTTACAATTAAATTATATCCGTATACAAACAACCATGCCACGGGTGAGGCTCGTACCCACCACACCAGTAACCAGCGAAAAAGTTCAAAAATGACAAGCTGAAAAATATAATTGTGAGGTTCATGTACTGTCTTAAAAAAGATGTATTTATTTCAGCCAACAGAAATATGAAAACTTTGAATATAACGTTTCTACGTTTTTCTGAATCCAATAATGTTTCTATGTTTGATCACCCCAGCCCTAAGAATAAATTACTACTTCGCGACACTAGAATTACTTCTGAAGAAAAAAGCTTTAAATATGTTTGGGTGAGAAATTGTGGAATCTTCGTTAGAAAAAATAATAATTCTCCTATTTCATTCTAATAGATTCATACAACAATATTTAAAAAATAAAATGAAAGCGGCTGTTGGATAAAAACTATATCATTGTTTTCCATCGATAATAAACCATTGATTTTACTTTCAACATCTTCGGGGTAAAAAAACTGAACTAATGAACATATACAATGAGCTGGCTGCTTCTAGTTATGATGTTTTATTGTTCACGAAATCTTAAATAAATGATCAAGTATTAGATTCGGAAACATATGATCAAAACTTATGGGTCGATTCTGTTCACACTTTTACGATCTGTAACGCTAATTGTAAGCCCTATAGTATGGGATGAAATCGCAATTCTGATCACCTCAGTAGCCTAGAGATTTTTCATAAACTCTTACGGTTCTCCTAAATTTTTACAGTTGAATAGAGAGCAGTCATAACTGCCATAGATTTTGACAGTTCAAAATGAATCAGGATGGAGTGCTTATGTTTATAGGTCTTTTATTAAAGGAAGATGATAAAAGGTGAGTGACAGAGATTGTGATATTATTTCTTGGAATATGTACCTAATAATTATTTGATTGATTCAATAAAACTGTTTCCAGGAATTATACGCGATTATTACGAAGAAACCTCAGGGGCACTACTAACCCGTTCGACGTCCCAGAAAATAATTCAATGAAGATATTAGGCTGAACAAAACTACAGTTTATTAATGAATTCAAACACTTGAACCATTCAAACAACAATTTCAGAGGGATCAAATTTTAGTACATCTGGAAGTAGGCACCTAGCTATCGAACAATGATTTTTATTCGAGTTTTTACCGATATCGAACCAATTGATTCTAGGTTCTACCTACTCTGAATTTGAAAAAATCACTTGTACTTGCATTACGTTTTTGAATCATCAATGTTTCGACAATAACAATGAGTAATGATGCTTGAAGAAAGAATCTAGTAATAGTTTTTCACGCCATGATATATTACTGGGTATTTAACTTTCTTACAATCACATGTATTGTACAAATAAAAAAATTACTTCTTTTCAATACGAGATTTAACGCTTGAACTTTGAAGTATCGAAACAATTGTTGAATGAATAGAATGAAGTTCACTTAAAATAAGTTCACGAGATTATCTTGATATTTGGAATCTGTAACAACGCTTCCTATACTACGACGGCTTAGTGTCAAAAAACTTCAACTACAATTTTTGAAGATTTGAGTTAGAACCATCACAGGACTGCAAATTTCGTCAGGAATAACATACTAAAAGACTGTAACTGTAGAGAAATAATTTGAAATAATTGCCTTGGGATGAAGTTATTTTGAATCTACTTTTCTTAGTATTAGAAAGCTATATGAGGATATAAAGTGTTTCGACCGGGACTATTGAGAAGATGATGTACATGAACGTATTAGCTTCAAGAGCTCTTGAAGTCTTTTGACTCTAACTGTTACTATTTTGTAAGCTGTTATGTCTTCTCTATTCATTAGTTCATAGTTCATATTAGTGGTCACGGGTGTCATCCAGATACATGTGTAGAACAAGGTAAGTACCTACTACAGTTTGTTATCAAATTTATTCCACAAATATTGTCAAAGTAGCTCACTGTAAATCAGATTAGGTTAGATTGTATTGTAGTAAAGGCGTTTCTCCCTCAGATTAGGATACTTGAAGCATTCTATGAGTCATGATTTTGGTTTATGTTAATGGATTAACTTCAATGTAGTCAATGACATTTTGGATCACAGAACTCTTGTGCATGTGGTTGTTTTAATTTGACAAATTCTCTGCAACTAATATCTTCATTGAACTATCATTCACATCTTTCCGTTATTATTTTTATCATCTTCTCTCGCCTACAATTCTACTCCTATAGCACGGACTTTTGAAACTCGAGTTATAGTTGAATATATCAATTAGTCTATTCATTCTGAATCTGAGATTGGAGCTATAGAAGAGTGACAGTGTAATTTGCCAGGTCTATGTGTATTTTTCTATGATTTAGAATGAGGTCATCAATCTGCAGAATAACAAAATAACTCGACATCGCTTGTTGAGCTTCAGTCCGTGACCGAGCAGACTCCTGCTGAAATAAATCATGAAGCACCTGCAATAGGAATCGAGTCGATATTTATTGTTGAACTTCAATCAGAGATCGAATATTCAGAGCATGCAAACAACAATCTTCTTGACCAGAACCCTGCTATAGTAAGTCACGAATATGCTGCAAGATTGAAGAACAAATCATCACCATTTTTTGAACTACAGGAACTGCAAGTTTCCGTAGATATCACCAATGGCGTGCCAGCCTACTGCAACGCTGCAGTGATCTATCACGGTGCACCTGGATCAGAGAATGAGCAACCATCGTATGCCCATCACAATGCTGCAGTGAATAATTACGAGATAGCTAAAATAGAGAAGAAGAAGCCATCATTGTTTTTCGAGCTAAAAGCACCGCAAGTTCTCCTAGATGTCACCAGCAACATGTCAACTATTAACAACGCTGAAATGATAAATAACGGAGCACCATCGTTTTCTGCACTTCAACCAGTCCATTATACCCCAAATATTAATAGCATAAAACCTGATGATAAGGTATCAGATATAGCAGAAGCTTCATCTACTAGGAATTCAGTAATTAAACAGCCAAATGAGTCCGATGATGTATTTCTGGATGAAACGCCGTCTTCATCAGACATCGATGAGTCAGCGGATAATTCTGACTTTATTTCAACTAGCGAAGAGCAAACTAAGAAGCCTCCCATCATTGTTCCAAAGACAAGCCCGTCAGAATCTGAAAAAAAACTCCTTCAGCATCAGGCAAGAAGAGGAGAAGAATTGCTAGTCCACGTAAGTGGAAAAGAAATGTTGAGAAATCAAAAATACAGGCTGGAAAACAACATAGAGCTATCAGCAGTGGAAAATTGATAGAGGCCAAATTTGTTCTTTCTAAAGACTGCTCCAAGTGTCCTCGGTAATGCAACTTGAATTTTGATGAAGATTTGAGGCGCAAAAAATCAATAAAGAATATTGGAAACTTAAACGCATAGCCTAAAAATGCAATTCCTTAGTTCTCTTATCGATGAGTTTGGAAAGACGACAAGGCGTACAACTAACAAAGCTCAAAAAGAAACAAATCCAGGGCATTTTGGCTCCCCAAAAATAATGAGAAGGTAAGGGTGTGTCAGAGTTTTTTCACCTTCCGTATCCCAAATACTGTTGTAGTCAACATCAATAGACATAGGAAAGATTACCTTGACGTACCACCAGATAGAAGGGGTAAGCATGCACTTGCTTTGAAAAGATCTGAAAGTGCCATAAAACCCATAATTGATCATATAAGTTCTTTTCAAAGGGTTCCATCTCACTACACAAGAAAAGACAGTATGAAAGAATATCTATGTAAATATTTGAATCTATGTAACATGTACAATCTGTATGTTGACCAACAAAAGGAAAAAGCAGAGAAACGGTGGCTTCACTATCATATATTTCATACTCGCTTCAATTTAGCGTTCCATCACCCGCGAAAAAATATCTGCGACAAATGTTACATCTACGGCAAGATGTCCGAACCGGGAAAAACGAACAATAAGATTGAACATGAACGACATTTGGGAAGAAAAATATTAGTTCGACAGGCGAAAGATACTTTCAAAGAAAAAGCACTCTCTGGCTGCGTTCATTTCATTCAGTTTGATTTCGAGGCTGTACGGTACTGTCCAAAAATAAACTCCAAGGCTATTTTCTATAAAAGACGTTTGGCGGTCTACAATATGACATGCTTGAATCATGCCACAAAAGTTGCAACAAATTATATGTGGGATCAAGCTACGGCTGGGAGAGGTGCTTCTCAAGTAGCTTTCTGTTTGTTTTCACGAATCAAAAGCCTTCAAGACACTCGCGACATTATTTTCATGTCCGATACATGTGGAGAGCAGAACCGGAATTATATTATGTCCGGTATATTTCTCTATGCGGCTCAGACACTAAACGTGAATAAAATAATTTCTTCGAAAGTGGTCACTCTCAAATGGAGGTTGTCTCGGTTCGTGCAAGAATTGAGCTTACAACAAAAAATATGGGAGGTTTTGATCCGTCAGGAAGGTATGGTACTACTAGAGCTGCTTCTACGGAAGAAAAATATTCACTCAACGAGGTCAATCAAGCGGATTTGATCAATTTTGATACTGTTGGTAAGGCTACTATCAAAAACAAAAACATTAACACAGACGGAGACAGAGCGAAGTGGCTGCAAATGGTCTGGATGGAATATAGAAAAGAAGATCCGCAACATATCTACTTTGAATATAAACAAGATGGCGAACTCTTTTCAAGATCAAAAAGTGCATAATTCTATTCAGGACCTCATAATATGTATGAATCTATCGGCAAATACATCATATTCCGTATTTTCAGAGCGCTATCTGAAGTTATATGCAGTTTGAAGTAAGTTAAAATTACTACAATATGAGCAGTCTCAGAGTATTGCAAATCACATAATTCTATTCAGGACAACATTATACGTATGAATCAGTCCTCAAATGCACAAAATTTTGCGTGTCCAGCGAGCTATCGGCGTTTTTTCTGTCTCGTTAAGAAAATTCTGATAGTGAAAATCTGCTCAGTAGAAAGATTCTACTTCAGAACTGCATTATATGGCAAAATCTAACTACAAATGCATCATATTTTGTGTTTTTAGAGTGCCATTCCCAGTTTTACAAAGTTTGGAATAAGTCGAAATCACGACTTTTCGAACAGGTTTTCACAATCAAAAAGTTTATATTTCTATTCAGGACCTCATAATATGTATGAATCTATCGACAAAAATATCATATTTCGTGTTTTCAGAGCACTATCTGCAGTTATATGAAGTTTGAAATAAGTCAAAATTACTACAGTCTGAGCAGTTTCAGAATATTGCAAATCACATAATTCCATTCAAGACAACATTATACGTATGATCCGTCCTCAAATGCACAAAATTCTGCGTTTCCAGCAAGCTATCAGTGTTTCTTCTGAATCTTGTTAAGAAAATTTTGATAGTGGAAATCTGTTCAGAAGCGAGATTTTACTACAGAAATGCGTTATATGGCAGAATCTTACTCCAAATACATCAAACTTTGTGCTTTTAGAGTGCTATTCGCAGTTTAACAAAGTTTGGAATAAGTCTGAATAACGACTTTCCTAGCAGATTTTCACAATCAAAAAGCTTAAATACATCATATTTCGTGTTTTCAGAGTGCTATCTGCAGTTATATGCAGTTTGAAATAAGTCAAAATTACTATATTCTGAGCAGTTTCAGAGTATTGCAAATCACATAGTCCTATTCAAAACAACATTGAACGTATGAATCTGTCCTCAAATGCACAAAAATTTGCGTTTCTAGCGAGCTATCAGCGTTTTTTCTGAGTCTTGTTATGAAAATCTTGATAGAGAAAATCTGCTCAGAAGCGATATTTTACTACAGAAATGCGTTATATGGCAAAATCTGACTCCAAATACATCATATTTTGTGTTTTTAGTGTGGTATTTGCAGTTGTACAGTCTGGAATAAATTAAAATCACGACTTTCCGGGCAGATTTTCACAATAAAAAAGTTCATAATTCTATTCAGTACCTCATAACATGTATAAATCCATCGGCAAATACATCATATTTTGTGTTTTCAGAGCATTATCTGCAATTATATGAAGTTCCAAATAAGTCGATATTACTACACTCTGAGCAGTTTCAGAGTATTGCAGATCACATAATTCTATTGAAGACAACATTATACGTATGAATCCGTCCTCAAATGCACAAAATTTTGCGTTTCCAGCGAGCTATCCCATTGGGATTATAGAAGATCTCTGGGTAATATTACATGCTTCCGATAAACTAAAAGTGCACTTGAGTTGTGTTTACTTCATCTCACTCAGTATCCATCAGGTATACAAATTACATTGTAACGGACTCATTGAATTAACAAATCAATATCCCAATGACATTTTTCTGATCGCGGATGATTACAATCTTCCAGAAATCGACTGGTTGCTTTCTAACAACGAAATGCAATATAAACTACACAAAAGAATAAACACACATCTCGAAATTCTGAACACAACAAGTATGTGCAAACAATTCCATTGGAATAGTGATAACAATCACATGAACAGCGTTTTGGATTTGATCTTCTGCAATATTCCAATTCACATCAACCTATCAGATTCATCTATGAGCACAATCGATAAATACCATCTACCAATTCAATTAGCCTTGAACTTCAAAAAATCAAAACACTTCCAATTAAAATCACTAACTATTATCATTATGACTTGGATCACTGCAATTACAAGGATTCGATATTTAAATTATCTTCTATCAATTGGGATGAGACATTACATTTTTCTAATATCCATTCCAATGTAGAATGCTCCAACAATATACTCAATAGTTAAAATCAATACCTATGCGAAGATCAAATCCAAAGACTCCTTTTCATATCCACTATGCCGCCAAGGCGCAGGATAAGCTTCGAGCCTCGAATGATACACATTTTATCAGTATCACATTTGATTTGCAGAGCGTTTTGCAAATTCCTTTCTCGGATGTATCACAATTCTATTATAGTATGAAATCATGTACATTCAACTTGACCGTGTACGAATCAGCGCCACCAAATAAAGTATACTTATTCGCGTGGATGGAGCTTAACGGTCACTGAGGAAGTTATGGAATCGGAACCATATTATTTGAATGGGCAAAATAATTCCAAAAGACATCACAGAAATAAGTTTGTATTTGAATGCCTGCAGCGATTAGAATCGGAATCAGTACATACATGCCTTATTTCTATACTTGGTACAGAGCACGCATTTATTGAGTATACAACATAACTTTTTGGAAGAGATAATTTATATAATAAAGTGGGCTCAATGGGAAGCGCCATCGACTGCTAGAAAGAATGTTGCTATTTTTGATGAGGATGGAAATAAGGTATTGTGGTTGGAAGTGTAAGTTATGTGTTACAAGAAAGAAAATCCGGGTCAAATTCTCTTTCAACATATCTTGAGCTAATTTCATCCTATTCATTAGAAATTTGTTTCAATACTTCAAACGTCAAATCTAATATTGGAAAAAGAAATTTATTCCCATCATACTTGTGATCGTGAGGAAGTGAAATGTATTATGGCGTATAAGTAATTATAATTTTTTCGAGCATCATTACTTGTTGTTATTGTCAAAACATTAATGATTCAAAGAAGAAATGCAGCTACAAATAATTTTTTTGATTTCAGATCTGCAGAAATAGGAATGAAGAAAATGAAACGTTCTAAGAACACTACTGTCGAACAATATGAAATTCACATACAGTTTTTAGAGAATGATTGATTATTCCGGAGTGGTATCATGAATCCTACGTTAAATGAAAAATATTAACTGAAAAAAATGCCAGGAATTATCCGTGCTCTGAATACTGAGCAATGGAAGAAGGTGAATTTCATACATAATTTTTTCACAATAACAAGTGTTATACGAATGTGTAGCGCTTTGTTGATTGGAAATATTCAGTTCAAGCGGAAGCAAGAAAAATTATTGAGCACCAAAATAAGACCAGGTCAGGTCCCCAGACAGAGTGAGAATTGACGCAGATAGAAGACAAGGCATTATCGCTAAGGGATAAAATAAGTATTACCGGAACCCCTCTCATTAAAAGTTATAATGAGCTTACACAAACTGAGAGTACAGATATTTCGAACATCGATGACAGGCCAGTCGTGATGGTAGATTCAATTGAATGTTCCAATTTGGCACAGAAAAATAGTGCAACAAATGAAAATAAAATTGAACAACTATCTTTCCGTGCTGACAAAGGATCCGTCGCTGCAACTACGCCCAAAAAACTCTATCATCAAGGAATAAATTGAATCATCAGTTTTAAGAAAGAAATGAAGACCAAAAATGTCAAAATGAGTTTTGTACTTTGAAGCATCTTTAAGCCTAGCTCCACACGTGAGTAGTAGCAAGGAATCAAAAACCAATCTCTAGAGGCAGATTGAATCGAGCGTGAGGTTTGAGAAGGGGATGAATCCTGGATTTATTTCCTTCTTCAAACTTATAAGTGTATTGCAAGATGCATGGTGGATGATATGTGAGTAGCTCTACTAATGTTCATGTACCAGGAAAATCCATCTCAAATATTTCTTGTTCATGTAGACAGAGATATTTGTTTGCAGTCTTTTATCGATTTTTGCTAGCTTTAGCATCAACTTGTCGCTTTCAGAAGATACATCAGTACTTCCCTGTTCGTGGCTATTCGATTCTGCAGTGTGATAGAAATTTTGGCACTGCAAAAAGGAAAATAAGGAAGGACAGAATATGCATACCTGAGAAATATAATAAGCTTATCAGAAAAGACAAAAAGACCGGTTATTCTGTGAAGAATATCACGCCCGAGAACATTTTGGACTTTCAGGCAAAGGAAGCTCAAGTATTTAAAAAAAAAAAAACAAAAATCCGTTGATAAGACTGATACATTTTCCGTTTCAAAATACCGTCATCTACAGTATGCTTCTTCAAGTGCAGGATACGTGACTGCTTGCACGTTTATTGATGGTCTTGTCAAGAAAACGTTCCTGCTACAGATACCACGAGTTGTTGTGACATTCCCCACGAATCATGCTTACAGTGCTAAGCTACCATTCTACAACATGATGGTGGCCTGGACTACAAAGTCCCATCACGATGAAGATCAGTCTATGCATGATTGACTTTATTCGTTGTTACAATATTTCGCCCAATTTTGTCTTATTATTTTCGTTTTCGTTTTTCATATAAACTTTTGTGCTCTAAACAACTAAACAAGAATATATTCTGATTTTTAATTCAAAATTAATCTCCTATTTTCATTCAACTCGCTGAAAATTCGCAAGTTTTGAGAAGGAAATAAATTCGACAACTTTGGTCAGCTCTGCTGACTCTGCGGATGAACATATATTGTTTTCTATGACTTTTCGGTACCTGGAATAGAATTCTCAAGTCCCAGTACATAATTGATGGTGATTGAATCAAAAATCCACCACTTAAACAGTTTTTTCGATTTCTCTGGAAATTTGAATTTCGGACTTATTCCCTTCTTAAAAGTGACGATTCAATTGTCGAAAGTTCGACAGTGGCGTAGCGAGAGGGGGGCAAGGAGGCCTATCATGCCACGTGCGCCATTCGAAGTGCAGTGAATCGATCAGATATCTCCGTTTTCAAAACGTTCTTTCTTTTCAACACTTTTATTTTTTCAACCGAAGTGTACGCATTGCTTCCGCTTGTTATCTTAGAAAGATAACAAATAATAAGTACACCATAGTCTTTTATTATATGCCCTTCGACCTTGAACTATTATCAATAATTCGGTGGCCTTCTGAAACAATAGGGTATATTCATAAATCTATGTTATATTTCCAAAATATACAAATTATGTTCAAAAGTGTTGTAATCAAGTTCAAAAAAATATTCAAAATTAAGAATGATTTTCAGCTGTCTAAACGCCGCCATTTTCGCGCGCTCTATTGACGACGCCAAATACTAGGTCCAGTAACATAACAGTCCATTGTTCACTACAGATGTTTTCGTTCTTAACTTATTTCAGTATTGAAAAAGCTCAAAAGTCAGTTTATAAGTATTGCATTATGCTTGAATGCAAAATACTATTAGAAATGTACCTGATAAAGTCTTTTTCTCGATCCAGGGAGGTTTTAAAATACGTAAGGAATGATCTAAGGTTATCAGAAGAGATGAAGTATCATAATAAACTCGACAGATCATGAATAATATTATATGTTATGTTTACTGCTCATCATATTTCGGATTGTATTTATTGAAATAGCGTACATAATTGAATAATTACTCTGCAGTGTTAACTCTTTTTACTTCAGTGGAAGTAAAATTTGGATTTGAAAGAAAATTAGACATCATGAATGGATCTATTCTTGGCAGATTATCCGATTGTGCTTTTACAAAACCACTTGGTGTTGAATGATTCATAATCTCACTAGGATGCTAAAATTACACATAAAAAAGAAATAAATTTGCAACACTCACGATATTATTATGTTTCCAATCAAAAGCCTGCAATGCCATACAAATGTGAGCAGTGCGCACTTGTTGGCATGGTATTTGACGTCACGTTCTGTTTAAACCAATGGTGTAGCGTTTTAGAACTTTGAATTTCCCTCGCTTATTTGCACTTTTATTTATAAATTTTCAGCAATTGAAAAGATATTAACTACCAAAACGATGGCTCAGTACAAATGTCCGGCCAATAAAAATTCGGAATAAAAATATTTGAACCCAATTTAAATTTCATGCATATAGCCTATTGTATAAATATGTAGAATGAATATTCCTTTCAACTAATTCTAGATGTTGGCATGTTCGATTTCTCTATTGACAGACACATTTCTGGATCCAATCCTATCTCTAATAGTCTCGACAAAAACAGTATAGAATTTTATAAAAGCATACTTAGATTTACTATGTTTCTGGAGGGTGGGGTGGGAGAGGGAGCCAATAAAATATCATGCGCCGGGTGCTTATCATGTTCGCTACGCCACTGAAGTTCGACATCGACCAAAGCCATTATCAGCCTTCGCTGAAAAATTATTGAATGTACGTGATAACAATTATCACAATACAGCAGCATTCAATATCACTCTAAATACATTCTGCACAAATCATATCAAATTTTAAAGTTATCGACTTGATTTTGAATGCAATAAATTCAGTTTTGAATTAGCGAAGTATAAATTTGAGAATCCTAATTTTGATTATTTGGAATAATATAGATATCACTGGAAATTTTTCTGCTCAGCATGGAAAAACATGAAATAGATTACAGTAATGCTACAGTTTTAGATGTTGAAAAGAATTTAAAAAAACGATCCTTCTTGGAAATGCTTTACATTGAAACGACAGATAATACAATGAATAAGAAATGTGACATAGATGGCTTGAATTCAATATATGCTAATTTATTTGAAATATCTAAGAAGTTGAAATGATTAATCGATAGAATTTTTCATTTACATTCATTTTTTGAGTTTTTCTGTCTTTGTGTCATTTCTTTGGACTTTCAATTTGTTTCTAAGATTTTTTCAGAATTTTTAATTTTAAAATTTTGGAAATCAAGTTTTATGTGTAAAATTTTCTCTCAAAAAATTGTTTAATTTTAATTTATATCATTTTTTGACTGATCATATATTTACTACTTTTTCACAGTTTTTACTATAATTTCTTATAATTTTCAATCTGGTTCTTCTTCTTTTGAATTATTCTTGTATCAATTGTATTCATGTTGTTGATAGAAGTTATAATTATTATTATTAATCTGGCTGATTTTTGGAGCCTCACGAAATATAAGTAAATAATGTTAGAATTTCTTTTGTATCTTACCTTATCATTAATATTGTAGTGTCCTGAAGAAGGTATAGAAATATACCGAAAGCTAGAAAACTTCAAAGAGTTCACTTATTACATTGCCTAAAAAAACTGAACCGGAAATGCACAATTAATTTTCAAATTCTACTTAATTGCGGTTACGATTACTTCTTCTAATATATATATATATATATATATATATATATATATATATATATATATATATATATATATATATATATATATATATATATATATATATATATATATATATATATATATATATTCCTGAAAATTTTGAACTCTATCATTTTTTTATAATTATATATATATATATATATATATATATATATATATATATATAATATATATATATATATATATATATATATATATATATATATATATATAATATATATATATATATATATATATATATATATATATATATATATATATATATAATATATATATATATATATATATATATATATATATATATATATATATATATATATATATATATATAATTATAAAAAAATGATAGAGTTCAAAATTTTCAGGAATCAAAAGGTGCATCCAAAACTGTCTCATTTTCAGTTGGGTGTGTGGTTTTCTCATAATCCTAGAAATAAATTGCAAAATAAAAATTAAATAGTAGCAGCAGCCATGACTTTTGTTTTTCATGACCAATGTTTCGAGAATATTATTTATCTGTCAAATGAAGTTTGTAAAGTAAATCATGAACATTTATCCGAATGAAGAACGTGTCTTTATCATAAAAAATTATAATGGGGAAAATAGTTATAGAAGGGTACAGGATTTATTTACCATTGAATATGAAAATAGACCGATGCCAAGTGTGACAACAATTTCAAAACTGATTCAAAAATTTGAGACAACAGCTAGTGTAGCTGTGAATGAAGGTAATGGAGGCAGTGACAGAGTGCATCATAACGAAGTGAATGAAGAAATGGTGTTGGCTATGATACATCAAAACTTCAAATACAGTATTAGACATATTGCTTCTAAATGTGGTATATATAAGCCTTATAAATTTCAAAATCATCAAGAACTTTTTGTACATGATTTTGAATCAAGAAACCTATTTTTGTGAAATGATGCAAGAAAAGGCAAACCGTGATTAACATTTTATCTCGTCAATTTGCTTCACGGACGAATGTACTTTCACTCTGAATAATAAACCCAATGTTCAGAATATTCGAGGATGGGTCATAGATAATCCTCATTCAAATATGTGTACAAATACCCAATATCCTGAAAAAATCAATATTTGGGCTGAAATTTTTAGAAGGAGGATCATAGCATTTGAAATTGTAGGTAATTTGAATTCCGAAATTTATTTAGAACTGTTGCAAAATCGTGCAGGTTTTGCACTAGAAGATGCATGTAGCCCAAATCAAGAGGCTCGGTTTCAGTACGATGGATGTCCGGCTCATTTTGGATTGAATGTGCGAGAGTATTTAGATTTCGTTTTTCCCGATCGGTGGATTGGTCGTGGAGAAGCCATAAATTGGCCTGCAAGATCACCGGATCTAGCTCCTTGCGATTTTTTTCTGTGGGGGCACCTTAAGAGCAAAATTTATACGAAGCAGTTTGAGAATTTGGATTCACTAAGGCAAGCTATATTCGCAGAATGCAATAGAATAGCAGACAGACAATTGGCTAATGTTGAAGCTTCATTTTACAATAGACTTGGCTATTGTCTTGCAGAAAATCGTGGCTTATTTGAACATTTATTATAATTCATCCTCCTTATTTTTATTTTTTTTTGTTTGTATTGGGTATAAATATCGCATTAATCAATTATCTATTTATCTCTAATGATGTATTGGGCCTAGATATTATTAATATTGTTCTCAATAATTTCTCTCACACCACACTAGTAATAATCTGTACTATTTTATCCATTTTTAAAATTGTTGTTACATTTATAATTGATCCATCATGAAAGAAGAAGAATAAATTCAACTTTTATGATGGAAGTCTAGTCTTGTTTCATATTATTTTATTATAAGACAAATTGTTGTCTATGAACTTCAGATATTGACGTTTAGAAATATTTCATGGAAAACAGAAGTCATGGCTACTGCTATGATTCAATTGATATTTTGCAATTTCTTTTTAGAATCATGGAAAACCACACACTCAACTAAAAATATGAAGACAGTTTTGGGTACACATTTTAATTCTCAACAACTTCGTACTCCATCATTTTTGCTGTAGAATAGATAGGAGAGCAGGAAATGGCACAAAACAACTATCCTGGGTTAAATCCCTATGTACACCCTGAACAAGAATATATAAAATTATATCAATATAATCTTAATATTGAATATCAAATGAACAAATCACATAAAAGTAAGAAAAATATATTAATAACTCAAATATATGAATATTTATAATAAAAGATAAAAATAATATGGTATGAACTTACATATAGAATTGCACTCAATCACATTAATTCTGTAGCTTGAAAAAGAAACAATTAGCGTGATAATACGTTTGTTTTTGTGGCTTGTCATCTTTTTAACTGTTAAAATTTGGAAAAATCCTTGCTCTCCTTTCTCATCGTAATCTAAAACTTTTTGTTTAATAAATTTACCTTTATATCGCAATATTTCGGACATTTTTCTATATTGAGATGACAGCCAAGCACAATGTTGCCAAGTTATTTTTCCGGCAAGTACCCGTGAATGTTTACTATAATGTGCTAGTATGAGACACACTCCCTGACAAAAAATTCAGTCATCCACTAAATTTATTCTAAATTTCTTAGTCTTTACTCATCAGTATTATCATGAAAATTCTATATACTGAACTATCTGTGCTTTGAACAAGTTCTGACAAGAATTACAAGTCTCTATATATTAGTTTGCAAGGCGCTTTTTGTAGATTCACTAGGCTTCACTTTTTGACAATGATGTACTACGACAACAGCCTTAAATGTTGTTTCTTTCGTTTATTTACAGGTATGGAGGGTAAATGTAAACAGTTGTATATATTTGTTATAAATAAATCTTTTGTTTATTCACAGAGAAATTCAATTGAGTCTTATTTTGATCTTTCCAACTATTTCTGGCATTAATAAAAAGAATACATTATAAAACAATATTTATGTATAAATTTCAAGTGAGAATGGACAAATTAAAATTTGAATTCACGGTAAAAGTGTTGGAGGGTGACAGCAAAATAATTGTGATCGCCATATCCTCAATCGAGATGGAGGAAAATAAGACCTTTAGAATCCCAATAGAATGGCAGCACATGGACTTTCACACGGAATTGAAGGAAATTGCAGCATTTAAGAAAATAAAAAACACTTTAACGAAGAGAGGTACCACCAGAAGAGCCTGAATCACTTCAGATGCAGAAACTCTAAAACATACGCAGATAAAGGTTGGACCCCTGTAAGACAAGATATGGCATTCAACATATACAAAGTTAATTACTAGATTATGCATTAAAAAAAGAAAGACTTTTATTGAATATGAATGGATCGTCAGATAAATCAATTATAATAGACCTGATTGCAGTGGGACTACCAAATCATATAGCAGATAGAATTGATAGAAATAATCTTCAAGAGACTGAAGATCTTCCTAATGAAAGAGGAGGTTTGGAGTTTCTGGTAAACATGAAATATTTTGAAAAAAAGAATAAAATGTATTATGAAAACAGAGAAAAAAGAAACGAAGAAAAAAATCATGCGAAATATGCAAAAAAGAATAAAAATATATACGCTACCATCATGAATCTGTGTGCGGATTCAATAGAAGCAAAGATGATGAAAAGAAGAAATGAATCAAGTTAGAACCGTCAACAATTCAGAACTGGAAATCAAATTGAATGAAAATATTCTACAAAAAAACTGATCGTGTCACTATTAATGAAAATCGAATTACAATTGAATGATACCTGAGATATTTCGGGAATTTACGATTGGCCCAAATGTGTCTTCAATATACTCAAAGTTATTGAAATTGAAAAGAGAAAAAAGAGCTTATTTAGAAAAAGTAAGCTTGAAAACTATCAATGGTGAAAAGACGACCAAAGGGATGGTAACAATGAAAATTAAAATTTATAATATTGAGAAAAGCATAGATGTTTTCATCATGGATAATGAACATTTCAACTATGAATTTCTTATAAGATTAGATTGTATAAAGGAGCTCAAATCAATTCAAGATGAAAATTTAAGAATCGAACCAAAAATCTATGAAAATAATGTAAATTATGAGTGAAAGAAAACTAAATGAACAAATTGCCAAAATTCCTGATTTTCCAGGTAGCATACAAAAAAATTATACCACTTCATATCCTGCAGTAACAGAAACCACAAACACTAACTACATGGACGAATACAAAATAAACTCCAATGAGCACATAGATACTACCCATTTCAAAATTTCAGTTAATCATTCAAACTTTGATAGACAATCAGACATCGATAGATTAATTGACAAATACATATCGGTATTTGCAAGAGACAAATATGATATTGGCACCGTAAAAGGATATGAAGCCCACATTGATCTGATAATAGACAAATATTGTTATAAAAACCTATACAGATTCTCGATTGAGAATGAAAAAGAAATAGAGACACGAATAGCAAAATTATTAGACAAGAATCTAATAGAAGAGTCATACAGCTCATTTGCTGCCCAAGTGACTCTGACTTATAAAAAGACGAAAAAAGAAAATCAAGTTTATGCGTAAATCTTAGAAAATTGAATAAAATCGTTGTACCTCAAGCACATCCACTTCCATTGATTGAGGATCTGATAGTGAAAACTAGGAGCAGAAATTTTTTTCAACCTTAGATATAAATTCAGCATTCTGGTCAATTCCTTTGAAGATACAAGATGAACATAAAGCAGCATTCGTGACCCAAGAAGGCCATTCCCAATGGACATGCCTTCCATTCGGACTAAAAACTTCTCTAGCAATTTTTCAAAGAATACTTAGCAGTATTATAAGAAAACACAAACTCTCCGACTTTGCAGTAAATTTTATAGATCACATCTTGATTTTCTCAAAGACTTTTGCCGAACATATAATTCATTCATCAAAACTGCTTAAAGCAATACAAACCGAAGGTTTTAGTCTAAAATTCTCAAAGTGCACTTTCGCATCAAATTTATTGAAATACTTGGGCCACATTATAGGAAATAATTCAATCAAACCACTAAAAGACAATTTAATCTCTATAAAGAGTTTCCCGATTCCGGAAAAATAAAAGAGTATCCTGCAGTTCTTAGAGAAAATAAATAACAATAATAAGTTTGTACCAAATATTTCCATCATATTAGACCCTATTCACAATCTCTTGAGGAAAAATCAGGAATTCATGTGGTCAGAAAAATGCTAAAGATCCTCCGATACGATAAAATAGCTGTTATGTACAGAACAAATTTTAAAAATTTATGATTCAGAGTTGCAAATCTACATATACACAGATACAAGCATAAAATGATTAGGAGCTGTGTCAAAACAAGAAAAACAAAATGGAGATAGAAAGCCAGTGACATATTTTTCAAGAAAACTAGATGAAAGTCAAAAAAAGGGGAAAGCCATTTACTTAGAATGTTTGACAATAAAAGAATCGGTAAAATTCTAGCAGGACTGGCTTATTGGAAAAAAAATCATAGTACACTCAGATCATGAACCTCTGGAAAATATGAATATCAAATCCAGAATGGATGAAGAACTTGGAGATTTAGTATACTATTTGTCTCAGTATGACTTTCAAATAAAATATTCTCCAAAAAAATATAACCAAGAGGCAGAATGCTTGAGCAGAAATCCTATTCTAGAACCATATGAAGATACAGAAGAAGTTTTGAAAACTGTTAATCTGATTAGCCTAGCGAACAAAAAAATGACCAGTACAATAATAAACAAATTTCAATTGAAAAATGATATCTATTATAGAAGAATAAAGAAGAAAGATAGAATTCTGCTATCGGAAGAGTTCAGTAAGAATTTGATAAGAGATGTCCATAACACCTACTGTCATACAGGAAGGACACAAATGCAAAACAAAATAACACCATTTTATACAGCAATTAATATGATCAACAATATAAAACGGATTTTTGAAGAGTGCAAAATATGTATAAAAAATAAAACACAAAAATTCAGATTTAGCTTAATGTCGCATTTGGGCCCAGCAACACACCCATTTGAAATAGCATCTATAGATACAATTGCAGGTTTTGGAGGTTCTCGTTCAACAAAAAAATACTCGAATCTTCTTGTTGACCACTTCACAAGATATGCTTATATTTTAGCATCGAACACTCAAAAACTCAATGATTCCATAAAACTGACAGAGGAAGTAACACAAAGCCATAATACTAACATGATTTTAACAAATCAATACCCAGGCATTGATGCAAACGGATTCAAGGAATTCCTAAATAAAAAGAACATGAAACTTATCTTCACTGCTGGAAACGCACACTTTTAAACGAAAGTAAAGGGAAAATAGCATAGACAACTGTAGCACGAAAATGTATAGAAACATATGACGAGACAGAACATACAGTCACGAAATTCACTTTGAAATATTTACTGGCAGTATGGATATTCTACCAAACGTATTAAAACAAAATCGTACAAACAGCGATCTCGAAAGAGACAGAAAATTGGCATAGGAAAACACAAAAAGATCACACAATTATAATGAAGAACGATTCGACAAACATAGAAAAGAATGTACATTAAACGAGGGAGATATGGTTCACGTGGAGAATGGAAACCATTTAATTGAAGAAAATTAAATGAATCAAGAATTGGGCCGTACAACATACTAAAAAAAATTTCCAATTCAATCTATGAAATTGACACTGGACACAAGTTGCAGAATCGAACCTCTTTCATATCACGAAGTTTTTGCCGCATGACTTGTAACTTCCTGACACATTGAGATGAGGGAAGATAAGCAGAAATTATCTATAAAATCTCCAGAAGAATACTGTCCCAAGGCAATACTAGACAAATCACTGAAATATAGGCTTTAAATGTTGTTTCTTTTGTTTATTTACAGGTATGGAGGGTAAATGTGAGTAGTTGTACATATTTGATAGAGATTTTATGGTTTTTCATGGTTGGTTTACTCTTGTCCAGTTGTTGTTAGTTTTCTGAATGTTTGTGATTATTAATTCTCTATTTTTCTGTAAGTTGAAGTTTATCCGTTTTTACATGTTCATTTGATTTAACTGTCTTATTGTTTACATTATTTTAGTCCCCTGAAGAAGCCAAAAATTATTGGTGAAAGCTTGTGTCACTGAAATAAATGAGAATTTTTGAATAATTAAAGACTGACTACCCAATGAACTTCATAACATATATATATATATATATATATATATATATATATATATATATATATATAGAAGAAGTAATCGTAACCGCAATTAAGTAGAATTTGAAAATTAATTGTGCATTTCCGGTTCAGTTTATATATATATATATATATATATATATATATATATATATATATATATATAAATTATAATATTGGACTTTTCGAAATAGTTTTTTAAAAGTTTTATTGTTGCTAAAAACTGTGCAATACAAGATACAAGCTTGGCTATGATAAGAGAACTAGTCGTTCTCAGGGATTATATGTGTTTTTATAATATTCTGTTACATGATCTTGTGGAAAGTTTATATCTTAAGTTAGCATTTCTACGGGTAGTTGAACTTCATAATTCCTCCCAAGCTAATTTAAACCTTATACATGATTTACAAATTTTCGGTTATTCTTTCTAAATTATCCAATTCAATAACTGTTTTTTGTTGTTCAACTCTATAATTATTATAATATTTTATCAATAATTTTATGATTACAACAAATATTACTACAATAAGTATAATATGAATAATATAATAATGATGAATGTTATTCTCATAATTTTCAATTTCTGTAATTTTTTGCAACTGAGGGAATGAAATATTCAATTGTTGTAAAGGCATTAAATATTTCTCATTTATTTTTGTATCAAATTTTTGCAATTGGTCATTATTCATTTCCAATTCTTTATATGCTTTTGATATCCCATTAAATGTCCACTGATTATTCTTACAATCTCCATCATTGATTAATCTGGAAACTCGTTGAGAATTCTTCTTCATATTTTTATGCCTACAATTAATTACTAATTCTTGATTATAATTATATTATTAGTGTTCGGGATTTGCATTATGTTATTTTCAATTAGTTGCTCAATAATTTCACAGTCATCATTATTTTCATCAATCACTATATTTTTAATACAATTATTTATTTATATACCTGTAGTTTGACAATAATTCATATAACTGGGTTCTCTGCTGAATTTCTCCATTAGAATATTATTATTGTGTTTTTTTATGTAATATGTAGGTTGTTCTGTCAATTTATATAACTTGTTATGACGGATAAAAGGAGTTGGGTATAACTGGTATAAAGCTTAAGAATTCATTGAAAGTTCTGGTTCTATTAATAATATATGAATTTGTTCATTTTCTGGTCTCCAATATGCAGTTATCTCGTTTACTTATGACCAGATGTCTTTCTTGTCTGTGATTTGAATTAAATCATCATGGTATATAATAGTAGTGTCTAACTTATTCAATGAGCAAATTATCAACACTTATTCCATATGTTTACAAAAATCCCGTAAGTTTTGAATGATAATCAACAATTTGTTAATTTTTACTTTCATATCAATCTGACTTAACCAATTTTGTTCTTTGTTAAAAGTATCAACTATAATATTAAGATTTTTTGACAATTTATTCTCGTTTAGTTTGAACTGTTTTCAATTTTGAGTTGAATTTATCTGTTCATTTTGATTCTGGAGGATTTTTAGATTATTTCTTATTTGTTCGATTAAACTATCATATTTTTCTGCATCATTTTGATCCAAATTACCTGTAATTGATTGAATAATATTTCCTAAACCATTTATTGAACCGCGTTTAGCTCTTTTATTAAACAATCTCTGAATTTGCTGTGTCAAATCACTCATAAATTAAGATGATGCTTTGCTTTGCTCTTCAAAACAATAATTATACTGGGTCTGTCTTACAATGTTAAATGTAATATTGTGCAGTTTCAAATATTCTACACAAAGAAGGGTAATATTATAATTGAAATAATGTATTATTTCTCCTTCTTTCAATTTACAGTCACCAATTCTAAACAAAAGGAATCTATTGTTTGAAATATCCACTAGTTGAGCGGCGGTAAAAGTCCTGAAATCAAGTTTTAATTTTATCTAATCTGAATTTCCGAATATACCTTTTGTCTTTCAGTTCTACAGTTCCTAAAATAGGATTATATCTTTCTACTGAAACTCTTCGAAATATAGGTTTTTTTATATTTGTGCATCAATCTATTATTTTGATTAACATAACCTTTTCTGGTAGTATGAGAGGTAATTCATTCTCCTTCGTTTTCTTTGCTTTTACTTTATCCATAATCTTAATTATTGCTTTATTTGTTGTTGATTTTTTTCTAAAATAATCGTTTATAATCTCTTCATCAGAACATCGTTTCTGGAAATATTTATTCTGCTCGTTTTGTCCAAAAAGTATTTCGCAAGGGGTTAACTTCGTAGTTGAATGTTTTGTATTATTATATGCTGTTATTGCTTTATTTATAATATATTGTATATCTTTATTTTTACTTATAGAATGTAATATGCGAAGATGCTCTATTAATACAGAATGAATTCTTTCAATCGCGTTTGATTTTGGATTTGCTATACTGATTAAATGTAGTTTGATGTCATGATTATTGCAATAATTTTTCACTAGGGCATTATTAAACTCCAGTCCATGGTCGGCTATTATCATATTTGGTTTTTTATAAGTTTTTATGAATTCTTCAATAATTACCATGGTTTCTTTTCCTGTTTTATTAAAAGTAGGATGAATAAATTCAAATTTAGAAAATTTATCGAATATAGTTATGAAATATTGTTTATTCAAAGTTAAAAGATCTATATTTATGATTCCAAAAGAAGTTTTTGGTGTTGGAGTAAAATTATCGCTTAATTGTATAGGGTGTCGATCATATTCATCTTCTTTGCATATTTTGCACTGGTTTATAATTTCTGTAATATCTTTAATCACGTTCGGCCAGAAATATTTTTCTTTCAACTCATTATAAGTTGCCATTATTCCTCTATGATTTAAATATCCATTATGATTATCAAAAATTATTTGGGTCTGTTTATCTTCATTTTGTACACCTTCTACTAATTTATAACATTTCACTAAATTCATTGTATTCACTTCAAATTTATCCTGTAATATCTGATTCAATGTTTGTTCATGTTGTTTGGGGACTAATATCAAATACTTAACTTTTGGCACTATGTAGTTTTTTACTACTTCTAACAGTTGTTGTTCTTTTTCATCTATATTAATATTGATAACAAATCTTTGTTTTAGATAGTCAAATAATTTCATTATTTTTATATCGAATGGTTCATTAGAAAAATGGAAAATAATTTGATTTTTTGCTACGTTCAATCTATTATCTACAGATTTTGATCCGTTAATTGGGTCCTCATTAGAGCTATGGATTGTGTCTCCTGATTCTAATTCATTCACAATTATACTTTTTTGTTCATTTCTGTCGTCATGAATTCTATCCAATCTTTCATTTATTATCTGATCTATTTCATCTGTTTCTAAATTAAAATTTTGTGACTGTTAACATTCATACAAATTTATTTGTATTTGAGTACTATGAAAAATATGCTCCAAAATTTTTATTAATTCTGATTTTTCTAATTTATCCAATCCACATGATGAATATAAAATATTGATTTCGTATACATCATACTCTATTAAGTAATCTCGTAATTCAATGAGTGTTTTCTTGAAATATTTCCGATTAACATTTTCTAAATATATATCTTTTGTGATAAAATGAATGATAATATTATCATCTGTATTTTGAAAGATTATATTTTTATTATTCATATTTCTTTCACAATAATTTTTACTATTAAATTTTAAATCAATTTTTCTTGCCAAACCTTGGAAAATTTCAAATCTTTTGATATACAATAAGCGAAAATAACGGTATTCATTACATCTCCTGATTTTTCCATAATTTTGAATTTATCTCTTTGTCTCAATAGAAAATCTGGTATTTTATTTGTTTTTCCTGGTAAATACTCAATGTCAAAGTTGTATTCTCCCAATTCTATCTTCCATCGCATAAGCTTCTGGTTTGTGATGGCGGCAAATTCAGTTAGGGTTTAAAGTTATTTATCGACCAAATAGTAGATTTTAATTCTTTCTCAATAGTGCTGTAATTTTGCTGTGCAGAATTGGATGTTTTTGATGCATACGCAATTGATTTCTCTTGTCCATTTATAACTTGTGAAATTACTGATCCCATGGCATAATCTGACGCATCTGTTGTCAGAATAAATTTTTTTGAAAAATCAGGGAGTTCTAAAATTGGTGGATCACTTATCAAATCTTTGGCTGTTTTGAATGCGTCTTGATACACTTGATTAGTTATATCTATTTGCTTATTCTTTTTCAAACATTCAGTACAAGGTTTGGCAAGTTTAGCGAAATCTGGAGTAAAACGTCTATACCACGAAAGTTTGCCTAGAAAGGATTTTATTTCTTTGACTTAGGGATCATAATTTCTTCAATTGCTTCAATTTTATTTTCATGAGGTTTAAGACCTTCTTGTGATATAATAAATCCTAAATATTCTGTTTCAGTTCTAGGGAATCCTGATTTATCGATTTGAATTTTCAAATTTGCGTCTTGAGATTTGGATAGAATATTTTCTATAGCTTGTAAATGTTCTTCTTATGTATTTTCAAATATTATTATATCATCCATATAAACTAAACAAATTTTGTCAATATATTCTGAAAGTATTTCAATCATCATTCTTTGGAATGAAGCTGGGGCATTTACTAAACCGAAAGGCATACGACGGAATTCATAATGTCCTGAGGATGTAAAAGAGGCTGTTTTTTTCTATCTTTTTCATCTATTGGTATCTGATGGAATCCAGAATGCAAATCTAATGTTGTAAAAAATGTTGGTTCACCTATATGATCTAATAATGTATCGATATTAGGTAAAGGGAAATTATCTTCAATGGTTTTCTGATTAAATTTTCGGAAATCTATTACTAATCTCGTTTTGCGCTTGCCCGACGCATCCATTTTCTTAGACACTAACCAAATAGGCGAATTATATGGACTTTTTGACTTTTGAATTACTTTTGTATTCAGTGAATTTTGGATATGTTCCTCGATGTCATTTTCATAGATTTGTGGGAGTCTATAGTTCTTTTGGAAAACGGGTGTGTCGTCTATTGTGCAAATTTTATGAGTAGTGACATTTGTCGCAGATAATTCTTCGTCTGGTCTCGGAAATAAGTGTGAATATTTCCCTAATAAATTTTTTATCTCAATTTTTTGATCGGAATTCAGATGTTCGTGTCTAAATTGTATAAATGAATTATTTAATGTTTGTGAGGATAATAATTCAATTATTTTATTCCTGAATGTTATAGCTTTATTTTTTAAATCCATTAAAGCATTGCAATGTTCTAATATTTTTCCGCCAAAAACATTCATGGATGAAAAACTCGATGTTTTTATTCTGACTTTTCATTTCTACACAATTTTTGCAATGAACTTTTCCTTGACTGGTTTATTAATAATTTTTAAATTTCATTGTTTGATAATATTTGGGGAAATTGAATTTATATCGAAGCCTGAATCAATTAATATAAGGTAATCATTATCAAAGGAATAGATTTCAATTTTGAAGTTATTACGTATTTTGTTCTCCTATATGTGGATTTTCCTCTAAAAAAGCATCGCTGTCATTAGCTTCTTTTTCGCATTCTTCAAGACCTTGTTCTTCAACATCAGTGTTCTCATTTTGCATTATTTAATTGTTATAGTTTTGCTTAATTGTTGATGTTGACATAGGTTGGGTATTACGTGTCTGTAGTGACATTGGTTGGGGTTAAGATCTACGTGTTTCGTAGCTGTTTACCAAATTTTGTCTTGCGAACCTATTATATCCAGGAGTTGGTGGTTTGTGGAGACTGACTGGTTTGGAGGGAAAATTTTGTCATAGAAATTGTTTAGGTGGAAGGCTAAAGGTGAAGTTTGGGTTTCTGGAAGTGCTTGGATTTCGTTTATTATCGTTTTGGGTCATTGAACTGCTGTGTAAAGAATTGGCATAACTGAATTCATTTCTTAATAATAAATCGCATTGTTGTGATGTAGAAGGTTGTTTCACAATAAATGATCCTTTTATAATAGGTGGTAACAATAATATGAATTTATTTACTACAGCTTTTTGATTTTCCTGGAGAATAGCATTTTTTTGCTGTAAATTGTAGTTTTTTTAGAATTTTTTTGCTTTATATAGCTCAAATGTATCTAACATTGTTTTCAATGTGATCTCTGTATTCTGTTTGTATTTAGTTTTAAATAATTCTCCTAATAATGTTTCAGCTGACGTTCTATCTGGGAAATTAGTGCTTAAATATGATTTTAACTCATCCCAGTTAGTGAATTTGTTTTGTGGAACAATCTTTTTTGCATTATTTGTTAATCTATTTTTTATTAAATTTAAAGCAAATACTTTTTGTAGAGCTGTTATTTGCAGAATATTTAAAATAATATATGTTTCATACACAGTTTGAATGAAGTTATTGAGGGTCGTTATGTCCCCTTCATACGTTGGGATCATTTCGACAAAGATTTTAATATCTTGTAAAGAAGTCATGTTGTTCTCTGTTACTGTTGGATTTCGTATAATATTATTGATATTATCTCGAACAGAATTTACGGATCCTTCGTTATCAGAGTCTGACATGAATGATGTATAATTGCCTTGTGCCGAGGCTCGTACTCTTTATTACTAGTATTACTAGAGAGTACCCTGTGTATCATAAAATAGTTTTACTTACAAGAATAAACTTATGACGATAGTTTTCATTGCAAGGGGTTCTCTAAAGGGGTTCTCGAACTGTTTCTCGTCGACTGAAGTAAACGAGATGTGAAGTTCTTGAAGCTTGTCGTCTGGATTCTCGTGATCGATTGAACAGCAAGAGAAATCGCTTGGACGATATGATGGGACGTATGAATAGTCCTCTGATGAGCTCTGTTTAGCCGTAGAATAGAATAATTCTTCAGATGTGTAGTTGTTGATAGATAAGGGCATATTGATATAGCCTTATATGTGTTAACTGTTACACACTTCATATTGCTGCGAATAGCAAATTTTCGTATGAAAATACGACAATTAGATGAGTAACTTTTGTGTTCTTCACTGTTACAAACTTATTGTTGGCTATCCTACAGACTGCGCCAATCATGATAATAGACTTTTTGGAATAGTTTCTAAAAAGTTTTATTGTTGCTAAAAACTAAGCAATACAAGATACAAGCTTGGCTATGATAAGAGAACTCGTCGTTCTCAGGGATTACATGTGTTTTTATAATATTCTATGTTACATGATCTTGTGGAAAGTTCATATCTTGAATCAGCATTTCTACGGGTAGTTGAACTTCATAATTCATATATATATATATATATATATATATATATATATATATATATATATATATATATATATATATATATATATATATATATATATATATATATATATATATATATATATATATATATATATATATATATATATATATATATATATATATGATGAGTTGTAACTGCAATGCAAACTATTGACTTGGAAAGATCACTCTTTTTGATACATGGAGCTTCCGGAACACTTCATTCCTTCTTCTGGATGCTATAAATGTATAAAATCAGTAAATACACTACAAATTCTGATAAAATAAGCAGAATATCAAAATATAGAACAATTGTGAAAAATGGAAAAAAACAGTATTGATACATATGGCTTACACATAAATAAATATATTCATAAGATAATTGCTACAAATAAAACCGCTTAATGAATCTTTCTTTCTATTTTTTCCATTTTATTTTTCATATGGAATTGATCTGAACCCACATTTCAGTAACCTGAGACAAGAATATTGGAACCATGGTAGTAAATATGATCAAAATACAAGAGAATTGAACAAAGTTATATCTTATTGTATTTTAGTCAATAGATAATGAGTTTTTTCTCATCAAGCGGTTCACTTGTAGCAACTGTTTTATGAATATATTCATTCATGTTTATGCAATGTGTATCAAGACTGTTTTTTTTTTTTATTTTTTACAATTGTTCTACATTTTGATAGTTTGTCATATACTTTAAACTTATTCAATCAATTTACAATTTTACACAATTGTCTCTCAAGATTTCACATGAAATATTGTTTCCAATGTTTATCATTCAACCTCATATAATGTGAGTTTATTTCATCACAGAATGTAGTTTTTTTTTCTGATTTTATACATCTATAGTATTCAGAAGAAGGAATGGAGTGTTCCGAAAGCTTGATGTATCAATAGAGACTGATCTTCAATCTGGCCAGAACAAAGTGCATAGCACACAAATCTTTTCAAATGCATATATACTTGAACTGGCCTCTGATGGAGGCCGAGCACACGTTTCTATTATTAACTGAGCGCCGTGTAAAGCCTATCACTTCAGAGACTATTTTCAGCACAATAATGCCTACGTATATCAATCCTCAAGTCATATATCATACAAACCGCCTTATCCTACCAACTTTTGTACTCTTGATAGTTGCAAATTATTTCAATCTTGAATAAATTTAGTTCATGTATTCCGCCTTGTGAACGAAGCCAAAAATTCACTTTTATGCTTCAGCCATCAGCAGAAATGTTTCGAATAACTAAGTCGCGCGAATATGAGTTCAAGTACAAATTTGGACCAAGAGATGACGCCAGTATGAAGAATTATTCCAGGGGATGTGATGTGGGTTGCAGTTTTTCTTCTTTTTTTCATGCGAAAATTGTCATATCCTGACGCACAACCAGTTATTAGAGAAGATTGCGTTTTTCATTTTTATATTCATCCAATTTATTTGATCCAATCCAACAGGACATATGTCCCAATCACAGGATGATTTGTTCTAACATACAAAATTAATCGTGCGAATAAGCGTACACAAAATAGAAATAAAAAAAAATAAAATAATCAATAGTCAATAAGAATGAGTATAATATGACAAATATATAATTAATGAATATTTGTATCAAAATAGATTCTTAAGTCTCTCAAAAATATTGAATGAGACTGAAAAAACATCTAATTTAGCGGGAATACTATTGAAAAGAGTACATATCTGTCGTAAAGGTGATCTTATTTCATAATTAGAACGTAACTTGTTACAGTAAAAGACTATTTTATTCCTGGAATTGATACGAGGAACATTTATTGGTAGCTAAGACAGAATAGCGGCGTCAATATTGTTTAATATTTTGTACAAAAATAAACATGACTGTATTTTTCCACGATTTTCAAGTGAAACCATATCAATTTCCAGCAATAAATCACAGTATGGACGATCAAAATTTGGATAGCATTTGTGCTTTTTGAAATAGCAATATTTCACGGAACGTTTTTGCACTGATTCAATCAATGAGAAACATTTTCCGTAGATAGGGTTCCATACTTGAGAGCAATATTCCAATTTTGAACGTATAAAAGACTCATATAGTTGTTTCAAAGTAGATAAATTATGAAACCGTTTAGTTACTCTAATAACAAAGCTACTCTAATAACAAAGCCTAAAGTCTTCTATGATGCTTTTACGACATATTCGATATGTTTATTGTCACAGTTAATCTTTCATCAAAAAGCACCTCAAGGCCTTTAAATTGGTAAATGCGGCCAAGATATGAATTTTCCATCACGTACAAGAAAGTATAAGCAATTTTTTTCCCAAGATAGCTCATAATTTTACATTTGCTGAAATTGAAGAATAATTCAGATTTTTGAGACCAAGCAAGTAAATTATTCATATCTTCTTGCAATAATAAACAGTCATTAGCTGAATTAATCTTTCTAAAAATTTTCAGATCGTCTGCGTAGAGCAATACTTCAGAATATTTGACTACCTCGGTGATGTCATTAATAAACAATATGAAAAGTAGGGAGCCAAGATTAGAGCCTTGCGGGACACCTGACGTGGCGAAAAATGGTGCTGAAGTAAAATTATTGATACGTAGAGTAGATCTACGATATTGAAGATAAAACTTTAATAGTTTTATTAGATCTGACGAAAAATTGAAATGAATACAAAGTTTTTGAAGAAGTACAGGATGATTAACAGTGTTAATTGCCTTTTTAAAATCTGTGTAAACAACATCTACTTGTGAGCTATCATGAAGGGAATTTAAAGTAAACTCTGTAAAATTTAGAAGATTGACTTTCCTTTAACAAATCCATGCTGTTGTATGGCAATGTTGTTCTGTACACTATTGTAAATGTATTTATATAATATGGATTCCTAAATTTTACTAATATTAGAAAGAATGGCAATCGGTCTGTAGTTGATTACATTGGAAATGTCTCCTGATTTGAAAATTGAAGTGATAAAAGATGATTTAAGGGTAGCCGGAAAAACATGAGTAGATACTAACAGATTAAATAAGAATTTGAGCTGTTTTAACAAGAGATGAGAACATGCTTTAATAATGTATGACGGGATATTATGTGGACCAGGACGATGAGTTCTTGAGTTAAATTTTTGATTCTCAAATATCATTGATTCTGATATTCTAGAAGAACGTTTTTTAGTTTTAATAAATGACCAATTTATTTGGTTCAGAAATAATAGAATTTTCGGTGTTTTCAATATATTTATGACATTCAGCATCGATGCTTCTTTTGATGTTTTGACGTAGTTGATTGAACTGAGTTGAATAATTACAATTCTTATGTCTCTTGTACAGTTTACGTTATTGATTTTTTAGTTTAATAAGTTCAATACTGAATCAAGATCATTAAATTGATCCCAAATCGACCGATCCTCTTGTGCCAGTGAATTATTAAGTAGATCGTAATTACCAGATCAAAAATTATACGAGGAGTTGATATTGGAAAATGAATTGGAATATTTCAAATTATTATCGAGATTTAATTAAACAGATAGATTGAGATGATGAGCATCTTCATCCACAATAGGATCAAAGTCCCTGTTTACTGAGCAGGAAGCGTTAGTCACTACTACATCTAATATTCTGTTGAGTAATGGAAATAGATGGGAGGATATAAACAACAATAATATGAATTGAAGATGATGAAGTTAAGTAAAGCTTAGTACAAATAATATCGTATAGAGATAGCGGATTTGAGGATATAGTAATGGGAACTGATTTATACTTATTTCTAATAGCACATAAAATCCCCCCGTCACGTTCCTTGCCGCAACTCAATACATCTCTGTCTTCTTTGTAAACAACATACTCAGGCGTAAACAATTCAGAAGTAGACACGCTGTCTTAAAGCCATGTTTCCGTTAGGAAATTGACATCTAGGTTCAAAGTACATAGATTATTATGGTAAAATTCTAATTTTGTACTCAATCCTCTCACGTTCTGATAATATATAGGTGAATGTGCTGATTCCATATATCGAATAGTATTCAAATCATGCAAACAAAAACTATGAGTACTGGAGAAAAAAAAACTAGATGATAAATTGCTCCAACCTTGCAGGTTATTAACCTTGTGAAGTTTTTGGAGCCAGCTCAAGTTAAGTAAATTTGATTAATGAAATCCGTCAGGAATTGACAACAGCTGTGTGAAACAAAACTCAAATCTTAAGAGAAGAGATTTAAGAAAAAATTTTAAACAAAATACTCATGTACTAGAAATATAGCGAATTATTCTAAAGACAAATAAGAAAAAGGGATGAAAACCAATTACAAGAATAAAAATGCAAATTATGGTTGCAATTTAAGCAAATATAATACCGTCCCTGGACCACACATTATTAAAACCATATGCTTTGGAAGCGAAATTCAATAGTTCTAATCTATTTTTAGTGAGATCCTCTTTTATTGTAATATTAGAGGCACGTAATTTCCTGCGGTTTTGGATGATCAAAGAGCGAAATTTGTAAGAAACAAACCTTATAACTCTTGGACATGGTTTAGTGTTCCCATTGTTAGTCTAAGTAGAGAATTTAATTTTACCAGTACGGTGGTAGCGGTCTATCATATTCGGTGTAACATTAACACTTAGTTTTTCATTTATTACACTCATTTTTCAGATTCATTTTAGCTCGGTTTTATAATGAAATTTCTTAAGCTTTGACCAGTTAACAATCAAAGATCAGGTACCGCCCGAATAACAGTATGCAAGCCTTTTTCAGTTGATGCCGCTAGATGAAATTCTCGGTGCTACGAGGTTGGCATAGTCAAGATCTTAAAAGCCTCTACACTATGGTCAGAATACTCATTGTTAGAAGCAACAATAATTTTACATCATAACGTTGATATTAGTTCAATAAGCACAGTAATAGAATTTTTAAGAAGAAAATTAGACAGTAATGTTGCAAAAAAAAATAAAAACATTATTAATAGATCAAAATGAAAGATTAATACTGAAAGTTTCAAATAAATTCTTCTGAATGAAAAAGGTAGCTTTAATTTTTGGAATATCAGGAGCGTCACGTCATGACGAAATGACAAAAATTTCTGTAGATGACATCGAGGACGTGAAGTCAGCTTTAATAGTAAAAATGCCCAATACTGAGACGGAAACTTCACGAACGTTCACAGCTGTTGCAAATGAGAATAGCAAAATAATTACCTAGACATCTATCGAGAATATCTGGCAATGCGAATATGGATCATCAACGTTTGATTGTATATTACAAAGTTGAGAAATCTACCAAACAAGTAATAGGGTGAAACTCATTTGGAAAACTGCCTTTCATTATCGCAGAGTATCTAGGCCTGCCAAATCCAAAATGCATTGTTCTAGAAGGTCGTCTACAACTTTGCTTGCCGATGCAGGAGCCAATTTAACCATCGTTAATAAACACGGTGGGTGGAATTCTCATCTGCTGCCGAGAGCTATAACTGTAAATTGTTCCCAATATAACCGATTCCTTCGACAAATAAGGACGCTGTCTTTACTACTCTGCACCTAGCTTTTGGTTCCACCATGTAGAAATCACTACGACAGACACTCGAAAAACTGGTTTCAACACCAAAGATGGACACTACGAGTTCCTCCGTATGCCATCCCGACTTGAAAACATCTTCGTGACGTTTAAATGTGTTATAAATCGCATTTTAATGGATCACATATTACGAAAATTTACTTACAAACTACTGCTCTTAATATCAACGTGACGAAATTCAAGAAAGCGTAGGTGAACGGCAGCAGTAGCTATGACTCTCTTAGACATAACGTGACCTAGCTGAGCTACTCTAAGATTCCAGCTTGAGTCACGAGTGCTCCACCACGGTGTCTGTTGAACCCTGAGTCCTTAGTGAGCAAGCACAGGGTCTCCGAATCAAGACCGACCAGGCACCTTCTCCTGGTGGCGCTATTACGGCTTCGACAAAATTGAACTAGCGGATCGTCTTGATGATACAACAAGCTCAAAATATTGTACCACAACCCCTTACAGAGATGCAGCAGCACTACAACGGCCGACCGTACCTTCTTCGAAGGCTCCATGTAGGCATACTGAAAACGACTACGGTTTGTCCACCCGGGTTTGCATCCTAGGGAATACCAGAAGTTTCAGCAGGCACAAATAGAAAGTAAATTAGCTGCAGCAGTCAGAATGGAATCTCGCTCTTTGACCCTGCCGAAACAGCCAATGACCGAGATGGAAGAAACGCTCATCCTGGTACTAGTCAGTTGACGATGCCAAGCCTAGAAGATTCAAGAATGCCAACATAATAGATCAATGAGAAATCGTTCAAGACAATTCGTTGAGTGGAAGTCCATCGCACCTTCAAACACCTGGAGGTCACCAACGAGAAGATCAACCTTCCCTCTAAGAAGAAAGCTTCACTGGCGAGAAGAAGAGATTGCAACAGTCCAGTATTCATAAAGCAGCATCTACTGAATTTGGTTCTCCTGTATCCATCAAAGAGGTGCGCAGAAAGGCGCCTACCGCAAGATGGTTCTTGCTTTTGTCTTTGCCATCCGTACAAATGAGGTCATGCCATCATTTGGCGATACAAAGCCAACGTTACTATCTGAAGCACGCCTTGCAGAGAGTCCGCGATTGATAAAATCTCAAAACCACAATCAAAACATCGGCCAAATGATACGCGAGTTCGATAACAGGCGTTAAGAGGCTCAACAGCTCATGAGACTCTCAAAGAGTTCTTTAAAACAACGAAAAACCAAAGGGCCACTGACAAGCTGGATGCAGCATAGCTTCCCAGTCAAGAGAAAGACACAAGGCAACACATCAAGCAAACAACCCAACAAGAAGGATGGTCGTCAGATCTCAAAAAGAGATACTGTAAGAGAACACAACCGAGGGAATGATCAGTTAACGGACAATAGGAGCAAAGCATGGCCTCAAGGCTATGCTATAATTTTGGAGTGCTCCCTTTGAAAAACCCTCCAGGCAGTACAACCAGCTCAAACTCACTACTACTAGCCCGGCTTTTTATCAACATTCCTAGCCTGATCACCAACGAGGAGGTCACCTTCAGCAACTGGAATCGACGGCGTGACCGTAACACAGTGGGCGACAGCCCCGACACTACTCAGAAGAGTGTTTTACAAAATTATCATCTAATCAGGTGGTTTACCTGAAGATTCACCATTTACCAGGACCAAAAAGTCAAGCCCAGAAGACCCAGCAGATTACAATTCTATATCTATAGGCTCTGTAATAATTCGCAACCTCCACCGTACAATGGCTTCCATACTCTGAAAGCTGCCCATCCTCGATGACCGTCAGAGAGGCTTCACGACAACTGTCGGCGTGGCCGAAAACACGGCCATCCTTGATATTGTAATTTCCATGGCCGGGAAATACTTTCGCCAGTTTCACATTGAAATCTTGGATATCCACAAGATCTTTATCAGTCTGAGCCACCAAGCCCTAGTCGCAAGCGTGAAGGAGGCCGGCTTTTCAGAAGAGTTCTGCTCCCACATGAAAAAACTGTACTCAGCATCTCGCACAGTCATGGAGCTCTAAGAAGGACATTCACAACCACTCGCAGTGAATCTAGTGTTCGACAAGGTCATCTTCTATCACCGCTCCTCTTCAACCTCAACATCAATCTAGCACTGAGGCCCACACCAAGTGACATCGTCTTGAGCTCTCAACGAATCGCAGTTCTAGCCTTTACAGACGACTTGATTCTCATTTCATGCTCTAAGTGGGCATGCAGACCGCGTTACCTAAGCAGAAGAAGCAGCGTCCAAAATGAGGTTAAAGCTCACCACTAGGAAGAACTCCATCTTCTCCCTTGTTCCAGCAGGCAAGGTAATAAAAATCAAAGTGATTACCCAGCCCAGTTCAAGACTATGGTCAGCCTTCTACCAGTCACTTCAGTATTAGGAAGGTGGATATATCTTGGCGTTGAATTTGAACATACAGGCACTGCAGTAGTAGAGGAAGATGTTACAAGGGCGCTCGATAAAATCTCCAGGGCACCCTTAAAGCCGCAACAAAGATTGAAGATTTTGTCTACATATCTACTTTCGAAGCTGTATCCTGCTATAGTTCTCGGAAGAGTCACCCCAGGCAGACAACTCTCCCTGGATCACCAAGTGAGAGAGGCTGTCCGACACACACTGTGTCTACCCAACGACCATCGGGGTCCGGCGTGGAAGATAGATAGTTCAAGTAATTTCTTGGAAACCGTGGTACGTTCCGGAAAGTGAGTGATAAAAACAGTTATATAAAAAAAAAAAATAAGAAAACGCCATTTTAAATATATGTTAGTATAATTTTCATTGAAAATAATATTGTGATATCTTCCATACGTTTTATATACTCACAAAATAATGGGTAATCTACTCAAATCAAAGGAGTATGCATCGGCATGGGATTGCTTGAGAAGATTGCTCCATTTGAATCTCAGGCTCAAGATGATGTACAGAGTGAACGAAAATGACTAATCGTCACGTGACTTGTTAAAATTAGCATCATGATCAAAACTATCTACACGGAATAAAGTTAATATAAATTTCTTCATTTTGGTTGCTACGTTATCGACATATAAAGACACAGTGACGTTTCACGTAATATTCATGTGAGCATTTTGCATATTTTATATTTATATAGATTTTGAATTTCATGACTCAAATTTATCAATAATCTGATTCAAAAACCAAAAAGTGAGTGAATAACGGTACTATTTAGTGATTATTGAAAATTTATTGTTATTTTTTCAAATGGAGTTTTCAGGAAAACTGTCATCATTCACTTGCATTTCAATATTTTGAGCAGGCGACAAGAAAAAAACAAAGCAGCACAGTCCATCATTCTTGATCACCCTGTATAATACGGTGAAACATAAAAATTTACTTTTTTGTGATAGTGAAAATAAGCAATAATATCATGAAAGTAATTTTGAGGTGGTCAATGAGTTCATATTATGCAAAACATGAAAGAAAAGATGTGAAAGTCCTGTATTAAGAATGAGACTTTGGTTTAGTGAGAATGACATCACTTCACTTCAGCGATGTTTGTCCTTAATCGGCGGCTAGAGTCCTATATTATCAGAGTGAGCACGCGGCCATTTCTTTACAAAATTTGAATGCTACTACATTGCAAAGAACACAAATCAATGTTTCAGACAAGAATTTTTCGTACTTTCATTTGATATTAAGAAATGAAATGCTAGGAACCAATACAACTAAGTGAATATTTTAATAGTCATTTGTTGATTAATTAGATAATTAGGGATTGAACGTGTGAAACTGAATGATGAAGCATTTAATCTTATTATAAAAATAGCTTGTATAGCTCTTATTATATTTTATGAGTCAAACTACTGTATATACTACATACAATATATAAAGTATCCAAACTATCCTACATTGTTCTACTCTAATATATCATGCGGGCTGAACGATTCTTACTTAGAATTTTTAATCTGAAGAACAAATAACGAGATTTTGACTTTTTTTTTTCAAATAGTGACATTTTGATACTGTATACATTTAAGTGTGTTTTGTAACAATTTGAGATGGTGTATTTTTCAAATTCACAGTGGCGAGCTTTAGTTTATCGCTATTCGGCTTAAAAATACATTCCGTATGTAAATACGATAAAAGGATGCCTCTTTCAAACTTCTAATTTTCGTCAAATTTACCATAGATGCCGTGGATTGTATGTAATTCATACTTCCTAAGCTACCGGATACATCTATTACACGTTATTGATATCTTCTAGATACTATTCATAAAGTTTCATATAATAATTAGACATGGTGAGTTCATTTCATTTGTACTCAAATTGATATCGTGCAGATCTTCTTCAGAGACTGTTCCAACTGGAAGAGTTGGTTCCGCTGGAGCTGTAGAACTTTTGACGATATCTAAGACATCCGATATATTCTCTCTATCAACTAAGTCTTGATTTGTTTGTCAAACATCTTTCAAAATTGAGACATAATAATGAAACGTAAATCATTTTTGAACTGAATCGAAGTTGGAACTGGTTGCTTAGTCCTTTAGTACTAAATAAATTTTCGAGAAAGTCTTGTGTGGAAGGAGATATCGACAGGAATGCATAATTTCTGATATTAAGAAGTTATTCTGGAATATTCAAAATTGAATCAGTAGAAACAATGCTTTCTGTTCGGAAGGTTTCCATTATCTTGTTCTGTCATCATTTGAAAATTTAATAGCACTTTGATACAATGCTTCCGATAATTTACGCAGAGCACAACTTGAATGCTTGAATGTCATGTAATAAAACTATTCGATAATAAATCAATATAACGTGCGGTTGTTATATAATTCGGCTCATTTAATTCCTTCGATGCAAAAATAGAATCACAAAGAATAAAAATACTATTTCTGAACATGAAACGAGTGGTATGACATTTTTCACGATTTATCAAGTTTTCTTCATTTTTACAAATGATTTTTCATATTTATTAATATAAAGAAGGAAAAATATTCTGATCCATGGAATTGGAACAACAGAAAAGTATTGTAGGGCATTTCAGGGATTCCATCATCATATAAAGATTATAATTACAAGCAACTATATTTTTGTTTATATATATTCAGACTCCTAGCGAACTAAAAACCAAATTAAAAATTTGCGAAAACAAACATTGTGAATTTGGCTTGACTTACAACCTCGCTCCATAGTTGTAGGACAATTCAAAGAAATCTTTGCGTGCCACGTCGCTGTCGATAGACACCTATACTCAGTGCCAACTCCAATAGCGGCCTTAAGACGTATGTTTAAGAACATTTTTCTCTCCACAAATAAATCACCTCTCTGAATGTAGACATATCTGAACCTATATCCAAGAACATATTTATAATATTAAAACCGATTGGTACATAGATTACCCATCAGTATCGACCGTGGCAACTAAGTTGAAACATTTTGAGCGCAAGTAAATTATCCAAAATTGTTATCAATACTATATTATCTCCCGTTCTTACGAAATTCCAAATTGCTATATCTGTGCATTGAGTACTCAACCACATAAAATATCATTTGTTCATTTTAGAACAAAACATTATTGAAAATAATACAGTTCATCTAGGATGTGCTAATTATGTTTGTGATAGAGATTTTCTTCGTTCAAATTCATTCCACAGCACGAACGTGAACATGTAAATAAGAATTCCCTGGATAATTCTGATAACCAAATAAATAGCAATCAAATAATTTATGTTTTATCGAAAAATCATGATCAAGTCGGACATATTCACAATGATAAAGTTTTACCTGAAAATAAAAATACAAGTACCAATATATACAATGCAAGCATAGATAGAAGGAATATTTTTTCCAGAAATACAATTCAAATTGTCATTGAGATATTCAATAATATAATATCTGTGATAGGTACAGAACTAAGTGATCGTATCAATTTCTTTGAACATGTCTTGCGAATGTAATAATGATAAATCGGTCGTCATGAAATGTTGGACTTTTTTGCATGTATGTTCAAAAATTCAAATAATGAGTATCTTCGTTCTGAATTTTTGGAACAAATAGGATACTTTATAGAACCCATCGAATATGTTATTGGAAATGCATTTGAAATAATTTTAAAATTATTACGGATGAATATAATACTATTATCAGTTATATGATTGATTTTCATTATGGCAATTCTATCTATAGAAACATCATTCAGACAAAAATGTGGAGAAATTTGAATGATAATAATTCATGAAGTTGGAGATTTGAATGTTCCCGAATTCTGTACTACCACTTATTCTAAAACTAAGTCAATTTTTAATAATTTCATGCAATCAGATCTCTAATATTGATAACAAACTAATTGAATCAATATTTAGTAATCTAGTTTGTAGTGTTAGAACACAAAGTGCTATTTTTTCGATAGGGAATATTCGGGGCTATTCAGTAACTGATCATTATCTGTTTTCGATCGATAAGACGATAATGATTGATGAATTTTCAAATTGGTATTCTGCAAGTCACTTGATCATGAAAAATTGAATAATGACAATTGATAACTCGTGAAAATTTATCGACGAGGAGTACGCTATCATTTTCGAATAAATGATCGATTGTTCATGTCAGTCAGGCAAAAATGGCGGCTCAATTCATTTATCCAATTATGCCTCAACAAAATTTGATTGAAAGAATGCGTAAGTAAGTATTTTCTGCTATCTATATATTCACAATTCAAAATTATGGATTTTTTTTTGTTGTGGATGTAGACAAAGATCACGAGTTCGTAACAGGGCGCTCAGGGATGCTAGTGATTCTTTCTCTTTGCCAGAAGAAAATTTTAAACAAATATTTCGATTAAATAGAGATTTTGCTTGTTATCTAATTCTAACACTTACGCCACATTCACAAAACAGGACAATCCTCAAATTTCAGTAAACTAATAAAGCAACAAATATAGATTTTAGCAGCTTTACAATTCATGAGCAGCGATGCACACCAAAGATACACTGGCCTAAGTAATTTATTGGGAATAAGACAAGCTAGTATGTCACGTTGTTTATAAAAGGTTTGTTTTGCTATTCGCAAAAATATTTTGAGCATATGGATCAAATTCCCAAATGATCCAATTTGAATGAAGCAAATAAAATCAGGGTATGACGACTGTCAGCAGTGAATCTACTACTCAACAAATATCTACTTTGTAGCTTCTCAGAACGATTTAATTTCCCTGGAATATTGGGCTGTATTGATGGAACCCATATTGCAATTATTGCAGCCCCAGAGAATGATCTCAGTATCCTGGTTTCGTTTACTATAATCGAAAGGGTTATTACAGTATGAATGTGCAAATTATAAATATTTTCGACAGTTTATACCTTCGTACTGTTTTGCACAGAATATATCTGTTATCAATATGAATCTTTCCAAAAGGCATCCACTAGTGGTAAATGCTCAGATGTTGTGTTGCCGAGTTTACAATATTACTCAAAATTATCCTCTGCCAACCAAAGTAATTTGTTGTCCTCTACATACACACAAATAAGCGCTCTACCTGTGTTCAGTGGGGTAAGAAAACAAAAATTTACGGATGATTTTTTCACGCAGATTGGTAAGAGAACCGGGACATTACAAGGAACAAAAACTATACCACAGTTAACAGCTGCATTAAATGTAGAACTTCAAAAACTACAAGATGAAATAGTGTCTAGAGGAAAAGTGCTGGAAATGGGGACTGTCGTCTGGAGGAGCATGGCTGATATAGGTCTGACTACACCTGGGAGCGAGGTTTCAAATGTATTTGAGGGTAAGGGAGTGTTCTTTTTGGGGCAATCATCTTAATTTTAAGGATTAATCAAAGGTGAACAATATTTCACACTCTATTCTACATAGGAATGGTTTTGTTGTATATTTTTTATCTTGTAACACAATGTAATACGAATACGACAGTTCCTGGAAGAACAATACACATTAAATGGTGTTACTGGCTGGCTATTAGTTAATTGATCAAATGCTTGATAGAAAAAACTCGGGAGAATCAGATACCTACCTGTACATATTTTTTTATATTACACAGGTGATTCTGGTTATCCACTGAAACCATATCTATTAACTCCTGTTTCGAATGCGAATAATGAAGCCGCCATGAGATATGATACAGCCCACTATTCAGTCAGAAATACTGTCGGAAGATGTATCGGTGTATTGAAATCTCGATTCAGGTGTTTGTTAAAACACCGTACACTATATTACAGCCCAATGAAAGCTGGAAAAATAATTTCTGCATGTGCTGTATTGCATAAAATTGCAATAACAAGGAACGGTTCAATGACAAATGATGATTTTAGTACGTATTTGATTCTTATTTTGAGGTTGGAATAGAAAATATCGTAAAACTCACCTCAATTTTGAAGATGATATATCTGAAGACAGCAACAACGAAGATGGTATACCCAAAGATAGGACCAACGAAGATAATCTAATGGGAATGATTGGAAATAAAGCTGGTCAACGTATGCGGAATCAAGTCATCAATAATAAATAATGAACTAATGAAGATTAAAATAACTTATTTATTACTGGGAACTCAACAATTGCATTTTTTATTCACATACAGTGTGATAGCCTCGGCGGGCTTGGAATTTGATTCGGCAACTTTTGAATTACTTTCTGCCAATTTTTCGTTTGCATCTGCCACACGATTATTAGATTCTGTGTTTTCTTCAATTACTTCTGTAAATTCCTCTTCTAGCAGACTATCAAGGTGTTGCTTTCCTCTTCGTGCTGAAGGAATATTTTTCTTTAAACTGATTTATCCATTTTACTTAACTGTATTTATACTTATTCCCGTTCTCTTTGTTGAGTTTGTTCTGTCTTCTGTACGGCTCTCAGTAAGCTCATTTAATGTCCCTAATACAGGAATATTTAACTGTAAGAGAAAAATAAATTCAATCTTGTATTTGTTAAGGAATTTATCTATGTATACTTCTTCTATCGAAATTAATGATCATCTTTGAGTGTATACGTAATTAGAAGCGTTCCAAAATATGTGGGTTCATTTACTTATAGATTAATACTCTAGAACAAAGGCGAGGATGTGGAAAAAATGATATATCAGACTAATGTGCATATTGGTATCACCTGCTCAAAGCCTCCTTCAGGTAAATCCGCTCCTACGACGGTCACTGCACCTGTTATCTGTATTAATCTCTCTTCAATCTCTGTGTGGCTTCATATCTGATTTGCCTGAAAGTATCAGGTTCTATCTAATTTTAGTTTGAAATTATGTATTCCTACCCTTTTCCAATCTTTCATACTTTTCACTGGACCATTCTTTGTACTGTTTGATGAATTTGTTAATTCTTGCCACTTATCTTAGACACTTTTGATGGCTCGGTTTCAGAAAATAACAAATCTCTATTATTTTCTAAATAATCAACTATGATTTCAAATTGTCCTCTAGTTGTTCCTTTTCTTTTAGCTTCCATAATTTATATTATCTCACGTTTCAATATTCGTCCATTACTCACAATAGCTATTATTTCTTTGTGACATATTTGTTTATAACATAAACAATTGATTCACTCATGTGCTTGATTTGAACGGATGCAAAGTAAGTTCACAAAATATACAACAACTCTGTGGACACCACTCTAAAGATGTCAGTTACAATGTTCCGGAAACTATTTACTACCGAATTTAATATTGGCAACAAGTCGCCTGCATTAGATGTTTGCAGGCCATACTCCTTGATGGACAATAGAATTAAAAAAGCATATTCACCATCAGATAAAGTACAGATTATTATTGAAAAGAGTGTCCACAAGCTCAAAGCGAAAGCATTCTATACCCTTCTGAAAGACGAATTAGCTGATGAAAGTGAATTGAATACTTGCTTTGATATGCAACAAGTACAACCACTTCCGCGTACATCTTTTCAACAGGTATTTTATTGAAGACAGCTTGGACTTTATAATTTTCATTACGGACGTAAAGACTAAAAATCCAGAGTTTCCTGTGTGGACTGAAGAACAAGCAGGGCGTGGCTCTGCAGAAGTAGCTTCAGCTCTTGTCACCTTCTTAGAAAGCACTGATCTTTCACAAATTACTCATACAAGATTGTCCGCAGATGGATGTGGAGCACAGAACAAAAATAATCATGTCCTCCACTCCCTACTGCATTCTCCGGCCAGCCAGAAGAACGAATTAAACGTAATCTCATGGACATTTTTCGTGACCGGCCACAGCTTCTTGCCAATAGATAGGTGGAGAAGCTCCTGTGGAGAAAACTACAGAAGAATATTTTAAGGAACTTGAGAAAGTTGGAGAATTCAAAATACTTGGACAACATTGGGTTCTGAGAAATACCAGAGAACTTGGAAGCTACCTTAAGACACTAGGAGAAATTAGCGAACAGGAAAGTGGTAATTTCTGTAAGAAGTAACGGATTTTATTGTTTCAAGCCAGAAAATATGAACTATCAACTGCTAAAGAGAGGGTGGAACTGGACGAAAATCCTTAAAAAGCAAGATAGCGAACTACCATTAGTGCACTGTATTACTGCTGCTGAGAAAAAAGACGGGGCGACCTACTCACCCTCTTGTTTGGCAAAAACTGGCAAGATAATGAGAGCCTATCATGGTATGAATATATCATGACGGGAGAAATTCAAGAAATTGCACCAGGAACAGAAGAAGCACAAGAGGAAACGGAACGCTGTAAATGTCTTGATCACGAAAAAGGCATACTGCACGTTTAGTTCCCATTATTTTTTTTTTATTTATCCATGGGTACATTGTTATCTAACTTAATTTCTACTATTTCTACTAAAAGTAGTAGTATGTCATAGATATTCCAACAGAAATCAGTTTTCTTACAATACTTGAAATTCTGATGGCAGTGACTGTGTGGTTTTGCTTAGTACCTCCAACAATCTGAGTTTATTTGAAAAATTTAGTAATGTGGGTACTCTGGTGCAGGGTGACCAACTTAGAAGTTTTCCCTCTAAATTTAGGGAAAAGAAGTGAAATGGGACTTTGTTAGGAGTGTTATATTCTTAGTGGTATTTTCAAGGATTTCTATAACTTCGAATATATATTTTCATATAAATTATTACTACGATCGTGAAACACCTGTAGAAATCTTGCAGATGTGATGTCGTAACACGATTTGTTTGAATACTACTGCTTACATTGCTTACACAAGAACACGTAAGCCTCGTGCACAAGTGCTCCACAACGGGATGCCCGTGCCTCGTGCTACTCTTTTTCGTTTTTCTTTCTTTACTTTAGCCGTACGTTTATCAGCAAGCAGCCATAAGCCATTTATTTAAATGCCTAGAGCTAACGATAGAATAAAATATTCTCAAAAATATACGAAGATCTGGAAAACAGATCCAGACTTGAAAGGTAAGGTAATTTCATTGTATTTTTGTAATTTGGAGATACGGCCATGAGGTTCGCAACTATTTGTGACTTACTCTATTTAACCTTAAATTCAAACAGAGAGATTACGTGAACCCCCTAGCCCTGTTAATGAATGATTACAATAAAAAGTACTTAACTCAATATTACCGACGTTGTCGAATTGCAGCCGTATCTATTCCTCAATAAAATTCAAAAACGGTATTTTTTATTTTTTATTTCATTTAGGTATGATTACATGCACATCTGTTGAATTGGAGTGAATTAATTGGGCAGTACAAGATATTGGTGATGTTTTATATTTCCAGTTTTGTATATTATTTTTTGGTGTCTGGTCTGGGCTTCTACATACTTCTACTATCTACTATAAAAAATTGTGTGTTATTGGTTTTGTTTCGATTTGGAGTTTTCTTGATATGAATTCCTATATCTGCATACTTAATCAATCGTCAATTACAATTATTTTTTTATCGCAGGTTGGCTTGCAGCTGATAGAACAAATGACAATTTGGCGTATTGTCGCTTTTGCCGTGTTGGTTTAAAAGCTCACAAAAAGGATTTAATCAGTCATGCAAAAACTGACAAACATGAAAAATCGATAGAATGGGAAAAATCAGCAAAAGCAACTTCATCTATATCTAAAATCTACAAACCAAGATTAGAGGAAAGTACAAAAATCGCTGAGATAAGAATAGCTGCCTTTATCGCTGAACACTGCTCTTTGTTGACAGTTGATCATTTAATTAATATACTACCGCTATTGGATCCTTCATCAGACGTTCTGAAGGACCCTAAAATTCATCGTACTAAGTGTTCAATGTTGATAAAAAATGTGCTTGGTCCATCAATGCTTGAGGATTTAATTGAAGAGATCGGAGATTCTCCTGATTCAATTATTATGGATGAGAGCACAGATCTATCCACACAAAAATTGTAATGTATTATGGTACGTTTTTTTCTCATAAGACAAGACAAGTTGTGACAACTTTTTACCGGATAATAAGAATAATCGAATGTGATGCAAAAAGTGTATATGAAGCAATAGTAAATCAATTTTAAAAAGATGGCTTGAAACTTGGAAACTTGATCGGAATCGGAATTGATGGTTGGTAAATATAATTCTGCTACTGCCATATTAAAAAGAGAAAGAGAACTGTCTGATTTGATTATTGTTAAATGTATTAGCCATTCCTTACACTTATGCGCGGCAAAAGCTGCTGAATTATTGCCACGGCAACTATAGTTTCTTGTAAGAGAAACTCATAATTGGTTCTCATATAGTCCCAGACGGTTGGAGTACTATAGAAATTTAAACGAGACCATAAATAATAATAAAGATCCCAAAAAAATTCAAGGACTGAGCGGAGTCGCTGGCTTGCTCACTATCAAGCTATCTGCACATTATGGACCAGTGGGATGGATTAAAGTTGCTTTTCTCAATTGCAAAATCTGATGATAAGTATAACATGGCAGAACAGCTTCATAGCATCATGAACCGACCACTTTTTGAAGCTTTCTTAGTTTCTTTAAAACATGAATTGAATTTACTTTTTCAAAGCAATAATGTTGAGTCTACTAAACTATTCGAAAATTTATTTTTGTTATACAAGAACTTGCTGCAACGACTTGTTGTACCAACTCATCTGGAGGAATTGGTGGATTCGGAACTGATGAAGTTTAATTCCAAGGAGCATCTAATGCATACAGGTTTTAATGTACTTTGGATTTGATTTTCAAAATATATCACAAGAGCTTTCTGTCAGCGATTTGTCGGATGTTAGAGAAAGGTGCAAGTACTTTCTTTGTTGCTTAGCAGAGCAGTTCCGAAAAAGGCTTCCAGAAATTTTGTCAATATTGAAAATGGTTGCTGATTTAAATACGAAAGTCGCTTCATCTCAGGTTAAACCTGACATCAAGCCAATATTGAGGCAAATACAACGAACTCATATCTACGGTAACAAAAATGATGTTGAATCAGAGTGGCATCAATTGAGTAATAAAAAGTGGTTAAACATTTCTAGTTCGGCAGGCTTTTATTATGAAGTATGTATTTAATGATGTTGATGCAGCTGGCTGTAAGAGTTTCGAAAACGTCTCAAAATTTGGACTGGTATTCGCCACGGTACCGATCTTAAATGCTGGTAAATATATAACAAATATATAACATTGTCAAAAATAAGTTGCGTAATACAATGTCTATTGGAATTTTACAAGGTTTGATGATGGTTCGATTCACGCTGCAACGGCATGATGGATCCTGCACAACATCTCATCCGTCCGAGAAAACGTTAAAATTATTCGGTGTTGGCAAGTATTACTCTGAAAAATCATTTGAGTCTGCAAATATACCTCATTGAAATATCGTGGGTTTTGGTTCTGATGATGGCAATACAATATTCAGTGGCAATAACTCTGTAGTTGGTAAAATAAAATTGATTTTTTCCGGCCTAATAGTACAAGAGTATATATGCCACTTTTTACACCTATGTGTCAGTACGGAAGAACTGACGTCACTGAATTTGCACGTTTCGCTGTTTTTGTCCGATATTGCGTAGGAAACGCCGTTGAAGAAGGATTAATTGCGATTACATTGTTGCTAGCTACTACAAAGGACGCAACGCTTGTTTGCTGCAATAGTGTCACATCTCAAAAATCGATGTTTTCAAGCTTTCTGAAAAAAAAGACTGCTCTGGTGTGCCTCCATTTACTGCAGTAGTGTCACTTCTGAGTTTTCAAAACTTCCCACGTGAGTCTTTTGTCCTCTCCCTCCATATCTTGAAAAGGTTTAGTATCAATAGTGTCACTTCTCAGTTAGACCTCAACTGCTGTTGGGAGAAGTTGTAGTGTTTTTCATGAAGACTGTATCAACTTGAAATATATCACTGCTCTAGAAAAGGTAAGTACATTATTCAGAGTATTATTTCGAAAAGAGCCGTTATTGTTGGAAAGTTTCTGTATGCAACGAAAGACATAACTACAAATTGGTCTCTCCTGCAGAGAAAATTTCAAATTTCTGGCGTAATTTCTCGAAATATGTCATTATTACTGATAAACTTTCGTCTTCTTTCAGATCTCACTTTTCGACAGATTTTCATTTATGACACTGCTATTGGAAAAAGTCAGTGAATCTACTAGTATTCTCTTGAGTTGTGTCTTCATTGTTGATGATTTTTTTACACTCTGTCCATAATGACAGATTTTGTGGATAACAAGATAACTCAGAGAGGAAGAAAACTAGTTCTGATGGCATTAGCTCCAACTGATGATGCAGGCAAGAATGTTGTTGCTTCTGAAGAAATGGCAATGAAACTACCAGATACAAACTTACCGGATAATTCAGAAGAGTGTCAATCATCAGCTTCCTTCGCAACTAATGGTCGTAAGTTGTTTCGCTCCAATTTTTTCAATTTGCTGTTCAAGTACTTATCCTGGAAGTTGATTGATGAAAATCTTCATGTTCTATTATAGCTATATTATAACAATTTCATGTACGTTCTAGGCCTTGAAACTAATTGTATGAGCAATAGGACCAATGATGTTTCATCAGAAGTGGTATCGCGAAAGAGCAACAGCTGTTCTGCCTCATCCAGTGGATCTACGTGCTCAACGTGTTCCTCTGACTCAGAAGACGAGACTACAGTTGATGATGGAGACAAGGATCCCACGTTCAATCCTCATGCTAATGAACTGGATCATCCCAGCGAAAAGTATTATGACCTTTTTGGAAATGATACATCTGCCAAGCGATCCGAAAAACCAAATGTTGAAGTAAATGTCAGCTCCTCCTTAGAATCTTTCTCAATTTCAACTAGAGAACAAAATGTTCAGGTGAGTCCTGTAAAAAAAAGTCGAAAACGGAAACTGAAGCTCGACAAGTGGCAGCGATCAAAAAAAAAAAAAGCACGAAACTCTGGGGGATCGTATGTAACCAATTCAAAGAAAGAAAAAGGTAAAGAGAAAGCTCCAAGACAAATGAAACCTTCCTGTTCATAAACATGCAAATTGAAATGTCATTCCAAATTCACTCAGCAGGAAAAGCACTATTTTTTTCTGAGTTTTGGAAGTTGGGGAACATTAACAAACAAAAACAATTCATTGCCAATTGCAAGTCTTCCATTCAACCTAGGCACAGGTACATACGTGTTGGTGGCGAAAGAAAACCACGCGGAAACAGTCACGCGTTTTTCTTCCAACATTCAGAACAACCTGTCCGTGTTTGCAAAATCTTTTTCAAAAACACATTGGACATCAATGACAGAACCATTCGTACAGTGATTGAAAAAGATCAGAAAACAACAGGCATTCTTGTTGAAGAAGACAAACGAGGAAAACATGGCGACCAAAGAACACTTGATAAAACTATAAGGGAAGGTATACGTAATTTTATAGACAATATACCAAAAATAGAAAGTCACTATACGAGAGCCAACACCTCAAAATTGTATAAAGATGGCAGTAAATCAATAAGTGAACTTCATAGAGATTATGTTCAAGAGTGTGAAAGTAAAAACATAATGAAATACGATAATTATACTCTCTTCTACCGTATTTTTACTGAAAAATTCAACATATCTTCCTTCACACCTAAGAAGGATCAATGTGATCTATGTTTCAAGTACCAGAACATCGATGAGGAAGAAAAAGAGAGAATTAAACCTGCTTATGACTTGCACATGAAAGAGAAAGAGTTGGCTCGTGCAGGAAAAAGCGCTGACAAGGAAGACCTTGATGCAGAAGTTGCAGTGCATGATCTTCAAGCGGTTATGCAGATGCCGAAAGGAGACCTCTCTCTTTTCTATTACTTATCCAAACTGAATGTTTTGAACTTCACCATTTATAGTTTACATAAAAATTCATGTCATTGCTACGTTTGGGATGAATCAAATGCTGGTAGAGGCGTCAACGAATTGGGAACTTGTGTTTTACGCTATCTGATTGAAGTTGAGAAGAAGAGAGGTGCAGTAGATGTAATTTTTCTATCGGACAATTGTGGCGGTCAGCAGAAAAACAGATACATGATTGCTCTTTACTTGTATGCGGTTCAGAGCTTGAAGCTGAAAAGCATAACCCATAAGTTTCTCATAAAGGGGCATACGCAAAACGAGGGAGACCCTGCCCATTCGTTGATAGAAAGAGAGGTGAAGCGACAACTGAAACGGGGGCCAATGTACACTCCTGACGCTTTCATTTCTGCAATTAGAAATGCAAGAAAGACAGGAGAGCCCTACCAAGTTCATGAGATGTGTTATGAAGACATCTACAATTTGAAAAAGTTGGAACAAGAATTAGGTCTATTCAAGTTAAGAAAGACTCTCTTGATTATCTCTTCTACAAGACCTCGTATTCTGAAGAAGAGTTTACAAAAGTACGAGTTGTTCAAAAGAAGAGAAATGAAGCGCCCAGTAACAGCATTTTACTATAGCCAGCATTTACCTGCAAACCGAAAATAGCTGCTAATAAAAAGAAAGATTTATTGGGACTTCTTGATAAAAGCATAATACCCAATTATTATAGGTCATTTTTTGGAGCTTTATGATTTTTCCACTTTCTTTTTCTCGCCATGGAGCGTGCTCACCGTTCCAGTTGGAGTATGTACCTTCCTTTTATTCAAGCTCTGTCTTTATAAGTTTGAGTTCCATTGTTCATGTCAAGTGAGATTTTGAACTTGATTATTTTTTGAGCGTAATAACACTTCTATTTTACTTTTTTTTTCTTACAAAAGTAAGGCATGCCAGCCAAATCAATTCTTGTTATCATATTTTGATGTTTTCTATTCAATTGGGGCTATTATTTTCTTTCATTGTAATATGAATATGTAAGATTTTGTTACTGTTTTTTAGTTGTCACTAAATTCCTATTATCCTATTGTAAAAATATTTGTATCAAGAATATGTTCAAATGAATAATTCTCAGAATTATTGTTCCAATTCTTTGTAATACAGTTACATCTCCACATATGACTTCAGTGTAATTTCTCAAACTGAAATGGATAACTAGCAATATAGACAAATTTCGAATTGACACGCTGCAATTTCAAAATTTTGTCAACAATAAAGACACTTGATGGATTTCATTTGAAAAAATGCATTTTCAGTAGTCTTACTGTGATACAAATTGGGATAAAATTACACCTAACAGACCCATGGGTCTGAGATGAGTTTTAATGGAAAATTGAACATCTTAGAAACATTCATTATTGAATAATTGAAATTTGAAATGTTGTGTCCACTTTATCTCAGATGTGCTGATTTCGAGAAATGACACTTTTGCAGCCAATGAGCGACAAATATGCATACGGCTGATAAAAATATGCTAGCTGAGACAGAAATTGATTTGAAAAAATTGTTTCAGTGACAACTGATGGTGCTCCAAGTATGGTAAGCAAGAAAAAAATTTTCATAAGTTTATTTCAAACAGACGCAAGGCATTCAATTCTTGAATTCCATAGCATCATTCACCAACAAGCCTTGTGTGCTAAGAGTGGCTTAACATCTCTCGATAATGTTATGACGATAGTCACAAAAATAGTCACAGGTTTTAAATAAGCAAAAGTTTGCTGCTTTGATGGATGGAGTCAACTTGGTGTATAATGGCTAACTGAAGTACTATAATATTTGCTGGTTAAGCTGTGGGAGCATACTCCAAAGATTTGTTTACCGATTGAAAGAAATTAGATTATTTTTGCAAAATGAGGGAAAAATTGAACAATTCCCACAGTTGTTGGATGTTACGTGGTTTTCAAAATTATTGTTTTTTTACAGACATATCGTCGGGTTAGTTCTTATTTGTTCTGCATCCAAAAATGCAGCTCTGGCAGATGGAGTTCGAATGTTTGTCATGATTTTAACGATAGTTCTAGAACAATTGCTTCATGTTATTTTGGTAAACTAGCTCACATGAATGTTTTGAAAGAATTTTATTCTCCAATTTATTTCGAATCAAGTAATACAATATTTTTTCTAATGCAGACCCCACACTAATGTCTAATGCCGTTAAGCGACATATTGTCATTGACAATGTGTTCATTATTGAATAACGCCTCAATTAATGACATTATACGTAAGTGTGGCCCCAGCATCATGGATATTGACGGAATACGCAGAATAATAATACAGTATGGAGTAGAATCTGTTCTTCATCCATTTTTTCAATTTGAATTTTGTTACCGATATTCAAAAATAAGCAATAATAAATTGAAACATTGGTTTACTATAATATAATATTGTATTTATTGCTATATATTTGGATTCACAAAGATAACTAAATGTGGGTAACATCAATTATTAATATTATTACAGGATCAAACAATCCTCAAAGATGAATAGATATTATTATTCAGGCTTTTAAATAACAGCAATCATAAAAAAAAGCAGAATCTTGTATCATAAAGTTTATGCAAAAGAAATCACATTATATGAATATGAAAAGAAGGAATAACTATTTGCTATTAAATATAGTAGTATAGAATGTTCTGTTTACTTCAGGCATGTAGGCAGACATAGATTGGATATCCTTTAATTTTGAGGCATCCACTGCTATTGGCTTCCTGAAAAGTGGAATTTGGGGTATCATATAATCATTGTTACTGCTCTTTGTCTAACGACAAGGAGTAGATTTGATGATTCGACAAACTTGCATGTCTTCTGTGTAGCTTTCTTGAAAATCAATAAGAAACGAGTAATTTTTTCTATAGGTTAATTGCTTAATTTTAGTATAAGGTATATCATTAAATAAATAGGAATTTGAAATTCTCTGATAGTTGAGAAAATCAATTTTCCGTAACTTATGATTTTTAGTTTGGCTTTTCTTTCAGGTATTCCTGTTAGTGCTCGCGGAAGTGAAACTGGACTGTAAACTTCACGCTTCCACATAAATCATTCTATTTTGCTAAGCACTGCATCTACTTCTTGTATCAAACTATGTCCAGCCTCCGGAAATTATTGATCAATTGGAGTAATTCATTTATTTGTAGTCAGGAAGTTAATCAGTGCCATACTCATTATACTATTCCTGTTCTGGAAGACACAAGAATCTGACCATAGAATAATTTTTGTACATGCAGGATTGTCTTCAACTTTATGGTGTAGAATTTATATTGAAGCACCGGAAATATTATTCCCTGCTCGTCCTTTTTGGCTTGATGTTCGTGCGTGCATAACTCGCAAATCTCAAAACTAGTTGAACGTATAATGTTGAAATTTTATATTTGAGACTGGTATAGGGTCCAGTTGTGCACCTCGCATATTGGTACCAATCGTCTGTACCGGAAGTGTACTTTACTTGGAACTTTTTTCGAATTTTTCAGATGAATCCAGAATGATCAACTGTAGGATGTTGGAATCCAGCATTTGGAATACATGGATACTGTTCGAGATTTTAGAGCAGAAATGTATGGTGTGAATAACTGCACCAGAGTTAATAATGCCAGAAATAGAATTTTTATGAAAAACTATGCTGCCAAAGAAGATAGCGAAACGTTTTTCAGAGAAATTAGAAGTTTTGACTCGAATACTATACCACCATGTTGGATATCCCTTCAACAAAAAATTTTAAGAACAATTTTTGTCAATTCTATGTGGCTTAATGCAACAAACTCTAAATGTATTGAGCTACATCCTGACAGTTGCGGTTGGCATTTCGATAAATATTCAACACCAACAGGATTTATTGGAGACCAAACACCTTCAAAAATACAGGATATTGTCGAAATGACGGAGAATGATGACAAAACTATTGAGTCCGAGGATCATAATTTTACTTCTGATGACGAATCAGACGCAGAATAATAATTTTTTATTATTATTTTTTCAAGTCTATTACCACTTGCTCCAAAATATTTTTCGGTATTCACTACTGTATCACTCTCCTTCTCTATCGCATGACCAAATAGCATACGCACTCTCTTCTAACTGGCGTGAACGCCACGCGCAGCTACAATGCTGCGTCCTCATCTATCAGACGGTATACATTAGTGTATCACTATCCTCTATTGCATAAACAAGTCTCATGCGCATTCTCTTTTAACTGATGTGAATACCGCGCGCAGTTGCAATGCTGCGTCTTCTTGTATCACACGATATACTCAGCTCTGATCTCTTTGTCGTAAGTTTCAATACACATTAAAATTTACCTTCTTGAAATTCGACAACCGTCATTTGAACCAGATTTTTTGCTGACTATTTTATATCATCGTATTCACAATGAAATAGCTTTTATTTTCGTATAAGATTCATTTGAGAAACAGATGAATGGAAATAGCTGGTACTGGTATACCTGTTCATACCTGTCAAATCAGCAGTTACGCCAGAAAAAAAATGTGCAATCCAACGTTTACATATTCTATAGGCTCCATACTTTCTATTGGTATTAAGTTCATTCCTAAAACTCATAAGTGAAATGTTAAACACAAAGTCAATTTTCAATATTTAATAAATCATAGCCTTGCCAGGAATTTCTTAGCCAACCCATTTGCGATGTATTCTGTAGTATACTAAATTTGATAGAAAAAAATTTCATTGCCGTAACAGATAGGTGAAAATCGTTCTTAATTCGGATCCTTTATTAATACCGATGAATGAGATATCAATCAGGCAAGAGATGATGAGAGATAAAAACACGGAGCAGCAATTGTCCATCGAAAGATTACAATTGGAGGCAAAAATCGTAGCTCAATAATCATTGAAATTAAAGAAGATGGAAACAGCCGTTAAGAACTAGAAAATAGCATTATAGGAATATCTCATAGTGAATTGACGCTGGATATTCAACCTGAACAATTTAGAGGTGTTAAAAGACTAGGTCTCAGAAAAGCATCGCTCAACAGGCCTGTTCCAGTCTCCTGCACTTCTTTTAAAACGGGACTATAGATAAATACGAATAGAAAATACTTCAAAGGCAGAAATATACTCATAAATAAGAATTTGACAACGTAAGCACAACAGGAAAGGAATGAACTGCTTATATTGAGAAAACAGGCGATTGCTGAAAGTAAAACAGTCAGATAGTCGAAATAGTCTGGTCAAATTAGCTCTAAAAATACAGGTACCCTTGCATTGATACCCAAGAAGCTAAAAATTTGCACGGACGTAAGGGATACCATTATAATGGAGTTGTGAACAGATCTCATCGATCCCGTGTGTGTAAAAATTTTATGCGAGATCAAAGCTCACAAAACTGGGTTTTTCAGATTTTTAGAGCAATGGTTAGCTCTATAATAGGAATAGCTCGCACAAGAACTGTAGATAGTTCAATTCTGTACAAAAATGTCTCTCACACTTTTTACTTTCTTTACTAAGTACAAGAAAGTATTGTGAAACCGACAAAATTCACCTATCGGGATTTTGATGGAAATATTCGTTTCGAGTAACCCTGAATTCATTTCGACTATTTTGGGCTTGATGTCGGTACGTATGTTTGTGCGTGCGTGCGTAACTCGCAAATCTCGAAACTGGTTGAACATATAATGTTGAAATTTTGTATTTAAGACTGGTATAGGGTCTGTCTGTGAACCTCGCATTATGGTTCCAATAGTCTGTACCGGAGGTGCACTTTACTTAGAACTTTTCTCGAATTTTTCTAATGAATCTAGAATGATCAACCGTATGATGTTGAAATTCAGTATTTGAACTTGATGTTAGATCAGAATGGTTATCTACTATTTTTGTATGAATCAACCAAGCCAGAGGTGCACTTTACTTGAAACTTCTTCCTAATTTTCTCCATGAATCTAGAATTATCAACCATAGCATATTGAAATTTGGTATTTTAACTTCAAAATAATTATCTACTATTTTTGTATTAATCGGCCAAGCCGGAAGTGCAGTTTATGAGTATAACAGACATTCAGCATTTGCGGTATGAAACAATCAGTTCAATTGAAATGATATGGTAGGCAAGGATAATCTGATGTGAGTTTTTAATTCTGTTCGACATTTTACATGTCAAAATATTTTCCCCTAAATTTCATTTCGTAAGCATAACAGAAGCGACAAAATTCGTTCAACAAAATATCAACAAATTAAAGACATTCTCAGTAAGAACACCAAGTTGGCAGAATGAATAGAATAATAATAATAATAATATTAATGAGTAGAATTATCATCATTCGGAAATGAATGAATGATAATGATGATTATTCAATTTAGAAAATTTTCATTTTATCCTTACCCAAAAGTGGTGTGTTGTAATAATCAGTAATTTCATCCAATAAATCTTCATTATTATTCAGACATTTTTAAATTTCGTCAAATTCTAATGAATTTAATTTTTTATTCTTATTTTCCAAATGTGAAATTTTCAGATTAGAGATATCACAGAAGTGGTTATTTTCGAATGAATGTTCTGCCAAGCCTGAGTTTCCAACTTTCCCATATTTTAAACAGCGCGTATACTCTAAAAAACGGGTTCTAGAATTTCGGCCTGTTCGTCCTATATACTTCGCAAACACTTTCATGTTCTCCTGATTCTGACAAAGTCTAAATGTTCTATTTTGTGGTTGATGCAAATAGAATTTATTTGTCTGTGAACATAATATGCTGGCCAAATATCTAATTCTTTCAGAAAATGCACTATCTTTAGACTCAGCTCACCCATGAATAAGATTTTTCTATATTTTTTTGTTTAATTAAATTCAGGAAAATGTAATGGTTTATCGGAAAAAACTCGACCCTCTCCCAGTATAATAAGTTACTACTCTATAAGCAAGTACTCAGACCAGTATGGGAATATGGGTGCCAGCTTTGGGGCTGCACCAAAAAAAGTGATATTGATATAATCCAAAGATTCCAAAACAATGTTTTCAGAACCATAATTGATGCACCCTGGTATGTCAGGAACATAGATCTCCACCGTGATCTGCAAGTAGAGAACGTAGACCAGTCCATCAAGAAGATCGCTAAGTGTCACGAACAACGATTCCACCAACATGTCAACGTCGAGGCCATCCAACTATTGGACAACACACAGATGGTAAGAAGACTGAAAAGAACTGAACCTTTTGAGGTGGTGTAAATAAGTAATAAGTAAATAAGTGAAGATCAAACCAAAAGTGCATAGTAGAGAGTCAGTGAAAAGCAGAGCAAAAGTGCATAGTGCATAAAGTTAGAGTAAAGCAAAGTATGTTGCGATGTACACGTTAAACCTGTGTAGATATCTCGGAACCTAAGAAATGTCAATGGACAATTACTTAGTCTAAATCTTGTTACCATAGTAAATTAAATCGAACAAAAATAGCTCATTAGTCTGAGACTAGATTGTTATGTAATAAGGCATTAAAATTGATATGAAAAAAAAAAAAAAATTGTATTCTTGAAAATTGAATTATCGTGGTATAGTGACTTCATTAGTATTCTTTTCTTTTTATTATATGGAATTTTGTCTATCAATTTTTTATCATAACCATTTTTAACGCTAAGTAATGAATTGTTTTCAATTCATTCTTATAATCTATTTCCGATAGAGGTATTGTTAATAATCTATTGATATGACAATGGAAAGCTGCCAATTTATAATTCAAAGTATGATTTGAATGTGAAGGTATAAGCGTGTCTGTGAATTTTGATTTTCTGAAAATTTTGAAAAATAGCTTAGAATTTATATGTCTAATATTTGATTCGAAAAAATTTATGCTGGATCAATTTTCTATTTCCAAAGTGAATTGAATAGAAATATCAAATGAGTTCGATAGAACATTGAAATCATTCAATTGAGCCAAGGTACCCGACCTGAGACATAAAATATTATCCACATAACGATACCAGAATTTAAGATTGGAAATAAGCGAAGATTGACAATTAAAAAAATTTATCTCGGAATCATTCATTAATATTTCCGCCATCAAAGGTGATAATGGACTACCCATTGGTAGACCATACTTTTGTTAATAAAAATCTTCATTAAATCGAAAATGATTTGGATTCAAACAAATATTAACCAAAGATAATATATTGCTCCTGAGTTCTGAACCATGGATTCTATTTGAATGTACTTGTGAAATTGTTTTCAATTTTGCGATTGGTACACTAGTAAATAAACTTTTGACATCAAGAGAAATTAAGAGAGAGTTTTGAGGAACATCTGAATTCTTAATTTTGGTAACTAAATCTAATGTTTAAAATATGGGGAAGTTGAAAACTCAAATTTGGCAAAATATTTATTCGAAAATAACCACTCCTGTGATATTTTTGATCTAAGAATTTTACATTTGAAAAATAAGAATAAAAAATTGAATTTATTTGAATTTCACGAGATTAAAAAATGTCTGAATAGTAATGAAAATTTATTGAATGAAATTACTGATTATAACAACACACCACTTTTAGATAAGGATAGAATGAAAATTTTCTAAATTGAATTATCAACATTATCATTCATTCATTTCCGAATGATGATAATTCTACTCATCAATATTATTATTATTATTTCATTTATCTTGCCAACTTGATGTTTTTACTGAAAATGTCCTCCATTTGTTGATATTTTGTTATAATGATCATTTATATTTTTTTCATAAGAAAAAATATACCTGAAGATGACTTAAAAAGTCGAAATGATCATATCGTAAATTATTAAAGAAAATCATAAATTGAAACTGAATTCTTCCTACAATTATTTATCCAAATATTCATACTTATCAAACCACTTGAAGGCATGAAGAACAAAATGAGGCACTGAAATCTACGACCATCTGACGGTCTTAAAGTACAAGGAAATATTGTGAAACCGACAAAATTAACATATCGAGATTTTGAGCACCACTGAATCCATTTTGACTATTGTTGGCTTGAAGTCGGTTGGTATGTACGTATGTATGTGTGTATGTGCGTGATTTGCAAATTTCAGAATTCGTCATACGTATGATGCTGAAATTTCATATAGAAGGCTGGTATAGGATCTAGGATTTTGATGTGCACGTTGCATTATGGTTGCAATCGTCTGTACTGGAAGTGCACTTTACCTGACACTTTTTTCAAATTTTTCGCATAAATCTGGAATAATTAGCCGTAGGATACTGGAACTCAGTATTTGGAATTGCTGTAGCGTCCTTATGATCATCTTCTGTTTTAGTCCCAATCGACTAAGCCGGAAGTGCACTTTATATTACAGACTTTTCGAATTTTTCTCATAAATTTGAAATAATCAGTCGCGGAATATTGAGATTTCGTATTGAGCACTTCTATAGCATCTAGTTTTACACCTTGCATTATGATTGTGATCGGCTAAGCCAGAAGTGCAGTTTACTTCAAACATTTTTCGATCCAAATCCAAAAAGATAGAACGTAGAATATTAGAATATAGTATTCAAGATGATATTACTGTCTAGATTCTCATATCTTATTTTCATTGAGATCGACTTAGTCGAAAGTGCACTATACTAGACGATCTTGGAATTTTGCGCATAAATTCAGAGCTTTTAATCGTAGAATCCTTAAAATCAGTATTTAGTGATGTTGTAGCATAAGAATGATGACCTACTGTTTCCATAGCAGCCGACTAGTCGTGGAAGAATGAGATGCTGTGTTCGATTATATATATCTAATCATGTACAAGTAAGTCACGCGATGTCCACGTCAGATTTTTTTCTTAGTTTCATAATTTCTGAGAGTCAGTATAAAGTTATATATTCAATAATATGCATGACTACGCTGCCTATGTACACTATGGACGCATAATATAAGTGGAACTATCGGTCAGCGTGACTAGTACTTGTACATCAATATTAAATGCTAATTCTAAGAACATGAAAAGAAAAGAATACCAATCCTTCATTTCATGCTCAACATGGTTTTTGTGAACATATATCTACTATAACCAATCTTATTATGCCAATACAATACTTTACTGAAGTTGTGAATCGGAGTGATCAAATGGACGTTGTATATTATGATATCCAAAAAGCTTTTGGTCAGATTGATCACAATTTTCTATTACATTCATTGGATTCATTTGGTGTTGGTGATTCCCTCTTAGAACTATTTAAGTCCTATCTTAGTAATAGGAAACAGCATGTTCAGTACCACAGCTGCAAATCACAGACTTTCCATGTACTGTTTGGAGTCCCGCAGGGCTCAAATCTAGGTCCTTTATTATTCACCTTGTACACGGCATTTGTAATTAGGTTAAATGTGAATATGTTGATATTTTATGTGCCAAACTAAAAAGAGTAGAGCCAGATTGACCGAGAACCACAAGGAGTGAACTATTTCCCTATTTAGACCTTCATTTTTATCTCCTGAAGACCCGTGGACATTGAATTATGTGCTAAACCACAGGCAGAGCTCTACGATCTTAGGAGTTAATATTTCATCTAGTCACTTCTTGTATATTTGTTGTCTCGACAATTTTTGCTCATTTATTTATTATACTTTTACACTTGAGAAAGGCAGCACTTTGCTGTTGAAACGTTGTGTTTTTCATCATTTTTATATACAGAAATTTTCCAAATGAAACATATTTACTGAAAAAATGAGTTCTCAAATGTTTTTGCCTTCATCAAATATTTATTACTCGCCGATGATTTGGAATAATATCTTGAGGTAAAAAACATGAATGACTGTTTAGTTTCACAATCTGCCATTGATTCCGTCAACAACTAGTGTTACTATAATAGATTATAGTTGAAATTCATGAAATGTAAAGTCATGTCTTTATTAATTGTTCAGTTTCCAATTATCAGATAGGCAACTTCAATCTGGAACGATGTTATTCATATAAATCGCATCGTTTCTACTGTTAACAAAATGTTAGGTTTTCTCATAATAAATACCAGATCATTTGAACATACCTCTGTACTCCGCATTTTGTACACCGCACTGGTTGGTTCGAAACTAGAATATTGTACTGTTGTATGGTATCCAATTTATAATAGATACATTAAAAACATTGAATCAGTGCAGGGACGCTTTTTTTAAATTTGTTGTATATCAGACGGACAATCAATAGCCTCTACGCGGTATTGATGAATATTATTTCTCACAAAGATTTGGTTATCAATCACTATTACAGTGTCGCATGAATATATCGATTCGCTTTATTCACAAATTGATACATAACGTTTTTGATTGTCCTGTCTTTTCAAATCGACCAAATATGAGTCTTCCTAGACTACTTTGAGGTTGATGTAGCTAGAACCAATTTATTAACCAAGTCACCTGTATCAGCTATGTGTTCAAACTAAAATTAAATTTGTTCAGATATTGATCTTTTTAATGTAAATTTTAGTAATTAAATGAATTCATTGAACCCAATCAACATATTATGATAATAAATATTCAAATATGTCCAGTTTGTATTATATAACTTATTCAGCACACATTTTTTTCTGTAACTGCTGGACAATAAATTTATTATTATCAAGAATATTATTATTACTATCATTTTGTGTGACCATGTGGCCTCAAGCAACATCTGTTTTCTGTTTGATAGTCATGGTGACAGTGTTCGCCTATTACATACTTTAAATTACTTGCATGAATAAGTTACATTAAGTATATTTTGCAAAACATACTAGTAATAAAAAATGTGTTCAATCACCTTGTCTTCCTCCAACCTCGACTTCTGCTCATCCACATTTTCATCGAGTATATTACCAGGTTCAAGTGTGGCTTGGTAATCAACTGGACCTGGAAGAAAAGGATTGGAAGCTTATCAATATTTTTATTGAAACCAAACTATTCTTTGTATCTACAAAAACGGAAGTAATTCGAAATGCGGTTGCAAAAAATAGGCTTACTTTGTTAACCAGTATGCACCAGCTTTGAAGACCAGTCGTGCTCAAAAACTGAACTTCTAACAAAAGTTGATCCTTACATCAACGACGAAACAACTGATGTATCGCTGTTCGAACAATTTATGTCAATTCAGGAAGATGAAGTTAGAGAAGAAGAAGTAGTTGAATAAGAAGACCTAATATTAAATTAAACTCCAATAAAAAGACCGTGAAGTGGGCCTACCGGGGAAACCGCGACAAAAAATGCGTGCCAAGTACACTATCTCATAGATGACGTGGAAACGTGTGCATATCATGGAGAATATATAACTTTAGGATGACTCTTACTCAGAAATGGCGATTCTTGGAAAAAAAGTGTGAAAACCATTTTTATAGAGAATTGAAAGATCAAAAATTTTGGTGAGACTATTTCTATCATAAAACTGATCATTTCGTCGAAAAGTTCGAAAAACTCATTTCTACGTACTTTGACCTCATATAAAATTTTTTGCACACACGGAATCGATGGAGATTTTCCACAACTTCATTATAATAGTTACTTCAATGTTCATATCAATTTTCAGCTTCTTGAGAAAGTATGCGTATATGAATGCCAATTCTGACTGGACTAGAAGGACAACTCTAGAAGATGATAAAAAGCTATCCAACGAGAAACGAAAGACAAACAGTAAATCGTTCGAGGATTCTCCATCTTGAATAAATTCGAAGGCACCTTAAATTCAAGGATCTCTAAATGGATTTGTTCGCAGACCAAGTACAAGCTGACAATTACTACCAAAGATAAGTAACCTTTTAGTTTTTTGTAGAGAAATCCCTTTCCGTTCTAATGAGGGAAATTCATTCAAAATTCTATTTTGGAGTTTATACGTGTTCAGTAGTTTACATAAGTTTAACCAAGAAACAATTACTATACTTTTGCAAGCAGACATACTACGTTTTTGCGAGACATAGACATATTCAGGAATACACACACTTCACAATTTTTTAGATAATTATAATAGCAACATTGATCAAGTAAATGCAGTTAGGGAAAAAAAATTGAGAAAAGCGAGTGGTGGTCTGCTTGTTGTTTGCAAGAATAATCAATTCACCTAAATTGAAGTGTCAGAATCGCATAGCTAATGACTTTTTTTCATTTTTATCTCAAACCAAGCATAAAAATTGCTGAATGTTTGAATTTACTTGATAACTCACTGAATTTTATCCCAAGTAGTTTCAATGACCATAGCGTGATTACTCAGGGTGACTTCAACTCAAAAATTGGACTTCTCAATCACATACAGGGTAGAGTTTTTGTTAACCCATATGTATACAAGGGAAGATCCACATTATGGATTGCATCAGATACGAGGGAAAAACTACTGACTAGTTCCATGGAACAAAATTGCTTACAGATTTTGAATAGGCTCACCAAGGGAGATATTCTGACAGGATATAATTTCCTAGGACATAGCGGTAACAGTATTATTGATCTAATTTGGTGTAATATCGATGCATTAGAAAATATTGATAATTCAAAAATTCTACCAACACTTGAACCCAGTAACCACTACATAGAATTACTTTCCATGGACCTCGCGGTATTTAGTGTAAAATAAAATTGAGATACTCCCAAGTTGACAGTGACACATACTATGAATTGATAAGCAAGTCCTCATATTTATACAATTACAGTGTTGACTCTAAAGAAATTCATGATAATTTCTTATTGGCTATTAGAGATTTAACCTGGCTGGCCAATATATCTGTGATCATAACATACAGTAAAACTCATGATCGAAATAACTCTGAACCATGGTATACTACACATTGCTTGCAAAATGAAACAAACTATCTCCAGTCACTAAAATCTTACAGATATATCATACTCTCAATAATTTATCAAGGTACATGAAAATTAAGGAAAACTATAGAAAAATTATTGGAATAACTACCAGAGAGTTCCAGAACAATTTAATCTCATCTCTTACAAATACACGTAGTACCTCCAAATTCTGGAGCACTATCAAAAAATTTAAGCCTAAAAAGATATCTACAAACGATATCATTAACTAAAAATAGCAAGAATTTCATAATAAACAATTTTTATCGATAGAAAAATGTTATATACATTTTTTGAACAGTATCAGCCTATGTTTGACTTTAATGTAACTCCATTAGAGCTACAGAAAAGCTTATATAACTGAGAGAATCTGAAATTCTCCGAAGTAGATGATATAGGCAGCGAATTTTACGAAAATCTTCCCCCGAATTGGATTCATTACCTATTAAATCTATTTAACAACATACTAACTAACGGAAGCCTTCCAATACTGTGATCTAGAGTTCAGATTTCTATGTTACACAAAAAAGGAAACACTACCGATCCCTTGAACTATAGGGTAGTTTCTCTCATTCGCTCCTGCTGCAAAATAATTATACACATTATTTATTCTTGTATACGAAAATACATAGAGAACTCCAACATTTTGATGGAGATCCAATTAGGTTCTCCTAACAATCGCAATACAACAGACAATATATTTTCACTAATGTGAATAATTTACTTACATTTGAGGCTTGGAAAAGGTGACATATTTGCAATTTCCGTTGAATTTAGATGTGCATTCGACACGATTAATTATACAATACCATGGTCAAAACTATATAAACTATATATCGGTACAAAAATTATTCGACTTCCACAAAAATTATATGAAAACGCATGTATATGTTTCAAAAATCAGTAGAGCACTACTAAAATAACCAGCGATGTACTCCAAGGCGAAATTCTTTCTTCCCTTCTTTTCTCTATATTTATAAATGACTTGGAAGATTTTTTATAGGAAACGAGGCAGCAGGTTCAAATATCGATGGTTACAACGTTCTTCTGTTAGCATACGCGGATGACTTAGTCATACTGTGTAGCTCTGAACTTGATACTCAAAATAAGTTAGAAATTTGACATGCATATTGCAAAAATAACGATCTTACGATAAATACAACGAAGACAAAAATCGTCAACTTTCATAAAAGCCGAAAAAGTGAACAAATTTTGCTACCTAGGTGTTATTTTTTCAAACTCAGGAAAATTTTCAGAAATATCATCTTATTCTTTCACAAAAGCAATAATAGCTATAAGTAATGTGAGCAATTTATTGGTAAGAGGAAAATCTAGCACTTTGTAGGAGAAAGGTGAATTGATAGATTTGATGATTGAATCAACTGCCCTGTATGCTACAGAAATCTAGAGCCTAAGATATCTAGGAAGAATCGGAATATTTCAAACTAAGTATTGGAAAACTATTCTCTAATTTCCTAAAAGAATTCCTTACTGCATGTTGGGACTCGAAACAGGAACGGTACACATAGTAGAGGATCCGAATTAAGAACGACCTTCACCCATCTGTTACAGCGGTGAAATTTTTTTCTATGAAATACATTGCAAATGGGTTGGCTAAGAGACTCCTGGCAAGGCTATGATTGATTTAATATTAAAAATTGACTTTTTGTTACTTGAACTGAGTACAAGGAAGTATTGTGATACCGACAGAGTTCACCTATCTATATTTTGATGGAAATACCCGTTCTGAGCATCCCTGAATCCATTTCGACTATTTTTGGCTTGATGCCGGTGCATATGTCCGTTCGTGCGTGCGGGCGTGCGTAACTCGCAAATCTCAAAACAGGTTGAAACGTATAATGTTGAAATTTTGTATTTAAGATTAATATAGGGTCTACTTGTGCACCTCGCATTATGGTTCCAATCGTCGCTACCGGAAGTGTACATCACTTGAAACTTTTTTCGGATTTTTCCGATGAATCCAGAATGATCAACCGTAGGATGTTGAAATTCAGAATTTGAACTTGATGTTGTATCAGAATGGTTATCTGCTATTTTTGTAAGAATCGGCTGGGCCGGAAGTGCACTTTATATGACAGACTTCTCGAATTTCCTTCATAAATTCAAAACAGTCGGTCGTAGAATATTGGAATTTTGTATTAAGCACTTCTATAACATCTAGTTGTACAATTTGCATTATGATTACGATCGGCTGAGCTGAAAGTGCAGTTAACTCGGAAAAGTTCTTGAATGTTCCGCTATACACTTCCATTTTCTAGGAATTCATTTATATTTCATTTAATTTATACAAGTTATACGTTTAACCATTTATGTACGTTGAAACTCTGAATCCTGTAGTTATATAGTGTGAGTATAATCATTAAATTACATGTGTATTTGTTCCAAATTAGAATTTTTAGTTTTCATGTATCTTTTTGTTATAGTCTCCCGGTTCTGAAGATGGCTACTCAGTAGTCGAAACCGGTCAACAAAAAATGAAAAAAATTTGAACAGTGTGATACAAGACTTCAATTTTCTTCTAACTTTCAATATTATTCATATCACACTAGGGTTGAGTCATTCTCATCAAGAATTCAGCTAGTCTGGCTGCACCAACTCTACAATACAGGAGACAACTTCGTAAGAGGGAAGAAACGAAACTAGATATTTGGTTTGACAGGACTTGTTTACTGGAGAACATCATCCCCAACTACATTGAACACCAATTCAGCAAGCAGAATAACACTTGTTCTAATAATAAGAGGAATCAAATAATAAAGACAAAGAAGATACTTTTGAAACAAGAAATTACAAGACAGTACATCATTGTGAATGATCTTAATTTAAAGCTTAAATTGTCGTACAATCATCTTGTTGAAACCAAACCTTTTGTTATCCTCGATGATTTTTTCAAGGACTGCAATGAAATGGTCAACCATGTTACTAATGAAAAGCGTTTTAGACTCAGAAATAAAATTCACAGACTAGAAAAACTAAAAAGGTGCTAAAATTGAAAAAGATAATAAAGCTACTTCAACAATAGAAGAGATCCACAATTTTCATGACACTGTTATCAACCTTTCTGACGCCAATTTTGACAATAGCGAATTGAGGCTTCTAAATAAAGGATTGAAATTCAACCCCATTTTCACGCCTTCTAGTGAACAGTTTGATACTTTTGTTACAGATACGAACAATATCGCCAATTTAATTAAGGATAATAATATATTCAGTAATTTGACTACCGCACTTTCTAACTTCAAGAACAAAATTACTGAGATAAGCAAATCAAATGAAGAACGGAAGAACGTTGCGATACTAAAATCTATAAAACAGAAAACAGAAAATGATTTTATTTTCACTGAAGCAGATAAGGGTAACTATATAAGTATTTTGAATAAAACTATATATATATATATATATATATATATATATATATATATATATATATATATATATATATATATATCAATAAAGTAGAATCATTCATCAGATGTAACACGTTCAAAGAGCTCAAATGTAACCCGCTTAACAGCTTTGTAACTTTACTGAAAAAAGAACCAAAACTACACAATGACTTCATTTCATTTTCTAATATAAAAATTTTGATTCCAATGAACCCTACAGCTCCTGTCCTCTATGGTTTGCCTAAATTACATAAGGAAGGTTTCCCAATCAGACCAGTTGTCTCTTTCATTGATTCTCCCACATATAGCCTTGCCAAACAACTTAATACCGTTCTGATAGATAACTTCAACACGAGTTCATGTCACTCATTGAAAAATACTACAGATTTGATTGGTAAACTTAAACTTGTTAAAAACGTTGATAATGGTATTTTGGTTTCTTTTGATGTTACTAATTTATTTACAAACGTTCCTGTGGCAGAAACAGAAGTTTTGATCAAGGACATGTTGTTCAATTCGCACTGGTCTAACAATATGGCAAACAGTTTATACAACCTGTTAGATACGTTAGACGTTTAACCATTTATCTACGTTAAAATTTTGAATCCTGTAGTTATATAGTGTGAGTATAATCATCAAATTACATTTGTATCTGTTCCAAATTAGAATTTTTAGTTTTAATGTATCTTCTTGTTATAGTCTCCCGGTTCTAAAGATGGCTACTCAGTAGTCGAAACTGGTCAACAAAAAATAAAAAATGTTGAACAGTGTGATACAAGACTTTAATTTTCTTCTAACGTTCAATAGAACGAAATTGGATCAATTATTTCTCGGAAAACTAGGGATGATTGTGGATAAAATAGTATATATACTTCGGTGAGAATTCCATATCAGCCTCGAGCAATATCTGATAATAAGCTTTTGGCTGTAATGAAATACTTCCCACTTGAGATGTAATATACTATAGTACTCCATCACATTATTCTAGCAGCGCTAAATTGGAATTAATTTGAAAGACACAAGTTAAGTAATATATCATCAAACAATTACAATAACAAAATTACATAGAAATGATTATATTGATAAAGTAAATGATTCTATAAATTCAAGTAATACAATAAAACTGAAATCTGATCCCATCAATAAATTTCAGAATGAGCTCAAGAAATCCTTGAAATCTTGCAAAAAATCATTTGATTATAATGAAACTTATAAATTTTTGAATATGGATCCAATGGCTCCTATTTTATATGGACTTCCCAAGTAACACAAGGATAATTATTCGATTAGACCAGTATTATCTTACATAAATGCTCCAGCTTACAAAATATGTAAATATTTAAGTATGTCACTTCAAAAATTAATAGATTTTGACTCAATCTATTCTATCAAAAATACATTAGATTTAGTTATCAAAATTAGGAATTCAGATGTTCCTGGAAACTCTCTTTCAATGTCTCTCCATGTCAAAAGTTTATTTACTAGTGTACCAATCGCTAAATTGAAAACAATTTTACAAGCACATTTGAATAAAATCCATTGTTTAGAACTCAGAAACAAGATATTATCTTTGGTGAATATTTGTTTAAATCAAAATTATTTTCGATTCAGTAATGATTTTTATGAACAGAAAAATGGTCTACCAATGGGTAGTCCATTATCAGCTTTGATGGCGGAAATATTCATGAATGATTTTGAGATAAATCTTTTCAATTTTCAATCTTCGCTTATTTCCAATGTTAAATTCTAGTATCGTTATGTGGATGATATTTTATGTCTCTGGTCGGGTACCTTGACTCAATTAAATGACTTCAAAGTTCTAGTGAACTCATTTGATATTCCTATCCAATTCACTTTGGAAATAGAAAATAGATACAGCATAAATTTTCTAGATTTAAATATAAGACATATAAATTCGAAGCTATTTTTCAAAATTTCCAGAAAACCAAATTTAACAGACACGCTTATACCTTCTCATTCAAATCATCCATCAAATTATAAACTGGCAGCTTTTCATTGTTATATCAATAGATTATTAACAATACCTCTATCGGAAATAGACTATAAGAATGAATTGAAAACAATTCATTACTTGGCATTGAAAAAATGGCCATGATAAAAAATTTATAGACAAAATTTTATATAATAAAAAGAAAAAAGTACTAATGAAGTCATTATACCACGGTCATTCAATTCACAAAAATACAAAAAAAAATATAGAAAAATAATTAAAATTGACATCGGAAAAATATTTAATGGAGGAAAAGTGAATATAGAATAGAATAGATGTCCAGTCTACGAAGACTATCAAATATTGCGATGCTTTAAATGTTCAACTTACAATCAAAAAGCTGTGGATTCTACCAATTTGAAGGCATGTAGTGAGTGTGGCGGTGAACACAGCAATAAAGAATGTAGATCATAATCTTCTGAATGTATAAATTGTGTACAAACTAATGCTAAATTAGGAGATAATATATCACTTGAGTTACTTAACCATTTTGGGTATCCTCAAGGTACTCAATTAGGTCCACTATAGTCATAATATATATAAAAGACCTACCGAAAGTGATGGAATACTGTGAAATTAAAATGTTTGCTGATGATACATTTGTTTACGTGGAAGGGAAGAGTTATATAAATGTCATTACTAAAATTAATCACGATTTGAAAAGTATTTATCATTGAATGAATATAAATCAATTAAAATTGAATATTAACGAATGTAAATCTATGGTTCTTGTCCCCAATGATCAAAATTTGAAATTAAAAAATGTCACAAATACTAGTATAGTTATTGCAGATATAATAATAGAAATGGTAGATGAGATAAAATATCTTGGCGTCATCATCGATAGGAAATTGAAATCTGATATCCATGTGCAATATCTTTGTGAGAGAATTGTAAACAGAATCAATTATTCAGGGAGATTAACTAAATATGTCACCTCTTGGACTAGACTCATTATATATTATTCTATTGTATCACCTCACTTTACATATTGTGGTACTGTATTGTATATGTTTTCAAAATAATTTTTTCTTCACAATCTCTTTTAGTGCGATTGAATAGTGCTGATTGTAATTCTCTTTCCAATCCAAGTTACAATCTCCCGTAATTACAATATTGCGATTAGGTATAACGTTCTGAATCAATCATTCATCAAGAAATTCCAAGAAATCAAAATGACTACCATTTGGAGAGTGATATAAGACTGCTGTATATAATGGTTCATTTGATATGATTTTCACATATAGCAACCACCAGTTCATATTTTCGACATATCCATTGATTATTTTTGTTTAGGTATCGGTTCTAACCTACATCAAAATACATTCTGTATGTTTAGATCCTGGGTTTGAAAGATATATTCTGTATCCCTTTACTTGAAGTTTTTCATTTTCGAAATCACTCGTAATATTTGTTTCAGTTAGTGCCAGCACAAGTGGATCTTTTGCCAACAGAAAATGTTTCAGTCCATCAAAGTGTGTTGATAATCCTTGTATATTATGTTGAAATATTTTATGAAGTTACAAATATTTCTAATTTTTGATTGCTATTTTGTATCATAATTTATCTTATACCTAACTCTATTCACCATTCGTTCATACACAGTACAATTCTTGTCATAAACTATATGTTTATTATCCACATTAAATTTCATAACTTCTTTTGCATGAATGCAGTTTGTACAACGATTTTATTTTCAGTTATTTCACATGCATTACTTCCATGATTTCCTGAACATAACATGAAACAGACAACATGAAACAGACAACTGAACCATTTGTACATTTTTCATTTTGTGCCCGTACTTACAGAATTTATAACATCTCAAGATATACAATTCTCCGTAAACTGAACACCGACTGCATCCAATAATTATTTAAGAAGATTAACTGAGTATGTAACCTCTATATAATGTGATATGTATTACCTCACTTCAAAAATTGTTGTACTGTATTGTATATTGTGTTCAAAGTCTGATATAGATGAGCTACAGAAACTTCAGAACTGATCAATAAGAGTCATTCTTGATTGTAAGAGGTTCATTAGAATCTCGTATATGCTAAAAATTTCACATCAGATTGATATAAGTGCTTTTGCCAAAATTAATGAATGACAAAATATTACTATTTGAAAAGTAATATCTCATTTGTAAACGACAACCACGATTATTATACAAGACAAAATCAAAATTATTTAGTTGATAGAGGTTATAAAGTGAGTACAATACTCTCAATTTCTTCGAAAGTGTTAATTTTGTATAATAATCACCTGATGACATCAATAACATTAGATCATCAAAAATATCTAAGAAAAACTCAGAGAAATGTACCTTAGTAGATACAGTTTATTGTAACAAAATACAATGTTTGATTGATTCATTTATTATGCATGTATGTTGACAAGCTTTTTCGCTAAATGAATGTATATTATTAATAACCATATGCTTTACAAAAATTTTCATGAGCATCGAAACAATGGTTCTTGGATGGATCTTTTAATAATACCGCAAATGATTTAAATATAGTGAGTCTCTTACTCACTATATTCAAGTCATTTGCGTTATTTGTTCACGCATAAACAGCAAAATAAACAAAATTTGGAATATATCCGAAGAGAATATTAGAAAAATATATCAAGTGAAGTGAGTCTATAAATACAAAAAACAATGAATCATGTATCTGAAGACAATTCATTGTATTGTATGAGAACCAGAATCTTGTTTTGAAGTGAGTGAGGCTTATGGAAGGTCAGTGATTATGGCGGGATTCACAAGTATTCAAATTTGAAAGTTCAGGAGGAAAATATTTCATGAGGACATGAGTTTTGATGGAACTATTCAATAATGACAATATAGAATTATTATATGAAATGTTCCAAAATACACACAATAACTAATTTTGATAGAAAACAAGTTTTAAATTGAAAATTGAGTTTTTCATTGCATCATAAAGTTTGAAGTACGGTAAAGGGTTATCAAATTTTGACAGAAAATTGGTTTTAAATTGAACATTATGATTTTTTTATTGAATATAAAGCAAATGGTCTCCACAGCTTTGTTGGCACATACAGATTATCATGTCGCGATAGCAAGCACCATCAGAAGTTTTTGCCTGATCAGCTGTTTCTTTGGAGGAAAAACGGCTCGATGCTGCCCCCAGTTCAAAATTTGTACCAAACAGTGGCACCCTGAGTGACACGTTGTGAATGCATTCGTTTCTTGATAATCACTAGTGGATTTTCCTAATCCCAAATGCAAGAATTTCCACAGATAACGAAGCCATCAAGATTAAAATGAGCGTTATCGCTGAAAATGTTTCAGTTTAAAAAATCATCATAGTTGTATGTGGTTGAGAGGCTCTACGTTCTTTAGTCAATGGAACCTACTAATCTTTTGTGAGAATAAACTATAGAAAGCTTCTCGAAATATTCAATTCTTGAACACAGTGTCGAATTTGTAGAATGACAGATTACAATAATTGATGGACATAAATAAATTACTTTGTCGCTTTATATACCTTTTAAAATATGATATTGATAGCTTGAAATTCTCATCGGTACACTTTCAGCTATAGTAGTATTTAGGAATTTGAAAGAGATAAGTTTCACAAAATTAGATTGAAAATTGATTCACTATACTATATTTACTTAACTCAAGTAAAAAAAGGGGATTGGAATACAGGTCTACTAGTAGATACAGAAATACAAAAGATAGTCGAAGAAAGATTGTAACGAATTGAGCCCCAAAATCCGTCACTGTCGCACATCCCAGAGCCTTCTGCCACCGTCAAACATTTTTAGTCCATCACAATTTTATTTCACTTCTTGCGCACCCTGTAAAATTTAAATTCAGTAACTCTGTATCAACCTACAACATCACGTACCGTTTATTCATCCGTTTTCAGCTGCTCCAATACCGATTACTATCTGTCACATGTGGACGAATAAGGTTAGGTTTTTAAAAACACCTGAAATCAAAAGAAGTTGTGATCGTGCGATCTGTATTTATGTCTTATGTCTCACCGTAATAGAGTCTGAATGTAATCCACTGTTGTCCTGTAAATATGTTGTATATTGTATATTGTATATTTTGTTGTTGTTTGACATTCCGCGCCACCGTTGACCATATACAAACTAGATCCGACACTTGACAATTTCTATATTATCGACCGATGTGAAAATTATTTAGAATAATTTTAATATTAAGGAAATAAAATCAGAAAAGGATGTAGTCAACAGGAGAGTGATAAGAAATGTATTATTGTAACAAAATTTGTATTTGAAAAATTACTTCTTCTTTTTTCTGTATTTCTTCTTTATATTATTGCTAGCGCTAATATGGATTCAATTTTTAAAACATGTTAAGTAAGGTTTCATTAAATTATGGGTATAAATAAGGCCTTCTGGCCGACTTAAGTCACTTCTTTGTAAGTCAAGTCTTCTGAGCAGCCGTTCCAAGTACGCTACCAGTTCCGATACCGAGCGTCATCTTCAGAGTGTGTACCGTCCAAGTGAAGTTTTTGTGCTAAGTCCGTTAGCACAGCTGTCCAACACAATTTGTGAGTTTGTTTTGTTCTTTCTAAATCCGTAAAAGGAACTTAGAATATTTTTGCTTTTTTGAACTTTGAATATTTTTGCTGTTTTGAATTCAGAATATTTTTGCTGTTTTTGAACTTAGAATATTCTTTGGATTATTTAGAAGCACCGCTGAAGAAGTCTTCGTGATTTCGAAGTGTTGATTATTTAACGTAGAAGCTCCGCTGAAGAAGTCTTCGTGATTTCGAAGCGTCGATTATTTAACGTAGAAGCTCCGCTGAAGAAGTCTTCGTGATTTCGAAGTGTTGATTATTCAACGTAGAAGCTCCGCTGAAGAAGTCTTCGTGATTTCGAAGCGTCGATTATTTTTAACGTAGAAGCACTGCTGGAGGAGTCACCTGGTGACTTCACAGTATCGAACCATATTAACGTAGAATCACTGTGAGAGAGCAAGTTTTGTTCCATCCGCATAGAACGACTTCTCGCCATCTGCGACCGCCTGGGTCCGTACTGCGACCGCTGGTGTCGAGTGTCATGTACAGCCGTCCGTCACCGTTTGCCAAAGTTATCATCGTGTAAGAGTTCTGTAAAATAATGTTCTTTGTTCATCGTCGTCGTTTTGTGTAATAAATCTCATTGTGACACCTACCTCCGGATGATTATTTTCAACAACCCTAACCCTTCCCGTCTGAGCTATCCAGCCGTCCGACATAGAAAAACTGCGTCAACGACCGTATTGGCGCCCGAGCACACCGTTAGCAGTTTTCAAAAGCGACGTCAAAAGTAACAACCACGCCATCAGCAAAGGGTGATCGTTACAAGATTAACAGAAAAACTACAAAAACAGTATTGAAGAGAAATGGGAGGAAATAAAGAAACAAGTAACGAAATCTTGGGGAAACAACAATCCGAAGCACCTAATAAGGAATGGTTCGACCAGGACTGCGATATAGCAAGGAAAAACAAAAACGCGGCGAGATTGAGATGGCTAAACACAAAAACGGAACAATCAAAAAATGAATATTCAGCAGCAAGAAACAGAGCTTACTAAAGTGGGAGTTGGACTAAAGGTACTACGTCATTTGGTCTAAATTCCAATATCCATTTAAATTTTTCAGGTTGCTTAGTCTTCAGTTATCCTTTATCTCTGAGTTTACCTTTGTTAGTTTTCGTCATGGCCCTATTCAGTGGTATTAGTCTCCCAACAATTAACGGAGATCTTAAGGCAGGTTTAGCAGTAGGTACCGATCCAGCGTTGGCTGACGAGCACAAATTGTACGTATCACCCACCCAAACAACGTCAGATGCATGCAAAATTACTGCAGTGTGGGCCGGCATGACCTTTAGAAATGTCTCAGACATTGTACAGACCTACTATATAAATGCAGCAGTAGCTTGCATTCAGACGGGTCTCTGTGTAAAGGTGGGAGCAAATCCAGATGGCGATTGGTGAAGTGCAGAGCCAGTGATGGGGGAGGAGTTAACTAATGAGATGATCAAATAGGAAAAATGACTGGATCAACCAAAAACTAGAAGGAATAGGAAGAAACAAAGCTAGAACCTGAAACAGTTCTACAGTCAGATTAAAGTGAGAACTAATAAATCAAGAGCTATCTTGAGACGAAAAAAAAAACGCCAATGGCAAAACCAAATACGATCCTGAAAAAATTGGGGCAATATGGCTAGATTACTACGAGGAAATATTGAAAACAGACAAAAATAGCACGTACAACCACCCGAATATAGAACCTGCATCTGAAAAGGACATATAAATAGAAATAAAAAGACTCAAAAACGGAAAGGCAGCGGGGGAAAACAAAATTGTAGCAGAAATAATAAAACATGGAGGAAATGAACTTCACCGCCCAGTTTATTCTTCAATAACAAATATTTGGCCTCAGCGAGTAATTCCTGAGGAGTGGAACACAGGAATTATTATCCCTATCTTTAAAAAAGGGGACAAAGAAGAGTGCAACAACTATAGACCTATAACGTTATTAAACGTCACTTATAAAATTTTTGCAAACCTTGGAAATACGAAACTCAAAAACCAAGCCAAAGGAATAATAGGCGACTATCAAAATGGATCCAGATCGGGAAGATCTACAATTAACGCGATACATATAGCGGAACAACTATGTCAAAAATCCCGTGAATTCAATAAAGACATTGCCTTCATAAACTTTAAGGACGCTTTTGATTCGGTAAACAGAATCAAAATGTCAAAAATATTAGAAGAGCTAGAAGTACCCAAAGATCTAAGAGGATGAGTAGATCTAAGCCTTAGAAATACACAAGTAAAAGTAAGATTCCAGAAAATTGCAACCAGGAAATTTGAAATAGAGAGGGGAGTAGAACAAGGAGATCCACTTCCACCTACACTATTCAATTTAGTCCTAGAATGGATAGTACGTCACGCAAAATTCGGAAACAAGAATATTATGACAAATTAAGTGCAACTAATAGCGTACGCTGATGATGTTATGATGGCAGTAAACACAAAGAAACCATTAACAAAGCCTATAGAGGAGTTAGATAACGCAGCTAAGAAAACAGGACTCGAAATAAATGAAACAAAACAAAGTATATGAGTCTTACGAAAGATGGAAACACAAGCACATATCTAACAACAAATACATACAAATTTGAATCTGATCCACATGCAACTTCCTAGGAGCATCAATAGGGAAAAACGATAGTGAGAGAATGGCAGAACGAATTCAAAAGGGCAATCAACCCTATGGGAGAACAAGAGCCCTAGTAAAAAGCTCAAATTGAGCAAGAGAGCAAAAATAATATCTACAAGACACTAATAAGACCAGCAGTCACGTACGCCATGAAAACAACAACAATAATGTAAAAGGAAGAAGAAGATCTGAAAAAATTCGAGAGAAAAGTAATAAGAACAATACTCGGACCCAATATAACGATAGACGGAGGAAGAAGACTGAGAACAAACGCAGAAATAGAAGGAACTCTGGAACGAGAGAATATAGTTAGAGACATAAAAGCGTTAAGACTGGAATGACATGGCCATATAATAAGAACACCCGCAGAATTATTCAAAAAAATAACCGTCTGAATAACACTAGGAGTAAGAAACAGAGGAAGACTCCGGAAAAGATGGCTGGAAGGAATAGAAGAGGACATGAAATCAATGAATATCTAAGAATGGAGAACCAAATGTAAAAATCGGAAAAAATGGAAAGAAATAACAACCAACGCAAAAAACATGGAAATCAATAATCAAAAGAGGAGTAATCCACCTCAAGAACGGATTCTGACGCTTAAGCGTTTCGCAATAATGCTATGAATTGGAACGCGATGATGATGATGATGATATTACTCACTATAAAATTGTAAGCTCAATTTGTCAAATTTCCTAGAATCCGAACCATTCTCCTTACCAGTATGACAAGATCGGTAAAACTACAATTCAAACCAGTTTTTTTGGTTCTTGAAAGATTTATATTTAAATATGTGAAGCAGAATACAATACCAAAATATCATATACATAGATAATATTATATCTAGAAGCAAATATTCAGAATTGTTTTTGTTCCAAAAATCAGCCATTGGCTATTTGTCATCTGATATATAAATAAATGATAAAATTAGTTTAGTTAGGTTAACAAGCATTGATAGTTGTGATGTAATACAACATGTGACCACCAGATAGCGCCACAGAACAAGTCTACTAGTAAAGAGTCATATTCGCACCACTACAAGAAATTAAAGAATATTTCTCTACATTATTTTGAATATACAGCCGCTGAGACTCCAAGAAATATTGTAAAATATTATTTATAATTTTTAGAAATAATGAATACATTTCTCTTTTTCAATTACCGTTTCTTTATCACAAAAACAATGATTCGAACAAGAAAGAACAGTTTTTACAGAACTTGGAATCTCACGATTCTCAAAAAAATATATCATCTTCAAGAAATATTTGACCACGAAATATAACTACATTCATCAAAATTAAGCTTATATATTCCGATATGATAAGAAAAAAGTGTAAAAGGACTCTAGAGAAATACACAAAACATTAAGAATTTTGAGCTCGATGTCAAAAAAATATTAATTATTTGATTGTATTCACTTAATGAATATGAATAGTTCAAGCTCTATTCATTTTCATATTATTCTTCACTTATTTATGTCAAACCGAAAACTCACTCGTATTGAAGTATTGTTTATAAACCTAACAATTGTATTACTTCAGATATATAATCTGCATTATTATGAAAGATTTACCTGCTATGTCCATAATTACAAACTCAGTTGATTCTGGAGCATATTTTCTTGATTTTTTTCAGAATTTGTATGTGTTAGTCTTATGTAATATGCATTCTATTCTTTATTCCAATTTGGATCATACTTCTTCATTGTAATATAGGACATGCAAAATAGAAGCACGAAAATTTTCTTTCTTTTTTTGTCAATTTTTCCAGAGTTTTTCAATGATCGGATAAAGTTACATGCATGCTATCTTCCAAATGAATTTAAAACGGCATTTATTAATTTATTATAAAATAGCAGGCATAATGAAGTCACAGAAGTTTTGCGGAATTTTTCTGCAACTTTCATTATTATTTGAAATATGAAGGGCTTAAGCAACATGCATATCATTTTGAATCTATAATTATTTCACTACAAAATGAAGTTTTTGCTCCATTTGAGGTAATTTATGCAAGATTTCCCCTAAATTCAAATCTTTGCGCCAACGAGGGATGCTTGTCAAATTTTTTTTACAAGGGTTTAATGACAAAAACTCCAATTCTTTTTATTGGCATGCAATTTGGAAACACGGTATTTTTGATATTCTTTTAACAAGTTCACACAACACTTTGAGCCTCTTGGGCTGTTGCGAATTGCTTGCTTCTTAGTACTTGGCATTAGATCAATTTCAATTCTTCAATGTTGCAAAGGCATGCAATATGATGTCACGGAAAGATCCATTTTTTCTCAGATCTTCAATTGGAACTTGAACTATGACCGGAAAGCGTGCATTGCTCAATAATATTTCTATCTTTCTTTTCAAGAAATAAATTATCAATAATTTGAGTGATATATTCTTGAGATTTCAGTCAATTAATTGAATTTCATTTTTTTTTCTGCCTCACAGTTTGGCTGTACTCCAGCCATCCTCAAAAGCGCTACAATTTTATTTTATTACTAATTATGTGTATGTGAATGTCAGAATCTAATTTATTCTACAATATACCATGTGATAATTGTGATGCACAATACACAGGACAAACTAAAAGATATTTGAAAACAAGGCTGGATGAACACAAACGAAATAGTAAAAAATTGGATAAAAATATGCGGGAGTGTGCCCTAGTCACACATTGCGTAGATTCAGGTCATAAATTCAATTCTGATGAAACTAGTATTATTCATGATGAAGTAAGCTTAAATAAAAGACTTACATTAGAGATGTGGTATATAAAACAAGACAAACAAAATTTTAATGAATTGACAGATACAATAGCGCTTAGCTCGATTTACAACAATATCTTTCAGGTCTAGGCTTATGTTCCTTTCTGAATTTTTGTTTATATTTTTGACATCTTGCATGATGCACAATTTTAATTGATTGACATCACAATTGACAAACTCCTACCAGTGCTAATATGTATTTTTTTTGACAATGCGTGCACGCACGATTTTCAACACGTAGTTAACCAACGCATTCCATAGATGTCAGGTGTGGCAAATGACAAGAGAAAATTTCTCTTCTCTCCGCCTTTCCATATTGATATCATTTTAAACCAATGTATAACTTCAATTTTTCTAAACAATAATTCCTCTAAGTACTTCTGACAGTCACATACACATAGTTGGTAATAAAATAAAATTGCAGCACTTTTGAGGATGTCTGAGGTGCAGCCGAAACTGTAAGGCAGAGAAGAAAAAAAAAATTGAATTATTTGACTGAAATCCCAAGAATATATCACTCACATTATTCACAAATCCAGTCATCGTCAACCATTTTATCCAATAAATTATCAACCCTCAAAAAGGCAAGCGGTATAAAATCGGAGAACCTCACCTGTCACTAGCTCCCAGTCTAAACACAAAATAAAAGGGCCATTGTAGCGGAATGGTTGAAGCGGTATAAGTGGTTGCAGTGTTATGTCCAGGGAGATGCTGCGTTTTGCTATCCTCATCAGCAATTTCCAGCTCAAGGAAGCAAACAGACTTCTTACACTCCCATAGTTTTCAGAAACTGGAAAATTGCTACTTATTCTGAAATTGATTTCTTAAAACACGAAAAGTCAAATTCTCATACACAAGTCATGACTATGTGTCAGAAAAAATCATATAGAATATCAACAACTTGCGGCATTGGAACGTTGATACATGGAAAAGAATTGGAAAAAAAAGATGCATGGAGATTATAGCTTAGAGTACGAAAGAGAATAGGGGGATATTTCAGATCTTATTTTAATACACGTATATGAAAGATCCGAACTTCAAGCAAGCCTTCTGTCATATACAACAAAATGTAACATACCGTTTACCTTGAATTTGAAATCATATAATCCAAGCAATGGTTCAAGCAGTACGATTTTTTATTATTAAAGATATCCAGAAATCTGAGGTGAACTAATTCACTCTAATGGAGCATGAAACGAAAGATAAAAATAACCGCGAAAATATTACAATAACAATTCGTTACGTCAAAGTACAACTACCGAAAATCTTGATGCAGCTACTTCTACGCAATTAACATTGAATACTCTTAGAGAAAATACCATTGACCTCTCCTATATCATAAGCTAATGCTATGATGGCGCAAGTCCAATGAGTGGGAAAATTTCGGGAACTGCGACCAAAATAGAGAACAAATAGGGGAAGAAACTCCTTACGTCCGATGTTATAACTATCGCTTGCAATTGACAGTCATCAAGACTATCACGGAAATGATTTTCATTCGTTTTATTTTTTGACCAATGCATCATGTTACATGAATCCTTCGAACATACCAAAATAGCTGCCTTGTACGATGGAACAAGTATCGGTCAGCTTCTTGAACCGTGTTGGTCAAGACACTTGGCGGTTACAAAAATTGTAAATGATAATTACTCTTCGATTTTGACGACTTTAGATGAGATTAAGACAAAATTGATTGTGGAGACGTCCCTTAGATTGTCGATATTGGAAAAGTCATGCTAAATTTTGAATCACGAAAGACCATCGATCCAAATCTTATCCATGCTACAACCTGCAGACGCAGCATTACAAGCCCGAAGCACAGGATTGAAAGATGCCATAACAAGAATAGAGTGTATCCAAAATTTAATAACTAAACTGAGATCAGAAGGAATGTATCATAAAATTTTGGGAGAAAATAATCCATATAAGAGTGATCATTCTGAAAGTATAATCCAGACGCAAAAGGGACAAGTCCAAAAATCGAATCAAATCTTTGTATCCGTCAGCGAGACAAAATGAGGAAGACCAGAACGCTCAGCCCTTTAAATCGGACTATTTTGGAATGTTGAACATATTAATTGCTGAATCACAAATAAGATTTTCGGACAACGACAATCTTCTGAATGCTATAGCGAGTCTCGATGAGTTGGATGTAGACAAAATGGTTTCTTCGGAAAATTTTGGTAAGTTTAAGGGAAATCAGCAAGACTCTTGCTGTTTGTAATTCATTTATCTCCGATTCACAATCTGAACTAACTTTCCAGGTTCAACATTCCATTAAGAGAGGAGGCTGCTATAGTCAAAGTTTATTTGAGTCGTAGCGAGGATAAAACGGCAAGCACAATGCAAGTTTTGTATAGGCAGCGAGAGGCGTTTAGAGATACGTATGAACTTTTCGCATATGTGGCGACCATGGTATGCATCACTGCTGTGTGTGAATTTACGTTTTCAGCATTGACTATAATCAATAGGCCTCAGAGACCGTCAATAGCCTTTGGAAAGAGAAGAACAGAGTCAGTTGATTCAAATGCAGTACTTCGTATTTATCGTTATATGACAGATCTGAGAATTCGATTCTTCCAAGAAAGACTGTTCATTATTTTCAATTCCGTTTTCATTCTATAATTTCAGAATATGTTCAAAACCTGATATAAATCTTGATTCTGCAGTTATTCTTCGGAAGTTAATTGCTAGCAATGATCAAGAATTACCTTATGTACAAATACTTATTATCTACCAGGTGAAAGAGCTGGAAGGTCATTCTTGATCATTGGTCAATGCATAAATGTCTTGATCGTACCCCTCCCAATAATTAGGTACTGCGTCACACATGTACGCCAAAAATAGACTTATTCGATCAGATCAAGTTAAATTTCCACTTGCGCCCTAACTGTAATTACCGCTGCTATATCTTGAATTCAACTCTGACTACGGCCCTGGAAAGATTGGATCAAAGCGTATTTACTGAGACGTTTGAAATACTAACACACTATTTATGTACAATAAACAACATATGTGTAACAGGTCATTGAATATGTCAACCCTTTTCATTTTTACAAGTTCTGTTGTGAGCTTGAGGATAAAATATAGAGTAGTGAAAAATGTCATAAATTAAGCGAAAGCGTGTAGCCGCTGTTTCAAGTACAGTGTTTTTAGGTTACAAAATATCGATAACAATATTTCAGAGCTTTGGTCAGTACAAAAATTTGAGAAAATAAGATGTCGATGAATATGAAATATCTAGAGTAGGTACGCGACATGACATGGCTAACGTTAAATGCAAGCAGTAAAAACAAATTTCTTAGTTATGTTTTCGCGAATCCAATAACAATCAGAATCAAATATCAGAAATAGTTCAACATCTAAACAGTACGACCCTGGCATTTCTCAAATTGGGATATTTGTTGCAGATTGATATAATAATGCTGGATAGAATAGTTATCGAAATAGCAACAATAGAATAAATAAGCGGAAGACCTGAAATCTCGAGCCCATTATGCTATCGCAGTCTAACCAAATAGTTACCAGAAAGATTTGTCTTTCTCTGAATGTATCAGGTAGAGATAGAATTTTGGCCGTGAGCTAGCATTTTATTCAAGCATACGTTTATATTAGCCGTTTCCGCTTTGTCTTCAAAAATGTTTCAAAAATTAACACCCATCACCAAGAAGAAGAGATGCTTTGTTAAGCTACTTTGTTTCTATTAATGCACGTATAAACGGTATATTTCACTCTATCTTTGATATTATACAAATTGACACAAAAGAGCAAATCAACATCCTGAGAACAAACCCCTTCCAGTGTATGCTGACCACCACCAACAATATAATTTCTAAAACATTAACAACGATCTCTGTTCGATGCATGAAGATTGAATCTCTCATCTTGGTTACATGAAATACTTTTTCGCAGAAGACAGCATGCTGTTTCCTACTTATGTGTATGTAGTTAGATAATGTTTGATCACACTTGCACACTAAAACAGGGAGGGAGATTTTGCGCTATGAAAAGGGTTGCTTTCCACTAGAAGAGGTATCTTGGTTCAGGCTTGGATCACTTGACAGTCCAGTTGCCGGTTTGTTGTTGACACGCTTTGTCAAATCTATCATAGTCCAGCCGTTGTAATGTTGTTACGTTCGACGGTGTCGTCATCTCGGATCTACCCAATCTAGATGTCAGCGTAATGTTGACACGCTCGATAGTAGCTAACTTCGTCCAGCTGCCGGTATAATGTTGACACGTTCGAAGGTGTCGTCATAGTTCAGCTACGACGCTACTCGTCGCTAGGGCCTCACAATCTCCCGCAAATATCCTCATTGTGAAAAAATATGTTCCTATTTAAAATTCATCAAAATGTATTTACAAGTTTGTTTATCTTCTACATGCATCAATAATACGCTCAAGATTGAAGAATTTACATTCAAAATGCCCTTGATCAATTTTCATTGGCTTGCTATATTTTTTCATACCGTGAATCTTTGAAGCAACAGCGTTCCGGCGGCACAAAATTTGATATATTTTGGCTTCAAATCAACTGATTCAAAAGTTTTGTTTTCCTTGTTATAGATTATGAGATGCACTACAGTTTTTATATCAAGGTTGATGTTTCTAACTTGCACCGTTTTTTTGTATGGTACTGAAACAAAAATGTTGAAAGATGCTATGTCAACTTTTTTCACTTTTTCTTAATGAAATATTGATTATTTGATCTCTATCAACAAGAACAGAAATATATTTTTTGCACGATTGGGCGTTTTCATGTATTTACCGGCCCTCTATTCAAGGTGGTATGTTGATTTTACCGGCAAACTGTGGTTACTATGGATATGCTGACTTACCGCCCATGAGCAAAGGTGGTAAGTATAAAATTGTAAAATGTAAAATTTTCACAGAAAAATATTAATTTATTTATCTTTATTTGTAACTGAAAATTCAAAATAAAATGTCAAATTTGACAGCTGACAGAGAATGAGCAATAATCAATTTGAATCAATTTGAAAAAGTAAATTAGGATTAATATTTTGGATCGATCCAATCGTGCAAAAAATTTTGCAAGCATCACGGTCAATAAGTACAGTACCGATTTCGTATAATATTTGGAAACCTCGCCAAGGCTCGGCCTCCAAACTATCATTTTCAATCGGTCAACTGTACTCACTGACCTTAATACTCAAATAACTATTTCGTGTAATTTTTTTTATATTTTTTCCTATAAACTCAAGACAGATAGATGTTCTTTGTGTGAGTTGAAGAGCATAACACAACAAACCAGCTGAAGGACAGCAGGAAAACTTTTCAGAAGGAGAGTATTCAAAGCACATTAAAGAAAAAGCAGCAGCTAGGAAAAAGCGAAAATTGAACAAAGATAGCGATAAAGCTGTGATGACATTCAATCGCCAAAATGTTTTATCATGTCCTATGGCAAAAATTTCTAGCTTTTACCATAAAACGAAAATGTCCGTCTATAATTCAACCGCACACTTGTTTTATGACGGTCAGTTCGTTATAACCAGAAGTTTTGATGGGCAGAAAAGGAAATGACATAGCCAGTGAATAAGAATTTTGAGGCGAATTATTTTTGATCATCTGGAGCTAGAGCAGTTTACGTTGTAGAGCGACAGTTGTATTCCTCAAAACCGAAACTAGGTTCTATCCTATGCAATAGCCCATTTCTTATCATGACAGACACAACTTGAGGAAATGACGTTGATATATTTAACTCCAGGGCACTCATGTGTGCAAGAGATAAATTTTGTTCATAGTGCTAAAGAAAGGTTTTTGAGCAAAATCGAGTATTATTCTCCGGTCTTCCTCTTGCGTATTTTGCTAAAAGTCAACAGCAAGTAGCCATATAAAATATTTCAAATGGAAGGTACCGATTCTTATAATTACCAATCTTCAGCTGGTAATTGTTACAAATATAATGAGGTTCCTTACACCAAAGTAACTTCTAAAAAATATGGAAAATGTATTTCAGAATAGGATACAAAATTTCTCATGAGCATAAAGATTTTACTATAATTAATCTCGAGCGCAAAATACATACAGTGTGGGAATGTATTCATGAAATCATTCAGGAATCTAAAATAATTATTAAGAAACAGAGTTTTCCAGTATTACAGAAGGAATCTGCAATGAGAATGCTCCTTTCCATAGCAAAACATGACCAGGATTACTTTTAGGCTGTTATTCCGGGTTCAATCATTGAAATAAAAATAGGATGCAACACATACTAGCGGAGTTCTGATGTGATTTGGGTTTGTGCTCAAGAGTTTTTTCTGTGGTATCTTTGATAGAGTTGGTATTATCATAACGATATAAAAGCAATATAATTTCAGTTTGTAATAAAATTTTTTTCCTGACATCTCGAATAAAGTTTGTATTACAAGGTTATATGTGCTTTATTTGTGCCAATGTTACACATCATTTTGGGAGAAAAAAAGTTAAATATTTTTTTAATTTTGCGCAATGTCAACTCGAAATTGAACCGATTGATGGCGGAAAAACAATCCGAGATGGCGTAGGATTCGAATAACGATCTTAACGTTGCGTCATTTATTCTTCTTGGAAAAGCAAAAATCTTGTCAGTATTCCTGACACGATAAAATAACAAACTCATGCCCGACCAATTTACTTGTCGCATGCAAATCATACTTGGCGCACGCCAAAAGCAAAAAGCTATTCACCGTCAGGAAAAACATGCGCAAAATAGTACTTATCCTGCATGAATAATTAAATAATTGTTTAATCGAAAGATACTGTTTTCGCCTAGAGATTAACGAGACAAGAAATAATATGTCAACAGAGTTCCATACGCACCGAACAGAGCCGCATTTTATTAATTTTCGATACCGGAATACTGTTGCGCACGAGGTGAGATGAAGGAAGATATTATATAGAGCGTTCTCGTCTCAAATTTTTATTCCAAATATCGATTACGTTCTCGTACTCGCCTCAACATTTCGTAATATTACCTCGCTTCTCGTGCGAGATCTCGCACAGAATTACACTTGCGCATAACTTGAATCGATTAACAAATGACAGAGCTGAGAGACTAGTATTTATTGAATACAATCAAAAAAGATTGAATCTAAGTGATAAAGCTCCAAATTCGCAAAATCAGATTCTTGAAAAAGACAACTTGAAGATGGAGAACTGATTTGTTCTGATGGGGATAAAATGAGTGCAGATAGCTGTTACGTCCTTAAATGTTACTCACGGTTTAAATAAATAAAATCGCTTCGATTCTGCAACCCGAATAGCTGCAGAGAACTCAGTGCGCCTTGATTTTACACTACCCTGGACCATTGCTGACCTTGGCAGCACTAACTAAAATTCGAAGCGATTGATACCTGGTCTGGGCGGCAAAATTACGTCTTTTTACATATCTGATTGTTGTCCGCTGAAGTTGATTCTATCATTTTGTGAGTGTTGGAGAGATATTTGAAATTATTTTGAAAAGAAATCGAAGCATTTTCGGATCTTTCGGAGAATTCAACTTCGGAATTATACTTCCTTGAAATATAATCGGATATTTGAGTGAACTACAACGCTTTAATAAAACTTTTGAAGCCGACCATCAACTACGGGCTTCTTATTTTGGGGCATAGAATTAACGGATGCTATCCGGGTATTGCTACACGATTTGTGAAGACAAATTTGGGGAATTCCGCTAGCCGGTTGGAATTTGAAATTCGCCAAATAGGAGCAAGGAGCTCCACGAACGCCGCTGGCGAGTTGTAACTTCCGCTGACAAGCCGAGAAGTCTCAATCAGCACCACACCCCACCATCCCTGTCAACAGATTTTAATCCAGATAAGCATCCGTATATATCTATGGTATTTTGTTGCAGATTATTACCTTATTTGAATTTTGTTGTTGAGCTCACCCTTCGGTAATAGTTAAATTTGAAATAGTGACTCCGTAGTCACGTTTCACCTACAAAATTATTTGTTTTAAAATATTGTTCATCACTATAAATATCTATTGAGGGTGATATCATTATTGTTACGGACATAGACAGTAGGTATTCACACCTGATTTTGGCAAACACCATTATACCAAACTTGTGCAATCGTCTCGTTTGTCGCTGTCGTACTCACTGAGACTGACTTCGTTTTTAGGCGCGTACGTAGGTTCTCTCTCACCGATGGTCAACCTTCGCGTTTAGTGAGGCACACTGCGTATCGCTACCAAATTTTTGCCATTATTCAGCGCTCCCGACAAACAACCACAAGTACCCGGGTTTTAGTTACTTGGAAGAAACGTTCGTAAACTTGTCTGCCACTGTGCAACTGCACTAGTGTCTCTATACTCCGCCTTAAAGGTATATTATCGTGATTGTCAATATTTGTTTCATGATTTCATATTCAGCTGTACATGATAAAATAAACCTTCAATATATCTATACGTTGAGCTGATTTCGGATTCTCATTTGATGTCCTATTCCTAGTGCGATTTCCCTTACCGCGCTACATGATTCTGATTTGTTCTGGAAATTGTTGGTCGTTTTCAGGATCCCTAATTGATCTATCGGCTACTCGAACAACTGGCGCCCATTTTGAAGTATAAATTTGACTCTAGTTCTATTCTTATTCTGTTATCTAACTGACACGACTGTCTCCACTGCTTAAAAGCTAACCGCGGCTATATCAGAATCAAAAAGTACGCAGCATATCTCTGAAAGTAGTATTAGCATTACTACTAGTAGTGCGAGTACGAACACAGTTCCTGATATGAATGGTGAAGGAGAAACTGCGTGAAATAGAGAAAAGTTTGTTTCATTCTATGTTATAATTCTTTTCTTTCATATTCGTGTGTACCTAGAAAGACTGAATAAAATTTGATTCATTTACATTACTATAGATCCTGTTGTATAATTTTTATTTGTAGCTTCTATAATTATTCATTGATAAACATATCATCTTTCAAATAAAAGTGATATACACACGGTCAAATCAATTTTACCAATATTAACGGGAGTTTACCGATAAATTACCAGTAAGTAATTTTGTTCTAAAATAACCGGTAGTCTTAAATCACTTATACTACCACTATCACAAAAATTAAAACTCCAACATAGACATCTGCACTACTTTCCACATTCGAAATGGTCATCAATTCACTTGAAAACCAAATTATCCTGAAAAATTTCCACACAGATCAAAATATAAGGATAAAATCACATCAACTCATGAAATACCAAAAGTAACAACCGAGCCTACATCCAACTGATTTTCAAGATATATTCAACCATCAAAATTCAACTACCGTCCTCCCACCTAGAATCACAAATTTAACAAACAAACGTAACTTCTACCAAAGCAGAACAAGAAATATCAAATTTCGGCCATAAGTTTGATCCACAACCATCAACTCCTCATCTACATAAAATCGCCATCGATCTCGAAGCACAACTCCAATCACATCAAAATTTTGATCAAATTTTACCAGAAATGGGAACAGCTCTGTTGCATCATAACCTGAGCTACTCTTATATACCTTCGGCAAAGTTTTTATCAAAGCGATAGAAATTGACCGCCTAAATCGCATCTTAATCTCAAAGTTGTGTCAAAATAAAATGAGTTGGAAGAACTAGAGATTCGTGTATTAATACAAAATGAAAACCTCCGAAGAATATACGAAAGAAATAAGAACTTTCACGGAATTAAAAATGAAGATTTTTCCAAACGTTTTCGTTGGAGTGACGAAAGTGTTCACGACATACTTGTTTTAATAGAAAACAAGCTTGAATATCGACATGATCTGTGAGTAAAATTATTGAATTTGTTCCCTCACAACCATTTTCATATTTATATTCGTAGAAATAACAGTGTTTCTTCAATGAAACAGCTACTTGTATGTCAAAACATTTGCAACTGGTGAACATTTACAGTCTGTAGCAGATTTTGGAGGCATGCATTTTGAATCATGATGACTTGTGCTAAAATATAGGCATGATAGTATATTGTGTGACTAGGGACGAAACAAGACGATTTCAGCTGAAGGTGAGAGTTGCTTGCCTAAGCGAAGCGAGGGCTGATATCACCCCCGGCTGAAATCGTGTTTTGTCCCGTGCCACGGACTGTATTTTTCATAATACTTGCATTGAAACTTCCCATATTACAAATTTGTAATAACAAAGTAAATATTTTTCTTTTGATTTTGCAGGTTACAAGTCGAGCGAAGCTTCTTGGGCTTTATCAAAAGATGTTCTGGTGTACTTGAAATTGTTGTATTAATACTTTTTTTTTTTGAAACTCATCGTTTTTACTTACTTGTACTAGGTACAAGAAAGTATTGTGAAACCGACAAAACTCACCTATCGAGATTTTGATGGAAATATCTGTTTTGAGCATCTCTGGATCCAGTTTGACAATTTTTGGCTTGATGTCGGTACATATGTTCGTGCGTACGTGCGTTCGTAACTCGAAAATCTCAAAACTGGCTGAACGTATGATGTTGGAATTCTGTATTTAAGTCTGGTATAAGGTCTAGTCGTGCACCTCGCATTATGGTTCCAATCGTCTGTACCGGAAGTGCACTTTACTTGGAGCTTTTTTCGAATTTTTCTTAATAAATCCAGAATGATCACTTGTAGGACGTTGAAATTCAGCATTTGAAATAACTGTAGCATCCAAATAGTCATCTCCTATTTTCGTACCAATCGACTCAGCCGAAAGTGCACTTTATATGACAGACTTTTCGAATTTTCTTCATAAATTCAAGACAATTGGTTGTGGAATATTGAAATCTCGTATCAAGCACTTCTATAATATCTTATTGTATATCTTGCATTAAGATTGCGATCGGCTGAATTGGAAGTGCAGTTTTCTTGAGACATTTCTTGAATTTTCCGCATAAATCCCAAACGATTAAACGTAGAGTATTAGAATTCAGTATTCAAGACGATAATACCGTCTTCTAGATGCTCATATCTTATTTTCATTAAGATCGACTGAGCCGACAGTGCACTGTACTTGACAATCTTTTGGAATTTTTCGCATAAATTCAGAACGATCATCTGTAGAATTCCGAAATTCGGTATTTCAGTCTGCTGTAGCATCTGAATGATTGCCTTCTATTTTCATAACAATAATTATAGCTGGAGTTGAAATTTATATCTCAATTTTGCGCATAAATTCAAAAGTGTGAGCCGTAGAATCTTGGAAATCAGTATTAATGAATGTTGTAGCATGAGAATAATGACCTACTGTTTCCATAGCAACCGACTAGGCTAAAAGCGCATTTTACTAGACAGATTTTTGAGAATTTTTTGGATAAATCAAAAACAATTAGCCGTGGAATGATGAGATTTTCTGCTAGATTATCTATATCCAATGTTGTACAAGTAAGTCACGTGATGTCCACATCAGATTTTCCAGAGTAATCTACAGTTACGAATACAACAACTATCTAATTAACTGAGGTCATATAAAATTTTTATTTAAAGATTTACAATAAACAAATGCGACTCTGCTTGAGATAAAACGATGTAAGAAACAAATTCAGCGGGCAGAAACAAGCTTGCTACTCCCCTAGGAGTCTCTGCCTGACTACACTCGCGTTTCTCTGGAACTGTCTTGTTTCGCCTGACAAAGCAGGCATTGAAACGCGCTGTTCCAATGCAGGTATTATGAAAAGAGTTTTTTTGGTTATAATATAATTGAAGTATATGATATTGATGATGCGACTATAAGAAGTACTATAGTTCATGGTTGGAGAGTATATTACGAGGATTGGAGAGAGTATGTAACAGTCACTGGAGTTCTTCATCGATTTTTGACAGTAGAAACTAATATTTTATAAAAAAAACTTAACAAAATGATCTTACTATTTCATTACAACGTTTCTTGTTTCAGTTGAGTAATTGAAGAAAAACATTTTATAAAATTGCCACCAAAATATCAGCTCATGATATATTAGTCGGAGAGCCCATGATCCATGTTTCATGAAGAATTTGATTCATATAGAAATTTTATACAATAGTATCTTTAGGTAAGATGTATTGGGAATGAGTGTAGAGGTGCGACCTGAATCATGACTCCTCAATATGGCGTCGAAAATCCAAGGCTTTCTATAGCTAGAGCATTAGGGGATTCTTCCTTCGCTCATTATGTCGATAAGTTTGTGCAATATTTGTGATGGGGACGGTGGGAATCTTGCTCAAAGAAATTTTATCGAAGGAGAGAGAGTTTCGAAAACTGGGCACATTATAAAGTGTGACAGAAGCGGAAATTATATTGACGATACTGTAGCGTTCAGCGCCATCTGTTTACAAACATCAAGCTTAAAAAGTGGTCCCCACCAAATCAACGGCACGTTTCAGAGAGTAAGGTACTTTTTTGCAAGTGCTCATGTAAAACCGGTGCCGCTGGAAAATGGAAGCACGTCATAGCTGCTTTATTATTCTGCTACCAGTGAGTACTCAAATAGATTGAAAATTGTAAATTTTGCATGTCATTTTTTCATTGATATTCTTGTAGAAACTGAGACAGTTTGGGAAACTTATCCTGTACAGATGAATGTGAATGGAAACCAAACTATTCGAAAGCTGTGAGCAATTACAAATCAGCACCACTTTTGCAGCATACTGATTTCTCCATGTCACTTGTGAAAAAAATCAGAATAGAAAATTTCAACAAAGACCAGCCTGCGTCATTTACAGATTTTCTGAGACAGAAGCTCCCAAATAGTCCTATAGCTAGAACTGCGTAAGTTGAAACATTCAAATAATATTCATACCGTTTTATTATAGGATATCTATTTATAGATTGAGAAGACATGATCCGATCAACGCTCCCAACAGAATTACTACAAGCGAAGCTGAGAAAGGAATATTCAAGACGCTATCCAGGTTGCAGGAGGATGCTTGTTGGATAAAATAAAGCACATAGATGTTGACCACGTTAAACCGTGCTATCAAACTGTTTTGACCATGTTTGCTGAGAATGTTGTAGATGTATTTTTCAAAAGGTACAGGCATGCAAACAATAGCAGGACATTTAATGTTATACAGTGGTGTAAAAGTGACAGGAGATGCAAAAGGTGGAGTAGGATGCATAAATAGAACATAATTGGAAGAAAAAATTCAAAGCTGGTAATTTCCCTCTAAAAAATTATTGACAGACGATATTGAAGATGAAAAAATGAATCTGAACATAACAGTAGTATATGCCCCAAGCGAAGACGAGGATACCAACAACAAAGATATATTCTGGAATGAACTGCAATGCATAACGGAAACCAAAGAGGGGTACTAATAATAATAGGAGATCTGAGTGCACGAGTGGGAAACATACACAAGGGTATAGAAAAAGTAATAGGCAATATTGGTGAGCAGACACTAAATAATAACGGTTGAATTTTGCATAATAAATGAGCTTGCTATTATGAACACTCTATTCCAACACAGAGAGATACACAAATACACTAGAGAGGTAGCAAGTAAAAACAAGAGATCTATAATTGATTACGTGATAATGGGAAATAAGTACAAACATTCAATTGAAGAGATAGGAGTAAGAAGAGGGTACAAAATCGGCAGCGACAACTCTCTCCTGGAAGCCAAAATGAAGAAGGTAAATCAAATAGAAGTATCAAAGACAGAAAATAATACAAAAACCAAAAAGAAAAGTAACAAAAATTGAAGAAGATGGATTATTATATTATATAATTGTAGGCTTTCAAATCGCGCGCGTCGACAGCAGCGCCGGAAACGGAAGAAAGATTGTTACTATTACTATTAAAGAAACAATAGAGAATAGTGAAATGTGAGCAGTAATAAAAATGCAACCGAATTTTTGTAATTTTATATTGAAATAAATAATTGTAACAAGGCCATTCCTACAAAATCAGAAGTGGGATAGTGGATTCGGTTGTGTAATATTGTGACTTGTGTTTCCTGATGCGGTTTTGAGTACCGGTTTTTACGTTGAAGTCAGTCGGAAGAAAACGTGTGACGAGTTCCCATTGAAAATTCCTGTGTTCACGAGAGACAACGTGACGAATTTTAGAAGACTCCTGTGTTCACACGACCGTTCAGGATGGACGAAGAAATAAAACAAGAATTAAAAGTCATGAAAGAAGAGAGGAAAGCTCTTGCACAACAAATAGAACAAATGTTGGTACAAATGTCAACAATGATGGAACTTTTGAAGGTTAGGGATGATGAAATAGTTTCGTTACGAAGTAGTATACATGCTCCTGAAGTTCCATTAGCAAGTTCGACTATTTCTTATGCCGAAGTAGCAAATCAGTTGCCTACATTTAGCGGTGACAGCAAAGAAGCTTTAGATGTTGAAACGTGGGTAGAACGTGTAGATGCTCTGAAATGTATGTATGATCTTAATGATGATGTAATTCGAATTTTAGCTACCAACAAGTCATTAAATACAGCACGTAAGTGGTATGATACCGAAGATGATAGTTTTAAGAAGACAAGCAGAAATAGAATAATATTTTCTAATCTATACCCTAATGTTTATAAACAGAGAGAAGATCTCGATAGATACTGACGAAGAGTACAAGTACCAAAAGGATTTAGAGGATTGGTCAAAGGATAAAAAGATCAATCTAGGATCGTCATCTATTATCAAATTACTCAACAGATACTCTGTTGATCCTATTGATTCATCTATTGAAATAGAAGAAAATCATCTTCTGAAAATGTCAGATGTGGACTTACCACCATCTCCATCTCAAGATTTACCCGGATATCCGGAACCGGAGCCTACTGTTTGTTACTCTGGAGAACAGACAGAGTTCTTATTAGAAATAAAAAGAATTTCTAAAATGGGCATGGAAGAAGTCTTGATTGATATACCGCAGTCTTTTAATACTCCTGTTCTATATGCTAGGCAGATCCATATGATTAATATTATACATAAAACAATCCAGAGAAATTCTTTCGAACTTTCTTTCGAGCTACAGAAATTGAGAGAGGATTGCGAGAAAAGAGATACTCATATGATGTCTGCGCAAGCCTCTTGCACTTCTATCCAAGGTTATCTCTCTGATCTCCTAGGGCAAGGAAATAATAACAGCACTTCTTTCAGAGAACTTGGGGAGAAAATATCTCTTTTGGATAGCGAGATTAAGAAAATGAATACAAACATTCCTACACCCCAGATTGTGGGAGGATCGCAAGTAAGATCAGCAGTTACTGCCGCAATGATATCAACCACTCTGAAACTGAGTCCTGTAGAATCTTCATTACTAGAGAAGTATATGAGAATTGCCAAGAAGGTCAATGACAAATATTTGTATGTCGTTCCGAGAAAAATGAGAAAACAAATAGTAATGAAGATAGACAACGATATTTCTCATCTGGGATCAGAGAAACCCCTGACAGAATTACGGGAGAAATTCTATTTCAAAAATATGCGGGAGTACGTGATTAAATGTTTGAAAAACTGTATCGAATGCGTTGAGAATAATTATAGGGCTAGAATGTCCAAAGGTTATCTTCATCCGATTGGAAAGGGTACACAGCCATGGAATACACTCCATATTGATCATGTGGGGCCCTTAGAAAAATCAAATTCTGGAAAAAAGCATATATTTGAATTGATTGACGGATTTTCAAAGTTTACAATTTTGAGAGCCACGAAGACAACGAATACGGCTGAGGTTCTAAAACATTTGAAAAGTATTTTCGAAATATTTGGGACGCCAAACAGGATAGTATGTGATAGAGGCACCGCTTTCACCAGCAATGAGTTCGTGGATTATTGCAAGGAATTCAACATTTTGCTTGTACACATCGCTGTTCAAACTCCTAGATCTAATGGACAAATCGAACGATACAACAAAACACTTATGCCGTGTCTACTAGAAGAAACAAAGTCGCCTACAGAATGGGACGAAGTGTTAGGTAAAGTTCAAATTTCTTTGAACAAGACGATTCAGAAATGCACAGGAACGAGTCCAGGTGAAATATTGTTTGGATATAAAATACAATATGGTTGCAGCCCATTACAAAAACAGTTAGAAAACGAAGTGGATGCGTATCGTTATGCGCAACATAGAGAAGAATGTCGTAAAGAAGTCGCTGAAAACTTGAAGAAGAATCAAGAACTCAACAAAGTTAATTATGATAAAACGAGAAGACCAGCCACTCAATTCCATGAAAATCAACTGGTTGCAATCAAGAGAATTGGTGTCGATCCTGATTCAACACCTAAGATGTCGAAAAAGTTCATCGGTCCTTATATCGTGAATAAAGTTCTAAGTAAAGATAGATATGTAGTTACAGATGTCCCAGGTAATCAGCTGAAGCAGAAGCCATATAATAGTGTCCTGCCTCCTGAGAGACTCAAACCATGGCCTGAGGAAGATGAAAGTGATTCAAGCGAAGAAGGAAGCGATTGTGGCACCATTCTTGGGAATGAAGAAGTTGCCGAAAGAGAGAAAGAACCCGTCGAAGAAAACACCATCGAGCCAATGATGAATCAGGAAGGGCCGAGCTGTAGGCTTCCAAATCGCGCGCGTCGACAGCAGCGCCGGAAACGGAAGGAAGATTGTTACTATTACTATTAAAGAAACAATAGAGAATAGTGAAATGTAAACAGTAATAAAAATGCAACCGAATTTTTGTAATTTTATATTGAAATAAATAATTGGAACAAGGCCATTCCTACATAATATTACACGTGTGCGAATGATCTCATGTCAATACTAAAGAAAATTGATTCAATTATTTACCTGATGATGTCAGAACCTTAATGAAAACACCTTGCTGCGGTAAGGATAATTGTATAAACTCAGAAGGGAAAAAAAATACGCTTAAATTGGCCTAGAGACTGGTATAATCCACTATATCAACAAGTTCTGCATCAGGATACCCAGCGCAAATGGAATTAAATTTCAACATCGATGGACTATCTATATCTGACCACTCAATCAGCTGTTTTTGGCCTATTTTGGAGTCAATAGTTAGTGATGTGTATTCATATCCCTTTGTTGAAAGAATTTTTGCGGTAATACTGGGCCTCGTGACACGAATAAATCTCTAGAACCATTTGTCGATGAAGTATCATCTATAAATGAGAAAAGTGGTATAGTTATAGACGGAAAATTAGTTAAAATCACTATTGATGTTTTTACTTGTCAGGGCATTTATATTGGTAACTAGAAACCATGACAGATATTTTACATGCACAAAATGCATGATGGGTGATTTTGTAGAGCATTGTGTTATTTTTCCTGAAATTAACTGTCCTCTTCAGGCCGACATGTCGTTTAGAAACCAGTCTCAACCAGAACATCATCGATACACATCTATTTTAAAAAAAAGCTTCCAATTGACATGATTACTACTTTTCCTTTAGATTATATGCATTTACTATGCTCAGGAGTGAATGTGGATTCAGGAAAAAAAATCCTAAGAATTTGAGAAAACCTTACAGTTTACTACTTTCTTTGAATAATAGTATACCTGTAGAGTTACCCTGTACTTTATTCGAGCTGGATCACGTGAAGGCAACAGAATTCAGGCCGTTCTTGATTGTATGGGTCTGATTGTACTACAAGAATCATTACCCCAAAGGAAATATGAACATTTCTTATGTTTCAGCATGGCAGTGCGAATATTATCAAATGCAGAACACAGTATGGTACATAATGGATATGCTAAAGATTTAATGATTTTCTTCGTGAAAAATATTCCTCACCTTCATAGCAGGCAATATTTTAAATACAATATGCATAATTTAATTCACCTAGCGAAAGATGTGGAGATATATGAGACTTTAGATAATTTTCGTGCGTTTAAGTTCGAAAATTTCATGCTTAAATTGAAACAAAAACTGCAGCAGTCGAGCAGACTCCTTTAACAAATTTCGAACAACTTGCAAGAGAAATTTCTGCTTTCGACACACTGAGAATCATGACAAAATATTTTCTCATGGTTTGATCACAGATAAAGAAGTTGATAGAATCATTTTCAGGACATTTTGTGTCACGACGAAGCATCCGAATAACTTTTGTATTCCACTGCATGATAGTGCCGTTATAATTGAAGAAATGGATGAAAATTATTCAAAATTATGGTGAAAATTTATAAATTTGAGAAAATCAATAGATCCTATTCCCAGTCACCGTTCAATTCAGACGAGTTGGGCATTCATATATTTGCATCAAATCCGGTAACTTCATACAAAATTGTGCTCGACGATATCAAAAGGAAATGTGTGATTATAAATTCAAATCCAAAAGAATATTTAATTATTTCATTTCTTCATAATGATAATGTTTAATTCATAAATATATTTATAAAGTTGATCCTTACATTTATGTAGGACCCACTCAACCTATTATATCAATTCATGTCTGTTTTGAAATATATATAACATCTGCATTTATTTGATATTCCAGCTCCGCCTGTCATTCGGAAGCCAATTTAAAGTAACAATTATTCATATTATATTTTGTATTATATATGTATATATATATTGTTTCTCCTCTTATTCCAGATTAGATATGGCATACGCCGTTGTATATTTTCCAAAAGGATCAGTCATACTCGGAAATACCTCCAAACAGGCTACGCGACTATAGAAAACATTGCTACTGGCCAAAATCTAAAAGTTTGACACAAACTGTGCCAAAAGATATAGGCCCAGACAAAAAAAAAGTGAGATACATCCTGTATTCAAATTTTATGTCGTTGTAGTAAGTTGATATAAATATCAATCATCGTCCAGTTCTTATTATACATTTGTGTTCCTTTAACAAAGCTAGAGAAAAAGCTGGACAATTTGAATACACTTCAAATTCAGATAGTGGACCGAATACGCAAAAAAGAGAGAGACGTCTCTATACAAGTCCAGCGACAGTGAAGAAGGTAATTATCTCATTTACAACATCCATTAGTATGCATAAAAGCATATATACCTCACTGCACAATAAGAAGATATAACAATATCTATAAATTTATATTTGGGTCCGGGTTTACAGCCTCCAACAATTCCAAAAAAAAACAAAAACTGTCCGCCTTACAAAAACGATAGTCAAGAAAATCTTGGAAATGTAGAAATGAATCGTGGAGGAAGTCGGACTTCTGATCCAATAGTTCCTACGAATGTTGAACTACTGGATGATATTTCGTTCATGGATCTCACTGATTTGCAAGTCCAATGGAATATTCATATGTTGCATTATATCCTATCTGAGGAGATCAATTGCTTGGCAATAGAATTCCCCATTGATAATTGCGACAGAAAGATTCTCATGCTACGAAAATAGGGTTAAATTAGAAAAATTCATACAATGCCCTGAATTATTCAAGAAATTGGTGAATTACAGCGGAAGCTTCGTGACAGTTAAATATTATGTTATGATCAGAAAATTCTGAGCCAATAATTCTTTTGAATTCCAAAAATTAATTATGATCAATCGTAGATACATCATTCCTGAATATTGATCCTGATTCTCATCAAAACATTGCGGACAAAAAGGCGCAAGATCGTGAGAATTTTACATTTGTGTAATAAACTGTATTTTGAAAACTATCAATTCACAGAGCCCATGGTCACCACACCAACTAGTTCAACTGTTACACTAATCAGAACTGTATCCGATAATCTGGAACTGGACATACGTAATATAATTTTCTTTTATCAGCATATTATAAATAGATATAAGATGAGGTTTCTGGCGCAATCTCAACGTCTTAAGAAATGATAAGAACATCTTAAGTTTTCTTGGCCAACGCCTTAAGAAATGATAAGAAAGTCTTGAGTGTTTCTTTGACAGCGTCTTAAGAAATGTTAAGAACATCTGGAGTTTTCTTGGCCAACGTCTTGAGAAATGATAAGAACGTCTAGAGTTTTCTTGAACAGCGTCATAAGAAATGATAAGAAAACATCTCGAAGACGTTGGTCAACATTTCCTTCGAGGTATGTAACGCGTGTCACTATTCTCTACTAGTTATGTAAAGTTTTCCAAATGCATGTATACTCTGCCATCTGTGAATGAGTAGTTTAAACTGTAAAAAAGATTTATTTTGATTGTTGGATACTCTAAAGTGATGAAAAATCAATAAAAACTTGAATCATGTTTTTTTTTCAGAGATAGAATGAATACAGGATGTGCATGTACGATGATAAAAATTTTTGATAATTTTATATCCGCTTTAATTATGCAAACTATTATCGTATCATTTTATGTTCGTAAGACAAATGAGTGGTAAGTTGTGAGTGTGTTCAAAGTTGGTAAATTATTTAACAAAAATATATATTCCAGTTACAGCTCAGGTAAAAATCGTGATGCTAATACAAAAGTTTGTGGTCAACGAACTAAACGAGAGTGAGAGTGTTTTTCTATTTTTAAACAATCGATTTTAGAATGTGTTCGGTTTTCAGATGACTAATTTTGACGAAATAGCCTTCGAGAAGCCACCGCCCCATGCCACCCTCATATATGGAGGGTTTATTGAGGAATTGGGGAACCTTCAGCTGAGGGACTACTTACGTATATGTAAGTACAGTTTGAAGTGATTGAGAACGTTTTTCTTTTTTCAGAACATCCATTGACAGTTTTTTTTTTGGTTTAAATAAAGCTTTTTCTTCAACACTTGATTACTATTTATACCTGAATTATCACCCTATGTTATTCTTCACTATTGTAGTTAACATTTTGGATTATTTATGGGATCAAATGCTTTGGCGTTAAATTAATTTGCGATACAAAACTCCGCAAATCTCACGCAATTTCAGAGTAATTGTTGTTCATCTTCATTGGGCTATTTTCATATGATTTAAAGCAAATATTTTCAAATCATATTATCCGCAATATTTAGGTATAAAAAACGCTCCAAGCCGACACCACTAGCGCTTTCAAACCGCTTGGACGAGGAGTAGCATCTCCTCAACCGTCTACATCGTCCTTCAATCTCATGAAGCAGCTAGTATCAACGGCAATTCTCCCAGGGTTGCCAATCTTGCTTCTTCCAGGACCGCAAAGTTTGCTACAGACTCCGAATTTAGAACCAGAGGTGATTCCTTTGCTGGATTCGGAGTCTGAAACAGACTTTACTCCAGAGCGACCTTCCGTGGATATAATTACGACCATCGTCGACGTCCATAGAGCTGCTTCACCCATAATCGAGCTACAGGGAGCAGAAAATGCGGCAACCAGTGCGGATCTTCAAGTTACATCCAATGAGGAAACAGAGTTCCTCCAGTCACGGTCGAAAAAGAGGATTCGCATACCAACAGAGATCTCCTAAAAGAAGAAAAGAGCACGAGTCCTCTCGACATCGAGCTCTGATACGGAGAAAGAGTACGCTCAAAGGTGGAGTCCTGATTTCAGCACCGATACTCATATCATTCCCGCAAATACGGCAGAAGTGAATCGTGCATTCGAAGGAGGAAAATCTGAATATTTGGATGTTCTCCTAGGCTCGGCATCCGTAGAATCATTCGCGTTTCTCGACAATCAAGACCAGCGAGACAACCTAGACCGCCTACTGGAATGCCACATGTTTCCATTAGATTTGACACTGAGGAGGTATGTAGCTGCTGGTTTGAATCTAAATAAAAATTTTAAACCCGTGGTGCGATTGTTCGGCAATGCTAAACTGAAAAACTTTGCAGATGTGTAAGACATAGATGGCATTTGAAAAAAAATATTGAACTCAAAGACGAGTGCGACATCAAAGATTATGATTCCAAATTATGTGTGGATGGTGTTAGTTTCAAGCATTTATCAAAAAAACAATTGGCGCTCAGTGTGAACGATGATATGTTCTTAGTTTTAAATCAAATCAATATAGAAACTTTGATCGAATTAGAAAATGAGATTTAAAATTTATTAAAAAAGTACAGTGATAAATATGAAAGTGTGATTTTGAAGAGATTATTTATAGGGCTACATACATATTATAATAATAAGTTTCTTAGAGACGTTAGAGACGTAGAAGTTTCTAAAGAATGAATATATTATATAGTATTGGTTATGATTTATAGCTCAGGTATGTTGAATATAGTTTAAGTTATGATAAATTATCTATATTTGTGGGAATAAAAAATAGTAGAAATTCAAAAAATCTTTTACTCATATCGTACAATAAATACGTGATTTATTCACTTTTCATCTCTCCTGTTACCATCTAAAATTGAACGACAAAAACCAATCTTTGATGGTTCAACGAGCAGTGTGTTGCGTATATTAGGCATCAAGATAGGGCTACAGCTATTCAGTATTCTGTACCAGTCTAAGAGAGACAACTTTCATTCGATGGATAAACTTTTTTTTATGCTATCAATTTTTCGAAGATCTATAGATCTAAAAGGCTTATTGATCCGTTCTGAATCCCACCATAAAACTTTCGAATTATCAGAATTATAAATAAACTAGAATTTTTTAAATAAAATTATAAAATACTAGCTGCTACCCGCGGTTTCACCCGCATATAGATATACTTTTTGAAATTGATGTGAACTCTATATAGTAACTGTTCGCAGCACTCAATCAAACAATGTGCTTTAGATATTTTTGAACTTTTCAAATTTCAGATTAATCAATCTAATTGATTTCGCCTCAAAAATACAATAAGTGACCACAGCACTTTGGCAGACGGCGAGCGAAACTCGCGGTGACTTTTTGAAATCAATATGAAAAGAAATGACTATAGCATCCGGGCAAACCGTGTACCCGGACCGAATCAATGAGAATTAATTTATTCATTGACTGCAGCACCAGAGCAAACCACAGGCTGAGTCTGCGGTAGCTTGGTTTTACAAATGGACAATTCTTAGACCATTTGTGATGTTCTATCAAAGCATCATCCCCTTTTTCCCTATTATCTAATAAAACATGGCAAAAAATACATTCTACTATATCTTTTTGATGAATTGGATGAAATTCTGCTTTTGCTTGATTTTGAGGCAGTATATTTGGATTGTTCCACGTAGTAAATGTTAATAGTCGATCAACTTCACTTTTTAAACTCATGTTGTTAATAGTTATACAATAGTAATATTTGACAATAATTGAAAACTATAAAACATTTATCCAGAGGTTATTTTGTACGAAAACTATTGTTGATACAATTGTAACTATAGTTATTAACTCAAAATAACCTCTAGATAAATTTAACTGACTTAGGTGAAACCCGGCCTTAGTGTCCAACTTCAATGTCAATGTTTACAAGGGAATTTATAGTTTATAGTTATAGTTTTGAGGAGGGAATTCACTTCACATTCACAAGTGTTTAATGGTAGGCACTGGGTTTCGTGTATGTTCGCTGGTTCTGCTATCTTGAGTCTCCGTTTACGTCGTGTCATCTTCTGCGGACGATTGTTGTTTGTGTCGGTGACCCACTGTTGCTTGATGTAGGATCGAATTTCGACCTCGCCACATGAGTTTTTGTTTGCTTGTGTAAACAGCAGTTCTGTATTCTTCATTAGATTCCTTGATTTGTCCCGTTTTGTTGGATCGTCACGATTGGACCCTTAGCTGCCAAATCATCTTGTAGATTTGTCGCTCCCTCCTTCACTGCTTCCTTCAAAATCCCCTCTTTTTCAGTCTTATTATGTCATTTCTTACTAAATAACAAAATTTCATTGATTAACTGTATATATATACATATATATATATATATATATATACATATATTTATATATATATATATATATATATATATATATATATATATATATATATAAATATATGTATATATATATATATATAAATATATGTATATATATATATATATATATATATATATATATATATATATATATATATATATATACATATATATATATATAAATATATATATATATATATATATATATATATATATATATATATATATATATATATATATATATGTATATATATACAGTTAATCAATGAAATTTTGTTATTTAGTAGTTTAGTTTAAATTTAATAAAAATATTCGGTGGCGTTAAATTGATAATTTGTGTGTCTAAATTTTTCAGTTGAATTTCAAGATACTTTAAATGTTTACAGGTAGAATCAATTTCAATGTTAAGTACTTGTTTCCTTAACCTGTTTTGTAAGTTGTCCATTCTTTCCGTGTTCCTGGTGTCTTGGTGGTGTAATCTTATTGAATTTTGATCCTGGTTATTGGTAATATGCTTCGGAAGTACTCCATTCTGCCTGCATTTTAACAAGAAGATTCTTCTGTTGATCATATATATATATATATATATATATATATATATATATATATATATATATATATATATATATATATATATATATATATATATATATATATATATATATATATATATATATATATATATATATATATATATATATATATATATATATATATGATCAACAGAAGAATCTTCTTGTTAAAATGCAGGCAGAATGGAGTACTTCCGAAGCATATTACCAATAACCAGGATCAAAATTCAATAAGATTACACCACCAAGACACCAGGAACATGGAAAGAATGGACAACTTACAAAACAGGTTAAGGAAACAAGTACTTAACATTGAAATTGATTCTACCTGTAAACATTTAAAGTATCTTGAAATTCAACTGAAAAATTTAGACACACAAATTATCAATTTAACGCCACCGAATATTTTTATTAAATTTAAACAAACACAAACGGTATCGTACAACACACATTTTCATAATACAAGGTTGAACAATATTGCTAAATTAAATTCTTTAAAAGCCGAAAAATTCAGTACTATCAAAACACAAAGCAAGTGGTTGAAGAATTTGAGTAACTGTCAAATTCCTACAGACGTGCAAACATGCTTACAACTTGGTCCAAAATTTTGTATTAAAAACAATCCAAGTCAAATAAATCTCAGTAAACTTTTGTGTGACATCGAATACATAATTTCGATCTCACAGCAAAGCCATTTAGACAAAAATGTTTGTAGAGCAAAAGTCACCAACATTATGACTAATTTTATGTATTCCCAGTCAGCTGAAAATGAAATCACCACGAGATTATTCCAGCAGACAAAATATTTCTTAAAATCGAACACAGATTTGATTGTAGTCCAATCAGACAAAGGTAATGTCACTTGTGTTTTACAAAAAGAGTCATATCACCAGTTGGCACTTAATATTTTGCAAGATACAAGCTCGTATGTGGTGCTGGACAGGGATCCAACGCAAACTATTCAAACCAAAGCTAATAAAATAATTAGCGGATTAAAAACTAACAAAAAAATTTCTCCTGAGTTAGCCAAATCTTTGATGATTTATAATGCCGTGGCTCCGAAATTTTATGGCCTTCCGAAGATTCACAAGGAAACACTAAGTTTAAGACCTATCGTAGCTTCTATCGATTCTCCGAATAGTAGAATCGCTAAATTTCTTACTGACATCCTGTCAACAACCTATGATAAGAATAATCCTTACTTTATCAAGGATTCTTTTGAGTTTTCGGAATTCATGAATGATTATAAGATCCCTCATAATTACGTATTGATTAGTTTAGACGTTGTATCGTTGTTCAGTAACATTAGTTACGAAACGGCTCTGCAAAGTATTGAAGAGAAATGGGAAATTGTTTCGGAACACACTTCTCTTTCTTTGCGTGAATTTTCTGACTTATTGAGGTTTGTTTTTGACAGCTGTTATTGCGCATATGACAGTGTTTTTTATAAACAGCTACTAGGCAGTCCAATGGGCGCAGTAATCAGTCCGATTATTGCTCAATACACAATGGACTACCTGCTGGACCATTGTATCAGCCAACTTGATTTTCAAGTAAATTTTATAAAGAAATACGTGGATGATGTCATATGTGCAATTCCATTTGACAAACATGAATCGATCCTGGAGACGTTTAACAATTTCAATGAACAATTACAATTTACGATTGAAAAATAGAACAACAAGAGTATCCCATTCCTAGACACACTGGTCATAAGAAGTGATGATGGTACTACGAAAACGGATTGGTACAGAAAACCAATGGCGTCAGGAAGATATATTCATTTCAAATCTGACCAACCAAAGTCGATGAAAATCAACGAAATTTTAGCGTTAAAAAATCGAATAATTAAAATATCACATCCTTCTTTCCACCAAGTAAATCTTATTAAACTTCGTGACATATTACTAGAGAATGGGTATCCGATAAAATTGTTGAATAGTCTGTTATTCAATATCTCACAGAGACAAGAGGTGGTCCAACAGGAGGTGATCGCAAATGCCGAAGATACTGTTCCGAACAAAAAATACGTTTCACTTCCATACATTTCAGAACTCACGCCAAAATTAAAAAATGTACTTGCCAATGATTCTATCATAATTTGCCAAAAAAGTTGTACTACGATCAAATCTTTGTTCACCAAATTAAAGGACCCATTTCCTATTCTAAAACAATCTAATGTAATTTACAGCATTCCGTGTAAAGATTGTGAACTAAAATACGTGGGTCAGACCTCGAAACCGTTAAAAGACAGAGTTATAGCACATAAAAGTGATGCTAAGCATAAACCGAATTCTACAGCTTTAGCAGAACACCTTACAAAAAGCAAACACAATGCATCTTATGACGAGGCTGTAATTTTAGACAAAGAAGTAAATTGGATCAAAAGGAATGTCTTGGAAATGATTCATATTTTCAATACTGATAACACTATGAATAAACGTACTGATGTTGATGGCTTGAGCAATATTTACATTTTTCTACTACATTTAATTAAAAATAAGCATATAAAAATTAACACTTCTCAAGTAACATAACATTGTTGTACAATTTACTAAATTTAAATATCAGGGTTGTGTTAGATTATCTTAAAATTAATTTTTTTAATTTTTTCTTTTTAAATAATTTGTTCTTTCTACTTTAATTAATTTTTTAATTAATTTGTTTTTTGAAACTTTGTTCAAATTCTGCCGCCACTTGACTAGTAACTTTTCTAGGGACTATTTTTGTCTAATTTAGTTTTAAATTTATTTTTTCGGACCAAACTTCGTTGGTTGACTTTGTTGAATCTTGTTGGTTGCAAAATGGCTGGTTGTCATGGTTCCGTTTGATGGTCCAACATGTGACTAAATTTTACTTTTTGAAAAACAATTGTTGTTCAAATTTTTAACATGTATTTCCAATTCTTGTACAAATATGCTGATCTGTGATGAAAATTTATTTATTTTTGGAATATCACTGGATGTAAGTGAAAAATGTTTTTTAAAATTGTTATCAAAAAATTGTGATTGATAACAACTGTTTTATTATGAATTTCTAGAGTCCTGAGGATGGTTTTAATTAAAGACCGAAAGCTTGACTAATCTAAAAGAGCGTTTTTCACTTGAGCCCACGCACAAAAAATTTTTGACTGTTTAACCTGCGTTATTTTTGTTTCCTTAACTATTCGCAACAGTCGCGAGTATATATATATATATATATATATATATATATAAATAATGACTATGTTTTAGTTGGTGTAGTTCTGTGTATATTTTGGATTATAGAGTACATTTAAGTCAATTTGACACTGCAATTGTGAGCCAAACCTTTAGCAAAGAGTGGGACTACGCTGCCTAATGCCCGTACTTATAGTCGATACTTCGCTCGATCTTAGACATGTGAATTGCTCAAGTATGCGAGTATTACCAATAGTCGTTACTTGGCTACGGAGTAATACTTCGCGTTTGCTTGACTCCGGCTTTACTTGAGTCTACTGCAAGGCTACCTTGAGTCGTGCTCAAGTATTCGTATCAGTTATTCTTGACATTTGTATTTCCAACATGGATATATGCCATACAGGTATACATACTTACTGAAACTTACATTTCCAATCAAATTATCCAAAAATAGATCAAATTCGGTAGACAAACTAAGAATATTTCGCGAATACTGTCATGAACGTCAAACATATCAATCAAATATATGTCAAAAACAAGAAATCTCAAGCTGCGCCAAGTATCGACTATAGAATAGATTATCAAGTAAGTATCTATGGTGACTTCGCCTCGACTTGGCCAAGTTATACTCAAGAACGAGATTGAGTTTCGACTATAAGTACGGGCATAATTGAAATGTCGTGTATTTTGTGATTTGGGATGTGTGCGGAGCTGTACCAAGTAGGATATATTCCTGTGTTTGGAGTTTTCACGTGGTTTTCTTCAAGCCTTGGATGAATGTCAGAGGATTCTATTCTTTTTGTTTAGCTGTGATATCCACGTTATCACATCTAGTATTCTGTATATTTTTAGTATCTAGTTACTTGCCTTGTTTTATTTTGTATCATTGTTTTCTGAAGAAGATCCTTGGTCAAAAGATCGACACGTCAATTTTAAATAAATATACAGAATTTAAAATTTAAAGTCGTTTTTATTCGGATCATAGTTGTCTGGCCTGGTTGCGCAACTCGCGATGGCTCGAAATACTGGCCGAATTCAACATGGAGGTACAACATCGTCCCGGGAAACAACACGGGAATGCTATGCCCTTTCGCGACATCCGTGCCAGCAATGTGGAAATAGAGCTGCAGTGGCAGCAGCTGAGTTACAATCATAAGTCGTTCGTCAGACTGAGTCTGAACTGGTGACGCCAAAATATGCCGAGATATCAGTAGATCAAATGGTTCTATCGGAGCAGTTGACAGATCGGCCATACATGGATTTTATAAACTACCTGAAGTCTTGTGAAAAAAATTCTGCTACATCATCAGTAGGAGCCCGGAACTTGCTTCGTTATAAACTTAAAATACACAACGAATTTTTGTTTGAGCGAGAAGAAAGTAACTTATCCAACAAGTAGCGAATTGTTGTACCCACTTCCCTCTCCATCCGTATCATGCGAGATTATCACAACAATGCGGCGGCAGGTGCTCATCTAGATGTAACTAGAACCTCGGCTAAACTACGAGAGCGATATTATTGGCCTAGGTTGCAACAAGATGTGACAGAATGGTGTAAAATATGTGAGGACTGCAGTCGTCGGAAAGCAACTATCTCTGTATCAAGAGCTTCTTTTCAGACAGATATAGCAAAGAGATCATTGAAGCGAGTGGCCGTTGACATCATGTGTATGCCCACTTAGGAAGAAAATTATCGTTATATACTTGTTGTAAGCGAAGTCTTCGAAGTCTCTGTCAGAAGTTGCTTTCAGAAACACGGTTAGAAATATGTTTTGGATATTAGTTATTTTTAGTTAGGTCTTGTTATTATTGCATCTTGAATTTGAAATCCATGTCCCGCTCCTGTTACTTGTTATTGATATTTTGGCATATTCATAGTTCAAAATTTTTATATTTGAATTATGTACGGGTTAGGTGGCAGAACAGCCTTGGCTGAACCTCGCCTTTGACATAAACGTCAAGAAAGTGCTATCATTTATATTAATATTTTACTAAATGGGTCGAAGCATATCTAATGGCTGAAGGAGAGTTGAAACGGTTGTCCGAATTTTTGTACACGAGTTCGTCTGTCGATTTGAAGCTTCTGAGATTCTGCATACAGACCAAGAGACACAATCTGAGTCTCAACCTGTTCTAAGAGATGTATTGTCTACTGGATATACAAAAGACGAGAGCGTCACCGTTCAGGCCACAATCCGACGGCCTAATTGAGTGTTTCAACCAAACTTTGTTCAATATATTGAGTTATTGGGCTGGGCAGCGTCAGCGCTCATGAGATATAGAGTTGGCTCATGTAATAATAATAATAATAACTTATTTCCCAGCAGAAAACCATTTACAGGGCAATACCAAACAAACAAGGATCCAAAATATGCAAGAAATTCACATACAATAATTGTAGTATTCAGATAAATTAACAGTTGATCAAAAATTATTTGAATATGTCTTCAAAATGTTGTTGGTTCTGCATCACAGCACATGGTGTGGATTGGTGATCTTCTCAAGATATCTGAGTGCGGAGTTGGTGGATAAAAAGTACTAGTAAGTCTGGTCGATATGTTTGGGACACGCATTGATATACAGGATACTAGAAATGGACTATCAATTCTATTGCTCAACAGCATCCACAAAAATCTGGAACTAGACGCTTTACGTCTGTCGCTGAACGATACAAGATTATGACCATGTAATGTTGGCTTATCGCAATAGTCGACTTGAAAGTACAAGATACACTCCGTTTGCACTAATGTTTGGACGAGAAGCGAGATTACCCGTTGACATTCAATATGGCCTTCCTCCGAATACATCTTGTACGTCTGACCAACTACAAGTTCGAGATTTGCGAACACCGTTAGATAGGACGCACACTATCCTCCGACAACATCAAAGGACGTGGGTATAAACACGTACCGAATCCAGCATTGCGCAATAGAGCGAAAAAGACTAGTGGTTCATGAGTCTCGTCTGAAACGTTGTGCCAGAATTCGAAATCATAAACAGGCCCACCAGGGGGAACGTGCTTCTCGTCCCCTTAGAAGACCACGAATACAGTCAAAAAGAGAGATTGCAACGCAAGAAACGAACGTAAACAAGAAAAACGAACTGGTAAATGAACGGAGAAAACATTCATCAACTCCGGTCGAACCTCATTTTGAAGAGGATTCACAAAGTGAAGATGTTTGGGAAATGGATAATGAGATACCACTGTCGCTAGTCGAAGAGAATTCGCGAAGATCAAAAGAGTATTGGGATCCGGAGGATGAGATACCACTTTCCGAGCTGAGGGAGCAGCTTAGGAGATCCGGGATGAGAATTGGAAAATGAGTTGCCATTATCTGACATAAAAAGGTGTTTAGAGATTCTGAAGAACCACATAGATCCTGACAAGCTTCCAGGAGGAAGCTAAAGCTAAGTTGGGAGTGAAGTGTGAAGTGTAGCGTAGAATGCCTACTATTCTGTACGTGATATTTATATCAACAAACTATGTCTGACCGTGTGTGTGTTTTTTTTTTCATGTTCTACAACGACATGTTAGCATGTCTTAAAATACAAAACAGCATGAGATAGATAACAGTTATGCCACAGTTTTGGATGTCGAAAAGAATTTAAAAAAACGATCCTCCTTGGATATGTTATACACTAAAGCAACAGATAATACGATGAATAAGGAAAGTGACATAGATGGTTCGAGTTCAATATATGCCAATTCATTTGAAATATCTAAGGAGTTAAAATGATTTGATTAACAAATGATTTTCCACCTACATCTCTTTTTTGAGTTTTTCTATTTTTTAGTTTCACTTCTTGGGATTTTTAATTTGCTCCCAAGATTTTTTCAGAATTTTCATCTCAAAATTTGGGAAACAAGTTTAATGTGTGAAAATTTTTCAAAAAAATTTGTTTCATACTATTTTATATTTTGACAGATCATAAATATTATTTCTCACAGTTTTTATAATAAATTTTTATTATAATTCTTTCCCTGATTCTTCTGCTTTTGAATTATTCTTATACTGATTGTACCTATGTTGATAATTGAAGTTATTATCATTATTAATAATCTGGCAGATTTTTAGAGCATCACGAATTGTAAGTGAATAATGTAAGAATTTTCAGTTCTTCGGATCAGTTCTTTTTCTGATTGTCATGTACCCATCATCTCTGTTGGTCCATCCAATTGAAAAGATGAATTCTTATCTCCCTTTTATTTCCTCTATTTGGAAATTTTAATGAAATGTGTGATATTTCCAATTTGATATAATTCTTCCGATTGAGGAATTTTGAAAGAATATTGTTCCATAAATTTATCAGCAGTCTCTACAAGAAACTTTGCTGTTCAAGGTCATGATCATATCGATTAGTCTTCATTTAAAACCTCTGTATCTTTTTTTTGTTTGATGGTCTTGCAATCTCACGACACTGAGTTGACCCATTGTTATTCCAGTTGTTCATCAATTTTTCTTAAATATTTTTTTTTGAAAGGCTCATTCTTCAATAATTCATGAGTTTGTATATTTTATATGATGATCATTATTTTACATTTGATCACGTTTCATTCTTCAATTACACATTTCCATATTCTCATATCATATTGATTATTATTATTGCATTTTTGAGTATTATGGATTGATATGATTTATTATTGAAATAATTTTTATTTTTGCAGATATTCAAATGTTAATTCCGCGTATTCTACCTTATTTTCTTGTCCTGTCAAAACCAGAATTCAGATCATTCGTAAGTTCACACGAGTATTATAACATCACTTTGATAGAAATAACTCAGAGTCTCGATCATGAAAAATTTTATGTTCTAAAATTGATCGAAAATGAATATAATGCCATGGTTTACGTTAACTTGAACACGTATTTTGAACTATATCATTCGATCCATTCACCGATTAAGGAATGGCATAGATTATGCAATACATTTAAAAATCAATCAATTGGAGCTAATGAATTAGAAAATTGTGAAGTATTTTTAGATGGATTTGACAACATTTACGAAAGTTTTGAACTGTCGAATAAAGTCTCAACACCCTTTTTTCATCAACATTTGATCAATAAGCGTGGGCTTTTCGACACAGTCAACAAGATATCCAAATTTTTGTTTGGGACTTTTGATGACGATGATGCCAGGAAATATGATAATAAAATTTCCGAGTTAGAACAAAATGATAAGGATATTCTGGATATGATTCATGAATAAACCATGGTCATGGAATCCTAACTATCTCAATCAAATTCTTCGTTTGTTAAATTACAAAAGCCAATCATGGATCATGAAAATCTAAATTTTGTGTTACATAGTGTTTAACGTAGAGAATTATATTTGATAAATCAAATGAACTTATCGCTCTAATTACTATTACGATAGATCAATTTTTGTTAGCACAATCAAAATTAATTGAAATAATTCCCAATGCACAACAAGAAATGTTGCATCCTCTGTTGCCAAACCTGCCAGTTTTAATGAAAGAATCAAATGAAGTGCAAGGTCAGTTGAATGACAGAATCACTTTTCCAGTTCCACTAATCCTTGAAAATCTTCATTATTATCATAGAATAATACATGTAATTATCCATTCTTATAACAGTAGATCGAATTTTGTTTTGAAAATATCATTAGCATCACATGATGTAATTAAGTTGAATAGTTCACCAATTGAATATAAAAACAACTAATATGTTCTTATACCTCCTAAATCAGAGTATTAAATGCTAGATGAAATAAGAGAACATAATTTTTTTCTCTCCACAGTTATAAATTTGCTCGTGTAAAATGATTCCACCTGAAATTAATTGCATATAGTATGTAGAAATAATATCGGAGCACAAATCAATCTTATTGGTACTGGAAAACTGAATTTGAAACTGGTATGTGCTGCATGCATCGTTATCATTTTATCTACGCCAGTGTTATAATCAACAAATTATTCTGATCATTTGAGTGGAGTGATGAACCATATTACTCCACTGAATGGAGTAATATGATGAGCATTCTATTTTCCAAATAGAGTCAAATTATTTCTAATTATAAAGATTTGTAATAAAGTTTAAGCAGTATCCGTTCGTATGCTCTATCATATTTTGCCTTGATTTTTCAGGTATTAAAGTCGAAATCGCTTAGATCAAATAAAAGGACGAATTTGATTCGAAACGAACCGACGTTTTAGTAAACAATAGGTCAACCAGAAGTAAGCAATTAACAAGATTGTCTTAGTAACAAACAAATACAGTCTACTCTGCTCTTATCTATGTATATAAATGAATGTAATTATTTTTCTAGCGTAGATAAAATTTTGTATGTCACACGTGGGGTAGCATTATAATAGCACTCGTGTAGTTACATTACTCGGTCTACGATCTCGTATTGCAATTCTCCACACTCAAGTATATTAATAATGCATCTACCCCACTAGAAACATGAATAATTATTATATACTCAAAATATAAATGAGTCTATTGTCTATATTATAAATGACTATACACCGCATCTACCAAATTGATAAAGGATTAAGTTTTACTCTGTGTTATAAAATGAGATTTTTTGAATCTTCCATTATTGAAACTATGTCAAACTCATGTGTTTGATGATATTAGTTCTGATTCGGATATAATAGATAATAAAGAAATTGAATTAAACGATTATTCACAAAGAGACTCAAATATTTGAAGATTTACTCCATCCACATTGATTTTATTCCTTGTTTTCTTTTTTTTTTGTATTTATTGTATTTTGTCATAGGCGATATATTAATATTGAATTATCAGATACTTCCACTGAAACAATAGAGAGTGAACAAGTTGAAGTTGTTGATGAAAATGTTTGTCGAAATCCTGTTATCAGATATTCAATTGGTAGACAGCCACGCTACCAATTTCATTCTTAGAGGAGAGGTGTTGTAAAGTCATATCATTAGTTATTAATAATTATAATTATTACTCATCGTTGCTATTATTTTACATTCAGTCACGTATGAATAACAAGATATTTAATTTCACTTCGCTTATGTCTGAAACTAGTTCTTCTTGACATGATAAATCACATCCTGTTGTACATATAGTGCTTAATTTATTTTGACTATAAATTTCATCTACAACGTTCTGAGAATCAGAGGTCACTCTTCTTTGTTCTTAAATTTGTTTAGTTAGCAGTCGTTACTGCAGATTCGCTCTTCGAACGGAACTAGAAGTCAGTCGTTATTCAGTAATCGTCACCTAACCATCTCTTTGAACATACGCTTACTAGGTACTCTCGTAAAAGTACTCGACTCACCTATTGTAAATAAATGTACTAACTTAAGTTGTAAATAAATCTGGGTTACTACCATTCCTGGGTTTTACTAAAATCTCTAAAAGAATCCACCTGATGTTTTGTCAAACCGACCATCCGCTCGACACAAGACATTACAACATAATATCAAGAATAAAATATCTTTGTTTGCAAACTTCCAAAGTGCTTGGAAATCCACATGAAATCAAAAGAGAGTTGAGTTTTGCTAAATATGATTAAATTTTGAGGGAATTCTGCCAAAGCAGAAAACAGCGGCAGATGCAAACATATATATGTAAACAGGTCTTGAAAAGTTGATGTGTTGCATGAAGCGATGCAAGAATGCCTTTTGATTTTGTTAAACAAACATTAGATCAATACTTATAAGTTGAGCTGTTTGTTTGTTTGTGCTTTATTGATTGTTTTGGGAAATCTATCAATGATTTGTAGCTAATCTCAAAGACTGATCTAAAGTGTACTTGGGTGAATAGAAAAGAATATAGGCAAAAATATTCCTTCATGGTGCCCACCTTGACGTTGGTGGGGGAGCTTTGGACAGGCCAGCGGTGGTAGTCCTTTCTGAGAGGCACCAAATGTGGATGGGAGAGAGTGGATGAGAGCACGAATGAGGCAGAGCTGTCACCTTTTCGTGGCTGCGGGGCTGGTGTCGGGTAATAGGTGGGGCGCGCGAATCGGGGGCCGCGAAGAAGGTGGTGGGATGGCCGGAGGAGCGGTGCATGCGAGCGGAGTCGGCAGGGTTGGCTTCACGCCTGTGTCGTGGGTCGCGAGGGGGTCCGTGTCTGCAGTATAACTGGTGTGTGTAAGTGTGTGAGTTTTGTATGAATGTGTGAGCATGTTGCGTGAATGCGGGGGGCAGGCCTCGATAGCCAGCGGGGGCCAGGCCTCGATAGCCAGCGGGGGCAGCCTGTCATGTATGTATAAATCGGACTGTTCGCAGGAATCAGGGACCGGCTGGCCCCAACCATCTGAGAACCGAGAACTGCGAGAAACGACCTAGCGAAGACACGGTTTTTGAGCGGACAGCTGACCTCGTCAACAAAGCCGTAGCTGTAAGATATTACGTCGTACCGTGCCAAGAAGCTCGTGGTGGAGCGTGAGTCCACCTTTAACGATGACCTGCAGGTTCAGTGGCGCGGCCTGCAGTATCATGCCTAGCAGTTGCAAGGAGCACTTTTATTTACAAGTGGTCCTGGTAACACTTCCATACTCGTGGGAATAAAGATTAATACGAAAACAGAAACCAAAACGATGAGGACGGGAAACAGTAAAGAAAGGGAAAGTATGGGCAAAGAGGATAAGAGAATCCTGCCTCCTCTAAGCCCAAGGTCTTAAAAAATGGAGAAGGAGCGACTGCTTGCGGAGTGGAAGGGCCAGCAGCTGCCTTCTAGCTTTTGCAGGTTTTCGACGAACTCTAAATCTGAACATGAAATTGATTTTGTTCCAAATGAGGACAGTCTTAACGCGACGGTGGTGGCAAGGGAGAAGGAGGTCGCCAATGCGGAAATAAGCCAAATGGAGCAGGCGGAGGGGGAAAAACCCCCACCCAAAACACCATACGCTGGGGAGGAAGGAGGAGATTTCGCATTTCCGGTTCTTGAATGGCGCGATGCGGTAGGCGTCCAGGAGATTCAAGATGGTGGTGGAGAGGAGCTGGCTCGGCTACCGGTGAAATCAAGGCAGGACGAGGGAAAGTTCCAGCTTTCCAAATTAAACCTGACCGGGAGCGAGGGCTGGCAGGCTGTGGGAAAAAAGGTAAGACAAAGCTTGACAGTCCCAACTAGTAGTATTAGTAACAGATTGAGATCGGCATCACTGCCGGAAGTCAGTGCCGTGATTGATATCATGGAGGATAGCTCTGCAGGAGTTGGAGAAGCAGAGAGGAAAAGGAAAAAAGAAGGGGACTCACCTGGCAATACAGGCAATCCCCAAATGGAAGGACCGGCGCTAGGAACTAGAGCTGGAGCGAATGATGAGCGCAAGACAAAGGAAATGGAACAACAGGGAGCGAAAATAAAAGCTCAGATGATAAAGGGGCAAATAAGGAAAGATAAGCTGAGAGATGAGCAAAAAGAAAGAGACGAGCGATGGTGGAAAGACCAGAGAGACATAAAGAATTACTCTGACGGAGAGATTCTTCGGCTTCTAATTGACATGAGTGTCAAAATGGTGCTAGAACTGGAAGACATGACAGTCAAATACACAAATGTTAAAAAAGAGGTCAAGGATCAAACAAAGAAGGCCGCGGGGTATGTAAGAAAACTTCAATATGGCTGACAACTAATAAAAGAGCAGGTAACCCAAGGCAAAGAGGGGACTGAAGCTAGCTCACAAACAGAAACCCCAAAAAGGGAGATGGGCACACAGATAGAAGTGGATCTAGAGGGAAAAAAAAAGTTGTTGACGCTAAGGAAAAGTGCTTTACAGAGGAAGTAGAGAGAGAGATACTAGCGGTAAACACATATGCGGACTTTGAAAAACTATACGCTAAACACGAGTTCTGGCCCGAAGAGGTATTTAAGTGCACCTGGAAGGTGGCTGAAGACCAAATAGATGGAGAAGGTATCCCTAACTGTTGTGTATGCTCCGACGAGGAGCCAATGTCCAAAGATAAAGGACAGAGAAATGATGTCATGAGATATCTGACAGGAGGGGAAAGAGGAGGAAGTGTGACACTTGTCTCCAGTCAGCAAGCCGACGAACAGAAAGAGGTAGAGAGGCACGTCTACTGCCTGAGAGTGAGGAGGCAGGAAGACGGAAAAGCAGACACAGAATCTCTCTTCAACTGTCTCATAGAGTTGAAAGAGAAACTAAAGGCAAATAAACATGTGAAAGTCAACACTTACAGGCTTGAATGCGTCAGAAAGAAGCTGAGCTGGAAACTGGTTAGGAAGATGCTAGAGACTGTCTTCCATACATCATGAATCAGTTTCAGAGTGCTATCGAAGGGAAATGAAGAAAAGAAGAAAAACAAAGGTGAAAAGAAAGAAGAAAACGAGGAGCCAGCTGCCGAGATTGCAAGTGAATGGTCTCAAATGGTAAGTCAAAAGGGCAAAAGTGCCATGAAGAAGGTGGCTACTAAAGAGAGTATAACAGAAAAAGAGGTGAATACTAAGAATTGGAAAGCGGAAACGCGAAAAAAGACCCTAAGCACTGAGGCGGTACTCATTCCCCTTCAGGGAAAACAGTACGCGGAAGTCCTTCGTGAGGTTAAGGAAAAAATTGAGCCCAGCGACTTAGGTATTTTCTTCAGGAGCATCAGGAAGACCCAGAGTGGAGACATCCTGACAGAAATGGAAAAAGGGGAAGGTAAGGCGAAAAAACTGAAAACAGCGTTGGTAGAAGCTGACGACGACATGCAAGCTAGGGTCCTCAGTAGAAAAACGCGACGTGTCACAATCTGAATAAAAAATATGGTGGAGAACACAGAGCGAGAGGACATAGTGAATGCAATACAGAGAGACACTAAGTGTGATAAGCAAGAGATTGAGGTTATAGACCTGAAAGCATCTTACGCTGGCATGATGGTAGCCACGACCAGAAAAGTGAGGATGCATGTGAGAAGCTCCTTAACGAAGGAAGCATAAGGGTAGGCTGGGTGACCTGTAAGATGAGAAAGTGATTGCATGTGCAACAATGCACAGGATGTTTCGAGTATGGTCACACACGTACGAAATGCCAGGGAACAGATCACACGCAGCACTGCCGAAATAGCGGAAAGAAAGGGCACAAAAGTAAGAGCTGTGGGAACGACCCGGTATGCCTTGCATGTGGGCAAGAGGCCACAAAACAGACGCAGCAAAATGCGCAATATACAGGGAAGCGCTGGAGGAAGCGCGAAAGGCCGCGCTTTCAATCTAATACAAGTGAATGTAGGAAAGAGCTGGGCAGCGCAAGATTTACTCCATGCCACCGCCAGGAAAAGCAATGCAGACATACTCATCGTGAGAAAGCCAAACATTCGGATGCAAAAAGACTAGCACTCCGACACACGCATGGACGCCGCGATCAAGATTATGGATGCTAGAAAGCACGGAAAAGGAGCAGGGTTTGTTTGAATGGAGCTGAGCGAGCTTGTCATATACAGTTGCTACTTCCCTCCGAACAGAAGCCTGGAGGAATACGAGGAGTTCGTGTCAGATATCGAACATAAAAAAAAGCGCAGTCATAGTTGGGGGAGACTTCAACGCTAAGACTCCAGACTGGGGCAGCCCACATACTGATGCGAGAGGCGATAGACTGACTGACTGGGCAGCCAGCTTAGGACTAAATATCTGCAACAGAGGAAACGAGCCAACTTTTGTACGTGGAAATTCGGAATCGATAATAGACCTGACGTGGGCAGACGAACGAACTGCGAGAAAAGTACGAAACTGGAGAGTACTCAAGAAGGAAACACTCAGCCTGCACAGGTACATCGCCTTTCGCATAATAAATAAGAGAAGGTCATGCGGTACCCTCGATGGCTGGCGAAGGAAGAAATTGGATGCGGTCAAAATGGAGAATGCTATGGAAGAATGGTTCAAAAAACCGATAGACTCCTTAAAACAACTACAGGGAGCTTTGGCAGCAGTGTGTGAGGAGGCAATGACCCGGAAACGCAAGGGGAATAAGCACACTCCTGTATATTGGTGGACGCCTTAGATCAAGGCACTAAGGGAGACAGCCAATAAAGCTAGACGAGCCTATCAAAGGTTAAGGAAGAGAAGCAGCGACGAAGACTGCATACAAGAAAGGCTCAGGGCTGAAGAAACCAGGAAAGATCTTAGGATCGCCACCGATGGACGAGAAAATCCTGCCATTCTCTGAGGAAGAACTGACAGCGGCAGGAAGGAAAATAAAACCCAAGAAAGTGCCAGGGCCTGACGGCATACCCCCTAAGATCGTACAAGCTGCGGTGAGTAGATACCCTGCAATAGTGGTGCAAGTTTAAAACCGGCTGTTAGAGAAAAGATTCTATCCTGACAGATGAAAGACGGCGAATTTGGTTTTACTAAGGAAACCAGGAAAGCCAGCAGATGATCCAGGTGCATATAGACCTCTTTGCCTTCTAGACGTGATAGGTAAAGTTTGAGAACCCCTCCTGCACAAGAGACTCGTGGAAAGTCTAGAGAACGACGTAGACTTGTCGCTAAATCAGTACGGCTTCAGAAAGGGACGAAGTACGGAAGATGCAATGAGAAGGGTGCAGGAGATAGTAGAGAAGGCAAAAGAGGGCAACTGGCGGCAGAAACGTATGTTTGTGCTGGTCACGTTGGACGTTAAGAATGCCTTCAACTCTGCGCCGTGAAGATCATTGAGGAGCTGCGTAAGAGGAAAACAAAAAATCGCTTGATTAAGATGGTTCAAGCTTATCTAACAAAACGCTATATCACGGTGCAGAGTGAGGAAGGCAATAAGATAGTGAAGGTGACTTGCGAGGTACCGATTCTAAACGAGCATGGACGAGGAGGCTCCTCCCAGATATAGAGTGCTGGGTGAAAAGAAAACACGGAGAGGTGAATTATTTCATTACCCAATTTCTCACTGGGCATGGCAGCTTTCGAACCTATCTACACAGGATTAAAAAAGAGGAACAGGAAATATGCGCAATGGGCCATATGGAAGAGGATACGCCTGAACACACCCTGTTCGCGTGTGAGTTCCTGAAGGATAAGAGAGCAGCCCTTCACGAGAAAACGGGCCTACTTACAGCAGAAACCTTAGTAGGGAAGATGCTCGAGTCCAAAGAGAACTGGAATGCGGTTGACACATATGCGATCGCAGCCATACAGAAGAAAGAGAGATGGTATGGAAAAAGAGAAGAGGATCGCCCTTAGGCGATGTTAACGCCAGCTCCCCCGAAGAAATGTGGAAAACAGTATCAGGGGAGCTGAGGCGCTGGAAATGGGGGGAGAATTTAGTCGGTAGGAATTCGACACTACCAGCGGGCGCGGATGTCCGCTGGTGTCTACGGAAAATTCCCCCTCTACCCATGTGAAAAAAAAAGGGAAAAATATTCACTTAGATATATATATTAGAAATATTGTGCTTAGAAGTAAAGATTGAAAAACTGTGGAATCCATCTTTCTCAATTAAATAGAAAAAGAATTACCCAGAAACAGTATCACATTACACTGGTATATCTCGTGAAAATTGAATAATTTTATTCAACTCTCTTTTGCTAGGAGGGGACGGCTTGAATCAGGTAATGTATTTGGACATTGTGCTGCATACTATGCAATCCATTCGTTTCATAATGCTTACCAAAGCATTATAATGATGCTTATTTCATTTCAAATTTTTATCATAGTTGCTGCAGACAAACTTTCAATAGTTTTTCTCAGTGAATTTGCTGAGAGAATTTTCCTTTCTATTATCCATCAATGAAGTAAAGTATGAGAAACTCAAAGATAGTTTAGAATCATAGGATCAAAAGTCTATAGTTTGTATAGTTTGTATAAAGAGGATTGGAAAACCAGACTATTGAAATTCTTTTGGCCGAAAACATTTGTAGACCGAAATATGTTATATGGTAAAAGAAAGGAAAATATTGCAAAAATAGCTATTGAAGATTCAACAGATTTTGATATTAGGAGCTGCAGTTTCTTTATTCCTCATTCTAATCCAATTGGGATATTCAGCTGATGGAAAACCAATAGCTTCGAATTTAATTAACGAAAACACATTCACCGACTGGACAGATTCGAAATGATATTTATCCGAGAATTTTAAGGATAAATTAACAAAAGAAACTATCTAGTTGAAAATATTGAATGTCATAAGAACAAGTAAAATTCATGACACTTTACTGCATTTTAAAAACGATTTTGCAGAATACAAATCAAAAGTTCATTTATTGAATTATTCTGAAAGAGCCATTCTAATTGATGAAATCAGAGAACTAGTAGTAAAACACTCCATCACACTATGAGCTATACATATTAGAGGATCTTTTATTACAAATAACCCTACTACCTTCGAAATGTGCGAGAACTTACCAACGAACGATCATAACTATGCACTCCAAACATTTGAAAGTTCATTCTTAAGATCCGACAATACCCAAAAATCGCAAAAAATACACTATGTACCATCACAAAAATTCTCCGCTCAACAATTCCCTGAAAAACATAAATTCTCAACAAAATTCTAATAAGCCTAGTACTTCTTTTGCACCTAAGCAAAACAATGCAATATGAACTAGACAACAATATAAACCCCAACCTTTGTCTGGTATAACAAAAAGTACAATTACCATGAGTACACAAACAATTGGACAAAATCATTCACAAGAAAATATTGAACACGAGTTTGAAAGCCTTGACCCATCTTTCCAAGAAAATCAAATTTTCAATGAAAATTCTAACTTCGAAAATCTTGAAACCAATTACTCAAATGAAATTGTCACCTATCCTAATAAAAATTATTTTTCCGACATCCCGTCGCCTCCAAACCTAGAAACATAATGATGACTTCCATTACAAACAAAATTCCAATTATTAACTTATCAAATTGAAAAGTTTTAACCCTGGAGAAGTCGCGGTAGGTCTGACAGACTCCGCGCTCCGAGCTTCCTCGAATATTCTCGCATTTGTTGCCTCACCACTTAACGCATCTATAAAGCTTATCGATTTGTTAGGTAGTAGGATGCACGTTGGATGTGCCAAATGATTGTGGTGGGTCGTGCAACTCGTTACCTATCAGACGTCATCTCGAGTCTCCCAGACCCCACGCGACTACTAGTGTTTTGATTTTTTCACATGATTACTGTTAATTAGGCCTATTTTCTCCTGTTACACATTATTATAATTATTCATTTCTATGAAAAGGAGCTGCAAAGATTGGTGCGTCTCTGGGAAGAAGTTGACTCTAATGAGGCACCAATTGAAGAAGATTCAGATCAAGATGAGGATGTTGTGGAATATAGATCTGAAGGCTGTGATACCGTTCAGGAAGATGACTCCTCCGACGATGACTAAAGTCCCGTCAGAACACCAGCAAAAATTCCTAGAGCTGCGTTTTATTTGGGCAAAAACAATACCAAAAAATGCAGCAAGCATGCTCCAAATCAGGCAGTGAGAACATGATCCTGGAATATAATAAGTCAACTTCCTGGTACAAATGGTATTGCTTAACAAGCAAAAAGTCCTTTCGTGTGCTGGAATCTCTTCATCAATGATGGAATACTCGATATCATTGTAGAGATAGGGACTGCAAGGAAACAGATAAAATTGAAATAAGAGCCCTTAACAAGTTACTATACTTGTCAGGGTTACTAAAAAGCTCCAAGTTGAGCGTTGACGAGATATTGGACCGAAAAGGAACCGGAGTAGAAATGTTCTGGCTCACAATGAGCAAGCAACGGTTTGTATTTCTCTTGAGGCATTTACGTTTTGACGACCGTACTACCAGAGAAGAGAGAAAGAAAACAGATGAACTAGCGCCAATTCGAGAAGTCTTTGATATATTTGAATTTAATTATATTTCACAGAACGCGACAATAGATGAGATGCTTCTTGGTTTTCGTGGTAGATGCCGTTGTAGACAATATATATCTTCTAAGCCAAACAAGTATGGGCTGAAACTTTTTCGTTGGTCGATTCAAGAATGTTTCATACTTTGATGGCCAGTTGTACCGCCGTCACTAAACTTTAAGGAAAGAATAATATCTATGGCTACCATTGTATAGATAATAGTTCCCACGGTAATTATTTCGTACTTAAAGTTAAATGATAGCGGTGCAACTGGGCATGAATCTTGAATTATATGTTGGACAACAACCTGCCGGTCCTTTCCAAACAAACAATGACGCTATGAGCATTGTTGTGCGTTTGGCAGCCCACATTTCCGGAACATCAAGGAACCTCACCACTGATAATTGGTTCATCTCTGTGCCATTGGTCGAACATTTGCTGAGATACCATAAGCTGACTCTTGTCGGAACGATTTGGAAAAATGAAAGGAAAATACTAAAGGAGTTTGTAGAGATCAAACATCGTCCAGTAACATCAAGCATGTTTTGATTTGGTGAACATATCACGATAATGTTCCAAAGAAAGAAGAAAGAACGTTCCCATGATTTCAAGTTTCCACAACAGCGACGCTATTGATCCTGCTTCTGATGATTAAAAAAAACCTGAGATGATGACTTTCTATAATGGAACGAAAGGAAGCGTCGACTCTGTGGACCAGCTTTGTTCAATGTATGATGTTGCACGAATTACCAGACGCTGGCCAATGGTTATTTTTTCATGTCCCTAAAGCTGCACCAGCATTTATGGCCCACACAAAAAAAAATTATACCAATATTTCTTACACATTAATTACAACCGGAAGTAAATTTTTTACAGTTGCCGTTTCCCGGAAATCGGGGTGTGGCTCAACTTTAGTCTAAAGTTACACCACACCTAATAATATCTTATCCAAATGAACTCTAAGTGGACTAAACAATTCTTACAAATTAATTACAATTAGAATAAATTGGTAGAGATTACCGAAAATCATCCCTCAAGTAATAAATCTCTCTTTGAAAGAGTGAAAGCGCACCAAAATGAGACATAGCGGATGAAAGTAAAATTTCAAGGCCAAATAGTGGCAGTATGGCTACTTGTATGGAAAAATATATATTTTTCGTAAATTATAAAATAGTAATTGGAACAATATATTAAAAGCAAGTGTACAGGATACTCATGTTACAGAAATTTTTGAAGTGTCAAAGCTGGTACATTTGTTTTTGATCATAGGGGAATATATTGACGATGAATTGGAACGACTATCATAGATTCTCCAATATTTTCGATACGTTGAAAAGTAGTTCAAATAATAACAATAAATAGAATCGGTAGAAAAATTATGCTTAAAAATGGTACAATAGTTATCGAGTATAGAGAAATCGTTGGTTAATTGTTTACAACAAATAACTTGAAATTTTTTGACAATTTTATCATATAATAATGTAGTTCACACAATAGTCAATAGGAAATAAGTGTGAGGGATGAAGTAAAAAACGTTTACAATGTTTCAAATTGATACAATAGGAATCAAGGAGTTGTTATTTAATTGATTACAACAGCCCACTTGACTCTTTTCACAATTTTATTACATCATAGTGTAGTTCACACAATAGTCAATAGGAAATGGGTGAGTGGGATGGTGTAAAAAATGTTAACAATATTTCAGCATGGCTCAATAGTTGTTGTCCACCAAGGAGTTGTTTATTAATTAATTACAACAGCACACTTGACTTTTTTCAGAGTTTTATTACATCATAGTGTAGTTCACACAATAGTCAATAGGAAATAGGTGTGTGGGATGGCGTAAAAAATGTTTACAATACTTTAGCATGGCTCAAGGAGTTGTTTATTAATTAATTACAACAGCCCACTTGATTTTTTCCACAATTTTATTACATCATAGTGTAGTTCACACAATAGTCAATAGGAAATAGGTGTGTGGGATTGTGTAAAAAATGTTCACTATACTTTAGCATGGCTCAATAGTAGTTGTCTACCAAAGAATTGTTTGTTAATTAATTACAACAGCTCACTTGACTTTTTTCACAATTCTATTACATCATAGTGTAGTTCACACAATAGTCAATACGAAATGGGTATGTGGGATGGTGTAAAAAATGTTTAAGATGCTTTAAATTGGTTCAATAGTTGTTGTCCACCAAGAAGTTGTTCATCAATTAATTACAACATCCCACTTGATTTTTTTCTCAATTTTATTACATCATAGTGTAGTTCACACAATAGTCAATAGAAAACAGATGTGTGGGATGGTGTGAAAAATGTTTACAATACTTTAGCATGGCTCAATAGTTGTTGTCCACCAAGGAGTTATTTATTAATTAATTACAATAGCTTATTTGACTTTTTTCACAATTTGATTACATCATAGTGTAGTTCACACAATAGTCAATAGGAAATAGGTGTGTGGGATGGTGTAAAAAATGTTAATCTAATTCCGTTATGAAAAGTCAAACTTTACATCAATCCCTGACGTTATGCAACGTCTCATTTTTCATAACTGCAATGCAACAGTTGCGTAAAGTAGCATAAAGTAGTTACGTAATGACTTTACGTAACTGGCCATGTTTCAGAGCTAATCAATTATACTTATCTGCGTACAATTAAAAGAAAGATTTATTATTCACAGTATGCAGCATTGGCAGAGTCTTTGATATCAAAGAGTACTATATCACTCAGGATATTACTGCTTGAGCCCATTTAAAAAAATTATTTTGAAGTTTTGTGAAAATTCGATATCTGTTTATTTCAGTGCACTCTTGTTTCTGTAGTAACAATAGATGGTCATGAATCACAGTCATCTGAATTTGGTGATGTGACGTGAGAGATGTTCCCATTGAAAAATATACTCAAAATTATCCTGACGGAATTAGATAAAATTTTGTACAGAATACGTTATGAAAAGCCATATTGTTTGACTCACGTAATTTGCGAAACTCGCTTCGCTCGTTTTGGCAAATATTACGTTTCGTCAAACAATATGGCACTTTTCATAACTAATTATGTAAATAACTATTACAATACTTTAGCATGGCTCAATAGTTGTTGTCCACCAAGGAGGTGTTTATTAATTAATTACAACAGCCCACTTGACTTTTTTCACAATTTTATTACATCATAGTGTAGTTCACACAATAGTCAATAGGAAATAGATGTGTGGGATGGTGTGTAAAAATGTTTACAATACTTTATCATGGCTCAATAGTTGTTGTCTACCAAGGAGTCATTTATTAATTAATTACAACAGCCCACTTGACTTTTTTCACAATTTTATTACATCATAGTGTAGTTCACACAATAGTCAATAGGAAATGGGTATGTGGGATGGTGTAAAAAATGTTTAAGATGCTTTAAATTGGTTCAATAGTTGTTGTCCACCAAGGAATTGTTTGTTAATTAATTACAACTGCCCACTTGACTTTTTTCACAATTTTATTACATCATAGTGTAGTTCACACAATAGTCAATAGGAAATAGGTGTGTGGGATGGTGTGAAAAATGTTTACAATACTTTAGCATAACTCAATAGTTGTTGTCCACCAAGGAGTTATTTATTAGTTAATTACAACCGCTTACTTGACTTTTTTCACAATTTTATTACATCATAGTGTAGTTCACACAATAGTCAATAGGAAATGGGTATGTGGGATGTTGTAAAAAATGTTCAAGATGCTTTAAATTGGTTCAATAGTTGTTGCCACCAAGGAATTGTTTGTTAATTAATTACAACAGCCCACTTGACTTTTTTCACAATTCTATTACATCATAGTGTAGTTTATAAAAATGTGCTAAATGCTTTGATCAGCATGAAATAGTTTGATACTTGACTTTTTACCTCAAAGTGAAAGTATATCCTGGAAAATTAATAACAGTAAGCTTGTATAAGTTTTAGTAGATTTTCCCATAAATCTCCAGATTTTATTTTATTGTAGGTTTCCGGCTTATTCAAAGTCTTATTTCAAAAGATCCCAAACAGATATAAAAAGGCTACGAATAAGTTTCTGGGATTTCTGTACGATTGTCTTCAAGCTATGTATTATAATTGGGGAAATATTTTTGAATGAAAAATAATACTGCAATCCTATTAAACTTCAAAGATGAATGCAAACTATCCCGAATATCTCAAATAGGTAACCCAAAATCCGAGAACACCTATTAGGTAGTATATTAAACAAAACAATTATATTGAAATAGACCGAGAGGGGTTGAAATAGTATTGACCGACATAATTCTAAGAAACTATAGTTTAACCATCGAATGAAAGTTGACTCCTTAATTATTTTATAGATATGGTTTTCATCCAAAATATTTAGCTATGACGCGAATTGTAAAGAAAACTGACCTTTACAAATACGAAATACCCACTAAAATACTGGACTAGGAATCCCCAGAAATACATCAACATGAATGTTCTTAGTACCACTGGATCACTGGAGACATTGAATATGATATCAGTAACAAAGTTTCAGGGATGTAAGAAAAGATGGATTCAGTTTTGACAATTCTGCGGTGAATTCTTCATGTGCAAGTTATAATGCCAATGATTCAATGGATGAATTATCAAAGGATTTAACCTTCGATTTTTTTATTGCCCATGATGAATTTGATAATTTAGTGGAATTCAAACATTATGAAGCATCAAAAATAACATCTAAAAAAGTTTCTCGCAATCGTATGTGGTGTGTATTTCGTGCGGGTATTTATCAGGACTATTTAATCAAAAAAATATGGGATACCACCCACGTGAAGTGTGGGTTTCTCTTCCCACACTCTTATGTCAATTTACACAAAACGGCTGGAACATTTTCAGGTGAGAAATCTTTTTCCATTCGTGGATAATTATACTTGTTTTAAATAAGAATGTTGAAAACATCCCAACCCTGTTAGAAAGTCTATCTTGGGAATACATACTTGAAACTTTGTAAGTGGATTCCTTTTGACGAGTCTACCAAACTTTCTCATCACGACTTTTTTCAAGAGTGCCCCGTTTTCCAATCAAATATTAAAAAATCAATTCGTAAAGAAATTTCACAATACGTGTGTATTTTGAACTTATTTTAATATCAACATTTGTCAGTCTAGTGTAACAGTAATCGATCATAATCAATATTTCCTTCATTCCATGCATATATCATAAGAGGCTAAGTATTGAAAATCAAAAGTTAGAAAGTTTTTTTTAATTATCTCCGTTATTAATTTTTGACGTTATATAGAATTATTGTTTATAACTCTTGGTTTTATTATCAAACATAATGAAAACATCTTTATATACGTAATTTATAATATTCGTTATATAAACTTCCTTCAGTTTTTATCACATGGGTTTTTTTTCGAGGATTTTTTTCCTAGGGAATTTTTTTCCGGGGGCTTTTATTCGGAGCTCTTTTTCGGGATTTTATTTCTCAGGGGTTTTTTCCTACATAACCTCATCGGTGCAGTATCGGACAAAGTATTTTTCGAATTTCTCATTTTTCAAGTATGTATTCATCATTTAACAAAAAGGGTGCTGTCTCGCGGACTATTATTTGTCACTCTATATGAATTGATTTTTTTTTCAGCTTACTGCAAATTTGGCTCGAAGATTTGTGGAGAAATAAGTAAACTTGCAGAACAAATATTTATAAAGTTGATTGTAGAATGTCTATCGGTATGGAAGGTAAATGTGGTAAACCTTATTTACGAAACCCAATCCGAAAAAACATTGAAAAATTTTTGGAAAATGGAAATGATGAAGTTTATAGGGCGGAGGAAGCAGAAAAGTATGTTACGAGAGAAGGTGACCCCGTACCTCCAATCATACGTTCGGCGCCAGTTTTATATGATGTGAAAAATGAGCAATTAAATACCAAATATCTCCACGCAGACGCCATACAAGCATTAAAAATCTTAAAATACGAAAATTGTGTCAATTCTATTGGGGACATTGGTTTTGATCCGTTTTTCATACATTATAGTACAAATGAAGCGTTGCAAACATATAAGAAATTATGTGCTTTAGAAAAAATTAGTATTAGCATAGATAGCATAGGTGGAGTAGTGAAAAAACTAGGCTCAAAGACATTTTTTTTACATATAGCTGCAATTGGGTTTGAGCTTTATCAATTCACTTTGACCCATATGTTATCAGAAGTTTCTCATTCACAAGCTATATGTAATTGGTTGAAATTATGGCGTAAATTAGGTGCATCAGTACCTGATGCTTGTGTGACAGATTGGTCCAAAGCTTTGTTGCATGGAGTATCCAGTGCATTTACTGAAAATGAAACCATAGAAGAATATGCTAATACTCTTTTTTAAAATATTCAATCGAATGTCACATTTATTAGAATAGATATTGCTCATACTATCAAGAAATATGTAAACTTTCTGAAAGATTTAAGAAAAGTAATAAAAACCTTCTATATGGCATGTATTGGAGCATTAGTTCTCTGCTCTTCCAAAGATCAAGCAGAAAATTCAATAAGGAATATTCTAATAACATGCTTATCAGAATATGAAGGAAGTTTGAGTAATGGACAAGAATCAGTTTGCGAAATATCAAAACAATATTTAATGAACTTGATCACTCAAGAAGGTATGTAGTATGTATATATATATATATATATATATATATATATATATATATATATATATATATATATATATATATATATATATATATATATAAATCCTCATATCATTTTGGCGTCCTAATATTGCGCGTTTGCATTTAATCTGGCGTCCATTGTAAATTGGAGTCCGTATATCGGACGCCACTTTAGAATTGTTTCAAAATTTTTTCCTGGCTTGTTCCCGACCTCTAGAGGCTAAATTCAAAATTTCATTTTGACGCCAAAATGATAGGGAAATGAAAATTTTCGTATATTTTCAGTTCCGAAAAATTCCGCTCCAATTTTTAGTAGCGTCAAAAATATACGTGTATATTCCCACTTCATATATTTCGCCATCATACTGGCGACCAGAAACTTGGCAACACTGTCGCAGAACATCGATCGATAATGAAACAGATGCTTGCACTTCTGACATGGAATTTGTTGGGAGTATGGCTTGAATTTGGAGTTGCATTTCTTATGTATGTCATGACATAATACTTCTACGAATATTTTATTGCAGACTGAAGTATTATAGTACAGTTACTTGGTGTCAGAAATTATTCTTGCTCAGAAGTAATTCTTTAGCAACTTAAAATTTGAGCAGTCAATTTGAAATATTAGGAAAAAACAGTTGAGTACTGACTCAAGTAGGAGGAGTAAGTGAGCAAATTCATGTACCTCTTTCTAATAGTTCAAGAGTCGACTGCACCTCAACGTTCCTAGTCAGATTTAGGGCCGAATTGTATATGAATTGATCGAAGATATAGTAGTCATTAGGATGTCACCTTTATAAATCCAGGATCTAGTCCTAAGGATCGAAAAGAGGCCATATCCGGTCAATAAGTTCGTGGTTAATCTGAAACTAGTATCAATCGATTGCAGAGGTCAAGTACTTTAGGACAAAACCAGGATACTACCTCTGTTCTATTCAAAACAGAGAAAAAAGCACAACAATTATAAGGAAAGTTCTAAACGACAGGGCAGAGGGTGATACCTTGGTTTTTTCTCGGAGTATCTGACCTTCGCTACTAACAAGTACCAGTTTTATCCATAAGTTCTATCAGAGAAGTTGACTCTGACAAAAATTGACCGGAAGTAGCCTTTTTCTGACGCTTAGGACAAGATTCCAGATTTAAAAAGTCTGTCACCCAATTGATCACTATATTTTTGATTGATTCATATAAAATTTGACCGTAAGTTCGATTAGGGAACATAAGGTGCGGTCGGCTCCTCAACTATAGGATCACTATAGAATGTGAGAACTCGCTATTTCATCCGTGATGTGGTCTTATAATTGTTGTAGAAAAACAAATCATATCGTTTGTACAAAGCAAGTGGAACATTTTTTTTGCAAGTTCATCATTGCTGTTACTAGGACCAAATTGATGAATCTCAAATTATCCATGTTTTTGAAGTCCCTGATGGTCACAAAGTTGCACTCTCAGTGTGATCGAAAGAAAATTAGAATGGATGGATGAATTATCATTATTACATATCTCCTGTAATACATTTTAAGATTAATATAAGCTTGTGATATACAAGGGAATGAAAACTTATTTTTGCTCTTAATAATATAATCTATTATAGGATATCACATCAATCATGGCTGAAAAATGTAAAGAGTTGGTATACAACATACATATAAGTTGGGACTTGGCGAAAACATCTTTTGAGTTAGTCTTTTTGTTCAATTTAGAATTCACTGGCAACATAAAACCGGAACAATTTTGTGTGAGAAACAAAAATGTTGCTTCATTTTTCTTGAATCTGTCGGTAACAGAGTACACCAGAAAATAATTTGAGTTACTGTGAAAAGCCACAATTTGGTTCAAGGTACAAGTTGAATTTTTTTCGAATGAGAGCTTTAACTATTCGAGTGCCCGGTTTGTGCAAAGGTCTATATATTGAATTCAACAAAAACTGTAGTTTGGAAATGATATGCTCAAACTGATTCCATATAACATACATTCATTCTATCTAATATTTCAATTTGTGCGCTTCTCTTATTCAGTTTGTGGATAGATGAACATTGACACTGTTGTCGCAACTGTGTGAAAACATTTCTTGAAGTCGGAAAGCCGGCCGCACCTCAATTTCTCTGATCGAACTTATGGTCAAATTGTATACTATGAATCAATCGAGAATATTGTGGTCAATGAGGTGGCAGACTTTATAAATCTAGAATTCTGCTTCAAGTGTCGGAAAAAGGTTACTATTGTTCATTTTTGTTAGGATCAACTTTCCTGTTAGATCTTATGATTGTAACTAGTACCAATTGATAGTGGAGGTCAAATGCCTTAGGAAAAAACCATGGTGCTACCTCCTGCTCCGTTCGGAAGGGAAAGGAGAAGAATAAATATAAATAAATATAATAATATTTACTTAGTAGTAATGCTATATACATAAAGAAATTTACGAGAAAATATCACATTAGAATTAATACACGAAGTAAATTGAGAGAGAATCAATCATTTGTGAACAAACTTTTGAGTTTTCTCTTAAATAACTTACAATCTAATTGTTTAAGTTCATTCGACAGTTCATTGTATTGAATAAGTCCCTTATGGAATGAAGAATTTTGTGTTCTACTTTTATGTCTCATTTTAATATAGAAATTATCTTGACTCCTTGTATGGTGTTGATGGAACTGATTTATATACTGTACTGTATTTGTTAAGTAGCTTGGCATAACACCTTTTCTTATTTTTTGGATAAATACCAAACAGCTAAATTGTATATATCTAGTGATATTCATCCAGTTCAGCTTTGTTAACATGCTATTTACGCTTGTATATCTATTACATTTTAGAATTATTCCCATCGCCCTGTTCTGGAGCAGTTGCAACCTATGAATATCTTTTTGTCTACTCATACATAATATTGTTGATGCGTAATTAAAGTGTGGGAGCATAATAGAATTATAAATAGTCTTTATTGTATTCATCGAAAGATATGTACTCACTCTACTTAGTAAATTCAGTTTTTTTGCAATTTTCTTACATATGAAGCTAATATGTTCTTCTAGATTCAATTTCCTATGTACTATTACTCCTAGATATTTATACGTTTCAACTGCATCCAAAGCCACATTATCAATTGAGATTTTCATATTCTTGGTTGTGAATTCGTTCCACCATTTATACCTCCCAATTATCATAACTTCACTTTTTGTTACATTTAATAGATAAGGATAATATTATGTGGTGGCAAAATTAGGCTGGTAGCATTCTGAACAATTTTGCATCCCATATTTAATCTTTGATGAAAGATTTAACACCATTTTGCTCGAAAGCATGAAAAAAATCTAATGTGAACACCACATGTCTTACTTGTACATCTTTTGACTCAATAATTAACAGTTGATACTAATATTGACTCTAGGCAGAATCGACTCCAACCAAAATTTGAGATGATAATTGAATCATTCAGATGCTACAGTTCATTAATGGTCAGTTGTACCGCTCTAACTCAAATTTTAAACTTCACTTATACAAAAAATGTCGAATCGAAATAAGGACAGCAATGTTCATGTCACATTCAATTTTCAAATTTTGATACGATATTGTTGAGTTAGGTGGCACCTTAAATTTAAGCGGTGCAACTGACCATGGAACGCTTAAACAGTCTCAAATACCAGATTCCATAGTTCTACGGCCTAGGTCTCGAATTTATGCGAAACCTTGAGAAAGATTGTCTAGCTAATAGATTGTTATGAAAATATTAAGTTATTATTCGAATGCTACAATTTCTTCAGATATAAAATTTCAAGATTCTACAGCTGATTATTCTGGATTTGTATAAAAATTCGAAAACGTGCTTAGTAAACTGCACTCCTGTTTAATCCGACTGCAGTCATAATGCAAGGTGTACAATTAGGTTTTATAGGTTTTTGATACGAAATTTCAATACTCCACGCCTGATTGTTTTGAATTAATACAAGAAACTCGGAAAGACTGTGCAATTTCAGCACAGCCAATTAATATTAAAATAGAAAATAACCATTAAGATGCCTCAGGAAAATTCGAAAAAAATTCCAAGTACAGTGCATTTGCGGTACAGACGATTGCAACCATAATAGGGGCTGCAAAACTAGACTTTGGGCCAGTCTCAAATACAAAATTCAACTATATAGATACATACATTCATACGTACGTACCGAAGTCAAGCCGAAAATAGTCAAAATGCATTTAGGGATACTCAAACCGAGAATTTCCATCAAAATCTCGAAATGTGATTCCGGCGGTGCAACAATACTACTTATTTATACTTTGTACAAGTGAGCTAGAAGAGATTTACCAATTTGCATTGTGGAAAAACTAATCAGAGAATGTAGTTGTACATAGTTCAACCAAATCCATTCTCAACGCTTGAACTTTTTGCCTTTAGATTGATATATAAGATATGAAGAATGAATACTGATATTCGACATGCTCCCAGCAACTTTGAAAAATAGGAGTCAAATATTTGCACAATTTTGGTCGTAGATTAATTTTATGCCCACATAATTGTTGTATTTATCATCAGTTACAGTTTTGCTTCAGAAGTTTATATGCGATGTGCTATAAATCAATTTTGTAGGCGATTATAACGGAAAATGTATTTCTAGGGCCCTTTTTGTTACCATGGAGTTTTACTTACTTGTACACATCTATCTAAATTCACTATTTGCACGATTGGGCGTATTCATATGTTTACCGGCTCTCCATTCAAGGTGGTATGTTGATTTTACCGGCAAACTGTGATTACTATGGTTATGCTGACTTACTGCCCATGAGCAAAAGCGGTAAGTGAAAAATTGTGGACTTCCGCAGAAAGTATAAATTCATTTATTGATATTTATGATTGAATACTCCCAATAAAATGTCAAAATTGACAGCTGACAGCGAGTGCGCTATGAGTGGTTACTCAATTTGAAAGAAAATATTGAGATTCATATTTGGGGTAGGTCTTGTAATCGTGCAAAAAATTTTTTAAGCATCACTGTCAATAATTACAGGACCGATTTCGCTCAATATTTGCAAACCTCACCAAGGCTTGGCCTCCAAACAAGCACTCTCAATCGGTAAACCGTACTTACTGACCTTAATACTTGAATAACTATATCTGTCCAATATTACTGACCCTCATCATACATTTATAGGAAAATCTTGAGCAAAATGCAAGTGTAGACCAAAATTCTGTCACATTTCCATAGAGCAATTATTATCACAATTTATATGACATCCGTAAGTCCTTCCTGATAAATTATCCCTCACATACTTCCATTCATGGAAAATAGCAATTATCAATCAAAAATCCATATTTTTTCGCAAAATCTTTCAATTTACTATGAGTTCTCTATCAACCAATGACATATTACTACTCTATGAAGATATCTTAAGTATCAACCCATTTCAAAACTTGAATAATGTAATTCTACGCAAACCTTTGAATATATCGCTTCACATGTGTCATCGATAGAACATTCTACGCAAGAGAGGTGCTTATCGGACTGTAAAAACTAAATCTGGCAACAAGGGGGACGCCACTTCAAACATGAAGTGAAAGCATATATATAGATAGGACGCCACTATAAACGCAATATGTAACGTATATTATTGACGCCACATTGATGTTATGATGAAAGGAGGTCATATTGTATAGGAAATGGGAACTCTGTGAATATTGCGTGGAATGGAATTTCTGTGTGAAATTTGAAGAGCCCATGAGAAATTATGTAATATACTTCGATCAGATCTCAACTATACGCGTTCCTTTCAGTAGACGCCAAAATGGACATCTTTGTAAGGACGTCAAATTGATAGGGTGATTTATATATATATATATATATATATATATATATATATATATATATATATATATATATATATATATATATATATATATGTATATATATATATACATACTACATACCTTCTTGAGTGATCAAGTTCATTAAATATTACTATATATATATATATATATATATATATATATATATATATATATATATATATATATATATATATATATATGATATGAGTCCAAAAACATTTTTGTACGAATGAAACAATGATAATAGTTTTTTTGCCAACCACCGGTTTGACAAATTTTATTTGAATTATTTAAATTAAAACATGCTTGATATTTGTTATCCTTCAAAATAATTAAAAATAGAACAAATGTTTCAAAAAATAGATAACTGTGTAATGCTACAAAGTAATGAAATTCATAAATAATATTTAATCTATAATAGTCTTTATTATTCATAATTCAATTTATCGCAGTTTCCGATATTATTCTACAATGTATTCAATTGAAAACTTTTTGACTTGTATAATGAACCTAATCAGTTGGAATAAACGCCAGTCTCATTTAAATTCAAGCTCTTTTATTCGTTAGTTTTTAACTAGAAGAAAATGTTATAATTTTAATCAAAATTTCTTTCTAGAATTTGACAATTCAATGAATAGCAAATACAATGCAACTCCTGCACCTGAACTAGAGAATATCTCAGATCTGATAAAAAATTCTTGGAGTGCGTGGGGTGAAAATATTCTAAAGTCAGTAGAGGAAACTCTTGAACATGAAAATAAAATTGGTGCAGGAGATCGAATCAATGCTCATTATTATAGAAAACTGGCCTCTTATTTATTAAAAGATATCACATTGCTTCCATTGTGGTCGAATATATTTGTCAACGATTTCGGATTCAATAATGGTAATGCTTCAAGTGCAGCTGCGGAACAATCATTCCGAAAAATTAAAAACAATATTTTTCAAAAAAATGAATTACCACTGAGGGTGGATTTGTTCGTCGAAAAACATTTATTATATATAACAGGGAAAAGTAAATTAATTAATGCTGATTTGGATAATAGAAATTATGAAAATAATCAGAGCACCACAGAAGATTTTGAAGAGAGTTTAAAAATAATAGAAGAAAATGATATTGTCGGGCGAACAAAAGAGACAACAAATTCAATAATTCAAACGGACTGTCCAGCATGTAGCAATGGCCACTTTCCAGATCAAAATAATCATTCCTGCATTATATGCGGAAAGATGGTACATGCATTGGATAGCTGTTCCAAACCCTGTGGAGTAGAAGGTTACGGACAAAAACGTGTATGCAATGTTTGTTGGGGAAGTAAAGATCTAAAAAAGAATATTGCTCTTAATGAGTTCGACAACTGGAGAAATCAAGGAGAAATTAATTTGAAAATAGATCAAAAACTCAAAGCCAGAACTTCCATCAAAAAAAATAAAAAATCGCTTCATTTGGGACAGAAAAAAAGTGTCATCAAAGATATGCTGAATATTAAGAAACATAGAGAAATTCCCGTTATAAAAAACGGAAATTGCAACCTGACAGCTAATGAAATAGAGAACAGAAAAATATTTGTACAAAATACTTGTGCATTTGATAGTATTCTACAAATTATTCTGGCAGGAGTTTATGATTGTGATCAGTTTGAAAAAAAAGTCAGTATAAAAATAATATTTTTTAGTTCTACGTTCTAATCACATAATTATTTAAAATTCAATTACCTACTTTTTTCTTAGAAACAACTTATATAATTATTGTTATTTATTATTTATTTTATTTTTCCATTTTCGAGACTTTAGTTTTTCACGATCTTGTATTGGAAGTGATAATTATTTTGTAATATAATTAAATTGCAGTAAAATTTATACATTTTGAAATATTTTGCCTGATTATTTTATTATTTCTCAAGAAGAATGATATAAAGCTTTCTTTCCAGATTCATAGTGTCATAAAATTCTCAGAAATAGTAGATAACATTAAAAAGTATGGTGTGGGAAACGCAACCTACAAAAAACGATGTGAATTTCTGAGAAAATTTTATATCCCGACGTTGAGCCAAATAGATGGCAATTATTACATACAATGTAATAGCAACGTAGGAAATGTGGCAAAAAAATATTTTCTCTGATAATATGGTCAGCTATTCAGAAATTTTGCACTGTGACAAATGTAACATGAAAGTCTACACGGATTACAAACTGTACACAATTCTCCCTGAAGATATTAGAGAAGAAAGGATGTACGGATCTATGAAGAAATATGAAGAATCGTACAAACCCCAGCAATGTAAAACAATAGGATGTTCTGGTACTGCTATCATGAGACACAAAATAGGTACATTGAATTTAATAAGCTATGACTCATTATTATCTTATAGTTTAATTTTATTTTGAGCATATAAAACAAAGCTAAATTCGAACTGAACTTTTTCAGGTGATATAGTAATATTTGAAATATTGCACGCCGGAGGCTCAAGCCAAATACCATTTAAATCCATGGAAGTGGATATAAATGTTATCAATGAAAATTCCACCAAATTGAGAATATTGGGGATAGTAGATTATCGGAATTATAACAATGCTCTCCGCGAAAATCAAGATGGACATTATACAGCCATAGCTCGCAGATGACATGGAATGTGGATGAGATACGATGATTTACATTCACAAATTAAACATAAATGTAAAATGAATTCCAAAGTGCAACCAGCATTGATAATATATGTAAAATATGAATGTAAATAAACAATAGATCATTATGAAACGAAACAATTCTTTTACTAAATATTCTTGAACAAATTGTCCCGCAATGTTACTTTTCAGACTGTACCGCACATTTGTTTATATAGATTATTATACAAATATTTTTTTTTTGTTCAAATGATTAGGAGCATTCTAACACCTTTCTACACTTCCGTTTCTTATCGAATATTGTCTGTTAGAATTAATAATCAAACAACCCCTGGATGGGTAGCGACTATTTAACCACTTCAAAGTACTTAATACATTTTTTATAATATTCCACACATTCGTTTCTTGTCGAATATGATGTAAATTACTCTATAAACATAAAATTGACAAAAAAGGCAGGTGAGCTGTTGTAACTCATAAACAAGCAACCCCTTGACAGACAACAACAATGATACAATAATAAATTGTTGAATGAGTTGAGCATAGATAGTAGTTTCTCAGAATTATGTCGGTCAATATTATTTCAACCTCTCTCGGTTTATTTCAATATAATTGTTTTGTTCAATGTACTACCTAATAGGTGTTCTCGGATTTTGGGTTACCTATTTGAGATATTCGGGATAGTTTGCATTTATCTTTGAAGTTTAATAGGATTGCAGTATTATTTTTCATTCGAAAATATTTCCCCAATTATAATACATAGCTTAAAGACAATCGTACAGAAATCCCAGAAACTTATTCGTAGTTTCAAGACCTTTTATATCTGTTTGTGATCTTTTGAAATAAGACTTTGAATAAGCCGGAAACCTACAATAAAATAAAATCTGGAGATTTATGGGAAAATCTACTAAAACTTATACAAGCTTACTGTTATTAATTTTCTATATACTTTCATTTTAAGGTAAAAAGTTAAGTATCAAACTATTTTATGCTGATTAAAGCATTTAGAACATTTTTATAAACTACACTATGATGTAATAGAATTGTGAAAAAAGTCAAGTGGGCTGTTGTAATTAATTGACAAACAATTCCTTGGTGGACAACAACTATTGAACCAATTTAAAGCATCTTAAACATTTTTTACACCATCCCACATACCCATTTCCTATTGATTATTGTGTGAACTACACTATGATGTAATAAAATTGTGAAAAAAGTCAAGTGGGCTGTTGTAATTAATTAATTAATAAACAACACCTTGGTGGACAACAACTATTGAGCCATGCTAAAATATTGTAAATATTTTTTACACCATCCCACACACCTATTTCCTATTGACTATTGTGTGAACTACACTATGATGTAATAAAATTGTGAAAAAAGTCAAGTGTGCTGTTGTAATTAATTAATAAACAACTCCTTCGTGGACAACAACTATTGAGCCATGCTAAAATATTGTAAACATTTTTTACACCATCCCACACACCCATTTCCTATTGACTATTGTGTGAACTACACTATGATGTAATAAAATTGTGAAAATAGTCAAGTGGGCTGTTGTAATCAATCAAATAACAACTCCTGGATTCCTATTGTATCAATTTGAAGCATTATAAACGTTTTTTACTTCATCCCTCACACTTATTTCCTATTGACTATTGTGTGAACTACATTATAATATGATAAAATTGTCAAAGAATTTCAAGTGAGTTGTTGTAATCAATTAACCAACGATTTCTCTATACTCGATAATTATTGTACCATTTTTAAGCATAATTTCTCTACCGATTCTATTTATTGTTATTATTTGAACTACTTCCCAACGTATCGAAAATATTGGAGAATCTATGATAGTCGTTCCAATTCTTCGTCAATATATTCCCCTATGATCAAAAACAAATGTACCAGCTTTGACACTTCAAAAAATTTCTGTATCAAGAGTATCCTGTACACTTGCTTTTAATATATTGTTTCAATTACTATTTTATAATTCACGAAAAATATATATTTTTCCATACAAGTAGCCATACTGCCACTATTTGGCCTTGAAATTTCACTTTCATCCGCTATGTCTCATTTTGGTGCGCTTTCACTCTTTCAAAGAGGGATTTATTACTTGAGGGATGATTTTCGGTAATCTCTACCAATTTATTCTAATTGTAATTAATTTGTAAGAATTGTTTAGCCCACTTAGAGTTCATTTGGATAAGATATTATAAGGTGTGGTGAAACTTTAGACTAAAGTTGAGCCACACCCCGATTTCCGGGAAACGGCAACTGTAAAAAATTTACTTCCGGTTGTAATTAATTGTAATTAATGTGTAAGAAATATTGATATAATTTTTTTTTGTGTGGGCCATAAATGCTGGTGCAGCTTTAGGGACACTATTTTTTCTTCCTTTTGAACATCGCAGGGATAAATAATCAGATTGTTCATGTCTCTTAGCACTCTGATCCCGAATCCGATTTGAAACGAAGAATATTTCTAAAATAAATAGCACTGATGATGATCGATGAACATCTGCACAGACGCTCTTATCAGAAAAATGTACCGGAAACTGTCCGTCAAAGGCGACAAGACGTAGCAGGAACTTCTAAGGCTACATCCAACGTAGAAGAGCTACCAGAAGGCACTCGAAAATATTGTCCGGGATGTAAAAATAAAAATAAGTCTAGGTTCTTTTGCCAGAAATGTACATCTTTCGTTTGTTTAAAGCACACGAAAATGTGCTTTCCGTGCACAAATGCCATCCTGGAAACAAATTTCTATGTTGAAGAGGTTTGATTCAATTTTCTGCTTCTTCGGACTGTCGACAACTCCAATTTCTTATTTTTTTCTTATTTTAGATAGATACAAATGAGAAATTCTTCTTTTATTTCGAGTATTTTGACTAAATAAAGCTTTGTTTGCTTGTCTCTGTGTTTTCCTTGATAATTTACCATGAAAACAAAAATAACAAACTGAAGAAATGAATATTATGCATACGGAGTCTAACAGACTCTGCGCGATTGTAAATGATAATTTAACTTTAAAAACAGCAAATTCAAAAGTTAATTGTAAACACTCTATAACTTTGAAAGTATTCAATTAGCCGCATACATTTTTTGTTCACTCATCTAACGAATATTGTGACTCATTATTCGGCATGAATATATTGGAAAATCTAAAATGTGAAATGAATTTTGTGATGAAAAAATTAAAATACAAAATGTAGAGTTCCCCTTTATTTGCAAATTAAATTTTCGTTCAGAATATCTAAATAATTTTCAAAAGCGAACAATTGAGAAATTACTGAAACAATATCCCGAACTCTTTACAAAAACAGGTGTAACATCATCATGCACTACTAAGCATAAAATATTGACAAAAGATAATACTCCCATCTATACAAAATATAATAGACTTCCACAAATATATGAAAAGGACATAGAAGGACACGTACAAAATTTATTGAAAACCGGTGTTATTAGAAAATCCATCAGTCGTCATAACTCTCCCATCTGCATCGTTCCAAAGAAAAAGACGCGTCTAGTAAAAAAAAAACACGTCTTGTAATAGACTTTGGAAAATTAGATACAAACACTAGAGAAGATAAATATTCTCTTTCTAACATTGTACTCTTTTAGACAAAATTGGCAAATCAAAAATTTTCACGGCCCTTGATTTTCATTCAGGATTTCATAAAATTCCTGTAGAAAAAGATGATATAGGAATAACCGCTTTCAGCACCCCATCAGGCAATTATGAATTCGTTAGAATGCCCTTTGGACTTATTAATGCTCCTGCGACATTTCAAACAATGGTGAATAAAATCTTAGGCGATTTAATTGACCAAATCTGTCTTGTTTACATGGATGATATCATAATTTTCAATAAAACGGAAGATGACCATTTGAAGAATTTAAAACTGGTTTTGGATGGATTGAAAAATGCAAATTTAAAAAGGAATTGGATGCTATTTTTTGGAAAAAATTTGCAATCAAGAATTCCATTTCACGGAACATCCAAATTTATTTATCATCAAAAATCAATTTTCGGGATATGAATATAAAGTAACGGGCGTCCAGAGTTCTAAAAATGTAAATCTAATGACATACTTGAATACTAAATTTTTGTACGTAGAGCAAGCATTTAAAACAGAAATGCGAAATATGTATACAGATATAATTCCCGAACAATGCTTGATTCAGCGTGATATGTTAAAAATAGACTTCGCATTACACCATTGTCACCAAATGCGATTAGCACATTAATAAAGAATAAACTAGGATATATTGATCGCGTGTTGGGCGAGGTCATGCACATAATGCAAGAGTAGTTAGAATTCGACGCGTTGAGGAATGTTACAATGAGCTATTCGTATCTGCTGACGATGAAAAATTATTTATGACTCCACTCACACACATTTTGCAAGTTAAAGCCGAGCAGTGATTTGACACCTCCACTTTACTCCTCAGAAAATAAATGGTGAGGATTCACATCCGGCGTGAATAAAGACATTGATCCTGAGATTATAGAAGTAAATCAAGACCCTGAATTCAATTTTAAGCCATTTTACGACCTGGAAGATTCTGGAATCGATACGAAAAATGAAATAAAGACAGCACAAGAATCATTGATTTTTGGTTTAGAACGACAGGCAGTGACGATTTTGATAACAAGACAAGTTATTGCTTGCGAAACCAAAAATCAAGGATCAAATACATCAGATATATTTTCAAAAAAAGAGATAGAAATTTTTTTTACATCAAAATTCAAGCTTTGGACTGTTGATTTCAGGGTAAGTGGGTATTCATTTCATTTTCGTCATAGTGAAATACGTATTCGAAACATTAATAAACGCCTACAGTTTGTATAATACGATGTAATGTTACAAAAACAGAACAGAAAAGCGTATGAAGAGAGACAAGAACAAAGTCAAGATGTAGAAATGGGTATACGAGAACAAAATTTACATCAACAACAGCAAAATTCAAATAATCCCTTGCCATCAGCACCTCCAGAATCGGAATATCAGAGACAAACGTGGCTAAGCTGATAAGTTTTTCTGTAAGATTGAAATATATATATATATATATATATATATATATATATATATATATATATATATATATATATATATATATATATATATATATATATATATATATATATATTTGTGTTTTTCACACAAAAATGTCTACGCTCGCCTGAATACGTCACCTGTGAACTAAACAATTAAGTGCAAGCTATGTGAACTAAAAATTGAACTGTGATCTATTAAAAAGCATATTTGACGTCTACTTATGACCCTTTTCTGCTGTTTTAATATAATTATGACTCACTGGAGTAAAATAAATTTTAACAACATGTGGTAAAACATAACCACAAAAATGAAAATTTATATTTATTCTGAATGTTCGAAAATCTTTATTCTAATCTCAACTAATTGTCCTGAAGATGATTTTAAATTAAAAAATCGAAAGCTTGACAAATTAACAAGAGTGTTAATTTCTTGGCCCAATTATTGACTGCCTTACCCACTATAAACTCTGTCAACGTAACTAATTGCAGTCGCGATTACCTTTTATTATATATATATATATATATATATATATATATATATATATATATATATATATATATATATATATATATATATATATATATATATATATATATATATATATATTGGTTAGGAAATTTTGTTATTTAGTAAGAAATGACATGATAAGACTGGAAAAAAAGAGGGTTTTGAAGGAAGCAGTGAAGGAGGGAACAACATATCTACAAGATGATTTGGCAGCTGAGGGTCCAATCGTGACGATCCAACAAAACGGGACAAATCAAGGAATCTAATGAAGACTACAGAACTGCTGTTTACACAAGCAAACAAAAACTCATGTGGCGAGGTCGAAATTCGATCCTACATCAAGCAGCAATGGGTCACCACCATAAACAACAATCGCCCGCAAAAGATGACACGACGTAAACGGAGACTCAAGATAGCAGAATCAGCGAACATACACGAAACCCAGTGCCTACCATTAAACACTTGTGAATGTGAAGTGAATTCCCTCCTCAAAACTATAACTATAAACTATAAATTCCCTTGAAACATTGACATTGAAGTTGGACACTAAGGCCCGGTTTCACCAAAGTCAGCTAAATTTATCTAGAGGTTATTTTGAGTTAATAACTATAGTTACAATTGTATCAACAATAGTTTTTGTATAAAATAACCTCTGGATGAATTTAACTGGCTTTGGTGAAACTAGCCCTCAGTGTATTAATTAGGAAAAAAATTGAGAAGAAAAACATGTCCATATAACAATGAAAATTTCTAAATTTCTAGAATGCACTAATAACATACGTATGGATTTATGAATGTTGTATAATGCTTATAAAATTTTACCGATATATTGATTTTTTTTTCGATATACCGAAATCAATATTGATACGTTTGAAAACTATCGACACTTTTTGGCACTTCCGACATCCCTAAGTTGAGTGAGAAATGTGATATTTATAAGGCTGCGGAAGTGGTAGCTGTAAAATTATTTTCCCAAAAATCTAGAAAGTTCAAGAATATACGATGCATTTGTAAAATTGTGTTAATTGCGATAATGTTAATATAAATCATGCATAATGAAGGTTTGAGTTATAATAATTATTCCACTGGATAGTTACAATGACATTTATAGTAACAAATCTATTTCATGATTTTTTTTTTAATGTTGCCGATTGGCGCTCATGAGTGTTATTCTACAGGTATTTTTCCTTTCTTCCATTTTTTTATAAGCAAAAATGGATCACTAACCGAGCAGGACCTTGCGTCCTATTGGAAAAATTTGTCTGGTCTGAGTAATGACAGATATGATGTAAGCGATGCAGACAGTTTGGAGGACCGTTCTTCTCTATCAAAGAATGATAGTGATGATGATTCCAACCATGATGAGAAAAACGCAACATTCGGAATGGAATAAGTCCTCCAGTAGTCCGATGATGACGATTTTCCATTGTCGACCTTTTTGCCTGCCAAACAGAAGAAGGCGCAGGCGAGCTCACTTAAAAAATACATTGACTGAAAATCAAAGTCCTTGGAGTTGAATAAGGATCAGTTCTCATTATTTTTTCCCAGAACTGATAGAAAAGATTACTGAAGAAACTAACTTATATTCAGTGCAAAGTTAACCTGAAAGACCACCTATTTTTACAGAGAATGGAATGAAGAATTACATTATACATCTCTGGTCACTTTGGAGTGAATAATTGAGATTTGCTCCTAGCGCAAATGTGATGCCAGTGAACAAATTTGGAAAAAAAAAAAACAGTTTATTCATTTCAACAACAATGTTACATTCATTGCTCGTGATCAGCCGAAACACGATAGGCTTCACAAGATCAGACTCCTCGTTGACTATCTAAACAAATGATTTTCTTCAGTTGCTTCAAACCAATGTGTTGGCATTGATGAACAAATGTGCTCAACGAAAGATAGACATTATATGAAGCAATATATGATGTCAGGTCATCAGGATTTGCCTATAAATTCAAAATTCATGCTGGTGAACAGAAATATGATCAACCTGATGATGAACTCAATCTTGAAGTTACTTCCAATTTGGTTCTACGCTAAGCCAGAATTATTCCTCGCCAGAAGAATTACAGACAGTATCACGACAATTAAAATACATCCTAGCAGCTAGTGGTATATTTGGTCAAAGAGAAAATTTTTGATCTGAGCACAATACGACGAATCAGAAAATTTAATTGCAAATTGCCGATGGAAGCTGCTTTGACGAAAGTGAATCGTAGAACAAGTCATGAGTTGGTTGCTTCAGTGGACAGTGTTGAGATTTCTACTGTTGTGTGGAATGTTAATGAATAAGTGACATTGGCGTCATCCTTTGCAGGAAAAAATCTATCTCGAAAGTGAAACACCTCGATCGCAAAGAGAAAAAAACTATCGAAATTGAGCGTCCATTCAGTATTTTCTAGTATAGTCGACATATCAGGGCGTTAATTTGATGGACAGCTTCGTGGGAAGGTATGAGATAAATTTGAATCGCAAATTTTACATGCATATTTACTATCATCTTCTGGATTTGAGTTCGGTAAATAGCCAGTGGTGGATATACCAGCAGGCTGAGTAGGCTGAAGCCTAGGGCGGCCAATTTTTAGGGGCGGCACATTAATCTTATTATTTTTTCATTTCGATTTACATAATTCAAAAAAATATATTAAGTTAAGGCCGTATGACACGATGCATAATTTCTCTCAAAATTATGTACATTTTTGTGTTTCAAAATTATGATCAAAAAAATGTACTGTGGCATACATCAAAATACCTTCAAAAAAATGTTCAAAAAAATGTACAAAAAAATGTAGGACTCGCTCTATATTCTTACAAATTTTCCTTCAAAATGTGCGCAACACGAATGCGCATTGGCATGAATAAAGATTCTCATTTGTCTAACATTTTGTGCCCAAATATAAATTGTTGTTGTAAGAGTTATGATCATTTTAGAAATATCATGCTCCAGAGAAGAAATCATAATTTTAATTGAGGACGCACACAGATTTCATCTATTTTAATATTTTTATACAATCTGACATTTGTCACGTGAAGTAGCTTATGCGCAGATGCGTGAACATTCAAAATGTGCGCAATATGAATGCGTACTAGCATAAATATACATTCTAGTCTGTTTGACAGTTACTTTTTATATACATTGTTGGTTTGAGATATTGTTATTTCCAACAATCACTATTATCCACGATATCAATGATAATTTGAATTTATGCTCCACAAATCTTCTTTCATCCATCTTAATATTTTTGTTCAATCTGAAAGTTGTCACGTGAAGTAGCATATGCGCAGATGCGAACAGATTAATGTACAAAATTTTGTAGTAGTGACATACAGGCCTTCAAAATAATGTTCAAAAAAATGTAAAAATTTTTGTTAGAAATTTTGTTCAGAATTATGAACATGATTTTGAAAGAAATTATGCATCGTGTCATACAGCCTTTAGACAGTTTGCTAATTAGAAAATTGATACATTTCAACAATTAATTATTTTATTTGTAGTAAGAAATTGCGTAGTCGTATTTGTGTTGTTACGCCAGAACAAACGACATGACCATTCGGTATGAGTGTCTGGCTGAATGGATAGCACGAATGCAGCGCGATCGGGATACTATGTGAGCCGAAGCGAGATCCTGATGTATACATACGTTGTACGTTGCGTCGAGATATTGAGTTCGAGAGCAAGTGAGAGATATAGCGTGACGATACCATCGAAGAATTCATGTCTCCTATTTAATTCAAAAGCAAGAGAAAAATCACTTTTGATATTTGCGTCCTGCAATTTTTATCACTGTATTGATGTTAATATTTCGAGGTCCCATCTTTCTGGTTGTGTATTTTTTGAATGTTTCGTGGATTTTGTGAATAATTTCATACCAAGTGTTTACGATGGTTCATCCGTAACAAAACAGTTCATTCAACTTAATAAGCAAAGTGTGTAAAAGAATTTAAATTTCTCTTCTTATCATCTTCATATTAGGTAAGTATTTAAAACTTGTTAGAATGAGTGATGCAAGAAAGCGACTTAGTGGAGCTGAGTACAAGAAAAGAGCAAAAATTAAAAGAGAAGAACAGGAAGAAATTATTCGAAAAACAGTAAGAATTTACAGTTTTTTTTAAAGTGAAAGTAAAAGCAGTGTTTTGAGCCCAGAAGCTTCAAACATATGACCTAATACAACACAATCTAAAGAAGATGAGACCGATATACACTCTGCTGACCCACAACAATTGTTGCCCATTGAGCATTCTGATTTTGAAAAAACAGATATTCATATTTTTGATAGAGAGACGGAAGAGGAATTATCTATAAGCCTAACAATTGAAGATATGTCTCAGAATCAGACATCAAGTACAAGTAACGTCAAAATACAATCAACCACAAGTTTAAACAAAGATCCAGCGCTGTGGGAGATCAACGATAACTTGCGGGAGATTATAGCAAGCTACGGCTTTGATCAAAACAAATCTTGTGACATCTCTAAAAGTGAAAGAATATATGCTGATCAGCGTCGTTTTCTGCCAGTTAGTATCTTCCAGAGAAAAATGAGAAATAATGAAGTGAAAGACAGAAATTGACTAGTTTATTCTGGAAGTAAAAAATCTGTGTATTGTGGACCCTGTTTGGCATTTGGTCCATTGGAGTGTAGAACTCATTTTGAGAACGGAGGATTCAATGACTGGGAAAATGCAGATTATCGAGTAGCTCAGCATGAGAATTCTGCACGTCATAAATCTAGTATTCTTAGTTTGAGAGATAGGAATAAAATTGATGACCGACTCGATAATCTACTGCAGGTCCAGATTGATGAAGAAATTACTTACTGGAGAAATGATCTGATGAGAGTTGTAGCCGTCGTGAAGCGACTGTGTTCAAGAGGTCTTGTTCTTGGAGGAAAAAATTAAAAGTTCGGAGATCCACGTAATGGAAATTATTGTATGATTTTGGAACTATTAGCGGAATTCGATCCTTTTCTAGCTCGTCATATTAAACGATTTGGCAATCAGGGATCAGGAAGTACCAGTTACTTATCAAAGACCATTTGCGATGAGTTTATTCTCTTAATGTGTACAGTGTGTCCAAATAGAGGACAGCATGTGTATTCTTCTTATTATTGAAGATAGAGATTCGCTCAAATTGATAATATTGTGCAATTATGTAGGCCGGTTTAGATGCCGTCGGAAAATGATTTAAATTCGGAGTGGTTTACAAATTATTTCAAAAAAACTGCCGTGGACAATCATATGATATTGCCGCGAACATGTCTGGCATGTACAAAGGCTTGCAAGCAAAAATTCGAGACCAAGCTCCTTTCGCCTTTAAGTGCCTTGTTCCGCCCATTCTTTGAATTTAGCGGCAACTGCGGCTGCTGAATCATCTACAGAAGCGTGTCGCTTTTTCATGTTGCTTCAGGAAATCTACGTTTTTTTTGTGAGCTCCACACAACGCTGGCAAAAAAAATGACTGAAATCGGAAAAGGAAAAAGCGTTAAAAGAGTAAATTTGACACGTTGGTCAGCTAGAGAGGATGCATGTAAAAGTTTGAGAGAATCTTGGCCCGAAGTTCTTAAAACTTTGCAATCAATCAAGGATGATTGTACCAAAAAGCCTGTAACGCGACAAGAAGCGACGGGAATACTTTTAAATTTGGAAAAACTGGAAACGGCGGTAATGGTTGTTTTATTGGATTTTTTTTGGAGAGAATAAACAAAGTGAATGTTCAAATCCAGAGTTCTAACATAGATTTAATCACCGTTGCTGATCTTTACGAATCACTTCGTAAGTTTTTCATAGCTGAACGAGAGAATTCCAAGTACTTCGAAGAAATGGCGATCGAATTAGGCGTATCGAAAGAATATACAAGAGATGGAAAAAGACAACCTAAAAGAAAAAAAAGATTTGATGAAACACCCGATGAAGATATTGGAATGGCTGCGAGTAATTACTTCAGTATTAACACGTTTCTTGTTTCCATAGATAGGCTTATATTCGAGTTAGCAAAACGGCAAGAGTCTTATAACGGATTTAATGAGAAATTTTCATTTCTTACCAAAATGAGTGAGTTTCCATCATCAGTTCTGAGGGAAAAAGCCAGTTTTTTTAGAAAAAATGTATCCTAATGATTTAGAAACAGGCTTAGTTCAGGAATGCATACACCTTCAAAGCTACCTCTCGTCTGAAAAAATTTCTATAAAACCAATTTTCGGATCATTAAAAAGTTGTCTTTATTCCTGCGAGAACAAAATCTAGAGAACATTTATCCAAATTTGGATGGCTCTATGTACACCAGCGACAAATTGTTCAGGTGAAAGAAGCTTCTCTTGCTTTAAAAGAGTGAAGAACTATCTACGATCGACTTTAAGTCAAGAAAAGCTAGACGCTTTAGCTCTTGTGCATTGACTCAGAGCTAATGAACAAGATTTCGTACTACGATATAATAAATGATTTTTCGATCTCAAAGTCTCACAAAAAGTATTTTGAAGATTTTATAATTAAATTTGAATTATAATATCAATTAATAATTCAGAATGGATATTTATTGTATTGTTTTTGAAATGTGAGTGTTATAAAAAAATATATATCAACGTTCGCGAAATGTATATTTTTTGTGTAAGCTCTATACATATTATGTGAGTATTGTATAGTTTTAAGGCATATACCTTACCTTACTTTAAAAGTGTCACATGATTGAGATATTTTTTGCTCAAAATAATGTTTTTTGATAATTCTCTGCTGTAAAAATAACCAAGGATTTGACACGGTACCTTAGTTCTCAATAATACTAACCATATGGGAAAAGTTGATGTAACGAAGATGATTGAGCACAAATCATTTTGGAATTTTATTGATAGAAAATGTGATTGATATGATTGTGGATTAATTGAAGAAGGAATAGTCGGAATTGGGACGAGCAATGATCCAAAAATAAAACCAGTTCGAATGCCACTGACGTTTCGATATATTTTATATCATTTTCAAAGCTACAATAAACAATAAAAAATTACCACATTATACAATATATCGAAACGTCAGTGGCATTCGAATTGGTTTGATTTTTGGATCATTGCTCGCTCCAATTCCGACTATTCCTTTTTCAATACATATCATCGGGACACGATCTTCAAGAAAAAATTGTGGACTAAGGTATCAAAATTCAGAGGCCGCAAAAATTGAATAGCCTACGGGCGGCAAATCTGTAAATCCGCCACTGTAAATAGCTGATTACTTTACGAACGAGTGCTTTCAAAACATCAGCTTAGTTGCAAGGTGAAAAACCAAGCTCAATGAAGAGCAGCAGCTGCTTATAATTTGTGCAATGCGAAAGCGTTCCTAGTAAACGCGGTCGTCTATCAGCCTGAAAAACGAAATTTTAGAAAAAAAAGAGGTCCAATGAAGTACCTGCCACCGATGAAAGTTCATACTGTCCAAATGGAGTACTGGCTAGTCCTTCAAGAAACCAAAATGAGGTGCAAGTTTTCAGAATGTAAAAGTTTTACGCACAGCAAATGCGAAAAATGCGGTGCAGATCTTTATTTGAATAAGAAAAACAACTGTTTTAAAAACTTTCACATATGATTCTCTTATCCTGTGTTACATATTGTTGTCGTTTGGCAACAGTTTTTTTTGTAAAAATAAAGTAAGAAACACGATTTTGATTGTTTTCTCTATATTTCTCGGATTAAGACCAATTCAAAATACAGTATTCATGATATTCTGAATTAAAAAGAAGTCATGCCTTCAAGATGCAATATTTGCCTGTAAATTCAAATCCTCATAGATCAACGAAGCAATCAAGAACAACTTTGATGTCTATTCGAACTTATCTATTCTAAAAAACAAATGGTCAATCTAATTTGTATCTTACTATTCATGCACGTCAACCTCAAAATAATTTAGTTTCAAAGATTTATGCCGAGAACAAAGAAACAAGATCCCAAAATGGTGATTTGGCAGCCATGGAAAATGCCATTTCGCTTATGAAAAGCGAAACATGGCATTAGACATGCTGCGAATGAAGCAGGAATACCAGCTTCCACGCTAGAAAAATATTATAGAACTGCTGAATTACTTATCGGTGGATATATTAGAGGCAGAGGAAGAGAGAATCCTATCAAATTATCTAAGTACTTTATTGTAGAATTTATGGATACGAGTAGTATAACAGGGCTTGTTCTGGAGCACTTTCAAGGTCATCCGGCCTGTCGCGTAGATAAACACCGGAAGTCTTATCACTTGTGGCTAGCTTCAAGGTGATCCTAACCGCATTTCACCGGACGTCTAATCTAGACGGATGTGTGTGGTTTCCGGCCGTCCGGTCTACTTACGGGAAGTGCTTATCACTTGTGGCTAGCTTCAAGGCTATTTTGGCAGCATTTGAGCGGACGTCTTATCTGGACGGATGTGTGTGTGGTTTTCGGCCGTCCGGTCACGCGAAGTGCTTGTGGCTGGCTTCAAGGCTGTGTGACGCAGTGGTTTTTCCGACGACGACGACGACGACGCTGATTGGTGGGTGACTTTTGGAAGCGGGGCCGGGGGCGGTATCGTTATCTTTGTGCGGTTGGAAGTATAGTTTGTATAAATTGCGCTGTTTTACTTTAAATTTTTCATTATTAATTAAGATTTTTCACTGGGTGTTCCAATCGTTGTTTGCATATGGCGTCTAATGTAGAAACATTGTCAGAGCTGAGTGATAGAGTGGTTGAAAACATAAGAGGAGCTTTTTCTTTGTTGAAAACAATAGAGGAAGTTGAATCACGGCGTAAGCATGTAAATAAAATAATATTAATCCTATATAAGGGTATTCGTAAGGAGAAAACATCTGGTAGGAACAAAAAAGAGAATTTGTTCAAGTTAGAAGCTAATTTGACTATTTTGAAAGTATACCGAGAGAAATTGAAGAATTTCAAAGTGAAAATAGGTGCAGGATCGGGTGGTGCTAAAAAATCGAGTGCACTTCTATGGCAAAACTCAATATTTAACCGACGTGTCAGAACAGGAGCTATCATCAATAAAGCAGGATTCAAGGATCCTAAGATATTCTTAAGCAAAGCGAAAACAATATTCAGAAATCAGATTAAAAGTTGCCTGAAAGAGTCGCTGTTGAAGGTGAATGTGATATTCAGTGGAGAATTCATCCTCCCCAGTACAGGAAAATTGGAAATTAAAACTTTCAATACCAGTAATAGTATTATCGATCATTCAACAAATATTGATCAGTGGTATAGTTCTAATGTTATCGAGAGGATTTTACCGGATCTGGAAGAGTTTCAGGAGAGAGATAGTGGTTGGGCGCTGAGAGAGATTTTACATTTGAAAGTGAACATAAATAACTTCACACCAATTAACATTGGAAGCTATATTGAGTTACCGAAAGATATTGCACGAAAACATGTTATTATAAATGTTAAAAATATGTATGATAATAATTGTTTCTTATGGGCTGTTACATCAGCATTATATCCTGCATCGCAAAGCTCAGGCAGAACATCATCTTATCCACATTATTCTACAGTATTAAATTATTCTGGCCTGACACTTCCGGTAAAACTCAGAGATATTCCCAAATTTGAAGATTTGAATAGTTTAAATATCAACGTTTATACTTTGGAGAGAATTGGCAAAAGTAAAAATGAAGTCGTGCCAGTAAGACTTACGACAAAATCGTTTGAGAAAACAATTCATCTACTTATGATATATTGAGGTGAAAAGCCTGGAAATGAAAGAACTGAAAATAGTAATGAAGATGACGATGGCATGTTGATGGAAATTGATTCTGGAGAATCTAATATGGTGGGAAGAGGCCATATAGATGCAATAAAGTCTGCTAAAAATTATCATTTCATGTGGATTAAAAATTTGTCAGGATTACTACGATCACAATTAAATGGAACACGTAAAAATTACATGTGTGAAAGATGTTTGAACCATTTTAAAAGTGAGAATACACTCCAAAAACATGCACTCAATTGTAGTAGAGTGAACAATTGTAGAATAGAAGTACCCAGTGAAGATAATAAAACTTTAAGCTTCAGAAATTACAAATATCAGGAAAAAGTTCCATTTGTTATCTATGCAGACATTGAATCTATCCTGGAGAAAGTAAATGACGAACAAGGAAAAAATACACAGCTTTGTGAAAAACATATACCGTTCAGTATAGCTTACTATATTAAATGTTCGTATGACAATTCATTATCTGAATACAGGCAGTATCGTGGTGAAAACTGTATTGAATGGTTCATAGAACAACTAAAAGATAGAGCTCTTGAAGTGAATGAAATCATGAGCAATATGAAACCAATGTCTCTCACTTTAGAAGAAACAAATGGATTCAATCATGCTACAGTGTGTCATATATGCCAAGGCAAATTTTGTTTGAATGACAGGAAGGTACGTGATCATTGCCATTTGACGGGCAATTATCGTGGAGCTTTTCATAATTCATGCAATCTGAAGTACCAAAATTCTCGAATGATTCCAGTGGTCTTCCATAATTTAAGTAACTATGATGCCCACTTTATAATTAAAAGAATAGCAAGAGACATTCAAGGCTCAACCTCACTCCTGCCAATAAATAAAGAAAGATATATATCCTTCACTAAGTATGTACAAAATACTAAAATATCTTTCAGATTTATCGATTCATTCAGATTTATGGCGAGTAGTTTGGACAAATTATCATCATATTTGGATAGCTCTGAAAAAGTAATCACAAAGTCTTCGTGCAATTCAGAAATGGAATTCGATTTACTAACAAAGAAAGGAATCTTCCCCTACGAATATATAGATTCATGGGTAAAATTGGATGAGTTGAAATTGCCGGCAAGAGATGATTTCTATAGTTCACTGAGAGGCGATAGCGTCTCAGAGGAAGAGTATAAATTTGCTCAAAAAGTATGGGATACTTTTGGGATAAAATCTTTGGGGGAATATGCAGATTTATACTTGAAGACTGATGTATTATTATTAGCAGATGTTTTGCTTTTCTCGAAAGAATTGTTTGAACACATATGAACTAGATGCTTTACATTATTTTACAGCGCCTGGACTAGCATTTGATGCAATGTTGAAAAGTACAAAAGTCAATCTTGAGTTATTAACAGATGTGGATAAAATCATGTTCATTGAACGTGGCATACGTGGAGGCGTATCACAATGTTCAAATAGATATGGAAAAGCAAATAATGAATTTATGGACACGTATGATTCAACGCACTCTGTATCATATTTGATGTATTTTGACATAAATAACTTGTACGGGGCTGCTATGAGAGAATATCTACCGTATGCAAATTTCGAATGGGTTGATGATTGTAGCAAGATTGATTTGATGAATGTGAGTGATGAATCTGACGTGGGATACATTTTTGAAGTTGATTTGAAATATTCAGTAGACTTGCATGATATTCATAGGGACTTACCATTATGTCCAGAACATTTTATTCCACCAATTTCAAAAACATCCAAATTGATCACAAATCTATATGACAAAAAAAAGTATATTATTCATTATAAGAATTTAAAACAATGCATTTCACTGGGCTTGAAAATTGAAAAAATTCATCGGGTACTAGAATTCAAACAAAGTCCATGGCTAAAGAAGTATATAGATTTGAATACTGGAATGCGAAAAAAGTCAAGTAATGAATTTGAAAAAAATTTCTATAAATTAATGAATAATGCAGTTTTTGGTAAGACTATGGAAAATGTTCGAAAATATAAGGATATAAAGCTGGTTACACAATGGGAAGGCAGATATGGTGCTAAAGCGTACATTTCACAACCAAATTTCCATAGCTGTGTTATACTGGATGATGAAATTTTACTAATTGAAATGAATAAAAAAGTTGTTTGGTTTAATAAGCCAATTTACGTAGGATTTTCAATATTAGACCTTTCGAAGACATATATATATGATTTTCACTATAAATACATGAAATTGAATTTTGGAAATCAAGCTAAATTATTGTACACAGATACAGACAGTTTAATCTATCACTTTTTCGATATCAATCCATATGAAATGATAAGAAATGATATTCATAAATTTGACACATCAGACTACCCTATCGATAATATTTTTAACATACCTCGCGTCAACAAGAAAGTAATTGCACTTATGAAAGATGAGAATAATGGCAACATTATGACTGAATTCATTGGTTTACGATCCAAGATGTATTGCTATAAAGTGCAACATGTAGATAAAAATTAGAAAACTAGTAAGAAAGCAAAAGGAATCACTTCAACCACGTTGAAATCAATTAAGTTTGAAGATTATTATAATTGTTTGTTTGATAATACAAACCTTATTAGACAGCAGTCTATGATACAGTCTAAAAATCATGAGGTTCATACTATCAAACAAAAAAAAACTAGTTTTAAGTCCTCACGACGATAAAAGAATCATTAATAATTCAAATACTGATACTGTACCATGGGGATATAATTTTGTAGGATAATATATTAAATAATAAATAAAATAATAAATTATAATTAATATTTGTTTTTATTTACTCACCTATTATTCATTCCTGAAATTATGTCAAAAATACAAAATTATTCATAAAATTAAAGTATATATTTAAAATCAAAAATAAATTATAATAAAGTATAATTAAAACTAGTTAAAAGCAGGGGAACAAGATGCACAAAGAATTCTAGGGAGTAATATGATTAAGTCTTTTTGACAATAGAAACATGCTATGGAATATTGAGAAATATTGTTTATGTATTCAATTTTGTTGATGCTCTGATGGACGTACGCAGCGCTCCAGTGCGGAATCGTTGGGTGACAAAACGTAATGCACAAGGGACAAGCCCATATAAAAAAGTTCAAATTGTCACTGAAAAAGAGAAAAATGAATAAAAGCTACTCAATTATCAACAAAATACATACCAAAAAATTAGAGCTTTATATCCTCTCAATGTGTAACACATTGTATGCTCCAAAATATTATCATAAGGTATCAAGTTTTCCGTCAAGTCATTTTCTTCCGATGAAGAATAGCCTTCATCTTCGTTATTATTGCCAATTATGGGGGCTATTAAATTATCAGGTGCTGCATGGAACAACTGAACATCCTGAATAATTCTATTAACAACTGCCCCCATATTCAGCTGGTTCACTATAGCTTGCGGCACAAGTGGAGGCATTTCTTCTTCGACTTCCTCTCCTTCTTCGTTCTCGTCTTCATCGTCGTCACCCCCATTTTCATTATCGCTTATGACCATCTCTTCGTTTAAATCTTCCAGAATATTTTCCTCCTCCTCCTCGTCATCACTAATTTCCATCAACATGCCATCGTCATCTTCATTACTATTTTCAGTTCTTTCATTTCCAGGCTTTTCACCTGAATATATCATAAGTAGATGAATTGTTTTCTCAAACGATTTTGTCGTAAGTCTTACTGGCACGACTTCATTTTTACTTTTGCCAATTCTCTCCAAAGTATAAACGTTGATATTTAAACTATTCAAATCTTCAAATTTGGGAATATCTCTGAGTTTTACCGGAAGTGTCAGGCCAGAATAATTTAATACTGTAGAATAATGTGGATAAGATGATGTTCTGCCTGAGCTTTGCGATGCAGGATATAATGCTGATGTAACAGCCCATAAGAAACAATTATTATCATACATATTTTTAACATTTATAATAACATGTTTTCGTGCAATATCTTTCGGTAACTCAATATAGCTTCCAATGTTAATTGGTGTGAAGTTATTTATGTTCACTTTCAAATGTAAAATCTCTCTCAGCGCCCAACCACTATCTCTCTCCTGAAACTCTTCCAGATCCGGTAAAATCCTCTCGATAACATTAGAACTATACCACTGATCAATATTTGTTGAATGATCGATAATACTATTACTGGTATTGAAAGTTTTAATTTCCAATTTTCCTGTACTGGGGAGGATGAATTCTCCACTGAATATCACATTCACCTTCAACAGCGACTCTTTCAGGCAACTTTTAATCTGATTTCTGAATATTGTTTTCGCTTTGCTTAAGAATATCTTAGGATCCTTGAATCCTGCTTTATTGATGATAGCTCCTGTTCTGACACGTCGGTTAAATATTGAGTTTTGCCATAGAAGTGCACTCGATTTTTTAGCACCACCCGATCCTGCACCTATTTTCACTTTGAAATTCTTCAATTTCTCTCGGTATACTTTCAAAATAGTCAAATTAGCTTCTAACTTGAACAAATTCTCTTTTTTGTTCCTACCAGATGTTTTCTCCTTACGAATACCCTTATATAGGATTAATATTATTTTATTTACATGCTTACGCCGTGATTCAACTTCCTCTATTGTTTTCAACAAAGAAAAAGCTCCTCTTATGTTTTCAACCACTCTATCACTCAGCTCTGACAATGTTTCTACATTAGACGCCATATGCAAACAACGATTGGAACACCCAGTGAAAAATCTTAATTAATAATGAAAAATTTAAAGTAAAACAGCGCAATTTATACAAACTATACTTCCAACCGCACAAAGATAACGATACCGCCCCCGGCCCCGCTTCCAAAAGTCACCCACCAATCAGCGTCGTCGTCGTCGTCGTCGGAAAAACCACTGCGTCACACAGCCTTGAAGCCAGCCACAAGCACTTCGCGTGACCGGACGGCCGAAAACCACACACACATCCGTCCAGATAAGACGTCCGCTCAAATGCTGCCAAAATAGCCTTGAAGCTAGCCACAAGTGATAAGCACTTCCCGTAAGTAGACCGGACGGCCGGAAACCACACACATCCGTCTAGATTAGACGTCCGGTGAAATGCGGTTAGGATCACCTTGAAGCTAGCCACAAGTGATAAGACTTCCGGTGTTTATCTACGCGACAGGCCGGATGACCTTGAAAGTGCTCCAGAACAAGCCCTGTTATACTACTGATACGGATACACAAAGACAGATATTTGTTCGCCAGTACATGAATAAAATCAGATTAACAGCCATTTGAGATGATATGAGTATAGAAGACAAATGGTTTATTGTTTTTGCAAAGACATCCAGAATTGAGAGTACGCAAAAGTAAATGTCTGGGATCATGAGTTTGCACGTCATACTTCATACAAATTAGCTAAAACTTCATATAGAATTTACTTAGTTTTCCCATGGCAATGTTTTGACCCGCTTGTTTGAATTGAAATCTGGAGTTCAAGCATTTTTTCTTGACCACCCATTCCATTTTTTCTCTTCTGTATCTGATATTCTTTGGCTGCAAAATCTTACCTACTTAGCCAAAATCTTTTCTAAATAAAATCATTCAAATCCATCTTCACAAGGCCCTGGTATCACCATTTACAATGTGTATGATAGAAGCCATGCGGAGGAAGTTCAATTTTGGATTGAATGTCTTCACATGAATGAGTACGGAGGTTTTGGTTTCCCCAGCACTGTTTTATCAGAAGATAAAATTAAACAGAAATGTCAAAAATGATATCACTGGAATTCTCAAACAACTGTAATTAACGCTCAACGACTATTTTCCTGATAAACCTAATATATCTGGATCTAACAATTGGATACGTAATCCATTTCAAGGGAATATAAGTTCGTGTACTTTTTCAATTTTATTGAAACAAGAAACAACATTCAAAAAGCTGATTTTGAAGATGTCTTTGATTCACTTTTAGCGCGGTGTAAGAAATACATATCCTGTTTTGGCGGAAAAGGCTATTGAAGTCTCATTACTACTTTGTACTACATGTGAGAAAGGATTTTTAACATACATTCACCTGAAACATAAGTACCGAAACAGATTGAATACAAAGCCTGATCTAAAAATCAAACTCTCAGACATTGATTCAAATTCAAAATCTCGTATATTAACACAAATATCTCAGTGAATGCTTTTTTCAAGTATTGTATTGTTGAATTCATATTATATAAATTATTTCTCGAACTGAAACTAAAATCAAATATCGTTTGTCTGTGAATATCTTACGATCATGTTCTACTATTTTGTTATGAAGAATATTTTTTTTGTGAAATCGTCAGTAAAGTGCTCAAAAATCGGCATAAAAATAAGAAAAATCGGCATGGAAATAGCCCATTATTATACGATTTCTGCTACTATGTTGCATAAACAAAGATGCCAGATATACAGTGTTATCACTACTGCCGTTTGATTTAATTCATACTTTCTTATTTTATTCTATATGAAATCAATAACATTCATAAATAATTTATTTTGTTCTCATTCATATTTTATTGATTTGTTACGTTAATTTATCAAAAAATTGTCTCATGCTGACAGCTTTCAGAAGTCAAAATGCATTTTTTGCTGTTGGTACTACTGACAACTGTCAATAAATTTAAGTAAAGTTAGGTTATGTCGATGTAATTTTCTTTCTAATAATCTAAGATTTCAAAAAAAAAAAATTATATGCACCTCGGCAGTGAAGTTTCTTCTCCATTACTCATTTGGTTTATTCACTAAATTTCACATACGTAATGAAAAAATCAACTTCACTGCCTTGATACATGAATAACTACTGTTAATCCAATTTCACTGTTTTATTCGCTGTTCCTAATGACTATTGAATCCTCTTTTCAAAGAGGTTCGTAGCAAAGAGATTAGAAGCCGCTAGTCTAAAGTCTAATCATCCCTGAGAGCTATCGACCGCATAGTTCTTGAGTACCAATGACATGCGAAATATAGTTACACTAAAAACACATTTTCAAGCGTTCATTACAGAATTTTCCTATTTTGGTATACGATAATTTCATAATATCAGGATTCGTACAATCAAGTAGAATTAACTAGAAGCAAAATTGCATAAAGTCAAAATCCCTGCGCTCTTCTATTTCCCTACTCCACACGCTCTGAACGTTATACTATTAGCCCTCTTTCACACTGAGAGCCATACCGCTCTCGCTCGCGAGCAAGAGAACGGCACGTGAGACCGAAATACAAAGAATTCTATGGGAGCTTACACACGGAGAGCGGAAGCCTTTACGGCGCGCGAGCGAGAGTTGGCAGAGCTCTAGCATTTTGAGCCGCATCTTATCAAAATGCAACCGGAGTAGTAGGAGCATCCACACGGAGAGCAAAAACGGCTCTCGCTCTTTAGTTTCTTGTTCCGCAGCGTGAAGTTCAGATGGATTTCGATATAAAATTGCTGATAAATACAGTGTGGAATCGACCCGCCCTTTGGGACACAAGTACAGATTCATACAAGGACCGCAATGATGTAGCCAAAAATTGAAGGAAAGTTTAGAAATGATGGCGTTTCTGTCGTCGAAGACGGCGTCAACGGGGAAGAAGATAAATGGTTATAGCACCCAGCACAAGGACGATCTATCGCGATTTTCACGTACTTAGCATCTAACACGGAAACACCCAGGCTACCAATGGAAAGTAGGAGCAAAAAAAGCTTTGGCTCTCCGTGTGATATAGTCGTGGATCGTTAACATCAATGTTTCTACCTAGAACAAAATTTGTTATCGGGTGTATTTTTGATGTGAAACATCTATAGGCGCGCCTTTGCAGTAAAATCGAAATATCTGCTGTAATGAAAAACGGCATGACGCGTTCTCTACCGTCACACACAAAAAGTATTGTCTTATTGGTGATCATCTTTTATTCTTTGTTTTTTCAAGAATAAATTTTTGAGAAATGTCACTTATGACAGTCCATTTTCTGAAACATCTTTGTCGATTTCATTGAATGTGTTGCATCTACGTGAATTTCAACAATAGTTTAGTGTATTATATTAGTGAGCAAGTCGGTAGTGATGCATTTTGTGAACAAACTGACGAATTACATCAAATGTATTATATTTATGTGAATCAAAAAAAATTCCAATGACATTTGCACATCGCGTTAAATATACATCTGAAAAGCCTGTGGAGAGTCTTGTGACAATAATGTCGTAGAGAACAAAAATTTTGTAGCAGCCGAAGATACTGAAGCTTGCAAACGAATCTATTTCATTTATAGTGGTTGAAAAAAAAATATGTCAGTTAAAAACTAACGGTGTTAGAGATGGAGCTCTTTATATTGTTTTCAAAGCTCTCAAAAAATGCGAATCAGCGATACTAATATTGAATCAAAATTAGTGACAGTGACGATCAAGGGACCAAAAAATAAACAAAAAGTCGATAATGATCGAAGTGCGGGATCCAGTAAAATGTTCAATATAATTATCTCTCACCGGCTGCAATAATGGCACAAGTCGAAAAACTGCCAATTTGAGTTGAATTCATCATAAATGTAATCGATCTTAGCCCTGCTAGATGACATCTGTGTCATTTCTGCATTTGATGTCTCTGTAACTATTCCAAAGATGAACACTGGCACAAGTCTTAGTTTTTCTTGAGTTGTCGTGTGGTAAGCACTGTAGGTTGATGCAATAACGGCATTTAACTTGTGTCTTAGAAATTGGTGAACAGTGTACAAGCAACAGTGGCACATCTCAATCTGTGTCACTATAGCAGACAAAACACTTTAGATATTATTTTTCTTGTGCCGGTGTAGACATAGTTTATATCAAATTTCTTGGATCATTTTGCGTCAAGACAGTGTTAAAAATGGATCCCAACATCCATTCCTGGTCTGAGAAAATGCTCAACTTGATAGGAATAAGGTATGCTGGTTCAACTCTTTTAAAATCGCACATTAAATCTATTCGTACCAATTATTTTAGATTACAAAAGGACAGTGTCAGTTTGGAATGGACCATTGCATCTACATCTAGGACTAGCTAGGATCAAATCCTGGAATTGGTGCTGAAAATGAAGACGTATGGTTATCTTCAGATGTTATTGGTGCTGAAAATGAAGACGTATGGTTATCTTCTGATGTTATTGATGCAGACGAAAAAATTCAATGCAGAAAGCAATCTAATTGCAACATATCCTTTCAACAAGTTGTAGAAGGAAGTAAAAGTAGCAGTCACGTTGTTCCGAGCAAGATATATGTTGTGAAGCATACTGATAGAAATCGGGACTTCAATATTGCAGACGATAAGAACATTTCAGAGGAAGATCCGTTTTCCTCAGACGATTCTATGAAAGACCGTAACTATCACAAATCAAATAGATATTGCATGATACATAAATGAATTAGATAATTTTCTATTAATTTTTTTTTTTTTTTTTTTAAATCAAAGTAGGCCTTATTCTTGATGAACATTAGCCTTGAGCTATTTATCACTTATATCTTTTATATTGTGAGCTCTATTTCACTTATGTATTTAGCTAAGTTAATATGTATTTTCATGTTTTTTGTCGCAAGTAATGTCGCTATACAGGTAGGGAGAGCAATACTTTCTATGGCTAGTATATTCATGAAGCTTTGTCTATTTCGGTTATATTTGCTACATTTGAAGATGTAGTGATTTATATCCGCTATGTCCACATTGTTGTAGTCGCATAAATTTGAATTTACGATATGTATCTTATATAGATGGTTAGGGAGGCGATGATGGTTGAAGCGCAGTCTGCACAATATTGTTGTTAGTTTTCTATGTATATTGACTTTGTGAAACCAAGGGGTATCAGGAATCAAATGTTGTATTTGGTAGAAGTGTTTTCCTTTTTCTCTTGATATTTCACTATATTGTCTTTGCCACATTATTTGATATTGCCTTCTTCGTATAGACATATATTCTGTTGGAGTGATTTCTAAACGTACTGGTGTTCCTTCTGTGATAGCTAATTTTGCAAGTCGGTCTGCCTCTTCGTTACCGATAATATTGTTATGACCTCTAATCCATATAATTTTTATACTAATATTAAAATTAGATTTGAAGTTTTCTATCTTGTCTAATATTTGATATATGATAGGGTTATTTTGTTTGAATCCAGGATACTTCAGTTTCTTCACCGCGCTTTGACTGTCTGATATAATTAAATAATTCATCACTTCAGTGTTGCATATGTAATCTTCCATTGCGTGTGCTGCTTGTTTAATTGCAAATAGTTCAGCATGGTATACAGAAGTGTACCATGGTAGTTGGTACATTTGTGATTTTTCTTTGTGTGCGTCAAACCAAGCTGCTCCTACTCCGGCTGCTGTTTTTGATGCGTCGGTGTAGATTTTATGGTGATTTTTAAATTCCTTGTCAATATTTTCTGAATATATGTGATTCACTGCTCCTTTATTTGATATATAATCTTCTGTTAAATTGAGGTTATGATATGTATTGCAATTCGGTAATGAGTAGTTATATTGATATCGATAGCATACTAAAGAATTTAATTCTGACATCGGAAAATTTGAGTGAGAGAAATTTATAAAGGCATTTATGATAGGCGGAGTGTTTTTATTCAGCCAAAATTTATTTGTAAGACATTCAGCTGCTAATGTTGTCATTTTTTCGTGTATCGGATGATTATTAATAGATTTTCTTGTTATAAAATATTTTTCCGCGAGTTGCATACGCCTAACATGCAGTGGTTGTACGACACACTCCACTTGTAAGCTATGTGTTGGTGTCGATCTCATGGCCCCAATACATATTCTTAAAGCTCTATTCTGAGTTTTATCCAGCTTACTGAGATCTGCGTTTGATGCGGATCCATACACGATACTACCGTAATCGATTATTGATCTTATGTACGATTTATAGAATAATATAGATATTGCCGGATCCGCACCCCATTTCAGACCGTTTATGATTCTTATTACGTTTATTGCTTTTTCACACTTTGTTATAATGTATCCAATTTCAGCTTTCCATGTTAGTTTTGAATCAAATATGATACCTAAAAATTTGACAGTAGCAGTTATCTGAATATTGTAATTACCTAGTGTAAGTCTATCTGGTAGATATGTCAATCGACGTCGAGTGAAAATGCATATTTTTGTTTTATTTTGAGCCAATTCCAATCCATTATCCATTAACCATTTTCGCAAAGTGAAGAAAATTGTATTTAATTGGGTTGTACATTCGTTTAATTGTTTCGATGAGGTATATAGACAGAAATCATCGGCGTAGCTTAAAATTTTTGTCGACGGAGGAATTAATTGGAACAAATCCATACAATATATATTAAACAAAATTGGACTTAATACATCTCCTTGCGGTAGGCCTTGCGATGTGTATCTTGGTCCTATTAATTGATTATTGTGTCTTACAAATAGTATTCTATTGTTCATTAGTGATAGTATACTGTTAATCATCACTTGTGAAATATTTAAGTAACTAAGCTTATTTTTTAATATATGTAGGTTTACATTGTCATATGCACCTTTTATGTCGATGAATGCTGCCATAAGGTATTCATTTTCTGAGAATGAATGTTGAATATCATTTGTTATAGCGCAGATATTATCGGTACAGCTTCGCCCTTTGCGAAATCCATTCATAGTAGGAGGATATAATTTTTTTGATTCCATCCACCATTCTATGCGGTTCTTCAAAATTCTTTCATACGTTTTTAATACACAGGATGTTAGTGAAATTGGTCGATAGGCATCCAGCGTATTTGGATCTTTGTTTGGTTTTACTAGAGGAACTATCATATGTGCTTGCCAGGATGGAATTTGTGTTCCACTATAAAGTATGTTGTTAAATATATAAGTCAATAACTTTTTTGCGATTTTAGGCATTTTAGACAGCATTGTATAGTGTATATTGTCGATACCGGGTGATGTGTTACTGGTTAGTTTAAGTGCATTTTCCAACTCACTTAGAGTAATAGATTTTTCTAAATATTGATTATTCAGATCGGTCATTGTGTTGATTGGGAGATCAGTGGAATCTGGAGTTAATTTGGCTAAAAATTCGTACATTAATTCAGTTGACGGGGAGATATTAGTTTTTGAACATTTATAGTTATTGAAAAATTTCACTTTCCTCCATATCTCGGTCATTGGTATATTTCTGTTCAAGGATTCACAGAAATTTGACCAATTTTGTTTGCGTTTTTTCTTGTAAAGTTTTTTGGCGTATGCCGAGATTCTTTGGCATTTGATGTAGTTTTCTTCCGTTCTTTGATTTTTGTAATCTTTGTAGGCTTTTTTGCGATTTTCTTGTGCAGTTTTACACTCCGCATCCCACCATGGTTTTGGTTTAAATGTGTTATTGAATATTTTCTTATGTGTAGGGATAGCTAATTTCGCAGCTTCATTTATCATTTTCATAAAGTTATCGTAATCTACAGTTGGTTCATTTTGCATGATAAAATCTTTTGATAGACGCAGTAATAAGTTGTTATACTTTTCCCAATCAGCATTATTGATATTCCACTTTTTTTCTGCATTTAGATTCGATATATGTTGTGAATTTGTATTTAGTGCCACAGATACGATAATTGGATAATGATTTGATCCATTGGTGTCATTAACTACTTGCCATGAAGATTTTACAGCGATATTTGCTGAACAAATGGTCAAATCTACTGCACTTTTACGTTGATGTGGTAATGTTTGAATTGTTTCGGTTCCGTCGTTCAAAAATATATAATTCTGGTTATCAATGCTGTCAAGTAAAGATATTCCTTCGTTATCGTTGATATAGCAGCCCCACATGCTATGATGACAATTAAAATCTCCAGCAATGATTGCTGGGCCCTGTATTTGGTCAAAGATATTATTCCAAAATAGTTGATTTAGTTTATGTTTGGGTGAGCAGTATACTGATAAAATTATCATTGATTCATTTTTTAAATAAATTCTAACTGCAGCTATTTGTACTTTATTTTGTGACGGCTGGTTGATATTTAGTATTGAGTAACTTAATGATTTTCGGATCAGGATTGCACTTCCTCCATATCCATCACTTCTATTTGTATGAATGATATTATATCCTGATATGTTGGGAGACGTGCTGGTTGAAGAGTTTAAGAAAGTTTCGGCTAATATTGATACGTGAATTTTGAAGTGTTGTAGTAATATTTCAAGAGCATTACGATTTGCTTTAAGGGATCTAATATTCCATTGTAAGATATTTAAACTATCCATAGGTGTTTGTTTGTTGAAGCCCCTCCGATAGCATATCTTTTACTAAAGAATACAAGTTGTCTATTTGTCCACTGGAGCTATTTGATTTTATCATTATTGATTGAAGTATATTTATCATTATATTTGTTAGTAAATCTATGTTCAAGTTATTTGATTTGGTTAAATGATATTGTGGGGGGTAAGGATTACATTCAATCGGATTGGGATTCGTTAAAGGAGTGTCATATAACAATCTACTCGTATTAGGTAAGGTATTGTTTTTTGGAAGTAGATGAGATGATTGAGAACTTTTGTTTATTGTGTTGTGTAACGTAGGTGATGAATTGTAATGAGAATTCATATTTAATGGTTTGTTTATAGAATTACGCAATTCGCTTGTAATTGAAGTTGTATTATTTATTTCAAGCTGCGGATTACTTGGGGTGTTAGTGTTATGTATGACAGCATGTGCATATGATTTTTTGTAAAATGTTTTGGCTTCAGGAAAAGATAAATTACAGTAAGCCATGATTTCTTTCAGCTTTTTCTGTTCTGCATAAATAGTGCATTTCTTATAGTCAGTTGCTAAGTGGTTACCTTCACAGTTTATACATTGAGGAGAGCATTGTACCGTACACGTACGGGAATTATGATCGCCTTTGCATTTGTTACATCTTGCAGAGAATTTGCAGTTTTTGACCGAATGTCCATATTTCAGACAATTAAAACATTGTGTAACCCTGTATACATATGGCGAGACTTCACAGCGGTATCTGTTGATATAAACATATTTTGGTAATGTTTGCGATTTGAAGTGAATTATCACGGTTTGTGTCGGTATAAACTGATTTGAATCCTGATTAGCTCTGCGTGTAATTCTTTTAATTTGTGCTATTGGTATGTCAGATTCAATATCTTGTAATAATTCTGATTCTGATATGTTTGTATCGACGTATCTTATGACTCCTTGTCGAATTACTTTATGTGTAGGGATGAACAGCACAATTTTATCATTTTTGAATGGATTCGTTTCAATGAGATCATTCGCCAATATTGCACTTTTAAGCTCTATTCTTATTGTATGTTTTGTCATTCTGGTTATGTTAATAATGTCTGATTTATTACCAGTATATGATTGGATCAGTTTTTTACCTAAGGACATCGGATGTAAATTACCAAGATTGTTTTCTGTTGATTCTGCATAAACAAAATATGGCCCGGCATCTTTTGTTGAATATCTGTTTTTTAGTTTTTCGGAGAGGTTGTTGTTTTGGCTTGAGTTGGATAATTGATGTGAAGCAGTTATTGAAGAATTCTGTTGTGTTTCATCACAGATGACTTCATTTGATTCATTTGTTTCATTCCTATTTGTAATAGTATATGAATTATTCAAATCAGAGTTGGTTTGTATAGTATCCAAGGAGATGAATCTATGTTTCACACCACTATGAGTATTTTGCGATTCTGTATTTGGTCGTTTGAATCTTAAGTTTTGAATTATCATAGGTACTTCAGTAATGCTGTTATCATTATTGATAACGTCATACGATTCTCTTACTATACTTTCCAAACTTTTCTCCATAGGTAAGTTCGTTCCTCCTGGATCAGGGTTATAAGGGGTTCCAATTGGAACCCCTCCCACGTGAGCCATTTTAAACACTGGCTTTATTTATTAAAGTTGTTTTCGGAGCTGTCAAAATTACCTATTCAATGCCTGTAACTCTTACCTAGTATAATTATATTCCTAACACCACACTGCTTATATTGGATAATCGATGTTCTCACTATAATGGTTTGAACAAGACTGTTCTATTAATTTCTGTCGGCAAAAGTTCACAAGTTTGTAACGTAAAACTGTGTTTTGAACAATGTTATTGAATTTAAAAAAAATAAAAATAAAAAAATGGAAATTGATATTGCATTTAGTAAGATACAGGGCTGGATAGTATTCGGATACAGTATTCCAATACTTTTTTGATCCGGATGCAGTTCCCGAATACTTATAAAAAATTGTATTTGTTATCCGTATCCGCAAGATGATTGTAAACGTATCTGTATTCGACTACTTTCTCTCCTCCACGGATACAATTTTATTAGGTATTTTCCCAATGTGTCTCTACAGTGCTGACTGTCCCGTGTCGTGAGGCGCAAGCATCTGGAGAAATGACGGACAGACAAATTTCGTTAAGATATTTTGAAGATAAAAGAACAGACATGCAAATATTTAATGAATACCCGTTGTTAAAGAAGTTGTCTCTTGAATACTATACATGCCTACCATTTTTAGCACCAGTTGAAAGATTATTTTCCTTTGCAACTATGATTGATGCAGTACGACGAAACGCACTAATAGATGAAAATTTTGAAATTCTTGTTCTGACTAAAGCAAACTCTCACAAATTCCATCAAAATAATTGCAACAATTCAATATATTTTTTTTATTCATGGTTATAATACGCTTAATAAACGTTTTTCTTGAATAATAATTCTTTTGACTTAGTTATTCATCCCTTTTAGATATCCGTATCCAGTATTCTATGAAAGTATTTCTGACAAGAGTATCTGTATTCGTTATTCAGTATTCGAACGCTATTGATTGTATCTGTATCCGGTATTCGAATACATTTTACAAGTATCCGTACCCAGCTCTGGTAAGATATGATGATACTATACGTAGAAGTGGGGCAAAACGAAAGAGCAGCGCAGCGTTTGTATACAGAACGGTATCCTAACAGACGGCATCCCACTCATCGAATGTTTGGAAGACTACTACAGCGTATTCGTGATACAGGATCACTGTCGCGAATCATAAAGCGATAGTCAAACCGTGAAATACTTCAAATTGATTTTCTAACCCAAATTCAGATTATAACTGGTTCAATGTCTGATCTAGTGCCAACCCAACTCGCCCCCCACTGAGGTCGTATTAGATTGAACACTCTTACTGATTATATAACGGAGTAAACACTCCCTCTGAGCTTACAACGGAGTAAACACTCCTTCTGATCTGATACCGGAGTAAACACTCCCTCTAAGCTTTGTAACGAGGTAAACACCTCTTTCTGAGACTACGACGGAGTCAACACTCCTTCTGCTCTGATACCAGAGTAAACACTCCTAGTGGCCTCCTTCCTCCCCTTGTAGCCACCCCTATCCTCTCAGATATGCTCATCTTTACTGAGATACTAATAACTAATACTAACCACATTCACATGATTTATTGTTTAATCTGTCATTCATTGGTTTCTGATACATCTAAACTCACACACAGTCTAAAACATGTATAAACACTTACTAAAGATGGGTTGAACGCCCTGGAACCTGAAACGAACCAACTGCTCCTCCTGCCTTACTCACACCACCCCAACTTTTTTCACTCCCATTCTCTCTAGCGAAACTATTACCCCTTCCCTTCCACTGTGAGCGGTGCGCGCATGCACTGATCACAATTGTTAAACAACAGTCAACTTAATATACTATTTTTCAATACTATACATCTTCTTGCATAGTATGTCATCACTGATTTTACTTTATTTCGTGACCTATCGCGACAATCACTTCGACCCAATGACGTATTATTAAAGTAGACCCAGCGCGTCCTATGGCAGTCCACAGTTTGTTGTGATGTTAGCACTTACAAGGTGAGGGGCTCTGAGAAGCGAAGGGAGTAAACATGCTTGTTATGCGGTTTGCCTGCTTTTATTTATGTTTGAGAAGTGCGCGTCTATATTCTGTACTGTATGGATATATTTGGTAAATTAGAAGTAATAATATATTAATTGATTCAAAATAAAAAAAAACTAGATTTTTCCGACATCTCATAATCGATATTTTTTCAAATGAAAAACGCAACCTGCGATACTACGATGTTTACCCTCCTCACCCCACTGTTTATTCCAGCATCACAACAAATGCCGCGTGCTGGGTCTACTGTTAATACGTCATTGCTTCGACCTAATCCTAGTAGAGGTGGGGGACGTCAAAGATACCGACAAAATTTTGAAAATGTTTCATCGGACATAATTGATGTTGATCCAACAATTAGTACTCGGCGAATTTCACGGAACTTGAGAGAAGAGGTTTCTCCTATGACTGTGTGCAAAATTCTTCGAGACTTGAGGTAACATCCGTTCCATTACCAAAGAGTTTAAAATCTGATGCAACGTGGCCACCTCAGGCGAGTTAATTTCACAAAACATTCTACTAGAATTGTTAAGAGGACATTCCGCTAGATGTTCGGCAGCATGCATGTTTTCTCCACGACGGTGCACCTCCGCACTACAGCAGATTTGTGAGAGAGCATTTAGATACTGCAAACGAAGGTCGTTGGATAGGGAGTAATGGTCCTGTACTACGGCCTCCGAAATCACCAGATCTTAATCCTCTTGATTTTTATTTCTTGGGTCATTTAAAGTCATTAGTTTATGATAACCAAGATGCGCCGCAAAGTATTAAAGAACTGCAACAGCGTATTGAAAATAGCGCAGAAAAAATAAAAGAACACAATTACCTCCGTCAAGCTTGTACTGTTAATTCCATTCGACGTGCTGCATTGTGTGTTGCTGTGTACAGCAACAATTTTTCATAAATATATAATCTTCCAATTCATTTATTTAGATTTATGTGATATCTTATGTAGTGAGAATTTCATTTAATCTGCAGTTGATAAAAATATTCTTATTTAATTAATTTAATTGCTCAAATGATAGTAAATTACGCATGTGAATATTGTATAATAGTTTTTTATTTATTTTATATAGGAGTATTTATGACAACCAGCGGTACCCAAAATGCTATATTTTTGCAAACTACTGCCATTTTTACGAATTTCAGCAAAATTCTTTTTGACTCATGATCAGTACGTCCAGTACTACATACCATCAAATTTTGTTACAAAGGTTCAGTTACATCCTGTATATTTCCTAGTTACATATATTTCTTTGTTCATCATTTAGACATCATTTCATATTATTCAATCATTGTCTTTAAAATTAGAATCGAGAAATCAATTCCATTTGTCTAGTATATTAACCGATCATCTTTACATAATATGTAACCAGTACATAATATAATCTAGCATCGCATTAGAACTATCATATAAACGTAGTGGATGCAACGTCATTACTTCATCCATGACGTCATGTTATAATAATCTTATCAAAATGATATACTCATAAAGCACGTGGAGTTAATCTGAAAATTGGTATTTTCCCATTTCGAGAAGACAATCATCGGGATAGGAGAATGAAACAAAAGAAAAATTGAGCAAATACATTTCTGCAAATATACTGTCCATTTACAAATTTGAGTATATATGCCAAATCTTGAAAATGTGCTACGGAAAAATCTGTACACATGACTCTCTAGTGAACTAAAATTATGATCATTTTTGGTTGACACTTTTTTTGTTACTCCTAAGTTGGTTGAGGTTCTGCTTCCAATTTTCACAAATGTTCTTATTCAATTGAAATCGTAGCTCCTCTTAGTTCAGAGATCAAAATCTTCATCTTTTATATTATTTTGGATTCTAAATTCATTGTGCGAAAAGCAGCAAAAAAATTCAGGAGGAAGGCCACGTTGCAAATCAAATTTTCATGCAAGAAGTATATTTGTTATAAACAGTGCTCCGAAAAATGAAACTAATTCGGATATTCATATTACATCAAATCTGTTGTTGGATATATTCATGTAAATCTATCATATTTATCTTCGTCAACTTATGCAGTTCAAGAACATCTGAAAGAACTATTTATCAAAGCAATTACAGAAATAAAAATAATTACCATCATTCTCATTTCAACTTTTTAGTGTATTTATTTTGAACGTAAACTTTAATCTTATGCCAAGATTTATTATGTAATATATCCGGATATGAATTTATGAGATCATCACACTCCTTTTTTCTAGGTGGTATCTTATTTCTAATTTTATATTCAAAATATTCATTTACAATTTTTTTTTGTTGATCTGTCCATCGCACTTTAAATCGTTTCATCAAATTCGTTCCATTTTTACTAGAGGAAGATGTCATTTCTAAAAGATTATCCTCCACTTTCAGATAGACTTCCTCTAATGTTTTTCCTTTATTATTAAAAGCAATGCCTTTTTCCATTAATAGCAATAGCTTAACGATCTTGGCAGTTTGATACACATCATCCTGAAGCCTGTAAGAGTCTTTATGCACCGTTGGGATGTGGCCCATAAAGGAAATCAATTCCTTCATGTCGTCTTCAGACATATTGAAGATTTGAGTGAGCGTAGCAATATGGTTCCTGAATCTAGTTGACGTGAGTGATTCATGATTTTCTGCCCCACATGCTTTAGCATATTTGGCAAGAACTCTAAATCCAGTAACAGCAGTGTTCAATTTTGATTTACCGAATAAATAAGGATTTGATGTATCTAAAAAATTTTGTCTAGATTTTCTCAACAATTCTATGTGTTGTTGCACGTCGTCTGGGAATAAAACTGGAATATCCCGGAATTTATTTCCTCCAGTAACAACAGTTTTAAGTCTTTTTATTAAGATTTTTTCGGTGAGAGTTACGGCATAATCATTATTATCCTTGCCACCTGCTTCATTGTTCTCATATGTATGTAAAAATATTTTCTGCAGTTCTCCAGGACGTTTTCTGTTAAGCAAAATAACCCTACAAAGAACAGTCTCCATCAAATCATTAAAAGCAGATTCATCAGTATTATTGGCAGTTAATTTTGAAGCAGCAGAATCACTTGTTATTTTCAAGTAATGAAATAATACTTTCACATCACTTGCCAATTGTACAAGAGTTATTTTGTTTGGTTTCTGAATTTTTTGATGATTCGTAGCTTGCTTGGATATTTTAAACCTCCAATCAGACTCAAATAATTGTTTTATACTTCTAAAATCGTCCTTTGTGACTCCATTGTGTATATTCATGCAATCATCATTATTTTCTGTCGTATAAATAATTGCTATATCACAGCACTGTTTCAGCGATGCTCCAATATTTATAACAAACGAAGGTGATTGAAACAAATCTTTTTCAGCATCATATTTTCCCAATATTTGCGTTGCTTGGACGAACAAATCAAAATATCGTGGTTGCAAGGCTTGGAATAAATTATTTATGGAAGGCTCTAATATCTTTATTTCTATTAATAATTTTGATAATTCTCTCATTTTCCTTGATGCGACGTTGACAGCATGCTGTTCCCTATGAATTTTAATATATCTCGCCCCAAAAGCACAAATAAGTGTATCTTTTTTTGCTTCAAGAGATATCTTATCAGCCCTCATCCGGGGAAATACTTTATTTCTCAATTGTGAATCAATTCTCAAGCCTTTGACTAAATAATTCTGCGATACTGCTTGGATATTGGTTACTCTGTCGGTAGTAGAGTGATTCTCCGGACAGCGTTTAACATGTCTATGAAGCTGTCTAGCTGAATAAAATCCAAGACAATGGATACACGGTAAAAAGTTTGTTTGCTGACTTTTTTTCATAGGCCTAATACATTCTCTAGTATTTTGTAAATAATTCCCTTTCTTTCGAAGGGAAGTGATTAAATTTTCTCTTTCTCTACTACGTGTTGGCGACAGTAGAATTCTTTGAACATCAATTTCACGAGAATGTTTTCTTTTGATATGCCTGGCGAAATTCAGTACTTGTGTTTTGCAATATAAACAAAAGTCCCGTTTACGAGATTTAGAATTATGTTTTACCGGTGTTGCATTGGTAGAAGAAGGAAACTGAGGTATGTTCAGGGTACTTCCATCTTGAGTTACATCATTCTCAGCAATACATTCAGGATTTTCATCAGAATTGTAGAAAGGAGATGGAGCACACTAGAAAAATTATGATGATAAATCAATAATTATGGTAGTGATAATGATAATAATGTGTAGAAATAGACAATCAAACATCTGCAAATGACGTAGTTATAGCAGAAATTTAAGGAATTAATATAAAAATATCATCTCTTTACACAACAATAACAGCCAAACAACTCTTTACTAATCAATTTGTAAGCAGAAAAAAAATACATTCAAACATTCTTGCCTGTATCAAATCAAGTCAGCGGAAACATATTTGACATACGTGAACCAAAACTCGTGCAGAGTGTCCCAAATAGAGTAGGACAGCATGTGTATCTTTCTTGTTATTAAAGATAGAGATTCGCTCAAATTGACAATGTTGTGCAATTTTGTAGGCCGGATTACATGCCGTCGGAAAATAGTTTAGATTCGGATTGGTTTACAAATTATTTCAAAAAGACTGAAAGTCGCTAGTTCCAAAAAACTCACTTCATAATTATAGAAGAACTTTACCCACTTTGATGGAGAAAACTTGAAAATAATGTCAAAATAAAATAATTCAGGATAGTGGTTTCTAAGATATGAATAGTACCTTTCTTAATTTTAATAAAATTATTAGAAATAATAATTATTTTAATTTTGAATCAAATACCTAGCCATGAATAAGAAAACTCTTTCATTATATTAGTTCATTGACTGTCTGAATAATTAGTATTTGTGGTTTGCATTTAAGTTATAAAATTGTTAACGTCATCTTTTAAATTATTACGAATGGCATCTTTTCCAACATTTGAACATCATGATATGTTTAGTACTCACATTAGTCATATTCACTGCAGGAACATAAACGACAAATTTTCCGAAACGTGGACAACCGGACATCAAGATGTTTGCAAGATTAGATTACACTCAGATATGCAACATTATGGACGATCTATAAAACTCAATCGAGACATAAATTTTGTTCCAAAGGAGGAGGAATTAATTTTAGCTTGTGGAAGATAATCTAAAAGTTTCAACTCGAGAGATTGAAGCTCAAACTTACGTGTCCGAATCTAAAGCATCAAGAATTTTAAAAAAGCACAATTCTCATCCTTATAGATTGCATACTGCACAGACTTTTCAACCAAATGATTGTATCTGTAGAACAGCATTTTTTGGATGGCTTTCGAACAAAATTGTACAAAATGATGATTTGATCAGTCATACTTCATAGACTGACGAATTCTACTTTTCTAATTGTGGATTATTCAATCGCCATAATTAACACTATTGGGCACAGTAAAATCTAGACAAAGTGATTCCAAGGTAAAATCAAATTCGTTTTGGCATGTTAGAAAATCGCTTGATGAATCCTATAATTTTTGATAGAACCTGAACAGGGCAATGTTATATGGAGACTCTTCGAACATTTCTTAAAGATTTATTAGATGATATATCTTTAGCATAAGATCTTCAAATATGGTATCAACAAGGTGGCGCTCCTGTGCGCCATTCTAGAGATGTCATCAGATATTTAGATGATCGCTTTGAGAGTAACTGCTACTGATAGCTCTTATCAGTAGCCAGCCAGATCAGCAGTCTTGATGTCAGTGTGTATGAAAGTTATTTCCATTGTAATTTGCAATATGCAGATGAACTACGTGAAGAAGTGATGGCGACTTTCAATGGCAGTAATCGCAATACATTGCGACAAGATATTAATAGTTTTGCGAAACGGTGTTGATTGAGTATAGCTTGAAACGGCCAGCACTTTGAACATTTATTGAAATTTACTGTATCTACTAATGATATTGTGATTTATTTTCTTTTATTTGATCTCAAAATAAATTCCATACGCATTTGTTATTCATGGCTACTTAATTGGAAATAAGAAATAAATATTATTTCTAATATTTTTCAATTCAGGTATAAGTTGTAAAAGAGAAAGAAAAATTATTTAATAATGTAGAAATCCAATATAGCGCCTATTGAGGGGACCGCCATCTTGAATTTTGTTTTGACATCATTTTCAAGTTTGTCACATCAAAATAAGTAAGTTTCACTGTATATTTTTTATAAATACGAAGAAATTTGAGTTGTTAGGAATCAGCAATTTTCAGTTTTCTGAAAATAATTTGGAAACAGGGCCGATACCACATCGAGTCGACATTGACATATTCCGATCTTGTCTTGAACTCCCAAGCCTTGTCATCATTATATAGATCTTATTTTCATAGAAGGACTACCTGACGTAGTTACTGTCATGTCCCTATGATAAATATAAGTGGAAACATGTCCAACTTGTATGGCAAATTGACAATTCAAATCAAGTCAATGTCAATTTGCCATACAAGTTGGACATGTTTCCAGTTAATATTTATCAACGGGACATGACAGGGACTAGATCACGTTATTCTTCTAAAAAAATAAGATCTAGATAATGATGACAAGGATTCGGAGATCAAGAATAAGATCGGAATATGTCAATGTCGACTCGTTGTGGTTCCAGCCCTGATTTGAATTATTTTTCGACGAAATCTAAATCGACTCACAAAATCCACAACATTGTCCGTATAACCAAATCGCTATCTTTAATAGTAATGAAGATACCAATGCTATCTTACTTTATTTGGTATACATTGTATATTAGTCCAGAAATCGACCGCATTTTATGTTCCCTGATCGGACTTATGGCCAAATTATATATGAATCGATCGGTTATTTAGTAGGCAATAGGATGCCAGACTTTATAAATGCAGGGTCCTGTCCTAAGTGTCGAAAAAAGGCCAATTCTGATCAAGTATTTGGACATAACTTCCCTGTAAGAACTTACAATTGAAACTAGTACAAATCGATAGCAAAGGTCAAGTGCTTTAAGAGAAAACAAGGTGCCATTCCCTGTTCTGTCCAGGAGGGCGGCGGCTATCCCGAAGTCTAACCTATTTTTGTATTAATCTTCCCTTAATACGATTTTTTTTCAAATTATAAAATATATTATACTAGTCGGAAAAGCTGACCACATTTATAGTCGGTGAAAGATGCCGACTAGTCACCCGCACTTAATGAGTGCCAGGAAAAATTTGAATAAAAGAAATCAATCGTCAGTACTGGGAATACGTTTTATATTTTGATTAGATTTCCGACATTGTGCTTTACTTCAACTACTCGCATCAGGATCAAACTTAACACCAAGATCATTATGAAGTTCAGAACGAACCAAACAGTGCCATTGATTTGATAGTCAAACAATATTTGAGACTTTTTCCTAGTGAAAGTAACAAAATATATTTTTTTATAAATTAAGATGAATATTATTAGTGATGCACCAAAATGTTAAAGAAGCCGGATAATTTTATAGCAAATAATAATCCTCAACGGTATTAACAAGATCATAAATATTCAAGTCGTTAGCAAAAAATAATTTATCACAATGAAGTATAAGACCTAAATAGTTAATGAATAATAGAAACAGTAACGAACCTAAATTGGAACCTTGTAGGGCACAAGACGTAAGATGTAGGGATAAACGAAAACGAGTTGTGACCAAGAAATTGGACAAACAATCTCCAATGTGAGAAATAAGAACTGAGTAAATCAATAAGTGGAGGGGATGGAGTAAAATAATGTAGTTTGAAGAGTAAAATATGATCGATCATGTCGAATGCTTCCTCAAAGTCGGTATAAATACAATCCAATCCAAATCCAGAACAAACTTGTGAAAGAGGTGAAATTGGTGGCTGTGGATTGCTTTTGCATAAAACCGTATTGAGAAATAGATATATTTTTTTTTTATTTTAAATTGGTACGAAACTGCCGTCATTGTGCCTACAAACTGAGTGGCGATATGATTAGTTTCATTAAGTTAATCATTCAGATCTGATTAAATATTTTAGTTTTTTTCAAGAATAAGATAAGCTTCTTCAAATTTGAATCAGAGTTAATAGTTTCAGATAAATTGTCGGTTGTTATGTTCAGTCTATTTCGCGCGGATGTGTATAGGGGTCAGCTATTTATTATTCGAGCAATTGTCAATCGGCACATACAACTTGTGCATTCAGGTGGATTTTCTTTTGATAGATGATAACCACTCGTCAGTTTCGTATGACATATTGTAATGATGACTTGTTTTTTTCTTGAAAATACGGCAAATCTATTTTTATTCCATGGACGCACGTTTTTCTTGATAATTCTCAACTTATTATGGGTCTGGTTATCCCAGGTTTGTTGTTGTAAGATTTGAAAGTAGTCATTTGATAAATTTATTAAATCGGATGAAGATACTCTAGGATCGTGTAGGGTAGTTCTTCGGTTGGCAGTAGCTAATAGGTTTACTGCATAGGTGTCGACAGTAATTTTCAGGAATTCCCACGTGGCTGGGAATCCAGAATAACGTTGTGCTGATTTTGTATTTATTATATGTAATTCAGATGCATTTTTTAATACGCATTGAAATAGATTTTCGTCATAATTATCATAAATGTTTGCAATAAAATCTGTTACATTTAACGAGTCTGTAAAGATGATTAACTTACTAATTTGGTTGACGCTTTCCGTTGTTAGCGTACTATTGATAAATTTCAGTGCACATATAATTGCCATTATTTAAGCTGTAGATGTACTAGATGTCTGGAATTGTAGTCCTGACGTAACCTGTCAACTGGGGATATGAAATGCTGAGCTGACTCCTTTTTCAGGGATCGATCGGCTTTGTTACAGTTTTTGGCAAAGTTAAGGAATCCATACTATTTGTAGCATCGTCTAAACTGAATGGCATAATAAACTCTACAGAAATCATATGCAATAAAAATTTTATTAGCCTCTATAATTCTATTCTGGTAAGTTTTTCTGTCGACTTGAAGAAATTGAAAAATATTGTTTTTTTTTCTAGATAGGACCGATATAATCCACAGCATACCGCCCCTTCTTTCTAATGATTTTCATTATTAGCTTCGTTTTGATGAGACAACCAACTTTTCTCTTTACGAAAATTTTCGATAGTGGAACGTAAAATTGTGAGTTATAAGGAACATATCAATACGATGATTGTCTAATGTTTTTTTTAATACTAACAAATTGTTTCTCGATTTGATTTTGAGATAATTCAAGATAAAACAAGAAAAAATGTTCGTCCTACACAACAGATGGTTTGAATCAAAGCGTTCCCCTCACCGAACTTGTTCAAATAAGAACGATATTTAATTCATCGATAACCGACATCTAGTACATGACAACATAATAACATATAAAATTCAAAAAAACAAAAAAAATTAATAGAAATGTGTCAAACTAGGTCAAATTATAGATAATGAGTATGAAGTAAATCACAGAATTAACAACAAGACAGGAAAAGAATTCGCCAAGAGGTATAAACGAGCAGGAGCTGCGCAACGGAGAGGGTGACGAAATTTGATGAATGTTCATGGAATTAAAAATCAAACTAAGACTAAAACCCGGCAGAAAACTAATAAGAATTAAATAGAAAAGAGACTAGATTCAAGTAAAGTTTGAGAAGCGCAGAGATGGATACAATAATAATTTAAACCAACTTTGACGAAATAAGTAGGTACCGAAACTGGTGAGAAGTAGATATTCACGCAATAAGGTTCAAAAATCAGGAATAAATTGGAACAGAATAACTCACAAATGCATCTTGATAGCCAAACTCAACAGAAAATAATAAAGCGAATGAAAACCAAAACGTAATAAGAACTCTGAAAATAACCACTGGGATCTCACAAGAACAAGAGCGTTAGCAAAATAACACTATTCACTGCACCAGTCAACTCAGTCGACACTTAGAATAGGGTCCTAGATTTATAAAGTCTGGTGCCCGACCACTATATTCCCGATCGATTCATACACAATTAGGTCGTAAGTCCGAACAGGGGACATTAGGTGCGACCTGTTCCCTGACTGTATCACTTTTTATATTATCGTAGATAAAATATTTATCCAGTATAATTTCAATACTTCAATCGATATATAAAAAGAATTAAAGCTTGCTCTCACCTTGATATTGACAACAGTAGGTAGTGTAGATTGATCATTCAAATTTATATTGAAATCTTCATCTTCTACGGATGTTACTGTCTCGGATGAAGCCACGGCAAAGTGATTTTCCACAGTTTCTTCTTTTTGAATGCATATGCCTCCTACAATAGATGTAATAAAGCTATATGATGACATTACCTAATACCTAATAACCGAAAAATAAATTAGGAAGGAATGTACTTGTTTATTTGTCTATTATGCATGCTTTGTGAGATAATGAGTTGGGTAAATTAATAATAATCGTCTATTCTAAATTATAATATGCTCTATGGCGTACTCTTCACAAAAACTAAGAGTACCCGTAGCTTGACGACTGGTAACCGCACTCTTCGGCTGGAGAAATATCAATCAATCTAGCGGCTGCACTATAAGTGTCTGCCACAACCGTAGCGGGTAAAATAATGTATGAGCATGACAACAGTTTTTGATTTCATGTCTCAAAATTTATTTATTATTAGTTTGCTATCCAAAGAGTTCACTGTTAAAATTTCAGGGTAGGTCACCGTTCATATTTTGAAGTGATACATTGTTGAAAATTGACACAAAATACATTGCTCTTATAGAGAAATAGGTGATTGAGCTCATAAATAAATAGATATCAGTATGTTGAAGTTTGCGTAGAATAAAAAAAAAAAAACGAGTGTGCTTTAGACCACACAACTGAAGTAAAACTTCTTTAGCTCCATCCATATGTATATATATATATACATATATGTTTATATATGTACATATATATATATACATGTACATACATATACATATATTTTCTACTAATTTCTACAATTTTCTACAAATATTTAAATCTATTATCGGCTTTTATTGATAAATTAATATTCTTGAATAAATTTTTTTATTTATTTATTATTTTCATTATCGGATACATCTGTAATTACTGTGGTTGATTGTAAGACCGAGACAATAGGCCTATGGTATGAGAAGTAAGATACATATGTTTTTGAATGAAAATTAGACAGATATCTCGAGAAAACTGCATCGATTGTTGTTCCATGTCTTGTGGTAGGTTCATTTCGGTTATTATTTATTTGTAATTCTAATTTATCTTGTAAGAAGTTCACCAAGAGTTGTCCATCTTCGGACGCGAAATTAATATTGAAATCTCCTGCTAAAATCAGTGGCAACGTAATAAAACGGAAATGTAATGGGCTATGTGAGGAAGAGAGAAAGAAAATGTGCGCGCGCACCTCTCTCTCTCTCTTGTCCCTACAGTTACATACGAAACATAACTCTCTCTTTCCATCTTTACTAACATGTAACTCCATATCTCTCTCTTTCAACTTCCGTTCGCCTCGCCCGATCACACTTTTCGTAACGCTCTCGTCATGCATTCGCCAGCTTACTCCCCAAGCCAAGCGTGCCTAAAGAAGTTTTACTTCAAAAACATTAGCCTAAAATTTTTTCATGAACAACACAACATATATAATTGCAATAATAATTACGATTCGATGTTGATATTATCATTTCTTCTCTCACGATATTCTCGTGTACGTTCTGATGTTTCAATTTGTTGCTGTGATTGTGAATTCCCTCTTCTAGTTAGCTCTGCGGATATGCTGTTTATTGTTGATTGACCAGCCCTTTGATTTACTTGTGATGATGATGTGCGGACTAAAGCATCTAAATCTTGATCACTTTGCTGTTTCAACAACATTTTCTTTGCTCTAAGTAAGAAAATACAAATAAGAATTTTACGAGCCTTCAATGGCATAAGTTTTATAAATAAATTAATATTTACAATTTTTTTCTCTCCCGGTATTCCCGCATGCGTTGAGCTGCAGTTTTCACCTGTTTTTTTGATGACTCACTAACACCTTTTTTTTTCTCTCTCCATCGCCGTGTTGCCTCTGCACACCGTGCTCTTTTTTCTAATGTCCTCGTTTCGAAGGGTCCAGGGACTTGATTATCTTCTGATGGACCAGCACTTCGAATATCTTCTGTAGCAATTTCAACTATTTCATCTGGTTCCTGTTGTTGCTTACTTTGTTGTTTAAGCAGTGCTTTTCTTGCTCTGAATTCTCGACCACGTTCTGCAGAAGTTTTTGGCGCTTTATTCAACCTATAATTTCATCATTTTAGTTTGGTAAATTTAGTAAATTATTTTTAGTCATGAAAATAAAAATAAAATAAAAATTAATTTACCTAACTCCAATAATTTGTCTCAATTTTTGTACATGATCTCTAGTCAGATTTTCATCATCAACTTCCATTTGATTATTGTCATGTTCAATCATGATATCACCAATTATTTGTAATGGTGAACCTCTAGAATTAATAAGTATTAATTTATTTACGTATTAGTAAAATTTAATGTTATAATATTTTAAAAATTTGTTGAAGTAAATTGTAGAAACGCGAGGCCAAAATACGGAACAGTAACAAGGAGAAAGAGAGAGAGAGAAAGAGAGAGACAAGAAAAGAATCAAACGCGCCCCAATGTCGAGAGTAGAATGCCGTGTATTAGTGGAAGGAGAAAATAGACAAGAAAAAAGGAACGCTGTATATGACGCTACGACACCAGCAACTAGTATGAGATACGCACTCACCTTCGTGATTCATTATCAGTTGATTGGGTCTCACTAGGTTTAAAATCTTGCCTTGAATATGTTGTGACACACTTTTTATGCACAATTTCCGTACGTAATTTCTTCTTAGTTGATGGTCCTGGAGCACCGCTTTCATATTCAGAGTCTGTGTCACTTCCTGCCATAATTTGTTATTATTCACCCGAAAATTCACAAAATATGAACTTTAAAATGAATTTACAACTTTATCCACTTTAAAAGTAAAATATTCAATGTATTGAACAGAATATTAATATATAAAATTATTCAAGAATGAAAAATCACCGTTCGCGTAACGCCAGTAAACTCGCAAACCATACCAGCTGATCTATGTATATTTCATGCGCTGGCTACGAGAGCAAGAGAGAAAGAAAATGTGCGCGCGCACTGTTCTCTCTTGCTCCTACAGTGTGATACAGGCAATAGGCCGGCACTGTGCTTAGATACAAGAAATGTAATGGGCTATGTGAGGAAGAGAGAAAGAAAATGTGCGCGCGCACCTCTCTCTCTTTCTTGTCCCTACAGTTACATACGAAACGTAACTCTCTCTTTCCATCTTTACTAACATGTAACTCCATATCTCTCTCTTTCAACTTCCGTTCGCCTCGCCCGATCACACTTTTCGTAACGCTCTCGTCATGCATTCGCCAGCTTACTCCCCAAGCCAAGCGTGCCTGAAGAAGTTTTACTTCAAAAATATACATAAGAAAGATGGATATTGCAGTGTCACGTCAATATTTTAAAAACGGTATGTATCCGTTCATCCGGAAAAGAAAAATTGAAATGAAATTCAAATTATTTGATTGAATAAATTTTTATTCGCAATGAATTGACACGACAACGTTGTACTGCTATAGCAAGGTGGCGAGCACGTGGTTTTTTGCTGCATTGCCAAGTTAATACAGATCACGTGAATTATTTCTCCACTTCACCCCGCAAACGTTCAAGCCTATCCCTACCCATAAAAATTCACTTTACCCCCACGCCCTCGCTCATGTGTAAGGCAGCGGTCTCACTGAGCGAGTGGTGTCGTGTCGTGTCACGTCGGCGTCGTGTCGTTTGAAAAACGATGGTCCGGTCTCACTGGTCGAGTCGTGTCGAGTAAATTTTTCTACTTTGACTTGAATATCAATCGAAACATAGGCTTTTATGAGTTATTCTCATATTTAGCAAATTAAATACAATATTCGGAGATAGGATGATTGTCATTTCTTAACCACAATTTTCAGAATCCATCCTTTAATGAAAAACGTTTTGCGATATATCGCCAATATTTGTCAATAACATTTACATTTGATTATTCAAGTCTGAATTGATAGATTGAATCCACATTTGCTCCATGGAGATTGATTAATACACTCAATTTTTGCCATTTTTACAAGTGTCAAGTGTCAACTTAAAATCCAAACGACCGCAAAAAAAAAAAAATTAGTTGCCACCGAGTGGAAGATTGTGACTTTTTTTCCAAATGCACTAAAATTATTCATTACCACAATAATTTTAAAAAATTTAAATGAATGGATAAAAATGTCTTCATCTTATGACTCTTTTTGTCATGTCAATTCTGTAAATCTCTCATACGCATGCGTAGAAGTGTCGAATTGTGTCGAGTGACAAGTGAAATTCAAACCAAACTGAAAATCAAACAACTCGCTAGCACTCGACAGCGCACGATGGTCCAGTGAGACCGACACCATTGCAATACATGTGTTTGAAATTTTCAAGGCCAACTCGACACAACTTTACACGACACGACACGCTCAGTGAGACCGCTGCCTTAACGAAAGAGACCACGTCCACAACACACAACCTTCACAGTGCTCGCTGCATCCTCAGACTGCATGCGTTCCAAAACCAGGATACAAACTTTTACTTCTACCGCGAATGAACTCGCACTCGAATTTTTTTAAATTTAATTGTTTAAAATATGAATAAAATAGTATCGATCATTATTGTTGGGTACTTATACACAAGTAATGTTCATATGATTCATAGATGACACAGAATGGAATGGAATGGAATAGAAAACAGAATATAAATATGAAACATGGAATACGCATGTAAATTTTTAGATTCACAACATAGATGTTGTTGAAATTGACAAAATTTCATTTCGTATTCTATTCCATTTATTCCTATTCCGCTCGGGTATATCCGACAATGTTCGTGAAATCAGACATGCGCAGAATAGAATTTTTGTAGCATTTTACTATTTGTGACATACAAATTTGTTATTACTTTGACAGCAGCAGAAAGAAGAGTGACTGAATCCATTTTCAAATTAACAAAACAGTAAACAAAAATCTCCGATTAGTCGAATAGAATTAGCGCAAATACAAGCTAAAATCAAGAAAATTGATAACTTGGAATATATTTTTTTTAATTGTTAGTTTATGATGTGACAAATAACATATAACAAATAACGCGCCTACGTTATCAGGAAGGCTGTCAAAAATGGTTTTTTGCGTTTTACCACAAGACCATGCATCTGACGGAAAAAGCTGTTCCCGTAGAAAGAGTGCGCAATAAGAAGCGAAATCAAATAAGTATATTTGAGCACCTTTCACTCCTGAAGCTTCAGGGTAAATTGCAAAAAAACCTAATTTTTGGTCATTTATTTGAAAATTCATAGCTTTCGTTATATTTGAGACTTAAAATTCTTATATATTGGGGTTCTATAGCTGCCAGCATACGCGACAAATTTCAGAAAGATCGGCTAATCACTTTTTGAAAAATGTTGAAAAAAAAAAACAAAAAAAGGTCTTTGGGAAAAACGGCTATAAAAAAGTTGTTAGCCAACATAGATCAATTTTACAGATTGCATTTCTTTTGTCAAGAGTTACTCTACAATGTATTCAAATGGCGTCTCTTTTGAGCGAGTGTAAGTATGAAAAAAATCTATTGCAAAAAACGCATTTCACCAATACAAGGAATATTTTACATAATTTTTTGTAAAAAGCAATGTATTATTCATATTGAATATACAATTGTGAGTCAAATAAGCGTGAATAAAGCAAAAACAGTTCTTTAACAAAAAATTATGAAAAAATATGAACTATGTTGACTAAGAACTTTCTTACGGCCGCTTTTTCGAAAAGTTCACAGTCGGTCTTTCTGAGATTTAATGCGTATGTTGGAAGATACTAATCCTACATTCTATTGAGATTTCAAGTCATAATAACGAATACAACGCAAGTTATGAGTTTTCGAAAAAATGGTCAAAAATGACGGTTTTTCGCAATCAACCCAAAAGCCACCATACTGACCAGGGTTCAAGAGATCTCATTTGATTCATCTTCTTATTGCGCATTTTTTTAGTGCAACACTTTTTTCGTCAGTTTTTTGTAAACCGTCAAAAACCGTTTTTGACAGTTTTTGACGAATTTTTTGACAGCTTGTCTGACAACGTAGCTGCGTACAAATATGTGGGATATGTTATTTACAACGTTATGAACTCTCAAATAAAAAATAAAAAATTCAAGTTATCAATTTTTTCCTTGGATATGCTAATTATTTTCGAATAGATGCAAATTCAGCTCAAAAAAAAAGAAAACATAGGTTACGTTGAGTACATGGATGGAATGTTATATGACGTCATTCTATTCTGTGTTCTATGTTATCTATAAATGGAGGTCATATAATTTTTGTGCTGTATTCCATTCCATTCCATTCCGTGTCATCTATATCAGGCTTAAGGAGGTGTATTCGCGATGTTAGTCAAGTACCTTGCCGTAAAAATAAATATATCTTATTCCATATCATAAGCTATTCTAAAAAGCATTATATCATTTATTTGTTTCACTGAAATCATAAAAATAGAAAAATATCGGTTTAATCACTTTCAAACTAATTATTAATATTATTCTGTCTTTGAGTACTGTAGTATCAAAAATTTATTTGGCAACGCTGTGCACGCTCCACGTGGTGACAGTACATTATAAAAGTGTGGTTAGGTTAAATTCACAATCAAAGACATATAACAAATTAAGTATGGAGCGAGAAAAAAATCACGAAGACGTGGTAGATTCATCGGAAAAAAAATGCTCGATAGATTAGAAAAAGCAGCTGAAACCTGAGAGTCGAAAACGGAAATATCACAAAGATTTGGAAAGCAAGGAAATTGAAAGTAAAATCATAGGACGAAGAATCGTGGATGTTAATCTACTTCACAAAAAAATGTGGTGCATAACTTGCAAATACGCACTATCTTTCCGCGATATTATTTCCGAGAGAATTTGTGGATTGGCTTCAATATGGTCACTTCGCTGTCCTAGCTGTGAAATTATAACATTTGTTGAAACATCTGACACATATTCGAATGACAACAAAGGATCTCGATACGTGGTTAATGCAAAAATAACTGCAGGTACATCTCAACGTTATTAAAATATATGGTTTTGTAATGCATTAAAGAATATAATAAATTATTGTTTCTTCATAAAATCTGGGATAAATCAAAGATTCCATAACTGTATATTTTCTAACGTAAGGCTGATTTATAGATTGACATGGAATAGAATGGAATGAAATGGAATGGAATAGAACACAAAAATTGTCTGATCCCATTTATAGATTAACACAACACGGAATAGAATGATGTCATCTGACATTTCGTTATCCTAACCTTGTTTTCTTTGTTTGACTTTAGTAGCATCGTTGGGTATTGTTTCAAGTGTCTTGATAATTTTAAAATGAATACAGTTTATTTTTTTGCTGCTGCTGCATATATTATAGCGAATATATATGTCGCAAATAGTAAATGCTACAAAAATTCTATACTGCGAAGGTCAATATCGCACGAACTGACACGAACATTGTCGAATATACCCGAGCGGAACAGGAATGGAATGGAATGGAATACTAAATAAACTTTGGTCAATTCCTATTCCATTCCATTCCATTCCTTTCTGTGTTGCTAATCTATAAATCACTACACGCGTACTCCATGTTTTATATTTCTGTTCTGTATTCTATTCCATTCCATTCCATTCCATTCCAATCTATAAATCAGGCTGTATTCTCTCAAATTGTTGACGGAATTTTGATATGATTTTTTACGTTTCAGCAATGATTGATGCTGGAATTGGATTTCACCAAATAAACGCGATTCTTTCATCATTGAATATACCGAGTATCGCGAATAGTACTTTAAAACGAGCGGAAACCGACGTTGGACCAGCAATAGAAGAAGTTGCCATGGAAAGTTGTCGAATAGCTTTAATAGAAGAGCGCGAATTAACTTTAAAAAATCCTTTGTAAGTGTAATAATTAATGCATTATGCAACAAGTGTTGAAAACAGACGTTTAGCGAAAATAATCTCTACTTGTTACACGTGCTTCGAAAGTAGTAATTTATGCAACAAGAATGTAAAGTTGAGCATTATCAAGTTGTAAGCATGATTTTTCCCTTGTAGCATAATATACTATTTTTCACGCACGTGTGACAGAAAGTTTGTTGCACAAACTTATATTACTATTGCCAGGCCTGAACAAACGTTCGACCCAAATCAAGAGGATGCGATGGATGTATTTGTCGGGATCGCTGCTAGTTATGACATGGGTTTTGGAATTCGAGGAAGTGGCAGAACTTATGATAGTTATACAGGTCATGCTTCACTCATTGAACATCGTAGTAGAAAACTAATCGGTTATACTTCCAAAACGCGTGAATGTTTCAAGTGCGAAAATGGCCACAACAGAGAAACTCAGGACTGTAAAGGTATTCACAATGGTACTGCAAGAAGTATGGAACCAGCAGCTGCAGTGGATCTTATGACTGATAAAAATAATCTTTTTGCTGAATCGAATATCAAATTGGATATTTTCATCGGAGATGGCGACAATTCGAGCATTTCTCAAATTCGAGCAAACAGTTATCATCCAGTCACAAAATGGTTAGATATAAATCACTCAGTGAAAAGCTTGAGCAATTTCTTATATCCCTTGAAAACAAAGCACAAATAAATTTGATAATTGTGTTGTTGATTATTTAAAAAAATGTTTTTGCTACGCTTTATCATAAAATCGTAACGATGTGGAAGCCACGGAAAAAGCAATAAGAAATATAATCAACCACGCTTTCTGAGACCACCAGGATTGTGGAGAATGTTGTCAATTCAACAAAGGTCCAGACAATTATTCCCACACCGGTCTACCTGGAGGAAAAAATTTGACAGGAGATGAGCTTCGAAGTGACTTGACTGCCATAATCAACAGATTTGCTACAAACGCTGCAAGTTTGGCGCCAGTCATCATTATCGAGTGTCAGCAGCTGCAGCTAAAACAAATCTGGGTACACAATATATTTGTGAATCGTATAAGAAACTAGGCTTGTCGCCGGGAAATTATACAGAAAAATTGAGAAAGAGAAAGGATTATTGGAGATCACGGCGAAGAATTCTAAGCAAAACTTCATCTTACAAGGCTCGTCGCCTTCAGTTGAAAAATATTAAACGTCAAAAACGTCTCGGACAAAACAACAAAGAAGGATTGACATATATGTCAGATGTAGCATTTTTACAAACGTCTGATATTTCTCCCCAGTCAGAAATTATGTATTTGCCAGTGTCTACAAAAAATAATATTATTTATGTTGATATTGAAACAACAGGTTTTGCAAAAAGTGCAGAAATCGTGCAAATAGCTGCAAAATATGCTGGTCTTGACGGACCTACATTTTCAATGTATGCGTATCCTTTAAAAGATATAAACTTATTGCACATTGTATGACTACCAAGGAATTTGTATGGAAACAAACTTGCAGAGCGAAAATTTGCTCTTGAACCAGGATTACAGGAGCTCAAAGGTGTTTTTTCAAATACAATAATCAAGCGGCTTGCTGAAAATGGCGTGTCGATGGAAACTCTTCTAAATACTTACAGTCATGGGCAGGAAGAATCCGTATATGTACTGTTTGCAGAAGATAATGGAAAAGACAAACCAAGAGTAACAAATAACAAAAGAATTATTTGAAATTGTTCAATTTATCTGAGGACAAGATTAGATAAAACTTCAAATATTATTGCGCAGGACAATTTAGCGATGCACAAAATTTCCAATAATAATAATTTTCCATAACAAAAATTCTTATTCACATTTTTCTTTGGTTACATTGTAAATTATTTTATGTTTTACTAGAAAGTAAGAATAATTTTTTTCTCAAAATAAAGCTTTTTATACTGAACCAAATTGTTTTATATTATTTATCTACAATGAAAAATTACAATTATTATTAATAATAGTATATTACAATACAAGTGAAGAAACTATGAATTTTGCGCACGCGGGTGGCAGTTTTGTGCACGAGGCGCTAGCCGAGTGTACAAAGGCACACAAGTGAGCGAATTCGTTTCTTCACGAGTGTTGTATAGCGTTTTGTTCAATCCTATTATTGAAACATTCATTAAAACATTAAAATCTATTATACTTTCCAAACAAAGATCATGTATAAAGTCTAAAGTAGCATAGGCAGGGGATGCGTTGTTATGGATCATGTGTAAATATAAACATCCGCAACTGTCAAAAATATTAAAATTGTTTTGTCCTGATATTTTTACAAATATAAATTGTGACATTAAAATGGAACAAGATAATAATGAAATTGTGCGAGGAAAATAATTATCAAAGAAGAGTAGACAAGTAATAGAAATAGCACTCAAGTTGATATTACAAACGTTACTACGATAACTACAGAGTCTCATCAGTTTTCAGTTGCTGGTATATCTTGTTTAAGTAACGCAACTTTTAATAATTGTGAAGTTCATTTTCATATCAATAAATACATGTAATAAAATGTATTGTAGTTTATTCTTTATTTCGTTATGAAAGAGTGAGTGGACGAGAGTAATTACACTCACTACTTTCGCCCACCCGTTGTCATAAGAATCACTGTAGTTGGCAAAACGAACAGTTTCAAGATTGGTATCCAAGTAAAAAATAGCATGTTTCAATAATAGGATTGAACAAATTACTTTTAATTTGAAATTCTGTATATTTTATTTGAAAATTTGATGTTATGTATAGATTCTTACAAGAAGTAGAAATGATTTCAGTATTACTGGAAATATATCATTTTACTGATAATAATTATTCATTAGCTAACATTTTCAAACATATGAGCTTTTCAGGTAAGATGCTATATGGGTGAGTATATATTTATTTATATTTATATTAATATTGGCGAGTCTGATTAAGCTCGCAGCGCCAAGTGAGAATATCAGGAACTAACGGAGCTGTGATTCAGTGTGTTTGGCCGTAATATTAATACAATTACCAATAACTTTTAAATACTACTTTTATTTCTATAATTTTTTTGTTGTATATATATTATAAAGCATGGAAATTTTATAAGTTGATTTAATTTTATATGATATAGTTTAAATATCGGGAATTTTAAACTTTATTTATATGATCTTCGAAGTTCAAAAGTAAGTATTTTGGTTGTTTTTTGAATTATTAGATTAGTAAATGATAGCCTTTTAATTATATTCTGTTCTCTACAGAATGGATATCCCAGTAAAGCTGAAATTGAAAGTGATATTCCATATATTTAAATGCAGATCACAATTCTAGATGTGTATGCGAAAGAGAAGTTTTAGATGCGAAATATCCTCATATTATACAGGGGATGCTAAAAAGAAATGGAATAAATAACTTAAAAGTTACAACTATGACATGCTCTTGCAAAGCTGGAAAAAGTGGCCGTTGCAAACATGTTTTGGCTGTACTTTTATTATTTACCAGGTGCTTTATTAGTCATATTTAGCTGCATGCAGAAATAATCGGCTATTCTTTTGTTTTGTATCAAGTGCTTCATTTGTCACTTGATTATAAACTAAAGCAAGAGCCCACAGAGTGACTACAAAAAATTGGGGTATATGTTGAAATAAATTACTTGACCTTATTATAATTAGAATCCGTTTGAGAGATTTTATTTATTCACCCAAAACTTATTTTAATGAAATTTTTAAGAAATTTATCTCACATTATATACTTAAATACTTATAAGTATTATCTCTCACTATTTCTAAATTATGCTGGAATAACTAACCTCTATGAAGGTACCTAGTCATTCTCATCAAAATGAGGGGAACACACTTTCATAAACCTACTGACTGGTTTTCCATTCTTTGATTTCATGTTCCAAGCTTTTAACTTATCTATTTTTTCTGTTTAAGTGAAAACTTGAATTTCTCTCCTTGTTCTGTATGGATTTACATCCATACACGGAACAATGAACATTACCCATGTCGACAAATAGTGCAATATGAAATTTAATGCTTAAATTTGTTTAAATTTAAAGAAAACAACACGAATCCCATCTATGCTTACACAATTTATCACACTTCCGGTAGTTCAACAAAGTGCCACAAGATAGAGTATCGCTTAGCAAGACTCGCCAATATATTTATATTAATATATATAATAAAATTAGTCTTATTGAATTTCCTTATAATGTCTGTTAGAAATGCAATGTTGCCAGCATTTTTCTACAGAATATGGCGCATGCGCATTTTGTTGACAATAACACATTTTTCGAAAATTGGAAATTTGTTTTACTTTTTATTTGATAACTAGATGGTGACTATTTGATATTTTACCGGTAAAAGATTCGCAAGATATTGAAGTATCTACGTATGGTTTTTCATGAAAACGTTAATCTTATTACCATCTGAAATTAAAACTATAGAACCGTCCAGGCATGTTGAAGCAACCTTCACGTACAAAAACTTCAATATTTGAAACGGTTTTTCAGAATAACTAGATGGTAAATATTATTATTTTTTTTAATGATTTTGGAAGATGATCTCGAAAACTAATCCATTTCAATTTCAACTGATTCCTAATTAAGTGCTACATCGAATACACCTCCTCAAGCAGCTGTGCTAGCGAAATAAGCTTTTTAACGGTAAGCTGCCGTGCGAGCGAAACGAGCTCGGTCAACTGTAAGCTGCCGTGCGAGCGAAGCGAGCTTGGTCAACGTTAAGACATCATTATATTTTTTTTCATAGAAAGCGAGCTCGGTTAACTTTAAGCTGCCATGCGAGTGAAACAATCTAGGTCAACGGTAGGCCGCCGTGCGAGCAGAGCGAGCTCGGTTCGTTAAGACATTATTATATTTTTTTGTGCGAGCGAAACGAGCTCGGTCAACTGTAAGCTGCCGTGCGAGCGAAGCGAGCTTGGTCAACGTTAAGACATCATTATATTTTTTTTCATAGAAAGCGAGCTCGGTTAACTTTAAGCTGCCATGCGAGTGAAACAATCTAGGTCAACGGTAGGCCGCCGTGCGAGCGGAGCGAGCTCGGTTTGTTAAGACGTATTATATGTTTTAGCGTGGATTCCAAAAAGTACATTTAAATGCGGGCGAAGCCGCGGGTAACTGCTAGTAGGCTATAATGGACAATTTTACAAGAAGTGGCGCACGAGCCGTATTTGTTCGTTCGAGCACCGTTCATCTGATTTGATTGAAAGTTTCTATAGTTGTTGGTGGCACTTTAATGAGGATTTTTACTATAGTATGTACCATCAACATACATTAAGTAGCGCACAGGCCGTATTTATTCGTTCGCGCATCGTTTATCCAATTGAGTTGAAACTTACTATAGTTGTTGTTGGCACTTTCATGAGGGTTCCTATTATAGTACCGTCAACATACATAAAATGGTGCACGAACCGTATTTGTTCGTTCCCGCATCGTTTCATATGAAATGAACGGTATTATCTTAGTAAAGTTATACAATGTAAGGCTCTTGGCGTAATATTTGGCACAAAATTACCGTTTGGTGATCATATCGATTATATTGTTAGATTTGCTCATAAAAATCTTGGCTTCACAATTAAGAATAGTAGATCATTCGAGAGTCTGTACACTTTGAAGATTTTGTATTTTGCAATGGCGGCTCGTAACTTACGTACCTAGAAGAGCGCAGGGGCGAAAATCTATACCAATATCCAATAAAAGTAATAAAACCAATAAAAATAGCACAAAATTAGAACACTAAAAACATAGGTATTATCATCCGCCATTTTGTGTTCTGTCAATAAAAGAAAGCATATGTAAACCAATGTAAAGAATGTAAACATTACAGGAAATGCGTTGTTTGACGAGGATAAAATGTTATAATAAGTTGAAGAACTAAAGAAAATAGTATCGGAGTGACTTATTAATGTGCCGAATGATTTATCATCATTATTAGCGGCAATTGTGGCTGTGAGATTCACAGACGAATTATAAGTATTTCTTATAAAAGTACGTATATTCAGCCAACATTTCCATTTAAAGTTATGATCAGATTTAAATTTTGGTTGAAGTTATCTCAGTTCATTTTAATATATATTTTTATCTAAATTTATAGACACAATCATAGAATCTAATATCAATTTCAAGCAATAATTGATCAATATATTTATGTATTATACTCAGGTACCTATTATATAAAATATATATTATATATTCACATATATACATACATAAATATATTATAATTATGAATAATATGTAATCAATTATTTCATTGATAAGTAAAATATTACGAGCTCACAATTTTTTATCAAGACATGCGATATAAAAAAAATGCAAATAGTAGACTCCCATGTTTTTTATCCCTTGGGTGAGAGCACTAAAATAATGAATCTTCCAATAAATATGCATAAAAGTTTTTCTAGGAAAGTTAAAGATTATGTTTGAAGGTAAACAATAGAGTTTTACATAGGTATTTAGAGATCCCGAAAAGCAATAAATTTGTCAGATTGTTTTCAAAAATTGTATTACAGAATATAAATTAAAATGCCATAATGTAATTCTGAGTATTTAATATTACTCTAATTATATTTGAATGAAAACCAAATAATTTGATTCAACATTTGAAAATTGAAAATTCTAAATTGAAGAATGTAATTTGATTACAAATAATACATCATGCCAAGAATAAATAGTTTGATAGACTCCGACATTATTTTATCACGTTTTTACCTAAAGATTAAACTATTTCGATTCAATCATCGCGATTCCTGCACTGTTCACATATGCTAAAGCGCTTTCTAAGGACACAAAATGACGGATGATAATACTCATGTATTTAGTGCCTTAACAGAATATCATACACTATTTGTTGGTGCGAACTAAGCAGAGCGTATCACAAGTACTTCCACTACCTCTGTCGCGATAGTTGCCATGACGACCGCTGTATCGATCTTGAGCGGAATAATCACCAAAATTAAAACCTCGGTTTAATGTAAAATGAAGCAAATGACTCCAAACCAATCATTGTTAACCCAAAAATAGTAAATGACCACCAAAATTTTAACCACATTTTAATACAAAATGTCATCCAAATATTTACCATCCCCTCATTTTCTAGGTAAATAATTGATAAGGCTTGCTTACTACGCTCGCGTTTTCAAAAAACATCCCTGAATATTACCGAATTGCACTGCGCGCGACTATGGAACAGAACTTGAGCCCGAAACAGTCGAAAAGAATACACAGAACTCCTCATGTTCGGCGGAAGTTTAGTCTATAAATAAGTGATTATGTGTAACAATGACTGTGGGTTAACTAGCTATGCTCGCGCTTTCGAGAAACATCCCTGAATATTACCGAATTCTTTTACAAATAACTTGAAAGATTTCTAGTTTAGAATCAATTTAAAGCTCTCGGAGAGATTAGCATATAGACCGTCAGATAGTCGTAGATTTCAGTGCCTCATTTTGTTTTTTCTACTTTCAAGAGGTTTGATAAGTGTGAATATTTGGAGTATAATAATACACATACATACATAGTCGAAATCCTCTTGTACCCTATGGGTGTCGAGGTTGAAAGTTCATTCGTTTTTCACTAGTTTCTTCCAATCTTCTCTGTTTCTTGCCAAATTTTGTCCTTATTTTATTGTTATGTTTTTAGTCTGCAATATATCCGTAATGTTATCATCCCATCTTTTCGGCGGTCTTCCTCTTTTTCTTTTTCCGGTGGTCCTAGTTTTCCATGTTGCTTTTGCTGGTCTGTCGTCCGTCATTCTCACTACGTGTCCAAACCACTGTAGCTGCCTTTCTTCTATTAATTTAAGTACAGACTTCGTATTAAGTTCTTCTCTTATGTCGTCATTTCTAATCCTGTCTCGTTTGGTAACCCCTTCAACTTTTCGAAGATACTTCATTTCCGTCGCCTGGATTTTACTTTTTTGTCTAGTATTTAGAACCCATGTCTCACTTCCATGTATCAGAACTGGCAGAAATACTGTTCTGTATACTATCATTTTTGTTTTCTTGGAGATATTTTTATTACTTAGTATGGCCTTATTCAAAGAGTAGAATAGTCTGGTCGCGTTCTGGATTCTGCTATTAATTTCCTCTTCAAGTCCTCCACTACTCTCAATAATACTTCCCAAATATTTGAAACTCTCTACCTGTTGTATTTTATTTCCGTTTAGGTGTAAATTAGTATTTATTTCCTCTTTCGATATTACTATCACTTCTGTTTTACTGGTATTAATCTTCATATTTAGTTTAATTAATTCCTCATTCCATATTTCCAAGTTTTCCTGAATAGGGCTGGGAAAAATATCGATATATCGATATTTATCGATATTTCTCCAAATATCGGACTTCGATATTTATTTTTTTCCGTATCGATATATCGATATTCCGATAATTATCGATATTTATCGATAATTATCGACATTTATCGATATTTATCGATAATTATCGATACTTACCGATATATAACGATATTTATCGATATATATCGATATTTATCGATATTTATCGATATATATCGATATTTATCGATATTTATCGATATATATCGATATTTATCGATATATATCGACATTTATCGATATTTATCGATAATTATCGATGTTCATCGATAATTATCGATAATTATCGATATATCGATAACTATCGATATTTATCGATAATTATCGATACATATCGATAATTATCGATTTATATCAATATTGATATTTAGCGATAGTTATCGATAATTATTTATATTCATTGAAAGTAATCATCGGTATTCAACAATACTTGACGAAGATTTTTTTCGATAAAGTTCTTAAAAAATATGACTACTCCTCTTACTTAACACACAATTGCATGGAAAATTGTGACAATTTTGCGAATAAATAATAATAATTTGAGAAATCTCTTTTGCAAAAAAGTTTTTCCGCAATCCCGGGAGTAGAAGACGAATTGAATCCCTTATTTCAGGGACTTACGTTTGGGTTTAGTCTAGAAGCATCTGAGATGATAAAAATTTCCAAGGAACCAAAGTAGAATAAACTAATAAAGACCAAGTATCCTGAAGTAAATTTATTTTATGAAACAAATTCTAATCAGTTTGAGCTTCCTTATGACAACACAACCATTGCTGTCAAATAATCGACTGTCATCTAACAGAGTAAATTTCATTTACTCTGGAGGTGAAATACTCTGCCCTTTATAAAACCGAGCATAAGGCAAGTGAATAATCGAAGTACTTGAGTGTCGAATTGAATTATTCTTATTAGAGTTCAAATCTTCATCATTGATAATAATTTATATCAATATTTATATCAGCGTTATTGCAATTTATACAATTTTACAAATGCATCGTATTGTTGTTCGTGAATTTTCTAGTTTTCCAGGGTAGTAAATTCTTCTTACCTTTTCTGTAGCCTTATCATATCATCAAATTTCGCACTCATCTTTTTGAAAGCAAGCATATTTATTCAACGACTGCTGTAGCCAGCCTTGTTACTATGGTGATTTTTGTATCAAGTTTGTTGTCAAAATTGGAAGATTGAATAATCTGTTTTTAGACTATTGTGATTCAATATAATACGGTAGTGCGAATAATAGCGTATATAACAGAGGACTCAAGTGCATTCAATCTCTCAGGTGAAAATTGCCCTCGAATTCGTCTCGTGCGTCTCAATATTCGATTTTTTCCAATCGATATATACTCCAATAATTATTATCAATATTCATCAATAATTATCGATATAACTCAATAAATATTGATATTCATCCATAATTATTGATATTCATCTATAATTATTGACTTCCATCAATAGATATTGATAATTATCGATATTCATCGATAATTATTGATATTTATCGATATTTATCGATATTTATCGATATTTATCGATATTTATCGATATTTATCGATATTTATCGATAATTATCGATAATTATCGATATTTATCGATTATTATCGATATTTATCGATATTTATCGATTATTATCGATATTTATCGATATTTATCGATATTTATCGATAATTATCGATTATTATCGATATTTATCGATAATTATCGATATTTATCGATATTCATCGATAATTATCGATATTTGTCGATAATTATCGATAAATCGACATATCGATATATCGGAAATTATCGATAATATTTCAGTATCGAATATCGATATTTGAAACTGAATATCGCGCAGCCCTATTCCTGAAGTAATTTCTCATTTGTAGCAAATATTGCCACATCATCGGCAAACGCACATTCCGTTATAATTGTTTCACTTAGATTTAGATGGCCCAAAGTGACTCTGTGGACTCTTGATTTTGCGTTTTTTATAGCTTCGTCCATTACTAGATTAAATAATATCGGGCTCAAATTTCCTCCTTGTTTTACACCTTGTGTTGTCTCAAATTCCGTTGTTATTTTATTCCCGACTCTCACTACATTCCTTGTACATTTATACATACTTTTTATCGCAGCTATTAGATCTCTATTTACTTTTCTTTTTTCCAGTATTTCCCAGATTTGGTGTCTCTTAATTCGGTCGAAAGCCTTTTCAATATCAATGAAACATATAAACATATTTTTATTATACTCAATAGTTCTTTCCGAAATCTGCCTTATGATGAATATGTGATCGTTGATATTATGACCTTTTCTGAAGCCACTTTGCGTCTTCTCCAGTTTAGTTTCTACTTCCGATCTTAGTCTCTTTTCTAGAATTGATTCGTAGAGTTTAGCTGTCGTACATATTAGTGAAATACCTCTGTAGTTATTACATATTCTATTATCTCCTTTTTTGTATATAGGCAAAATTATTGTTGTTTCCCAATCCTTAGGTACTGTGTGCGTAATCCATACTTTGTTTATTAATTCGTGTAACATATCTTTTCCCGCTTCACCCATGTATTTCAATTGTTCTGTTTTAATGTCGTCATATCCTGCAGCCTTAGATGTTTTTAGCTTATTCAGTGCTTCATTTATCTCTCCTATAGTAATCTCATCCTCTTTATTGAATACTGAGGTTCCTGGAATACATCTTAAATGTTCGGTTTTTACCTCAAGCAACTCTTCAAAATGCTCTTTCCACCTAGCCATTATATTTGTATCAGATATAATAACGTTTCCGTTTTTATCCTTTATTTGTTTTAACAGTGGTCTCTTCTCTTTTCGGTGGTTTTTTAGAATATTGTAGAATATTTTCTTATTTTCTTTGAAATTTACCTCCATTTTTGTCCCATATTCTTCCCATGAATTATATTTGGCCTTTTGTATTTGCTCTTTAGCTTTTTTTCTTTGGTTTTTATATTCATTATAATCTTCAAGTCTGTTTGTTCGTAAATATTTCTTCCATAGTGTTTTCTTGAGCGCCACTTCAGTTCTAATCTCTTGACACCACCAATGTGTCAGCTTCTTCTGGTTCCCAAGATGTTTTGCCCCACATACTGATTTTGATGCTTCGTAAATAATTCTTTTGAAGTGTTGCCATAGTTCTTCCACGTTGTTCTCAGTTTTAATCATATGTTGTTCGCTAAGCTTTGTGACTATTTGTTGATACTTATCTTTGTTCTCTTCATTTTTCAAACGGTAGATTTGTAGAATCTCCTTTTTTGGCTGCTTCTCCATTTTAATGACCTCTTGTTTTCCCGGATTTTTGAGTTTTATCTTGGCCTCTACTAAGTAGTGATCGCTATCGATTTCATAACCTCGTTTGACTCTTACATCAATCACTTTATTTTTATCTCTTGCAGGTGTTATTATGTAGTCTATTAATGATTTTTCATCACGGCTTCTTTCTTCTCTAGTGTACATATAGATTTTCTTGTGCTGATACATCGTGTTTAATATGGCTAGTTCATTTATTATGCATAGATCTATTAGTCTGGTACCATTGTTGTTTAGGGTTTCTTCCCCATGCTTTCCCAGTATTTTCTCCAATCCTCTATTTTTGTTACCAACTCTTGCATTTAAATCTCCAATTATATAATAAAGTCCTGACATGTCTCCTACTGTTTGTTGTATTTCCTCCCAAAATTCATCTTTAATCTTTTTACTTTCATCTTCGTTAACTCCGTATATGACAGCTATTATGATTTCTGTTTTTCCATCCAGTTCTAGTGTTACTGTTAGTATTCTCTCACTCTTATAGTTCCAACTTTTAATTGAGCACAGTTTTTATGTACTATACAACCCACCCCTGCTCTTGCTCCTACATTTTCTGGCACACCACTATGAATTAATAGATGACCTCCGCTTAGTTTTTGCATTCCTTTACCTTTCATTTTTGTTTCTGTTATTCCTAAAATATCAAGTTTCGACTTTTCAAATTCGTTCGCCAGTTCAAATTCTTTCCCTTTTATACTTCGTATATTCCATGTACCTATCTTCATAGTCCTTGTTTGTTGCCTAGTCGTTACCTGTTCCATCCGTCCGTTCGTTGCTAGTTTTTTGATACACATCCTTCATTTGTAGTGCTCCTAGCGTTTTGCTCAACTACTGTTTCGGAGTGTTTGTTCCAGGAATACTCCTTGCCATTAATCCTTAATTTGTTATACATGATTTTAACGTTATTTCCTTTCGCTTTTTCTTCTTTAGCTAACAGTCTAATTTTTGCTTGGGTTTTCCTCTCTTCATTCGTCATGTCGTTCTCAATGAAAATATTTTTCCCTTTAAGCTTGTATTTGTTCTTCATAATTTCCATTTTACCATTCCAATCCGGTATTTCTGCAATGACTATAGGCTTTCCGTACTTTGTCTTAATTAGTTGAGCCGAAGTAGTCTGAACATCAATATTTAATTCATTTTTAATTAGTTTATCCACTGTTTCTCTTGGATTGTTTTCTTTTGGATCTATTCCCTTAATTACAATGTTCTTCAATCTTTGGTTTTTGTCTTGTAATTCCAGCCTTTTTTCAAGCATCACTATTTTTGCGCTTAACTCTTTTCTTTCCCTGTTCCATTTATCTTCCTTTTCTTTCAACTCTCCCTGTAATTTTGTTATTAGTTCGTTATTTTTATTAATTTCGCTTTTGAGTTCTGTATGATTGGATCTTATTTCGTTTTTAATTTCCGAAGTCATATTATCAATCTTCCTCATGAGCTCGTCCATATCTTTTTCTTCTACCTGTTTTCCTGGTGATCGTATTGTCTTTTTGCTTCGTTTAAAAATTTTATCAAATTCCTCGTTGAGATGGTTTCTTCTTCTCTTGCTTAGTTCGCCTGTATGTGAAATTGAATTTATTCTGCTTCTCTCCCCTGTATTCATAAGTATATGTTACGCCACTGGTTTCTTCGTGCGCGAAGGGCGCATGCGCAGCTGGTGAACACTCGCGACGGCCTTCCTTGAGTAAACTGTTTTGACAATTTAACCTTACTTTTGCACGTTTTTCTAAATACTACACTGCTTCTAAAAAGATATTTCCCTCGAAAACTAATAACAAAAATCTTCGTCAGGTTTAGCTTTACACTCTGGTACACTTTGCACTGATATTAACACAATAAGTCCCAGTTAAATTGGGCTTCTTATTGGAGCTATCACAGCACAACCGCACAACAAACAACTTACCAAACATGCTAAATAATGCTAAAATTAAAGCTAGACCGTATGACCAACATAATGATAATTAATTTCAAATTTGTATGAAAAAAAAAACATATTCTTATCCAATTTTGTCGCTTCTGCCATGCTTACGAAATGGAATTTAGGGCAAAAAAGTCAGCGGAAGTGTACCAAGTGGAAGTACACTATGTGCACCAGACCCTTTGAAAAGATTAAAATATAACCACCATCTAGACAACTGTCACTTTGAAATATGCAATTAATTAATGCGACACTCTAAATTTCTGAAACAGCGATAAAATTTGCCATGAAATTTATGATCAGGGAAGTACTGTCTGGCCACAGCAGATTTTTAGATTTAGTGATCATTTACTATATTTGGTCTTTGTTTCGTTCTCATTTTTATTTTTTTGTCTGAGTGCTTAGGATCTCGGCGTATTTTCTGGGCATCATAATATTCAATCTCATATAAATTTAGAATATCGTATCAATTAATTGCATATTTCAATGTAATAGCTATCATTGTCAATTACTATTTTATTCTACAAGTCGTAAGTTTAATATCCAGTTGTTTTAGTTTATCCCGAACTTGGCATAATTTGTTGAAATATACGTTTATATTCACCTACTTCAATTAAAATTTAAGATCATAGATATCATTTCAATAATTTTGTCTATTATGAGAATAATAATGTAATGTCAAATATTGTGTCAAACATTTTTTGTAATTGAAATAAAAAATTCTCTTTGTATTTCTGGAGCTTCTTTTCCAATTTCTGTATAATCTGTATAAGTTAGAAAAAAAAAAAAACAATTGAAAAAATTATTTTTACGCGATCATAACAAAAACGGTGTTTTTAGGCGATCATGACAAAAAAGGTGTTTTTATGGCCCCTTTTGCGACCGTGAAGTTTCACTTTTTGGGACTGATCTGTCAAATTTTACTTTTTGGGACTGATCTGTCAAATATTACTTTTTTGGGACTGATCTGACAAAAAATGTTTCATAAACACTTTATATTTACCTATATGGGCAGCTTGATGAACTCTTTAAGAAACAGTTTTCGCTTAAATAGTACATATATTCTTCCGTCAACCTCTGTAGTTCTTGCAATTAAAAAAATAAATACTCATTTTTTGTTAAATGTCAACTTGATAGAAGACAATAAAATAAAACAATTTCAATGGCAACTAAGATTTACAATTGCAATGTTTTAGAAATAAATAGATAAAATGATGTGATTTTGAATTATTTCGTAATGATCGCCTAAAAAACGTTGTGTGCACCTCGGTCTACAATTCTTTTTTGGTCTCACCTGAATTGCAGCCTCAGCTACGCTTCGGCCGCAAACAACAGATTCGACCAAAAAAGATAACCTTTACGGCCTTGATACACAAATAACTATTCTATGGCCCCTTTTGCGGCCGTGAAATTTCACTTTCTGGTACACATCTGTCAAATTTTATTCCTTGGGTCTGATCTGTCTAATATTACTTTTTTGGGACTGATCTGTCAAAAATTATATCATGTCAGCGGAACAGGGTTTTAAGGGCAAAAATCAATAATACCAGGAGATTTTCAGAAAGATAGAATATTTATTAATATGAAAAATATAAATGAGTCGCCCGACATGTTTATCGCAACGCGATCGATAACAGACTGACTGTGTTGAGTGGGGTGTGTGTGCGTGCGCAGTGTGTGTGTGCGCAGTAAACTTAAAATGATGGTAATGAGAATATACGCAGATGGCGACACTAAATATAAAACCATAAGCTCGCATACATTCATAGATTATAGTAAATCAATATGTTTTAACACTTCCCCTCGAGTGATGGGTTTATGTTAGCGTTGATTTCATGATTGAAGATGGAGTCCTGCGGCCTTCGTGCACCAGCTGTGCTTTGGTCTTGGCAGAGCTTTTGTCAGAAAATCGGCTATCTGGTCAGACGTGGAAATGTGGTCGACGACAAACGATTTATTCTGGATAGCATCCCTAACAGAATGATGCCGTATATCAATGTGTTTTGTTTTGGCGTGAAACAGGATTTTCCGCTAGCTTGAGTGAACTACGGTTGTCGCAGTAGACGACAAGGTTGGCTAGCTCGTCGTAACCCAATTCTTGAAGAAAACGTTGTAGGTAGATGGCTTCTTTCGCACATTCAGACAGAGCCATATACTCCGCTTCCGTTGTCGATAGGGCGACGGTGCGCTGTTTTCTAGCATCCCAAGAGATCGGGCTCCCACCAAGCGTGAAAATGTAGCCCGTGAAAGATCGACGATCTTCAACACAACTGCCCCAGTCCGCATCAACGTAGCCCTTGAGTGGAAGATGATCCCGCTCGTAAGATAAGCCGATATTAGGTGTACCCTTTAAATATCTCAGCACGCGCTTCGCCGCAGTCCAGTGCTCCGGCCCGTAGCAATTGTTGTATTGCCCAAGGTAGCTCACGGCGAAGGCGATGTCGGGTCTAGTGCAGACGGACAGATAAGTGAGTGCTCCTACTAGCTCTCTGTAGGGGAGCTTCTCGTCGTCTTCGGAAAGATTGGTCCTCTTGATGAGTTTGGTGCTGATGTCCATGGGAGTGGTTACGGTGCGACAATCGACCATGTTGAATCTGGCAAGCAGCTCCTGGACATATCCTCTCTGGTGCATGGTGATGCAACCTTCGGATTGGCCGATTTCGATTCCCAAGCAGCACTTCGCGTAACCAAGGTCTTTGATTTGAAAATGTTTGGCTAGATGACGACCCAGCTCGGAAGCCTTTTTCTCGTGGCGACTGGCGATCAGGATGTCGTCCACGTATACCGCTATTAGTATGGCATCTTTCCCTGAACCGACGGTGAAGATGCAGGGATCCGATTCAGTTGGAGTTGCTCCTAAGGACTGGAGTGTCTGGTGTAGCTTGTCGTACCAATTGCGACCTGCCTGGCGCAAGCCGTACAGCGATTTCTTCAGGAGGCACACCTTGTTTCCTTTACGAAATTCGTTGAGCGCGTTTTCGGCCTTGGCGGAGATGACGCTGGTGGGCTCCTGAGCAATTATCTCCTCCAGGATTTTTTCGTAGTTTTTAGGGGCTTCCATATGTATTACGTCGTGAAGTTCGCCGTTAAGGTATGCCGTGGTCACATCATATTGTCGAATTTTCATATTGAATCTTGCTGCGAGTGACATCATGAGACGGATGGATCCCGGACGAGCAACAGGGGCAAAAGTTTGTGAGAAGTGAACCCCAGGTTGTTGGTTGAACCCTTGGGCAACCAATCTTGCCTTACGCTTTTCCAATGAGCCGTCCGGACGGTATTTGTTTCGTAATACAATCCGACTTCCGATGACCTTGGAGCGCTGCGGTCGATCCACAAGAATCCAGGTGTCGTTTTCGAGGATGGATTTCATTTCTGTGGTGATGGCTTGAAACCATTCGTGGGCGTCTGGCCCAACCATTGCTTGGCTCATCGGAACCTCGGAGATAAATGTCTCTTCGGTGTTCGTAGCATGTTCGTTAGTTCCTGTTTTCTTGCACGGTCGAGGACGTAGAGTGCGTCCGACGCTGTCGGCGGCATGCTCATCAGCTCTTGTTTTCTTTCCTTGTCGAGGGCGCAAATTGCGTCTGACGTTGTCGGCTGTCGGCGCGGCTCGATTAATCGGTTCTTCAATGATCGTGTCATCACTGTCATCGCTCTCGATGATGTAGTCGCTGTCGTCCTCTGCATCGTGATTGGAACTAATCGTTGATTCAAGGAGTGGACAATTCAGATTTAAATCATCGGCAGGGCCGAATCCGCGAAATTTTTCAATCTCATCAGATTCATTGAGGTCAACGCCCTGTTGCTGTTTGCTGATTTGAGGAACCAAATCGAATTTCACGGACTTTGGTTGATTCGGTTGGTTCTTTGCTGATGATTTCCGATTAGTTGAGCTCTTTTTGGATATTTTTGGAGCAGCGGCGGTTTTTGAGTTCTTGGACTTGTCCTCGGTCTCGTCCTTGTTCTCATGGTTCCGTTCCACGAATTTGACATCGCGGCTCACTATTATCTTCCTCTTGTCCGGCACCCAGATACGATAGCCCTTGGATTCGGTCGAGTAACCGACCAGGATACCGTTTCGGCCACGCTGATCGAGCTTACTTTTTCCTGGTTCTCTGTCAAGGTAGATGACTGGACTGCCGAAAACCTCCAGGTGTGAGATGTCAGGCGGTTTGCCTGTCCATAATTCGTGAGGGGTTTTCCCGCCTAACCTCTTCGACGGTAGCCGGTTTCGCAGATAGTTTGCCGTGTTGATTAGTTCTGTCCAGATCGAATCTGGTAAGTCAGATTCCAGCTTCAAACATCTGGCGGCGTCCAATAACGTACGGTTTCGCCTTTCAGCGACGCCGTTCTGTTCCGGATTGTAAGGCACTGAGAGTCGTCGAGTGATGCCTTTGCTCTTCAGGAATTTGTCGAATTCTCCGCTAAGATATTCACGACCATTGTCCGACTGGAGACATTTGACGCGTTTGCCGGTTATGTTTTCAACAAGCGCGATATATTCGACCGTTGCGTTAAATACGTCAGCTCTTGATTTTAGAAATCGGATTTCGCACCATCGGGAGGCGTCGTCAATAAACGTGACGAAATATCTCGAGCCACCCAAGGATGTGATTGGATTAGGACCCCAAACGTCTGTGTGGATGATTTCCAACAGGCTTGTTTCACGTTTCGACTCCTGTGGAAACGGGGCTCTTGACATCTTCCCCTTGATGCATGTGTCGCAATTAAACTGACTGGCCTTGTCATCGAGCTGTATGCCGGTCACTATTTTGTTACGCACTGCGTCGGTTATGTCGCGCGCGTTTGCATGTCCCAGACGTCTGTGTAACGTTTCGAGTGATACTGTCTTGTCTTTTCGCGACACGGCACATGCTTTTTCATCAAGTTCACGTACATAATATAAATCTCCGACACGATCCGCGCACAACTCGATTTCGCCACTCGCGTTGACAACCATAGCGCCACGTTTCTCGAAAATCACGTCGAAACCGTAGTCCGTGATTTTGCTCACCGAAATGAGATTTGTGCGCAAGTCCGGCACATAGGACGCATTGTTAAGTGTCACATTCACTTTATCACCGGACACGTCTGTATTAAACGAAACTGTTCCTTTTCCAACAATCTGAGTCGAAAAATCAGTCGCGAGGCTCAGCGTAGAGCGTTTGTTTTTGTCGAGATCGCGAAAACTGTCCGAGTCGCGGCACAGGTGTGTCGTCGCGCCACTATCGAGACACCAATTTTGTCTCTGCATTGTCGATGTTACAGCGTTACCAACATGGAAGCAGACGCTGCTGGATTCTGTTGATTTATCCTCGTTTGGTTTTTTGTTCTTTTTGTTGAACCAGCAGTCGGATTGTTTGTGGCCAATCTTTTTGCAGATTGTGCACTTTGGCCTAGTCCCATTTTTTTGTTTATCGTCCCTGTTATTTGTCGGTGATTTCTTCTTTGACGGAAATCGCTGCTTGTTGACAAACATGGCGTCGGATTTATCGTTTGATATACCATTTTTGCGGGCTTCGCTCTCTTCTGTAATTTTTGCGCGCAACGCTTCTGGAGTCGGCAAGTCGTCTCGTGACTCGATAGCACAGCGAAAGTTTTCGTAAGAGTTTGGCAGACTATACAAGAGCATAATTGCCAGTTGATCTGGATTTATTATGATCTCCATGTCGCTCAGTTTGTCGACAGTGTCGAAAAACTCGTTGAGATGCTCGCGCACGTCCCCATCGTTCGCCATTTTGTGAAGTGTGAGTCTCTTCAAAAGTGTTGCCTTTCGAGCTGGCCCTCTGGACTGAAAAATATCGCTGAGCTTCGTCCACATTGCTCGCGATGTATCGCAATTTTTCACTTGCTTGAGTTCAGAAGGTGAAATGGCCAAGATTATGTCGGATCTTGCTTTCCGATCGTTCTTCTCCCATTCCAATATGGCATTGGCATTATTGGCACCTGGTTCCGGCTTGACTTTTGCACCGCTAACATACTCCCACATGTCATTTTTTATAAGGATAGCTTCCATCTGAAGCTTCCAAGTATCATAATTTTGTTCGTCAAGAAGTTCGATTCTCGCGCTATTCGCACTCATCTTGAAACACAAAACACGACCGAACTCGCGGACGAACACGTGGTACGTAGTTATCGTTTTTGTCTTTTGTTCACACTGAATAATTTTTATTTCATTGAACTCGCGGCACTGGGCCCATAACCTGTCAGCGGAACAGGGTTTTAAGGGCAAAAATCAATAATACCAGGAGATTTTCAGAAAGATAGAATATTTATTAATATGAAAAATATAAATTGGTTTTGAGTCGCTCGACATGTTTATCGTAACGCGATCGATAACAGACTGACTGTGTTGAGTGGGGTGTGTGTGCGTGCGCAGTGTGTGTGTGCGCAGTAAACTTAAAATGATGGTAATGAGAATATACGCAGATGGCGACACTAAATATAAAACCATAAGCTCGCATACATTTATAGTTTATAGTAAATCAATATGTTTTAACATATCATAAACACTTCGTACCTATCTATATGGACTGCTTGATGAACTCTTTAAGAAACAGTTTTCGCCACAATACATATTATATTCTTCCGTTATCCTTTATAATTCGTGCAATTCAAGAAATTGATACGCATTTTTTGCAAATGTCACTTCGATAAAAGACAAAAAAATAAAACAATTACAACGACAACTAAAATTCACAATTGCAATGTTTTAGAAACAAATAGATAAAATTTTGTGATTTTGAATTACTTCGTGATGATCGCCTAAAAAACGTTGTGTGCACCTCGGCATACAGTTCTTCTTTGGTCTCAACTGAATTGCAACAACAAATTAGACCAAAAAAGATAACCTTTACGGCCTTGATACACAAATAATTAATATTTTAGATTTCTACTTAGATCATCTTTCCGAGAGCTTCAAAATTATAACCAAACTAGTAGTCTAGTCACCAAGTTAAAAAACCAGTCTTGTTCAAACCATTAGAGTGAGAACATCGATTATCCAACATAAGCAGTGTGGTGTTAGAAATATAATTATATTAGGTAAGAGTTACAGGCATTGAATAGGTAATTTTGACAGCTCTGAAAACAACTTTAATAAAGCCAGTGTTTAAAATGGCTCACGTGGGAGGGGTTCCAATTGGAACCCCTTATAACCCTGATCCAGGAGGAACGAACTTACCTATGGAGAAAAGTTTAGAAAGTATAGTAAGAGAATCGTATGACGTTATCAATAATGATAACAGCATTACTGAAGTACCTATGATAATTCAAAACTTAAGATTCAAACGACCAAATACAGAATCGCAAAATACTCATAGTGGTGTGAAACATAGATTCATCTCCTTGGATACTATACAAACCAACTCAGATTTGAATAATTCAAATACTATTACAAATAGGAATGAAACAAATGAATCAAATGAAGTCATCTGTGATGAAACACAACAGAATTCTACAATAACTGTTTCACATCAATTATCCAACTCAAACCAAAAGAACAACCTCTCCGAAAAACTAAAAAACAGATATTCAACAAAAGATGCCGGACCATATTTTGTTTATGCAGAATCAACAGAAAACAATCTTGGTAATTTACATCCGATGTCCTTAGGTAAAAAACTGATCCAATCATATACTGGTAATAAATCAGACATTATTAACATAACCAGAATGACAAAGCATACAATAAGAATAGAGCTTAAAAGTGCAATATTGGCGAATGATCTCATTGAAACGAATCCATTCAAAAATGATAAAATTGTGCTGTTCATGCCTACACATAAAGTAATTCGACAAGGAGTCATAAGATACGTCAATACAAACATATCAGAATCAGAATTATTACAAGATATTGAATCTGACATATCAATAGCACAAATTAAAAGAATTACACGCAGAGCTAATCATGATTCAAATCAGTTTATACCGACACAAACCGTGATAATTCACTTCAAATCGCAAACATTACCAAAATATGTTTATATCAACAGATACCGCTGTGAAGTCTCGCCATATGTATACAGGGTTACACAATGTTTTAATTGTCTGAAATATGGACATTCGGTCAAAAACTGCAAATTCTCTGCAAGATGTAACAAGTGCAAAGGCGATCATAATTCCTGTACGTGTACGGTACAATGCTCTCCTCAATGTATAAACTGTGAAGGTAACCACTTAGCAACTGACTATAAGAAATGCACTATTTATGCAGAACAGAAAAAGCTGAAAGAAATCATGGCTTACTGTAATTTATCTTTTCTTGAAGTCAAAACATTTTACAAAAAATCATATGCACATGCTGTCATACATAACACTAATACCCCAAGTAACCCGCAGCTTGAAATAAATAATACAAATTCAATTACAAGCGAATTGCGTAATTCTATGAACAAACCATTAAATATGAATTCTCATTACAATTCATCACCTACGTTACACAACACAATAAACAAAAGTTCTCAATCATCTCATATACTTCCAAAAAACAATACCTTACCTAATACAAGTAGATTGTTATATGACACTCCTTTAACGAATCCCAATCCCATTGAATGTAATCCTTACCCCCCACAATATCATTTAACCAAATCAAATAACTTGAACATAGATTTACTAACAAATATAATGATAAATATACTACAATCAATAATGATAAAATCAAATAGCTCCAGTGGACAAATAGACACCTTATATTCTTTAGTAAAAGATATGCTATCGGAGGGGCTTCAACAAACAAACTTCTATGGATAGTTTAAATATCTTACAATGGAATATTAGATCCCTTAAAGCAAATCGCAATGCTCTTGAAATATTACTACAACACTTCAAAATTCACGTATCAATATTAGCCAAAACTTTCTTAAACTCTTCAACCAGCACGTCTCCCAACATATCAGGATATAATATCATTCATACAAATAGAAGTGATGGATATGGAGGAAGTGCAATCCTGATCCGAAAATCATTAAGTTACTCAATACTAAATATCAACCAGCCGTCACAAAATAAAGTACAAATAGCTGCAGTTAAAATTTATTTAAAAAATGAATCAATGATAATCAGTATACTGCTCACCCAGGCATAAATTAAATCAACTATTTTGGAATAATATCTTTGACCAAATACAGGGCCCAGCAATCATTGCTGGAGATTTTAATTGTCATCATAGCATGTGGGGCTGCTATATCAACGATAACGAAGGAATATCTTTACTTGACAGCATTATATATTTTTGAACGACGGAACCGAAACAATTCAAACATTACCACATCAACGTAAAAGTGCAGTGGATTTAACCATTTGTTCAGCAAATATCGCTGTAAAATCTTCATGGCAAGTAGTTAATGACACCAATGGATCAAATCATTATCCAGTTATCGTATCTGTGGCACTAAATACAAATTCACAACATATATCGAATCTAAATGCAGAAAAAAAGTGGAATATTAATAATGCTGATTGGGAAAAGTATAACAACTTATTACTCCGTCTATCAGAAGATTTTATTATGCAAAATGAACCAAATGTAGATTACGATAACTTTATGAAAATGATAAATGAAGCTGCGAAATTAGCTATCCCTACACATAAGAAAATATTCAATAACGCATTTAAACCAAAACCATGGTGGGATGCGGAGTGTAAAACCGCACAAGAAAATCGCAAAAAAGCCTACAAAGATTACAAAAATCAAAGAACGGAAGAAAACTACATCAAATGCCAAAGAATCTCGGCATACGCCAAAAAACTTTACAAGAAAAAACGCAAACAAAATTGGTCAAATTTCTGTGAATCCTTGAACAGAAATATACCAATGACCGAGATATGGAGGAAAGTGAAATTTTTCAATAACTATAAATGTTCAAAAACTAGTATCTTCCCGTCAAGTGAATTAATGTACGAATTTTTAGCCAAATTAACTCCAGATTCCACTGATCTCCCAATCAACACAATGACCGATCTGAATAATCAATATCTAAAAAAATCTATTACTCTAAGTGAGATGGAAAATGCACTTAAACTAACCAGTAATACATCACCCGGTATCGACAATATACACTATACAATGCTGACTAAAATGCCTAAAATCGCAAAAAAGTTATTGACTTATATATTTAACAACATACTTTATAGTGGATCACAAATTCCATCCTGGCAAGCACATATGATAGTTCCTCTAGTAAAACCAAACAAAGATCCAAATACGCTGGATGCATATCGACCAATTTCACTAACATCCTGTGTATTAAAAACGTATGAAAGAATTTTGAAGAACCGCATAGAATGGTGGATGGAATCAAAAAAATTATATCCTCCTACTATGAATGGATTTCGCAAAGGGCGAAGCTGTACCGATAATATCTGCGCTATAACAAATGATATTCAACATTCATTCTCAGACAATGAATACCTTATGGCAGCATTCATCGAAATAAGAGGTGCATATGACAATGTAAACCTACATATATTAAAAAATAAGCTTAGTTACATAAATATTTCACAAATAATGATTAACAGTATACTATCACTAATGAACAATAGAATACTATTTGTAAGACACAATAATCAATTAATAGGACCAAGATACACATCGCAAGGCCTACCGCAAGGAGATGTATTAAGTCCAATTTTGTTTAATATATATTGTATGGATTTGTTCCAATTAATTCCTCCGTCGACAAAAATTTTAAGCTACGCCGATGATTTCTGTCTATATACCTCATCGAAACAATTAAACGAATGTACAACCCAATTAAATACAATTTTCTTCACTTTGCGAAAATGGTTAATGGATAATGGATTAGAATTGGCTCAAAATAAAACAAAAATATGCATTTTCACTCGACGTCGATTGACATATCTACCAGATAGACTTACACTAGGTAATTACAATATTCAGATAACTGCTACTGTCAAATTTTTAGGTATCATATTTGACTCAAAACTAACATGGAAAGCTGAAATTGGATACATTATAACAAAGTGTGAAAAAGCAATAAACGTAATAAGAATCATAAACGGTCTGAAATGGGGTGCGGATCCGGCAATATCTATATTATTCTATAAATCATACATAAGATCAATAATCGATTACGGTAGTATCGTGTACGGATCCGCATCAAACGCAGATCTAAGTAAGCTGGATAAAACTCAGAATAGAGCTTTAAGAATATGTATTGGGGCCATGAGATCGACACCAACACATAGCTTACAAGTGGAGTGTGTCGTACAACCACTGCATGTTAGGCGTATGCAACTCGCGGAAAAATATTTTATAACAAGAAAATCTATTAATAATCATCCGATACACGAAAAAATGACAACATTAGCAGCTGAATGTCTTACAAATAAATTTTGGCTGAATAAAAACACTCCGCCTATCATAAATGCCTTTATAAATTTCTCTCAGTCAAATTTTCCGATGTCAGAACTAAATTCTTTAGTATGCTATCAATATCAATATAACTACTCATTACCGAATTGCAATACATATCATAACCTCAATTTAACAGAAGATTATATATTAAATAAAAGAGCAGTGAATCACATATATTCAGAAAATATTGACAATGAATTCAAAAATCACCATAAAATCTACGCCGACGCATCAAAAACTGCAGCCGGAGTAGGAGCAGCTTGGTTTGACGCACACAAAGAAAAATCACAAATTTACCAGTTACCATGGTACACTTCTGTATACCATGCTGAACTATTTGCAATTAAACAAGCAGCACACGCAATAGAAAATTACATATGCAACACTGAAGTGATGAATTATTTAATTATATCAGACAGTCAAAGCGCGGTGAAGAAACTGAAGTATCCTGGATTCAAACAAAATAACCCTATCATATATCAAATATTAGACAAGATAGAAAACTTCAAATCTAATTTTAATATTAGTATAAAAATTATATGGATCAGAGGTCATAACAATATTATCGGTAACGAAGAGGCAGACCGACTTGCAAAATTAGCTATTACAGAAGGAACACCAGTACGTTTAGAAATCACTCCAACAGAATATATGTCTATACGAAGAAGGCAATATCAAATAATGTGGCAGAGACAATATAGTGAAATGTCAAGAGAAAAAGGAAAACACTTCTACCAAATACAACATTTGATTCCTGATACCCCTTGGTTTCACAAAGTCAATATACATAAAAAACTAACAACAATATTGTGCAGATTGCGCTTCAACCATCATCGCCTCCCTAACCATCTATATAAGATACACATTGTAAATTCAAATTTATGCGACTGCAACAATGTGGACATAGCGGATATAAATCACTACATCTTCAAATGTAGCAAATATAACCGAAATAGACAAAGCTTCATGAATATACTAGCCATAGAACGTATTGCTCTCCCTACCTGTATAGCGACATTACTTGCGACAAAAAACATGAAAATACATATTAACTTAGCTAAATACATAAGTGAAATAGGGCTCACAATATAGAAGATATGAGTGATAAATAGCTCAATGCTAATGTTCATCAAGAATAAGGCCTACTTCGAGTAAAAAAAAAAAAAAAGTTAAAAAACGTGTTAATTCTTGCTACTGCGAATTAAATTACGTGCGATAGCTCGTTAAACTTGTTATGACGTCTGAAAAAATGTGCAAAAATTGCAAACCCGCACATAAACAATTGCAAGAGTTATAAGCAATTGAAGATTCCAAAAAAAAGTGGTCTACTTTTTTGAAAATTACTCTAAAGCTATTGGTGCTGTACAAATTTTATAAACAGATTCTTGAGGACACCGAAAAAATTCCCAAAAGAAAATTGTAACCACAGGAACCCAACCTACATTGTTAATATTTTTTATTTAATTTTGAAAATAGGGTTGAGTGCGGTGCCGCTACGCTGCCTTGAAACTGACCGCTAATTACAAAAACTATTTCTACATGTATAAAATAATAATGTGAGAAGTTCGATCATTGTTAAGCAAAAGGTCTTAAAATTATTTCGCTTCGTGTAGACCTTTTGGTACCTATACTAAATGAAGTTACCAGCATGCGGTATTCTCAATTTTTGTTATCTATTAGTTATGAGTAATTTGAGCAACAAAATAATTAAAAAAAGCAAAAAAGAGGCTACGATTTTTAGCGCATTTTTCCGAAAAAAGCGCTATTATATTCACTTTGGCTGTCTGGATGGCGTGACGCTGAGATCTCAGCAACTATACTATTTACAGACTTGAAACTGGTACTAAATAAAAGCTGCTGTTTCGTAGGCTTGCACAAATTGCTTTAATTCAAGCTCAGTGATTGTGGAAAATTGAATTATTCAATTACTTGTTTCAAGTGAAACAATGTCCATAGATATCTATGACATTAGGGATATGGCAACTAAAATTTATTAAAGTAGATAAAAATTTAGTTACAACTTTCGCCGCGGATGTCACTATTATTATGTACAGTTGTCAAATCTGTCCGGGATTCATTCAATGACTTGTTTGACGCGAATTTGAAGCTTATTAGAATGAATTATTATTATTGGATGGAAATTTGTTCACTTTTGGTGTATTTTTTTTTATATAGCTTTGATAAAGATCAAATTATCATTATAAGGTACAGCACTTGACCTCCTGTCAGTCAATAACTAAACAAGGAAGATTAAAAGGTATTTTTGAGTTTGTACATGCATGAATTATGTACCTATCAAATAGTCAACTTGAAACTAGTTCTAAATGGAAGCTGCTGCTTCGTAAGTTTGCCCAAACTGCTTAATTTCAAGCTCAGTAATTGTGAGAGATGGTAATTTGCGAAATCTCTGAAGTAACAAGCATTCATAAGCTGTCAAAAATGCGCTTTCATCATCTAGATGATTCTTCCATTTTTTTCTAACAAATGGATTAATTACATATTTTTGAAAAAAAAAATTTATCACATAGTTTGTTGAACAAAATTATATATCTAGAGAAAAACAATTCTCAATTCGTAATTTTTTTCTTAGGTTGAGAAAAGAATATAAATTTATTCTATAGCCGTTTATGAAAATTTGTTCAAACAAGTAGCATGAGGATGAAACAAAATTTTTTTCTTGGATTTTGTAGAAAAAGAAGCCCCAATACTCATGTCGGACAATATTTTTTATATTTTTTAATCAAAAATCTTTTGATTAGTGTAAAGATCAATATGACGGTAATATGTCTTTAAGGCTTCATGGAATTGACGTGTTTAATTAGCTCTCGCAGAAAAACACCTCCAAATCAAGAATTTTGCCAAATTTAAAGCTGCCAGACTCATCACAATGAAGCCACTCACAAAGTTTCAAGTGAGGGATAATCAACGAAAAATTTAAGCCCTGTCTCACGGAATAAAATTAATCCATTTGTTTGGAAAAAATTCAAACAGCTAAAAAAAACAGAATTAATGTTTAGTCATAGCTGTTTACTGTCAAAAAAAGTGACAACCATTAAATTATATTAAAAAAAAATTATAACTCCTTTTTTGCCTTTCTAATGATTTTGTTGCTTAAATTATTCAAAACTAAGAGATACTGAGTAATAACAATTGAAAATACTGCATGCTGATAACTTCATTTAGTACAGTTACCAAAAGGTCTACCTACACGAAGCGAAATAATTTTGAGACTTTCTGTTTAACAATTATCAAACTTTAAATGTAAATGAGAGTTTACAAGAAACTCATTACTTAACAATAACTTCATTTAATAACAAATGCATAAAAAAAATTTTTGATGGTATTTTTTTCTCTCAAGTTTCTAGATGGCAGTAATTCTTTCAAATTTTTAAATTAATATTTAATACATGTAAAATAGTTTTTGTGATTAGCGGGATCGGTTTCAAGGCAGCGTAAGGACACCGCGCCCACCGCGCAGAGCCCTATTTTCAAAATTTAAAAAAAAAAATATCAACAATGGAGGTTGAGTTCCTATGATCAAAATTTTCTCTTGGAAATTTTCTCCTCCTCAATAATCTGTTTGTAAAATTTCTCCAGCACCAATAGTTTTAGAGTAATTTTTAAAAAAGTAGACCTCTTTTTTTTGCAATCTTCAATTGTTTATGTGCGGGTTTGCAAGTTTTGGACATTTTTCTAGACGTCATAACGAACTCAAAGAGCTATCGCACGCATTTTAATTCGCATTAGCAAGAATCAACTCGTTTTTTAACTTGTCGACTAGACTATAGACATCATTTGAATAACTTGTCAAAAACAATTGACAATCGTTTAAATATCCTCTTTGGCACTTCTATTAGAGTTATTCCCGCAGGAGCTTATATTCGATACTAAATACGATAGAACCAAATTACCTATTTTGCAAAAACAATTATTGTCTGCATGTGATATCCAAATATGAATTTAATTTCACATCATGATTCTCATTATTTCTCTTCCTTCCAAGATTCAAAAAAATAGAACGAAATTTATAGTAATTCAAATTTTAATAAAAACAAATGAACCGCGGATAATTTTGAAAAATGTTTCAGGTAAATGTTGTGCCAAATTATTCAGGGATCAATTTTAGTTATATCATATCTTATGATAAATACTACCGTTTATAGAATAAACGCAGAAAACTAGAAAGTTCAATCTTTAATCAATAAAGTTTTGGCACCACTGGTTGAACGTACGAACTCAAACCTAGCTTTTTAATGTAAAGTGTAAAATTTCACTCGAAAATTCGTACGCATTCTCAAGCTATCGTGCTTTCAGACAGGCAGACAGAAAAACAGACAGACCGATGGACAGATCGACTTTTTTTAAAATTATGTTCTTAGGGTTTCAACAGCAGAGTGCATCCTTTTTAAAGTGAAATTAAAATGTATTTCACTTGAAAAAGATAGCACTTTGTTGTTGAAACGTTATGTTCCTAATTATTTTTATACAGAATTTCCCACTGAAACATTAAATCGTTATATTTTTTGCTTCTCTTTAAACGCCTGTACATTCACAAGGGAAGGGAATAACAAAAAGGGCCTTAAAGTCAAAGATAAGGCTAAGGCTGCATCTCCATGCATATGAAAATAAAGTATTTACGATACGTAGAGTTTGAAGGACACTACATACGAATTGACGCATGTGTATACAATACTTTTATCGTAGCTTGAATTTTTTGTCAAGTTGATTTTGTGCATACAGTGTACAAAATAATAACAATAGTATATAATGCTACAAGGACCAAACGACTGTCATTTTTGTCCAGGATAAATTTGACTGCATTCGGTGAAGACGAGGGCAAAGCCCGAGACAGAGGCGAGGGTGAAATACGAGGCGAAGGCGAGAGCGAAGCACGAGGCGAAGACGAGGGCAAAGCCCAAGGCGTAGCTCCGTGCAGCCAAATTTGTCCGTGATAATAATAACAGTCGTTCAGTGTCCGTGTTGCATACGATACTTTTTGTAACAAGTGCACCGAAGTACCCCCGTTACCAAGCTTTTCAAATAAATTTGGATGAATTGAAACTATCTTATCGATTTGACAAACAGATTTTTGCAAATGCAATCACATTACAGTAAACTAATACAATGAAACATAACTTATATGATTTAATAAATAGACTTTTTTGATTTTAATTCTGTATATTTTATTTTATTTTTGACGTTTCGACTCTCTAACCGAGCGTCTTCATCAGAAAAAATGTTTATTTTTATTTTTATTTATTATTTTTTTTTTTTTTATTTTTTTATTTTTGTATCATTTTTTCTGATGAAGACGCTCGGTTAGAGAGTCGAAACGTCAAAAATAAAATAAAATATACAGAATTAAAATCAAAAAAGTCTATTTATTATGATATAATTCTGAAAGAATGTATAGATCATTATATGATTTATTTTATTGATTGATATTTTTCACATTTTCTGTGCTATCCCGTTCACAATAAATGCACATACTATAACAAACACATTCTATAATATAAATTTCTTTCAAATATAAATTTGACATATATCAATGAAATAACAAAATCCAGCGACATCATGATCCATGATCTACAATTTAATTTTTACCCAGCGGGAAAAAATATCCATTAAAAATTGTTACCATGGTTTGGAATTGAGAACTTTCGAAGCAGAAGTCAGCTCTGTATACTGATTATAATAGGGTACTTTCGGTGTACGTGTTACAAAAAACATTTTTCTGAATTCGATTATTGTGGGTGGTGCCTGAAATCAGCATCTACAGATTTCGCAGCATATGAATGCTCTGTAAAAAGAATCGGCGGTGCTAGCGCAACAACTGCATTAGAATTATGCGTATATCTGGATAATTTTTTTCCATTTCCTTCATTAAATTAACACTTGCATCTTGAGATATACGTTTCTGTTCGGTAAATATTGGACGAACCCAACAAGAACGTGTTTTTGTAATATTTTCCACTAGCTCTGACTGCTCCAATAATAGTAGCAATTTTTTAATCTTTTCTACAAACCCTTGTAATAAAACTTAACAATAAAGTTTCTGAATTCATATAAAAAGCTAGGTTAAATTTAAACGTCAGATACATGCCAAATTCAATACGGACACGGATATCACGCATGCTTCATGGGGACAGGCTTGTACTTTTGGAACGTAAATAAGTATACGTATGTACGTATATACGGACCCATGGGGATGCAGCCTAAAAGATGAGTATACAGTAAATTTCAAATTTCCAACTCTTATGAAGTACGCCCAAATTGTAGCCTGAAATATGCAAATTCTCAAAGTTTCTAAATTTTAAACAAAGAATTTTTTCTTGAGGAGTTGATTGAACGAGTTAACTCGAATTTTTATTCTCTTACTATATGGACACTGGAGTCAATTCTAAATCACAAAAAAAAAATAAACAATAAAATACATATATTCTAACAACCATATTTATTTTCAGGCCGATCTCCAATAATAAAAATATCTAGATTCAAAACCGCAAAGCACAAGACTTTTCATTTGCTTTATTTTGTGTAGATCGGAACGGCGCGTGCGAAAATCAAATCTTTGTGAATTTTGATCTTTTGAACCGTAAAGATCATTTTCACAAAATTTAAGCAAAATCCTCGACCAAATCTATAATAGTGCAGCAGAAATATTTTTTTCGATGACTTCATATGGAATGGTTCACAATTCTTGAAAATATTATATCATTCATATTTTAAATCGATAAACTTAAGTTAAAGATAATTTTTATGTATCGGAAAATATCTTTTACTTTGTTATGACAAATTTGTAATATGGAAAGTTTCAATGCAGGTATTATGAAAAATACAGTGTGTGGCACGGGACAAAACACGATTTCAGCCGAGGATGATGCCAGCCCTCGCTTCGCTCGGGCAAGCAACACTCACCCTCAGCTGAAATCGTCTTGTTTCGTCCCTAGCCACACAATATACTATATCACGTAATGTAGTATTTATATTTCTGGAAGATATATATATGTAAGACTACTTTTACAATTTCTTCGTAGCTTAGTTTCAAACATACTCTAATAATATATAAGTGAGCAAAAATATATTTATCATCTTACCATTTTGATACGTTATATCCAAGGCAGCACAGTTTGTAAATGAATTATCATTTAGCTTTACATCCAATATATCCGCATTGTGTGAATGCTTTGTTATTTCCAAACCACTGGGCTTCAAGTTCTCCATGAATGTACAAGGATCTTCCTTTATTATAAATTCTTCGTTAATCTCCTTTTTCATGTGAGAATCGTCTATTTCATATTTTATTATCAGATTTTCTGGATTGTTGATACATTCACTCCAATTTTTCGTTTGTGAACTGTGATCAAAAGTATCACAAATTTCCATATCTAGTTCTATTTTGAAGTTTGGTTCTTGTATTTCATTCTCATCGCTTTTCATTTTATCATTTAACATTTTAGACGCTCTTTGACGCTCAACATCAGTTAGTGTTACTGATATACATTTCTTTTCTCTATTTTTTTGTTTTAGTTTTTGTACATACTCATTCAAAGTAGTAATGCTTTTTAAATATTTTTGTCTTAACTTGGAAATATTATCCAAATCTCCTAAACATGCCTCGCAAATTTTGTCTGGAATATTCGATTCTTGGAGTACCTGAAAAACTTTTATTAATTAAAGAGGAAAATATTAAAAACATAAATGCAATAATTATTGGTATTGTAAAGTTTTTATCAGTGTATAACGTACATATATATAACATATTCACGCTCGAAGCTTTATTTTTATATAATTTCTGATTAAAATTCGAAATGGTGATGTCATGTATTTTCTGCCCGATCAAATCATTTACCTATTTTACAAACTATTTCGATAGATTACTTTGAGTAGTATTCAGAGAATCTTCACAAGTTTCTATGGAAATCAATAAAACCATATAGCTTTCTTTCAGATATTTGCAAATATGATCCAATGAATGAAGAATTTTCTTTTTTTATGAATCAGCAGCATTTTTCAACAATCTATTTATTTATTGTCATAACTTTCTCATGTTATATTTGTCAGCGAACAATTGTAATTTGATGAAAATTTTGCCGCACTCGTGTAAAAATTTTTCCATAAGAGAAGTGCAATTATCAAAAAATTATCGCTTGTACATCAAGCTTGAATGAAAATTATCAACAGTAATTACACAAGAGCTTTCTATTTTGCTGGATAAATTTCTGTTTTCACTGGATATTATCAAACTATAATAAGCATATTCGAAATCATATTAAAGATAAATTTAATTTTTAGTCGAACCCAAAATCTGCAAATCTATCTCAGTCGTTAATTTCAACGTTATTTAATGCGGTTCCATCGGTTCGAGCCCCCGTTCAATAAAATATTAAAAGTCCTAAATGATTTTCTGAGTGAATCAGAAAATTCATGTCGGTTCTTATCCTAGTCCTTATCTGATCGTGGCTATGAATTATACTCCGAACTAGATCCGCATAAATATAACTTGGATTTTTCTATAAACAAGATTAGCCTCCAATCAAACATGTAATTCATTTTTGACTTTAAACAGAAATTATTGAGAAAGTTCTGATACACTGGACGAATTATTATCAAAATGAACAAAAGTACCTCGGAAAGTACGCTTACAATAAAATTTCAAAAAATATACTTAGATGAGTATGTTTGGCCAAAGTAAGATGATATTCAGACAGTTAAAAAAAAAAAATTTTATTTTATGGAACCATATGTTTAATTATTGGTATTGAACAATTTGAGTTAAGAAGCAATGATTTTTTTAATATTAGAATAAGTATAGGAAACTGAAACAAGAACTGAATGAAATTAATTTAAAATATATCATATAATTTTATATAGTTTGTGAATAAAAACAATGTGAGTTTCATATTTACTTATACTTATAATAGCTAACAATTCCCACAATTAACTTACAATTTTCATAATATATTACCCCTCGCTTTTACTACATAATTTATAGTGATATTAAATTAAGATTTATACTAATAGATCTTTACTTCATATGTTCTCGGTCTCTAGAATCTTTTCTTGCCTAATCGGATCAGATATTTATTAGATCAAAGAAAACGATCATAGAGAGTCGAAACGTCTAATTATCAATTATTATACAGAATTTAAACCAAAAAATCCTATTTATTAATTATGTATAGCTTTGACTGCACGGAAAACTGGCAATTACGAAATTGTCGCAATCGCTAAAATATACCATTAGAATGTGCCATTAAAACACCTAACAACATCTTTTAGAACATTGTAATCGTCATTGTATAGTATGTCATATTGTTTTTATAACAAATTTCACCAGAATCAGGTCAATAGAATAACAATTTAGCATGCCTTAATAGTCTAGTAATAAAGTGCAAAAATATATTGAAGCAAAATTTAACTAAAAAAACATCAGCGGGATATGTGAACTGAAAAGAGAGCTCAAATTTTGTTTTTAAACTTATTACTCGTATTAATTGCAAAATAATTTTAAGGTTATAGATAAATCATACTTACATATTCAGGAATAATATATTTAAGTATCTCTTGAATCATCAAGTCTATACAGGTCTGCGATGAAAATTTCTTGTTATAAGAAAGGCATAGATAGCAAATATCCCTCAAATAATACATTTTATTATCGTATTGTGACACTACAACCTACATTCACACATCACAACCACAGAACAAAATGTTGCCAACATCAGAAAGAAAAGTACACATGCATAACAGAGGGCTCTTGCGGTTCAAACAATTTTTCAGAGATGGCGATACTATCGATTACGTAGTACAATGAAATTTTGTCAGCGGTACTAAAACGGTGGTTTCAATTAGAAAATGGGGAATTCCACTGTTTCTTTTTATTCTCTTTTCTGATAGGACATGAATAAATTAAAGTATTAGTGAAAATGCGATTCAAAAAAACCTCATAGTACTTCAGAAATATTTTTTTTTAATTTGAAAATTTTCCGTGACGTCCAAAAGTCTAATGTGTCACTCAAACGGTAGATCTTATTCATCATCAAACATTTTGAAAACATTGACGTTAAGTAAGATAGGTGGCGTTAGTGTCTTGCTTATTCAACATGATCTAAATTATTTTTATTATTGTCAGTAAGATCATGAGCAAGTTAAATTATACAGTTATCAAATGTACTTGTGAAAATCACATTTCTTTCGACCAAACAATATCAGTAGTTTAAAGCTTAGTTATCTCTCCATGCGCATGCCTGTGATACTTGGAGGCCTCTCAAAATGTTTCTAAATATCATTCGAAAAATAGGAATGATACATATTTTAACTTTTTCGATACATTTCCAATAATTTATAAGTACATCAAATTGCAACGCAACCATATTTTTTCATGAATATAAACGAATCTTGTAGAAATTTTTACATCTATGAAGCCCACTGTTTGAGGACCACAATTGACTTTTAGACGTCATCATGACGTCATTTAAACATTATCGTCTTTTTATAAAAACGGAGCAACTTCAATATCATTTTCATTACTTATACCTATTATTTATCCCATATTTTCATATTTTCATGGAAGTTTCTCAAATTTTGATAGTAGTGGAATACCCCATTGCTAAATCAGGCTAAAACACAGTCGGAGGGATTTTATGATAGGAGTACAGGAAATATATGATTTAGGATATTCGAGCCGGAGTGTTATCCGGAAAAAACTCCTTTTTTCTGCTATTTACCCTGAACGGTTCAAAATTCAATTTATTAATAATTGTTAACGTGTAACAATAGTTGTAGGTTAGCTCGCTACGCTCGCGACTTTAAAAAAACATTCCTGAATATTACCGCAATCGCAATGCGCGCGCCTGTGGGACTGAACTTGAGAGGAAACCACCTCGAAGGTTGAACTACACTCCATAATATTTGGCTGAAATTCGATATAAAAACTAGTGTTCATGTGTTACAGTGGCTGCAGGTGACGGTCGAACTTTAAATTTCGTGTTGTTGAGATGCAGCCAATCCTCTCTTAATACTACCCTACGTACCTTCTATTGAATTCGTATGCGCCCATGTATCAGGGTCTCGGAAGTTAATGGTTTGATTAACTATCAGACGCTTGTATCCTTCGTCCTGTAATGTCGAATAAGCCCTTCAGCAATCGCTTATTATGATCGTCCTCGGTAAAATGTATTGTTTTGTAATGTCCAATAGTACAGTCCTGCTCCTCTCTTGTACCACAGCCATAAAACACTTATCCGTTCCTCTTTCAATCCCCCCAAACACCCATTGTCCTTCCCAAATTTGTTTTCATCAATTTCCACAATTTTTCCCTCTCCACCCAACTTTTCATTCTACAACACATACAATTCCACACACCTCCCTACAAAAAAAATTCTAGACAGCTATCGTATGTACTGATAAACCTAACTCCTGCCTCATGGCTTCATTCGTAACGTAACATAAAACACAAAATATTCTTCATACTCAACTTACTCTCACTGAACCATGAGCCATTCCTAGCACTTCTCTCCACATTATGCTTCCTTCCATCTATATCTATATATGACCGACGCCGACGTTTCAATAGTAGCGTTCGTTTTACGAAAAATTCTATCTCAAAGTGAGATGAGATAAGTGAAGTGAGTTGTGAGAGTTCTCTTGTAAAACGAACGGACCAAAATCTCGTTTAACTCAATTGATCACATGATCTGTCAGAGCTTGAATTCTATTGGTACACAATTTTTCGCGCTACTTCTAGCGTCGTGAAAGTTATCAGCTATTTGTAAACACAAAAATTATCTAAGAGGAATACTTGATAAAAGTAAATGTAGAGAAACATCATAAATGGAAACTGCAAATGTTGAGGTTACAAGTAAAATTCAATGTAATGTGTACTCTTAGATCATAAATAATATCTAGATGGAAGAAGTCCTACACCACACAACACAGTTTTGCGAACGGTTATGCCAGAAAGAGAGAAAAATACAGTTTACGTTAGAGGGACAAGGAAATAAAATATAAAGAAAGAATAATGAAGTGAAAGGAACTGCGCATGTCCATCGAATTTTATTTGCTATTTATAAAATTAATGTAAAGAAGATGTACTTTGCAACTAGAAAACGACGAATGAATATAAATAGTTTTTACAGAAATAAGAACTCATTACATCATGTGTTTGTCATTTTTCTGGCTTGAAAAACCGAAATTTGATTATTGTCACGCTTGCGCAGTTTATTTCTCCAGCATTCTTACAATACATCTTCCATCTCTTTCCATCGTAACTGTTCGCAGCTTCTTCCATCTAGATATTATTTATGATCTAAGTGTGTACTAGACTGTTCAGGGTAGTTTTAAATATTCTGAGAGGGTGTCTTGGAGGGGATGTTCTCCCCACCCTCTCGGGGTTAGGCTACATTCGTGGAGCCTAAACCCCATCAGTCAGTCGAGAAATATCACTCACTCAAGACAAATCAATAATCAATAAATCGTTAAATCCAATTCATCTTTATAAATCGAAAAACCCCAAACTCATCATTTCCTGCATTTCTCCCGATCATTTGGTCCTACCAGAGCCGGATTCGTTAATTAGCGAATTATTCAAAATGAAGTGCAGTGAAAACTTAAATCAAAAAAATCAACAAGTGAAGTACAGAAAACACTTCGGGTTCCTGTAATCCGGAACATCAATCGTTGGAAGACAACAAAATGGAGCCAGCTACACAATCTTCGTGATCAGAAGTCTCAAATCAAGGTTAGTGACCATTGTTGTTAGTGGTTCCCATTCATTCAATCCTTCAATCGTTATTCCTCACGGGCGGAGGTATTATTCAACATACAAATTTTGCAATTGTTAAACTAAATTCAAAAAATGGCAACTTTAGATGAACTAAAATTGAAAAGAAAAGTTATTAAGTCCGCACTTACTAGGCAAGAAACATTTGTAAACGAATTTTCGGATGATGATGACATTTTACTGCTAGATCAACGTGTCGCGGGCGTTAATGAACTCTTTAAACAATACAATATAATTCAATCGGAGATAGAAATTTTACAGTTATCAAACGTTACAGAAGGAAGGGATAGCGATCTCCTTGAAATCGAAACAAATAAAGAACGAAACAAAGTAGAATGCCAATACTACAATATTCTCGCAAAAATCAAGTCGTTTTTAATTAAAAATGATAATGCCTCAAATGCGAATAATCCAGGAACTTCTCAAAACTCGCAAGGTACAATAATCAATATTCAAAAAAGTTCCGATTATTCGGAGAATACAAATTTCTTAAAACCTTTGCCTCTACCAAAATTCAGCGGAAAACATAGTAACTGGTTCACCTTTTTTGAATCTTTCGAAGTTTTAGTCCACAATGACAGCACTTTATCTAATATCAAAAAATTCCACTATTTACGCGGCTGCCTGGAAGGTGACGCACTTCGCGCCATTGAATCCTTGTCCGTATCTAATGATAATTACGTGAGCGCAATCGATCTCCTCAAAAAACGATTTGAAAATAAACGTTTAATTGTATACGAACATATTAACAATATATTAAATATCTCGGCACTAGCAAAATCTTCGCATGTAGAACTAAGAGAATTATTAGATACCGTAAATAATAACACAGCAGCGTTAAAAACCTTAGGTTTACCGGTAGATAATTGGGACTCCGTGTTAATAGCTATAATATCCGAAAAGTTAGATTTTTATTCCAAAAAGGAATGGCAAGCTTCGCTCGAGAAAACATTGCCAACTTATCAAAAATTCCACGAGTTTTTAGAGAAACGCTATCAAATCTTAGAATCTCTTACAACGGTAAAAAATCCAAACCATTCCAAATATACCAAACCATCACTGTCTAAAAAATCGGAGAAACCATATTCAACCATGATGGTGGCCAAGATTGTTTGCTGCCTTTGTAAGAACTCTCATAACCTATTTCAATGCAACGAATTTTTGAGCTTAACCGTTGAAAACAGGATGAAACAAGTAGAAACTCTTAAGCTTTGCCAAAATTATCTTCGGAAAAATCACACCACCGAGCAGTGCAAAACGCGATATTCTTGCAAGGAGTGTAAACAGCGCCACCATACGCTGTTACATATAAATGAATTCGTCCCATCACCAAATTCATTACACGTAGCCGCACAAGATCAAGTTTTATTGTCGACCGCTACAATTTATATAACAGACAAAGTTGGCAATTTTCATAATTGTAGAGTTTTGCTGGACCAAGGTTCCGAGGTGAATATTATCACAAATAAATTAAAAGATAAATTAAATCTACCAGCAAGAAAAATCGAAACGTGCATATCAGGCGTTAATATGTTAAACAATACAGTTTCGGAAGGTGTAAACGTTACCATAAAATCGCAAGTAAGCGAATTTGCCACAAACTTCGACTGTTTAGTGGTAAACAAAATTAGCAGACCAATACCATCCGTCACATTTGATAAAAAACTCATTGAAATACCACCTAATATTACACTAGCTGATCCTAATTTCAATATATCCAGGGATGTAGACATGTTAGTCGGTGCACAGTTATTCTGGCGACTAATAATTGGAGGTCCAGTGCAATTAAAGCAAAATCAACCGTATTACCAACAAACACGGTTTGGGTGGCTGGTTGGTGGTAACATAAATACTCAAGTAGATAATTCAAATCTAGCATGCAATTTAGTATCGTCCTTGTCAGATAGCGAGTTAAATAATCAAGTCTCTTTATTATGGGACCAAGACGAAGTAGAAAATCAAATACGTTACTCTAAAGAACAATTAGATTGCGAGAATCATTTTGTTGAAAATACAATTAGAGCACCAAACGGTCAATTCATTGTTAAATTACCTTTTAAACAGGAACCCTTGTTAGGTGATTCGCGCTTACAAGCTCAAGCTCAATTAATAAATTTGGAAAAAAGATTAGAGAATAACAAGTCATTAAAATTGTCTTATACAAACTTTATGAGGGAATACCTAAATTTAAATCACATGGAGCTAGTACCTAAAACTGAGTTGGAAACTCCAAATTGTTATTATCTCCCGCACCATGCTGTGTTCAAACAGACAGTCTCAGGGCCCAAGATTAGGGTGGTATTCAATGCGTCGGCAAAAACGACAAATTCACTTAGTCTAAATGATAATCTTTTAACTGGGCCGACCATCCAACAGGATTTATTTTCTATTTTATGTCGTTTTAGAATTCCCCAATTTGCATTGTCGGCAGACATCACTCAAATGTATAGGATGATTCTAGTAAATTCCAAAGATACCGAATTCCAAAGAATTTTATGGCGGGATGATCCCCATAAACCAATTCAAACTTTCCGTTTGAAAACCGTTACATATGGCACAACTTGCGCTCCTTTTCTAGCCACCAGGGCACTTAAAGAAGTAGCCTTGGATATTCAATATTCTGATCCTCTAATAAGTACTATTATAAGTCGCGATTTCTATATGGATGACCTTCTCACCGGGAGTAACACGGTCCAAGAAACAATAACAATTCGAAATAAAATAAGTGATGCACTTTCTTCTGGCGGTTTTAATCTATGCAAGTGGGCATCGAATTGTTCCGAGCTACTGTCAATCAATAAAAAGGAGCCGTCTCCTATAAGCCTTGATAAAACAAACGGGGAAGTAAAGGTTTCAGGATTTTATTGGAATTGCTCAACAGACGAACTTGTTTACAAGGTAGACGCGCCCAAAAGTTCAGAAAAGGTAGTTACCAAGCGCAATATTTTAGCAACCACAGCAAAAATCTTTGATCCTTTGGGCCTGATCAATCCAATAATCGTTCTAGCAAAAATATTGCTGCAAAAAATTTGGATGTTGAGTTTAGACTGGGATCAGCCTGTCCCAACTGAAATAGAGATTTATTGGACAAATTTTGTAAGCGAATTACAAGTATTAAATCAGTATAAAATCCCACGAAAACTAGTTAATTCGATCAGCTCCCAATCCGCGGAATTGCATGGTTTCGCTGACGCATCTTCTAAGGCATACGGCGCTGCTATTTACTTAAAAATCGCAGATCTGTCGGGCAACGCAACAATTAATTTAATCAGCTCAAAATCACGAGTAGCACCGATAAAACATATCACATTACCAAGGTTAGAATTAAATGCCGCTGTGCTATTAACTAAATTGATGACAAAGATTATAGAAGCTTTAAACATTCAAATCCATAAATTATATTATTGGTCAGATTCCACCATAGTTCTGTCGTGGTTGGCGGAGGAACCGTGTCGATGGAAACAATATGTTGCCAATAGAGTCGCACAAATACAGTCCACTAGCTCATACGAAAATTGGCGTCACGTACGATCAGCTGATAACCCGGCTGACATTGTTTCTAGAGGCATGAGTTCTCAACAATTGCATCAGTCAACGCTTTGGTGGCACGGACCGGAGTGGCTCAAAAATAATCAAGGCGAATGGCCAACTTTATCCTGTACCAATATGCCATCAAAATCGGAAAATGATACAAATCTCGAACGAAAAATTACTGTTTTAGTAAATACTAGCACTACAAATACTGAGCTCCCGGTCATTTCAAAATACTCATCGTTCTTTAAATTGCAACGCATTATAGCTTATGTTTTGCGTTTTATCAATAACTGTAAAGGAATTTCGCGAGAAACCAAATCGCTCACAATAACTGAATTAGAACAAGCAAAAATAGTCATTTTTCGACATATTCAAAATATTGCGTTCCCATACGAATTAGATGAAAAAACTTCAATTAAATCTTCTAGATTGGCCAAACTAGATCCATTTCTGGACGATAAAGGTGTTATACGGGTAGGCGGTAGATTAAAACATTCGATGATCAGTTACGATAAGAAATATCCAATCATTTTGCCGCAAAACCATCATATAACCAAATTAATTATACGCGAAACACACGAAAGAGATTTACATGCCGGAAATGAAGCAACTCTGGCGGCAGTTCGTCAACAATTTTGGCCACTCTCAGCAAGAAACACTGTAAGAAAATTGATTCATAATTGCGTGAGATGTACTCGTGCGAACCCCCACTATCTCACAACGAAAATGGGAAATTTACCAAAAGAAAGGCTGCAACCAGTTCGGCCATTTTACAAATCAGGAGTTGACTACGCAGGGCCGTATTTAATTAAAAATGGCAAGGGTCGCAGTACATGCAAAGTAAAGGCATATGTGGCGTTGTTTATTTGTTTCGTGACCAAGGCCATACATTTGGAACTGGTAACAGATTTGACAACTGAATCATTTCTGGCCGCTCTAAAACGTTTTATTTCAAGAAGAGGTAACGTTGTGGAATTATATTCAGACAATGGCACCAATTTTGTGGGAGCCGAACGCGAATTGTTACGTTCAAAAACATTCCAAGAAAATATTTCAAAGAATTTAGAAGTAAAAAATATAAATTTTCATTTTATTCCCCCAAAATCGCCTCATTTTGGTGGTTTATGGGAGCGGGCAGTAAGGAGTGTCAAACATCATCTGCGACGGGTACTTGGAGATACGTCCTTAACCTTCGAAGAGTTTTATACTCTTTTAACGTGTATTGAAGCATGCCTCAACTCCAGACCCCTTACTCCTCTCTCCTCTGATCCTAACGACCTACAACCACTAACACCAGGTCATTTTTTAATCGGAGAGCCGTTAACTGCTCCGATTGAAACGGATTTGAGGCCTTTACCGCAAAATCGACTTTCCCGATGGCAACAGATCCAACAGCTCCAGCAAAACTTCTGGGAAAGGTGGTACAAGGAGTACCTCCATCAGCTGCAGGTTCGTCCTCAAGGTCAACGCAAGCAACTGCCAAATATACTCATTGGCACCATGGTTGCACTCGTCGAAGACAACATACCACCGTTACGGTGGATTTTAGGACGCGTAACAGACGTCCACCCAGGAAGTGACGGTGTAGTGCGGGTGGTGACCGTAGAAACAAATAGTGGCTTGTTCAAACGTGCAGTTAAAAAAGTGAATGTCATTCCCACCGAAGATTAACAAAGGACGAACTTGTAATGCAATAATAAAATTAATTAAGAAAACTTTTTTGAAATCTATGTATATGTATTTTTTATCTATGTTTTATAAGAAAATTATTTGTTCCATTTTTACCCCGCCCCCGCGGTAATTATTGAAGTCTGCGAACTTCAACCCGGGCGGCATGTTCAGGGTAGTTTTAAATATTCTGAGAGGGTGTCTTGGAGGGGATGTTCTCCCCACCCTCTCGGGGTTAGGCTACATTCGTGGAGCCTAAACCCCATCAGTCAGTCGAGAAATATCACTCACTCAAGACAAATCAATAATCAATAAATCGTTAAATCCAATTCATCTTTATAAATCGAAAAACCCCAAACTCATCATTTCCTGCATTTCTCCCGATCAAGACTGTTATATTTATTTATATTATATTATACACTCTTGGGATCCAAGTCTTGACATCTTGGGCTTGGCTATACTGTACTGAGGAGTCCTAATAAGGACGAAACATATGTCTACAGTTGCATCCCCGATCTAAGATGATGGTGGCTTCAGCCCCGACTCTTAGATTCGAATTTTCTATGGAAAACAATTCTTTTTTAGAATTATTCATTTTTTGAATGTTCCATAGCACAGCACGTCACATATTTCACAGTTTTTGTGTGAAATTTTTATTTATGTGATTTCTTCTTTATACTGTTATATTTATTCCTATAAATAAAATCATAACACAGCACAAAATATTCTCTCACTAGTAGAATATTATCTATACTCTTTATTTTTTTCTTCATTAATAATTTGCAGAGCAGTATGTCCTTTTTGAAATAATAACAAGTATGAAGTCAGAAGCAAAGTTTTAACATTCATTACTTTTCTGTTCAAATCTCCCGCTGTCCCCACTATTTAAACTCAGTACAATCTTAACTCAAGTCAGCGAAATTGGTAGTGTAGCATCGGTAAGGGGGAAAGTGAGTTTCTCACTTCATCTTAGTATGTATGATCTGTGATCTTAGTTGCGCTATGACAAATCGAACGCTACCGACTTGAGTTGAGATGAGATTAATGGTGGGATTCTGAGCATTATCTTAAATTTCTATAACGTTACAGATCTATAAACTTATCAGAATCCATAAGTGGAGTTCTTATAGATCCTATTAAAATGGTATTCTGAACAATTTTCTATAAGTTATGACGTCATGATACTTCCGTTTATTGGAACTTACAGTTACATGTTGTGAATAGGTTAGGAAATAATGTTTACTTTTGGATTTTTTGTTCAAAAATACAGATTAATATATTCTATTCAAGCTTCTGATGCACTTAAGTTAGTAAATCATATAACGACGTGAATAATATCATTGAATATAACGATGCCTTCTAATTTTAATTCATATCTGTTCTCACTCAAGTTGTCATATGTCAGATTATTTTGACATATTTGAATTGAGATCTCAAGAATTTTGCGAAAAGTTTAAGACATGAAGGTTTTCTAGTGATTTCACATTACAAAAGATGGAATGAATAAATATTATGTGTCTTCGGAAGAGAACCAGAAATATTGCCAAAGAGCAATAAGTGTACATGGATTAGGAAGAATATGATTACGTATTCAAGAGTAACACTATAAATTCAACATTAGATGAAAATTATTTGAATAATAAATGGACAGAATACATTGAATTCAATTGGAGACGGTCAAAATGTAGATGTAGGTGAAATTATATTTTTGAGCATGAATATTTCTTATTGATGTATTTTGGGATGGCCATTTCCAAATTGATGCAAAGTTCTTATTAAATTATGGGCAATTGAATTATCCAAACGGAACAATTGTTTAAAATGTTTATCTGAAGCTTCGAATGGGCTTATTACATTATTTAGACTTTTCTTCTCAATCTCACATATTTTTTGAATGAATTATCAATACAATTATCGAAAATAGATGCTAACCTTTCATAATTCTTTACCAGCAAAAAGTACATAGAACGCAAAAAACCTAAATTATTATTTATTTTGACATTTCATATGTCTTATGGTTAGAGTTCATCTAATCTTAGCGTTATACGCTATGTCAGTAGCGTTGTGCGCGGCGCGAGCGCCGCCCTGGTAACGACACTTGGCTTTTATTTACTAATATACTTAAAATTGTGACAATCAATAAATTTTGACGTATTCACGTTATTTGCAAAACTGGCACCTAAAATCAGTTGATTTATCTATATTTAGATCCCAAAGTTTGAACAAAGGGAAAAAATTGGTACAAAGTTTTCATGTCAGCGACGAAGAAGAAATTGAAAATAACGTAGAAGATGGTAAAATTACGGGAATTACTTTGCGCGAAACGCCTGGCACAATTAGTGATGGAACAAATCCGAATTTGTATAATGTATTGATCGAGATATGTGTAAATTATTATAAATGTAAACATAGTTTTCTACTTGACATGATAATACGTACGTTTGACTGTACTTTTTGTATGTTCTGTTTGATTATTGTCTGAATATTAATAATAATAATTTTTCTCGTGATTTCACATAACTTCATCTGATATTTACGAGTTATTTTTATAAATTGAAAATAATCTGTATGACGTATCATAAAAACTTATTGATTTGGTGTTTCGAATTCTTCATTAAGAAATCAGCATCATTTATGCCTGATGATTTTATATTTGCTTGCCAGATACGAGTTATCCGAAAGCATCATTCATTTAAATAAGTGAAAATTCATTAATAAGGATTCATTCATGATATTTTGTCTTCAATTTATGATCAATGATAATATTGCCGAAATATAATTTCAATAATTCAATATTCAATTCAATAAGTCTGTGTTTTTTACATGATGACTGTAAAAATTTATTGATACAGATAAATTTAGGTCGAAAAATTGTTAATATCAGTTGCAACTGCAAACATGCAGCTGCAGTTTCCATATAAATTAACACAGAAAGTATCTGCTTCAAGACTGACAAGCCAATGATTTGGAATCGTCCAGCACAGTTGGATAAATATCATAAGAGTGCAAGGATTGATAGTATGTACTATTGCATAAAAGCAAACTGAGAAGAAAACTTTTCCACAGTTTCTCACGCTCATTCGCGATTCAGAAATGAATAAAATTTCAGTTCACCATTGCGCGAACACTCAGGAACACAACAAATTAAACCTTGTCCCGATGATTTCCACTTTTTCAAAAGATTTTCCGTATTTATTTGCCTCACAAATTCTGTTTGGCTTTATGTCTTTTATATTTGTTTTGACAGCTTCAGTCAGTATTAGTAAAGAGCTTATAACTTCTACCGCATGGAGTCGCGTTCGTCGCTACTGACATAGCGTATAGACATCTATTACATATTTAAAGAAATCTATGAGCTACAGATTCTTTCAGAATATCATTTTGCTTATCGAATCTGTAAGTTGTTATAGACTTTCTTATAGACGCTATAGAAACGTTCAGAATTCCACCCTGATTCCACCATTAGTGAGATTTCGTGTAAAACGAACGCCACTAAACCACCGTGGAATTTCATTTCGCTGGTAACGCGATCTCTTATATCTTGGTCCAACCTAAAGAGCCCGCTATTGTGCATGTGAGTCGAAAAGGTAATTTAATGTCCTAATTGAGCTTCGAGCCTAAATTCAATGGTTACGGTTAGGCTTCTGGCTGACAGATGGCGACAATAATAAATTTGTCCAAATTTATGTATTATCAAGTGTGACAGAAATAAGTAGAGATGGAAACACTAGGAAGGAAGTTAGGTTATGTTATGTAAAAAAATGGAAGAAGGTTAATCAATAAAGGTCATTAAAAATAGTTGTGTGTTTTATTACTAAAGAATCATAATATAATATCAGAATACCCGAACAACACATCAAGTATAAAAATATATGCCTTACATTAAGTTAAAAAAATTGGGGCAGTATATACATGGCAGTAATGAAATTTCACCGTAGAAAGTTTTAAATGCTATTTGTTGATAAAATATATCTCATAAACTGCATTGGATAGGGATACATATACAGATTGTGCAACGAAATGTGGGACATAAGAGTTTGAAATAGGATTTTCAAAATGTGCGGATATTGGCTCTCCTGTATATGTTAGAGCAAAAGTACAGGAATGAAAAACTGTTTAAAATCAATTTCTACCAATAAAAAGTGTTCATTTAATGCAGTAGAGCATTTGTATCATAAGATATATGAGAAATAATACATGACATTTCCGTCAAAAAACAGATAGCGATGGAAATAAAAAACCAAATGAAACAAACTCTAATTCTGACAGTTCAATTCCGTGTTAAAACAACAATTATTAACAATGATGAAAAGTTGTTTTAAATCAATCGGTTCGAACTACAGCACTAGATAATCATAGCTGACTCGTCCGTCATCTTGGAGCCTACTGACAAGTCTGTGAAACGTTTAATATACTTATTTTTATGATTTTGTGTAAATTATTTAGGTTTCTAGATGAATAATAACAAGAATGAAATAGCAGGCAGTTGTGCATCTTGTTCTTTAAGAAATTTATCTGCTTGCATTAATTTTCCACACAAAATCTGTAAATGTTTAGCACTCAAATTATGAAGTAAAAATAGGTAGTATGGTGATTTAAACAGATGGGTACCTAGGTAAGTACGTGAATATTTGCTTGGGTCAAAGCAGGTTAAATAATAAATGATAATAAACAAAAAAAAATATAAGTTTTTTTTATAAGATATCAGTTCAAGGTAATCATAGAAAATACAGGGTGGGGCAGAAAAACCTATCCGATTTCAAAACGATATAAAATTAAAACCAGTCAACTTGTCAAAAAAAATTTTTTATTAACATTTCGCAAATTTTATGCCATTTTTAAATTTAAGTTTTGAAAAGCACATCACTCAAATGTCGTCCTTGGGAGCGGATACACTGATTTAGGCGCTCGCGGTAGCTTTCCATGACTTTCACCGTCATTTCCACAGGAATTTCTTCAATTGCCCGAGCAATTTCCCTTCGTAAAGCAAGAAGGGTCCTTGGTCGATGCTGGTAAACCTTTGATTTGAGGTAACCCCAAAGGAAGAAGTCACATGGAGTGAGATCCGGTGAGCGCGGCGGCCAGCCAAGATCACCTCTCAGGGAAATGAGGCGACCGGGAAACAGTTCCCTGAGAATGTCCATTGATCGTCGCGATGTGTGGGCGGTTGCACCATCCTATTGAAACCACACATTTTCCACGCCATTTTCTTCCATTTTGGGTCTAAGAAAATTTTCCAGCGTGAAACAATAGCGCTCGCTGTTGACCGTTACGGTTTGCCCATTTTCTTCAAAAAGGTAAGGCTCTCAGACGCCTAGGCGGGAAAGAGCACACCACACAGTCACTTTTGGGCTATGGAGGGGTTCCCGATGGATTTCTCGAGGATTTTCGTCACTCCAATATCGAAAATTCTGCCTGTTAACGGCACCACAAAGGTGTGTAGCAATTATCGAACCGTCGCATTCGATAAACCGCTCAATAACAAAAGCACGATGTTCACCAGACCAAGGCATGTTGACTACTGACAAATGGCATAAAACCGGCTTTCTAACGGTTTTTACCCCACTACTCTACCTGCCCCCTCTTCTGAGAAAAAGGGATTTGAAATCGGATAGGTTTTTCTGCCCCACCCTGTAAAATAAAAATTTTAAAAACTGTTGAAACCGAATGAAATATAATCACTTGCTTCTTGGATTTTTCTTTGTTAGCTCATTTGGAATTGTAGCTGATGGTTTCATTTTTGTTTGAAATTTCAAAATTCCCAATCCCCAAACCTCTTACAACAGTGAAGTGCTCTAACAAATAATTTGCAATACTGCAAAAATTCAGAAAATTATGACAATTAAGTAGCAAATCATTGGGAATATTACTGAAGGACAAAGATTTTTGCTATAATGCTGACATTTACTTTGAATAATGCACTCAGCCTTTTACAATCGAGCAGTTGAACTCGAAATTCAAATTGAGGTTGAATAGCTCGAAATATATTCCTCCACATTCAAATTATGTATTGAGAAATAAAAATTATGCATCTGTAGAATCAGAAACCGTATCTTGAATGAATAATACAACTGGGCCCAGAACAGTCCGTCATTTACATTTATTTTGTTAAATTATATTCAAGTTCACACATCGGTAAACGGCAAACAACTGACAGTGGGTTCTAAAATGGCGGACGAGTCAGCTGACCTTTATCTAGTGCTATAGTTCCTTGGATCATGAATAATATCTAGATGGAAGAAGCTGCGAACGGTTACGACGGAAAGAGATGGAAGATATATTGTAAGAATGCTGGAGAAATAAATTGCGAAAGCGTGACAATAATCAAATTTCGGTTTTTCAAGCCCGCAAAATGACAAACACATGATGTAATGAGTTCTTATTTCTGTAATAGTTATTTACATAATTAGTTATGAAAAGTGCCATATTGTTTGACGAAACGTAATATTTGCCAAAACGAGCGAAGCGAGTTTTCCAAATTACGTGAGTCAAACAATATGGCTTTTCATAACGTATTCTGTACAAAATTTTATCTAATTCCGTCAGAATAATTTTAAGTATATTTTTCAATGAGAACATCTCTCACGTCACATCACCAAATTCAGATGACTGTGATTCATGACCATCTATTGTTACTACAGAAACAAGAGTGCACTGAAATAAACAAATATCGAATTTTCACAAAACGTCAAAATAATTTTTTTAAATGTGCTCAAGCAGTAATATCCTGAGTGATATAGTACTCTTTGATATCAAAGACTCTGCCAATGCTGCATACTGAAAATAATAAATCTTTCTTTTGATTGTACACAGATAAGTATAATTGATTAGCTCTGAAACATGGCCAGTTACGTAAAGTCATTACGTAACTACTTTACGTAGTTACAACTGTTGCATTGCAGTTATGAAAAATGGGACGTTGCATAACGTCAGAAATTGATGTAAAGTTTGACTTTTCATAACGGAATTAGATAAAAAATATTTATATTCATTCGCCGTTTTCCAGTTGCAAAGTACATCTTCTCAACATTAATTTTATAAATAGCAAATAAAATTCGATAGACATGCGCAGTTCGTTATTCTTTCCTTATATTTTATTTCTTTGTCCCTCTAACGTGAACTGTATTCTTCTCTCTTTCTGGCATAACCGTTCGCAAAAATGTATTGTGTGATATAGGACTCCTTCCATCTAGATATTATTTATGATCTAAGTATAGTTCGAACCATGACGTCAACTACGAACCGTAGACGTTTGTATTCAAACCGACTTTGAACGACAGTTTGAAATGTATTTCGATATCTGCCGCGAGAAAGTCAAGTATAGCAGTGAAGACCAACAGCCATAAACAAGTGTGATAGAAGAGAGTTCTGGGCTATGTTAAAACAATAACTGTCTACCGATATGATTGTACTCAATAATTGATAAAAACAGCACAATTTATTCTAATTAATGCAAAAAATCGGACTGCACAAATCAAAGAAAATTTCCACAACTTTAACAAAACTTGCCAAAATGGGGAACAAAAGAATTTTTCTGCTGAAGTGCAAACACATGAACATTATTCCAAATTTTTGTAAAATCAAGATTTTAAAATGGCTAAAAACAATGGCCGAAACGTCGTCGTCGTGTTTTCCAAATTATAACGTTTTTTCTCAAAGCCAGTTTCCTTTATTCTCCTACCAAATTAACTCACTATCGGCTTTTTAAATTCCACAACATAAATTACAACGCCAAGGACCAAGGGCGATTTTAACATTTGTATTCTCATCGTCATGATCTTCTACAAGAACCTACGTGAAAAATATCATCCAACTACCATCAGTAAACTGAAGAAAATTTCCACAACTTTAACTAAACTTGCTAAAATGAGGAACAGAAGAATTTTTCTGCTGAAGTGCAAACACATGAACATTATTCCAAATTGTTGTGAAATCAAGACTTGAAAATAGCTAAAAACAATGGCCGAAACGTCGTCGTCGTGTTTTCCAAATTATAACGTTTTTAGCGCATTTTTTGGAAAAAAGCGCTATTATATTCACTTTGGCTGTCTGGCTGGCTGGCTGGCTGGTGTGACGCTGAGTTTTCAGGAACTATACTATCTACAGACTTGAAACTGGTACCAAATAAAAGCTGCTGTTTCGTAGGTGTGCACAAATTGCTTTAATTTAAGCTCAGTGATTGTGCAAGATTCATGTGTGTCACGTCAGATGGCCCCATACTTGGAATGGAAACAAAAATCACTGAGTAGTTAGTGCTAGGTTTATGCTGGTTTGTGCTAGAATCCTAGAGTTTGTGCTATTAAATTACACTTGTAATTAACAATCGATAGTGGGAAGCTGGCGTGACACTAAGAGTGAACCTCCACTATTTATAGCAATATGAGATCAATTATAGTACAGGCACTTAGTGCTAGGTTTGTGCTGGCTAGATATGAGTTATGAAAGTTTGTGCTATTTATTTGTACATAATATTCACAATATAATTGGGGAATCTGACGTGACACTAAGAGTAAACTTCTACTTCAAATCACAATACTTGATCAATTATGATACAGATACTAAGTGCTAGGTTTGTGCTGGCTAGATATGAGCTATGAAAGTTTGTGCTATCTATTTGTACATAATATTAACAATATAATTGGGGGATCTGGCGTGACACTGAGAATAAACCCCTACTATTCATGAGAATATACATGCGAAAATAATTCTGTAACTTAGTGCTAGGTTTGTGCTACTTAATCACAAATTATGAAAGTTGGTGGGAAAGTGGGAATCTGGCGTGACACTAAGGGTAAACTTCTACTTCTAATCTCAATACTAGATAAATTATGGTACATGCACTTAGTGCTAGGTTTGTGCTGCCCATATATGAACTTTGAAAGTTTGTGTTATTCATTTGTACTTGATATTGAGAATAGAATTGGGGAATCTGTCGTGACACTAAGAATAAACCTATAATATTTATAAGAATATACATGCGAAAATAATTTTGGCACTTAATGCTAGGTTTGTGCTACTCATATTAAAATTATGAAAGTTTGTGCTTTGTGTTAACACATGTTAATAACAATGGATAGTGGAAATCTAGCGTCACATTAGGAGTAAACCTTCACTCCCTATTACAATATTCGATTGTTTATTATACATACACTTAATGCTAGGTTTGTGCTACCTCAATACAAATTATGAAAGTTTCTGCGATTCATTTGTACTAGGAATTGAAAATAAGATTTGAAAATCTGGCGCGACACCAAGAGTAAACCCTTTGTATTCATGAAAATATGCATGCGAATACAATACATTCACTTGGTGCAAGGTTTGTGCTCCTTAGATATTGACTGTGGAAGTTTTTGCTTTCTGCTAGCTCATGCTATTAACAATTGATTAATGGGAATCTGGCGTGGGATTAAGGGAAATCCCCTTTTCTAATTATAATATTCCATTTTTAGTACGAGCACTAAGTGCTATAAGTTTTTTCTATCAGATTTTAATCCCGAAAGTTTGTGCGTTTCATATATAGGTTGGTGACTCAAAACACGCATCATGGCGTTTTCAATGTTATTCTTGAAATGTTCAATTATTAACTTTCCTATTTATTTTACATAAAAAAAGTTGAAAAGTTTATTGTAGAGGAAATATTTCACCATTTTTTGATACAAATATTCTCGATTTCATTGTACTAGGAACCAGTAGAGTTACGGAATATTCATTGATAATTTTCTCAGATGAAATAACAAAATAAAATTAAAGAAAACTTATATTTGTCGAACACTATTTTGAACATAAAACCATATCACCATATCTAGTTTTCCTTCTAAATTATACATTTCAATTCAAGACACTTGATATGAAACGCTGATGACAGCAGATGACAGGTATGAGCAAAAACTTTGAATGGGTATATTTGTTTTTTATTTCATGACACTTTGATTTTAAGAGAATTATCAGTGAACATTCTTGTAATTTTACTGGTTTCCAGTGGAATAAAATTGAAAATATTAGTGTCAGAAAATGCAGAAATTTCTTCTCTACAATAAACTATTTAACATTTTTATTGTAAAATAATTAGGAAAGCCAATAATTGAACATTTCAAAAATAGCATTGAAAACGCTATGGTGCGTCCTTCGAGTCACCACCCTGTATACTTGATAATAACAATAGAATTAAGGAATCTGGCGAATCTTTTTTTCTTACATATATTGCCAAGTCGAACTTACTGCTTGTGCCAGAAGGCCGCTTGAACTTGAGCACAGCATCATCAGTAATCAAAACTTTCAACGCTTACAAAAACATAAGCAATATTAATAATCATAAACAAATAATATAAACATTCTTATAAGAATCTCAAAAATATGTATTTCAGTGCTATTATTAATCTAATATCAATCAATGCCACGGTAGCAACACAGACATTATTGTATCCTGCAGCGCACGGCAGCAAATGCACCAGAGATGATGTCATTGTATTAACACTAGTATGCTCTCTACACTCAGTTAGTTTGAACAATCGGAACTTGATATTTCCCTTGAGTATACTAAGAATCACACAAATATCTGAGAATAATTGAGGTAATCTGGATTTTATAAGAGATAATTTGCTGCCTTCTCATCAAATGCGGTACCTCTGATTGTATGTATAGTACTAGAAGATTGGAAACCTTAGGGCACTAAGTGAAAGCACTTGTAGCGTGTAACTGCGCTTGATCACATATATTCCATGAAGAACCTGAACTATTCTGATGTATGGCTTGGAGTAAGAGAATTTTTTACAAATAGATTGAGAAATGTACGTATTCAATGTATCGTGAATATACATATGGATCGAGAGGTGCATGGAAATGTTTCTTGCGTAGGTTTTGGTATGAGCTGAAACTTTGTATAATAGTATTTCTAAGTGGCTTGGTAACAGACCCAGGTCCTGTTGTACCTCATCTATAGCTTGGTTAAATCGAGCTTATCTACTATGGTCACAATTACTGAAATAATTGTTACCATAGAGAATGAACTTTGTTCAACTAAACTGTAGATAAGAATAGATTGTATAACTCAGCCTTAGAGACTTGGCGGGCAGCTTTCAGCTATTTTCAATTGTACGAATTTTTGAAGAAAAATATTTATGGGCGAATATTTAGGATAGAAGCAAAGATTTTTGGCACCTATATCCATATTGAATATGAGTATTCAGTTCAAGGTTTTTTGTCATATGGAAATTTCTTTTGTACAGCTTAACATAGGCTTGGATTTTTTTTTGCTTTTTGAATTTAACGCTCTCTTTTCCGATGCTAGTTACTCCAAAAAAATTGATTTCAGACAGCGTACCATTGTATCTGCAATTTTTTTTGTGTAACCCTCAAACCGGCAACTAGCTAATCTATGTTGTATCACTTTTTGAGCTTTCATTTCTCATCAAAGCCCATCGGGGATCCAAAGCCTATCGATAACCACTTGAGGAAGTATTGTCTTGATGATCATTCTTTGTCTTATATCGGTTTTGATTTTCAAAACAAGAAAATAAAAATTTCCACTCTTGCTCATTTCATGGCAATGTATTTCTTATCTTGTTTTAAGAATTCTTGATATTTCTTGACATTTGAAAAGGAATCCCTTCTCACTATCGTTTTATACAATCCGAACGCTTAAGTTTAGTGTTAGTGTCAATCCTTTCCCCTCCCTCTCAGTTATGTTATGGAACAATTATTTTAGCAACGCTTTCAAAGATTGCTACCAATAAAACTGAGAGAAAAGTCTGTAATTCTCATATTTCAATCAGTGTTTGCAATTATTATTTGTCCTATTAAAATAGCAGAGTACCCAAATTTTTCAGAGTATTGGAGAATCTATCTACACATTCCTACTCTACATAATCGATTTGTACACCGAAAACTGTAGACTTATGCTTTCGATATTTATATAATATTTGTTCTGAAATTCATAGTCACAGATACTTTCCACTTCCCTGACCTATATAATATGATAGCGGAGGTATTCTAATCGTAATTTTTTGACAGTCCGAGATTCTGATGCATCTCAACATTTTAGACACTACTGAACCCAAAAAACATAATTTGAAGAAAAAAAATTCTCTGTAAGTCTGAAAACACAATAACTTAAGAATGCGTATGAATTTTTGATGGGAATTCTATATTTTAGTTTTTTTATTAGAAAACATTTTGACTATTTTCGGCTTGATGTCGGTACGTATGATCGTTCGTGCGTAACTCGCAAATCTCAAAACTGGCTGAACGTATAATGTTGAAATTTTGTATTTAAGGGTCTAGTTGTGCACCTCACATTATAGTTCCAATCGTCTGTACCAGAAGTGCACTTTACTTGAAACTTTTTCCGAATTTTTCTAATAAATCCAAAATGATCATCCGCAGGATGTTGAAATTCAGTATTTGAACTTGATGTTATCAGAATGGTTATCTGCTATTTTTGTATGAATCGGATTAGCCAGAAGTGCACTTTTCTTGAAACTTTTTTTGAATTTTCTGCATAAATCTAGAACGATCAGCCATAGCATATTGAAATTTAGTGTTTGAACTTGTTGTAGCATCAAAATAGTTATACTATTTTTGTATCAATCGGCTAAGCCGGAAGTGCAGTTTATATGTATAACAGACATTCAGAATTTGCCGTATAAAACAATTAGTTTAATTGAAATGATAAGGTAGGCAATTATAATCTGTTGTCAATTTTTTGATTTTGTTTGACAATGTACAAATCAAAATATTATTAAAATTATATTAATCATAATCTGAAGTGACAGAAAACTTTATTGAATAAATTTGTGTATATATCAAATGATGTACAAGTAAGTCACGTGATGTTCACGTCAGATTTTTTTATAAATGGTAATATTTATTATAGGATATAACTGAAATCAATCATTTACATCTACTTGAAACATTTTTCGAAACTACTAGTGATTAATTTGATATCATTGAAATTTTGATCACTTTGAATTTCGTTACATTTTTCTGAAGCAAAGAAATAATCAAAATCATAATGTGGATTTGGAGCTATTATTACTTATATTCAGACATCACGTGCAAACGTTCGTCAAGGTCAACTGATTTTTCAGATTAAGTTATTTGACACTCTAAATTTTGAGACAGCGATGAAACTGGCCATGAAATTTATAATCGTGGAAACACTTTAATGGTCACAGCAGATTTTGAAATTCCAATAATAGATTAATGAAAGCGGATATCAAGATTTCTTGACAAGTGGTCTTGAATCTTGATGATACTTTCTTGTACTTGTGAGGCACTAACTTGAGGGCCCATCAAGGACCCACCAAGAACCTCTCGAGGGTCCATCGAGGACCCATTCGTGAGTACCTGGATTCAATCAAAGATTTATTATTATTATTATTCTTTCTTACGTTATGGATTACCCTCTTCATTCTATTTCATAGGAGTACCTCGAATTAACTCTGCTCGCGCCAAGTTACAGTTTTCACATGTTGAATTTAATGTAATGTTTAGTATGAGAAAAATTTATTGGGAGTCGTAAATAGTTCACATAGAGATTCATAGATACTTGTATTCCATTCTGTACAGAAAAGATGTTATACTTCCTAATTCACGGTTGTCAATCTTCAAAGTAGTATATATTCATTATCAGAGGTAGTATTTTTCATTTCAATCACTTCAAGCAACGAATGTTTGCAAACTAAAGTTAACTGAACTTTTCCAGAAAAAATTATTGCTGATAGAGGAGGACGTCCATCAAAAGTGACCAATGAGAAATTCATCGATGTAATATCTAAATACATCAATGACATATTTATTTCACAGTATGGAAAAATTGCACAGCCTTCATCTCTTGTGTATGAGAAAATAAGTACAGTATTATCGTATCATTTGTCATCGAAAGCAGTATACACTCGAGTATTAAGACAAAAAGATGAAATTTGTCTCCATTTTAGTATTTTTCTTCAGTGAATGAGAATGAGAATAAAGAAGATATAAATGGAGAAGAAGAAAACTATATCTCTGATTTGGAATTTGATGTTGTACTTTCAAGCAAAGAATGGAGTGAAATTTCTTTCAAAAATCAAATCTTTGTGAGAAATGAGATAGACAGAGCTTCAACAAAATATAGATATAAGAAAATTATTCCCAATGGAAAATGGTGCCATGTGATAAATGATTTAATTTGGCGGAAAACAAGAAATGCATGTACCTGGTCATTTGAATGTGGTCATGATAATATTTATTGCACTGGTTATTGTAAACAATGTAATGCAAAACTATCTGTTTTTTTCAATAAAGATGTAGATAAAACTACATATCTACATTTCGAAATTTCTGATTTGAATCATAAAATCAAGCATAATCAAAATATTAAGAGAAAATTGTTAGGCGAAGAACGGAATGAAATCAAGAAAAATTTAGAATACAAATCTGCGGGAATTTACCGTAGTGAGAGAGCCGATGATTTAATGAATTTCGGAGATACGGAACCAGCACACTTATATTCTTCAGGTGTGTACAGAAATGTTAGATCAGAAGGAAAAGAAGAAAAATATTTGAATAAGGATTCCATTCTTTCTTTGTGGAGTTTAAAATACACAGTAACATATTTTCGTTCAATACATAATTGTGGCCTTGACCCCCTATTTGTCCACTACTGGTCTCCACTTCAAAATTATTACCTAATATGAAAATGTATCAAAAAATAACTACATCTCATGCAGTACTGATGCAACAGGTTCTATATTTGAAAGACCAAAACCTAGGCTAACCCCAATAGCTTTGGATAAGCCTAAACAATTTTTTTTGTACTGTATCGTATTACAAACCGACACAAATTTGAAGTCCGTGCCAGTTTCTCAAATGATATCTCAATCACATGATGCTTTTCCTATATATATTTGGTTGAATCGGTGGCTACATGAAAAAATGGTACCAAATGAAGTTGTTTTAGATGCTTCAGCTGCTCTGATGAATGCCGCGGCAAGAGCGTTTGCAAAATTTGATAATATAGGTCAATACGTAGACATCTGTTTCAAAATACTTGAAGGATGCACAGTAGATATACCTCAGTGTTTAATTAGAATTGATCAATTGTTAATAACATGTGCTTGCAGAAAGCAAAAACTTTCACATTCAATATTCAAGAAGCACAAACCTTGCACCGAGTGAAAGTATTGTATTCGCATGCATATTTTCATAAATGGTAGGAGTTCACTCTTGGTGTCGCGGCAAATTTTCAAATCTTATTTTCAATATCTAGTACAAATGAATCGCAGAAACTTTCATAATTTTTATTGAGGTAGCACAAACCTAGCATTAAGTGTATGTACAATAAACAATCGAATATTGTAATAGGGAGTGAAGGTTTACTCCAAATATGACGCCAGAATTTCACTATCGATTGTTATTAACATGTGTTAACACAAAGCACAAACTTTCATAATTTTAATATGAGTAGCACAAACCTAGCATTAAGTGCCAAAATTATTTTCGCATGTATATTCTTATAAATATTATGGGTTTATTCTTAGTGTCACGACAGATTCGTCAATTATATTCTGAATATCAAGTACAAATGAATAACACAAACTTTCAAAGTTCATATATGGGCAGCACAAACCTAGCATTAAGTGCATGTACCATAATTTATCTAGTATTGAGATTAGAAGTAGAAGTTTACCCTTAGTGTCACGCCAGATTCCCACTATCGATTGGTAATAACATGTGCTAACAGAAAACACCAGCTTTCATAATATGTGATTAAGTAGCGCAAACCAGCACTAAGTTACAGAATTATTTTTGCATGTATATTCTCATGAATAGTACGGGCTTATTCTCAGTTTCACGCCAGATCTCCCAAATTATACTGTGAATATTATGTACAAATAAATAGCACAAACTTTCATAACTCATATCTAGCCAGCACAAACCTAGCACTAAGTGTCTGTATCGTAATTGATCAAGTGTTGTGATTAGAAGTAGAAGTTTACTCTCAGTGTGACGCCAGATTCCCAAATTATATTGTGAATATTATGTACAAATAAATAGCACAAACTTTCATAGCTCATATCTAGCCAGCACAAACCTAGCACTAAGTGTCTGTATCATAATTGATCAAGTATTGTGATTAAAAGTAGAAGTTCACTCATAGTGTCACGCCAGATTCCCACTATCGATTGTTAATTACAAGCGTGATTTAATAGCACAAACTCTAGGACTCTAGCACAAACCAGCACAAACCTAGCACTAACTACTCAGTGATTTTTAGCGCATTTTTCCGAAAAAAGCGCTATTATATTCACTTTGGCTGTCTGGCTGGTTGGCTGGCTGGCTGGCTGGCGTGACGCTGAGTTCTCAGCAACTATACTATTTACAGACTTGAAACTAGTACTAAATAAAAGCTACTGTTTCGTAGGTTTGCACAAATTGCTTTAATTCAAGCTCAGTGATTGTGGAAGATTAAATTATTTAATTACTTGTTCCAAGTGAAACAATGCCCATAGATATATATGACATTAGGGATATGGCAACTAAAATTAATTAAAGTAGATAAAAATTTAGTTACAACTTTAGCCGGGGGTGTTACTATTATTATGTTCAGTTGTCAAATCTGTCTGAGATTCATTCAATGACTTGTTTGACGCAAATTTGAAGCTTATTAGAATGAGTCACTATTATTGGTTGAAAATTTGTTTAATTTTGGTGTATTTTTTTATATAGCTTTGATAAAGAGCAAATTTTAATTTTAAGTTACAGCACTTGACCTCCTGTCAGTCAATAACTAAACAATGAAGAATTAAAGGAATTTTTGAGTTTGTACATGCATAAATTGTGTACCTATCAAACTGTCAATTTGAAATTAGTACTAAATGGAAGCTACTGTTTCGTAAGTTTGCCAAAACTGCTTGATTTCAAGCTCAGTAATTGTGAGAGATGGTAATTTGCGAAATCTCTGAGGTAACAAGCATTCATGAGCTGTCAAAAATGCGCTTTCATCATCTAGATGATTCTTCCATTTTTTTTTTCATCTCAAGTATGGGGCCACCTGACGTGACACACATGCAAGATTCAATTATTCAATTACTTGTTTCAAGGGAAACAATGCCCATAGGTATATATGACAGTAAGGATATGGCAACTAAAGTTTATTCAAGTAGATAAAAATTTAGTTACAACTTCAGCAGTGCGTGTCACTACTATTATGTACAGTTGTCAAGTCCCTCCGGGACTCATTCAATGACTTGTTTGACGCAAATTTAAAGCTTATTAGAATGAATTATTATTATTGGATGAGAATTTATTCACTTCTGGTGTATTTACTTGTCTGTAAATCGAGCAGTCAGCTTAAGGTTGTTAAGAAGAGGAGTGGGAGTAGTTGTGGTGGGAACCCTGCTCCATGCTAAATAAATAGGATGAAACATCGATTGCCAACTTCAAATAAACTAAATTTTAATTATTAAAACTGATGAAAATGTTGGTTTTTTGTTGAAAATACATTATTTTGAATGTTTTGGTTTATGATTACATTCTTTTGTAGAGCTTTCATCGGTTGAAATATTTTTTTTTCATATTTTGACAAAGGTACAATATGATGTGTAGAATTCGCAACGCTGTAGACTTTCGGATATATTTTTGACATTTGACATTTAGTTTCATGAACAAAAATACTTATTGATGATAAAAAATCATGACTCTACACCAAAAGAAAAATATCGATGGAGAAATAAATGGGTAACTGAGTCAGTTTACCGTCAACAACTTAGCCAATCCTTCAGCGCAAGAAAACGTAGATCCAGCCCATGTGCAAATAACTCTCCAAAAAGACCCAAATTCCAAGATGATGACAGTGAATCTGAAAAGACTGTTGGAAGACGCTTAATAAATGTAGATATATTAACCAAGCGCATAGTGTGTGAATGTGGCTCATTTTTATTATTACAGGATATTGAAGAGGAATCTCGTAGTGGATTAGCTTCAATATTCAAGATTCATTATCGTGACTGTTTATTTGTTAATTCCGTTTCAACAGATATCGAACTGAAAGGTAGTACTGGCAAGACTCTATATGAAACTAATACAAGAATGATATTAGGTGAATTAATTTTAGTAATATTGAACACAAAAACATATCATATTGAATTTTCTTCGAACATTTGCTGTAGGTATTTATGATGCTGGTATGGGATGCACTCATTTGAATAAACTGTTGGGCTGTTTAGATATGCCAAGCTTTAATAATCACTTATTTCAAAACTATGAACTAGAAATAGAGGTAGCCACTAAAAAAGTTGCAAAGAAAAGTTGTGAGAACGCTGTCATTCTTGAACGAAACTTTACTCTACAGAACTTAGAAACTCTGCAGGAAATGTTGTAAGTTTTCCAAAATATTCCTCTGTGAGCCATGATTGATTTATTATTCTATTGGTATATATTGATTGGCTTAGATTCAAAGCTTTGTTCTTCTCTACTATTAGTTTATTCATGGTCTATATCATTTCTATTCTTTCTTTATTTCATAGACCTGATAATTTGGAGATTTTTTTTTTTTTTACCTGATTCACTAATTGATATCTTATCCGAGAAATCTTTGTCACATTTGCTGGTTAACTCGAAAGAATCTGCTGATCGCGTTCGTATTATGGTATCTTATGATATGGGTTGGAGTAAAAAGAGGTTCGGGACGAAACTATGATAGTAATAATGGTTATGGTGCATTAATTGGTGTCTTAAGTGGCTGTGTACTTGAGTATGGTACTAAAAATCGAAAATGTCGACGATGTGAGCTAGGTCACATCAGTGAAGTAAGTCATAATTGTCGTTTAAACTATTCTGGAAGTTCAAAGGGAATGGAGTCTAGTTCAGCTGTAGATCTAATAACAAAAAGTCGTATACTAGAGAATGCTCGTGTAGAAGTTGGAGTTTCTGTTGCCGATGATGACAGCTCTACTATTTCTGCCGTACGACTAGCTGCTGATCGTAAAATTGTAAAATTTTCTGATATGAACCATACGAATGAAGGTGTCAAGAAACATTTATATAATATTCAAAAAGAACATAAAGAACTAACTAAAGATGCCATAGAATATTTACAACGATGTTTTTCTTACGCAGTTGTACAAAATAAAGGAAATAAAATAGATATGGTAAATTCTATTTGTCAAATTCCAGATCATGCATTTAACAATCACCAAAATTGTGATCAGTGGTGTGGATATCAAAATGATGAAGAGAATTATCAGCATAAAATAATCAAAGATGGGTTTACTGAGAAATCATTATACGAAGCATTAATTAGAATTTTTAATCAACTAGCGGATAATGTGGACAAGTTTGCAAATGTAACGTCGATTCAATTGAATGAAAATTTGAATGCAATAATGGCTAGTAAATCGCTCAAGTCACGCTGTTATAATTTAAGTTTTTCTGCAGATTTTCGATTTGCAATGGCAATAGCTAGTAAAAATTCAGGTTCAAATTACATTCCTGGAATTTTGAAGCTTATGCGATTGTCATCTGGCCAATTTACTGAAAAATATCTTGAACTAGCTTTTTCCGCGACTTCGTCCGCGTGGAATAGTTATTTTGGGCAGCATTTAGGCATACCAGAATCTAGATGAAAAACGTAATGAAACAAAAGAAAATCTTCTACCTGACCTATACGAATCAAAAATGTTCTTACTTCAATTGTAAAACTATTTTTTTGTAACACGTACACCGAAAGTACCCTATTACTGAGCTGACTTCTGCTTCGGAAGTTCTCAATTCCAAACCATGATAACAATTTTTATTAATTCTCTGTTTACTGGGAATCAATGGATATTAATCTCCGCTGGGTAAAAATAAAATTGTAGATTATGGATCATGGATGCCATTGATTTTTTTCTATTTCATTGTATATGTCAGGATATATTATTACGTTCAAAACCGATTTGACGTCTCAAAACAAAATCGCCGTTTATGATGCGTGATTGCTCTTAATCTCAGGGAGATCGTAGGTGGAGTGAGGCGTCATGAAACTAGGCTTCGGGTATACCCGGGGCGCCACGATATTGTCTTTTTGTCCGCAGGGCACACAACAACGAAAGTACCTGCAATAAAAGGTATTGGGTCGGACAAGGGGTAACGGAACGGTGTGACCATACGATGGCCTTCAATATTAACCAAGTGGTCGAGCTAGTAATTCACTTACCAGGTATTGCGCCTTCAAACAGAGCCAAGGGTAGCTAAATGCTCTGAAAGAGAACAGGTAGTGTTCCTCTTTCCACAAACAAATAAAACAATCTACAATTTAATTTAAACAAATTAAATGACTTTAATAGCAAAAAATAATAATAAAGGTTCAACAAAATATGAATAATGAACTGAATCTGAATTTACCAAAAAAAAAAAAAAAAAATGAATAACTAATTAATAAGCAAATGAATTTAATATTAAATACAAAAAAAAAAAACAAGTACTAGCTGAAGGCTAAAATGCAAACAACGCACCTTGACGGACAGCGCGCAATCCCAAAAAAAAAGACAACAACAAAAGAAAACGATGCCTATACGTCTAGCCCTACACTCGCCGAAGCTCACAAAAAAACGTAGTAAGGGGCTTAGCTCAATCGATTGCGCCTCACAAATTCGACGTATAGCGCACGTACCAGTTACTGCACCACAACTACTGTGCCCAAGGGGCGTTTGACAGTAACATAAAAGGATAAAACAAGAAAATATATATTGTGCTCCTAGCTGCCCTAGGAGCACCACAAAAGATCAAAATAACAAAAAAAGGGCTGTGCACTTAGCTGTCACCACTGGGCCTCTGGAACAATGGCTTGACATCGACTGGCTTTGGTAAAGGCGTCGGACCAAAGTCAGTCAAGAGATGGCCTCAAGTTTAAGGGTCCTGGGATGGTCTTCAGGATCCAGGAGTCGGTACTCGCGTCGCTGCGTACCTGGCGGGCGACTAGGAACTCGCCTTGATGGACTTGGCGGTTCTCGCAACACGAAGTCGCGGCCTGGTTCCACGACACTTCACGCGACCGGAGCAAACGCTGATTTAATTTTTAATCCCGCAAATGCGGCTTTGAACATTCAAAATATCAAATAAAATCGGCGCAACAAAAACTTTATGGCGCGGCCTTCTGTTCTCTAGCACTTTTCTGCCTCGACTTTACTCAATTCATCTTTTCCGCACAATCAAGAGAAAAAAACCCGTTTTTACTTAACTTCCAGTAATACTATTGGTTTCAGCTAATTGAGAGAAATGAAGAGAGAAGAGGGAATGGCGGAAAAAGGATTATTAGGGTTAAGGAATTTTATTGTGAGTGTTATTTTATTCTAACATTTCTATACTATGTGCTGTGTGTTGTTAAATATGATTTGAATGTAATTTTAACTTTTAAATGAAAATACGTTCAATCATTTGACAATATCTGAATTTGCACTGTGACCCCTACGGCAACTATTTCAACTAGAAATCTCAAAAACTCTTGGACTTGTCCGAACGACAACTCAATTAAAAATTATTTACCATTAATCAAACGACAATGACAAATGCTTTGTAAGTAAAATCTGTTTCTATTTGAAATAACAATTATTAATATTTTCAAATTGTAGCTAAATGAATGGATAGCAGTCTAGGATATGAAAAATGGAAAAATAGGAACAAGGTGCAGAATTGGAACGTAACAATATCTCAAATTGATATTTCAAAGAAAGTATCATAGAATGTGTTCGTTATAGTATGTGCATTAATTGTGAACGGGATAGCACAGAAAATGTGAAAAATAACAATCAATTGAATAAATCATGTAAGTTATGTTTCAGTGCATTAGTTTACTGTAATGTGACTGCATTTGCAAAAATCTGTTTTTCAAATCGATAAGATAGTTTCAATACATCCAAATTTATTCAAAAAGCTCAGTAATGGGAGTACTTCGGTGCACTTGCTACAAAAAGTATGATATGCAGCACAGACACTAATCTACTGTCATTATTGTCACGGACGAATTTGATTGCACGAAGCTGAGCCTTGGGCTTTGCCCTCGTCTTCGCCTCGTGCTTTGCCCTCGCCTTCGCCTCGAACCTCGCCCTCGCCTTTTACCTCGGGCTTTGCCCTCGTCTTCGCCGAGTGCAACAAAATTAATCCTGGACAAAAATGACAGTCGTTCGGTCCTTGTAGCATAATATACTATTATTGAACCAAATCAATAAAACCGCTATAACTATTTACAATTTATTTTACTTATAAACTTAATCAAAGCAAAAACTCAAAAGAACAATGGATTACAAAACAGCCGTTCGGTTAGCCACATAAAGCAAGAGTCACACACAGCAACTTTTACTGCGCAGTTTTTTTATTGCTGCTACAAAAGTAGCAGGTCGGGTTCACACATAGACCCAAAGTAGCATGCAGTTAGCTGTTTTCTATGCTGCAGCCAGCTACAAAAGTTGCGAGTCTATAAAAAAGTTGCAGAGTTGTTCACACCGCACAGCTGCATTTACTGCAGGTTCAGTGCTCAAATGCAGCGTACGCTGCAATTAATTTTCTGCGTTGATCTGTATTGCGAGTTTTGTGTGGAATAAATTTGTCAGTTATATTTATTTCATATCAGCTACTATAGCTGCTGTATTGATTATAAGAGCAAAGAGAAGACAACTGCAAAAACCGCTGCCTGGTCGAAAAACCGCGGTACCTTATGTCGTAAATGCAGATGACGTTAAAATCATACATGGTTGAGCCATATTCATTGAAAAATCAAAGTACAATGCCCGAATGTATTTTCAATTATCGTTTATCTCGTGCATGGCAAAAAAATCGAAAATTTATTTGGAATCGCTTCTGCTCGTTTTCGACTGCTTGGGAGTTAAAAGAATAGTTTGCGGTGTATATGTTTTATACAATTTTTGAACGTTCTTTTGAATGTTGAGCGCGAAGAGTATGCAATTTTTTTTTTAATTTTATCAACTGGAATATCTACTTTACATGCGATTTCGATAAAAGCATTTCGTCGTTTAGTTGGATTATGATAATCTTCGTGTTCAACAAATTCAAAGACAATTTCTTTATTCCACCACTTCAATTAATTTCAAAGTCTCTTCACGTTTCCATCTATGCGGTGGCATTGTCTGGAATAATTACCAACTTGCATACTTTTCTTATGAAATTTAAATACTTAGATAACTTCACTTTGTGTACAAAACTGCACATATAGTCGCAGCAAAAGTTTCACCCAAACAAATATTTTTTACTGCGGCTGCAAATCTGAAATATAGCGTTCATACACCGCAACTTTTGAAACTGCGCGCATCATTAAAATGTTGCATGCAACTATACTGCGATCGCTACTTTTCAGGTTGCAGTAGAGTTCACACGCTATGCAACTTTAGTTGCGAAGTTCTTAGATTGGTATTGCAGTTAAAGTAGCTGTGTGTGACTCTAGCTTAAGTGATACTTCTCCCACTACTCCGCGCTGCGCAGGCGCTTGGATTTCAATGCGAACTTTGATCTCCTATTTACGAAAGTGCTGAAGGGCCATGAGAAAAAATATTTTAATCTTGAAATTTCAACTATTTTCTTGAAATTTCAACTTTTAAAAAGATGAAATTTCAACTTTTTTCTTGAAATTTCAACTTTTGGAAAGATGAAATTTCAACATTTTTCTTGAAGTTTCAACTTTCAAAAAGATGAAATTTCAGCTTTATTCTTGAAATTTCAACTTCTTGAAATTTCAACTTTCAAAAAGATGAAATTTCAACTATATTCTTGAAATTTTAACTTTTAAAAAGGTGAAATTTCAACTTTTTTCTTGAAATTTCAACTCTCTATAGTACCTGATGGAATCCATTTATAGTTCAATTTAGAATATCAGAATGTTCATGACGTTGTCCAATAAGCAGTGTAAAACGTATTTTGTGAATAAGGTAATTTTATCGCTGATTTAGAATATTTGATTTTTTTGAGGAGCTTCACGCCTACATTAAATTTCTGTGAGTATTAGGAGGTAATCATATCATTTTCGGTATCTTATTTCAAGCTTAAGAAATTCTATGTCGAAATCAACACGATAACAAGGTAATAATCTTGCGATTATTCAATATTTATATGAATTATTCTGTCATCCTCAGTTGTAATTATTAAGTAGACAATATTCAATAAATCTTTTTCACTAAACTTTCTTCTAGATAAGAACTATTGTCGCTGGAATCGATCAATAGTGACTGGAGATCCAATTCATTCACATTATCCTACTATTTTACAATGGTAGTAGATAGAACCAAATCCATCATCGAGTACTATTTTCTGCTGGGATTGGAACAAAGTGAAATTTTGCTATATTAAGCATCTTATCATAATGTATTTATTAGTCATCGTACTCTCAAACGTGTGTTGTACGAAAAAAGATTGTTTCGAAGGAAAAACTATTCTCCATTAGGTGAAATCATTCAATTTATTGAAGCACAAATACAAATCTCAGGGCAGCTTCATGGATACCGCTGGATGCATCTCAAATGTATTCAGAATGGATTCAATGTCAAACAAAATACTATTCGAATTATTCTGAAAGTACTTGATCCTTATGGAGTAGAAGAAAGGAGAAGAAAACGTTTGCGTAGACGTCAATATGCAAACAAAGGTCCAAATTATTTGTGGCACACTGACTGCTTTGACAAATTGAAGCCGTATAGTATTTGTATCAGTGGTTGCATTGGTGGATTTTCCCGTCATATAATATGGCTTGAAGCTACAAGAAATAATAATAATCCAAGAGTAATAGCTGGTCATTATGTAAAAGCTTTAAAAAAAATTGGAGGATGCCCTCGCAGAATAAGGGCAGATCTAGGAACAGAAAATCGCCATATTGAACAAATACAGATTTTTTTGCGCCAGAATCCAGTAGATGATAGTGATATATTACATGAACAAGCATCTTTTTTATATGGAGCAAGTACAGCAAATCAGAGAACTGAATCATGGTGGAGCATACTTAGGAAACATTTATCACAATTTTGGATGAACTTATTCTAAAATCTTGAGAATGATGGTTACTTTGATGGATCATTTCTAGACAAGGCACTAATACAATTTTGCTTTTTGGAAATAATACAGGTATTACAACTTTTTTCTTATTGTTCATATTGGAAAAATAAAACTTGAAATTCGATTAGATTTCTACTTCCCCGACCCCTACATAGTATAATAGGGGGAGTATTGTAATCGTGATTTCTTGAAAGTTCGAGGTTCTGATGAATCTTCACGTCTTAGACCCCACCGAGTCAAAAAAACATAATTTTAGAAAAAGTCGGTCGGTATGTCTGTTGGTCAGTCGATCTGCCTGTCTGAAAGCACAATAACTTGAGAACGCGCACAAATTTTTAATTAAAATTTTATATTCGAGTTTTTCATTAGCAAATTAGGTTTAAGTTTGTGAATCAGTTTTTTTCAACTAGTGGTACCAAGACTTGACTGATGGAGCTCTTTAGTCTTCTTTTATTTTAAAAACGGTAATATTTATGATAAAATATGAGCAGACTGAAATTGATCCTTGAATCATTTAGCACATCATTTACCTAAAGCATTTTCCAAAATTATAAACGGTTCATTTGTTATCACTAAAATTTCAATTATTATAGAATGCGGTATATTTTTCTGAAGCAAAGAAATAATGAGAATGATAATGTGAAATTAGAACCATTTGACAGATATCTGGACATCACATTCTAACGTTCGTCAATTGTTTTATCAAAATAAGTAATTTGGTTCTATTGTGTTTAGTATCAAAATGAAGCTCATGCAAAAATTATTCTAGTAGAAGTATCAAAACGGATATTTATACGATTGTCAATTGCTATTTTACAAGTTATCCGAATGGTGTCTAGTTTAGTATCAATCTAAAGCTGCATGTTCCAATAAATTGAAGACCCCCGAAATCTAGAAAAGGACTCTTTATTTTTAAAAATACTTATTTTATGTAAGGACTTTTACAGAACCGCTATCTGTTACTTTGATAATGGCAGCTGTCAATATACAATTACATAATTAATGCGACATTTCAAATTTATGAAACAGCGATGAAACTTCTTAAAAAATGGGTACTGCAGCCACTTGTTGAAATTTTTTTTCTGTAGTGCTCTTGAATACACGCCAATATTCTTGTACATAATGATTGGTACATATATTTCTCGATCTGCGGCCATAGTATTTTACCACATTCCATTTCCTTAGCAGATTTTGAAGAATATGTCAGACATGTCAAATCTAATCTATTGAAATTATTGTGCTTGGGATATAAGTACTGAGTATTCAGACTAATTTGAAATAGTATATTCCGATACAAGTGCGGAATGGAGATCATTCCATGCGAATGTGAATAATTCAGCCACGAGACGAAGTCGAGTGGCAGAATTCACATGAGCATGGTATGATCGATTCGCACGAGTGACGGATGTTATTTTTTCTACAGTTCGCGTGAATATCTATAATCAAAATATACCATTTTCTGAGAAAGAATTTGCTTCATTGATCTCATTCCAATTCATCAAATGTTGATAAAATTTTTCATATTGACTTCATTTTGAAGAGGAATGAAAAGAAAATCAAGGAGAATTAAAATTATGACAGTAATGAAACAGTTTCTTCGCGACGCCACGCGGCTTTCTTAGGAATCCCTGAGCGTGCGGAATGACCCCTATTCCGCACGCTACAGCGTGTGGAATAGGTATCATTCTATAGTGACTGTAGAAAAACTATGTTCTCCACTGTAGTGCTTTTGTAAATGAGTAAATCCGAGCAAATTTATTTTTATATACAGGTATATCTGGGGGTTGACAAAAATCATATTATTTCGAATATAATGTCTTATTCAAGCATATTCAACAGAAATTAGGAACTACCGATCTACATAGTTGCGCGAGATAATTTCAAATATTGAGATTTCAATGTATCTAACTGAAAGCTATATAGTAATAGTTTTGTTTTTGGTTTAGGATGATCTAAATCTAGTTGCAATGGGATTGAATATTCATCGCATCAGTAAATCAAGAAATTGTGTTTCTCCAGTGGGACGTCCAATAAATATGAATTTCTTACCTGCATTGTACGACACCTATAATTACATCTGTGACGTTTCTGATGAAACTATAGACATATGTATTGATGAATGTGAATTTTTGGATGAAGCTCCTTGTGATGAAGATGTTTTTTATCTGTGCAATATAATAATGGGAGAATAGTTATTTGTGTATCAAGGCCGTAAAGGTTATCTTTTTTGGTCGAATCTGTTGTTTGCGGCCGAAGCGTAGCTGAGGCTGCAATTCAGGTGAGACCAAAAAAGAATTGTAGGCCGAGGTGCACACAACGTTTTTTAGGCGATCATTACGAAATAATTCGAAATCATATCATTTTATCTATTTATTTCTAAAACATTGCAATTGTAAATCTTAGTTGCCGCTGAAATTGTTTTATTTTATTGTCTTCTATCAAGTTGACATTTAACAAAAAATGCGTATTTATTTTTTGAATTGCAAGAACTACAGAGGTTGACGGAAGAATATATGTACTATTTAAGCGAAAACTTTTTCTTGAAGAGTTCATCAAGCTGCCCATATAGGTAAATATAAAGTGTTTATGAAATATTTTTTGACAGATCAGTCCCAAAAAGTAATATTTGACAGATCAGTCCCAAAAAGTAAAATTTGACAGATCAGTCCCAAAAAGTGAAACTTCACGGCCGCAAAAGAAGCCATAAAAACACCTTTTTTGACATGATCGCCTAAAAAATAATTTACAGAATTCTAAAGATCCTTATTGTGCTTTAAATTTATATTTAGCATTACGGAGTGAAATTTTGTCACTACTTTGAATATTTAAAAAATTATTTCCAGGTTTAAAAAATTATGATTCCCTTTATTAGTTCTTATTATTATATACGATTTGCAACTTGCAATACTTTTCGTTCAATGAGATTGTATCAGTTCTACTGAAATTCCTCTCAAAATACAATAACATTGCTGGAATGAGGTCACTTTTCTAAAAATTACTGAAAATTCAACTTACATAGAATGGGCGTTCGAACATAATTGTGAAAACTTTGCATATTATATATTTAATATATTATGAATAAATAAAACTACATTCAATGTACAATGAAACTATTCTTCAGTTATTGAAATAAAACATACTAATTGCAGCTAAAATAGACATATTACTCAAACTATTCATGCAAAATCCATAATCCAAATATTCGAGGACAAAAGTGTTTCAAATTCTGATCGAAAGTCGGGAAAACTGTCATAATTTAATCGCAAATCCAAAACACAGCTGCAAGTATGAGCAACTGGTATACGTGATAGGCCTCCTTTCTCGACAAAATTGACAGTAATTTTGTTATTACATCAGCTTCCGAACAGAACCGAAGAAATGATTTTAAATGCACATCGTCTGTTTCCCTGATGAATTTTCTCAGATATCCAAAAATTTCAGTTTCGTATGATGTGAGAGTATTATTATGTGTTGATAATGATAAAACATTCTTCGATATGACCTGACATTTTGAGAAAATGTCATTGATTTCAGAAAAAGTCAACATTCCTGATAAAACTGGATGCCAACAATCGATTACGTACATGGGTTTTTGAATCATTTCTTTATGTGCAATATCATTCAATATTTTCTTTATATTATCCTTATTCAATAATAATTTACATTCCAAGTTTCCTATTACTTCTAGAAGTTCCTCCATATCTGCAAGGTCAAATGAATCAAGTTCAGTTTTCAAGGTCTCAGCTTCATTCTTACTTAAATATTTTGAAAAACTATCCATAATATCATTTTTAATTCCGCCTGTTATGCAATGCTCGATAAATATCGATGACAATTCAATTGGAAAATATTTCACATGAATCCAACCATAATATAAAATTTTTGCTATTGCATTCCATTTCCCAGAATCAAAGTCATGTCTTATAAAGGAACTTTTGCATCTGTCCCAACTGTACATTTGGAATAGAAAGTAGACCAGAATTCTGATAATGCATCTCTCAGAATCCCGCCAAAATCAATGCCTATTTCAGCGTCACCGTTTGGTAGCAGCATTTTGACATTAAGAATTCCACAGTTTATATTGATCGCATGGAATGCATCTATCAATTCGTCAAATACTTGATTACGTATATCATCTGAAGAAATCAAAACTGATGGTGTTGTATAATCGAATAAAATTGTGTCGTTGATTAATTGAGTATAGAAGTCAGTGGAATATGCTCTTTCTGATGAATGTTGTACATCTGTCTTCACCTGAGCTGATAATGTAGTTGTAAAGGATGCAATTGGTGGCAGGTCTATTTTATCTTCCTCTACAGAGCTGGATGTTACAGTAGAACACTTTTCTTTTGTTGCTAAGTAAAACCGAAGACGTGCTAATCCAGATAAGACGAACATTTCTTCAATATTGCAATCTTTATTGATAACATTGCTTTTAAAATCCCAAATTTGTACGCTGAATTTGTCAATATGATCTTTAGGTTAAACATTTTCCGGAAAAAAATAGTTCAACAGCTTTTTATTGGATAAATTCCTTCGTGGCTGTCTTAGGGATAGATATTTTTGTAGTACCTCCTCCTTGCTTTGTTCTAATTTGAACATATCTATCACCATTCACACTACATAGCCATCCAAGTTCGATTTGTCGCGTACTTTTTAAATTACCTATTCTTATTTTCTTACTGTGGTCATTTTTTGTCTCGTCTTCACTGGAAGTATAATCGTTTCTTCTTGACTTTCTCATTTTCTTGCGCAGTTTATCCAATAGGGATTGTTTCTTTAAATTAGGTGATTTTTTCTTGGCACAAAATTATTTGAGAGCGACTCTGTCCCCGTATTTTGGTATGAAATTTATCAAATCCGCATCACTCATGAGAGAAATCACATGACCATCAATCTGTGGGATAATACATTTAATAGTAAATGGCTACACGCATTTTTTGTACAAACGTTCCAAGAGAATGATTGAATTATAATCATAGAAAATACATGACAAGTTCTCTTTGGGAAGTTCCCATTCGTTGGCATTTCTGAACAAGTAGTAGGAGATCTGGCAACGAATTTATTTTGGTTATTTCAGCAGTCATAAGAATAAGTAGACAGATCCTTCTTGACACATTGAATAGAGAATAGATGGTCTGGCACTCCGACACTGGGAGGTATAGTGATCCCTAAGCATCAAAGGGGCTGAAAAAAAGTTGCATTTTGGTTACTCCAGCAGAGCAAAATTTCTTTATTTATTAATTTTGAGAGGATTTCATACATAAAAATATTGTCAAACCAAATTCTCAGAAACTAATTGTTGTTAGACAGCTATGAAATTGCATCAGAAAGTTCCATTTGGGCTATGCCAGCAGTGCTGAATTTTTAGTATAGTTGTAAATACATCTAAAGGATGAATAATCATTTCAAGATCCAGGCCAAAGCTTGATGCCGAAAACTCTGCCAGATTACAATTATTAAGGGTTTTAGTGAGTGTGGGCAGGATAATCTATACGGAATGTCATTTGTCATGGAATAGCTTTCACTATTTTCATAAATACTTGCGTTTTCTTTTGAGTATTTTTCATCAATGATTGTAATTTCTTCACTTTGAGTTCAGAAAAACTGTTCAAAGCTGCTAATTTGAAGAAGTATTTTCATGGAAACTAAATTGTTATAAAATAATCAATCAAATATTACTGTCTTATTATAAGATTATGAATGATATGACAATATATTCTTCAATTATCATCATCGCCCTTAGCGATCCCTTTATAATTTTTTTCTCAAGATTCGTCATAATATTGTCACAAATTTTATTGTGAATAATCTATTTACCTAGGTTACAGTGCCAATAATTATTTTTACAACTCGTATGTTCACAATATCACTCACTGTTACTCGTACTTAATCACTGAATGAATCACTCCTTATCCTAGCTCGCGTTCTTATATACCTAAGCCGACAATGAATCAACATTCAAATGTCTAACAGTTGTTGCCTGGCAATCAACAAACATCTAGTGACCATAGCTTGTCAATCATGTCCGACAATTGAACATCGACCTTGTCAATACTAACTAGGATTACAGTTACAGCGAACTCAAAAAATTATGTGACCTAATTACTACAAATATTTTATATTTGTGATAATATATTATAAAAATAGGTGTGAAGCAGGATAAATCTATCAGTAATCGACAATGCACTATTTAGTTGTCCGATCCAACAATGGCATAAACTTCTATTTTTTTTGTTAAGACTTAAGCTACGGTCACATAGCTCATGTTATGTTATGTCTGTGTTATGTCATTATGTTAAGACCTATCAAAACTTATGAAACATGTCACATAAGTTATGTCATGTTCGTAATGTCATTTGACATAGCACAACAGTTGATTTCAACTCAACTTTCGGACCAACGATACTGAAGTAAGAAGATAGGAATCAGCAATGCTATAGCTTGATACACGATTAGCAGCTCCATCTCATATTTTTGATCGAACTAATATGAGCTGCGCGGGAAGTTTGAATCTCTTGAATGATCGAAAATTATTACAAACTCTTACTAAATACTGAGTATAACTGAATTTTCAACTCACTGAATATAGTTTTCAAAATTAAATTTTTAAAACTATATTCAGGAAGTTAAAAATTCAGTATTACTCAGTATTTAGTAGAAGTTTGAGATTTATTTAAGTAAGTAAATAAATAATTGAGATATTGAGACAGAAAAAATTTTATTGCTCAGTTCTATGATAAAAATAATTGTTTCTACTCTTATATTGTTAGCAAAATATGCAATAATAATAGCATTCATTATCCATAAGACCTATTCCCAGGAATATATGAACTTGATTTGAAAATGGCAATAATCGCATCTACTTTTTTTTGTAATTGTATTATTCTGCTTACAATATTTAAATATATGGAATACAAAATGGAATATATTATAGGTATAATTAGGCATCTTCAAATAAATTTAATATAGAGCTAAGGTAATCTATTCCGTTAGTGGAAAAGTTAGAACTGTTTTTTCATTCTGTTAATACAAACAGTACTTCTTTCATAGTAGAAGATTTTTGAACATAAAATTTAAAGAAATATAGACATATTAACATAGAAGCAGTCACAAATAATAGAACATTTTTATAACTTGCGCTGGATAAGTCTTAATTCATATTCCGGAAATGAAGAATAATAAATTTAACTAGCAGTAATGCAATTGGTGATGGAACAATAATTCAGAGATAAGCACTTGCTGCATAAACGTGGAGACTTTTTCTTGACTATTCAATGGTGAAACGAAAGGTGTTCATTTTTTTTTAAATTTCGGAGCTGGGAAAGAATGAACATCTTCAGGGTCTTTGATGGATCAAATTGTGTCAATAGGAGTTTTGGGTTCAGAAGAGAGTCTTTTTCTTAGGATACCATGACGTCGTTTCAGAACAGCTTCTACCCATTCAAATTGTTATATCTAGTTTCTTTCGCGCGGAAAGGATGACTTATCTTGTGGTACCCAAGTCACGCAAACAAACTGAAATAAAGAACGATAAATTATTTCAATAGCACTAGCAATAGTAATAATTTTCACTTGAAAATAGTAATTTGTGTATCAAGGCCGTAAAGATAGTCTTTTTCGGTTGAATCTGTTGTGAGATCAAAAAAGAACTTTAGGCCGAGGTGCATACAACGTTTTTTAGGCGATCATCACGAAAGAATTCTACCATAAAGTAAAACTTCACGGCTGTAAAAGAGGCTGTAGAAACACGTTTTTTGTTATGATCGCCTAGAAAATATATATTTTCCAAGTAAACTGACGTCTATACCTTTCTTCGGAGTAGTAGTTACAGCGGCATCTTTCATATCTGACTTGATTGTAGTTGTACTAGTTGTACTTACAGGGGTAACTACCATATCTTACAAGAGTGTCGAAGTCGTAGCTTGAGCTGCGTTGATTGGTATCGGTGTGTCCATCGGAGCAACGATTTCTACTTGAAAATAACAATAATATGAATAACATGAGAGTACCGAATCACAAGTTTCATGCATTATTATGACAAATTTTATGAATTTGAAGCTTTGTACACTACCTTGCACTCTGATGTCGTTTTGAAGAGCATTCATGTTCAACATTTTTTATCGAAGCTCCTGAACTGATCATCGTAGAAATGCAGTCCACAAACTGAGTAGCCCGTGGATCCTGTCAGCTGAGAAAATCTTTCCGGTCCAATCGTCGTAGCCACTTATGCCGTCTACCGTCATTTAATGACAGATTGAAGAGCCTCGGTTTTTGTTCCCGAGGCATAAAATCAGTGGTTAGTGGGGCAGCTCGCTAGTACAATTTTTGACCCTATAATAATATTGGAAGAATAAAATATCGGCAATTTCAATTAAAATCAAATCAAACTTACCTTAAAACTAGCCGCCATATTTCACACTTAAAACAATAAAAGAACAACAAGAAACTATAAATCCAATATATGACGTGTGTAGAACTCTGTCAACACAACAATGTCTATTCGAACTTCGCACAAGTTGCCATGCGCACAATGAAACAAAATAATTTCAGTTCATAGTGCTGTCATCTATCGCCTTTGATTGTAAGCTTAAACATTGATACAGAGCCTCCCATAAGAGTTTCCGCCGCCTGTTTCGGACGCTGTGTTAAGTCTGCGCCGACGCAGTTGACGGTTATCATTTTTTGACGTTTCTTATAACCTTAAAAGATGGAGAAACATTCATAAATTACATTAGTAGAAAGTAATCACAAATTCTATTCTGTATTATGAAAATCGTAAGAATCATAAACATATTGTGAGCGAAGAAAATACATGAGAGCGTTAATGAAGTTCTAAATAATTTCGATATTGAAAATATGTAGTTCTAAAATCTTACAAATGATATCGGCACCTATTTGTGTCAGTTGACATAACATAACATAGAAACATAACACAAACATGACATAACATAAGCTATGTGACCCTAGCTTTATACGGCTAACTATATAGCTCTTGCTCAGCTATAAAGACATTCATTCAATTATATTTAAGAACTTCTCAACGATAATAATATTTTCATCATCATCATCTCCATTATCATCAGCTAATTGTTTCATTTTAATGGAATCATTGACCGATTGAAGAAACTGATCGTCCACAAACCAAACAATATCATACTTGATAAAAATGTTTTATTGAGAGAAGTTCTGTATGAAAATAATTAGAAACATAAAGTTTCAACAGCAAAGTGCTGCCTTTTTTGCTGTTGAAACGTTGTTTTTTCTCTCATTATAATCATACTCATTGTTAATTTTTGTCCATTCACTTTCTTCGGAAACTAAATGGTTTGGTGTCTTAAAGTTTCTTCAAATATTTGTAGTATAAATGAAACAATAGGTGCAAATATCACAGGATTTTTGGAAGAAATCAAGCCCCAACTTTTGAACTTCGGAGAAAGTAGTAGTGAAAACTATTCCATGACAAATGAAACTGAGGTCAATGATGATAATTGAAGAATATGTCATTATTTCTACAAAAATCACATAATAAAACCAAACTAGAGTTTTCGAAATCGATTTTCTCCAACAATTAATTTTCCATGAAAATACTTTCCTTGAAAATCAACAACATTGAACAGCTTTTTTGAACTTAAACTAAGGAAAATTGTTGAGAAATACTTCAGAGATGAGACAAGAATTTATGAAAATAGTGAAAGTTATTCTATGACAATTGCCAATCCGTATAGGCACTCTCTCGCACTCGCGCGTCTGCATAAAGTTATTCCGCTCGCACTTACTTTGATTCTTAATTGTGATCTGGCAAGGTGTTTGTACCCTACTTTGGACTGGCTATATCCTAATTATGTATTCTCAATTATACTAAAATTTCAGCTCAGCTTGAATAATCAAGATGAAAATTAGTTCATGCAGCTTCATGATGGTCTGGCAACCATTAAGTCACGAGAATTTGGTCTGGCAATAATTTTCATGTGAATAAAATCCATTTGAATTCAATATATTGAAGATCCAGAATTGCTAGAATAAATAAACTGCAACTTTTTATTCATCCCTTTTGATACTTAGTGATAACTATATCACCCAGTGTTGGTGTATCAGACTTTCCATTACCTGTCTAGTGTGTCCACTTATTTTTATGAATGTTGAAATAACCAAAGTGAATACGTTACTAGTTCTTAGTCTAAATTACATTCGTAATTCCAGATACTGAGATTGAAGAATATTTTAAACTAGATATCACTCGAGAAATTCATCCTTAGGCTGTGGCTTTTGTCAATCTGTGAATAGGTAGAGTTTTTATAAACTGGAAAAATAATTTCCAAGAAAAATCAATTATTGCACTAACGGCCTTTTCAATCTAAAAATGTTCATTATATAGAATAAGACAGATGGGTTGAGAGATACCAATAATGAACTATTGAACTAAATATGCAGGCGACCCAAACCAATTTTGATAGATTATTTCGAAGTCATATAGACAAACTACAATATAGTCCAGTCACATGGTGATTTCACTTCCAGCTAATTCTATAGCAGTCTTAAATTCATATATTTTTGGATAGTTTGATTCGAAATAGGTCAAATACGCAATATCAAGAAGAGGTACGTATGCTTTTCTGTTGAGGATGGGTTACACCCTAGTTCAGGAGCTTCAAGAAAAGGAGGAAAAGTGATTATCGGGATGAGTAGATCATCAAATTCTATCCCCAAAAAACCTCTATCACGCTACTTTTGCCTAATTAGCCGCAAATCAGATATAATAAAAGGGAAATAGAGGCAATATTTTAATTTTATGCAAAAAAAAAAAAATTGACGTGGATATCACGTGACTCACTTGTACATCATTGAATATATTTTTTGCATATACGATAATCAAACACAAAGTTCCATCGCTCCACGGCTGATCACTTTGAATTTATACGAAAAATTTTAAAAATCTGCTATGGAAACAGTAGATTATCATTCTTATGCTAAAACATTCCCAAATACTGATTTCCAAGATTCTACGTCTAGCAGTTCTGAATTTATGCGCAAAATTAAAAAAACAAAACAAACCGAAGTGCATTTTCGGTTAAGTCTATTGTTATGAGAATAATAGGCAATCATTTAGATGCTACAGCAGAGTAAAGTACTGAATTTTAATACTCAACAGTGAATCGTTTCGAATTTATGCGAAAAATTTCAAAAGACTGTCAAGTAAAATGCACTTCCGGCTTATTTGATCTCAATGAAAATAGGATATGAGCATCTAGACGGTACTATCATCTTAAATACTGAATTCTAACATTCTACGTTCGATCGTTCCGTTATAGACGATTGCAATCATAATTTGAGGTACACAGCTAGATGTTATAGAAGTGCTCAATACAAAATTTCAATATTTGTCAGTCTTGAATACAAAAACTTCAACATTATACGTGCAACGGGATTTGAGATTTGCGAGTTTCGCACATACGTACCGACATCAAGCCGAAAATAGTCAAAATTGATACTGGGATGCTCAAAACGGATATTTCCATTAAAATCTCGATACCTATGTGAATTTTGTCACTTTCACAATACTTACTTTTACTTTGTACAAGTAAGTAAAAAATACCATTTTTTATGGCCACTCAAATTTTTCCATCAAGTATACAAAAAAATAGCATGTTCAACACGTAAGAAAAGCGATATTACTTTGCTCGTGTAAATTTTATTAACTCGATCGTTGCTCTCGTTCGTGAATTGAAACATTAATACTCGCTAGTAAACTCTCACTTTTCTCTACTTGTCAAACAATCTCCTACTGTTACACTTCCAATTTTTTATAGGTGATACAGTAATGATAATCAATTTGTACACTTTTCTCTTTTATACCGGCTATATTGAGGATGCAACGAAAAATTGACTTCTCATTCATGACCAGCGACCGCAGAAACATTATAATATTCCTAAGTTTCATCAATTTATCCTAACTACTTCGTTGATTGTACATTTTTTAACTTAAGGGATGGTTTTAAACTTATAAGGGGTGAAAGCAATAGATTTCCTTGTTAAGATATATGTTTATGTCCCAAAATATGAAGACTAGTGAAAAAAAAGTTCTCTTTGTCTAAATCAAACAGAATGTAGCTATTCATTAAATCTCTATCCTACCGGTCATATTGAAGGTAAAATATCGTCTGTTGAAATTTTGACTTCAGATTCGTTATCAATGATCTTGATAATATATAGTACCGTTTAAGAACCCGCAAGACAAAAAAAATACAAGGCGCTATAGAGTTAGTTGAAAGTATGGGTACTTTCTGACTAGGGTTGCCAACCGTACTATAATATATAGTATTGTACCATACTTTGAACCTGTGTACTATATACTGTTAAAGAAATATTTGGTACGCAAAAATACTATATTTTCAACACCAAAATCTAACAGACAAATCTATCATTTTAAAAATTTATTAACGCGCCTCACAGAAATGATATTCTCGGTTATAAATCCGAAATGGTGAGAAGAAAGAAAATGAAGTAGTATCCCATCAATGAAAAATAAGCTTTTGATTCATCTTAATTTGAAAGCATATGACATTTTTATTTCTGACAAAAAATTGTTGAAAAATGCAAGAAGTGCGAAAAAATATAGTTTTTATGAAAATAAATGGGTGAAAAGTATATCTTTCATCTAGTTTTTGCTTCTTCCATATAATACTATATTCTTTTGAGGTGTACTATACTTTTTATAGCTCATTTTGAAGAATACTATACTTCACCGGAGAAATGTTTGCGACCTTATTTCTGACACCAAGTGACTGTACTGATATTTAATAATCGATCCATGAAATATGTTGATAACATTTGGGTATGATTGCTATTTTCTAATTTCTTAACAATTATTACCTTGGTTATTATACAGAGTGATCAAAAATGATTGTACGTGCCGCCTTGTTCTGATTTTTTCTTTGCCGCCTGCTTGAGATAGTGAGCTTCAAGTGACAGATGACAATTCCTCTGAAACCACTATTCTAACCTGATAATTTGGTAGAATAATGATAAATGTCTAATAATCATTCAATCATACAGCTAATTACTTACTTTCTTGTTTTTTGAATCAGATTATGGATGAATCCGTCATAAAATAAGCAAAATATACGCCACTGTGTTCTTGAAATGTCGGTAAGGTAGTTATCAAAATGTATAAATTTATAGTGACTTTATTTCATGGATATAATTTTGATCATAATGCAAATTTTTACCAGTCACGTGACAGACAATCATTATTGAACACTCTGTATTTGAGATAAGGCTAATCCGGAATTGTGAAATTAGCCCTTACATTCAAGGAAATGTACGCACAAAGCTAGCAAGAAATCTATAAATAAAAAGCGTCGAAGATTCATGTTCACAGAAATGTATGGACCAAGTGTATTTGGTTAAAACACTCTGAAGACGTTTACTGACCAAAATTTTGCTGGGTGCGCCCAAATTATGCTTTCGTTATTCATCAACAACATTTCACTTACTTTCTCATCTTTCATTTTCAAAATGATCTCTTTATCAATGTCCCGCCGACGCAAAAATTCTTCTATTTCTGGCTCCATCCTATATACGATTCACACTGTATTTCTAACTGTACTGCAACTTCCGAAGCTACTCTTACAAAGCTATGGGCAAAAATGACGATATGAGGAACAACTGCCGCTTACTCTTATTAGAATTGACAATAGGGAATCCCCTTCATATGAATTTACACACATTAGAATTTGCAAACTAAAAAAGTGATGTGATGAGCTCTATCTCTAATACATACATTACAAAAGCTGGAAATACGTGATAATACATCAATATATTATATATACTAACCTGTAAGTGGATGTATACCGCGCCAACTCAAAAATATAGTATATTTATCCTTAGTCTATAGTAGACTAAAACAAACAGTCGTGTATCACAGGCAATTGATTGATACTGAATGACACGGACATGCTGGAAGCAAGTTGAAATTTAACCTTTCTAAAAGTTGAAATTTCAAGAAAAAAGTTGAAATTTCATCGTTTTAAAATTTGAAATTTCAAGAAAAAAGTTGAAATTTCACCTTTTTTGAAGTTGAAATTTCAAGAATAAAGTTGAAATTTCATCTTTTTGAAAGTTGCAACTTTAAGAAAAAAGTTGAAATTTCATCTTTTTAAAAGTTGAAATTTCAAGAAAATAGTTGAAATTTAAAGAAAATAGTTGAAATTTCAAGATCAAAATATTTTTTCTTATGGCCCTTCAGCGCTTTCGTAAGTGCCTGATGCCTGAATACAAAGTTTCATGGTTTTATCTTCGAAAATGACGAACTTCCATACATACTATCATCCCCTATTTTAGCCCCTTTACAATAAAAGGTAGCCTATGTCCTTTCTTGAGCTCTATTTTATGTCTGTACCAAATTTCATCAAAAACGGTTTCGTGGCTTAGGCGTAAAAGCGTAACAGAGAGACAGAATGACTTTCGCATTTATAATATTAGTAAGGATTGAGACAACGTTATGCGGACAGGAGAAAAAATATCATTAATACATCAGCCTTCAAACGTAGAAGTAATTTTCTAAAAAAACATAGAACTATGCTTCGTAAAAGAAAAGGAAAAAAAGAGGGTACAACTTGTTGTTTATTAGAATAGTGTATGCAATTTCGTAATGCTGGGTTGGTAACACTGTAAGATGAAGAAGGAGAGATATGTGATGATGCCTTCCATGTTTTTGTGTAGTTGTTGCTATGTGTGGTTCTGAATAAAGTTGATATATAAAAATACTCGCGTTTTCCTAAGCAAAATAACCGCGCTCTGCTTTATAACTTACGAACCAGCTATGAGACTTCTGGATGTATCAGCGGTGAATTTCAATAATAATAATAACAATGAAGATGATAATAATACAGTAATTTCTGAAGGTGTTGTTTTCTTTGATATTGAGACTGCAAGTTTTTCATCCACGGCAGAAATTCTTCAAATAGCTGCTAAATATAAAGAGAATTTATTTGAAATTGATATTACTTCAACTAAACCGATTTCAGCAGCAGCATCCAATGTTAATCATTTGACAAGTATTAATGGTGAACTTTTCTATCATAAAAAAAGAGTTCCATCAGAATCTATTTTATCAGCATTGCAAGATTTTCATGCTTTTCTAAAGTCTATTGAAAAACCATGTGTACTTGTTGCACATAATTGTAATTTTGATAAAACTCGTTTATTAAATGCTATCAAACAAACAAATACAATGGATCTCTTTGCTCAGGTCATATCAGGCTTCACTGATACCCTTCCTATCTTCAAGCGTATCTTGAATAGTAAAAAAACTGTAGTCAAACATATCTAGCGGAAGAATTATTGGGAATATCAGATGATGAGGCACATAATGCTGTTCAGGATGTGATAATTTTAAAATCACTTGTTGAACACTTGAAAATTACTGAAGAAAATTTAAAACAAGATAAAGAAACTTTAATCGGAATTATGCAAAAAGAACAAAAAGATAATGTAACTAAAGTAATGATCAAGACTCTAATGCCATAACAAGATATAATTTCTACGGGAATTAAACGAAAAATGGCAGAAGCGTCAATTACATTCAATAATCTAGTTGATACTTATATGGAAAATGGTCGCCTTGGACTTATTGTGTTACTGTCATGTAAAATCGAAAGAAAAGTTTGTGTAACAAAAAATGTACACATTATAGATGCTATTCATGATTTTCTTGAAGATATTCTGATTAATTAGAATCTACACAGTTGATCTTCTTTGAAATTGTTAAAATGATGTAAAAATGTTGAAATTAATGCATTTATTAAGTTTAAATATTTCATAAAAAATTCTATTGATGAATAAATTGAACAATTCCATTTCCATAAAATAGATCTATAGTAATTGACTTCTTAAAACTTGAAAAATATCTGCTGTGGCCAGTAGAGTACTTCCCTGACCATGATTTTTATGGCTAGTTTCATCGCTGTTAATTTTGGAAAATGTTTTAGGTAAATATTATGCCAAATTATTCATCGATCCATTTTGGTTATTTTATATTTTATGACAAATACTACCGTCGATAATATAAACGCAAAAACCTAAAAAATTCAATATTTGAAGATTTGGTTGAAATTTTTTTGATAAAAAGCTATGAAATTTCAGTCGAAAATTCGTACGCGTTCTCAAGTTAATGTGCTTCCAGACAGACAGATCGTCTTTCCAAAATTTTGAACTGTCAAAAAATTACGATAACAATACTTCCCTATTAGTATATAGATCAGGAAAGTAATAAAAATTCTTCTTTATTCCAAGCGCGCACACTCTTCCCATTTTATCCCATGCGGCGACGTTGCCAAGCGTATGATGACTTGCTGAATCTTAGTAGCTTTTTTCCAATTTTTTTGAATAATAATTCAATTTTCTTAGAAACTAGAAACAAGACTTCTTTGAAATTTAGTACACTTGTTTATAGGATCTTTGTAGATATTTTGACGATTTTTTGTGATGCTGCCATTTCAGATAGTCGAGATAATGACGTATAAATCAACGTAGAACCCGTCGCGTGCATTTACGCAATGTAATAACATGTCACTGAACAGTAACTTTGAAATTTCTTATCTCTTAAACTAGAAACAAGATTGAGTTCAAACTTTGACAGCATTTTCCTCATTATACAAATAAACATTTCAAAAATTTCTCATATACTTTGATTTCCTTCTCAACAACCTTAATAATTCTAAGATCCAGCATGAGCCGTAGTTTGCAATATTTGATTCACCAAAAGATACCAATACAAGTAAGTGACCCATTGAATTACACTTACCCATTCTTAATAAGGCTAAGAAGTTTGAATGCAGCAATTGTAGAATATATATAAAAAAAATGTTTATTCTAGATTGAAGTTGATATAGCTCTTTTATGGCCATTTGCACCATCCAAGTTTAATAGTTAACTGTAGTTTAGCCATCAGATATTTCTTCTAAATGTTTGCATCATTATCTAAACTTCGCTTAAAACGACGTTTAGTAAAACCCCCAATATTCATAGTTTAACTGCTGAATCTCGTTTAGCGTTTATTACTGGAGAATAAAAAATTGTCTATGTCAATAGTACATGTTTAATTGTGACCTGAATTGTAAAATATCCTGAAGGTAAGTATTTTTATATGTCATGGATAAGTTAATAATTTAAGAACTATGATTTTTTCTGTATAGATGAATGATAACCATAGAAGATATTCTAAGCGACGATGGATTAGATGACATTCTTGTAGTTGACTTCATTAAAAACAGAATAATTAGAAAAGTGTATGAGAAAGCAAATTTCTATGAAGGACTAGATAACAAAGAGTTTTTTTATATTTCAATATTATATCCTATAATGCAACCTTTTCATCAATAATATAGTTTGGAATTCTAGTTCTTTTCTCCTTTGACATCTAGAGACATACAAATCAGAATATTAAGAACAATTGAGAATAAATTAACATAAAAGTACTTACTTTACGTAATTATCAATTGAAATACTTGGAAGAAATATGTCAACTGCAAACTGGCGGACATTATATTTCAAATCAAGTTTAACGTCAAACTTCAAATGTTGCCAACAGAATTTTAGGGAACACTTTGATTTCTACGATTAACTAATCCACATATTCTTGTGTACTGCGCAACTACCAATGAAATTAAACTAAGATTTATTTAAACGACTATTTGTTAATCGCAGGATATAACTGAAGATGGTGCAAATGGCCATTAATATGTATTAGATTTTAATAATTCAAAGCTTGGTTATGTAAAGTGGGATTATGTCATTGATTACGTTAGTGATAATTGATTGTGCTACTCGTACAGAATTTATGTTCTGATCTTGGAACAAATAAACTATTTATCTATCTATCTGGAAAAGAGTTCGTTGAAATTTTAAATTACCTATTTGTGACCGTTATAAATGCAAGTCAATAGAGTGAATAGAAGAGCCTATGTCAGCTTTGATACATATTATTTTCAGATGAGGCTATCGTGTAAGTTCATAGCAAATTCACGATAAGACCTCAAACGTTCCATATACTATTTCAATAACAATTTCTCATTCCCAAATGAGATCGCAGCATAGTGTCATTTCCCTCATCAAATGAACAATTGCAGTGTATTTATCCTAAAGTGATTTTTTTTTATATAGCTTTGATAAAGATCAAATTACACTAGTTTACAGTACATCTGTTGCCGGAAAAATTTTAGCTGTTGCTGAGTAAATATGTCATTCCTATTTCAAATATGTAAGCAGAATTTTTTTATCAGCTCTAGTTTTTGAGTCTCAGCTATGTATGTTTAATACAGAAAAAAACATGTATTTATATGGAAAAAATTCATTGAAAATTAAATTTTTATTATTCATGCGGGATAAGTACTATTTTGCGCACGTTTTTCCGGGCGATAAATAGCTCTTTGCTTTTTGAGTGCGCCAAGTATAATTTGAGTGCGACAAGTAAACTTGTCGCACGCAAACCATTTACCGCCCGGAAAAACAAACGCAAAATAATACTCATCCCACATTCGTAATAGAAAATAGTATCTGCAATTCGTGCGGTGTTGTCAATTGCCCACTTGAGCGGATGAGCGCACTCACTATGTTCGTGCGCCCAACTTCATTCTCGTGGGCAATTGACAACTTATCGCACTTGTTACACAATATACTATAATCATTGAGTTCTAAAAAACTTTGCTTTAGAGCTCTTCTCTTATGTGTAGACTTAGGAAAATAGCGTATCAGAGACCAGCAATAGCCAGACATCATCCCAGAAACCTTGATAACATTCTTTCATCACGTGTAAATTCTGATGCTTACGCTTTCCTTGCTCCTCGCTCATATCTCCTAAATTTTCCGGAAACCTGTCCAGGTGACTATGGAGAAAGTAGAGTTCTATGCTCATGTTGCACCCCATATCTTTTAATTGTAAAAATAGGTCTTCAACAAATTCAATATTATTTTCTGATTTCGTATTCCCGAGAAAGCTCTGCATTACAGAGACAGAAGCTATCAAAGTCCTTAATTCAAGCTCAGTCAAAAAAATTTTTGATTAAGTATCTTTGGTAAGTTGTTTAATTTGGGGACCATCAAAAATACCTGCTCTTATCTTTTCAATAGTGAGCCGAGGAAATTTTTTGCAAACGTAAGAAAAGCAGTTCCCGTCTCTATCTAGTGATTTAATAAACTGATTTATGATGCGCAGTTTAATATGCAATGGTGGTAAAATAATTTTGTAAATTGGATACTGCCATTTAGCTCGATTCTCAGTGTTTATGCCGTTTATGTTCACACTACAAAATAACAGTCATTGAGATGATTTCGCGGTTCTGGACAAATGGTTGGTGTTACAAATTTGGAAGCATTTCTTTCACCACTTTTCCATAATCTTGAATACTCAACACATGTGACTCACAAACACAATCAGGAGCCCAAGATTTGTCATTTTTATCCAAGAGCATCCCAAAATACAGAAAAAAGGTGTTTTCAACCAACTTTGATGAACTTTTCTACAATCCTTGAACACATATTCCCCGCATATGTAGCAAAAATGATTTTGATTGTTTATACAACGTTTCCTTGAACTACTCATGTCACAAAAACTTCAGATATCAATCTTAACACAGTGAAAAAGCACGTTATCGACGAATAAACACGCAGGAATTATAAAAATCAAAAACAAATGAACTAGAGCTGTACAAATTTTTTTATGTAATCTTTGAATAAAACAAGTCATAAGTGAACATTATGAACCATAAAATTCACAGCAACAGACAAATAGTTGAATTTTGTAAATTAGTGTTATTATTATAAGGCTCAGTACATGACCTCCCGTCAGTCAATAACTAAACAATGAAGATTAAAAGGTATTTTTGAGTTTGTACATGCATAGATTATGTACCTATCAAATGGTCAACTTGAAACTAGTACTAAATGGGAGCTGCCGTTTTTCCGAACTGCTTGATTTCAAGCTCAGTAATTGTGGGAGATGGTAATTTGCAAAATTTCTGAAGTAATAAGAATTCATGAGCTGTCAAAAATGCGCTTTCATCATCTAGATGATTCTTCAATTTTTTCTTGAAGCCAGTTTCTTTTATTCTTCTACCAAATTAACTTACGGTCGGCTTTTTCAATTCCATAACATAAATTACAGCGCCAAGGACCAAGGGCAATTTCAATATTTGTATTCTCATCGTCATCACCAACAAGAACCTACGTGAAAAGTACCACCCAACTATCATCAGTAACCTGAAGAAAATTTCCACAACTTTAACTAAACATGCCAAAATGAGGAACAGAAGAATTTTTATGCTGAAGTGCAAACACATGAACATTATTCCAAATTGTTGTAAAATCAAGACTTGAAAATGGCTAAAAACAATGGCTGAAACGTCGTCGTCGTGTTTTCCAAATTATAACAATTTTTTCTCAAAGCCAGTTTCCTTTATTCTCCCACCAAATTAACTTATTATCGGCTTTTTAATTTCCACAACATGAATTACAACGCCAAGGACCAAGGGCAATTTCAACATTTGTATTCTCATCGTCATGACCTTCTACAAGAACCTACATGAAAAATACCATCCAAGTATTATCAGTTACGTGGAGAAAATTTCCACAAGTTTAACTAAACTTGCCAAAATGAGGAGCAGAAGAATCTTTCTGCTGATGTGCAAACAATTTATATTGGACAGCTTGATATATATCAGAAAAAACATATCAGATTTCACAGCTCATTCCGAAATTCATGAATATAACACAAGAAATAACAGTAACTTGACTACAAAAAAATTAACTTTGGCAAACTCGAGAAGAAATTGCATCAACGTGAATCTTTTTAACAAATTACCCCAAAATATAAGAAACTTGGAACTTAAAAAATTCAAATCTACTTTGTTCAAAAAACTAGTGACCAAAAGTTATTACAGCGTTGACGAATATTTGAAAGACGAAAATCTATAGATGAGTATGTGTTGGAAGATTGTGAGATGAAAATAATAATTAAAATGTACCTATGTGTTTTGTATTCAAATGTTTTTATTCTGTATTTTGACGTACTGTGCATGTAAGTGCTTTCCAGTTAATAAAAAATTATTATTATTATTATTATTAAACACATGAACATTATTCCAAATTGTTGTAAAATCAAGAGTTGAAAATGGCTAAAAACAATCGCCGAAACGTCGTCGTCGTATTTTCCAAATTATAACATTTTTTCTTAAAGCCAGTTTCCTTTATTCTACTACCAAATCAACTTACTATCGGGTATTTAGATTCCACAACATAAATAAATACAGTAGGTACAATTTGATGAAAATTATGATAAAAGTTGACGATTAGATTTCATCATTACTAATTTTTCAAATAGCTCATCCGACAGAGCATGTCTTCTTGGCGCATTCATATATGATGCAAATGGAGATAAATTTTGTACTGGTGCTGAGGATGGTAAACATGTATTATGCTTCACAAATAGTTCTCTTGAATGTCTATCGTTCAAAAATCTCCATAGTCAATTTATTTCTTAATAATGATATTGCGCTGTGCTCAGCGGATACATTTGCGCCACTACAACCCATGATATTTTCGCCAAAATTAAAAAAATTGTCTGGAATAGTTTTTTGTGCAGAAGTTTCTTGATTTTTCAAGATATAGTAATTGCATCCGAAATGAATATTTGTATGTCTTATTTCATGACCATATCTTCTGCTATCATTTTCATGTCAGCTTTTGTATGGCTCTTTTTTATAATACTAAACCAACGAAATTTTATGATTGGAATTTAGTACAGCTGCTGTTTTAGCAGTTTTTGAACTTTCATTAATTGAAAAAAAAATTGAACATCTTTCTTTAAACTTTCGCAGAGTTTTATATTGAACCTGTAAGATGTATATTTGTTCAATCATATTATTGAAACATGTTATTTTTTACCTGGATACCAATCTTGAAACTGTTTGTTTTTTCAACTACAGTGATTCCTATGACAACGGGTGGGGGAAAGTAGTGAGTGTAATTACTTTCGTCCACTCACTCTTTCATAACGAAATAAAGAATAAACTACAATACATTTTATTACATGTATTTATTGATATGAAAATGAACTTCACAATTATTAAAAATTGCGTTACTTAAACAAGATATACCAGCAACTGAAAACTGATGAGACTCTGTAGTTATCGTAGTAACTTTTGTAATATCAACTTGAGTGCTATTTCTACTACTTGTTTTCTCTTCTTTATCAATTATTTTCCTCGCACAGTCTCATTATTATCTTATTTATCTTAGTGTCACAATTTATATTTGTAAAAATATCAGGACAAAACAATTTTAATATTTTTGACAGTTGCGGATGTTTATATTTACATGATCCATAACATCGCATCCACCGCCTATGCTACTTTAGACCTTAAACATGATCTTTGTTTAAGAAGTGTAATAGATTTTAATGTTTTAATGAATATTTCAATAATAGGATTGAACAAAACGCTATACAGCACTCGTGAAGAAACGAATTCGCTCACTTATGTGCCTTTGCACACTCGGCTGGCGCCTCGTGCACAAAACTGCCATCCGCGTGAGCAAAACTCATAGTTTCTTCACTTGTATTGTAATATACTATTTTCATATATAATTTTTATTTGTTGAATTTTACATTATCAAAAGTAGTTCAAATATCAAGAAATAGTTGAATTCCTGAAATGCAGTTGAATTAGTAGTTGTTCCTCAAAACTACCAACTACTTCAATAATTTTGTAACAACTACCAACTAAACTACATTTTTTACAAAATAATTCAACTACAACTACTTTTTCTTAGAACTTTGTAGGTAACTACTACCCAGATCTGGTATTTAATACGAAATCTCAGTATTCTGCGACTGATTATTTTAAATTTATGGGAAAAGTTCGAGAAGTCTGTAATATGAAGTGCACTTCCGGCTTAGTCGATTGGGTCGAAAATAGAAGATGATCTTTTGCATGCTACAGCAATTTCAGATACTGAGTTCCAGTATCCTACGGCTAATCATTCTAGATTTATGCGAAGAATTCAAAAAATGTATCAGGTGAAGTGCACTTCCAGTACTGACGATTGCAACCATAATGCGAGGTGCACATCAAGATCCTAGATCCTATATCAGTCTTTTATACAAAATTTCAGCATTATACGTTTGACGAATTCTGAGATTTGCGAGTTACGCTCATACACACATATATACGTACATACGTACCGACATCAAGCCAAAAATAGTCAAAATGGATTCAGGGTTGCTCAAAACGGATATATCCATCAAAATCTCGATATGTGAATTTTGTCGGTTTCACAATATTTCCTTGTACTTTTAGACTGTCAGATAGTCGTAGGTTTCAGTGCCTCATTTTTTTTCATGCCTTCATGAGGTTTGATAAGTATGTATATTTAAAGTTCAATAATGCTGAAATTAAAGCTGGACCGTGTGACCAACATAATGAAAATTAATTTTAAATTTGTATGAAAACGCATGTTCTGATCCAATTTTGTCGCTTTTGTCATGCTTTCAAAATGAAATTTAGGGAAAAATATTTTGACACTCAAAATGTCAAACATAATCAAGAAATTGACAACAGATTATCATTGCCTACCTTATCATTCCAATAAAACTGATTGTTTTATACCGCAAATTCTGAATGTCTGTTATACTCATAAACTACACTTCCGGCTTGGCCGATCAATACAAAAATAGTAGATAACTATTTTGATTCTACAACAAGTTCAAACACTAAATTTCAATATGCTATGGCTGATAATTCTAGATTTGTGGAAAAAATTTAAAAGAAGGTTCAAGTAAAGTGCACTTCTGACTTGGACGATTCATACAAAAATAGCAGATGACTATTCTGATACAATATCAAGTTCAAATACTGAATTTCAACATCTTACGGTTGATCATTCTGGATTTATCAGAAAAATTCAAAAAAAGTGTCAGGTAAAGTGCACTTCCGGTACAGACGATTAGGACCATAATGCGAGGTGCACAACTTGACCCTATACCAGTCTCAATTACAAAATTTCAACATTATACGTTCAACCGGTTTTGAGATTTGCGAGGTACGCACGCACGAACGTACCTACCGACATCAAGCCAAAAATGGTCAAAACGAATTCAGGGATGCTCAAAACGGAAATTTCCATCAAAATCTCGATAGGTGAATTTTGTCGGTTTCACAATACTTCCTTGTACTTAGTACAAGTAAGTAAAAAGGACAAAAATTCAAGTTTCCACTCATTCCCCAAAAAGAGGTCAATGGCAAGTAGAGATGGAAAATAAATATGATGAAACTGAAAAAATAGATAAGTCGAAAGCTTGGAACATGAAATCAAGAAATGGAAAACCATTCAATAGGTTTATGAAAGTGTGTTCCCTTCATTTTTATGAGAATGACTACCTTTATAGATGTTAGTTACTCCAGCATAGTATAGGAATAGTAAGAGATAAAGATTATGATCTGAGATAAATTTTTTAGCAACCTCATTAAAATATATTTTGGGGGATTAAATAAAATCACTCAAAAGGATTCTAGTGATAAGGTCAAGTAATTTAATTCAAAATATACTCAAATTTTTTGTAGTCATCCTGCAGGCTCTTGATTTCGTTTATAATCAAGTGACAAATTGAGCACTTGATAAAACAAAAGAATAGCCGATTATTTCTGCAAGCAGCTAAATATGACTAATAAAGCACATGGTAAATAATAAAGGTACAGCCGAAATAATTTTGCAGCGTGCGCTTTTTCCAGCTTTGCAAGAACATGTCGTGGTTGTAACTTCCAAATTATTTATTTCATTTATTTTTAGCATCCCCTTTATAATGTGCGGATTTTCTACTAGTGCAGATGTCTGACGGCAAAATGCGTAAATATTGATTTAATCTGTTATATTTTTATTCAAAACATCTAAAACTTCTTCTCTTTCGCATATACATCTAAAATTGTGATCTGCATTTTCAAGTATTTGAAATATTTCTTCAATTTTAGCTTTACTGGGATATCCATTCTATATAGAAGACAGAATATATTCAAAAGGCTATCATTTACTAATCTAATGTTCAAAAAAACTACCAAAATACTTAATTTTGAGCTTCGAAGATTATATATATAAAATTTAACATTCCCAATATTCAAACTATATCATATTAAATTAAATCAACTTTAAAATTTCAATGCTTTATAATATATATAGGCCTGTTGCGTATCTTCAAATTTCAACAAAAGCGCCGCATATTATTCAAAAGTCACAACTTCGAGGTATGACGTCACCTGTCAATGTTTTGAAATATATCAATCTGATTCAAAATCAAAATGAAACCCATGACGAACCATCTCTATTCTTAAAAATAATATTGTATTCAATTTATGACAACATTTGTAGACAAAAATATTCTAAAAGAAGCAAATCAACCATAGTCATTATTATTTTTCATTGTTTATTTGACTCATCTAAAAGTAATCAATTACAGTACGTACAGTACAATACGTACAGAATTTGAGCGAAATCCTTGGGGGAAAGAGATTTTCTCATCTTGTTTATCTTTAAATCAATTCTTGAATTTTGAGAAGGAAAAATATTGAGCAAAAATTTGGTGCTTTCAGTAAGAGATTCTAAGATGAATTTATATGACGGTTCAGTCAATTGAGAAACTTATCTAAGTGATACTCATTGAGTTTCTTTACAATTATAGTATTAAACTTCTCTTAAAGATGGTTGATACTGAGAATTGAATGATATCTAATACATTTTATAGATTATTGCATAAAATCACACTCGTTTAACTACTTTTATCAACATTTCTCTTTGTTTCGCTTCATAATATCTTCCCTATAAAAATTTAGTTCTGGGCTGTTTGCTTTGGTATTTTAGTATTAGTACATCCAACAATACAACAACTTCTAAGTGAATGATTTATACTCATGATTGTCGAATAATATGACATACAAAAATGACGTTTGACAGTTTGACGTTTTTGACGGCACACCTCGTAGATGTAAAATTTAACCGATAGAGCGGAGCCACTGAGGATACGCAATAGGCGTATACAACAAGAAAATTATGGAAATGAAGGTAGTATTTCAAAGTTATTGATAATTATATTAATATTACACCTTACGGCCAAACACACTGAATCACAGCTCCGTTAGTTCCTGATATTCTCACTTGGCGCAGCGAGCTTGAGCAGACTCGCCAATATTCATTCATTACAATTTTTATTCAAGCAGCGTTCAAACGAACAGTAAAAATACCGATCTTCATTATCATAATTGCATATCATTTAATTGTAAATTTTTCTCATAATCTTCAATGAAATTTAGCAAGGCTTGTATTTGTTGATTGCTATTTTTTTTTCGATTCTTGGTATAGAAAGCTGTCAAATAATACAAACTTCATAGTGTTGAGATCATATTAAGAAAGCATTTCCATTCATGTATTTTGTCAAGTAGCGTCTACTTGCTACCATAAACCAGCGTGAGATTCGTTTGCATTAGTGCCAATTCACAATGTACGTAAACATAAGGTGTACATAAACGTAAGAAATTGTGTATGTTCACAATGGTCGTAACGTAAAATATTAAAATAAAGTGTTCTTTTCATTTTACGTTGGTAAAAATTAGGGTTATTGATGTATTGTGTTGGTTTCTCTGACTGTCATTTTCAAGTATTCTGTTGATTTCGGTTCTGTTTCGTGTTAACTGTTTTTCTTAGGTTTCACTAATGTTTCACTTTTAACAATTTGGAATTTATTTTTTTTTGTCTTATTGTATAATGCCTGATAAAGATCTTGCGCCAACGAGAGAAATATTAAGACGAGGAAGAAATTGTTGGTTTTTTTATTAATAATCCTATGTCAATCATATTTAAAGCATGTTTCGATCCAGGAGGCTGTCAACAGCCAGATGAAAACATGTGTTTAAAGTTGACGCATGCGCTATTAGTTGTTTCGTACGTAAACATAACATAAAGTTGAATTTATCTCAACTTTACGTTTTCATTACGTAGCTCTTATGTCAATACGTAAACGAAATAAATACGTAAGAGCATTGTGAACACGGGCATTGAAATACAATAGTTCAACTTTATGTTTATGTTTACGGTAACGTACTCTTTACGTTTACGTACATTGTGAATTGGCACTTAGCATTTCCCAAAAGCCTCAGGTAACAAGTAGAAGCGCTTGATTTTCAAAAAGCAGGAGGCTCGATCCAACATACAAGGAGAACAGTCTTTAAAATTATTTATCTACGACGGTGCGCTAATAGGTGATTCGCTCACTAATTTGCGTGTCATTATGAAATTCATAATGACACGCATTTTTGTAAATGAAATAATAAAAATAGGAACTCTATCAAATTTTAAGTTTCTTTTATTATAAATAACCATTAATAGACACACATTGATTCATGTTTTTTAAACATTTTCGACAAGATCAGGGACAAGATTTTCGCAATTAGATATGTTTATTTTCTTTATAACTTTGACAGTTGTCAAACAAACAGTTGCCATAACAATGAGAAAAATGCAAAATAAAAAAATCTAGTTCAGCAGCAATTAAGGTCGTCGTAGATAAAATATTGAATGATATACGTTTGATATAGCTAGTCTAATTAAACTTGGATGATAAAAACACTCGGCTAATCGCCTCGTAAATTAACATAACACACGTTTCATTACAACGACTATATCAAACTTGTATCATTAATGCCTATAATGTAACTATATATGTAATACTCCTATATCGCTAGTTCCTATAAGTGGAAGTGTCACGGAGAAAATGGGACAGCAAATTGTTACTTGATTCGTTGTGCGCAAGCGTCGCGGCTTCGATCGATATTTGAAAGGTTGTTTCCAAAGATGGATGACGCTTGCACGTGGCTTGTACCAATTGCACGAAGCTGCTCAATTTTCAGGCATGCTCACAAGGTTCATGATAAGATAGAAAGAGATAGACGTATAATTGTCTGAACCGTAATGTTTTCGCCGGTTCTGCAGACCCAACTAGCAATATAGGAGTATTACATATATGAATGTAATCCAACTTAGAATTTTCGATCAAATGTAAAAGTGTTATGATTTAACTATTCAATAATAATAAGCCATAAGTTAACACAAAACCTGAAGTACTTATTTGAAAATCACCTATAAACCGTCGCAAATTTATTATAAGTGGTCGATTGAAAAATTGGCCACAACATAATTGGTGGCAGCGGTGGGATCTTCTGGCGGTAAACAATCAGTGAAAATTGTGTGAAAGTGCAGATACGTAACTGCAAGTTATCCGGGTGTTTTCCAAGACTTTACAGTTAAGAATCCAAATTTAAAAGTGGTTAGATGAACCCAATAAGCAAGGCCTAATTGCTTATTGCATCGATTTCCATCGATTGAGAGGAGAAAATTCATCGTTCGAGGTAACTTCCGAGCCAGCACAACCATAGAGCAGGAGCCGCACAGCCGTAGAGCCAGAATCAGCGCCGGACTAGCCCCATAACCACGTACGAGGATTACAGTGAAAAGTGAATTATGTAAATGTTCTGTTTTTTCTTGTGAGTAAAAGTTTAAACATCTTTTTTGCCCAAAGTGAATTTTATAAGTAAATTTAAAAATATAAAAATATAATTCAACAACCCAAAGAATGCATGATTTATAAAATCTTTGAATGATCTTGATAGTTTATTCTTCTGTCGTCCCCTATCTGTTCAATCATTTAACGAATATCTTCCAAATTATCACGTAGTTCTTGAAGATAGATTTAAAAATTTAGAAAACGAAATTAACGTGTTAAATTTTGAAAATATGCCTCAAACATTAAGTCTTTAAACGGCTTTGAAGCTTATTTCAATTTTTGATGGTAATAATTGCGAAGAATTAGTTATTTTTGAACAATCATGTGACTTTGTAATTTCTAATGTAACACAAGAATTAAATTCAATATCATTAAAAGGTATTTTGACTAAACTTAGAGGTGAAGCTTTTAATTTAACAAAATATAAAAATATAAATACTTGGAATGAATTGAAACAAATTTTACATGAAGATATAAAAAATCAGCGAACATTGTCGGATGTTCAAATGGAGTTTAATAAACAACCAAATGAATCTGTTGATACCTATTCAGCACGTCTGCAAAATTTATATCATTCTTCATTAGAAATATTAAGTAAAGATAAAAAAAATTTATAATGTCAGACAAGGTCTCCAATATACATTGAAACTATATATAAAATCCAGAGAATATCGAAATTTAGAAGAATGTACTTCGCGAGCGTTGGAAGAGGAAAGGTTGTTACAATCGAGCAGAAATCAGCCCAAATATAATTTTACTCAGCCTAAACCGTTTCAAAATAATTAACAAAACAGAAATAAATTTAATAATCCAAATCAAAGCATGCAATATTATACAGCGAATAATAAGTATTCACGCAATCATCACCAACATCAAGTAAAGAAAGAGCCAAATATTTTAATATGCCGGTATTGCAAAATTTCCGGACATTCTATCGAACAATGTTAAAATTACAAAGAAATTCCAGTTCGTTTTCGTCTCATTTAAATAGGTCTAGATCAAGTTCAAACACTAACACTGTTCAAAATGTAGAAACTGTTCTTATAAAACCAAAAGTTTTCAAAATAAGAAAACTAATTGATAATCATGTGAATTTCCAAAGTAAGGACTCCCTAAATAATTCTTTCAATCTTTTAATAAACACAGCATCCGACGTGAATATAATGAAAGCCGAAAATGTTAAAGGGCATTTATCTTATGATACGAAGAATATTTAATTTCTATTAGGAATTAACCCTGATCCTATATCGACTCTAAGAACGGTGAATATATTCCTAGACGACGAACATGAACCAACACTGTTTCATTTGGTTCCTTCTAATTTCTCTCTCTCTCGGGACGGAATCCTTGGCAAACCTCATATTTTGAAAAATAAGGTCGTCATCAATTTATCGGATCAAATAGTTGAACAAAACGCCGTAGTCTCCACTGAAAGATCGAGTAATAAAAATAATTACAATTATAACAAACATTCTGCCACGAGCTGAGACTGTAGTCGCTTTAAAAGTTCCGACTCCAGATTGTTTTTATGTTACTAATAATTTGATGATAGATAACGCTATTGTATAGCACGCCGTTTTGCTATTCAATAGCAACAATTTATTCGACTTTAAATTAAACTATACATTTTTACTATATTGCGAGATAATTAGAATTCATTGAATTTTTATGATTGAATTGAAATTATGTACATGAAGGAAATTCAGAATTATCATTATCTTGCAAGATAATTTTAATGCATTGAATTTTTATGATTGAATTAAAATTATGTACATAATGGAAATTAGGAACTCTTATCATCTTGCAGTATAATTTTAATTCATTGAATATTTTTGATTGAATCAAAATTATGTACATAATAGATATTCTAAATTATCATTATCTTGCGAGATAATTTTAATACACTGAATTTTTATGATTGAATTAAAATTATGTACATAATATTAATTCAGCATAGAGACTATCTAGCAAAATTATACAAAGCCGTTGAATTTTTATGATTGAATTATAATTATGTACATAATAAAGATTCAAAATAATGTTATCTTGTAAGATAATTTTAATGCATTGAATTTTTATGATTGAATTGAAATTATGTACATAACAGAAATTCAGTATTCTTATTATCTCGCAGGATAATTTGAATTCATTGAATTTTTATGATTGAATTAAAATTATGTAAATAATAGAAATTCAGTACTCTTATCATCTTGCAGTATAATTTTAATTCATTGAATTTTAATGATTGAATTAAAATTATGTACACAATAGAGATTCAGAATTATCATTACCTTGCAAAATAATTTCAATCAATTGAATTCCTATGATTGAATCAAAATTATGTACATAATTTTAATTCAATTTATATTCAATCATAAAAATTCAAGGGATTGAAATTATCTTGCAAGATAATGATAATTCTGAATCTCCATTATGTACATAATTTTAATTCAATCATAAAAATTCAAGGCATTAAAATTATTTCGCAAGATAATAATAATCCCAAATTTTTATTATGTACATAATTTTAATTCAATCATAAAAATTCTATGAATTGAATTATCTTGCAAGATAAGAGAAATGTATAGTTTGAATTCAAGTGGAATGAATTTTTGCTATTAGATAGCAAAACGGCGTGCCATACTATTGTGAGCAATTGCTTAACTTATTCCAATAATAGAGAAGTGAAATTTCCAATTTTAATCCCTAGCGAGGTTCTGATTACTTTGAAGCGGAGTGTTTTAAATTAAACTGAATATGAATATATTGATTTTGAGAATATTAATACTAATAATAAAGTAAATTCGTTTGTGGTTAGCGAATCCAATAATCATTTAGATAGATTATCATATATTTATAGTTCAATTCGTACCGATCATTTGAATGATGAGGAACGTGAATTTCTCTTATCTTTATGTAAAGAATTTTCTGATGTATTTGAACCCTTAACATGTACGAATTTAGTTGAACATGAAATTCAAATTCCATGCAATTCAGTCCCAATTAATATTCGCCCGTATCGTCTACCAGAAGCTCAAAGAACGGAAATCCAAAATCAAGTAAATAAAATTGAACAAGATGGAATAATCACAAAAAGTGATCCTTCATATAACGCACTCCTTCTTGTCGTGCCGCAAAAGCCAGATGCTTCTGAACAAAAGAAATTTCCTGTAGTAGTAGATTTCCGAAAACTTAATGAGATACCTACAGGAACTGTGTTTCGTATTCCTAATTTAACGGAGATTCTTGATCAATTGGGAAACTCTAAATATTTTAGCACACTCGATTTAACATCGGGTTACCATCAAGTTCAAATGAATCCAAATGATAGACATAAAACTGCTTTTTCGTCATCTACAGGGCATTACGAATTTGTTTGATTACACTCCAGGCTGAAAAAAGTCCCTAGCACCTTTCAAAATCTTATGAACTCCGTTCTTGCACGATTCAAAATGTTTCGTCCACCTAGATGATATTGATATGTACGGATCTGATTTAAAAGAGCATAATTATCGATTATGAGATGTATTTGAATGTCTACGGAGAAGTAATCTTGAATTACAGTTGAATAAATGCGAGTTTCTTCGTGAAGAGGTCAGTTACCTTGGTCATATAATTACCCAAGAAGAAATCAAGCCAAATCCTTTTAAAATACAAGCTATAATGGATTTTCCAGTTCCTAAAAATCCCAAAGAGGTAAAATCTTTTCTTGGTCCTTATAATATCATAGAAAATTTGTTCAAAACCTAAGCAGAATATTTAAACCTGCAACTGATTTATTAGAGAAAAATAATAGGGTGCAATGGAATGCACTTCATCGAGAATCGTTTCAATCTCTAAAAATTTTAATAGCCTCTGCTCCACTATTACAATACCCTGATTTTAGCAGAGAGTTTTTTTTTAACAACTGATGGGTCAAATAAAGCTATTGGAGCTATACTGTCTCAGAACAAAATAGGCGATGATAAGCCCGTAGCATACGCAAGCCGCACACTGAATAACGCGGAGCAAAACTACACTACACTCAAAAAAGAACTACTGGCAATAGTGTGGTCCATTAATCATATTTGTACGGCCGTCAATTTGTAATTGTGACAGATCGTAAACCGCTGACATGGATTTTCAATGTCAAAGATCCCGGTTCTAGGTTGATGGAATGGCGCCATAAATTGGAGGAATATAATTACAAAATAGTCCATAAAGCGAGAAAAACTAACGTGAATGCTGACGCGCATAGTCGAATATATAAAATTAATACGGAATCAACCGATCTTGATATTTTTGATAGTCCTCAGGGCTCTACCGTTCTTCAATGAATTTCGCGTGATGTTAAAATGGACGCGGGATTAGCTTCCCAAGAAATGATTATGACCAAATATGACGTCGATATGGCGTCACATTTTTGATCATAATCGCGTCAGCAAGACGTCCATGCGTGGAGCTATATGACGTCATATTATGAAGTGAGTTGGACGTCATATTATGACCTAAGTTTGACGTCAGTGACCTCACATTATGACCAAAGTTTGACGTCACATTATGACCTAATTTTGATCTCATTATGACTCAAATTCAACATCACTTAATGATCTTAGCCATTACCTAAAAATTCCTCAAGAAGTAAATAATAATGAAATAAGTAATATAGAACACCATAATGTTATATACTAACATTTTAACGTTGCATATCACTTATTTGATCATTATTTGTTCAAGAAACTTGTAAATGATTAGTGAATAGTAAAACATCGTTGTATTTTTAATTGATTTATTTCTATAATTATCAAGTAAATAGTATATTGTGTGGCTAGGGACGAAACAAGACGATTTCAGCTGAGGGTGAGCGTTGCTTGCCCGAGCGAAGCGAGGGCCGGCATCACCCTCGGCTGAAATCGTGTTTTGTCCCGTGCCACACACTGTATTTTTCATAATACCTACATTGAAACTTTTCACATTACAAGTTTGTCATAACAAAGTAAATATTTTTCTTTTGATTTTGCAGGTAACAAATCGAGAGTAACTGCTTGTGCTTCATCAATAAGATGTTGTGGTGTACTTAATATTGTCGTATTAATACTTTTTTTCTTGAAACTAATCGTCTTTTTAATTTAACTTACAGTTCCGAATACAACAACTGTCAAATTAACTAAGGTTATATGATTTTCATTTAGAGATTGACAATGAACAAATGCGACTCTGCCAGGGATAAAACGATGTAAAAAATTAATTCAGCGGGCAGAAACAAGCTTGTTTCTCCCCTCGGGCAGAAACAAGCCTGTTCCTGCCCGGCTACACTCGGATTTGTCTGCAATTGTCTTGTTTCGACTGACAAAACAGGCGTTGAAACGCGTTGTTTCAATGCAGGTATTATGAAAAAGTATATATATATATATATATATATATATATATATATATATATATATATATATATATATATATATATATATATATGTATCAAAACCTTGAAGAAAATTTATCACCATGACAAAAAAAAAACTGATCTTCAAGCATCTGTGAATTCTGGACGAATTTTCGTATACCTTTAGGTTACTTATTCAAATGTTGTGACTATGACGATAGTGTCAACAGCCGGCACTGCAGCAATTGAGTCGAAATTAGAAAAATGCACCAATATATAGTCATCCTGGAAAACAATATCATATGACTTTCAGTTATTCGAGATTCAACGCTATTATTTAGATCCTATCGCTCATTAGCTTTGTAACTAGTAAAATTTTCAACAATAGTTATGAAATTCGGAAATATCTTTAATGATACATTTGTTTCTAGATTTTGAAATTCTCCTAAATCGATAGCAAATTGATCAATGTGTTGGATATACGAAGAGTCACCTATGTCTGATCTTAACATAGATACCAACGTTGATAACTTGAACAAAATTGATGAATGGAGCAATATCATTCAAACAAACAACTGAGCCTCCCTGAACTGAACTGTTCAGTCTAAACAAAAGAAAAACTGTTGATGGTAGCTTGATATTCCAATAGTCCGAATCTTACCAAAGATTTCCGAACTGTTGTAAAAGATGCGTTTGGTACAAGAGGCTTCGGAGCAAAAGATCAAATATGTCACCCTTTGAATGCTTGTAATCTAAACAAATAGAGGATCAGGTCCTTCACTATTATTGATAAACTGTTTAGAGAAATTTATAGAAATAGATAAGATTTTATCTACACTGGAATATAAAAGCCGAACGCACCTAATTTATATGTTAGATACGTCACAAAATGACGTTGAGCTGGAAAAAAGAGCTCAATAAGTTAAAAACGTAGGCGCAAAGTACACTGACTGAAAAATTTATCTAAAGAATCATTTTATAAAGCATAAGTATGATTTCTCAAAATGCTGAAACAACGTCAAATTATGACGTCAGTTCAACATTTTATTACGTCAAAAAATGAGGTCAATCTACGACCACAATTTGACTTGAAATGTGACGTCGAAATATGATCGTCACTTTATGATTTCATTATGACCACAATCTGACGTCACATTCTGGTCGACAGTCAGTCATTGTTACCTGGGTAGAGTCATCATGGGAAACAATTTCATATTATTTTTAGTAATCCAAAATTCAACACTATTATTCAGATCCTATCGGTCATTAGCTTTGTAGCTAGTAAAATTTTCAATAACAGTCATGAAATTCGGAGATATCTTTTATAATACATTTGTTTCTAGATATTAGAATTCTTCTAAATCGATAGCAAATAAATCGATGTGTTAGATATACGATAAGTCACCTATTTCTGATTTTGATGTAGATACCTACCTCAATAACTTGAACAAAATTCTTGAATGGATCAATGTCATGCAAACAAACAACTGTGTCTCCCTAGACTGAGCCAGGGACTGAACTGTTCAGTCTAAACTAAAAAAAAAACGTTGATGGTAGCTTGATATTTCAGTAGTCTGAATCTTACCGAAGATTTCCGAACTGTTGTAAAAGATGCGTTGGGTACAGGAGGCTTCGGAGCAAAAAATCAAATATGTTACCTTTTCAATGCTTGTTATCCAAACAAATAGAGAACCAGGTTCTTCACTATTATTGATAGATTGTTTATAGAAATTTATAGGAATAAATAAGATTTTATCTACACTGAAATATAAAAGCCGAATGCACCTTATTTATATAAATTAGAACGTGAAACGAATGAAACTCCCGTTTACTTTTAACGGACAGAAAAATATATTCAGTTTTACTACAAATGCTTTTGACATATATATAAAGATTGGCACATCAAAAAAAACAATAATTTGAATAATAGAAAATAATGAAGTTGAATGGAGGAAGCGAAATGTGAATCTCTAACACGCCCCCTCAATTCGCATTCGGAATAGTATATAATCCCAGTCCATTCAGGCATCTCTCGTGGTAAACTCTTGATAGTGGCTTCGTGAGAATGTCAGCAATCATTTTCTCGGAGGGCAGATATTCAAGGGTTACAGGGTAGTTCCTCAATAAATCTCGAATAAAATGGAATTTTATGTCGATGTGTTTGGAACGATTGTGGTATACGGGATTCGCTGCGAGCTTACCCGCACTTTGGTTGTCATTATAAATCAAAATCTTATTCAGTTCTTCAGAACCTAGCTCGGTTAAAAATCTTGACAGAAAAAATAGCTTCTCTCCCGGCGTCGCTGATGGCCATATATTCAGCTTCGGTCGAGGATAAGGCCACGGTTCGTTGCTTTCTCGATTCCCACGATATTGCGGCTCCATTTAAAACGAAAGTGAAGCCAGTGTAGGAACGACGATCTATCGGACTGTTGCCCCAATCGGCATCGACAAAACATGTGGGTCCATCATCAGTTTTTGTGAACTTTAGGGCATAGTTGATTGTACCCTTCAAGTATCTTAGTACGTGTTTCGCAGCAACCCAATGTTCTTGACTGAAGCAATCATTAAATTGACTTAGAACACTTACGGAGTGTGCGATATCAGGACGTGTTGCTGTGGCAAGGTACATCAGGGCACCTATTAGTTCCCTGTAGGGAGCATCGTAAGGTTCGTCTGTTTCCTTCTTGACTAACTTACGATCAGGAACCATCGGAGTAGTAACCGGTTTGCAGTTCTGCATGTTGAATCTTTTCAGAATGTCCTCGACGTAGCCATTCTGAGATAGCAGGATTCCTCCATCCTCGCGATTGATCTGAATTCCCAGACAATATTTGGCCTAGCCGAGATCCTTTACAGTAAAGTGCTCCGATAGAGTCCTTTTTATTTGTAATTCTCTGTTGTGATTTTTAGAGAAGATCAGGATATCGTCCACGTACAGTAATACGAACGTCTCTTTGTCCTTATCAACATAGATGCAGGTATCAGAGTTAGTTGCAGTGAGTCCAATATTCTTGAAAACTTTATCGATCTCAATGTTCCATTGTCGCCCAGCTTGTTTAAGACCATATAAGGCCTTAATTAGCTTGCAGACCTTGTCACCCTCGAGATTTCTCAGCATAACGGATGCTTTTTGTCTAAGAATTTTGTCGTGATCTGTGTCAGCTATTCTCTCCAACATCTCCTTTAAGAGTACAGGTTTTTCCATGTAGACATCCTCATTTATTTTGCCATTAAGATAAGCTGAAGTAATGTCGAGTTGAGAAATCCTCATGTTTTGTTCAACTGCAAGAGCAATCAACAGCCGCAAAGACCTGAGTCGGGCCACTGGTGCGAAAGTGTCTTGGAAATCTATACCAGGTCTTTGTAAAAATCCTCTGGCTACTAATCTTGCTTTCCGCCTTTCTAGTGAACCGTCGGATGTCCATTTGTTTCGCAGCACCATCCTGCTGCTGATCACTTTGGCGTCCTCGGGCCGACTGACGATTTTCCAAGTATCATTTGCAACTAAACTTCGCATTTCAACATAAATTGCATCTTCCCATTCCAGTTTATCATTTCCCGAAATCGCTTGAGAAAATGGAACTTTGGAAGCATTCATGACAGAATTTACGTCTTGATAATCACCATCTTGTTCATCTTTGTTATTGTCTTGCGTGTCGATTGAAACTTGCCTGTGTAGCTTTCTTGGACGTCCTCGTTGTCCGGTCATGACTTTCGTCGGCCTTCCCGAGGCACGTTGTAAGTTCGGTGGTATTACGTGAAGTGACACATATGCTCTTCCGGTCTTCCGCAGTCTCTTTTTCGAGTTCACTCGAAGTATCCTCTTCCATCTTGACCTCACTCGAAGAGCTGTTTTCGAATCTCGTTTCTGCATCTTCCTTGTGCAGATCCGGCTCGACAACCAAATGTTTTGTTGGATTGAAGTTCTCCAGGAAGTCACGTCCATTCTTCGTTTCCTCGTAGATGATATCTTCGTAGCCTTGCCAATTTTGATGTTTGTCTAGGAACTTGACATCTCTCGATACACGAATCTTGTTCTCTGAGGGAACCCAGATTCTGAAGCATTTGGACGTGTCAGGATAACCTACAAAAATCCCTTCAAGTGCTCTTTTGTCAAATTTTCCTTTGCCCACTGCTTTATCCAATACAAATGCCTCACAACCAAACGACTGAAGATAATTCAGACGTGGAGCTCTGCCTGTCCACAACATATAAGGAATATTCCCGTCCAAGCTCTTGGTTATGCAACGATTGCGAATGTGATTGGCAGTGGCTATAGCTTCGGCCCAGAAAGAGGGAGGAAGTCCAGACTCCAACATCATACACCTGGCAGCTTCTACCAAGGTTCGGTTCTTCCTTTCAACTACTCCGTTCTGCTGTGGAGTATAAACCGTGGAGAGGCGACGTTGAATCCCGGAACTTTTCAAAATTTCATCCATCTCACTGTTGCAATACTCAGTTCCATTATCGGATTGTAAAGCCTTGATTTTTCGACCCGTTTGTGTCTCAGCGTAGTTCTTGAATTCTTGAAATTTGGATGCTACCTCACTTTTATTCGAAATAAAATAAATCGTGCACCAGCGACTGTGGTCATCAATAAAAGTAACAAAGTATCGTGCTCCACCTTTCGACTTCGTCCTCATGGGTCCACATACGTCACTATGTATAATGTCCAGTAATTCTTTAGCACGATCTGTTCGACTCTGGAACGGGGCGCTGGCGAGCTTGCCGGTGAGGCACGTCCTGCATGTTTCCAGTTCGCCGTTCAGATTGGGTATCAACTTCTTCTTGGACATGAGTGATAAGTCGCGAGCATTCAGATGTCCAAGCTTCTGATGCCATTTATTTACATCTCCCAATCCTGAGCTTGAAAACTTGCAGTCCTGTTGTTGCATCTCTCGCAGATAGAAAAGGTCGCCAACTCTGTCAGCGATTAGCTTAATTTCTCCTTGGTTATCTTGTACAAAAGCCTGTTTCTTGGTGAATAGGACTTGATCGCCCTTATCGACAATTTTGGAAACAAAAATAAGGTTAGTTCGCAAATCAGGAACATGAAGAGTATCACGAAGGTTATCACACATATTTTCATTGCCATTCCAAGTCGATATAGTGACATCACCTTTGGCAGTGACATTTGAGGTTGTATTCGTGGCAAGTTTCAAACCAGATTGAAGTTGACGGAGATTTTTCATCAAAGCGTCGTCCTTGCATAGATGCGCAGTACATCCGCTGTCTAGGCACCATCTTTTATCGGAGGCATATCGGATCCCTGGATCTGCAAAATATGTCATAGCATTCCCATTCGCTCTTTTCTTTCCTTGTTCTCTCTTCCTTTTGAAACAATCAGCGGCCTTGTGTCCTTGTTTTCCGCAATAGTTGCAGTTGTACGTGACGGTTTGATTTGACGATTTTTCGATCTTGTTTGGATTGTGTTCGTTAGAGAAATTCTTCTGATTATTTTTGTCTCTTTTAGTGCCACCATTGTTTTTGATAAATAATGCACGGCATGATCCGTCGTTTGTCTTACGAATTCTTGCATCGTATTCTTCCACGATTTTAACTCTCAAAGTTTCGATGTCAGGAAGATTGTCACGAGCTTCAATGGCGCATCTAAAGTTTTCAAAAGAATCTGGAAGGCTAGATAAAATCATAATAGCCAATAAATCATCGTTAACGGTAATATCCATATTTTTTAATTTGTCAACAATATCGAAAAAATTGGAAAGATACTCTCTTACGTCTTCTTCATCCGTCATTTTACTTTGTGTCAAGCGTTTTAGCAATGTCGCCTTCCGTGCAGGACCCTTTGATGCGTATGCGGCTTCCAGTTTCAGCCAAATCTCTCTTGATGTCGTGCACCCACGTACCTGGCTGAGTTCCGACGGGTTGATTGCCAAAATCAGGTCGGATTTCGCCTTTCGATCCGCCGACAGCCAGGCAGCTTCAGCTGCTCGTACTGCTGCTATTTTTTGTGCGGTTCCATTTTCTAATACCTCAGGTTTGGGTTGATCTCCGCTGACATAAATCCATGTGTCATTTTTCACTAAAACGGCTTCGATTTGTACTTTCCAAGTCTCGTAGTTGTGCTTTGAAAGTGTTTCAATCCGAAAGGAATTTATTTGAGCCATGTCGATATCAGACTTAAAAAAAAAATCAACTTTTATTTATTTACTGGCGCAATCTGGGCCCATAACCAATTAGAACGTAAAACGAATGAAACTCCCGTTTACTTTTAACGGACAGAAAGATATATTCAGTTTTACTACAAATGCTTTTGACATATATATAAAGATTGGCACATCAAAAAAACAATACATTGCATGGCTAATTTGAATAATAGAAAATAATGAAGTTGAATGGAGGAAGCGAAATGTGAATCTCTAACAATATATCATAACTTAACTCGTTCATAATTGAACACTGATCTCTATATAATTATTAATAACTTTATATCTGGATCAACTGATACTCATTATGTCGAATTCAAGTCATAAAATGAATGCTGGAATAAAAATGTTACATACGTTACAAAATGACGTCGAAGTTACGTCTTAAAATGACGTTGAGCTAAAAAAAGGATCTCAATCAGTCAAAAACTTGAGCGCAAGGTACACTAACTGAAAAAATATATCTAAAGAATCATTATATAGAGCATAAGTATGATTTTTCAAAGCGCTGAAACATAACGTCAAATTATGACGTCAGTTCAACATTTTTTGACGTCAAAAATGACGTCAATTTATGACCACCAATTGACTTGAAATGTGACGTCGATTCAACGTCCTATGACGTCGAAATATGACCGTCACATTCTGGTCGACGGTCAGTCATTGTTACTTGGGTTTAGATACTATTCAGAAATATCCCGAACTCAAACAGAAAATTATTCCAATTTTAAACAAAAATCCAGACTATGAATTAGTTTGTTTGAAAAATGATGATTTCAATTTCATATTTTTAATTACTAAAGAAAATTACTATGAACATCCCAAACAAGAATCAGTAATTTCATGTTTAAAAACTTTGAAACAATTTTGTGAACTACAAGACATCCTAGAATTACATTTTCCAAAAATTGGGTGTGGACTTGATAATCTTAAATGGTCTGAAATTAGACCGCCAATAAAAGTTATTCTCGAGAATACGAAAGTTAGAATAATTCTTCATGAACATTATAAAATTACTGATGACGAAAAACACGAGTTATTCGTTGAATATCATAATTCCACTGTAGGAGGTCATTGCGGAATTAAACGTATGTACGAACAAATGAAACGAAAACTGGAAAAATTCAAAGATTGATATCGAAAAGTATGTGAAGAATTGCGAATATTTCCATAAGAATAACAGGTAAAAATAAAGTTATAAAAAACCCTATGGTTATTACAAACACCTCGTCGCATCCCTTCCAGAAAATCTTTCTAGATATTGTCGGACCACTTCCTGTAACAAAAAATAATAATCAATATGTCCTAACGATGCAAGATAATCTTACAAAATACTCGATAGCCGTTGCTATACCTGATCAATCAGCCGAAACTATAGCTAGAATTTTTTTTCAATATATGGTATGTAAATACGGAACTGAGCTAAGAACCGGCCAATATGGCACAGGCTTTATAATAGCGAGAGAATGTAGAAAGAATTTGATTGGATTTGAAGCTATCAACGAAAGGCTATGCAAAGTGAGGCTCAAAGGAAGATTCCGTAACATAACCATATACTAAGCGTCCATGCCCCTACGGAAGATAAAGAAGATGATGAGAAAGACCAATTTTATTATACCTTAGAGCATGTATGCCAAAAAGTGCAAAAGTATGACAATCTCCTAGTTATGGGAGATATTAATGCAAAGATCGGGAAAGAAGATCATTTAAAATGTATAGCTGGTAAATTTACTTTACACGATGAAAGTAATGATAACAGTACATTAATTGCGCAATTCGCTGCAAGAAACAACTTAGTTATTGAAAGCACATATTTTAACCATAAAAAAAATACACCTGGAAACATGGAAAATGCCGGGATCTGACATAGTAAATCAAATAGATCACGTATTAGTTAAATCCAGACATGCGTCGTCGATCATTGATGTGAGGAGTTGCAGAGGACCGAACTGCGATACGGATCATTACTTAGTAAAAGCACGACTAAGACAACGATTAGTAGCATCCCCAAGAGCAACAGGACACAAGAAGAAAGAGCCCAAGTAACAATGACTGAATGACTGATTTTGGTCATAATGAAGTCATAATCTGACGGTCATATTTCGACGTCTTGTGACGTCATTTTTTGACGTCATAAAACGTTGAACTGACGTCATAATTTGACGTTATGTTTCAGCATTTTGGGAAATCATACTTATGCTGTATGTATGATTTTTTAGTCATATTTTTTCAGTCAGTGTACTTTGCGCTTACGTTTTCAACTGATTGAGCTCCTTTTTTTTTAGCTCAACATCATTGTATGACTTAATTTCGACGTCATTTTGTGACGTCAGGTCAGCGGCATTTTATGACGTAAATTCGACGTCATTTTATGACGTAAATTCGACGTCATTTTATGACGTAAATTCGATGGCATTTTATGACGTGAATTCGACATCATTTTGTGACTTATGCACGCATCGCGAAAGATTTTTTTGGGAAATGTCATTTTTTGACGTCCTAAAATGTTGAACAGACGTCATAATTTGACGTTATGTTTCAGCGTTTTGAGAAATCATACTTATGCTTTATATAATGATTCTTTAGATATATTTTTTTAGTCAGTGTACTTTGCGCTTACATTTTCAACTGACTGAGTCTTATTTTTTAGCTCAACGTCACTTTATGACGTAAGTTCGACGTCATTTTGTGACGTATGCAACATTTTTATACCAGCATCCATTTTATGACTTGAATTCGACATTATGAGTATCAGTTATCTAGATATGAAGTTATAAATTATTATATAGAGATCAGTGTTCAATTATGAGAATTATGAACGAGTTAACCCAAGTAACAATGACTGACCGTCGACCAGAATGTGACGTCAGATTTTGATCATAATGAAGTCATAATCTGACGGTCATATTTCGACGTCACAAGACGTCGAATCGACGTCACATTTCGAGTCGAATTGAGGTCATAAATTGACGTCATTTCTTGACGTCCTAAAATGTTGAACAGACGTCATAATTTAACGTTATGATTCAGCGTTCTAAGAAATCATACTTATGCTTTATATAAGGATTCTTTAGATATATTTTTTCAGTCAGTGTACTTTGCGCTCACATTTTCAACTGACTGAGTCTTATTTTTTAGCTCAACGTCACTTTATGACGTAAGTTCGATGTCATTTTATGACGTATGTAACATTTTTATTCCAGCATCCATTTTATGACTCAAATTCGACATTATGAGTATCAGTTATCTAGATATGAAGTTATAAATTATTATATAGAGATCAGTGTTCAATTATGAGAATTATGAACGAGTTGAGTTATGAAATATAAATTAGGTGCGTTCGGCTTTTATATTCCAGTGTAGATAAAATCTTATTTATTCCTATAAATTTCTCTAAATAGTCTATCAATAAAAGTGAAGAGCAAGAGCCTGATCCTCTATTTATTTGGGTTACAAGCATTCAAAGGGTAACATATTTGATTTTTTGCTCGGAAGCCTCCCCAGCGCATCTTTTACAACAGTTCGGAAATCTTCGGTAAGATCAGGGAGGTTCATTTGTTTGTTTGCATGATATTGCTCCACTCAAGAATTTTGTTAAAGTTATTGGAAGGTAGGTATCTATAATAAAATTAGAAATAGGTGACTCATCGTATATCCAACACATTGATTAATTTGCTATCGATTTAGAAGAATTTTAAAATCTAGAAACAAATGTATCATAAAAGATATTTCCGAGTTTCATAACTGTTATTGAAAATTTTTCTAGCTATAAAGCTGATGATCGATAGGATCCGAATAATAGTGTTGAATCTTGAATTACTGAAAATCATATGAAATTGTTTTCCAGGATGACTGTATATAATGGTGCATTTTTCAAATTTCGACTGAATTGCTGCATTGCCGGCTGTTGACAATATCGTCATGGTCACAACATTTGAATAAATAACCCAAAGGTATACGAAAATTGGTCCAGAATTCACAGATGCTTGACGATCAGTTTTTTTCTTGTCATGGTGATTAATTTTTTTCAGGTTTTGATACATATATATTTTTTTTTACTTGATAGTTTTTTATTACCTGTAATATATTTGTATTTTAAATAAATCAATTTAAAATACAATGATGTTTTATTATTCACTAATTATCTAAAAGTTCCTTGAATAAATAGTAATCAAATAGGTGATATGCAACGTTATAATGTTACCGTACAACATTATGATGCTCTATATCACTTATTTTATTATTATTTACTTCTTGAGGAATTTCTAGGTGATGACTAAGATCATAAAGTGATGTTGAATTCAAGTCATAATATGACGTCAAAATTAGGTCATATTGTGACGTCAAACTAAGGTCACAATTTGACGTCAAACTTAGGTCATAATATGACGTCAAAATTACGTCATAATGTGACGTCATAATATGACGTCAAACTTACGTCATAATATGACGTCATATAGCTCCACGCATTGACATCTTGCTGACGCGATTATGACCAAAAATGTGACGTCATATTTGGTCATAATTGGTACTTGGGAGTGGAACATGGAAAAACTCAAATCGGAAGAAAAAATTAGACGAAATCGAAATAGAATCTGATGGAAACGTAGAGAAAACTTGGAAGAGCATTGAAATAACAATAAAGAAAGCAGCTGATATAATAATTGGTGAAAAGCAATAAGATAGAAACATAGAATGGTTTAATAATGAATGTAGAGTAGCAATTGAAGAGAAGAATAATAGACCGTCAGATAGTCGTAGATTTGAGTGCCCCAATTTGTTTTCTCTGCCTTCAAGAGTTTTGATAAGTATGTAGATAGATAGATAGATAGATAGATAATAGGTTTATTTTGTTTGAAGAGAAGAATACATCTCTGTTTACAAAATCATTGGTAACATTTGTGATGTACATTGTATTCTTGGTGACATAAATTTACATAACACATTATAAGCACAAAGCAAAGGACCGTAATTTAAGAGAGGTCGTAACGAAATTATGTATGTCAAACATTTTTTCCTTCGTCAAACCTGTCATCAGGATCCTGGTGTCAAGAGTGTTGGTTGTTTGGCCCGTTGTTTCAGCATATTTTGCGAGAAATGTAATTCTGATAGGACAGTATATGGGGCAGCGAAACAGAAAGTGTTCTATATCGTTAGGTTCGTGTGTGTTGCAAATGGGACATATTTCGTTGTGGCTGAATATATGACGGACTCCATCTTGGTATATATTCATATACTTCGGGTTTCCTGTACGTATAAGGCTGGAAGACTTGAGTACTTTAAACGGGATGTCATAGTTTAGATAGTTCAGGCTGATATTGAAATATTTGTAATTAGGATTGTACGTGGATTTTATTATTTGTGATGTATCCTCGTTGTATAGTTTCTCATTAAAAGCCAGCAGTATATTGCTCAGTTCTTTTTTTACGAGTGTTGGATTCTGCTCCGTCCAAATCCAGTGGAAGTTACTTTTTTGCAGTAAGAGTTCTAACTGATTAGCCCAATTGTCATCTTGAGTGCCACCGGTTTGTGTATTGTTTGAGTTTACTTGCATAATTTTCTGGTAACAGACTTTTGCGTATCTTGATTCTGGCAATAACAATATTTTGATCCACCAAAGTAGCATTTTTTTGAAGATAATCAGTTCGAGTTTTGGTTGTCCCGTTTCTCTTCTTATAATGTAATTTGGGGTTGTTCGTTGCCATGATTCCAGCCCCTTGAAAAATTGTGCTTGCCCTTTTTCAATGTTTCTCCTTTGAAATGGTCTCCAGACTTCTGCTGCGTAAGTGAGTGTAGGTAGAAGAACGGATGTGTGAATTTTCATGATTGTGTTCCAAGAGTAAATTTTGGCTTTCATCATTGTTTGTTTTAATGACCCGGTTATTTTAGCTGCTTTGGTAATTTTTTCCATCGTGTTTTCGTTGTATGATCCTGAAGCCCTAAAAACAGTACCCAGGTAGGTGTAAGTGTTCGTGAAGTTTATTTCTTCTCCCTGGCAAGTGAATTTCAAACATCCTCTTGGAGGTCTTCCTTTATGAAAGTGCAAGATCTTCGTTTTTTCTGTGTTAACTTTCAATTTTTTCTCGTTACAATAGTCGGTTAGTGCTTGAAGTTTTCGCTGGATGTCAATCGGATTGTTTGCGAATATTACTACGTCATCAGCGTATTGTAGGGAGAGTATATCTGTCTTATTGGTGATAAAATATCCTTCTAGATTTTTGTTTCGTATGAATAGCTCTAAGTCGTGTATATATAGAGAAAATAAAAGTGGACTTGCACAATCCCCTTGTAGTAACACCTTTGTTTACGTTAATTTCCTCAGAACGATTGTTGTTGATCTCGACCTGTATTATTGCTTCATCATATATATTTTTTATTAGCCTAACTAGTTTCCCACTTACACCAGCGTCATATATTTTATTCCATAGTAAATAATGAGGGACAGAGTCGAAAGCCTTCTGAAAGTCAACAAATATTGCATAGACCCCTTTTTGGTCTTTCCGGAAGGATGTGTATATAATGGAGTTGAGTACGAATAGGTTATCTATGCAAGACCTCTTCTTTCTAAAACCTGACTGAGATTCGGGGAGTATGTTGTAACTCTCAGCCCATATTTGAATTCTGTTGTTTATTATGTAGGTGAAAAGTTTTGTAATGCAGTTTAGAAGAGCGATGCCTCTATAGTTATTCAAATTCATGCGGTCGTTTTTCTTATGGATTAGAATTACTTTCGCTGATTTTAATCTTTTTGGGATATTTTCATGTGTTAGAAATTCGTTCAGCAATTCTAGGAGGCATTCTTTCCAGTGGGTAGGCAGGTATTTTAGTTGTTCATTAATAATTCCGTCGTTTCCTGGACTCTTTTGAGGTTTAAGTATTTTCAGGGCATAGTTCATCTCTTGTGTTGTAATTTGCGAATCTAAGTACGGGTGCCTAACATCAATGTATTGGTTTTCATCTACGATTTTCTCACCAAACCACTCACGAAAATATAATGTCCAAGTTTGTATATCGATAGGATTTGTACTATATGTCGTAGGATTTAGAGATTTTATCGCTTTCCAGAATTCTGTCTGATCTTTTGCTGAGTCTAGCTTACTCTTTAAGTTCTTCCTAAACGTGAGTTTTTGCTCTGCGATGTGATTTTTATACCTTTTTTTTGCCTCTAAATATTGGTCTGTGAGTTCCTTGCTGAAGTTAGTTTGCTTACACTTTCTCAGGCATTTTTTTGCGTATCTTTTAAGACTTGCGCATTTTTTATCAAACCATAGTGTTTTGTTTGTATTACTGTTATTAATATGTGCTGGTTTTTTCAATATTCCTATGTTCACAGAAGTTGTTTCGATTTGGTTTATTATGTAATTGTATTTATCTTCTACATTTTCTTCTACAGTCAAATTGTTCAGTTCCCCTATATATTCTAACGTTTTTGCGTTATTCCATTTTGTTTTCGGTTGAATTACAGTTTTATATTCTTCATACCTTGTGGGTGTTTGTGTCAATTTTTTAATTTGTATTGAGCATATAAAGTGATCTGAGATTATTATTGTGTCTATTATTTGTAGATCTTGAATAATTTGAATAGCACTTACGTCGATCCAAATTAAATCTAACGTGCTTTTGCCATTTCCGCTGACATAAGTGTACTTTGCCGGTGTGTCGCTTATGGTTCCTCCATTGAGTACTAAAAGGTTAGCTTCTTCCATTATTTTAGTTAAATCTTTTCTTTTCTTATTTGTTGTATTGTCAAAGATACTTCTCGCTGAGTTTAACGTGGATTTGTTTGTAATTATTTTTTCACAATCGTTTAAGAGACCTATTCTGGCGTTAAAATCACCACCAATAATTAGTGAATACCCTGGGAATGTATTTATTATATTATTTAGACTGTCAGACAAGAGTTCTAAGAGTGTGAAATATTCATATGAAGGTGAGAGGTATATCGAACCTAAAATAAAATTTCTCAGTTTGGTCGATACTTTGAGAAAAATCCAGTGCGCTTCTTGTTCAATAACAGTAATTTTGAAGTCGATTTTCTTTGTAAAGATTAGCAACCCTCCTATGGCTCTACCAGTGCAAGCTTGATTGTTTGCTAGCTGTTCGTATCTATTATATTGTTCAAGAAATTTTGGATTTTCTCAGATGCTTTTATGTAACCAAGTTTCCGACAGGCATATGATGTCATGTTGCAGGATTATTTGTTGTTCTTTTGTTGTAAGCTTATAGATATTTTAGTATCCATGAATATTCCACATCATTATTTTGTTATAGTTTGTATCTGTTAGTTTTTTGCTGGTAGGTTTTTTGTTGTCGATCTAGTTTGGATATGTTTGTCCAATGGGCCTTTTTTTAAAAGTTGTTCCGTTATTTTCTTTCTCTTTTCTTGAGTATTTGGTGTTTGAGCCTGAGTTCTTCTGGTTTTATCCTTATTGTTGGTGTATATTTTCGCCATACTAGTGGATGCTTCATTGTATTTCTCTTTTACTACTCCGAAAATCTCTGTTTCGCTTCTCTTTGATTCTATATTCACTAACTAACACTGTGTGAAACCGAATAAGTCATAAAATTAAACAGTTACAAATAAAGTTATATTTATCGGACATTTCAACAAATAAATTGGTGAAATTGTAATAAAAATATATTTAAACAGTAGTGCAAGTGAATATGCAACCAGTTCCAGTGATAAACAAAGAATAAATCAAGAATTGGAGTTATAAGTATCTTTGGACATACAAGGTCATTCCATAACTTATTGTTTTAAGCAATTTAATTAGCTACTCAGCAGCACTGCGCCGACGTGTTTGAATAGCGAAGCAGGGTTCCCAACTGTATTCAAAATAAATCTCAAATCATGGCATCTATCGAAGAGATAAAAAATCTTCTCGCACCGATCAACAAAAGTATCGAGAAATTGCAGAGATCAATGGATTTATGCAACAAAAACTCAGAAGAGAAAGCACTTTGTTTTGAAGAAATTAAAAAAGATTTAAAGGAAAAAGAAAAGCAGATAGAGTTACTGGAGCGGAAAACGAGAGAAAAGAACATCATTTTCTTTGGAATAAAGGAAGAAAATCAAGAAAAACTGGAAGAAAAGATAACACAATTTATTGAAAACAAACTAGGCCTGATGGATATATCAACAAGCAACATAGAGGGAGCAAGAAGATTCGGAAAGTTCAATCAAAATAAGACTAGACCCATTAAACTCGAATTAAACTCCAAGAAACTCAAACTTGAAATTCTGAAGCACGCAAAAAATCTAAAAGGATCTAATATTTACATAGAAGAAGATTTTACTCCTAAAGTAGTTGAAGAAAGAAAAATTTTAAAGCCTTATTTGAAAAGAGCAAAACAAGAGGGTTATAAGACCAAGATATATCACAATATACTATATATTAATGATACTCCATATACATGCGAGGACTTCTCCGAAGACTTAGATACGAATACGGCAGAGGATGAGGAAGAAACTCCATTTAGAAACCGCTCCGCATCCGTTAATGATATGTTGATAAGTATGTATATTTAGAGTATAATAATGCCAAAATTAAAGCTGGACCGTGTGGCCAACATAATGATAATTAATTTTAAATTTTTATGAAAAATCCTGTTTTGATCCAATTTTCTCGTCTCTGCCATGCTTACGAAATAAAATTTAGGGAAAAAAGAGTCAGCGAAAAACGATAGGCAGAAGCTATCCACTTGGCCAAAGGTTTGGAATGAGGGCTCGATTATGCAAAAAAATATATCAATTTTCCACGTTCTTCTTGTTTCTGCCGTTTGGCCATATGAAAGTTGGTATCATAAGTATCTCATAGAAACGAATGGCATAAGTTTTTCGAATAGCCAAGTCAAGATATGTACGAAAACATCTTGCGAAAGTCTGAATGTTTTCGTGCATATCTTGACTTGGCCATTCGAAAAACTTATGCCATTCGTTTTTACGAGATACTTATGATTTCAACTTTCAATCGAGCCCTCATTCCAAACCCTTGGCCAAGTGGATCACTTCTGCCTATCGTTTTTCGCTGACTCTTTTTCCCCTGAGTTTCATTTCGTAAGCATGGCAGAGACGAGAGAATTGGATCAAAACAGGATTTTTCTTAAAAATTCAAAATTAATTATTTTTATGTTGGCCACACGGTCCAGCATTAACTTTGGCATTATTATACTCTAAATATACATACTTATCAAAACTCTTGAAGGCAGAGTAAACAGAAAGGGGCACTCAAATCTACGACTATCTGACGGTCTATAAGGCAAGACAGAAAATGTTACAAAGAAAAACAAGGAGCAGCAGAGCGGAGTACGGAGAGAAAAGAAAGGTTGTAAATGAACTATGTAAGAAAAAGAAGAAGGAGATGTATAATAAAAAATACGAAGATATAGAGATGCTAAGTCAACAAGATAAACGAAAATTTTACCAGAATGTGAATAACTTAAAGAGAGGTTTCCAGACAAGAATAGATTGCTGCAGAGATAAAAACGGTGTGAAGTTGGGAAAAGAGAGTGAGGTAGTGAACAGATGGGCGGAATATTTCAAAGAATTACTGAATAAGGAACAAGAAGTACAAAAAATAAACAAGAATGTGAACAATACTCCCCGCGATGAGAACAATGAAAACACAGTAGAAATTCCTTCCAGACAAGAAATATGGAACGCGGTAAAAAAGTTGAAAAACAGCAAGGCCCCTGGAGAAGATGGAATAGCCGCAGAATTGTATAAATATGGCGGAGATGCAATTATTGATAACCTTCATCAGTTAATAAGAACAATATGGGAAAAAGAAACAATACCAGAAGATTGGAAAACAGGATTGATATGCCCTATACATAAAAAGGGTGACAAATTAAGTTGCAACAGCTACAGAGGTATAACACTTCTAAGTGTAGCTTACAAAATACTATCATCAATCATAAATGAAAGAATTAAAGAATTCGCTGAAAATTTATTAGGAAAGTATCAATGCGGCTTCCGACCTAATAGGAGTACAACCGATCAAATCTTCCTGATAAGACAAATAATGGAAAAATATTATGAGCATGACATTGACCTACACATGCTTTTCATTGACTTTAGGCAGACGTTTGATAGTATCAACAGACAGAAGCTATATTCTGTAATGGAACAACAAGAAATACCAATAAAACTAGTAAGGCTGGTGAAGATGACGTTGCAAAATACAAAAGCAAGAGTTAAAGAGGGTTCTAAACTTAGCGAGAGTTTCATCTATGAGACAGGTGTAAAGCAAGGAGACGGACTATCAGTTACATTTTTTAATCTTGTATTACAAAAAGCATTAAGCAAAATTGTTAGACCTGGCACCATATTCATGATGTCAAGTCAGATCTGCGCATATGCGGATGATGTCCTGATCGTAACTGAAAATATTGCAAGAATGAAAGAGATTTACACAGAAATGGAGAAACACACAAAAAGCTTAGGATTACAGGTGAACGTCGACAAAACGAAGTATTCGCTATGTGCAACATCAAAGTGGTGACAACTAGCGGCATTGATCGGCGAACCCACTGCCACTTTTATATGTTCTGTCAAATGTGACAACTAGTGAAAAGTGAATTGAAATCAAAATTATTCATAAACGTAATAAGTATGGATCCTATTAAGAACGGGTTTTGGAAGAATGAGTCATACTATCAGCTTTCAACCTCAAACTGTGCCAAAGAGTAAAGCTCACAAGTATTAAAATCTTTTTCAATAATGTTATTACAAAACAGTATTTTTTCAACACTATCACAATAAGCAAGAATATCAGCTTTGCATTCTACATCACTTGTGCTTTTGGTACTCGAATCAACTATCATTAAATTGTCATGTGCTCTGTCACAATCATTTTCATATATTGAACTTATATTATTTATTGAGCTTATATCCATTGAGACTTCTGTATTGGCAGCCCTTTTTGAATTAAAACTTTGGTTTTTAATATTTTTTGAACTTGAAGCCATTAATGAAGTATTCTGTAGTCTACGCTTGATGAAACATTGATTGTCAAAACTGTTTCGTCATTTAATTTTGGCTTCCAATGAAAAGAAGAAAATTGGCTAGGTACGAAATTAGGACTCTGTTTCTCTTCTCCCTTTTTATTGTCAATGAAATGTGCACTGCAAATTAGATGTCTTGATGTAGGATTCCAACTGTATGTATATTCATTAAAAAAATTAAAAAAATTGTATCATTTTATCAATTTAATAACAGGATTCGAGTTTTAATACCATAAAAATTATTGGATTTCATTATTCTCATATTTACTTTATACTAAAATTATATTTACATATTGGCTGGTACCACAAGCTCTGTTTTTGACTATACTAGCAGGGTTATTTTAAGAAGCGTTTTAAGGCAATATGAATATTTCAAGCTATTCTAAAGGAAAATATTCGAAAAAATTCTGTAGATCTATGTGTTTTTCGTAATCTGCATCTGAAAATTATTTTCTAAAATATTTGGAAAAAATCTAATTGCGTTAAAACACATCTTGACACAACGCTCTTAGTAGCGCCAAAAACAGAGCTCGTGGTACCAGCCATTGAATCTAACATATTTGTAAAAAAATAATATAATATTTCCATGCGTTATAAATGAACAATTGCAGATGTTCTATAAAAGAAGAAAATGGTTCCGTTGTCACTGCAAATTTTGATCTAATTTAATCTATAAAATCCCGTGCAATGATTGTTGAGCACAGTACACAGGACAAACCAAAATATATGTAAAAACAAGGCTTGATGAACATAAACGAAACAGTAAAAAATTGAATAAAAATACGCCAAAATATGCTCTATTCACTCATTGCATAGATTCAGGACATACTTTAAATTTTGATGAAACTAGTATTATCCATAACGAAATCAACTTAAACAAAAGACTTACATAAGAAATGCTGTATATAAAACAAGACAAACAAAATATTAATGAAAAAACAGATACTATTGCACTTAGCACTATATACAACAATATTCCTTGATATCTATGTTACTTTTTCTAATTTTTGTTTATATTTTTGACACCTTACGTGATGCACAAGCTTGCATCGATTTTTAATTGTTTGACACTATAACTAACTTATTTCTACCTGTGATGATTTGTAATTTTTTGACAATGCGTGTACGCACGATTTTTCACTCGCACTTAGTCAACGTCTTCCACAGATGTAGGTTGTGCCATTTGACAAATGGAATTTTTTTTCCGCTATTCTATCAAACTCGATATCACATTTCAATGTACATTTTTAATTTCTCACAATATAGTTCTTTTGTAAGTATTCCCGATAAAATCAGCATAAATAATCAGTGATAGAAAATAATTAAATTGTAGAGCTTCTGCAGATGGCTGAGGTACAGCCGAAAATGTAAAGTAGGAAAGAAATTAAAACAGAAATATTGACTGAATTCCCAAAACGTTTTACTCACTCAAATTCACTCATCCAGCCAGCTTCATCAATTTTATCTAATAACTGTTTTTAACCACTGTAAACACGTAAATAATGATCTTCAATTTATTAATTTATCTGTATTTTTTATGTTTTAAGGCCATCCAGCAGCGGAACTAGAGCCCAGCAGCAGAATCAGACCTCAGAAGCAGAATAAGAGCTCAGCAGCAGAACCAGAGCCTAGCAGCAAAATTAGAGCGCAGCAACAGAATTGACAGCAGAGTCAGAACCCAGCAGCAAAATCAGAGCCCAGCAACAGAATCAGAGCCCGGCAGTCGTCTAAGGAGTCCGCCAGTAGCAGCAGAACAAGAGCCCAATAACCTTCCAAGAAGTCCTGCAGCAGCAGCAAAACCAGAGCACAGCAACCGTCCAAGAAGTCCTCCAATAGCAGCAGAACCAGAGCCCAATAACCTTCCAAGAAGTCCTGCAGCAGCAGCAGAACCAGGGCCCAGCAGCCGTTCAAGAAATCCTCTAGTGCCTGCAGAAGATCAACACATGAGTAGCAACTATTCCAGGCCCCGATTTAATTCAACTTTAAAGAAGTCAACTGATTAATTTTGTCCGCCACTTGCAAATTTCAAGTGAGTTCAATTTCTATTCAAATTCTTCGATTTGTAATAATTATTTTTTTGTTCCAGTCGCAGCGAGCGAAGAAGCCATTTCTCGGGTCTAGGTTTCGCTGGGGTTTCGCTAGATCCAAAGGGAGAATTCTCGGAGAAGAATTCGTCTCTTTCCCCTTAGTCATTGCCTGGGGACGAATAAGGCTTACAACAACGCAACAGCATCGCAGACAAGACTTCCAACTTCACAACAACATCGAGTAATCAACAATTATTCTTCGAACCTTTGTATCCTTTTCTAATCCCCAAATTAAAGTCATTCCTACAAAATTCACAGTCGTTTTATTCTTGAAACCTATTTTAGTTATTTTCAGAAGTAGTTAGGCTTAAAATGGTCCTTGATCTGTAACTTATTTTGAAATCACCAAATAAAACCTCTTCCACAAAATTTATAGTATATTATGTAACAAGGACTGAACGACTGTCATTTTTGTCCAGGATAAATTTGGCTCCACTCGGTGAAGACGAGGGTGAAGCTCAAGGCGTATCATCGTGTAGCCATATTTGTCCATGATAATAATGACAGTCGTTCAGTGCCCGTGTTGCATACGATATTTTTTGTAACAAGTGCACCGAAATACCGCCATAACTGAGCTTTTCAAATAAATTTAGATCTATTGAAACTATTATCAGTTTGACAAACCAATTTTTGCAATTGCGATCACATTATAGTGTACTAATTCAATGAAATATAACTTACATGATTTATTTTATTGATGGATATTTTTCTCATTTTCTGTGCTATCTATCCTGTTCACAATCAATGCACGCACTATAATAACGAACACCTCCTATATTACAAACAGAATACAAATTTCTCTCAAATAATAATTTGACATATAACAATAAAATAGAAATATTCCAACGGCATCCATGATCCACAATTCATTTATTTTCACCCAGCGGACAAAAATATTCATTAATTCTCTGTCAACTGAGATATAATGAAAATTGTTACCTTGGTTTGGAATATGAATTTTCGGAGCAGAATTCAGCTCAGTAATACAGTACTTTCGGTGCACGTGTTACAAAAATGTATTTCATTTATTTGAAAAGCCTGTATTTTTTTTCAGTCAAAAATAAATATTATTTAAATATTATATTTGTAAATTCAAATTTAAATATGAGTAAATAGGCGGGCTACCCGCAATGCAAGTTTCTTACAAATTGAGAACCTTTTTTTTGTTTGTCCTAAAGGTGCTAGTCATCATAAAAAACATTTATTGTATGAATAATAAAATAAGTCCTTCAATAAAACATTAATTCTGTTTTATATAATTTTAAAATGATTAATAAATGTAGTACAGCTAGAAATAATATTCCAATCTGGTAGACAATAGAAAATTAAATTAAAAGTTCTCTACAATTTTCTTGATAAAGTCAACCGTAACGAAATATGAACTAATTGCTGTACAGTTTACTCAAAATTGAGTACGACAATCAAAAAAAAGGCTCAAGTAAACTAGCAATATTTTCAAAAAATGAATGGGATACTCTAATGCCTACGTTTTGATTAGTACTCTCGTTACGTCAGAGATCATCTTTTCACATATTAACAATTTCCAAGTGAACGCGGGCACCAATAAAAAAAAAACATGAAGTACCCCAACTAATTTTAAAAAATAGTTTGACAACTTGAAACTATTTTCCGGTTGCCCTATTCTATAGATTATGAACCAATTACTCGAAAGTGAGTGCAGGAAGCGAAAAGTCATAGTATTTTTGGAAAATAATTGAGGTACGTCAAATTTTTTTTTTTATTAAAGCCCTTATTGGGCTTTGATCAATAATTTTTACTCCTGCAAAACTGATACCAAATACCGAAATTATTCTATGCTCAATCGATACAAAATTATAATTGAGTATTTTTCAAGATAAATTGCCATTTAGTCACAAGAAAATAAAATAAGAATTTCTCAATACGAGGTAAATGCTGCCATCTCTTTGGTTGTGGTGCACTAACAAGTTATCAGATCATACAATTAGAGCACTAAGAACATAGGTATTATCATCCGCCATTTTGTATTCTATCAATGAAAAAAAGCATATGTAAACCAATGTAAACATTTCAGGAAATGCGTTGTTTGACGAGGATAAAATGTTATGATAACTTGAAAAATTGAAGGAAATAGTATCGGAGTGACTCATTAATGTGCCAAATGGTTTATAATCATTATTAGCGGCAATTGTGGCCGTGGGACTCACAGACGAATTATAAGTATTTCATATAAAAGTACGTAAATTCAGTCAAAATTTCCATTTAAAGTTATGATCAGATTAAAATTTTGATTGAAGTTATCTCAGTTCATTTAAATATATATTTTTATCTGAATTTTAAGACATGATCATAGAATCTAACCTCAATTTCAAGCAATAATTGATCAATATATTTATGTATTCTACATACATAGGTACCTATTATACAAAATATATATTATATGTTCACATATTTACATATATAAATATATTATAAGTATGAATAATATATAATCAATTATTTCTGTGATAAGTGAAATATTACGAACTCAGTTTTTTATCAAGATATGCGATATAAAAAAATGTAAATAGTAGACTTCAATGTATTTCATCCCTTGGGTGAGAGCAGTAAAATAATAGATCTTCCAATCAATATGCATCAAAGTTTTTCTAGGAAAGTTGAAGATTACAAAGATTGAAGATAAACAATAGAGTTTTACATATTTAGAGATCCCAAAGTGCAATGAATATGTCAGATTGATTTCAAAAATTGTATTACAGAATATAAATTGAAATTCCATAATGATATCTTTTAAGATACCTGAAGATGACTTCAAAAGTCGAAATGATCATCATAAATTAATAAAGAAAATCATAAATTGAAACTTAACTCTTCCTACAATTATTTCCATAATGATATTCTGAGTATTCAATATTACTCTAATTATATATGAATGAAAACCGAATAATTTGATTTAACATTCAAAAACTGAAAATTTTAAATTGAAGCCTGTTATTTGATTACAAATAATACATCATGCCAGAAAAGAAGTAGTTTGATAGACTCTGATATTATTTTATCACGTTTTTTACCTGAAGATTAGACTATTTTGACTCAATTATCGCGTTTCCTGCACTGCTCACATATGCAAAAGCGCTTTCTAAGGACACAAAATGGCGAATGATAGTACTCATATATTTAGTGCCTTAATACAATATAACTGCTCAATAGGTAACCGTAGCTTCAAACGTCAATTTCTAATAGTGAGTTTATATGTTGTGTAAATAAACGATTTTAGATTTATCAATCAACTTTTTATATGAGGTTTATGAACTACTCAAGATGATTAAAGGGTCAAGTTTTCTAGCAATGGTATATATTTCAGATGAGGTTTGAACTTTATTATGAGTTTGAATACTGAAACACAGAACCTTCATCCGTCAACACTACAGAATTGTAAGTCATAATAATAATATTCAACCAGATGCTCAAGATTGTAGTGCAATACGTTCAAATCTAGTAGACGGAAGAAAACTTGACCCTCTAATTATTTTGGGTAGTTTATTATCTTATTTGTTTTAAAATTGAATCTAGTCTTCTACCGATCAAACCCACAAAGAATATGGGTAAAATGAAGCAATGGGAATTTGGTCATACTTTACATCTGCTCAGCAGATAACCGCAAATCTATAAATCAATTTCTAGTAAAGGGCTTATATTAGGAAAACTGTTGGCAAATTTGGATTAATTTTTTCATATTCTGATTTTATGGCTCAAAATTTATATTAAAATATATTTGGTAGCAAGTCAATAGCGGTTACTTTATTTCCTACCTCTTCAGCGAAAGCTGTCAGATTTAACCGGCGATCGATGCGTCGCTTGCCGATATTGTGTTAACTGAATAAATATTGAGTCACTACTTAAATAATAATATTAAACCAATATTTTTACTTGTTATAATTCAATAAAGAGTATATTTCGATCAAAAATAATGTATAAAAGCCCGTACGTCAACAATCAACACATTTTTGAATAGGCACTAGTTTGTTTAGTTAGTCAGAGATGGAAGCACCTAGCACATTTTTGAAGTAGATTTTTTGAATAGAGAAAATAGCGACGGTTTGGCATGTTTAGTTATTACAGAGACTTTTGAATACCTTATTTTGATATTTTTGAATAATTAAAATAGCGAAAATTAGTTTCTGAATTTTGTATTTACTTTAAAAATAAAGCATACAAGTTATCATTGAATTGAATATATTCTTGAAACTATTGACCAATACACCTATTAACTACTCCTGAAAACAATAAAAATGGGTTTTAGGAATGAATACAACTGTAAATTTTGTGGAAATGATTTTATTTTGGGAATTAGGAAAAGGTACAAAGATTCGAAGATTAATTGTTGATTACTTGATGCTGTTATGATGTTGGAAGTCTGCTTTGCGATGCTGTTGCGTTGTTGTAAGCCTTGTTCGCCCCCAAGCAATGACTAAGGCGCAAGAGACAAACTTTTCTCCGGGAATTCTCCCTTTGGGCCTAGGAAAACCCCCGCGAAATATATACCAGAGAAGTGACTCCTTCGCTCGCTGCAACTGAAAGAAAATACTTATTACAAGTCGGAAAATTCAGAAGGAAATTAACTTACTTGAATTTTGCAAGCGGTGGGCAGAATTAATCAGTTGACTTCTTCAAAGTTGAGTTGAATCTGAGGCCTGGAACAGTTGCTACTGATGTGTTGATCTTCTGCAGTTACTGGAGGACTTCTTGGATAGTTGTTGAGCTTTGGTTCATCTGCTGCTAGAAAACCTCTTGGACTGCTGTTGGGCTTTAGTGCTGCTGCTACTGGAGGACTTCTTGGATGGCTGCTGGGCTTTGGTTCTGCTGCTGGACTGTTTTTACTGTTGGGCTCTGGTTCTACTGCTGGGCTGTTTCTGCTGCTGTGCTCTGGTTCTGCTGCTGGGCTCTAATCCTGCTGTTGTGCTCTGGTTCTGCTGCTGGGCTCTGGTTCTGTCGCTGGGCTCTGGCTCTGCTGCTGGACGGCCTAAAAACATAAAAAATACAAATAAATAGAAAAAAAAATTGAAATTATGTAACAATGATTTTGAGCTGGAAGGAAAGGTTATGATTAGTTCGGTGGAGCGCTCCCACGGTGGTTGATTGTTAGCAGCTGGGCTTAAAGATGAAAGCGGCTGGGCCACTTCCAACGACGGCAGACTGTTGCTTGAAGCTTGAAGCTCTGATGTGAAGATGATGATGCTGAGGTGAAAGGGAATGTTTTGATTAGTTCGGCGGGATGCTCCCTCGGTGGACTATTGCAAGCTGCCGGGCTTAAAGATGAAGCTGCTGGACCACTTCCAAGGACAGAATACTGCTACTTGAGGCTTGAAGTCCTTCAATCATAGCATACAAGCCAAAATTAATTAAACTACCAAAAGCCGCAACTGTTAAACAAAAATATTACCTTTCCAGCGACCTGTAAGACAATAAAAAAAAAAAAAAAACAGATTAGAGACCTGTAAAAAATATTTTACCAGTTAACTTACGTGACGTAGGTGACCTACGATCTGAAAATTAATAGAAAAAAAAAATAGATTAGAAACCTGGAACAAACTATTTTTTCAAATCAACTTACGCTCTGTTGATGAAGATGATGATGTACTGGAAAAGAGTTTTGATTAAGCATTCATTCAACATTCATCACATACCATTCAAGCCCCCAATTCGCAATTCGCTGTTCACGAGCTAATAAAAAAGAAGAGCTTAGAGTTTACGTGGGTCCCTGCCGAACCCTGGAGTTTAACGCCTAAAACGCGATCTATACCTGCCACGTAGCGGCTACTCCTCAGTTCCTCCTGGCTATAGATCTATCACATAATTGCATGCTTAAGGTACTTCCACACCCACCCTTCGGCCAAGTCTCACCAGGGGTACTACCTCTAGAGTGGAGGCCTACGGATGACAGTGACCGGTTATAGGACTCCCGGCAAAGAAACCGTCGACGAAAAGTGGTCAGGCAGCTTTGACCACCCTCCTAGTTTGCGCACCGACTTGGTCCATCGCGAATTTAACAAAATGCCTACCCAAACTAAAGCGTACTTTATTATAATTATAAAATCAATTACGGATTTGATTGAATACGTTGGCTCCGCGGAGCTGCGCTCTCAACGCCGTACAAAATCACCGAACGTGAATATAAATTTAAACTACAGGCAAAATCTGAACGGACGAAGAATGCTAACCATCCTAACCCACGAACGGGTCACGAACCATCCCAGCTACAACCTTGAGCCTCAATTGAAACACAAAAATAAACGCCCGCAACTACTCAACACAACGGCCGGGCTGGAAACGAAGTCCAACTGGCACAACCTTTATAAGGAATCTCCGGCCTACATTCATTCGCCCATAGTGCGCAATGCATCAGAAAGAATGCACAAAATCAAGCAGTAATCGCGTAGCGTTCAAACAAATCCGAATAACATGTTACCACACGGATCAATCATTAAAAACCCAATAGAATTATGTTTGGCATTGAATTCATTTGAAATAATAAATAATACAGCATTTTGTACACTATTTGAACATTTGAAAATATATATTGCTTCAACTGTAAATAGATTTAAGTTTAAAAATTGCAAATTCGTCATCACACTTAATCCACCCCTATAAAATAGTTGCTTTATTCATAAACAACTACTCACTTTAGCAAGAACCATAATTAAAACTATTAAGATGGATAAAAAGTGTGCATGTACCCCAATTGAAGACGTTTAATACATGAAGGGCCAGTTTCACCAAAACCAGTTAAATTTATCCAGAGGTTATTTTATACGGAAACTATTGTTGATACAATTGTAACTATAGTGACTAACTCAATATAACCTCTAGATAAGTTTAACTAGCTTTGGTGAAACCGGGCCTAAGGGTTGTACAACCAAGGATTGAACTGGTTTTATAATAAATCATTATAAATGAGCTTCCTATTAACGTTTGTCTTATCAATATACGATTGATTCTCGATCTGACTCTCGTAGAGAACAGACGTGCTAAAATCCGCTTCTCGTGATTACCAGACGATTACTAATGAATTATATTTGAACAAATATCTCTATTATTCAGTTTCTAATATTGACACAATAAGGTGTCAATAGAAGTGAGTGAAACCATATAAAAGTGTTACGGTGATACAGTGATAGTGTTAAGGTGTCAAATGTCAATTGAATAAAGTGTTCAAGTGAAAAAGTGGAATTGAGTCAACTCATTACTCATGATGCAGCAAACAACCGGTGTAACTGATACGGTGACACATGCTGTCACAAATAAATCTACAACAACAACTACTTCTAGCTACACACAAGCAATCATGACAACTCAAACAACGCCTATTTCTAGCTCAACAATCTCAAATCTAGTGACAAACGTTCAATACTATCCGTTCACACCAGTAAGTCGAATGTCTATGGACAATTATCCTTTTCTACCAATAACCCCCAACTCAAGTGAATCATCTTCCAATTCAAACAGAAGTGGAATTTTGAGCTGGCAAACAGTCGTTAACAGACGTTCAGCTGAAAGATATGGAGAGAAGGTAACAAGCTTAACACAAGAGAGAACAGAGAAAAGAACCAAGAACAATAATGTGGCAAACCCAGATACTACTTGCACCTCAAACAGATTCAACGTCTTGAACAACGAAACTACAGAGCAGCAGATCAAGAAACCCAAGCCTTCACCAGTATATATCCAAAACATAACATATTTCAGTCCAATGTTATTAGACCTAGAAACCGTATTAGGCCCCGCGGAGTTCAATTGCAAAACATTCGCAAATAACAATGTAAAAATTAACACATGCTCATCTGATTCCCAAAGAAAATTGATACATCTATTGAATAGCAACAAAATAGCATATCATACCTACCAACTCAAACTAGAAAGTGCGTACAGGGCTGTTATTAAAAACTTATATCATTCAATACCTCCAGAGGACATAAAAGAGACTCTCAAACACAAGAGTTACATAATTAGAAATATGACAAATATAAGAAGCTGGAAAAGCAAAGAACCATTTCCTATGTTCTTTATTGATCAAGAGCCAGGTGAAAATAACAAATTCATATATGAACTGGAACTCCGATTGAGTACAAGAATAATCGTTAAGCCACCAAGAAAAAAGAGAGAAATTTCTCAATGCATGCGATATCAAGCGTATGGACATACTAAGGCATATTGCAAATAACCTTTCTATTGTGTCAAATTTGGGGACAGCCATCCGACAGAAGAATGCAAGAAAGACAAAAATATACCTGCATCATGTGTGCTATGTTCAGGTGCTCATTAAGCAAATTATAAGGGATGCAGTGTATATCAAAGCCTACAAAAAAATCAGAAACAAAAACAATCAATAACCAACATTCAGGAACTATTAACTCAGAAAAGATAACATAAGCTATGCAGAAGCAGCTATAGTCTATAAAATTAGGCAGAGGAGGCACGTCATCAAAGTTTGTAACTAGATAATGACGTCACGTAATTACTACGTTTATATGCTATACCAATTTAATCTTTAAAAATATAATGTGGGTTGCATATTTGCAAAAACGTGCAAAGCTAATTTATTTGATCTAGTAAATTATATTCTAACCAAAAAGAACAAAGTAAACACGTGTTGATCGCACTGAAATGTCGAAAACGAATGCAACGAATGAGAATGTAAACGTAGTCAAACTTCATAGTACCAACGTATGATGAAGAAATAAACAACAATTATTGTAGATGAATGAAATTTTGTTGGAAACATTAAATTTGAGTATAAAATAATTGTAAATTAAATTAAAATATACTTTTCTTATAGTATGCAAAAAATTGCATTTATTTTCTCTGTTTTTCCAAACATAAACATTACGTTGTCATTACGACAGGTTCTTTTCATTTTGTAATGTTTTGATGACGTGCCTCCTCTGCCTAATTTTACAGACTATAATCATACATCCCAGCAAGAACGCAATGAATTAGAAGTCCAGCATCACGTCGTTCTCAATGTTTATTAACAAGCTTGAAACAATGATCAGCCAATTATTACAACAAAACACGTTGGTAATAGATCTTCTTACTGCCCTGGTGAATAGAAGAAATGGCTAATACCCTTCGTATAGCGCTTTGGAACGCCAATAACACAAACCATCCAGACGGTATTGCCCACGGAGGTACGGCAATTATAATTAATGAAAAGATAAAACAATGTGAACTAGAGAGATCTGACAAAGAGTTCCTATAGGCAACAAAGATTAAATTGAAAGAAACACACGGTCCACTTACAGTTTCTGCCGTCTACTGCCCACCTAAGCACTCCATCAAACAAGATAAATTTGGAGAATACTTCAACTCATTAGGAAGTAGATTCCTGTCAGGAGGGGACTATAATCCCAAAGACACAAACTGAGGTTCAGGAGCAATGAATCCCTAGGGTACACAACTTAGAAAAGAAATTTTAGCCAAAGGATATACACACTACAGTACCGGTAAGTCCACATACTGGCCAACTGACACCAATAGGTTTCCCGATCTGTTGGATTTCTTCTTCAGGAACAGCATATCGCAAAGTTGTACAAGTATAGAACCTAGTTATGAACTATCTTCTGACCACTCACCAGACATATTAACCTTGAGCACAAATATAATAATGAAGAAAAAAAAACTAACTTTATGCAATAAAAATACAATCCGCGAAAGACTCCAAGTATATCTTAACCAAAATACGAATCTACAAATGCCATTTGAAACTTTTGAAGACATTGATAGAGCCTGCGAATATTCAACAAAACTCATTCAGAATGCATCGTGGTACTCCACCCCAAATATTACCCACGTCAATGAAAACGTGACCAATCTCCTAAAGTTTATGACAGAAAAATTGCAGAAAAGCGTGAAGCTCGACGGAGGTAGCAATTCACAAGACATCCCAATGACAAAAATCATTCAAATCGCCTATCCATAGAAATAAAAAGACTTATAAAGAATATAAAAAACGATTCATTTGAAGAATACCCAACTAATCTTTTCGCTAGCGCAGAAAAACAGTACTCGTTATGGAAAGCAACGAGGAAATTCAAAAGACCTACTTTACACATACCTCCAATTAAAAAAGATGACGGGTCCTGGGCCAGGACTCTCAAAAAGCTGAAACATTTGCAGCACATCATGCTAAAGTCTTCGAACCACATCCATCAACGTCGTCACCACAAGAAGAAAATCACACTAAAGAATTCTCAACAGCACTCCTACAAATATCACCCCCAATTGAACATTTCTCACCCGAAGAAGTAATAGACGGAATAAAATACCTAAATAATGAAGAATCACCAGGTTTCGATCTTATTATTGCAAGAATATTAAAATCACTTCTTGAAAAAATCTGACGTGAACATCACGTGACTTACTTGTATTTGATATATACACGAATGGCATGGGAGAATAAGCATAGTGAAAGTGCCCTAGACGGAGAATTAATTTCAAGTGCACGAATTCGTCAGTATAATCAGAAGATAGTGAGCGTCAGAATCTCAGACGGATATGGAGTAAACCAAGAAATATTTAGAAATGAAAAAAAATATTTTTGAAGGAATGACTGAACTGATTCCGATGAGATTTGAATATGTTATAGGGACATGTGGATACCATCCTGGGACAAAGTGTTAACCGCATATCATTCTCCGGAAAAAAAAATGAAAAAAATCGCCAAAATAATTTTTTTTCATATGATATAATCTGAGTATAAATATGAATACAATTTTTTTTAGAACATTTTCACTCTCCTATTTAACATATATCATTTTTGATTGACTCCAAGTGGTGCACCATACAGAAATAAAATGAAAACTAATTTTGAATGTTATTTTTTGGTTTTTTCATATGTATTATTCTGTATTTTTGATGATGATGAAAATATTGGAAATTCCAGAAGAAATCAACTCAACTTATTGTGTATATACTAAAAAAAAAATTGAGAGAATATTTTTTTAATATATATTAATAAGAAAAAAACTAATAATTCTCAGATACTCCACTTTTTATTTATGTTGTTATATCCAAACAAATGTGATGAAATTCTGTGGAACAGTTTTTTGTTAGTGTTATTTTCAACTGTTCTACAAAACGTCATCCTCCAAAACTAATACGGCTCAGTGTTGCATATGCTTCAAGTATTTAAGGAAAAATGCGGGTGATCACAAAAAAATATCATCAGAATTAGACCTAGAGGAGTTCTCACCATTTTTTGATAATGAAATATACATTGGCAGTGGCGGATTTACAGATTTGCCGCCCGTAGGCTATTCAATTTTTGCGGCCTCTGAATTTTGATACCTTAGTCCACAATTTTTTCTTGAAGATCGTGTCCCGATGATATGTATTGAAAAAGGAATAGTCGGAATTGGAGCGAGCAATGATCCAAAAATCAAACCAATTCGAATGCCACTGACGTTTCGATATATTGTATAATGTGGTAATTTTTTATTGTTTATTGTAGCTTTGAAAATGATATAAAATATATCGAAACGTCAGTGGCATTCGAACTGGTTTTATTTTTGGATCATTGCTCGTCCCAATTCCGACTATTCCTTCTTCAATTAATCCACAATCATATCAATCACATTTTCTATCAATAAAATTCCAAAATGATTTGTGCTCAATCATCTTCGTTACATCAACTTTTCCCATATGGTTAGTATTATTGAGAACTAAGGTACCGTGTCAAATCCTTGGTTATTTTTACAGCAGAGAATTATCAAAAAACATTATTTTGAGCAAAAAATATCTCAATCATGTGACACTTTTAAAGTAAGGTAAGGTATATGCCTTAAAACTATACAATACTCACATAATATGTATAGAGCTTACACAAAAAATATACATTTCGCGAACGTTGATATATATTTTTTATAACACTAAGGCCCAGTTGCACGAACGTGCATTAACTAAAGAGTTCTTCAAAAATGAACAAAACCAAATCGAATATATTCGTCAAATCAGTTGCTTAGCATTGCTGTCAAAAATTCGATTTGATATTGTTCATTTTTGAAGAACTGTCTAGCTAATGAACGTTCATGCAACCGGGCATCACATTTCAAAAACAATACAATAAATATCCATTCTGAATTATTAATTGATATTATAATTCAAATTTAATTATAAAATCTTCAAAATACTTTTTGTGAGACTTTGAGATCGAAAAATCATTTATTATATCGTCGTACGAAATCTTGTTCATTAGCTCTGAGTCAATGCACAAGAGCTAAAGCGTCTAGCTTTTCTTGACTTAAAGTCGATCGTAGATAGTTCTTCACTCTTTTAAAGCAAGAGAAGCTTCTTTCACCTGAACAATTTGTCGCTGGTGTACATAGAGCCATCCAAGTTTGGATAAATGTTCTCTAGATTTTGTTCTCGCAGGAATAAAGACAACTTTTTAATGATCCGGAAATTGGTTTTATAGAAATTCTTTCAGACGAAAGGTAGCTTTGAAGGTGTATGCATTCCTGAACTAAGCCTGTTTCTAAATCATTAGGATACATTTTTTCTAAAAAAACTGGCTTTTTCCCTCAGAACTGATGATGGAAACTCACTCATTTTGGTAAGAAATGAAAATTTCTCATTAAATCCGTTATAAGACTCTTGCCGTTTTGCTAACTCGAATATAAGCCTATCTATGGAAACAAGAAACGTGTTAATACTGAAGTAATTACTCGCAGCCATTCCAATATCTTCATCGGGTGTTTCATCAAATCTTTTTTTTCTTTTAGGTTGTCTTTTTCCATCTCTTGTATATTCTTTCGATACGCCTAATTCGATCGCCATTTCTTCGAAGTACTTGAAATTCTCTCGTTCAGCTATGAAAAACTTACGAAGTGATTCGTAAAGATCAGCAACGGTGATTAAATCTATGTTAGAACTCTGGATTTGAACATTCACTTTGTTTATTCTCTCCAAAAAAAATCCAATAAAACAACCATTACCGCCGTTTCCAGTTTTTCCAAATTTAAAAGTATTCCCGTCGCTTCTTGTCGCGTTACAGGCTTTTTGGTACAATCATCCTTGATTGATTGCAAAGTTTTAAGAACTTCGGGCCAAGATTCTCTCAAACTTTTACATGCATCCTCTCTAGCTGACCAACGTGTCAAATTTACTCTTCTAACGCTTTTTCCTTTTCCGATTTCAGTCATTTTTTTTGCCAGCGTTGTGTGGAGCTCACAAAAAAAACGTAGATTTCCTGAAGCAACATGAAAAGACACGCTTCTGTAGATGATTCAGCAGCCGCAGTTGCCGCTAAATTCAAAGAATGGGCGGAACAAGGCACTTAAAGGCGAAAGGAGCTTGGTCTCGAATTTTTGCTTGCAAGCCTTTGTACATGCCAGACATGTTCGCGGTAATATCATATGATTGTCCACGGCAGTTTTTTTGAAATAATTTGTAAACCACTCCGAATTTAAATCATTTTCCGACGGCATCTAAACCGGCCTACATAATTGCACAATATTATCAATTTGAGCGAATCTCTATCTTCAATAATAAGAAGAATACACATGCTGTCCTCTATTTGGACACACTGTACACATTAAGAGAATAAACTCATCGCAAATGGTCTTTGATAAGTAACTGGTACTTCCTGATCCCTGATTGCCAAATCGTTTAATATGACGAGCTAGAAAAGGATCGAATTCCGCTAATAGTTCCAAAATCATACAATAATTTCCATTACGTGGATCTCCGAACTTTTAATTTTTTCCTCCAAGAACAAGACCTCTTGAACACAGTCGCTTCACGACGGCTACAACTCTCATCAGATCATTCCTCCAGTAAGTAATTTCTTCATCAATCTGGACCTGCAGTAGATTATCGAGTCGGTCATCAATTTTATTCCTATCTCTCAAACTAAGAATACTAGATTTATGACGTGCAGAATTCTCATGCTGAGCTACTCGATAATCTGCATTTTTCCAGTCATTGAATCCTCCGTTCTCAAAATGAGTTCTACACTCCAATGGACCAAATGCCAAACAGGGTCCACAATACACAGATTTTTTACTTCCAGAATAAACTAGTCAATTTCTGTCTTTCACTTCATTATTTCTCATTTTTCTCTGGAAGATACTAACTGGCAGAAAACGACGCTGATCAGCATATATTCTTTCACTTTTAGAGATGTCACAAGATTTGTTTTGATCAAAGCCGTAGCTTGCTATAATCTCCCGCAAGTTATCGTTGATCTCCCACAGTGCTGGATCTTTGTTTAGACTTGTGGTTGATTGTATTTTGACGTTACTTGTACTTGATGTCTGATTCTGAGACATATCTTCAATTGTTAGGCTTATAGATAATTCCTCTTCCGTCTCTCTATCAAAAATATGAATATCTGTTTTTTCAAAATCAGAATGCTCAATGGGCAACAATTGTTGTCGGACAGCAGAGTGTATATCGGTCTCATCTTCTTTAGATTGTGTTGTATTAGGTCATATGTTTGAAGCTTCTGGGCTCAAAACACTGCTTTTACTTTCACTTTAAAAAAAATTGTAAATTCTTACTGTTTTTCGGATAATTTCTTCCTGTTCTTCTCTTTTAATTTTTGCTCTTTTCTTGTACTCAGCTCCACTAAGTCGCTTTCTTCCATCACTCATTCTAACAAGTTTTGATTCAAGAACTGAAACAAAATAATAATAAATTGGGAATTTGGTTTTTCGTACTTAATTACCAGTATCCTTCGTTCAGATTTCAGACTTTAAATACTTACCTAATATGAGCAAAAGAGATGTCTATAGGTATGATAAGAAGAGAAATTTAAATTCTTTTACACACTTTGCTTATCAAGTTGAATGAACTGTTTTGTTACGGATGAACCATCGTAAACACTTGGTATGAAATTATTCACAAAATCCACGAAACATTCAAAAAATACACAACCAGAAAGATGGGACCCCGAAATATTAACATCAATACAGTAATGAAAATTGCAGGACGCAAATATCAAAAGTGACTTTTCTCTTGTTTTTGAACTAAATAGGAGACATGAATTCTTCGATGGTATCGTCACGCTATATCTCTCACTTGCTCTCGAACTCAATATCTCGAAGCAACGTACAACGTATGTATACATCAGGACCTCGCTTCGGCTCACATAATATCCCGATCGCGCTGCATTCGTGCTATCCATTCAGCCAGACACTCATACCGAATGGTCATGTCGTTTGTTCTGGCGTAACAACACAAATACGACTACGCAATTTCTTACTACAAATAAAATAATTAATTGTTGAAATGTATCAATTTTATAATTAGCAAATTGTCTAACTTAATATATTTTTTTGAATTATGTAAATCGAAATAAAAAAATAATGAGATTAATCTGCCGCCCCTAAGAATTGGCCGCCCTAGGCTTCAGCCTACTCAGCCTGCTGGTAAATCCACCACTGTACATTGGAGACATTATATGTGCTGCTTGTCGGATGAAATAATATAAAAAATCTAAAGTTTATACGAGAGTTGCTGGAAGTTCTAAGGATGAGTCTGAAGTGAGTTTAAATAATGAACTAGAAGAATCAGGGTCCAGTTTATCACAATTAAGCCTGCCTCAATCAAGTTCTGAAGATCCGACCTTCAAAACGTACGATAGGCATCCCAAACTTAGCGGGAATGAGGAATACATTACAATCTCAATGAGAAGAACAGTCGCTACTCATAGATATTGTTGTGTCAGTTATGTTAGTGAAAGAAGTTTAATTAATGCTCCGCAAAATGCTAGGATGCAGTCTTTTAGAAGAAACAGGATTGTTATTCCAAAAGGGAATCGGCATCTGAATTGGCTGAAGTTATGAGTAACTTTGCGGTCGAATGTGATTCCACTTTGCTTGATCGAATGGATGATTTTCTCTTATCAGATTAGCAAATTTGTATTTTAACTGGTATAACGTGGGAAAATGTGATCGAGCTGCGAACTCTTCTCAAATCAATGCGCAATACTGATACTCGCAGTGTGACTCAAGCGCTTATTGTACTTTTATTCAAACTGAGAACTGGGAGTTCTAATAAATTGATAGCATCCATTTTACAGCTAGGAAAAAGCAACTAGTGTCCTATTACTTAGATGAAATCATTAAATCTTTCAAAAAAGATATACTTACATTATATTCTGGTTTTTCGGTGACTTCCAGGAAAGATCTCATAGACAATCAAACATCTTCAACTTCAAAAAGACTCTTATGATACAGATGAAAAACTTATTTTAATTTGCGATGGAACCTACGCACGTCACCAGAAAAGTTCCAATAACGAGTATCAACGTAAGTCTTATTCTGTACAAAAAAAAATCTTCGTTGTGCAAACCATTTACTATATGTACAACCAATGGATATATAGTAGATATGATGGGGCCTTATTACGCGAATCAAAACGAAGCTGGAATCATGGAACAAATTATTGACGATCCTGACGGCTTGAGCTCTTTAATGAGCCCTGGAGATATTTTTATTGTTGATCGTGGTTTTCGAGACGTGAAAGAGCATTTGGAAAATGAAGGCTACCAAGTTTTGATGCCAGCATTAAAAGGGAAACGTAGCCAATTATCTACAGTAAGGTCAAACGAATCGCGATATGTGACAAAACTTCGTTGGGTGGTAAAAGCATGTCATGGGATGATTTAAGAAAAATATCAATTACTGGATCATACATTCGATAATAAAATAATTCCAAAAATAGGAAGTTACTATAAAATTGCTTCATTCCTACACAACAAGTTTAGTAAACGTCTTGATCCTGAAATAGAATATTCGAATGAAATTATTAAGAGAATGCATTCACAAAAATATATTGAAAATACTTTAGCTGATGAAGTAGGAAGAAATAACTGGCAACGTGAAAAGTTTTCTTTTAGAGCAATATCATCAAGTGACTTGAGCGAGTTTCAAGAAATGACTGTCAAAGAATTGAAGATTTTATTCACGGGTTCCTATCAATTTAAGCAGACGATTTTGTATCTAGCGGAAATGATTGATGATTCAGGAACTTTAAATATTCGGTATGTCAAGGAAAAAACGAACATATTGAAAATATTAGTTCAGTCGCGTCATATAAGTAAGAAGCAATAAAGATGTTTAATGGAATATAAACCAAATACAACAGGATACACATGAATATCTTGATATTGTTGTGAATGTGCAAATGGACAAAGGACTGTTAGCTGCTGTTCACACGTTGCACCAACTATTTATTACTTAGCGTATGGAAGATATTTGTCAAAGATACTAAAATCAGCTGAATATCTCAGTAAAATATTTGATGAAGATCAAATTAATGTTGTTATAGAAAAGGACAGTGATGATGATTGAAAATCGATGTGCAATAATGATTTTTTAATTTTTTTTTGTATTTTGGAACATCATAATCAACACATGTTTCAATTAATAATTATTTCTTTTTCATTTATAAATATTTAAAAATTACTCACAATTTTTTTTAGCATAAGTTGAATAATTTCAAACAGTTTCCATTTGAACTCATGATACCTTCATCACCATTGTGAAATAAAGAATGAAATAACAAAAAAATAGCGTTTAAAAATAGTTTGAATTTTTTTTTCAGTATGGCGCACCACTTGAAATCAATTGAAAGAAAATGTTGAATAAGAGGGTATAAAGCATCCAAAAAAGTTTGATTCATATTTTTGCTCGAATCATATCATGCTCAAAATAGTTATTTGTGTATCAAGGCCGTAAAGGTTATCTTTTTTGGTCGAATCTGTTGTTTGCGGCCGAAGCGTAGCTGAGGCTGCAATTCAGGTGAGACCAAAAAAGAACTGTAGGCCGAGGTGCACACAACGTTTTTTAGGCGATCGTTACGAAATAATTCAAAATCACATCATTTTATCTATTTATTTCTAAAACCTTGCAATTGTAAATCTTAGTTGCCGTTGAAATTGTTTCATTTTATTGTCTTCTATCAAGTTGACATTTAACAAAGAATGCGTATTTATTTTTTGAATTGCAAGAACTACAGAGGTTGACGGAAGAATACATGTATTATTTAAGCGAAAACTGTTTCTTAAAGAGTTCATCAATATTTGACAGATCAGTCCCAAAGAGTAAAATTTGACAGATCAGTCCCAAGAAGTGAAACTTCACGGCCGCAAAAGAAGCCATAAAAACACCTATTTTGTCATGATCGCCTAAAGAAATAGTTTTGGGACTTTTTTTCTACTAAAGAATGAAATTTAATGCAGGTCGTACTTTGTCCCAGAATAGTATTCACATGTTCCTATAGCATATTCAAATCTCATCAAAATCGGTTCAGTCATTCTTTAAAAAAATCTTTTTTTTTATTTCCAAATATTTTTTGTTTTATTCGATATCCGGTTGGCCTAGACGTCTGAAATTTTGTCGCTCTCTATCTTTTGACTATACCGACAAACTCATGCAGTTGAAATTGATTCTGCGTCTGGGGCACTTTCATTATGCTTATCCTCCTATGCCATTTATTCAATAAAGTCTTTTGTCACTCCAGATTAAAATTATTATGATTTTAATAATATTTTGATATGTAAAATGTCAAACAGAAACAAAAAATTGACAACAGATTATCATTGTCTACCTTATCATTTCAATGAAACTGATTGTTTCATACGGCAAATTCTGATAGTTAGGGAGCTGGTGGCAGGAAATTTTATATGATTTTATTGTGCGAATAGAGTTGATAATTGTGAAGACATCATTATAAAGAGTAAGAAGAACCATTTCAGTCATTCAGGCGCTGCTGAGTTTTTGATTGAGAGTCAATTGAAAATGCTAGAAAAAACATGCTTCTATATAATTTTATTGTGTCAGTCACATATCTAAAACGTCACTTGTCGATATGACATACATATAAATGTAATCGACTGGAATCTATATGTCGGCATTTTTTTTGCAATATGATTTTTTTAAATAGTTTTTGATATACTCAAAATTGAATGATTTTATTGTCCACGTATCTTGTATCAGAAGTTTCGCAATGTAATTAGAAACAATAAAACAAGCTTCAGTCATCTGACTACTGCTGCGTTTAATGAGAATAAATTTTCGAAAATGAGGCAATGAAAATGCTTCTATATCATTTTATTATGTCAGTCACTTGACAGGCAGCATCCTCTATTTGTAGAAGACATTGAAAAAATAGTGACTGAAATCTACCATTCTGAGTTTTTATTGGCTGACATTTCTTAAAAATTATTTTTATAAGATTTTTGTCACTATCTAGGAGGTTTCAAGAAAAATCTCAAAGTTTTTACAATTGTTCTCTTCCATTTCAAGTAATTGCTTAGCATTTGAATAACAAATATTGGGGTAAAAAAATACGTAAGTGAACTAAATAGTTTTCATTACTTCCAAGCTTTGGAGTTTGGATTGTTATTCGTAATCCTAATCATATTTTCTCTTTTTGTTTTGAAAACGATAAATTCTAGTGTATGGTATGATGTGAAATTTGCATGCATCTCGAAAACTTTGTTTTTCCTTTTCATAATTAGGAAAAAATCGTCAGGTAATGACTATTAACCGAGTAAGATCACTCTGGATGTCAATTAGAAAAAACAAAACAAACTCACAAATTGTGTCGGACAGTTGTGCTAACGGACTTAGCACAAAAACTTCACTTAGACGGTACACACTCTGAAGATGACGCTCGGTATCGGAACTGGTAGCGTACTTGGAACGGCTGCTCAGAAGACTTGACTTACAAAGAAGTGACTTAAGTCGGCCAGAAGGCCTTATTCATACCCATATTTACTTACTTAACATGTTTCAAAAATTAAATCCATATTAGCGCTAGCAATAATATAAAGAAGAAATACAGAAAAAAGACGAAGTAATTTTTCAAATACAATTTTCGTTACAATAATACATTTCTTATTACTCTCCTGCCGAATACATCCTTTTCTGATTTTATTTTCTTTATATTAAAATTGTCCTAAATAATTTTCACATCGGTCGATAATATAGAAACTGTCAAGTGTCGGATCTAGTTTGTGGATGGTCAACAGTCGCGCAGAATGTCAAACAACAACAAAATATACAATATACAATATACAAAATATTTACAGGACAACAGTGGATCACATTCAGACTTTATTACGGTGAGACATAAGACATAAATACACATCACACGATCTCAACTTCTTCTGATTTCAGGTGTTTTTAAAAACCTAACCTTATTCGTCCACATGTGAAATATTCAATGTATTTAAAACAGTTGAAGAGCGGTGAACTTGACGGTAAGTGTTGTTGTATGTTGATGCAGAGTTACTGAATTTAAAGTTTACAGGGTGCGCAAGAAGTGAATAAAATTGTGACGGACTAAAAAATTATTGACGGTCTCAGAAGGCTCTGAGATGTGCAACAGTGACAGATTTTGGGGCCCGATTCGTCACAGTAGAAATGGCTGAAGCTCATATTCGTCAATATCGTGTAAGCCGACTCCGCTATGTCAACAGTGAAGAATTTGTAAATCAAGAAATGACAGACTAAATAAAACAAAAGGAATATGCCTGGAAAACACAGTAAGGTATACCAGCTGACAAAACGGTGTGGCGGAAAGGATGAATCGTAGCATTCAAGGAAAGGCACGGCGTCTTCTCCAGAAAAGTGGCCTGGACAAACGGCTTTGGTCGGAAGCTGTGTGGTGTGCCGTCTACTTGATAAATCGTAGCCTAACATCAGCCCTATAGTCGAATGAAGCTCCAGCTGAATTATGGTACGAAATGCCAATGGATTTACAAAAACTACGAATGTTTGGTTGCGTGGTTTTTCCAAGGAACCCGCGCACAACGGGAAAGTTTGTTTCCCGTTCTATAAAATGTATATTGTTAGATTATGCTAACAATGGTTATCGTTTATATGATCCATTAACTAAAAAAACCCATATTAGGCATGATGTTATTTTTGATGAGAATTAATATCCTGCTTGTGATCGAAGTGTCCTGCCGATGAATTTTTTGATGTAGATAATAATGTCAGCCAAAGTGACAACGCGCAATTTGATGTGGAGCACTCAGCAGCAGATTCATCTAAAGAAAGTGACGCTGATCAGTTCAAGGAAACAGTACCATCTTAATTACAACAACAAACGCGTTCAGGACGCCCACATACATAAATGACTATGTGGCATTCGCGCTTAATGTGACAGTTCCTACAAGCTATGAAAACATTGCTGGTAAGGAAGATGAAGATAAATGGCTCAATGCAGTTCAAGAAGAGATTGCAGCGTTGAAAGAAAATGAAACCTGGATTGAGACTGACAAACCACCAAATAAAAGATGCATTAATGTTAAATGAGTCTTCAGAGTTGAAGAAAATGGTGAATATAAGGCTGGGCTTGTTGTGAAAGGCTGTTCACAAAAACCAGAAGAGTATGGTGGAACTTATGCACCAGTAGCCCGTATGGCAACAATTCGTACATTGCTAGCTGTGGCTGTAAACAAAAATCTTGACGTTCAACAACTTGATGTGCAAAATGCATTTTTACATTTATTCATTTATTTATTCATTTATTTATGAGGTAATGCCACAGGACGAAACCCAATAATAGCACAACACAATCAATTCACAAGAAAAAGTATAAAAATTAACGACATAGTGAACAGTGTAAATTACATCAATATTAATAACTAAGCTTAAAAACTGGACATAATAAGCAAAACCTTCAAATGTACGTAAGCTACATGAGAAAATATCTGGTGAATTACCAAGAGATAATAATTTATTGAACATGACAATCATATGATATATAGGGGAATTTAAGGCAGAGTTGGTTCTGCAAGTATTTAAAATAAATATTTTAATTGATCTGGTAGAATGGGAGGTCATTCTAAACAATTATTCATTAAGTATAATCGGACAACTAAAAAGATTATTTAAAATTTTGAAAACAAAGTATGATAGAAGTGAGGCTCGCCTGTTTTCAAGTGATGGAAGAGTAATTTTAATTAATGGAAACTTTTTATTCAGAATATAAATGAATTTTCGTTGAATACTCTCGATTCTGCCGATATATATTTTCTCCAACACTGTTTTGGAATTTGCATATTCCATAATTAAAAATTATGTTGGGACGAGTGACATTCCAAAAAATCGTTTAGAATGATTCCGTATGACGTTTTAGAATGATTCTGTATGCCTTTAGAATCATTTAGACGAATCAGAAGCTGTTAGTTTGGCTACTACCATGGTTACTTTCTAACAACTCAAGTATTCATATCTGGATTTGACGTTTGACATTTAATGATTTTTCAAGTCTCCTCTGAAATATTGGTGAATTTCCAAAACCTTGTTAGAGAAAGTATAGTCTATAACATGTTTGGAATGGCGTATTCCACACTCGCGAACCGTAATCCGAGCCAAAGGCGAGGATTACAAACTTTTCGCTCGTTCAGAATATGGGCAATTCCAATAATTATTGTAGTATATACTATTATAAAACGGGGACCAACAAACAGAGGCATATTCTAAATGACAACGAATAACAAAAAAATACAAGCCAACTAGTGTTTTGTACTTTCTGAATTTCTCGCCTATCCTAAGAATAAATTCGAGCATTTTATAGGCCTTTCTTACTACAAAATCAATTTGAAGATCAAAAATAAGCTTAGAGTCAAGAATAATACCAAGATCTTCTACTTGGGACACACGAGAAATGTTATCATCATCAATGTTATGGATAAACTCTAGAATACTTCTATTACGGGAGAAAGAAATGAGCAAGCATTTGCTGTGATTGGGAGCTGAATCATTTAGTTTCAAATAAATACTCACTCTATCTAAATCTTCTTGAAGAGCGATATAATCAGATATAAAGGCCACAGAATCATATACCTTAAGATCATCGGCATATATGACGAATCTACAGTTCAAAAAGCAAGACTTGATATTATTAATGAATATAATAAAAAGAAGAGCCCTAAATGGGATCCTAGTGGAACACCAGACGTAACAGAAAAATAATCGGATGAATATCCATTAACCTTCATGCATTTTCTCCTATTTTCAAGATATGATTTAAACCAACTCAAAAGACTGCCATGAACACCATACGTCTCATGTTTCGATATTATGATAGAGTGATTAATTTTATCAAATGATTTACTGAAGTCAGTGTACACAGCATCTACTTGTGCTCTATTGTCCATATGTTTAAGAATGAAATCTAAGTATTCAAACAAATTAGTTCCATCAGATCTATCAGAGTAGAAACCGTGCTGCTCCAAGTTGATGATATTTTTGAATGATGCAAATAAATATTTATATATTATTTTTTCGAATATTTTCTCAAATCTACACAGCTTTTGAATGTGACAATAGTTTTCGATCAGGTTTCTACTACCATTTTTATGAACAGGGACAGAAAGAGCTTTCTTCCACAAACTTGGACACTGACCTCCAGCAAGCGATTGATTAAAAATTATTATTAGAGGATGGCATAAAGACAATGAGGAGTTTTTTATAAATATAGGGGGAATACCATCGGAGCCTGCTCCCTTGGTTATATCCAGGGTTGATATCATTTCACAAGTTTAATTCTCCGTAATGGATAATTTACTTAGATTAATACTAGAGTCAATATGCTTATGTAGAAATTTTGTAGTGTCAGTCCTTGTACTACTATCTAAAAATACAGTGTTAAAATAATTAGCAAACATGTTGCAAGTCTCACTGCCATCGCATGAACTAGTATCATTGAATACCATATTAGAAGGTATGCTATGTTTTCTAACAGAAGAAACGTACGACCAAAATATGAGTTATTAAGTGAGAATGTATACATGAAAAATATTCCAAGTATTACCGTACAATCTGGAAAGTTTTTAAAATTAAAGAAAGCACTCTACGAACTAAAACAAGCTCCTAGAGTTTGCAACAAGCGAATTAATTAATTTTTGTTAGAAAATGACTTCAAAAGATCAAATCATGATCAATGTTTATACGTAAAAAGAGTTGATAACTCTTATTTGTATTTCTTATTGTATGTTGATGATTGTCTGTTAATTGGTAAAGACGATAATATTGAATTTTTCAAACGTCTTCAAGAATCCGAGTTCAAAATTAAAGACTTGGGTAAACTTGAAAGTTTCTGCAGCAATGTACAAAGAAATGAAAATGAAATGCTTCTAAATCAGAAAGCTTCTACCAAAAAGGTCCTTGAAGATTTGGTATGAAAGAATGTAGAGCAGTTTCAACACCATGGAAAAAATCTCGTGAAATAGAAAGTGAACCTGCAGATATAAATTTCCTTTTTCAAGAAGTCATAAGTTGCCTGATGTATTTGTTGAGTACGAGATCTGATATCTGTGCAGCAGTTCGCTACTACAGTTAATTTTGTGAAAATACTATGAAAAGTCACCGGATAGGAGTGAAACGGATTTTGCGCTATCTAAGAGGCACGACTTACTATGGTTTAGTTTGCAAGAAAGGAAATAATATTTCTACAATTATTGGTTATGCAGATGCTGATTTTGGAAATGACCAAAAAGATCGGAAAAGCATATCTAGGAACCTAGTTGAACTATTCAATAGTCCAGTTGTATGGAATTCGAAGAGACAAGGAATGGTTGCGCCATCTACCACCGAGGCAGAATTCATTTATGTACAGTATAGCCAAGAACCCAAGATAATCAGGGCTTGGATCCCAAAGTGTATAAGCTCATGAGGATAGATGGACTGCAAAAGTAAAAACTATATGCAGCGCCATCTATCGAGCAGTCCATCTATCCTTATGAGTTTATACACTTTGGGATCCAAGCCCTGACTATCTTGGGTTCTTGGCTATACTGTACCGATGATTCCTAATAAGAACGAAACACGTGCATACAGTTGCTGTCCGATCTGAGATGATGGTATCAAAACCGATTCTTAGATTTTAAATTTTGTGGAACAAATAATTGAATGGTTTAGAACTCTTGTATTCTAATTGTTCCACAGCATAAACTTTGTCACAATTAATTTGTGACATCTACTTTATTGTGTAAATGTTAAAAGATTAGTAGTAGTGGATCTTCCTGATACAAATCCATGCTGATTGTTACTGATCAAGTGTTTGGTTTGTCTTTGTATATTGTTTTAAATCACCATTTCAAATATTTTAGCGAATACACTTAGATTGGAGATAGGCCTATAATTGGATATTTCAGTTCTGCAACCATTTTTGTAGATAAGACAAACCTTTGCAATCTTCCACTTACTAGGAAATGTCTGATATCTCAAAAAAATGTTGAAAATATTGCAAAGGACTGGTGAAAGTAAGCCAGCACATCCTTTTACTATATAAATAGGAACATTGTCCTTACCAGTTGACCTTATATTTTTTTGTTGTCTAATAGCGTCTGATACCTCCAGTATAGTTATTGGTCTTGATTCGACTATATTATTTGACACTGGCATAGGATTGCTATCAATAAGATTACAATTTGTGATTGAGGTGAAAACACTTTCAAAAAAAGCTGCGAAGACCTCCGCGATCTGCGATCCTCCATTGAATGACTCATTATTATTAACCATAATAGTAGGAATACCTTTGGTTTCCTTTTTAATAATAAAAAATTAGCACTGCAGGCCTTAAAGGCCCATGGCTTTTTTGCAAATGTTTCTCCACGTCACTCTGTCTGCCGCTTTACGTTCCCACTTCTTGATTCCCAAGGTTTCAATGTCATTAAATACCGCGACACTCCACTTTGTTTTCGGACGCCCTCTTCGCTTAGTTTTTCTAATACCTCCCTTAAACACAATTTTAACTGTTTCACCATCACACATGCGACTCACGTGCCCTAACCAACGCAACTGCTGCACTTTCACTACTTTCACTATACTTGCTTCCCCATACAGGTTCATCACCTCACTGTTAGTTCTCTGAATACTTAACTCTCCCTCTTTTCTTCCCCCAAATATTCTCCGCAATATTTTCCTTTCCCAAATTTCCAACCGCTTTTCCTCATTCTTATTTAAAACCCATAGTTCGCAACCATACAACACAGAAGGTCTTATGACAGACATGTATACTTTAACTTTTGTTTTCTGGGATACACTTTTCGACTTTAGAAAATTATGAAACATTCCTGCACATTTACTTCCTTTTGTTATTCTGGCTTCTATTTCTTCTCTTTCGTCATTTTTATTCGTTATCAACACACCCAAATAAGTAAAATTTTGAACTTCCTCAAAAGAATACATTTTGTTCCTGCTATTTATAACCATTGGATTTATCATTGTTACTTGCTCACCTCCCCCTAGCTTCATGTATTTAGTCTTTCCCTCATTCGTGTGCAGACCAACTTCTCTCGCTGCCTCCTCCAATTTACAGAATACCTTCTCTAATTCTTTCTTAGATCTTGTTAGAATTACAATATCATCAGCGTACGCTAACATTTGGTGCCTTTGTCTATAAATTGTTCCCTTTGTGTGCAAGTTACCTTTCCGCAATATCCACTCCAAAGCTAAATTAAATAGGATAGATGATACAGGATCCCCTTGACGTAATCCTCTATTTATTTCAAAACTTTCAGAAATTTTACCATCTACTAACACTTTGCCTCTGGTTTCTTTCTGCGTCATCTGTATGAGTCGTATTATCTTTGATGCAATACCAAGTTCGTGTAATATTTCATACAGCTTGTTTTTATTTATCGAATCATAGGCTTGTTTAAAATCGATAAATTGTTGGTGTAAAGGATGCTCATGTTCATAACTGTTTTCCATGATTTGTTTCAGAATAAATACCTGTTCTGTTGTCGATCGATTAGGTCGGAAGCCTGCCTGGTATTCCCCCAGAATTCCTTCTGCTGTTTCTTTTATACTCTCTGCTATACATCCAGTTAATATTTTATACGCAATGTCTAACAACGCAATTCCTCGGTAGTTCTCACAGCAAGTGCGGTCTCCTTTCTTATGTATGGGGAGAATTATACTCTCTTTCCAAGTATCAGGCATTTCTTCCTTATTCCAAACTTCCTTGACTATACTACATACCATATCCTGCAACTTTTCTCCTCCATACTTGTAAACTTCCGCGGTTATCCCGTTTCCACCTGGACTTTTATTCTTCTTAAGCCTTTGCAATATCTCCAGAATTTCACTATCCTCTGGTGTCTTAACTACGTGTTCATCCACCTCCACTGTCCTATTTTCGTTTTCTTCGTTTATTCCTTCACTTACATTAAGTAGGTTCTGGAAGTACTCTTTCCACCTATTGAGTTTCCGTTCACCTGTTACCAATTGACCATCTCTCTCCTTACAAAATATTACTTTTTGTTGATACCCTAGCCTTTGCTTTTCAACTTCTTGGTAGAAATTTCTTATGTATCTGCTTCTATAATTGTTCTCTAAGTGCTCTAATTGTTCTTCCATCATTCTTCTTTTTTTATTTCTGCAGATCCTCTTAAAATTCCTCTTTTCTACCGTATATTTTTCCTTATTTTGCTCTGTATCATTTTGTAATAATTGCAGTCCTGCCATTTTTTTCTTTTCATACGCCTCCTTACAATCTTTATCAAACCATTTTTTCTTGGATTTCTGTGTATCCTCTTTTAATATCTGTTCCGATACTTTACATGTTATGTTTTCCAATTTTCATCACCTCCAATTTCCGTCAACTCTCTTTCTATTTCCTCTCTAAATTTCTTGTTCGTGATTTCGACTTGAAGTCTGCAGGTATTATATCTCTTAACACAGTCCCTCTTTTTCGATTTATTTTGAGGTACACCCTCTTTAATCTTAATTTGAACCATAAAATGATCCGAACCGCATACCGCTCCTCTTCTACTTTGTATATTTTTTTATGATATTGCTGTGTTTCTTTTCTATTAGTACATGATCAATTTGATTACATACTTCCCCATTAGGATGGACCCAAGTTCCTTTGTGGATTTCTTTTCTTTGAAAGGCTGTGCTCATAATTTTCATGTTTTGTTCCACAGCAAACTCTATCAGCCTCACTGCATTTTCATTCGAATCGTGGTGCTTGCTATGTCCTCCAGTTATTGATTTGAATCTTCTTTCCCTATCATGGCATTCATATCTCCTAATATGATTTTATAATCATATCTTGGAATTTTATTATAGGCATTTTCTATTTCTTCATAAAACTTGTCTTTTTCTTCTTCAGTTTTGTTATTTGTCGGAGCATGAATATTCAAAATACTGAATTTCTTGTATCTTCCTCTAATCCTTAGTCTACATATTTTATCTGAGATTGGCTCAAATTCCAATATAGCTTCCCTTAATTCTTTTTTAACCATGCAGCCCACACCAAAGTATCTTGTTCCCTCACCGCTATTTAAAATAACGTAATTTTCCCCCTCAAAAATACTGTTCGTCTTCTGTTTAGTCTCTTGCAGAAATGCTATACTAATGTTATAGTTCTTAAAGATTAAATCCAATTCCTTATATTTACCTATTGTATTCGTTCCTTGTACATTCCATGTTGCAAAATTCAAAAATGTTTTATCTTGAGTCCTTTTGATCATATTCCTTTTCCATAGCTGATTCGTTGTATAGCTGTCGGTTTTATCATGTATGTTTGCTAGTTTTTGGACTTCTCGGGACCGGTTTGTTCCCTTTCTTTCAGTACTCCTAGCTTTGCATCCCACACAAAACTTTTATTATCTACGTCTATTTTATTGTAATATGCTCTGACTCTTCTTCCTTTCTCCTGTTCCTCCTTTGCTTTCTTTCTTATTGAACTTCGCATTATTTTTTCTTCTTTCGTCCAATCATTATCTATATATATATTTCTTTCCCTTTTAGTTTTCTCTTTTCACTAATGATCTTCTTTTTATCCTCGTAATCCTCCACCTCTGCTATTATCAAGGATGCCGAGTCCCTCTGTTTTATAATAGACGTTGATTTTATTACGCATTTTACATTCAATTCCTTTTCCAGTAGCTCCGTTACGATTACTTTTGGTTCTCCTCTTTCTATCTTCACCCCTCTAATTATCAGGTTATTTCTTCTACTTTGTTTATCCTTCTTAAAACTGAAAAAAGACCAAAACTCACTCGTATTGTTGGAATCAATAATTTCTGTCTCAATATGTTGAATATATTGCTTATATAATTTGGCAGATAGTTCTTTACATTAAATCCTACTTTCACTAAATTTGTCTTTGTATATATTAAGCTGAGTCTTCTTGTACAATTTTCTAAATCTTTCCTTATTTTTTATTGAATCAATAAGACTCTTATTGAACCATTTGTAAAACTTATAAACAGCTATCTCGACACTATTTGATTCATAAACATAATCCCAGCAGGCATTTTTCAGTAAATAGTAAAGTAATCCATAATTACCACATTTGAGTTGGTAGTACGTTTCTAACTCATTGCACGTTTTACTAGTGCTTTTGAATTTCCAGACTTTTGTGAATTGTGCATGGAAAATTCGACAAAACCAAGTCTAAGAGCCGGTTATTATTATTATAAATATAATTATGTTGAGACATATTAGATACATTCAAGAAATTCAGGAAACTGAATATTTTTGTATCATTCGTAATATTTTCTAAATAATAATTGCTTAAGCAACTCAAGTTGAAATCTCCCAGAATTATAACTTTTGCATTATATATAAACGGTAATAATAACAAAGCATGAAAAAAATCTACATAGTCATTAACAGTAACTTCGGGCGGAATATAAACAATGATTAGAAAAAATGTATTATTATTCATCACCAATTTCACACATAATGATTCAATTGGAGAAACAAACGAAATAGTATATCTGGAAGCATTTAAAAATGTCTTAGTTGCAATTAAAACTCCTCCACCTCACGATTTATTAGTATCAGTTTGACTGCGATCCTTACGAAACACATGGTATCTACAATCGAATAATTCTGCATCTAAAATATTGTCCTTGAGCCATGTCTCTGTACAAGCGATCACATCAAAGTCAGTCGTTGCACCATTGTGATAAAATTGTGTAAGCTTCGTATTCACACCACGAATATTTTGATAATATATTGTAAATATCTGGGACTGCGATATCACATTATTTACACTAAGTTTTTTGTTAAACATGGAGTACCGTTCACAAATTTTATTTTGTAGTTGTTACTTTCGGTTGTATTCAATTCTTCCAGTTCTGCTTTCAGTAATGCAAAATGTTTCCTCTGTTTTGGAGTTTTGTCATTTGCAAAGAGAATAATCTTATATATGGGATGACTTTTCAAAGCCTTCAAGTTTTTGAAAACATGTTTGACATTCATTGAGTTTTTAAAAGAAATTTTCACTGGTCTAGACTTTTCCTTACTATTTTTACCCAACCGAAAGAAAGAGGAATCATTTTCAGTGATATCAGGCAGCAATATTCTCAAGACGTGAAGTAGTTCTACTGAATCCTAAGATGCATTTTCAGGCAAATTGAAAACTAGAATATTCGCCTCCCTCCTTTTGCGATCATTTATTTCTGAGATTATACATTCAAATTATTCACGTTCCTGGAGTTTAGATCTTTAACTACCCTCCAAATTCAACTTCAGATCATTCAAATCCCTTTGTAAGATAAGAATCAGATTTTTCAGTTCGGAAAAATTTGCTTCATTATTACAGTGGAAGGATTGTTGCAATCATTGCAAAACCATTTTAAATTCTTCTTTGAACGAAGTACCTTAGTTTCATTTTGAGTGATATTGACACAAATAGAATGATAATTTGTGCCGCATCCAGCCCAATTGGTTTCTGAATTTAGATCATAATGTGAATTACACTCAACACAACTTAGCGACATTATTCATTTTTTGTAACGGTAGAACTATTATTTATTCAAGCCTTACACTGATCCCACTCGATTTAACTTGTAATTTTGACTGAAGCACAAAAATTACACGAATGGTTGGATTTAGCTCAATTTTCTCTGCACCAGTTTTCAATTGGAGGATTTTGATGAATTCTCTAAGTAAAGCACTGAATTCTGCACCGATCAATAATAAGAAAAAATTTTGTTTCGTATTATTTCAACTAAAAAGACTGCATTTAAACTTAGCTCATTCGTTACACGCTAATCGTTTACACCCACACGAAGTATTACATTTTTGGCTCCACTTTTGCAGCACAGTTGAGATAGGGAATTGCATAGGCGTGATATCGAGCAGTATTTTGGAGCAAGTGGCAATAGGCTTGAGAGAATAACAATAAATATGTATTATTCTGAATCTTATTCATCAACAGAAGTAATATTTGGATCCTCGGATTCAATAGTTTCGTCGTCATTCTTCGTCATTTCGACAATATCCTGCATTTTCGAAGATGTGATCAAGTCTATTGTCTTTTGCTTATTTTATTATTTATTCATTATACTTAGCTCGGATTTCTTCGTCGCAAGTTTCAATACGCATTGAAATTTTACTTTTTAGGACTCGACAATCGTCATTTTAACCAGATTTTCTGCTGACAACCTTATATCATCGTGTCCACAATTGAATAGCGCTTATTTTCATATAAGATTTATTGGAGAAACAGATGAATGAAGATAGCTAGTATTAGTATACCTGTTCATACCTGCCAACCCAGCAGTTACGCCAGGAGAGAAAAAGACAACCCAACGATTACATATTCTATAGGCTCCATACTTTGGATTGGTATTAAATTCATTCGTTAAACTCATGAGTGCAATGTTAAATAAGAAGTCACTTTACAATATTTAATTAATCATAGCCTTGTCAGGAATTTTTTAGCCAGTCCATTTGCGATGTTGTTGCGCTTTAATTTGCGGCCAATTTTTTACTTCCGTTTGGTCGTAGCGTTTCGCTTATTTCCAATTTGCTTTATGGATGTCGATGCTGTATGTTTGTACACATTGACTTCCCTGTTGACTTGTGGGAGATACCACGTTGACTACGCCTGCGCGGGCGGAAGTTGCTTGCATTGAGCGCCAAGGATTAGATTGCTCATCCCGAGATCGACTGGCAGGCGGACGTGTCTAGAATCAGAAGTCATTTTTGACTGTTTTTCTTCTAGTGTCACTTTCTTCCGAGGCAAATATACTGCTTGCAGTAAGTACTTTCTGTTGCTGTTACTTTCTTCCGATATAATATAGGGCGAGGAATCGTTTACATCTTCGTTTTTCTTTGTGACAGCCATTTTGACTTGCTTTGTGGGGCCGCGGTTTTCATCCGTCGACATCTCGTTCATATTAATATTTTCAACTCCTTGTGGAGCTACGGACGAATCCCGCGCCCTGGTTATATCTGCAGCGGTACTTATTGCATGGTCGGTATTTTGCTCTCGTTACGGTTTGGGCACGTTTGCTAGCCATCGTTCTCGGATGCGACCACATGGGGAATAGTTCTCCTCAAGAGTTATTTCTCATGCGAGTCTAATTTTTCTGGCTCCTTAATCAATCCTTTGAGTAGTTATTCGGCTTTGTTCCAAATTTATGATGTTTTTTCTTGTTATTAGACAAGCTGTTGTGAATTTTGACAACCGTTTCAACTTTCCCGGACTGGCTTGCCTGCAGTCTCAGGCCCCTGCGTAGCGCTGAGTACGCGCGCTTAGTACGCCTCATTTTCTTCATTTCCATAAATCGTAATTCTGAGCTTAGATTTTTGCTACTTCGTGAAATCTCGCATTTAAAAATCAAGGAGACTCTGGTTGAGCTTCTCACTTTTGCATAATTTTGGTTATCGTAGTGCTAATTTACATTCCGTTACTTAATTTGAGTGAACTTCATTCTCTTATTATCAGTAAATTTCATCAATAATAATTTGAGCTATTTACGTGAGTGTTAGTGATAATTCCCTATTCCCTTCTTTGAATGAATGTGTGAATGGATGAATGTCGTTTAAATAATTATATATAAGCGTGGCCACGGTGTGAAGCCTAGGCTAATTTTGAGTATCTGAGTTGGGATCTTGTTCTTGTGGAACTTGTTTTTTTTTACTAGTCATTGTAGTTGTGACTGGACTTGAATCTCCGTTTGTTGGAAAGCCATTTGCCTTTATTTAGGTCCAGTAAGGTTTCCAGCTCAGAGCTTACCGGGTCACCGCGCCGAACCTTGAGTATTCATCATAATTCTCAATCACTTCATCATACCTCCTTATCATCACACTTGTGTAATTCTTTGGCTCTATTTCTTTGATATTATGCTAATAACAGCACTTAACGTCAGTTTGGTAAATTTCATTTAAATTATTGTTTAAAATATAGTAAAGAACTTTATTTCTTCAACTGATCAGTAACAGTTTTCTGCTTGCTTCAAATTCTTTAATTTTACTTTGTAGAACAGTATTGCTGGCTTTATTTCTGCTTACAGAGAATCAGGTACTTTTGTAATACACACACCAGGGATTTAGTCATCATTGGCCCTGATCAGACCCTGGCTGGCTTGCCTGGGACTTCACCGCACGAAATACTTCACAGAATTCCCAGACCAATTTTGGGACCTGAATCCTTTCTTACTAACGGCCACAAAACTCTTGGTGCAGTAAATAACCGTTTTAACACCCAGCGAAGAACCGCCAACCACAATTAATTGGCATCCGCGACGGTGTTGGTATTACAATACGACTCCAGCCGCCAGCTGGTATCCTGACATCTGATTTGGCCGAAGATATTAACTAGACCCAACATTTTCAGCTACAACCTGTATTTTTGGTACTTTTCCAGCCAGCTTTTTAATGTTGTAATACTGTGTGAGCAAGCTTTATTTTTTTATGGTACCACCTAAATTTGGTTATTTCAATTTTTGTAAGTATTGATTCAAATTGTTTATTATCTGATATCATAATTTTAAATTGCTCATTATCTGATATCATAATTTTTCACAAATTTACATTCGATTCCATTTTAATAAATTTGAACCGTTATTTAGCTATTTATCGTTCTTTAAGCTTCCTTCCGCTAAGTCCTCAAATCAGCAGCTTATTTTATATTCTTGAGATGGCGTCCAGCTCTTTGTGCCATAGCCACTATTTCAGATACTATCCTACACCTGAGCCACGGGGCCTGTCATCACGTGGTAGGTATATCCTTATCCATCTTTATTTGCCACTAGCTGACCCGGCGTACTTCGTAACGCCACAGAATTGATGAATTCAGATTGCAAGGTACTTGAGCCTACCTTTTATATCAAGACCTTATAACCCGGCAATGATAAGGACATTTCAAACTGTAAGAATATCTTCTTTTGTAGGAAATCAATCGAAATGGGAGATTTCTGTATTTGGCCGAAACTTTGCAGGTCCACTGAATGTCTTTCGAGTTTATTTTACTTTCTTCATGAATTCACATGCCTCAACCTGTACATTGTAATTGAATAACGCTTTGTCAGTTTTGCTGTACTAGGAACCAGGCGTGTTCTGATTTCAAAGCTTGAGTATCGAAAAAAATTTGAGTATTTCTGTGATGAGTTTTCATACAGAAAAAAAATCAGTTGTGCCTAGCATTAACCAACCCATCCAAGGGGTTACATAAGAATGGTGAGTAATTATTGAAGAGTCTAAGCCCTAGGTCTCGCAGCGAGATAAAGTTATCGCTTCTCTGGGCAGAATATTCTCTTGACATGTTCAATTTCGATTACAAATTGAAACATTTAAATCAATCTATCGATCCTCTCAATATCTATTCATTGAGGATGGAATTATTTCATCACTTTTTTGTCCTCTTCTCTGAATTGATCTTAGTGTCTAAATTTCAATCTATTCATATCGGTTCATATACATATTTATCTAAATAAGAGTTGCTGATGAATTGGAGAAAATAGTTCCGCAATAACATAGTTTTTAACTCATCGTATTTAATGAAAACAATTATTGTGGGTCTACTTTAAAAGATAGTCACGTGCTATTGAAGACTTTCTCGTAAGCCTTCCTCAGCCATAAGATTTTCTAGCTGGTTTTTATTCGTTTCCCAAAATTCAATCAGTGTTAGCCATGTAAGCGTACAAAAATAAATTTTTCATAATACCTGCATTGAAACAACGCGTTTCAACGCCTGTTTTGTCAGTCGAAACAAGACAATTGCAGACAAATGCGAGTGTAGCCGGGCAGGAACAGGCTTGTTTCTGCCCGAGGGGAGAAACAAGCTTGTTTCTGTCCGCTGAATTAATTTTTTACATCGTTTTATCCCTGGCAGAGTCGCATTTGTTCATTGTCAATCTCTAAATGAAAATCATATAACCTTAGTTAATTTGACAGTTGTTGTACTCGAAACTGTAAATTAAATTAAAAAGACGATTTGTTTCAAGAAAAAAAGTATTAATACAACAATTTTAAGTACATCACAACATCTTATTGATGAAGCACAAGCAGCTACTCTCGACTTGTTACCTGCAAAATCAAAAGAAAAATATTTACTTTGTTATGACAAATTTGTAATGTGGGAAGTTTCAATGCAGTTATTATGAAAAATACAGTGTGTGGCACGGGACAAAACACGATTTCAGCCGAGGGTGTTGCCGGCCCTCGCTTCGCTCGGGCAAGCAACGCTCACCCTCAGCTGAAATCGTCTTGTTTCGTCCCTAGCCACACAATATACTATTCTGTCCAAAGACCTTCATAGTACAGCCATTTCGTGGAAAATTTCAAAATTATATCCACAAACATTTCTCGTTTATCGCTCTTCCTACAGGTGAAAATCGTACTAAAATTCAATGCGTGGCTTGGAAGAAGTAAGCGGAGACAATAACAGAGAAGACAGTTACTCTGTTTTGTAATACTTAGGACCGAATTTAGAATCCCAAGCTGAGTTAATTTGGTTTGAATGACTTATTTCCTAGGTACTAATATCAATTTCTCCATTTTTGTGTCTTCACTGACCAATCGAATGAATTAAATAAATCAAAGCCTGGTCGAATGGTTAACTCCCGGTTAATTTAACCCAGGTTGATTCAGTTCCCAATTATGAAATCGTACATGAGCGATTTAAAGGGATCAAGACCAAGGTATTATTGCAAATCACGCCAGTGTGTATTTCATCCATTGTTTAATACACGTGTGTAATACAGGTTGTTAATTTCATGTTGGCAATTTTACACTACAGATATGTTGAGAGATACATTACTTGGGTATTGGTAGTAATATTCATGAAATGTATGGAGATGTTGTTCAACAACACCCCTACTAAAATTTTCCCAGAGAATATTTGATCGCATCATTCATACGTTTGACCGTTTGAGAATATTTCATGTGATAGAATGGTCAAATAAAGATTCCTTAATTTATTATAGTAACAAAAAAGGAGATTTTATGATGTAACTTTGGAAATGGAAATCATATCATGATTCTTGAGTGAAATATATTCATATAACGAATAACTTACTATGATTGGATGAGTAAATGTGGAGTTAATGTCAGGAACTCTTTTTATATGCACCTATATAGGAAAAAAAATATCTATCCATCAATTTTGCTATATTATCTTGATTCAGGCTCGGTTATATATTACAAGTTTATCTTCAGTCTACTTGAACCGATCTTATCATATACTAATAATTGTAACCATGGAAAATGAACTTAGCTCAACTAACCGGTAGATAAGCTCTGATTGTACAACTAGGCCTGGGTTGAGGCAAATGAATTTATAAGGGAGTTTTTACAAGCCTCCGATAACGCTAACGTAAAGATGTGCGCATGCATAATGGATAACGTTCCGTTAAATTTTAGCGTATGTACGATGAACTTTACAAAATACGATAAATTTATCTGTCAACTTGTGAGAAAAAATTTGGGTTATAATAGAATAAAAAACATACGTAATTTGAACGATTGATTCATTCCAATGATATGAATCAAAAAATAAGACTGAGACTCACAAATGGGACAGATTTAACCCTTTTGAAAGGGATAGTTTCACAAAATCTCTATAGAAATGAGTCCAACTTGAAAAATATTCTGCAAGTACTTAAAAGTGTCACTGAAAATGATTTTACTCTCCGATATTTGAAAGAACATGTAAAATATCTTCTGAAATTATTCCATAAAAAGGACAAAATAAATCTAAAAAAGTGAGTAGTGTTAAATTGTATCAAATTACAGTAACGGAAAGATTTAAATTCTGAAAAGCTTGATATTCAAGAATATTCAGCAAATATGACCTTATTGACTATCTTATATCACAGATCTGGTACCGAAGAACAGTACGATGAGAAGTACAGACTTCTTCAGGAAATTCATGATCTGAAAAGAGAATTCAGAAGAACAACATCTCTCAAAAAACTTGGAAGCGATTCAAGACACTTTGCTTCAAATATAAGTTAGTTTATACTTCTTCGAAATTTATTAAAGTTCTTTGTTGAGAAGTTTCAGAATTTGCACTTTGATTTGAATGAATACTAAAATTAAAAGATTCCTAGTTAGCCAAATATAATCCACCAGTATTTCGTCAGCTATCGAAACTGAATATGTCAGTACTCCACTATTCTATTTGAGAGATGAGAATCAATCAACGGTAATTAACGAATGCAATATTTGGTTTTCTGAAGCGGAAATTCAAACCGCAAATAGCTCCGCAAGTAGTTATACGTGATTCTACAAGAAAAAACATCTAAATTTCAAATTTCCATTTCATTTTCAGTTCTCACTTTCACACATGGAAGAAATTGAAAAAAAAAAAGAAAAAATCACGGAACTGCCCTATCTTACCTTATGGAGAGGAATAATTCTAATATTGAAATTCAGGAATTACAATTAGATTTAGAAGAAGGAAAACTGTTACTGGAAGAGAAGAAGTACTAACTTGAGGAGGAAAAATCCAACTTAGAAAAATTTGAAACGAAACAGAGACTTGAAATACAGATGAAAGAAACAGAGCATCAATTGAAAATTTCTGAAAGACAAGAAGAATTATTAAAAATGCTTTTAGATGATAATACGTAAAAATAGAAATTTATTTACACCATAAACGATATGATTATGAAATATATAGAAACAATTAATAAATAATTAATTCTAAATACTCATGTAATGTAGATGGATCCATATTGTAATAACTAGAAGTTTCACTGCCGTATAAACATGAATGGCAATTTGTTGAAATCATAGATACTTTGTACATTCTCTCAATGTTTTGTAATAATAGTTTTTGATTCTTTCTAAAATCCAAAAATGCGAATACCGATAGTATTTTACCAAAACCCCATTCCATAGCTTTCCGACGTAAACTCATCCTGTAATTGAAATTTTGTTGCTCATTTGTAAGGTTTCTATGAGAGTAAGGGCGAATCAACACATCAGAGATCGAATATGCTTGGTCTCCATATATCATATACTGATGTCCATTTGTTAATTTTGCTTTACTGTCTAGTTGTTCGTAGAAACATGAGAAATAGTCAATTCCCATTCATAGTGCATATTTCCACCTGCGTCATGTCTTCTTCCTGGAAAAGCTCCTGGAAAACTTACTATAATGCCATAAGGAAAAAGAATACTCTGATACTTGAAACAATGTATTCTTTCATGTCCTGAGAAATATTCTTCTTGATCTTGTGTTGGTCTACAAATTGCTCGCGCTGTCCCATCAATGAAACCCAAACAATTTCTAATTGGCGACCTTTATTTGATATTGCCTTTAAAAATCAAAATCTAGGTATACATTCAAAATTTTAAATAAATCTTATTACTCACTTGTGCATAGCTGATAATTTTGTCATCTGTCAGCCAGGTCAAATTATTTAAATCACTTAACAAGTGTCCTTTATTTGTATATATTAAATTTAATGTTGTATTGGCTATTATAGATAAATACGGGGCAGATATTCCAAATAAAGGTTCCAGATCTATTAATCTATAAGGATAAGCCAATCTTTTCAAAAGAATGCACAATCCTTCTAAGCCTTGGAAAAAATAGTAATAAGTTATTGTTAATTACAGTAGTAATATGGTTAATGCGATACAATTTACCTGTGACACTGTAACGTTGAATTTTAATGATACTTTGAAGTATACCTAAATATTCACACAATATTGGAAAATCACCTTTAGATAATCGGAAATGAGAACGAGTCTCATCCTCAGATAAAGCATCTAAATTGAACCTTCCATATTATAATTTTCTAATACGAACCGGTTTTTTGAGTTGTGAAATATCATTTAGAATAAGAGCTTTGGCTCTTCTAATAGGTCAAATGATAAAATATCATCCATATCCGTTGAAAATAATTCAAATGTTGATAGATATCTGCTTTAGAGAATCACTAATAACCTAGAGTTCCACCTTTCATACCAAATGTCATTTATATGCACATAGCGTACGCTATCACAATGTTTGCAAAAATCGAAATTGTTTCATAACCCGCTAATGTTTACGATATTTTTCAACGGATGTTTAGCGTTAGCGTATGATCTAATGTACGTAATGCAAAAACGCTCTATTGTTAAAATTTAAAAGTGAAATCATAAAAAAAACACAATACAGCACTGTCAAGTACAATTATTACCATAAGAGAAGATTATAGGTCAACAAAAACAACTTACTGATCTCAAATAACTTTTATTCCCTCAAACACACAAGTCAAACAACAAGCGGCCGTTTTTGACAAGCGCCAAGTGAATACTGACGTAAACACTTCACGACTGTCGGCGGCTTAGCAAAATCATATAAAACTAATTAAAGCAATCAATTAAATAACTTATGAAATATCGAATATGATAAAACATTCAATGATAGATTTTAACAAGAAAATAAGTGGATTGCGTAATCCAAAGCGGAACCAACTTCTTGTCGCAAACACGGTCATCCTGACAGGCGCTTCGCTCTCGAAGCGATTATTCTTATTCGGCAAAAGTCTCAGTAGTGGTTGCTACGGATGGAGTAGGATCGTCATCATCACTGAACAATAAAACGAACTCGTTATTTGGACATTCTGAGTGCAAAGCATTTAATTGGATTGCAACATTATACCAATGCAGAACGCTAGATCGTCTTTCAACATAATACCAATGCAAAGCGTTAAATCGGCTTTCAACATAATACCAATGCAAAGCGTTAAATCGGCTTTCAACATAATACCAATACAAAGCGTTGAATCGGCTTTATACATAATACCAATGCAAAGCGTTGAATCGGCTTTCAACATAATACCATTGCAAAGCGGTCAATCGGCTTTCAACATAATACCACAAATAGACAGCAAATATTCAGTAGAAATTTACGAACCTTAAATTATTCTCAAGGTATTCCAACAAATCAGGCATGTTTACTGTAAAGTCACTTGGACATTGTCTCAATTGCTCTTTAGCTGCTTTGGTAATCGTATTTTTGCCAACTCTTCTAAGTTCATACCGTTGTTCTGGTGAAATTCCCATCACTTCAAATGGCCCTTGGAATTCATATCGAAGCTTGCTCTAATGCATTGTCTCATCTCTGTGCATCAGTACAAAATCGCCAATCGCAAATTGTAACGTATCGCGTCGTTTCTGATTCAATTGTAATGGTTTACTAGTAGCTGAATCAAGTCGCTTCCTAATTCTTTCGCGATCGGGCTCTAGATTTCGTATAGGATTTAAATCTCAACTTGAATTTTGCAACAGAGATTGAATCAATGGAGTTCCACCCTCAATTCCAATTAATGCTTGCAAAGTTTCGGTTCTTATTAAATTCATGATGGTGCGCATATATCGCTCTACTTGTCCATTAGAACGATGTACATCCGGTGTAGTGTACTGATAAGAAATACCAAGAGAATCTGAATACTCAGGGATCTTCAAATTTTTGAAATTTGTTCTAGCATCCATTATGATTAATTTAGGGGTTCCGAACAAAGATATGAAATACTGAAAGGCCAATTTAGTTTCATCGGTTTTTACTGTTTTCAATGGTTGCAGAAAACAGTATTTCGTGAATGCATCGATGAAAACAAGAATGTGTTTGTATCCTTCATGAGTCGGGGTTAGTGGACCTAAGCAATCAGCGTGCAGCACATGCATAGGCTGGGACGGTTTTTCATCATTCGAAACAAAACCCTGTAGCGGACCGGTGCGTATTTTTTTAATAGCACAAATGAGACAGTGTTTGATATAATTTTTCACAAAGTTACGTAAGCGAGGAAAACAAAAATGTTTCTGGATTGAATCAAATGTCTTGTCAATGCCAATATGACATTGTTCATCATGGAATATCCTTAATAATCCTAATCGATTTTGTCGTGGTACAAAAGGTTTTGGAAAACGGCCCTCAGAAGTAATGATAATGTAATGTGGAATACCGTTATGAACCATATACCGAGACGAGTCTAATCGGCCTTCTTCAAAATCTTCAATAAGCTGTAAAGTTTCCATGTTGTTGTCCTGTTCAACATATAACCAATTCTGACTGGCCGAAACAAGTCGTACAACAACTGGATTGCGACTTAGAAAATCGACATGTGGCAGTGAGCTGCCTTTACGATGAACAATTTCGAAATTAAAATCTTGCATATATGCCCACCAACGAGCGACACGGGGTAGGATATCTTTCTTAGTGACTGTGGATTTAATAGTATTACAATCCGTAACTAAAGTGGAATGAATACTGTGACGCTACATTGCGGTGGTGCGTCTCGCTGGAGCTGCTGTCGGTCGGTGATGCTCGGGCGCCATTACGGTGCAGCTCTTTGGCGATGTTTGTGCCGGATAGCTAGCGGGATGGGAAAGGGTTTGTTGTACGAATGAAACTGGAACGTGTAGTAGGACAAACAGTATTTATTGAACACACAAAAACAATTGCATCAAAATGAATAAGAAAACATATACGGCGACAACGAGGATAAATCAAATCTCATAACGGTTGAAACGGGGATTCCGGTAACCCACGTTACGGGGGTCACTCAGAAAGGGGTTTCCTGTAACCCACGTTGCGGGGGTCACTAAAAAGGGTTTCTCGTAACCCACGTCCCGGGGGTCACTTGAACGGAAGGCTTCTGGTAACTCACGTTACGGGAGTCACTCAAACGGACGGTATTCACTTACGGTACGGTTCGGACTTCGGTTGTACTTCTAACTTCGCTGGATAATACACTGGGCTCAAGTATCAGAATAGAGTGTCTTACTGTATGATTTTGGGCTGTATTTATACCCCGAATTTAATGAATCCTTACTCAACAGGCTCACTTAAGTACTTTTAGATTTGACTTAACCTTGTCCATGTAAAAATCATCCGTTAAATAAAATACATATTTGGTACAGTAATAAATCTTTTACAAATCATTTCCATAACATTTCTTCCCTTAAATATATTTTATTTACATTTAAGCATGAATCAAAGTTCTCTAATTACTCGCTAGATGGCGACTGATATGACTTTTTATTGAAACATTTAAACTAAAAACAAACGCAGGTAAACAAAAGGATAAACAAACGTAGCTTTGACAGGCAGAACAAAACTTCTCAAAATAAACAAAGAAATATCATACATAATTGCTAAACAGTTAGTTACATTTCATGTCAAACTATAGTATGGTCTTATCTAATACTATTCTTCTCTAGATTCGGCATTCCATATTACCATGCGGGATTTGCAATTTAACCTCAACTAACTAATGTTGTAGAAATTCAGATAAAACCTTGACTGGGGTTTCATACGGAACGAGAGAACTTCTACACGGCGGTGAGTTGATTATTATTCCAATACGGATGTAATACGGACTGTTATTTTGCAGAAATGAACTTTGATCGGTTTTCGGTGTTGTAGAATCACTAGAGCGACTGGAAGAAGTTGACAGGATAAACTTGTGAAGATAACAGAATTAACAGAATTACTATTAAAAAGGCCAAGTGAGTTGAACTGTCGTGATGACAAAATAATAACTTCTTACTACGGTATTTAATATTTGAAAAATTGCAGATTATGATTCCTAACGAAGACTGCTTCGTCACAATACCGAGTAGATATACGCGAAAATGTTTCAAAATTTTTACAACCGCAAGAGTCTTCAACTCATATGAATGATATTTCTCTTCAGCGGGACTTGTTCTTTTACTGAAATAACCAATAACTCTAGTCTAACGTCATGTTTTTGTAGCAATATACCACCGTAACCAATGGAACTTGCATCGGTGTGCAGTTCAGTGGGCAAAGCAGGTTGAAATACAGATAAAAGCGGTTTTAAAATGAGATTACTAATTACATAGTTCTTGGCAGCCTCGTGTTCTTCTGTCTATACGAATGGCTCGTTAAAACGTGTCAATTTGTTTATACAAGCGGTACGTGCTGCAAAGTTTGGTATAAATTTGCGAAAATAGCCAGCAGGGTCCATAAATTGTCGTATTTGCTTGACGGAGGACGGAGAAGGTACTTTAACAAGAGCATCTATTTTGCGTGTTCCAGGACGAATTCCATCGGCGGAGATTTCGCGACCCAAATACTCGATTTTCTCTTGAAGGAAATGACACTTATAAATGTTAAGTGAGAAACCGGCAGACTGTAAAGCCCTGAAAACGGTATCAAGAAATTGTAGTCCTTCTTCGACAGTTTTTGAAGGGATGAGAATGTCTTCTAAATAGACGAGAGCTATTGTGTCCTTTAGGTTGCCTAATGCCTTATTCATAGATTTTTGGAAAACTGAGGGGGCGTTGGCCAGTCCAAAAGGCATACGAAAATATTCGTAGTGGCCGTCAGGTCTGACAAATGCGGCTTTGTAAATTGATTCTTCATCAATAGGAATCTGGTGAAAACCTGAGGACATATCTAATGAAGTGGAAAAACGACCTTGGTCTAAACGATCTAACTGATCGTCTATACGTGGAAGCGGGTACCGGTCCTTTATGGTGTGAGTGTTGAGCTCACGGTAGTCAACACACATTCGGTATGTCCCTTCCTTTTTACTTACAAGAAGAATGGAGCTGGAAGAAGGGTACTCGCTTTCGCGAATCATACCGTTTGCGAGTAGATCTGTTATGATATTCCGGACTGCCTTCCGTTCATGCTCTGATAAGCGATAAGGAGTTCTATTTACAACAAAATCTTTTGTTAAACGAATATGTAGAGTAATGTTGTTTACTGCAGGTAAAGAGCTACCGTTGTTAATTATGTTTGGAAAACGAGACAAAAGAGCTATCAGCTCCAGTCGATGTTGTTCAGGTACATCAATTAATCCTTCTGTGGTATCCGGAAAAATGCGACGAATTTTAGCGATATTATTTCGTACAACACGGGTACTTGTATAATCGGTGATAGATGCAAGCTCAGAATCATTATATGAATTGCATCCAATTATTGCATCATAATCAAGAAAAGAATCTGGGACAATAGCAAGAGTTAGATTAGTAGTTTCACCAGAAATATCAACAACTGCATCAAACTCTTTGTCCGCAGAAAAGCTCTCAGGGGAAATTCCTGTTAATGTTAAATTACACGGTTTCATCTTATGCTGGAACCTGGAGAAATGACGTTCAGACATTAGTGAAACATCCGCCCTGGTGTCAATAATTCCCAAAAAATTTGAGCCGTCAATTATTATTTTATTTGGTTTACAAGATTTCTCTGTGTTGAAAATGTTAATATTTTTGCGAGACTCAATCGACTTACGAGTAGAACAGTTTTCGGAAGCATGACCAGGCTTTGAACAGAATGAGCATACATTGGGTTTAACATTGACCTGGGAATGTGAAGTGCCAGGTTAACTTGGATCAACAAATTTATTTCGTGTCAATTGCATTCGACAATGTCTTTTAACATGACCAACTTCCCCACACTGGTGACATTTGAAATTATTTGCGTAATAATCTTTGGAGTTATCACGAAGATTGTTGTTGGGGTTGGAACGAAATCGCTTACGCAATGGTTCATCGTATTTAGGAGTGTTTGTATAATTACTTTCATCGCGTTGGCGTTTTGTTATGGAACTAAGAAAACAAATTAAATCAGAAATCTTTTTAAAATTATGATTACTCGCGGTCGTCTGTACGTCACGTTCTTGAATACCATGTACAATCAACTCTACAAGATCTGCTTCCTCCCATTGAGCGCGTAAATTTCTGAGCATAGCGGCCTTCTCAAAAACATATACGTCATACGTACTACAGCGATTACTATTATATTCGGCGGCCTCTGATAATAGTCGGCCAAGATTTTTCTTCTGTGGAAGGCTTCTAAAAAATCTCGTTGAAAGGTCTCCCAGCTTCTATCGTCGGGGGACCATGTATCAAACCATACCTTTGCAATTCGAGTTAAAAATCGACCGAATCTTACCAAAATCTGATGGTCAGTCCACTCAAATTCATCTTTGATACTTGCAACTTGAGCAAGCCATTGCCTCGCATCAGTGGAGTCTGGCTGGAAAACTGGCAAATCAACATGCTCGGGTGCCGTCCTCGATGACTTGATTGCCTTGACCAACTCGGTAACCAGAGCATCCATTATGGGGTAGTAGATACAACTGCTAATGGTTGTGAGTTGTAATCCCACTTCTGATGTTAGAATTTAAAAGTAAAATCATAAAAAAAAAACACAATACAGCACTGCCAAGTACAATTATTACCATAAGAGAAGATTATAGGTCAACAAAAACAACTTACTGATCTCAAATAATTTTTATTCCCTCAAACACACAAGTCAAACAACAAACGACCGTTTTTCACAAGCGCCAAGTGAATACTGACGTAAACACTTCACGACTGTCGGCGGCTAAGCAAAATTATATAAAACTAATTAAAACAATCAATTAAATAACTTACGAGACATCGAATATGATAAAACATTCAATAATAGATTTTAACAAGAAAATAAGTGGATTGCGTAGTCCAAAGCGAAGCCAACTTCTTGTCGCTAACACTATTATGTGCAGTTTTTGAAGTCTTGTACCAACCATATTAGATTCCACCAAATATTACATAAATATAACACAATTTAGAATTCGACGTTTTGACAAATAAACAGCAGATAGGAACAAGATGTTTACTTGTCGATAATCCGAATTTTTCATGAATAAATATACATTTCAAAATTATATTTGAGTTAAAATGAGTTCTAAATGCTTTTCCAAATATTTAAAACACAAATAGCAAAATCTCGGTAAAAACATCATTATCTCAACATATATGATATGTATTGAACGAAATCCATTTCAAATATTTGAGTACAAAGAGAACTAGTGAATGTAAACCTGGCAACCGACATCGCCACTTCACCATGAGCATTGGCACTTGGCAACATCGTCAGGCTAAATATGGAAATATACAATTGGGCTTAATAGCGTATCATTAGTATATCTGGGATAGCTGGCGTACCATCAATATCTGACATCTTTATTCATCTTAAATTGTTTCCCCTCTATAGATGCGCTGAGTTGACTTGACATTTTCCACATTTCTGCTAACGTTGACCAAAATCCAGACGCTGACATATCATAAGCTTTCCATGAAACTGTAAGCTATATTTCCCATGCAAGCTTGACTTGCGAATAAAATGTAATATTTTGAATTAGTTAAGAATCAAGCCTTGACGAAGACATCTAGTTCTGAACAAGAATCAATTATCTTTTTGCATGATTAGGCGTTTTCATGTGTTTACCGGTCCTCTATTCGAGGCGGATTGTTGATTTTACCAGCAAACTGTGGTTACTATGGTTATGCTGATTTATTGCTCATGGGCAAAGGTGGTAAGTAGAAAATTGTGAATCTTCAAAAAAAAAAATATTAGTTTCATCATCATTATTTGTTATTGAATATTCACAATAAAATGTCAAGCATGACAGCTGACAGCGAATAAACAATCGTCAGTAGTAATTCAATTTGAAAACGAGAATTCGGATTTATCTTTTGGATTTTCCAATCGTGCAAAAAATTTTGTAAGCATCACGGTCAAAAAGTACAGTACCGATTTCGTATAATATTTGGAAACCTCGCCAAGGCTCAGCCTACAAACTATTATTCTCAATCGGTAAACTGTACTTCTGACCTTAATACTTAAATAACTATTCCGACTGGTAATAATTTGTTGAACGAATAAAATTTATTTAAGAATAATAAGTTCCAAAAAACTTATTTAACTGGCGCAGTCGGTAGGATGCACAGACGGAATTTAAGAATTAGATTCCGTTTTGTATCAACGATTAACTGTGTATCCAAAATTACGTCAATCGCTCGAGACTTATACAAAGAACTCGCGAGCAAATATCGCGCATCGTAGAAAACTCAATAGCCCTGCAGAATACAGAGCAGCCACACAGTTCACCACCACAGCTTCCAGCCGCAAGAAGCCGAAACACCCAATGGACAAATTGATCTTCGTGTTTCTGTGGTGAGTACTACATATCATTGGAAGATCTTTTCTCAATAATTTCAGATTCCGATTCGAATGCTCAGATACAAATTTGGATTCTGCTGACTCACTTTCTGACTTAACTAATGATCTCAATAATCCAAATGGCGATCCCAACACTAAACAAAGAATATTTGGATATGATCCCAGAATTTAACAATAACAATAAGATAAAACAATAATTTAACGGAAATTACGGTGGTTGTAGGGCAGAAACACTTCAGCAGAAAAGTTTTCATTTAGATGTTATTTTTATTCAAAGTCCAATATTTCGTAACAATTTTGTTACTTCATCAGGGTGTCAAAAACATGGCGTCACCACGTTGGCTGTGAATTTTTTAATAATTTTTATCATAAATATGGCTGTATTGTTTGACAAGAAAATTGAGTTTGTGTTAACATAGTTAGTCACGTAATAAATGTGTGTTACGAAGACTTTTAACAATGGAAAATTTTCAACTGTTTCAGAAAAAATTTTACAATTTTATTCCAAGTTATAACTATTTTATCCCTGATGAAGTAACAAAATTGTTACGAAATATTGGACTTCAAATAAAAATAACATCTAAATGAAACTTTTCTGCTGAAGTGTTTCTGCCCTACAACCACCGTAATTTCCGTTAAATTATTGTTTTATCTTTCAACAAGTCGGTGTTACTTCTTTCAACAAAATAACAATAAGCTTTCACCAAGACTTTTAGAACTATGTGAGAAAATAGTAAAGAAATTTTATGATACTTTAGATATCAATGACTTTCAAAATAGATATTCAATGAAGATATCCAAATCTTTTGGGACTTGAATGACAATGATGCTAAGGAATATGAAAATCATATTTCTGAGTTAGAAAAAATTTATAAGGATATTCTGAATATAATTTGTGAATAAAATATGGTAATGGAATCTTTCGTATCTGAATCAAATTCTGCGTTTGTTAAATTAGAAGAATCAATCATGAATAGTAATTCAAAGTTTGGACGATTATTCGTTAACACTAAAAATTCAAATCTTGAGTTGAACAGTGTTGAACGTAGGGAGTTATTCTCAATAAATCAAATAAACTTATCACTTCGATCACTATTACGATAGATCAATTTTCGTTAGCACAATTGCAATAAGTTGGAATAATTTCCAATGCACGACAAGGAATGTTGCATCGCCTGTTATTAAACCCGAAAGTTTTGATAAAAGTGAAAGCATAAGTTACTATTTGTGTTATATTGTTATTATTAGATAAATAAAAAGATTATGAATAATTGTCCTCTGATTGCATCACCTCATTTTGCACAACAAGCTGGTAGGAATTCATCTCCAGTGCCGTGTGGCTCAAATCTTCGGTGGTGTGTGGTGGGTATTGTTTTGATACTCTGGGTGAGATGCTCTATAAACTATTTGAGCTGGTGAGACGCTATGCTGTGGGTGGGATGCCTTATATACTGACTACGACGCGATTTGACAAACCGATCTATATATGAATAATGGTTTCAGCGACAGAATGATTACACACATTGAGGAAAGATACCGGAAATGATGGTATTGCAATAATGTCGAATTACACAATGTAGGTAATATTTCCAATTAACAAACTGTACATAATAATTATCGTGGTGTGATATAATATTCATGTAAGACGAAGGCTGATATGAAATGACTGATGTTGAATATTGTATTTTAGTTGTTTGCTGGCTACTTTAAAGTGTGAGTTCAATTCAAGTTTCAGGATTATTCTTACATTATAGAAGTGGGATCAGTATTCACGTGCTGTACGCATCAATCTGCGGCTTTTGTCTGACTCTAGTATGGACCAAACACTTTCGAAAATAAGGAGTCGCCGTCGCGTGCGATCGCCTAGAAGCAGAAGCAAAAGTTCGAGCAGCTCATCTCCTACTGAAACAAATCGGCGTGATGATGAACGTCGCCGTTCTTGGTCGTGCTCGAGTCCAAGAAGTGAGAGCCAACTCAATGAGTTGGCCACTATTGTGACTAGTCTTGCAAAAGTTATTGAAAGCCAATCGGAGGCTAATAAAGCGCAACCATCGACATCACAAGGTTTCCGAGGCGATGCTGTTTCACCTTTCTCGCCTGAAGATCCGACTTAAGCTATTATTAAATGGATCAAGAAAGTCGATGGACTAAAAGATATTTTCGGCTGGTCAGAGGAAACTACTACATACTATGCCCTGGGAAGACTGAGGGGCTTAGCATCTACTTGGTATAATGGATTAATATCTGTTAATTATGATTGGAAGACATGATAGTCGATGCTGGGTCAAGCGTTTCCGTATTAGAGAGACTATTGTTCGCAGCTAGAGGACATGCTGCGCCGTAAAAAATACCCGGAAGAAAGTATGGCAAAATTTTATTACGAAAAGAGCGCCATGATAAGTGCATGCAATATCAAAGGAAAAGAAGCCGTCTCCTGCATAATTGAAGCTTTATTCGTACTTCTGAGGACATGCAAAGAACGTTCAACTTTCAAATATCACCCACGTTTACGCAGAAAATCGCATCGAAAAGGGCAACCTTCTCACAGACCGGTCCAACGACATCAGGAACAACGACGTGGCCCAACGAATCAAATTTGTTTCAAATGCAGGTAGCCTGGTCACTATGCTATCTCATGCCCTAAGCGTGGAGGAACGGAAGGAAAACCTATACAAAAGAAAGTTCATGGTACCACACCTGTTACCAAATCAACGCAATCAAACGCAAACGAGAAGTATTTCGTAAACGCTACAATAAATGGACAATCAGTGAGAGGTTTCGTAGACTTTGGGAATACTTGCGTCATCATTACGTTGGAGCAATCTCGTAAACTCAATCTAAAAATTGATCCAGATAGTAAAAAGATAATACGAGGATATGGTCATGGCCAAGTAGAGACTTTGGGGAAAACATCTTACAATTTGAAAGTAGATGAAGTAAGTGTTCTAGTTGACGCCGACGTGGTAAAACCAAGCGACCAAAGCATACCACTATTGATTGGACAGCCCTTCACGGAAAACAAGAACATAGTGGTACACAAAGACTATCAGAAGCTCACAATAGAGGAAATAGATCAAAAAGTGATTTCAGATGAGAAAGAGACAAATTTTGTACCGGTCATATGGGCGAAAAACGCCACAGTGATACCGCCAAATCATCTAGGACATGTACCTGTGAATCTAAAGGAGAAATATGATGGTGACATTTATGTACCTGCTAAAGTATATGATCGGGAAGAGCGAACATACTGGATACCAGAAGTTGTATTACGAATGAGCGTTGACGGAAACAGCTCTCCTGTAATTCCAGTAATGAATATATCTGATCAAGAACTCGTATTTAAAGCAAATCGAATTATTACCAAAGGTTGGATATGCGAAGAATCTAAAGAAGATATCGTATCATCATCTGATGTTCTACATGTAGAAGAACAGAACCTAGAACCACTAAATACGAGCGAAATAATTGTGGAACCGATCTCATCCGAAGAACGGAATAAATTGATACAACTTCTAAATAAGTACAAGAAGTGCCAATGAATTGGGGGCAGCAAAATTAGGAGAAATGAAACTAACACTATCAGATAATACGCCAATTAGATACTGGCTTGTTTAGATCTACGAAGCGGATATCATCAGATCTCAGTAGCTTAAGAAAGTCGACATTTAACATCATTTGTCACCCCGGATAGACAGTATGAATAGAACAGGATGCCATTTGGTCTAGTAAACGCACCAAGCGTTTTTTAACGACAGGTGCATAAAATGTTAGGCACTTTACGCTACGATAGCGTGGCAGCTTACCTGGATGACATTCTCATTCCCAGTTCCACAGTGAAGGATGGACTAGTACTATTAGAAGAAGTGCTCAAAGTATTACTTGAAGAAGGACTCACTCTTAAGTTGGAAAATGTACTTTTCTCACCATATCCGTGAATTACTCAGGATTTGAAATCAAGCAACAGGGAGTTAAACCAGAAATGCACGAAACGATAGCAATACACGAATTTCCTACACCATGTGATGTTCACAAAGTGAGACCATTTTTAGGCTTGACAACATACTTTCGGCAGTTTGTACCGAATTTCGCACAAATAGCTTGACCTCTACATCTGTTGACGAAGAAAACACAACAATGGAAATGGAACGAGGAACAAGCAGACGCATTTCAAAAACTGAAAGATATCTTATCGGACCGACCCGTTCTAGCAATCTATAACCCAAACGCTGCAACAGAAGTTCACACCGATGCGAGCAAGCACAGTGTCGCCGGAATTTTACTACAAAAAGACAACAACGAGAAATTACACCCGGTTGCGTATTATAGTCGACAGACTTCATGTGCAGAGGGAAAATACCATTCGTACAAGTTGGAAGTCCTAGCAGTCGTAAACTCTTTGAGGAAATTCAGAGTGTATCTCCATGGCCGAAAATTCATACTCATTACAGATTGTAACGCTATCAAAACGTCACATACAAAACGCGACTTTAATCCACGAATAGCACGATGGTGGTTGCAACTTGCAGAGTTTGATTTTGACATACAATACCGCCCTGGACAACGTATAGCTCACGTTGACGCACTGAGCCAAAATCCATCAACATCAGAGACTGGTCCGTCAAATGTAGTCGCCCTGCACATCACTGACTCAGATTGGCTCCTAGCAGGACAATTGGCAGACTTAGAGTAATACAGTATTAATGAAATACTGAAGCGTCAATTGGAGCTCCAGGAAGAAAGAAAAATACATGATGATTACAAAATCAAAGATGGCAAAATATTTCGAAAACAGCTCAAGGATACTGTCTTGTCATCCCGTGCGCTATGAGACATGAGATTGTGGGGACTGCTCATGACGAACTAGGTCATTTTGCGACTGAGAAAACTTTACACAAGCTGAACGAAAACTAATGGTTTGACGGAATGAAGGCCTATGTTGACCGCTATATTTCATGTTGCATTCAGTGTTTATATAACAAAAAGCCTTCCGGACCAAAGCAAGGGTTTTTACACCCAATATACAAAATTGGAGTACCTTTCCATACGATACACATCGATCATTTGGGTCCATTCGTCAAAAGTCAGCTTAAGAACTCATACCTAAAAGTTGTGATCGATGCACTGCACTGCACTTACAGCTTATAAATTTGAAGAGTTCTGTGACAATCTTGAGATAAAACATGTTCTAAATGCCGTCGCAACATCACGCGCGAACGGTCAATGTGAACGCTATCACCAAACTGTGGTTTCAGCTTTTAAAACAAGTACTAACGATGAGAATTCATAAGACACATTAGTACCTAAAATTCAATTCGCGGTGAATAACACCGTCAACAAGGCGATAGGCAAAACAGCAAGTGAGCTACTATATAGCTATAAGCCAAGAGCGTCCGCGGACGCTCAAATCACAGCAGAGTTAGGTATTGGGACATCTGGTGATGTTACGCGAGCAAGCCCTTCAGAGAATTATCGCAGCTCAAAATACTCAAAAATTACTCTGTGACAAAACACGCACGACGGCAAAAACGTACAAAGCCGGAGACTTAGTGCTTATCGAAAAGGCGAATACTGCAACGGGAACTAGACAAAACTTATTACCGCCATACGCTGGTCCATTTATCGTCAATGCTATATTGCCAAATGATCGATACGAGGTTATCGATATGCCAGGTTCTGTGAGAAGCCAACGAGCCAAATACAAGAACGTTGTCGCGGTTGGTAAAATGCGCCCGTGGATACCCAATAATGGTTTGTCTGATGACGATTCAGAATAAATGCCTTACATATTTTCCTCGAGGACGAGGAATCTGCAGGATGGCCGAATGAAGGCATAAGTTATTATTTGTGTTATATTGTTATTATTGGATGAACAGAAAGATTATAAATAATTGGCCTCTGATTGCATCACCTCATTTTTAACAACAAGCTGGTAGGAATTCATCTCTAGTGCCGTATGGTTCAAATCTTCGATGGTGTGTGGTGGGTATTGTTTTGATACTCTGGGTGAGATTCCTTATAAACTGTTTGAGCTGGTGAGATGCCATGCTCTGGGTGAGATGCCCTACAGACTGTTTGAGCGGGTGAGATGCCATGCTCTAGGTGAGATGCCCTATAAATTGTTTGAGCTGGTGAGATGCCCTATAAACTGTTTGAGCTGGTGAGATGCCATGCTCTAGGTGAGATGCCCTATAAATTGTTTGAGCTGGTGAGATGCCCTATAAACTGTTTGAGCTGGTGAGATGCCATGCTCTAGGTGAGATGCCCTATAAACTGTTTGAGCTGGTGAGATGCCATACTCTGGGTGAGATGCCCGATAAACTGTTTGAGCTGGTGAGATGCCATGCTCTGGGTGAGATGCCCTATAAACTGTTTGAGCTGGTGAGACGCCATGCTGTGGGTGAGATGCCGTATATACTGACTACGACGCGATTTGACAATCCGATCTGTATATGAATAATAGTTTCAGCGACAGAATGATAACGCACATTAAGGAGAGATACCGGAAATGATGGTATTGTAATAATGTCGAATTACACAATTTGGGTAATATTTCTAATTAACAAACTGTACATAATAATTATCGTGGTGTGATATAACATTCATATAAGACGAAGGCTGATATAAAATGACTGATGTTGAATATCCTATTTTAGTTGTTTGCTGGCTACTGTAAAGTGTGTGTCCGATTCAAGTTTTATGATTAATCTTACAAAAGAATTGAATATAGTGAAAGATCAATTAAATGACGGAATCACTTTTCCAGCTCCACTTATTCTTGAAAATCTTCATTATTATTTTAGATTAATAGATGGTGTTATCTACCATTGTAACAATAGTAGGAATTTTGTTCTGAAAATACCATTAGTATCACAAATTGTTTATGATGTGATGAAGTTGAATAGTTTACCAATTGAATATGAAAACAACCAATATGTATTCATATTTCCTAAATCGGAGTATTTAATGATAGATGAAATTAGTGAACATTATTTTTTCTCTTCACAATCATATACTTTTTCATGTAAAATGATTTGAACTAAATCAATTTTTTGTATGAAAACAAAACATACCTATTGGGCTTATCAATGATGATTCAAATTGTAAAGCTGAGATTTTGAGAAACAATGAAACTATGTCAGAGAATTGTAATAAAAAATTAGTATCTCTATACAAATGAGTTTTTGTAAGATTAATAGAATATAATAGTTGATTATATATTCAACCTCATGTTGAATTATTGCATACAGTATTTCAAAATAATGTCAGAACGAATCAATCTTATTGGTACTGGAAAACTGATTTTGGAATCCGGATGTGCAGCGTTACCGATAATGTAATTCTATATACTCAAAATATAAATCAATTCTATTGTTAATATTAAAAATGACTTTTCACCGCATCTACCTATTATTAAGAGATTGAATTTTACTTTGTTTAATAAAATAATATTCTTAAAATCCCCCATTAATGAGACTATTGTTCGAAATCATGATTAAACTCATGCGTTTGATGATATAAGTTCTAATTCAAATAGAATAAATTATAGAGAAATTGATTTGAATGATCATTTATGTCTATTTTATCTTTTGTTTTTATTGTTTTTGCATTCATCATGTTTCATCGTTATAAACGATATAAACGATATGTTAATTAGAAATTAGCGAATAGTTCTGTTATTTTTTAAAATACTTCAACTAGAACATCAGAGGGTTAACAAGTTGAAGTTGTTGATGAAAACGTTGTTCATCCAAATCCTGTTATCAGAGCTTCAATTGGCAGACAACCAAGCTATCAATTTTCTTCTTAGACAGAGGGTGTTGTAAGGTCGTATTATCAGTCATTAATTATTATAATTATGAATTATCGTTTCTATTATTTCACACTTATTCACGTTCGAATAACGAGATATTCAATTTCTCTTCGCTCATGTATGAAGCCAGTTCTTATTAAAATGATGAATCACATCCTGTTATTCATATGCATAGATTATAAATTCCTTCTAGAACGTTCTAAGAGTCAGAGGTCACCTTTATTTGTTCTTGAATTTGTTTCGTTAGCAGTTCTAAGAGCAGCCTCGCTCTTCTAATGAGAGTCAGTCGTTATTCGGTAGTCGTCACCTAACCGTCTCTTTAATCACACGCTTACTAATCACTTTGGTAAGAGTATTCCACTCAACTATTGTAAATTAATGTACTGAGTTAAGCTGTGAATGAATTCGTGTTACTACAATTCTGAGTTTCATCAAAGTCTCTAAAGAATCCACCTGTTGTTTCGTCCAACCTGTCCATCCGCTCGGTCCAAGACATTACATCAAATAGACATAATATGAAGCGTATCTATGCGCCATAATTCACAATGGGCGTAAGCATAAGAAGTACATAATATAATTCTTATTAGAATCTGACGCTTGTTCACAATGAGCAAAGCATAAAAATAGAATAAAAATTATTTAATAGGGCTATTGTGGCTTGAGTTAGTGATGAAATATGGGTACTTCTAGTTTTAAGTATCTGTCATGATTTAAGTCACTTGTCGTTTACAACGTTTGGCGTTATTTTTGTTTAAATTCGATTATTTCAACAAAACAGTCTTTTTAAAGAATCCTTGCTTCCAAATTTCATATTTGAAAGTATTTTCCATTGCTTTTGACTTTGTTTTCAATATTCAAGCTCTCAGTTCAAGGCATTACTTTTATTTATGCACGTGTTTGCATTTGAATGTCTTTTTTAGAAGACGAAGGCTGCTTAGTGTTGTTATCAGAATCAAGACGAGAATTGAAAAACGAGGAAAAAAAAGCGAATACTAGGAGATAGTGGGTACGCCCTGCAAACAAGCATCGCGAGAAAAGAGGAAAATCCAACAGGTTAATTTTGGAGTCCAAAATGTTTCACGAAGAATGGTTTTTCACATATATAAGAATGACTCCACAATTATTCGAAGACGTGTTAAGTAGAGTATAATCCTTTCTTAAGAAGTATAGTATTCGAACGGCAATAAGCCTGGCTCAGAGGCTGGCCATAACTTTGAGGTACGACATAATTATCACAGATTTGAGTAGGATATATAAACTAACATTGTATATTTATTATATAGGTATTCAGCAACAAAAGATACTACATTTTCAATTGCAAATGGCTATCATGTCGGACGATCGACGGTTTCAACAATTATTAAAGAAGTCCGGCAAGTTTTATGAGAACAACTTGACAAAAAAATTATCAAATATTCGACAACAGAAGAGTTCATACAAATTGCTGATAAGTTTTGGGAGCGATGGCAAACTCTACTTTGTTTAGGCGCCATTGATGACAAACACATAAAAATAAAGTGTCCTGCTGTGTCAGGATCACTTAATTATAACGACAAGCGATTTCATGGTGTAATATTGTTGGCTATGTGCGACAACGAAAACATTTTCACTTTTATAGATGCAGGTTCATACGGCAGTATAAGTGATGGCGGAATATTTAATACTGCTGACTTTGGTCAAGATTTATATACCAATCCCTTAAATATTCCTGAAGAGGTATATTTACCTGGAACAAATGAAAAATCTCAGCATCATTTGGTCGCTGATTCGGCGTTTCTCTTGCACCTAAATTTATTGCGACTTAATGCTAGGACAAATTTACCTATTGTACAGCAGATGTTTAACTACCGTTTGTCGAGAGGACGAAAGATTATCGAAAATACTTTTGGGATATTGGCTGCTCGGTGGTGGATATATTCAAGTACAATGGAGGCAAAGCCTGAGAATGTCGACGACAATATTAAGGCGACAGTTTGTCCTCAAAACTTTATTCATAAATCCAATAGTAATGAAAGATGTGCACCAACAGTTTTTGTCGACATCGACGACATACCGGGAGAGTGGAGACGAGAAATTGATAATTCTATTCTAAATATGGTCCCAAAATTGGGAAGCAACAATCCAACTGTGCAGGGAAAGACAGCCGGAGATATCCTGGCGAAATATTTCATTTTAGAAGAGTAATTTTCACTATATCGTCTCAAAAAGTCACAGAAAGACAAAACAACAAACTATTCACTCCATAAAAAGTTCAAAATTCTCTTTTTCAGTAACGTTGTTTTACTCTCTTCTAGTCGCATGATATGTTGGTCGATGTTTCCGGTAATCAACTGAGTAGTGACAGAAAAGTCAATGTAGAGTTTGATATTGGATTCAAAAATTATCGCATCAGTATGTCCTGATAATCTGTATTTGCCGACTGATGGACTAGTGGAAGTAGATTTTTCAATAATGCACAAAGTAGTAGTAGATTTTGAGAATAACTTTCTCAGAATTCACGGAAAAGTTCTATCTATATCATAAATCTTTATGAACGACGATACAAATAATGTAGCCGAAGTTTTGCTGACGATTGCAATGTGAGCCCAGACATTAGTGCGAATGTGAAAAATTGAAATGATGTTTCAGTAGACTGTGATTTGGAGTCTAGAATCCAGGATCAAACTAATAGTTGTTCGGATTTTGAAATGGTGGGCGCACAATTTCAGAATCATATTGAACGTTCGGATCCTGTACCGTTAGAGCTCAATCAAAAAAGGAGTGCAAGGTCCAAAAAAGAAAAAGGAGATAAAGGAACCAGAAATTAAAGAGGAGAAGGAAAAATTATAATCAAGAAGAGAAAAACGGGCTTACCTGATGCATCAGCAAACATTAAAAGATTTAGCTGTTTCACAATAAAAATAAATTGCAAAACATGTATTTTGTTTATTAATAGAACAATTATTGAGCAAAAAGAGTTGTATTTATTGTATTGTGATACATGGCAATTTTTAGTTTGTAGAATTAAATGAAAATAAGATCTAGTATTATTGAATAACTCTCGATTTAGTTCTTATTATAGCTTGATTAAAACCGATACCAGTATCTCAGATTACTTGAATCTTAGAATTCCGATGGTCTATATTAAAGTTATTGCGCAACTGAGACTGGCGCATAAATATAGTTTAATCATTTTTTATGAAAATATAAAATATCAGCTAGATGCTAGATCCATTTGTACTGTTTGTAACTGTCAAAGTTTGGAAACTCTTTCAAATTTTTCAGTTGAATGTCATATTCATCATCCGAACAGAAAAGTTTATTTATCAAAATACCACAGCAATGCTAACAAATCTAATTTCATAAGTATTTTAGATTTTTGACCACCAGCTAAAATAAAAGATATTTATTCATATACCACATGTTCCATGAAGTTACAAATCTTTTGTCCTAATAAATAACTATCAATATACTTACTTTGAACTAGCAAAATTTATTTTCTTTCTGCATTTATTTTTGCATTGAGGTTTTACGTTCTCTTTCGAGTTCACTTAGTGATTCTATTATTAATGTATTAGCACTAATGTTACATTTACTACTACAAGTCAAACATTCAATTAACAGATGAATCATATTAAACGTTCGGATCCTGTACCGTTAGAGCTCAATAAAAAAAAAAGAGTGCGAGGTTCAGGAGAAAAAAAGTAGATGAAAGAACCAGAAATCAAAGAGGAGAAGGAAAAACCAAAATCAAGAAGAGAAAAACGGGCTTACCTGATGCATCAGCAAACATTAAGGGCCGGTTGTTCCAAGTTTAGATAAAGTAGCTGGTAACTACTCATGGGATAATTTTATTCTACATGTTTACCGGTAGGATAAAACTTTTGGGTTGTTCCATGATATTTTATTCTCCCGATAGCTACCAGGTAGATAACTAACAGAATGTTAAATATTTGGATAATTTCGGAGGGTTGGTAGCAGTTGCTGTCTAAACTCTTGTTTACAAATAGTGAAAAAGATTGGTTAAAGATTTTTTTGCTCGAATTCATTTCTTTCTGGAAGATTTGTATCTGCAAAAATGGGCGATACCAATAAGAAAAGAGAACGAGCAGTAAATTTCACAAGCACAGAAGTGACTACACTAATAAAATTAGTAGATAAATATAAAAATATAATTGAATCCAGAAAAACTGATTCTGTGTCGTGGAGAGAAAAAGATTACGCCTGGAATCAGTTGGAAACTGAATTCAATTCAAGCAGTGGCCAGTACCCAAGAAACAAAAAAAATTTAAAATCCAAGTACGAATGTCTGAAGAAAGATTTGAAAAAAAAGATTGCAAAAAATAATCTTGAATTATTTAAAACTGGAGGAGGCCCAGCTGATGTTCACATCTTAACTTCGGATGAGCAACAATTATGGTGCATTATTTCACTGTCAATAACTGGCTTACCTTCACGCAATGACTGTGATTACCAATACTGTGAGCTAACATAATAATGAAGCAATACTACTGTGATACTAAGCTATATATTTTTTTTATTTTAGCTAATCCCGAAAGAACAAATAAAGTTACTACTGATTTGGAAACAAATAATAATCAGATAGTAGATATTCAGGAAGGCAGTGAAAACCAAGAAAAAGATTATAATGGTAATAATTATATTCAAAAACTGCGAACTTATACATTATGCATATTGCACATAGAATATTTTTGACATTACTTTATTGCAGAAACTAAGCATCAAGAGCAGAATTGTGAGGAGTCGGGAAGTGAAAATAGATTTGTAGAAACTATGCTGGAAGAACCATTGGTATCAAAAACTGCTGATACACCTAGCAAAGTACTGAAAGAAATTGATGCGTCTTCAAGAATAGAAGAAAATGCACAAACTGTAGGATCGTCCAAATCTAAAAACTCGGAAATTTGGGCTCATTGGAACCCTAAATTACTGAAAAAACGTAAAACTAAAATTTTGCAAGTAAATTCACAAACTAAAGTAGTTCATGACACCAGCACTGCATATTTAGAACTGATGCAGTTGAAGCAGGAGCTAATTAAGCAGCAAATAATCTTAACAAAAAAAGAAATTAAACTGAGGGATGAAGAATTAAAATCAAAAGAAGAGTTTAATAAAATAAAATTGAAATGCATGGAAATTGATTTAAAAATTAAAGAAGATCAAATGAAGGAAGTTTGATTTTTTTTATTATTTGCTCGAGGAGAGTTCTTTTTCTCATGTTTTAGAATATATTTATTTTTGTTTTTTATATAATTTTTTTTAATTTTTATGAGACCATGTGATACAAAATATAAGTTTTATAGTATTCACATGATTGTTGTACGTGCAATATATCTAATATCATTATCTAAAATCAAAATATTTATATAGTCTTACAGCTATTCAACAAATCCTCCAAAGTAATCATTGATTAGTGAATTTCGAACCATATCATCATTATCCTCATTTTCATCATTCATAGCATTTATTCCATTAATCTCTGCTGGTACATTTATATCAAGATCTATTGGTGGATCTTCTTCCAATTGCTCTCTGCAAATATTTTGGAGAATGGCTGTAGCAACTATAATATCTTGTACTGTTGCAAGCTTAACCCTCATTCCCAAAGACAAAATAGGAAATCTTCTTTTCCAAACACCAAAACATCGCTCTATCACATTTCTTGTGCGAATTTGGGATTCATTGAACAATTGTTCTGCTTGATTTCTTGGATTTAAGACTGGTGTGATAAGATATTTCTTAACTGGATATCCACTGTCGCCTAAAAGTAATCCATCATGCATCTGACCGGTTTCAAATCTTGCATGTATTGTAGAGTTCCGAAATATTTGACTATCGTGAGTAGAACCAGGCCACCTACATACAATATCAATTATTTTCAGATTCGAGTCGCAAATAGCCTGAACATTCAAAGAGAAATATCCCTTTCTATTTCTAAAATATTCGGCATTATTGCCACCAGGCGACTGTATTTTAATATGTGTGCAGTCAATGCATCCTAAAACCCTCGGAAATCTAGCAATACGGTAGAAGTTATGTTGACTGTCCAATATCTCATCAATCGAACTTGGAAATTTTATGAAATCTTGAGCCAGTGATGCGATTGCTGTTGTAACTCGTTGTATTATTCTGCACGCAGTTGATTTATGAATACCTCCAAAATCACCAACAGATATTAGCATACAGCCAGTTGCATAAAATCGCAAAGCTATCAGCAACTGATTTACTGGAGACACAGCGTGATTTCTTAAAATAATTTTCAAAAATGAATCAGCATCATCTTAATCTATCTACTATTTTACTTCTACCTACCTATCAGTTAAAAACAATAATTGGTTTTCAATTTTACCTAATAAATAGATAAATGTATTTTTTGACACTCGAAATCGCATTAAAAATTCTGAATCGTCCCATTTTTGTAAATTATCTGATCTTTCTCTGATAGTATATTTTTTTCGGAAATTCACATTTTCGAAGATAAACTCTAGTATTTCTTCATCATCTTCGTCGTGAAAATTCATTTTTTAAGAGTCGTTATAATTAATTTTAGAAATTTAGATTGTCACACTGACAGCAAGACTAAAAAAATGTAATACTTTATTTTTCCGCTAGATTTCGTATCCTCCTTCGTATGTATTCGGGAAGATACCCCTTAGGTAAAACTGTTTACTGGCGATTTGACTCACTGTTAGCTATTCTACTGGTAACGGGAATTTATCCTTCTGGTAATTCTAAGCTGTACATGGAACAACACAAATTGGTGTTACCAAAATGATAAATTTTACCAAGACCTTTAACTGTAGATGGAACAACCGGCCCTAAAAGATTTAGCTGTTTCTCAACAAAAATAAATTGCAAAACATGTATTTTGTTCATTAATAAAACAATTATTGAGCAAAAAGAGTTGTATTTATTGTATTGTGATACATGACAATTTCTAGTTTGTAGAATTAAATAAAAATAAGTAAAACTCTATTTATTTGAGGGAAAATTGTAGAATCTTAGTTGCTTGCGCGTAGACGCGAAACTAGATTAAAAGTTGATTCTTTCTGGATGTTGTAATTAGATAGAATGCGGATATCTTCTAGTTGTTTTCCAGCAAAAATCAATCGCTTCTGGTCTGGTGGAATTCCTTCCTTATCTTGGATCTTAGCTTTAACATTTTCAATTGTGTCTGACGGCTCAACTTCCAAAGTTATTGCTTTTCCGATCAAAGTTTTGACGAAAATTTGCATTCCTCCCCGAAGACACAATGACAAACGGAAAGTCGATTTATCCGAAAGGATTACAACCTCATGTGACAAGTCGCACATAGGACATTGTTATGAAGCAATTTTAGACATCCTCTTCAAAGAAATGAGTATTAGAAAATAGATAATAAATCTTTATCCCTAGTCTCAAGTCACAAACGTCACTTCAACAAGGACCTAAACGCTCGACGGTTGATCTCTAAGCAGATCAAGTGCGCTCAGAATGCTCCATGAGTCAATAAACGAACGCAAGTTGTGCTCAAATACATTTTCCAAATTTTTTATTATATAAGGACATAATATTTAGTGACGATGTAGCTGAGTCCGTCCGTAATTTACAAGAAAAAGTGTACATGTACTATCGGTCTAGCGGCTAGCGTGCTCGCTCTTAGTCTGATAGTTGGTGAGTAAAGACGTGCATTAAGCGACTCAAGTTTTTGCTTGTGTGCTAAGCCACGTTGTCAATAAGACAATTTTTCAGTGGATGAGATTCAAAAAATTAAGAAATAAGGAAAAGTGCTTGACAAAAACACCGCTGAAGTTCAAATCCAGACAAGAGACTTCCGTCCCGACGTCGATGGAGACAAAACTTGAAGCGAGACCGAAAGTCAAGAGAAAACGGAGAGAGACACCCAAAAGTGATAGTGATCCAGCTTTAAATATAAAATCACCTTACTTTGGAACAAGGGTAGAAAGTATCATAAGTAGTGTAACGGGTAGTGACGGGGAAAACAGTGAAAACGAAAGTGACGAGGAAAGTGTCGCAAGTGGTAGTGCCAAAGTACCGTGTTATAGTGAAAAATCATCAGGGCCCGAAAGCAATGATGAAAACGTGATGAACGCGAGTGAGATAAGTTTTGTTGACATATTACATCAGAAGTGCAGTGAAAAATCTGGAGTGAAAAGAAAAGCTTCCAAAAGCCCAGAGGGGAAACCTACCATAAAGCTCCCACCCCCTAAGCCTGGATCTTCAAGAATACTAGCCCCTGTCCCCTCGGCCACGATGGAATTGCCGATCAGCAACAGGTATGAACCACTCACCAATCTTCAAGAAGAGGACAATGACACTGAAGATCATCTGCAGCCACAGTCGGCAATACGCATGCGTGCGCCTGCGCCAATTATAATACCAGGAAAATGCGTGGACCATCCGACACTAATAACTAAGCTGAAACAATGTGTAAGACTTGGTTTCAATATGAAATACACGAGAAATAACGTCAATCTCCTCCTAGATATTAAAGAAGATGAAAATCGGTTTTTAACTCTCATTAGGCCTAAAATAGAGTATCACACATACTCAGATACTAATGAAAAAACACATGCGTTCGTCCTACGAGGATTAGATAGTGGTCCAGACCCAGATGATCTAAAACAAGAGCTGACCAGCAAATATAGCATAAAAATTCAAAACATATACAGGATGTCTACAAAATACAAACCTCCATACCTCGTAGTGACGGACGCCCAATTCACTCTAAAGAAAATGCAGGAGACAGTGAAAAACATAATGTATACAAAAATAAGCTGGGAAAGACACACTAACAAAAAAAAGTCATAACACAGTGCCATAGATGCCAAGGATGGGGCCACGCAACATCCAATTGCAACATGCAGCCACGCTGTGTGAAGTGCGCGGTAAACCATCTCACAACAACGTGTTCGAAGTCCCGGGAAACACCTGCAAAGTGTGTGAACTGCGGCGCCGACCATCCCTCAAGCGCCCTAATATGTAAAGAATACATAAAAAAGGTAAAGCAGGCTGGCAGAAGGAATCCAGCAATCTTATAAAGATACAATAACATGAAAAATGGACAAACGAAGACACAAACTTACATACCAGCGCCCCTGCCTACCACAAACGCATGGACGCAGAGACCAAACAGCGACATTGTCGTCACGCCATCACAGTTGCAGCACCGCCCAGTTCCTGATGCTATGAGCAGTCGGCAGTTCCCATCATTACCAACGAAATATCCCATTCGCCAGCAGGGAGCAGCCATCAATAACCCAACTCATGCACCGCTCACCATCGCCACTTTTCCTAACGGAAATGCCCCTATTAATAATGCCACACTTAATGCCTCTCACAACGCCCCTGGTCAGACTCCCCCTATTTCAATAATGAACAATATGAATATCATGAATGAACTTTCCGTAGAACTAGGTAATTTGAATAACTTAATTAATTTAAATAATTTGTTATCATTTGTTGAAGATATGAATAATTCATTATCATCTGCACTAACACAACAATCACGCGCTCTCATCGCCATCCAATACATGTCAAACATCAACTCATATAATATATAATTCATTACTAACATATGTTCATGGAATGCAGACGATATCTTACCCAAAGTAGGTGAGCTTATACACTTCATATACAAACATGATATACACATAATGCTTATCAACGAATCAAAACTAACACAAACAAATTCATTTGAAATAAAAGGATACACAGTACACAGAATAGACAGACAAAATTAAACTCACGTACCAGCTGGTGAAGTACTTATACTGGTCAAAAATGACATCCCACACAAGTTCACCTACCATATTCTACCTTCGAATCCGTCTGCGTTTAGCTCTCTGATAATACATACATAATTTTAATTTATGATAGACCACAGAATAATTTTACACACAATGACATACACACATTATTACACATAGGTGGCAAAGTTATAATCATGGGAAATTTGAACGCGAAGCATCCATACTAGAATCTACAAACACCATCAAACATAAACGGACACACACTATACACATACACAAAAAATAATAATTGCATTTTGCAATTCGCAGACAGCCCCACACACTATCCACGCAACTATATAACATCCACAACAATAGACGTCCTCATAGATAAAAATGTAAATAACCTTCCCGATCCTAGAACCTTGCAAGAATTGAACTCCGACCACTTACCTATCCTCACAAAATTGCGCGCAAACACTACACAAAATGACACATCAAGAACCAGACACATATACACACAAACACATATACACACAAACACATAGAAATAAATCTAGAAATACATACAATAACAGATATTGATATTGAAATAAACAAATTCACAGAAACTATCACAAAATGCATCGAAAAACATACACAAACACATAAATTAAATGAAAATGAAGACAAACTCCCTCCACAGATAACCTCACTAATTACAGAAAGGAATCATACAAGAAAACTATGGCAACGTTCAAGAGATACAATCAACACTTTAAATACAAATATAAGAACTGAAATCAAGAAATATAAAATGAAAAATGGAAACAAAAATTAGAATCACCAAATCCATAAGACAATACACTTTGGAAAGCAACTAAACAATTGAAGAAACCCTGTAAATCTATTCCTGCCCTCACCGTAAGTAACACTACACTAATTACAGACACTGACAAAGTAGAAGCGATAGCAGACACTTTCGAAAGCGTACACCACATAGATACTAACCACACACCAGAGAAAATCCAAATAATAGAATACGTAACACAATTTTTAAATGCAGAACACCACACAACTCGAACAGCACTAGCTAAACTCCTTACTACCCCTGCCAAATTAGCTAGTGTCATCAAAATATTTCCCAACCAGAAAGCGCCAGGACGGGACTCTATCCAGAACATAATTCTCAAAAACCTATCCCAAAAAGCTCTAGTGCAGTCTGTCTATATTATTAATTTCATAATCAAACTGTAATACTTTCCCGTAGTATGGAAAACTGCACTAGTAGTTCTCATCGCAAAGCCCAACAAAAAACCTGAATTACCTACCAGCTACCGTCCTATCAGCCTCTTGTCAACAATGTCCAAAGTCCTTGAAAAAATCCTACTCCATAGAGTCCGTAAACATACCACAAAATCCAAAATTAATCCAGATATCTAGTTTGGACTTTGTCCCAGCCACAATACCTTCCAACAAGTAACTCGCATTGTGACAGACATAACAAGAAACTATAACAAGAAACTATAACAAGTCAACACAGTCATGGCACTTCTAGACGTCGAAAAAGCTTTCGACAAAGTATGGCGAGAAGAGCTTGTCTATAAAATGATACGAGCGAAATACCCTGTCGTACTAATCAAACTGATACATTCTTACCTTACTTACAGGCAATTCAGTGTCAAGATCAACAACAATGTATCCACTCCTCGCCCTATCAGGGCAGGAGTGCCGCAGGGCAGTTGTCTTGGCCCTGAATTGTTAAATATATTCACCCATGACATACCAACTTTCCCTAAAACCAAAACCGCACTCTAGGCAAACGATACGGCCATCTATGCCCACTCGTTTAGCGCAGAAGTTGCAAACAAACAAATCCAAATCCACTTAAATATCCTCCAACCACACTGGCGCCTATGCGAAATTTTCATAAACCACTCGAAAACAGAGTTAACAATTTTCACACGGAAATTCACAAACAACAAAGCTTACACACCACTAAAATTGCAGAAACACAGCGTATATCCTTCAAATTCCTTCAAATACCTAGGTATGACACTCGGCCCCCGTCTTTTTTACACTTAACACATCAACAATACAATAAAAAGAGGCACATTCGTCATAAGAACACTGTATCCAATTTCAAACAGAAACAGCTATTTATCAAAACAAAACAAAAAATTAATATACACAACAATAAAACGACCTATATTCACCTACGCTGCTCCAGTATGGTACTCAGCTTCACTATCTGCGCTTAAACCTCTACAGCGATTACAAAATAAATGTCTGCGCTTAATAAATAACGCAGATCATTATACAAAAATCGTAGATTTACATAATCAGACACAAATACCATACATACACGATTACATTAATACCACAGCACAAAAATTTTATACAACACAATTGAAGCATAATCCACTCACACGTAATATCACACAAATCAGAGAGCACAATGCTCCCTTCCAAATAGAACATCTTTTACCATACCAAACACTCCCGTTGTTCCACCAAAACATATCATGAGCAGTAGCATCTGAGCCATAGTAACAAAACCATTTATCATCCTACATTGTATATAAATCATAACTGCATCATTGTAAATAACCATCTGTCACTCATTAGGATTGAGGGCATAGGTTAAGTAAATGTAATAGTTAGGAATGGGTTTTTTGGTATTTTTTCCCATGTACATAGTCATATCATAGCTCTAATAGTCCAAGATCCCAGACCCGCCAGACGTTACTTATTTTCTGAGAAACAAAATTTGTGGATTAGAGTAGTGTTAGTCAGTACTTGATCACACGCATATTTGCTAGTTTGTGCCGACGGCCAATTTGTAGATACGAGGTGCTACAGGTACGTTAAGACATTACTCACTTTTTTTGAAGTCTGAGTGCTGATTTTTATGTATTTTCTAGAGAATATTGTCAAAGATTCATAACCAATACTACCAGATATTTTCCATCAGTAGTAATTCCTGCTGAACGCTGCTTTGAAGCTCGCAAAAAATAAAGTAATCTTACTCATAGTCTGAGCTCTATTTTTTGAATATGATACTCAGAGGGAGCAATTTCAATACTTTTTGTAAACAGCCAGACCAAGAAAGATTTGGATGCCGATAGATATTTTTTTCACTATCAAGCGTACAAATAGTCACCTCGCGCTTTTACTCACAGCGATATCTTAGTTGTGTCTGGGGAATGTTTAGCTCTACGATTGATCTGGCTATAAACAAAAAATATTGAAATTGTGTTCTGAGTATCATATATAAAAACTAGCACTCAGACTATAAGCAAGATAACGTTATTCTTCGCGAGCTCTAAAGAGTCTAGCAGAAATAACCACTGATGGAAAGTATCTAGCAGTGTTGATTATCAATTTTGAACAGTATTCTCTAGAACATATGTGAAAATCAGCACTCAAGACTTTAAGAAAAGTGAGTAATGTCTCAACGTACCTATAGCACCTCGTATCTATAAATTGGCCGTCGACACATACTAATAAATATGCGTATGATCAAAGTACCGATTAACACTACTCTAATCCACAAATTTTGTTTCTCAGAAAATAAGTAACGTCTGACGGGTCTGAAATCTTACTCTATAATAGTAATAATTCATCATCTCATCTCCATACATTATTCTAATTTTATTAAGGTTACGTACTGTGGTCGATAAGGGCCAAAGACCAGGGGCGGCACACAATTCATCACAATACAAAATAAATTAATTTCCTAGCCATGAGCGAACCCGAGAGACTGCTTGTAGCTCCACTATGCTAAGGCATCAGCACATCCTCAGGATTGCGATGACCTCAGCATACGGGGTGTTCGACAGTCTCCTGGTACAGTCGTTCATGTGCAGGAAATAAATATTTGTAAATATTATGTATATCAAAATGGAAAATAAATTTATGTTATATTATGTTATGTGCTCGCTCACTGCGTCAACGATCGAGGTTCGAGACCGCATCAATATAAACTTTTATACTTCTATTTTTCATTAAATGCAGCAAGTCGAGACTGAAAAATTGAATACTTAATGAATAAGCAGTATATGAAGCCTCCAATTTCGAAGAGAAGTCAGTTGAACTGTAGCGCCTTCCTACAGTTCACCAGCCATCTAGAGTGTCTAGTACGCAGTCTACAAGTTAGCAGCCAGTGCCGTTCGTCAGAGTAAGGGTAAGCGAACTAACCGTTACCTAATCTCCGACTTGCGTCTTCCAAGTCAATATCCTATTACCAGTCCGCATCCTCCGAGCTACGTCCTATTCCGACTTGCGTCTTCCAAGTCAACATCTTGTTATCCAGTTCACGTCTTCCGAGCTACCCCGATGTTTTCCGACTCGCGTCTTCCGAGTCAACATCCGTTACCTCCGTTTCAATGGATCTACGTTCTGGACTGACGGTAAATCAGTCAGTATGGTCAATCAGTCAGTCAGTATCTTAAATCAGTCAGTACGGTCAATCAGTCAGTATATTCAGTCAAATGGTAAATTCAGTCAAGTAGTCGATTAATTAGTCTAGCGCTCAATCACTAGATTGTTTCAATTGTTTTGTTGGATACTATACAACATTGTCAAGTTAGTCTGGCGCTAGAAATATCATTGCTGTTACTTTTGTATTATCTTTAATGTTCATTTTCAACTATATTAAATAGAAATATTTTATTTTTGGTAAAAGCTGTTACTCTTTTGTTGCGTGTACCTTGTTCTTCTTTTTCAGCAAGATTTCAGAAACCTGGACATCATACCTTCACAGAGCTACCTTGGCACGTACAACAGCCTGTCGCCCCGTTAGTAAATGGCGCCCGAGAATTAAGTAAAAGTTACCGACAGGCCCAACAATACGTTACATATTTCTGACGTTCCAAGCGGGGACGTCATAATTTTTGATAATTTTTTTTTATCCCTTACCTCATTAATTATTGTATAGAATAAATTTTGTGCGTTATTCACAAATATAGCAAGAAAATGTTCTGACACTCATAATCGAAATTCTGATAGTAAATCTATAATTCGCGTCAAAGAAACTTTTAGCATTCCAGGGCGGTACACGGCAGTTGTGGGAACTATGCTTGATAAGCGCGTTTCTGATATGGTGTACGTACTAGAACCGAAAGAAATCAGCATACCGGGTGCTCTTGTTGCACCGACAATTCTTCGAAAAAAAAGTATTTTGAAAGCATTTGTCAATATTTTGAGCGTAAATAGTACTGACATCACCATATCAGTCCGCCTCCAACTAGGTACAGCTGTAGCAGCAGAGGAAGAATTGGGATCAACCGTTAATAATCGATCCCAAATAAACGTCATTAGTACAAGTAAATTGAAGTTTGATTCATCTCATTTGCCCTGTGACGAACAAGACAAACTAGCGAAATTCTTATAGGAATACGCGGATGTGTTTAAAACGAAAGAGAAACTACTGAGTGAAACATCGCTGGTAAAGCATCGCATCCACCTGAGCAGTGAAGTGCCTGTCGCACGAGCTCCGTATCATGTGCCATTAAATCGCCGTCAAATTATAAAAGATCTAATAGATGAATTATGTTAGCCAATAAAATCATACAACCTTCCTTTAGTCCATATTCTGCTCCAGTAGCTCTCGTCGAAAAGAAATCATTAAACAAAGAGAGCTCATTTAGATTTTACATTGATTAGAGATAGCAGAACAAAATTACAAAAAGAGATTATTTTCCTATTCCAAATTTACAAGACTCTTTAGATCCTCGAGATAGAGAAGAGACAGCTTTCTCTGTCCCGTGGGGCCATTTTGAGTGTAATCGCATGGATATGGGTCCAATCAAAAGTCCGAGTACTTGGCAGCGGCTGATGTACACGGTTTTAGCAGGTTCAACGGTGATGCATTGTTTGGTTCATCTGGATGACATAATTTGCTTCAGTTCGGATAGCTTAGATGAACATGTCGGAAAATTGAAATTGATAATCGATTGTCTCCGTGATGCAAATTTGAGTTTGAATCCAGATAAATGCAAATTCATGCAGATTGAAACCAAATATCTGGATAATATAGTAAGTGAGAACGGTATGAGACGTGATCCCGAAAAGATAAGCGCTGTGCAAATATTCTCGACACCTCGCGATGCTAGTGAAGTGCGAGCATTTTTTGATCTAGTGAGTTTTCATCGGAAATTTATCCAAAATTTTGCTGATGTTGCTTTACCATTGACACAATTACAAAAAAAAAATAGTAAATTTTCATGGTCCGAGAATGAAGACCTAGCGTTCAAAAATTTGAGTTTATTAGTAGAATCACCCATTCTTCAATATCCAGATTTTGATAAAACATTAATTGTTTGCCCTGAAGCTTCATCATAAGCCCCCGGTGTGTTTCTTTGTTAAGAACACAAAGGTCATGAAATACCTGTCGCTTACGCCAGCTGTCAACTTTCGCCCGCCGAACGCAATTACTGTACGACGGAACGAGAATGTTTGGCTCTAGTCTGGGGAATTGAACATTTTCGTTGCTACTTGTATGGTCCGAAATTCATCATTTATACCGATTATCAACCCGTAAAATGGTTGATGAGCACTTCCGAACCATCCAATCGTCTTATTAGGTGGTCCTTATTGCTTAGTGAGTACGATTTTGACATTCATTACCATCCGGGCAAGAAACATACTGATGCTGACGCATTCTCGCGGATCAAGCCAGTGCGTCTCATGTTTCGAAACTCGCGAGAATATGATCCCATCATATGAAAAGTGACGCAATGAAGGTAGCGCAGCACGATGATGCGCTAGTAAAGACGTATGCCAACTAGATCGAGACACAGAATAATTGGCCGTATTCTGTAACACACTCATAAATTTATTATCGATCGATAAGATTTTTGCGAAATAGAAACAGTTGTAAAAAGCGAATATCCAGAAATTTTGTCAGTGCTACCTATGTTCATTGGCTGAAATAGATAATGATCGACAAAAATTCATCGATTGAGTTACAGAATAGTCTCAAATATCGAGTTTTATTTTGATGACGACGGATTAATTTATAAGAAATCGGATGACGAACGATACGAAGATAAATTAGTCATATCTACAAAATTTAGAAAACACATTTTACGAGCTTGTCAAGATTCCCCCTTATCAGGTCATGGAGGTACAGTAAAGACTTTTGAAAAAGTCAACTCACGGTTCTTTTTGCCTCAATTACGTAACTATGTTGAAGGATATGTTAGGATATGTGTTTTTTGTGCACAAAGAATAACTTCGCCTCATTTGCGACCTGCCTTATTGAAGAAATTCAACTTAGCCCCTTTGAACGCATTGCGATAGATATTGTTGGTCTCTTAGTCATGACGGATAATATATTTTAAATGTGTATGATGCTGCTACACGTTATCTGGGAGCCTTTCCTATCCGAGATCAAACCGCTTTAACTGTGGCAAAACCATTTGTAAAGGATATTATATCACGACACGGGATCTCCCCGACATTTATTGACAGATCTTGGCACGAATTTTGTTTCAAAATCAATGAAGGAAGTTATTTGGGCTTAATTTGGTTTACTTTATGTTTTTGAGTTTTTTTTGAATCCTAGTTCTTGGGCGTCCACTAGGTTTTTTTAAATGAAAAACGGTTTATTTTCAATGAAATCAAACCGACCAGATTTGACTCAATTGAAGACAGTCAGGCCTAAGTCCTCGTATAGGATGGACGTTAAATTAATTTTTTTTTTTTACTACAAAAATTTTGTGGGTTTTCTCAGTTTTTGTTGCCTATGCAAGCCCAAGTTTAGGAACTCTTTTGAGGAAAACCTGTGCTCCGGCCGAATATTCTGAGGCAGTTGGCTATTTGGTATTATTCGGCGAAGCAGCCCACATTAGTTGGAATTGTGAGTTGTTATTATTTGCTTTCGCTTACAATCAGCGATAGAACATCGTCCGTACCAAGGCACATACTGTGGAAGTACCTCACTTCCACCCTGGATTTCCCGACCACCCGGAATCCAGCCCAAATTGGATCCGAGGCCGAGATCCAGACGCCAGGCAGACGAGTCAGTGAGGATTTCCAGTGACGTCGCCAGCTAAGTGGTTCAGTTTATTCTTTTTGCCTCTTGACTCTAGTTTTTTTGGTGCTATTCGCCTAATTAAGTACCTCGTGGCTTCACCACGATTTTGGTAATTTTTTTTGTATAATTTTTTTGCTGCAGTAGGCATTTGCTGTCGCCTTTTTTCTATGCTTTTTTCCTGGTTACGTTATGAACGCTACGTCTCGTTGTGAACCAGGTTGATCAATCTCGGGCCTGATTTTCATTATTTTGTACTTTTTCTGAAGTAGGTTTATAGACGCAGCTGCTCAGATACCAATTCTGTTCATACTTGCTGAAGTCTGCGTAAGGACGCGAATCGTCGCCATTTTGTTTACATTAACTAATTTTTTCGTCACTTCGATATTTTCTTTATTTTATTTTGCCCTAACGCTAATTACATATTCACTTCTTTGGGTAAATTTTGATTCATTTATTCTGTAAAAAAATACCTACCACTCTAATTTTCAGAGAGTTATTTCATTCAGTGTTTTCTTACAGCTGGTGAGTAAGTATCGCTCTTTGAGATATTGTTTTATTTCATGTTCTGCGGCATCTTGATCGACGCCGACAGATCTAATCATCCAAACATCCAATTTTCTACCCGTCCATCCCACCACCTTTTCTTTTACAGGTAATTTCGCAGTTGTGTGCCTGAAGACGGAAAAATTAACAATCGCGTGGCGCCCTTATTCTTTGTTTCATCCAAAGTTGGTTTACGTAGCGTCCAGTAGATTTGTTTCAGTGAAGTTTGTATTTTTCTCTTGAAGCTAACCTCATAACTACCCAGTCCGGTCCTGGGATTATTTTGATTATTTTTGATACTGAGCTAGGCAGTTTTGAAGGGTAGAGTCGCTACCCCAATTCTGAACGTTATAAGACCACAAAACAACGCAAGTCTTGAACGAAGTTATCGAGCTCTTGAAGATATTTTATCACAGCATACGGATTGCGATGAGTGGTTACCATTCGCTTTATCCGCATTTTCTGGTACCGCTCATTCAATTCTGGGTGACTGTCCGTATTTTTTAATGTACGACCGCCATGTTGAGCTACCCTTCGACGAGATATTCAGGCCTTTGAAAACTCGATACGACGCTGACTTAAATTATGCTGCCAAATTTATGCAACGTTTGAAGATAGCGCATTTCAATGCTCGAGAACAACTGAATAAAAATATTGAACTTGTTCATCAAACTTTTAACAAAAAGACCGCTGGAATTAAATTCCAGCTTGGAGATCGTGTGTATTTGTTTACACCGACTGACAGAGTCGGAACAAATGCAAAGCTATCTGAAAAGAGTTCAGAGCCGTATCGCATGTTAGAACTGCGCTAAGTTAACGCCGTCATCGAAGATATCTATGATCGTAGACAAATGAAAGTACATGTAAGCCGCCTAACACCGTGTTATTTGTCTACGGAGGACTTTGACCCTGAGATCACGAATGACACGCGAATGACGTTTTAGTGTGTGAGAAGCTGAATGGTGAAGCTGTATTTTTTTCGTTGCGTTTTGAATTCTATTTTTTAGATGTTTGAAATCAAATTCTAAAATCTAAATTGATACTGGAGTGTTCAGTGATTTGTACTTTATCGAAATTCAGTGTTTATATAAATTATAATCAAATTAGTGGCAGGGCTGTTATTTGTAATTCAAGTGATTTTTTCATACTCTAATGTGGAGTTTTTATATCTCGCCAAGTTTTTAATATCTTTACAAATTGCATTAAGTATATGAGAAGCCGTTGAACTATAGTTGACCAAGCAAATAATATATCAAGACGCTGTAGCAGATCATATTTTCCCGCCTCTACAGAAGGGAGAGCGGGGGTGTCCACCCTCGCCTAACGGGTTCCTTCCCCTGCCGGGGTTGAGTCAGTTAGTTACCGGTCATTGTGCGATAAGCATCTTTTATATTTTATTTTGAGTTCTTTGTTCATGCAAATGCTGTAATTTTGTTATTGTTTTCCATTTGAGTGAGTGTTTGTTTCATTTTGTGTGTTTTAATAAAGATTCCGTTCGTTTATAAATAAAATCTCGTGAAGTTTGGTGAGGAATAATCATTTCTTGAGACCTACCCCCTCCTGGTCGGCCACAAGTGGCGCCCAACGTGGGGCCAACAAATTCGCGAGTTTTGTTTTGTGAAAGTTCGGATCAGGCACCTTCCTTTTATTTAATTTGTGATTATGAATGAGTAATAGTGAAAACATGATCAAAGCGTCCCGGAAGCCGTTACGCGGCCATCTTGGAATTCAACCCACGCTGTCAACGCGACTGCGCGCTTCACAGCCGGAGGCTTGACCGTGGCCATCTCGGAGTCCAACTCACGCTGTCAACGCGACTGCGCGCTACACAGCCGGAAGCTTGACCGTGGCCATCTCGGAATCCAACTCACGCCGTCAGCGCGACTGCGCACTACACAGCCGGAAGCACATTTCGCAGAGTGCTAGTTTCGCCAACTGCATTGAATGCCAGCGCTATAAACCAGCGAATACGAAACCCTCAGGCTTACTACGTACTCCAGTACCAGCGCAACGTTTTGAGGTCATCGCCGTGGACTTGTTTGGACCCCTTCCAACGACGTCAGCTGGTTATCGACATATATTCGTGGTCGAGGACGTAGCCAGCGGATGGGTGGAGCTATTTCCCATGGTGCACGTGACCGCCGAAGCGTGTGCTAGACTTCTGATTGACGAAGTGTTTCTGCGTTACGGGGTGCCGCGCCGAGTCATCTCAGACAACGGCGTACAATTTGTTAGTGCTGTCATGCAGCACACTATGAATGTGTTACAGGTGGAGCAGTCATTGACACCATTATACTACCCAGAGGCTAACCCGGTGGAGCGAAAGAACCGGGATCTGAAAACACAACTTGCTATGCTAGTCGAAGGCGAGCATGCATCCTGGGGCAACAAGTTGGCCGCAATCCGATTCGCGATGAACAGCGCCGTCAGCCAATCGACTGGGTTCTCGCCCGCCTACTTGACGTTCGGACGTGATCTCCGGACTCCCGATGACGTAGCCAACGATATACGGGCGGTGATGCTAACCGACAACTTCACCTCCGAGATCACTCCGTACCTGCACGCTGTAGCTAGCACGCTGCGACAGGCGTGCGATGTGAAAGAACAGCAGCAAGATAGGAGGAAGGCCTGCGCCGATAAGAAAAGGAAGCCAGCTCCCAAGTACAAAGTCGGGGATCACGTACTGGTGAAAACGCACGTCTTGAGTGACGCCTCCAAAGGCGTAACCTCCAAGTTCGTTCCAAAGAGAGACGGACCCTACGTCATCCTTTCGACCGACGGGACCGTGTGCGAGGTGGCCTCACCGCAGCAGCCGGCCGGTTCTCTAGGCCGTTACCATGTATCGTCGCTCACGCCTTTTAAGGGAGATACTGGAAGTCTACCTTCGCCTGCGGCTCCTCTTCGGAGACGTGGTCGACCAAGAAAACAGCGACAGTGACCTGGACCCACGTCAAGGACGATTTCGTGGATCCAGAGGGGGAGGCTGTAGCCGATCATATTTTCCCGCCTCTACAGAAGGGAGAGCGGGGGTGTCCACCCTCGCCTAACGGGTTCCTTCCCCTGCCGGGGTTGAGTCAGTTAGTTACCGGTCATCGTGCGATAAGCATCTTTTATATTTTATTTTGAGTTCTTTGTTCATGCAAATGCTGTAATTTTGTTATTGTTTTCCATTTGAGTGAGTGTTTGTTTCATTTTGTGTGTTTTAATAAAGATTCCGTTCGTTTATAAATAAAATCTCGTGAAGTTTGGTGAGGAATAATCATTTCTTGAGACCTACCCCCTTCTGGTCGGCTACAACACCCAATATTTAATAATCATTGTTTCATCGTGCAATTTTTGCAATTTGACGGTGAAGAGAAATGAAGCATCGATTGAGTGTGCTGGCATTTGTCAGCGCTACTATCATATCAGCTGTCTGAATATTTCAAGCGCTGAAAAATCTGTGTTATACAGTTCAAATTGTCTTTGCTGGATTTGCGATGACTAGAACTTTACCTCCTCCTCCATCGCCATCGAAATTGAATAAGGATGAACCAACCATGAATGACGTTATGGCAACACTGCGTGATCTGCAAAAATCTATCGAATTTTTTTCAGGCAAAATCGACGATTTTGATTCAAAAATTAAATTTATCACAGATAGAACCAGACTAATAGAACCTTTGAAAATTGAGTTCAATAATTTGAGGCACAAAGTTCTAGATTTGGAACAAAGATCAAGATACAACAACATTGAGATAGTAGGAATCCCGGAAAAGTCCAACGAAAATTTAGTGGAAATCATGGCTGACTTGGGTAACGCGATAAATTGCCCTATTATTGAACAAGATCTCGACGCCATACACAGAGTTGCTTTCTTTAATTCATCGATCAAGCAGAAAAACACAGTTGTTAGATTTGTTTCTCGAATTAAACGGGACAAGTTTATAAATTCTGTCCGTCAATGCAAAAATTTAACAGCAATCAACCTTAAGCTCATCGAAAATGATAAAATTTATGTGAATGATCATTTAAGTCCTGCTAACAAACTATTATTAAAGAAAGCAAAAGCTTGTGCTCGAGAGAAAAATCACAAATATGTTTGGGTGAGGAACTTCCAAATATTTGTGAGAAAACAGGACAATGCACCAATTCTATATATCAATTCTGAATCGGATATCGCAAAAGTAAATTAAATTCATGGATTTTTTTTTTGTCGTCGTTTTATTATTATTATGATAAGTGTCTATTACCAAAATGTACCTGGTCTAAAAACTAAGTTAGTGAGTATTTATAATGAAATAGGTGCAAGTGATTATGATTTAATTTGCCTTACCGAAACGTTGCTTAATAATACAATAGGTGATTGTGAAATCTGTGATTTAAATGAATATTCAATCTACAGCGTGATCGCAATAACTCTAATAAATCAGATGGTGGCGGAGTGGCAATTTTAGTGAGTGAAAAGTTTTTTTCTAATGTTCATTTTCAATGGTGCTCCGTGGCGGAAGACATTTGGGTATCTGTTTCTAGTGCTAATCACCAAAAAATATACGTCTGCTGTGTTTACATATCACCGAAAAGTGAGTCCACCATTTATTCTAGTCGTTTTGCTGAAATATCAGACATTTCATTTAATATTACAAGTGAAAATATTTTAATAATTGGTGATTATAATCTACCTGACTTACATTGGTTGCCGACATTCAACCATTCACTGCTGCCAACATATTCGTCAAGATCTGACACTATTTTAGGATTGTTGAATGTTCTATCTTTGTGCAATTTAGCTCAGTATATTGGTATTGTTAATACCAAGAATTCCATCTTGGATTTAATTCTAAGTCGTTTGGACATTATTATCATTATTATTAAGCTTTTTAAATCTATTTATACCCTTTCGGGTGTCTAGATTGTAATTATTTTCACTTTAAGTTATTAATCAGTTCTTTCCACTCTTGTCTATTTTGTGCTATTCTCTTTGCTTCATGCCAGTTGATGTTGTTTCTGTGGAGAATTTCATTTATGTTTTTTTCTCAGGTCTTCTTTGGTCTTCCACTTTTTTTCTTTCTTGTGGTTCTTGCTTTCCAAACTTGCTTCGTCTGATTTTCCTCTGGCATTCTGACTAAGTGACCATACCATGAAACTTGTTTCTTCTCTATGGTCTTATGTATGCTCTCTATTTCTAAATTATCTCTTATTCGTTCGTTTCTTATCCTGTCTATCCTTGTAACACCTTCAACTCTTCTTAAGTATCGCATTTCTGATGCTTGTACTTTACTTTTCAGTCTCTGCTCGAGTATCCACGACTCACTTCCGTATATTTAAGCTGGTCGGTATACAGTTTTGTATAGTGTCATTTTTGTATTCTTGGATACTTGCTTGTTTCCTAGTACCGCTTTATTGAGTGAATAGTAGTTTCTGCTAGCTGCTTGTATTCTTTTGTTGATTTCCGGTTCCATATTTCCTTTATTATTTATTGTTGCTCCTAGATATGTACAGTCTCCTACTTGTTCTATTTCGCATCCGTTTAACTGTATATTAGTGATTATGTCCTCTTTCGATATCACCATTACTTTTGTTTTTTTGACATTTATGTTCATGTTTTGTTTCCTCAATTCCTCGTTCCATACATTAAAATTATATTTCATATCTTCCTCATTCTTAGCCAGGACTGCTAGATCGTCTGCAAATGCACACTCTGCTATTTTAGTTACGGTCAACTGGTAATGTCCAATGTCTACTTTCTTCGTTTTATCTTTTATTTGCTTCATTATATTATCTAAGAAAACAATAAATAATAATGGGCTTGATGCTCTTCCTTGTCTTAAGCCCTGCGTGGTGTTGAATTCTCCTGATATTTCGTTACCCGTTCTCATGTAATCTGTTGTTTTCCTGTACACGCTTTTTATGGCGTTTAGTACATCTATGTTTATTTGTCTTTCTCCCAATATTTTCCACATTTGTTTCCGTGGTACTCGGTCAAAAGCTTTTTCTAAATCGACAAAGGTAATATAGAGCTTGCTTTCTTGTATCAGAGTTTTTTCTATAAGCCTCCCAATTGTGTATACGTGGTCTTGTGTGCAATGTCCTTTCCTGAATCCGCTTTGTGACCTTTCCATTTTTGATTCCACCTCTTGTCTTAGTTTCTTTTCTAGTATGACTTCATATACTTTGGCTGTCGTGCATATTAGTGATATCCCTCTGTAATTGTTACAATTTCTGTTGTCTTCTTTTTTATGAATGGGGAAGATCACTGACTTTTCCAATCTTTAGGGATTTTTCCTATTGTCCAGATTCTATTCAGCATCACTAATAGTATTTGTTCTTCTGCTGGCCCCATGTATTAAAGTTGTTCTGGTCTTATTCCATCGTGTCCCGGAGCTTTTCCGTTTTTCAGCCCATTTAATGCCAACTTCATAACTGTTACAAATTGTCTTCAGCCATTGAGTAGATTGTTTTTCGCTTGAAAATTTAAACCTTTGAAGCCAAATAATTTCTCAACTTACAACTTCAAGAAGTGTAACTATGAAGACCTGATTTATAAATTATCAGCTGTCAACTGGAACAACAAATTTTCAAATAGGACATTAAATGATAAAGTCAAACTATTTCACGATGTAATATATAATTTACTTGAAACTTTCTGTCCCAAATATCAATACAGAAGACCCGAATATCCTAAATGGTTCTCTAACTCATTAATAAAAATGATTAAAGAGAAAAGCAAATACCATAAAAAATGGAAATATTATGGGAATAAAAGTGATTACGATTCGTTTACCTTGCTTCGCACTAGAACAAAAATTATGTTGTCCAATGATTATAGAAGCTATACCTATTATATTGAGAAAAATCTAAGATCGAATATCAATCACTTTTGGAATCATACTAAACAACTTGAAACTAATAATTGTTTGCCTAATTCCTTATTTTATGAAGATAGTCAGGCACATTTCGGTTCTGATATCAGTGATCTTTTTGCAACATACTTTGAGTCAGTATATACTACATTCAAATAACGCAAACATCAATCTTGCATATACCAACTGCTCTATTAATTTTGGAGAAATTTCTATAACTGAGAATGAAATCTTACAGGCTCTTTCCAATCTAGATACTAAGAAAAATTCTAGTCCTGACCGCATTCATCCACTTTTTGTTAAAACATGCGCATATTATTTAACCTACCCATTATTTTTGATTTACTATATATCTCTTAAATCTGGTACTTGTCCTGATATATGGAAATTATCTCATATCATGCCAATATTCTAGTCAGGTAATAGGTGTGATGTTACAAATTATCGTCCAATATCGATACTACCATTACTTGGAAGAATCTTTGAAAGCCTCTTAATCAACAAAATCAAATTCGAATTGAATAACATAATTATTCAACAAAAAACAGGGTTTTCTCCCCAAAAGTCATTTTGAACAATCTCATTCCCTTCATTGAGTACGTTAGTAGCTGTATGGACAACAGAATTTAAGTTGATGTAGTGTATACTGATCTTAGCAAGGCATTTGATCGAGTTAATCATGACATTCTTTTGGCAAAGCTTTTATCATACGGGATTCACGGTTCTCTGTACAGATGGATTGAATCGTACATGAAAAATCGGTCGCAAATAGTGGTTTGTAATGGCTTTGAATCTCGGCAAGTTCTAGTTACCTCAGGAGTTCCACAAGGATCGCACCTGGGACCACTTTTATCCAATATTTTCATTAATTCCATCCATGATTGTTTTCAACATTCGAAATTTCTATTATTTGCAGACGATTTAAAGCTCTTTATGCCAATTAAATCTCTTATTGATTGTCAACGTCTTGAGCAAGATTTATTAAGATTGCAAAACTATTGTCTTGTAAATGATTTACATCTAAATCCTGACAAATGTAATGTAGTTACTTATTCCAGAAACATGAAAACAATAAATTTCAAATATAGTCTTCATGGAACAAATTTAGTACGCAAAACATCTATACGTGACTTAGGCATACTCTTTGATTCAGAGCTATTACTGAATGAACATGTTGACAATATTGTTAAGAAAGCATATAGAACACTGGGTTTTGTATATAGAATGGCTAAGTCATACAATAATGAACACTCATTGATTTTGTTATACAACGAGTACGTGAGACCCATTGTTGAATATGCTTCCGTTGTTTGGAATCCCTTGTATGTTAAAAAGATTGTAATGATCAAATCCACTCAAAAGAAATTTATTGCTTCATTGAAATATAAATTTAATATTAGCTCCAACTGTCACACCTTAGTTGATGAAATTGAGTAACCTTCACTTGAGCAAAGAAGAAATAATGCTGATATGCTGTTTCTATTTGAAATTTTTAACAACTTGATAGATAATTTCGAAATTGTAGATAAATTTAGTTTTCATACACCAACAATTCATACAAGAAACAATACTTTGTTCTACATTCTTAAATCAAATACAAACAACAATAAAAATTCACCTATTAATAGATTGATGTCGACTTATAACGATAGCTATCAGCATGTCGATCTCTTTTGCTTGAGTCAAAGTCAATTTAAAAACGCAATTAAATGCAGTACAAACTGATTCATTCTTACTATCAAATTTTCTATGTATCATCATTGTAGCTTTTTCTGCTGTGTATTTTGTAAATTGTGGAAGTCGTTTATTGGGCGATTGTTGACTTCCCAAATATTCGAATAAATAAATAAATAAATTGGGCAAGAACGAGGGGGTTTTTCCTATCATTCCTCGGTCTCTACCGACTCGCGATCCGGATCCTCATGTTCATTTAGTTTCATATACCATCAGCACAAGTGTTGGGACCGATACCAACCGGACTGCTCACAGTATACATGACGAAAATCTTGGCCTCTTAACCCTCGATATAACGCAGAGTGACGCTAATACCACCGCCCAGTCTCTACGAGGAGAGGCTACTCAGGCACGATATTACACTAGATATCACGGAGCCGTCCCTGACCTGCCGTGTATAAGAGCTTCACGTTCCTAAATTGAACGCTAAGAACATGAGGACGATAATCGTTCAAGAATGGGTAAAGTACCATTACTTAGTTTAATAGTTTTGAAAATTTTGTTGGCAGAGATATGTGCTGAATTGATAGCTTTCGATTGCGCGGCTCCAGATGTAGAGATATCAAATATATCTTTACTCGATATCAAACCCCGTCAAGACCCGAAAAATGAGTCCTCGCAGTTTGAATTTAAAATTTAATTGCTGCAGGAAAGAACATACACGGAAGTCCATGTTTACAATTGTTTAGTGTCAGTCCAACAAATAACCGAACATTGTGGCATGCACTCGCACACTAGCGCTGTCTCAGGTGGCCTGACGAATTATGTTCACTATCTGAAGTATGAGAGTTGTCTAAAGTTCACCAATTTCAGCGACCGGATCTCACTACTACGACTAGGTGTCAGCATGGTTATGGGCCTCTATCTGAATAGGACCATCAAGCTGTTGGCCACTATCGAGGGTCATTTGGAACCAAGCGGAAAATGTTCCGGTGTATCATACACTCTCCATGAAGATGTTATAGTGAATGCAGCTATGTCCATCAAGCTGTCTGACTATTTAGCTGTAGCCGACGTCGAAAAAAACGAAGTTCGTCTGAAGACTGGTACGATTTGTTCGTACTCCAAAATGTACTGTTTTGACGACGTTGCTGGAGAAGTGACTTGGCAGACAAACAGTGCGGACCTCTGCTCGGAGATAGAGATGGACGTCCTATACGAGGGTTCTGCAACCGTTCTTACCATGTACAACACTAACACCAAGTTTGTAGTGGTAGAAGCCCGTGATACAGTATTCGCGCTCAGATTAGTACATTCAGAAGTGCTGTGTTATCAACCTGCCTGGCGTACGGAACAGAATCACCTCCTCGTTCTATTCGAAAACTCTTTTGGTTTCTACTTTCAAGAATCGAGACGAGTACTCCAAAACACAGACATCATGGCCCAGGCTCTCAACAAGCTATTATTTTTGGAAATAGCTTTCAAGCAACGCACGAAGGACTTGATTCACGACGCCATTTTTAAGCGATGTCATTTGAGAGAATTCATTTTAAGAAACCATCTGATGTTGGCTCTAGAAAAACCGGACGTGGTAAGCGAACTCGTAAAGGAAGTGGCGGGACACATGAAGCGAGTAATGGGAGAAGTGTTGTATGTAACTAGATGCAGCGCAAAGATCGTCGATCTCCGAAAAACTAAATACTGTTACCAAGAGCTGCCGATTACATACCAGAGCACAAGCAAGTTCATGGAACCAATCACACATATCATTCAGAATCATGGTACTCAGGTCGACTGTGGAACACAACTCCCAGTCATGTTCCACCATAAGGGCAAGTGGCTGGAAATTGATCCCGAATTACGTAGAACCCAACCCGACCCACTAGACTAGTATCAAAATCGCACCAATCAGTGCTCATGGAGTTTATAGTAAAGAGGACATGAAAGCGTTCCAAAACACGCTATTATCTCCCAATGAACGACGAGCAGTAACCTAACATTATGACACGAAAGGTAGCAGGTAGTATCACGGATGGTCAAAATCTCTACTCACCGAATGTCTTCAGCCGCAGTGAATTCGTTAACTTGGCATGAAAGGCAGCGACAGAAGTATAGGGATTCTTATCATATACCGGAAACTTATTCTCAATATTCATGCATATATAATGTTTCACGGTGTGTCGCATCAGTTATCTTGAATATGTTTAGTTTCAAAAGAGCAGCCAAGACTCAACCGCAGCAAATATGGTACCTACTAGCTGGCTTGTGGGACGCCCTGACGACTTGATACTTGGTCAACTTGATGCATAATAGCGCCTCCATCAACCCAAATGACCAGATTTCCACACCGCCACCAACCTATCCTGAACTGGGACCGTCCATGGCCTCGCTAAGCAGCAGTATGGAATCGCCAGCAAATGTTAGCATCTTGCGTCAGCCCATATCCCAGTAAAATATGATGTATCAGCATTAGGGATATTAATTGTAAGCATCGGAACGAGCTTAACTCATTCTATCTGGACTCGACTTTAAGGGTTAGTTAGAGTCGAGTTTAGAGAGAAGGGCACTGTAACAGTCACCAAAATTCAACTATTCAATTTCCGTTTGAGTTCGTTGCTCTGTGACTGTTGTAAACTGCTGACAAGCGGCCGGGCAACTTCCTTTTGAAACAGTTGATTTTCATGCAAAAACTAGTGGAAATTTTCTAGAAAAAGTATCAACGGAGTCAGTTTAGTTCGATGATTGACTAGGCATTTTGAAGAGAGTAATCGTTCGTCTTTGAAAGTAGTCGGTCGCGCGGTAGTCGGAAACTCTGTAGAATCTATAATATGAGTGTAACTTAGCTAAATTTCATTCGAACGTTTCATTTTCGTACCATATTAATTACGTAATTTTACTTTTGTTCAACTTATTACATCAATGAATTGCTATCATTCAGTTAGTCATATTTCATGTGTGTTATTATTTGACACTTCCCGCTGCTATTATAGAACTACTAGGAACGGTGCAGTGGACGCAGGTAAGTATAATTTTCTAGAGTTGAATATCTAAACCGTTCCGCAGAATAATAAGATACGTCAACAGGGGTTGTGCTTCACTGCCGTACCTTCTTGCTACACAAGACAGTTTCTTGAGCCGAAAAGTGAGAGTGGTAAGTCCCAAGCCGAAGTTGATATTACAGAGCTTACAGAAGCAGTGACTAGCGCAGGGCCCTCGACGTGATTGCTTCCTAACCCTTCTATATCTGAATAGAAACATCTTTGACCGCCTGATTCCGTACTTTCACCAGTGCTAATTCCAGAAAAATATATTTTATGTTCGCCGTCTTCGTTATTTGTGTGTGAATGAATCTCTAAATTACATCTACCTCCTAATTATTCTTCCGACAACCCTAACCCTTCCCTCTGAGCTATCCAGCTATCTGTCTTCAGGAGCTGCGTTGGCGCCCAAGCAAACCGTCTGCAGTAGTATCGACAGCAACGTTGAAGTCAATGAGCCCGGCAGCAACGATGTATTCTAAATTAGGATGTGATAATAACAGAAACTTCCCAACTGATCTTGGCAACTAAGAGTCAAAACCGACTCAACCTGAACTAGAACAATATTCTTCAACCAAATATGGATCAAAATAGATAGTTTTCTGCAAAATATTTCGAATAATTGTCTATATATATATATATATATATATATATATATATATATATATATATATATATATATATATATATATATATATATATATATATATATATATATATATATTTATATATATATATATATATATATATATATATATATATATATATATATATATATATATATATATACCGGGTGTTTCAGACTACCCGTACCACTCAAAAATCTCGTAAAATGCTGAACGGATTGAAAAGAGAGAAAATACTTGTAAAATTATTTCTAAGATTCTACTGAATAGAAGCAGATTCAAGTCCACCCCCTCACCCCCTGAGGATAGGGAGGGTGCAACTTTCAAATTTTAAATAGCAACCCCTACTTTTAAATGCAGATTTGGATTCCCAACTGAAATATATGAAGTTTTTGTCTGAATTTTTTTTCATGTTCCTGACAAATGGCGCTGTGATCGCAAAGATTGATTATTTTACGTAATTACTTCAACGGTTAATACTGGGTGATAAATAAATATTTCAGCCGAACATTGTTTCCAAAATTGCGGCGTAGTAGACGTATTTATAAACAAAATCCGGCAAGACTTCTTGTCAGAAGAGTCAAGCGTTTGAAAAATGTTTTTGTTGCTAGAATGGTTCATAATAATAGGGAAGCTGCTGACATGTTGCAAATTTTGGGCGAGTGTCGTGGTGGGTTCCGAGCAGCCACCAGGAAATGGCAAGAACGCTTTCCCGAACGCACTCCACACTCAAAAAATGTGTTTTGAAGACTGTGCAAGCCTAGGTTACTCAGTATTAGCCGTTAAAATAATTACGAAAAATAACTAATCTTTGCGATTACAGCGCCATCTGTCGAGAACATGAAAAAAGTTTCAGATTAAAACTTCATATTTTTCAGATGAGAATCCAAATCTGCATCAAAATGAAGGAGTTGCCATTCGAAATTTGAAAGTTGCATCCTCCCCCTCCCTCAGGGGGTGAGGGGGTGGACTTGAATTTTTTACTTTTCAATAGAATCTTAGAAATCATTCCACACGTATTTCTTCTTTTATTAATCTGTTCAGCATTTCGCGCAATATTTGGGTGGTACGGAGGTCTGGAACACCCGGTATATATATATATATATATATATATATATATATATATATATATATATATATATATATATATATATATATATATATATATATATATATATATATATTCAATTATCACTTGGAACGAAGAGTAGAAGATCGAACCTTGATCATAGATTTATTGAAATCTGATTGCAAGAAAGTTAATGACAAATCAGTTTATAGTCGACAAATATCAAAACAAGTAGCCCTATCTCAAAAGCCTATTCGTACTAATATTTCAAAAATGAACTTGCCGCAATCGATTACTAGCGACACCAATGATTTGTTAAACACTAAAAATATCAACAAACAAATTGAAGTTAACCTCAAAAGCAAAAGAAAAAGAAATACTTTTATAGGTTGTGACAACAGTATAAACAACTCAGTAGTTGAAAGCGGTATCAAATATGCTTGGTTTTACGTGGGTAATGTTTATCCTGATACTACAGAATTGCAATTTCAGATTTTCCTGCAGCAAAAATGTCCCGGAAAAAATTTGAAATCAGTAAAATATCCAAAGGAACTTCAGCCAACAATTCCTATCGTATTAAAGCAGATTTTGATCTACTTGACACTCTTGAAGCTGTCAATTTTTGGCCAAGTGGTTTGGTCATACGAAGATACAATTTTTTTCGGAAATCAAGAAATACAACAGACACAAGCTTGCCTCCACAAACAAAGGTATACCCCGAGCTGCAGAAAATCAACACTTAGTATAGTTCATCAGAATATTCAGTGTTTTCGAAATAAACTTGAAGAGATAGAAATATTTTTGGAAACGAGATCATGTGGCGTTTTGTGTCTAACTGAGCACTGGCTCAGTGAAGATGAACAATCATCATACTCAATAAAAATCTCTTACCCAGCTAATTATTTTTGTAGAAATCAATATAAACATGGAGGTGTCTCTATATTTTGCAAAAATGATATTGATTTTGAAATCATAGAGTCCGTCGAAGCGTTCAATGTTGAACGCGTCTTTGAGGGCTGTGTCATAAAACTTAAATATTGTAATTCACTATTCTATGTATTGGCTTTGTACAGATCACCATCATCAAATATTATTGAGTTTTTAAGGCAAATAGCCAAATGCCTGGAAGAATTGCACAATAATCTCAATAACTCTAAATTAATTATTGTGGGTGATTTTAATATTAATCTTTCGGGAAATAATCTTCAAAAAACATTATTTTTGGATCTAATGAATTCGTTCAATTTATTTAATACTATAAAAGAACCTACCCGTGTAACTCTTTCCAGTGGAACTTTAGTTGATAAAATTCTCACAAACATTGACAAAAACGGGATCATATCTGAAATTATCCACAATAATATAGGTGATCACTCAGCACAGTCCCTAATGATAACCATATCTCATAAAAATGAGCATATTGAAAATAGTGTAACTGAAAAAAGATTTTTCACTCGAAATAATTTGAATGACTTTATGTTTAGTAAACAAAATTGGTCTAATATATTTGAAGAGAGTGACACTAACTTTAGTTTTAATAATTTCATCGAAACTTTTTCATAATACTCTGATATAACTTATCCTAAATTAAGGATACGCAATGAAAACTTCTAGAAGAAAACATGGGCTACGGAAGAAATTAAACAGAAATCGGTTGGAATGAAGAAAATATCAGACTTGTATAGATCCAAATATTCAACTAAAGAACAATATAGCTTAACTGGAAATGCTATACGAGTCTAATAAAAAATGCAAAAATAAATTATAATAAAAACAAAATCGGAGAGGCGAATAATAATACACGTAAAATTTAGAGTCTAATTAACAATAGTCTTAATACTAAAGTAAAAGTTAATAAAATAGATACCTTAGAATGCAATGGTAACATAGCATATGATTCCGTAGACATTTTCAATATGTTCAACAGTTACTTTATAAACATAGCACAACATGTTATAAGAAAATTGCCTAATGTAAGTAACGATTTCTTGAGTAGCTTTCCTCATATCAATACAATTTTCTTAGAGCCTGTTACTGAATCCGAATTAGCTTCGCTGATAATGATCCTAAGCAATTCTTCAGCCACTGGAAATGATGAAATCTCTAGTAGCTTGGTCAAAAATTGTTATGAATTGATTAAAGCTCCTCTAACCTATTGCATTAATTTGTCTCTATCACAAGGTATATTTCCAGAGGCTTTAAAAAATGTCGAAGTAGTTCCTCTGTATAAACAAGGAGATAAAAAGTCCATATCTAATTATAGCCCAATAAGTATTGTGTCAACATTTCATGAAATTTTTAAAAAGTAATGCTCACTAGAATTTCATCTTTTCTTGAAAAGAATAAGTTATTAGTCAGCGAGCAACAGAAAATACCACAGCACAATAACTGCGCTTACTAATTTTATTGATAATATTTACAGTTCTCTAGACAGCAGTAATAAAGTCATTGGCTGTTTTTTAGATGTATCTAAAGCTTTTGACGGTGTCAAACACACCACTCTTATTGACATATTATCTAGTCTTGGCTTAAGAGGAAATTGTAAAGATTGGATTCAATCATACCTTACAAGTCGCAAGCAGATAGTAGTTTATGGTAATGTAAAATCTGATATGCAAACTATTACGAGCGGTGTGTCTCAAGGCAGTATTCTTGGATCTATTCTTCTTATATTATACATTAATGATATAAAAGATAACTTAAATTCAAATATTTTTATTGCATATGCAGACGATGTTTCATTGCTAATTCCTGAACATACTAATACAAGAAATATTTCAAATATCATCTTGGAATTGTCTTCATGGTTTGCTTCTTTAAATTTAAGTTTAAATGTAAGCAAATCAGCTTTTATTGAATTTTCCAACAAAAAACGTTGCGAAAGTTTATATATAACTTGTAATAGAAGAATCTTTAGTTCAGGTTAGCAGTTGTAAAGTCTTAGGTCTTAGTCTACATGAACATATGTTGTGGGATCCGCAGATAGATAATCTTTGTCAAAAATTAACTTCATTATGCTATCTCTTGGAAAGATTGAGACAATTGACTGACCTCGAGACTGTTAGAACTTTCTATTAAGGAAAATTCTTTCCAATAATTACTTACGGAATTATTTTCTGGGGTATGTTCCCACCAGCCATACGCATTTTTAAATTACAGAAACGTGCGATTCGTAGTATGTTTCAATTGAAAAATAGATATTCTTGTAAAGATATTTTCAAGAGGGAGAATATTCTTACTTTACCTTGTGTATTTATATTTATTGTAGCCACATATATTTGGAAGAATAGAAGTAATTTATGTACTCTTGAAAATAATCATAGCTACGACACACGAGGTAAAACGAGTTTTTTAATGCCTCGAATAAAATTGAATAAATCAACCTATAACCCAGACTACATTGGGATTAAAATTTTGGACAACTTGCAATCAAATCTCAGAAAATTGGAACCAAAAAATAAATTCAATATTGAACTCAAAAAATTTTATTAAGTAAATGTTACTATAGTGCTACCGAATTTTTAGATGAAAAACTGACGTAGTAATATAATTCAGTATTATATTGTATCTACAAACATTATATGTAAATGGAATTATGACTAGTCCTATACCTTTTTGTATATTGGTCCACAGGAATAAAATGATTTATCATTATTATTATTATTATTATACTCCAACTTTTTCCAATCATAACTTCCACTTCAATATCTGTGCAGCTCCCTTCCATAAGAAAGTTATCCAACGTCCTCCTATATACTTTAAGTTTCATTCCATGCACTAATTGCATAACATCCGACTTCCGACAGTGTTGCCTCTTCTTACTTATTAGTCATGGATATTTTGACCGTCAATTCAATCGAAGATAGGCAGTAGCGGTGTGAATTGATTGTGCAGGTAATCAATCTTTTATATAATAATATAAATATATTACATAGATGAAAGAATTGAGTTATGCACCTAAAGAGTTTTTGATATGTAGGTTGATTAAATCTATATGAATTTCAAAATAATTTTCTAATACTTCAAGATTCCAATAACCGAATTAAAATAATACTTTCCCCATCTTTCATGCCTGGTTTAGAAAAGAGGAAAATTATTTCTAAGATAAGTAAACCTCAACTCCTAGATAACAATCCCAAATTGATAGCTATGATTGATATAATAAGTATAATTTCTCACTTCTTTTCGTAAAAACGTGAGATAATATTGAATAATTTTTTTCCTGGTGTGTTTTTGAGCAATTATATTGTAGGATCAGTGCTTTAATGAGACTTTATATATATATATATATATATATATATATATATATATATATATATATATATATATATATATATATATATATATATATATATATATAAAAATTCTCATCTTAAAAAACTTCTTAATAGTTCACTTTTTAATGTTCATATACCAAAGAAACCTCCCAAGTGTCAAGTTGTACAGGCTGATGAAACTCGTCAGGGAGTTTTGTTTGCTTCAATTCCATATATAGCTAATCTTACACCTAAGCGCATGAAAATTTTGAGAAATGATAAAACTAAAATAATTACAAGAAATTTTGAAATTATTAGGTCAATTTTCACAAGATTAAAAGATAAAGTACCAGCCCCGTTCATATCAAATTTAATTTATAAAATTTCTTGTGAAAATTGCGATAAATGCTATATTGGGCAAACTTGTCAGCAGTTAATCAGTAGAATAACATCTCATAAAAGTGACACACGCTTGAAACCCAATGCTACTGCATTGGCGATGCAAAAATTAAAAAAAAAAACATGAAATAGATTACAGTAATGCTACAGTTTTAGATGTTGAAAAGAATTTAAAAAAACGATCCTTTTTGGAAATGCTTTACATTAAAACGACAGATAATACAATGGATAAGAAAAGTGACATAGATGACTTGAGTTCAATATATGCCAATTCATTTGAAATATCTAAGAAGTTGAAATGATTAATGAATAATTTTTCGTTTACATTCATTTTTTGAATTTTGCTGTCTTTGTGTCATTTCTTGAGATTTTCAATCTGTTTATGAGATTTTTTCAGAATTTTTTATTTCAAAATTTTGGAAATCAAGTTTCATGTATAAAATTTCCTTTAAAAAAATTGTTATATTTTTATTCACATCATATTTTGACTGATCATATATAAACTACTTTTTCACAGTTTTTACTATAATTTTCAATCTGGTTCTTCTTCTTTTGAATTATTCTTGTATTAATTGTATTCATGTTGTTATAAGTTATAGTTATTATTATTAATCTGGCTGATTTTTGAAGCCTCACGAAATGTAAGTAAATTATATTGTATTAAAGTCGTCGGGTTGTGGATAACAAAGAGGATAAATAATTAGGTCATCTCCTTTATTGCAAACGTTTCAGTATATATTATAACTTTATCAGTGCCTGAGGGCAGAAAAAACACAAAAATATACATACAATTTTATCACAGGCTATAACAAACCTTAATATCAAATAATAACAAACAATATTATTGAATAAATACCTGAGAGATAGGAAGCAAAACAAAAAAAGCTGTCAGAGACAACATGTTCCTTCTACAGTGCAGAAACAACTGTCAAAGTAGCGGAAATGTCAAGATATCACTCGTTACTCACATCACCACAAATTGAAACGCCACACACTGGCGGGAATACGAATAATAAAAAAGGGGTGAAGATTGCTATCTTTTTACAAAATGACACATATCTAATATATGTTTATAAGAATTACATAAATATTCTGTATCGGTCCTATGGTTAATAGTATTAGGATTTAAGTAGATATATATATTTTTTAAGAAATTCCCTTTTCTATAATTACTTTCATGTTCTAAGATTGAGACATTTTCAAAGTCGAGACGATGGCTAAGATTGATACTGTGATTTGATAAAGCAGTTTTTTGATCGTCTAATTTAATTTAATACGATTTTTTAAATATTATTCAGTTTGACCAACATAAACATCATCACAATCATTACAATTAATTTTATAGATCACACTGGATGAATCACTTGAGTTCACACGATCTTTCAAACGACTAAAAAGATTACCAACCTTTTTATCATTACAAAAAACAATGTTGCATTTATCTGTAGTTAGAATAGCTGCTAAGCAGTACGACAATTTAGTTATGAATGGTATCTTGAAATACATTTTATGTTGGACAATGTTCTTACTCAGGCTGTCAACGATTGTGCGTGGATGAAGAATACTGTAAATAATTTTATTTAAAAATTTAATCGGATAACCATTTTCATTGAGCATGATTTTTAAATTATGGAAATTTTTATCATGGAAAACTGTATTGCTGAGACTAACTATTTTAATCACATTATTCTTGATGATTGCTATCTTTTGATGTAGAGGGTGGTTTGCATGGTAATGTAACATCCTATCCGAAGTAGTAGGTTGAACGTATTTTTTGACCCGACTATGTAATTATAATGAACTCTTTTTTATATGTAGAAATTATTTTCTCATGCTACCTGCATTGAAACAACGCGTTCCAACGCCTGTTTTGTCAGTCGAAACAAGACAGTTTCAGACAAATGCAAGTGTAGCCGGGCAGAAACAGGTTTGCTTCTGCCCGAGGGGAGAAACAAGCTTGTTTTCGGCCGCTGAATGTATTGTTAATATCGTTTTGTCCCTGGCAGAGTCGCATTTGTTCATTGTCAGTCTCTAAATGAAAATCATATAACCTCAGTTAATTTGACAGTTGTTGTATTCGGAACTGTAAATTAAATTAGAAAGACGATTAGTTTCAAGGAAAAAAGTATTAATACGACAATTCCCAGTACACGACAACATCTTATTGATGAAGCACAAGCAGCTTCTCTCGTCTTGTTACCTGCAAAATCAGAAGAAAAATATTTACTTTGTCATGATAAATTTGTAATTTGGAAAGTTTCAATGCAGGTATTATGAAAAATACAGTGTGTGGCACGGGACAAAACACGATTTCAGCCGAGGGTGATGCCGGCCTTCGCTTCGCTCGGGCAAGCAACACTCACTCTCGGCTGAAATCGTCTTGTTTCGTCCCTAGTCACACAATATACTATTTTATATACTAAATGATATTTCATCCCAATGAAAAGTATAATTTACTCATGTTTCTGTCTTGTTCTTGGAACTAGACATATGGTTATTCCTGTCACTCATTCGGAATTCAAATATTTCGCTCACATAATTTATTTTTTGTAATAAGTGTACCGAAAGTATCCTATTACTGAACTGAACTCTACATCGAAAATTCTCAATATCAATCCATTGAAACAATAATTTTTCATTCTCTGTTGACAGGAAATTAATGAATATTAACTTCTTGCGGCCTATTTACATATAAGAATACTTAAATGGAAGGGTAGGAAATAAAAACCAAGGCCTTGAAAGACAGATGTGTAGGAATGGAGAAGAAACCAAAAATAACAATGGAGAAAGACTGATTGATTTCTGTGTTATTACCGATTTAAAGATATTGAATACAATATATAAACATAAGAATTTACATAAATACACAAGATGGGCTCCAAGCAGAAACAAAAAATCTATAATTGATTATTGCCCAACCAATGTAAGGAATGCAGGAATAGTGAGAGATGTAAGAGTAAAAGATCATTTGAGATAGCAAGCGACCACTTCTTACTTGTAACAAAAATATCAGATGTCACAAAAACTTTGAAAGATAAAACCACAAATAGTGAACTCAAAACATGTAAAGAAAGAATGAGAACAGAAAACCTGAAATATGAAGATACTAAAGGGAAATATCAAGAAATAATTAACGAATTGATTTTAAAAGAACCTATATCTAACAGAGAAGATGTTGAAGAACTATGGACATACTTCAAGAAGATAATTATAAATTCAACAAGAACAGCATGCATAGTAACACGGAATAATGGTAAAATTGAACATAAGAGCACGTCGTGGTGGAACAAGGATATTGAAGCGGAAATTAAAAAGAAAAAACAAATGTGGAAGAATTATCCAGGAACGAAGAATCAAACTGATTATAAACAATACAAAAAACAGAGAACTAAAGCCAAACAAATGGTATTATACGCAAAGAAAAAATCGTGGTATGAATTCGGAGGGACCTTGGAAGAAAATTTCAAAGCAAGTCAAAAGTTATTCTACAACGCAATAAGAAATGAAAAAAGACAGAAAATAATAAAATTAGAGCAAATAAGAGAAGAAAATGGCGCAATCATTACAGAAGAAGAAAAAATGGGACAAAGATGGAAGAGGTACTTTGAAGAACTCCTAGAAGCTAAGACATACGATTTTGATAGCGAAGAAGAAAGAGAGGAAAATTATATAAGAATTATTGAAGACTAAAAGCACAAGTATGTACTAGAAATTAGTTCAGAAGAGATAAGAATTGCACTAGGAAAGCTGAAAATTGAAAAGGCGGCAGGAAGTGACGGAATAAAGCCAGAACAATTGAAAAATATGGGTGAAAATGGGATGGAAATACTGTTTCTTCTATTCACGGCAATATCAAAAGCAGGTAATATACCTAAGGAATGAGAGATTGCAATTATCTTTCCAATATACAAGAAGGGAGATAAAATGACATGCTCAAATTACAAAGGAATATCGCTGTTATGTACAAAGTTTTTGGATCTATTCTAGAAAACAAATTGAAGAATGAATTAGAAACGACCATTGAACCATCCCAGAGTGGATTCAGAAAGGAAAACAGCACCCAAGACCACATTTTTTCCATGAGACAATTGATACAACAATACAAGCTTTTAATAAAGTTAACAGGAATAAATTGTAGAATATCCTAGAATGTAGAGGAGTTGAGGAAGAACTCATGAGAGCAATTAAAAGTATCTACACAACAACAAGAAACGTAGTAAAAATAGACAATCTTCTGACAGATGAATTTAATACCAATCAAAGATAAAGACAAGGTGGTTCATTAAGCCCTTTTTTATTCATAATATACCTAGATGAAATTACAAAAAGAGTACACAGGAAAAAAAAAAGTCTGGTAGTGGGATACAACAGACTACAAAGCTATTCAGTAGCAGAAAGTGCATTCGCTGATGACCTGGCCATATACGCAAAATCGGAGGCAGACCTACAATTAAAACTAGAAATATGGAACGAAGAACTATTGAACTACAATATGGAAATAAACATCGATAAAACCAAAGTAATGGCAATATCAAAGACAGATATAAAAGTGGAAATACAAATAAATTCTGAGCCAGTAGAACAAGTAGAGTCCTTCAAATACCTAGGAGCAATAATAAACGCGAAAGGGCAGTACGAAGAAGAGATAAATGAGAGAATAAATGCAGCAAGTAAAACTTATTTTGGAGCATGTAGAGCAGTACTTAATGATAAAAGTATATCAAAACGAACTAAAACTACTGTAATGAAGGAAAAAACTTTTCAGAACTCATTTTATGAATAAATATGTTTTATTGGGTATAAGTTCTGTAATTACAGAACTTATACCCAATAAAACATATTTATTTTAAACTACTGTGTTTAGAACAATCTATCAAGCAACCTTATTACATGGTTCAGAATCATGGGTATTGAACGTAAGACAAAAAAGTAAAATTCAAGCAGCAGAGATGAGGTATTTAAGAGGGATAGAGGGTGTAACCAAAGAAGATAAAGTACGAAATGGAACAATAAGAGAAAGTCTAAATGTAAAGTCAACCTTAAGTACAATAGAAGAAAAACAGCTAAATTGGTACGGGCATCTAATGAGAATGCCGGAGGACCGACAAGTCAAAAGAATATGGACAGCCAAACAGCACGAAAGAAAAGGAAGAGGACGACCTAGCAAATCTTGGGAGAAGGGAAAAGATGAAATTTTTAACTCGAAAAACATTAATAAAGCAGAATTAGACCGTAATAAATGACGTGCACTCACTAGAAATCATACTCAAATCGAATGAACTTAAAAATAACTCGACGCCCTATTAGGGTAAAAGAGTTTCGGGATTAATAATAATAATAACTTCCCGCGGAGAGGGCAAAAATGATAATTGTGGATCATGGATGCCGTTAGTATTCTTTAATTTCATTGATATGTGTCAAAATGTCATACGGAAAAAATCGTATTATAAGATGTGTTCGTAATAGTGTTTATATTTGCTGTGGCTGTAAAAGTAATAGTGCAGAGAATGTGAAAAACATCAATTAATAAAATAAATCATATCAATCATGTTTCGTAGTATGAGCTTGCTGTAAATGAGATTTCAATTGCAAATTTTTGTGTGTAAAATCGACAATATAGTTTGTTTTGATCAATACAGCCAAATTTTCTTAAAAGACTCTGTAATGAGGAACTTTGGTGCACCTGTTACAGAAAGTATCATATACAGCACGGACACTGAACAGCTGTCACTATTGTCACGGATGAATTTGATTTCACGAAGCTACGCCTTGGGCTTCGCCTTCATCTTTGCCTCGGGCTTCGCCCTCGTCCTCATCGAGTGACGCCAACTTCATCCTGGACAATAATGACGGTCGTTTGATCCTTGTGGCATGAAATACTATTGAATATGATCTGAAAAATGCTCCACGTATAGTATCCACTTTTTATATTCGAAATAATAGTATATGGAATATGAATATATAGAATGTGAGGCTTTGACTGAGTTTTGAAGATTATTGGATTTTTTAGTGAATACATCAAATATTTTACTAAGAAAAGAATCAAATGCTCACTCTTCTGAAGTTGATATTAAGTAAAATGTAAAGATTCTAGTTAGGTAAATGTTATTTCTAGCGCCTGATGTTATCTCGAAATTATATCTTTCACGTATGAAATTCATTCATGAAACAGAAAATATCATATAAGTTTATATGAAACGAATAATTCCTGCTTATAGAAGAATTATTAAGATATTATTTTCGACAATTTTCATTACCTTTATAACTATTTTAGTACAAAGTATGTCAAAGTAACAGTATAATGAAAAAAAAAGAATTGGTTTTGTAATAAACCATTGGATGCATCTAACGAAAACATCCCAGCGAGAAGTTTGAATACTGTGGTAGTTATATACATTAAAGTATTGAATATATGTTTTTTAAGAATGACAACGAAACAAAATGAGTTATCAATATGAAAAAATTTCATCTATCATTCCAAATATTTGTGATACAGAAAAGATGAGATTTCTATATATACTTGCTTTATATTGTTTTAACATTTTTTGATTATGGTGTCAGCTGAGAGAATCTATTAGACGTTTCTAGACAATAGTCAAGAATTTATTTGCTGCAATTTTTATATATAATAATAATGAAATTTTGACGGTTCTTCAAACTAATTACCTTATTGTAGCCCTGTTAGATACTTTATTTTCAATTCAATTATAACATTACATACTATATATTTTCATACAAAGTATCCAAAGACGCACACAATAACCATGCCTCCGGCGGGATTCGGACCCACGTCACTAGCGGCAGCGGAGAAGGTCACTTGGGCGCTGCCCAAACACGCTAAGCCACCATTTATGATGTTTCGTGGGCGTTTGCAGTCAATGGAAACGCCCACTCACTCCCACCACTTACTCAGTTGTCTCATTGTGGTGTAGCGGTCATCACGCAAGCCCGGAAAGCTTGAGATCTCGGGTTCGAATCGCGGCGCTGTACAAGACTTTTTCAAAAATTTAATTTACTTTCATTCAACTGTCTGGCTTATTACGGATTCGCCAACTAAATTTACATTCAGAATATTTACAATTTGAGAGTTGATTACTCACGATGTCAGCCGTTGTCCTCCACTGTCAAAGATACAAAGATGTGTCGTCTTTGGAGCGTACAGCAAACTTGACAAAATGTAAAGAATCTTGTACAGTGCTAGGAGACTTACTCAGTTGTCTCAGCGTGGTGTAGCGGTTATCACGCAAGTCCGGAAAGCTTGAGATCTCGGGTTCGAATCCCGGCGCTGTACAAGACTTTCTCAAAAATTTAATCTACTTTTATTCAACCGTCTGGCTTTTATATATATATATATATATATATATATATATATATATATATATATATATATATATATATATATATATATATATATATATATATATATATATGTATATATATATATATATATATATATATATATATATATATATATATATATATATATATATATATATATATATATATATATATATATATATATATATATATATATATATATGACAGTTTCGCATAATGTAAAAATTACCTTTGAGGTTTGACGACTCTTGAATGTAAACACAGATTGTTTCATCTACAAATATGCTGTATCAAAATTTTATATTCGATTGTTGAATTTTATGACCGGAACAAGAAAATATTTCTGTATATTCATTTTTTATCGAATTGAAAAATTGGAATAGAATGATCTCAAATATGTAGGCACAGAATTCGAATGGAGAAAATTCATATTATTACCGTGATTTTGCATTAATAATAGGGCTGATAAAAATCGATATTTTTCTAAATATCGAGCACCGATACCTATTTTTTTGTTTCGATAACCCGATAATTATCGATATTCATCGTTATTCATCAAGATATTATCAATAATAATCGATAATTATTGATCAGAGCATACCAAATTTTTCCTAGTTCTCAGGCGCCACCTACTAACGAAGTTGTTGTACGTGCCAAGGTAGTTCTGTGGAGATGATGTCCAGGTTTCTGAAGTTTTGCTGAAAAAGGAGAACAAGGTACGCGCAACAAAAAAGAAACAGTTTTATCTCAAAATAAAATATCTCTATTTAATATTGATGCAGATGAGCAGCTCAACTCAACTTAACTTAACAATGACATATAGTATGCCTACATAACAATTGTAATAATCAAGTAACTAGCCGACGGACTGAATAACTGACTGACGGAATATACTGACTGACTGAATATACTAACAAACTGACTATACTGACTGACGGAATTTACTGACTGACTGAGTATACTGACTGACTGAGTATACTGACTGACGGGGTATACTAACTGACGTAATACCAACTGACGGAGTATACCGACTGACGGGGTATACTGACTGACGGAGTATATTGATTAAACGGATACTTCTTCGTACTCCAAAACGAGTTGGAGGACGGATCGAGAGCTCGGAAGACGAGAGCTAGGTAATAGGACAAAGATTTGGAAAACACAAGTCGGACTCGGAAACTAGAACATGGCTCGGAGGATGAGAGCTGGATGACAGGACGGGAACTTGGAAGACACAAGTCGGAAACTAGGTATCGGTTCGCTTACCCTTATTCTGACGAACGGCACTGGCCGCTGACCTGTAAACTGTCTACTAGCCCAGAGAGCTGTGGTGGGTCTGTAGGAAGATGCTACAGTCGAACTCGATAGAGCTGGGGGTCTGTAGGAAGTCGCTACAACCCAACTCTAGAGAGCTCAACTGAAGGAAGGCGCTACAGTTCAATTGACTTCTCTTCGAAACCGGAGGCTCTCAGTTTTGACTTGTCTGCATACTGATTTTGAATCAAAATTCAAAGAAACGTTTTCTTCGGGCTATCTTGAACTTGTAGCTACCGCTGGTGCAATGAGCGCGCATATCATCCACCAGCACTAGCTCAACGGTACACCAGGAGCATCCAGTTAGAATAAAGCTTACTGAAAAAAAAAAACTTGTAGATTTATTATTGTTCATTTGATTCGGTAGTCGTCAGCCACATCGTCACATCAGTAACATATATAGTCTAAATATTCAAGAGTTTCCAATAAATATACAGAGTTTATAACTGAAAACAATTTATTGATAATTTCAATTCGGAAAAACTTTATAGAGTACAAAAAGGACTCCTACTTTCTTTCTGAATACACGCTACCAATTCATGAAAAATTGTAAACAGTTCGCAAATGAATAATGATTATTTGAGAAACCTATTTCGCAATACATATTCATATTAGGAGTTATATTATAAGTTGCGAAGATACCGCGTGACATCATCTAGTTTCTACTTTGTAAGTCAATGCTCTATGGTGCTGCCTGATGCAGCTCACAAAGAACGGGGAATCCCAAGTACACATTCCACCTAAAGGTGCTTCCCTTTTACGGGGTGAAATGATCTAATCTAAGCTACTCTTGTGACAATTGAATTAAACTTCCCCTCATGCTGTTTAAAAGAAACGGGTACTGGAGAGTAGTTGATCCGTGGGACAGCGAAAATATATTTGAACAGTACACGTGTTATTCTTTTGTGCTTTTTGATGTTTTACCTTCAGATTATTCAAGGAGGAAGTAAAATGATAAGCTCGGAATCAATTCACCTTCTCTCCGTGGGAAAAGGAAAGCAACTGCTTAGTTAAAATAACGATTTTTCGTTATTTTTGCAACTATCGGACTTCGATAATAAATTATGTTCAATTGATATATTCATACTCTGAAAGTTATCTATGTTATCAATATTCATTGATAGATATCGATTTATATAGATAATCATCGATTTGAAAAAATAATTTTCACCTATATTTATTTACATTCATAGAAATATATCGATATCTATTAATAATTATTGGTAAATCAATATTTAATGGTAAATATCGATGTGTCAAAGTATTGAAAATTATTGATAGAATTTCCGTATCGAATATCGACATTCAAAACCGAATTTATCACAGCCTAAACAATAACCACTATGCTACTTTGCAATAGTGAATAGTTGTTTAATTCGTCCATCAAACGTTTTTTCAAGAGAGTAATGAATGAATCTGTCATTTCTGCCTGCAAGATCAGTAGACCACCAACGTTGTATTCACTTTTGTCCTTCGCTCGACGCTTGCCGGCGTCGTTCAAAGGTTATAATGCCGCCTGAGGAACACAATCAAAAGTGTGGATGATATTATTTTGCATTTTTTTTTTAATACTACAGAAGTATGAATCTGAACAAAGACGCACTCCTTGTCACTAAGATATTGATGTGTTTAATTGTTATCTTCAACATAATAAGACAATGAAATAATCGAAAATTTATTTATTTAAATTAAAGACATAGCACTCAATAGCGTGTTTGAGCTTTTCTATTTTACTTTCAAGTGCTTTGGCCAACTTATAAAAAAAAATCTGCAGTTAGGGATTAAAAGTTTATATTGCAATAATTATTTGGACAATTATATTAATTATATCAAATTGTTCGCAACTCTCTGAAGCACAGCTGTAGAATTGTGTATGAAGTGATTAATACTGTTTGAGGCTTATAATTTCCTCAACATGAACTCTTAGAAATGTAAAAATTCACTTTTGATACGTATTCTACATTTTTTTCGCATTTTTTGTTTGAACAATCACATTTATCGTATCAAAATGTTTCGAAGTCGCTTGAGCATAGTTGTAGAATTACGTATTAAATCACTGAAACAAATGCTCACTAATTTGTGAACTTAATAATGGTAATATCATAGAAAACAAATATTATATATACCTAGCAGTACTGGATTTGAGTCCGATGATAAATTTACACAACCGGCTAGCGATGCCTTGTTTGCCGTTTATGTATCGGAGAGAGTTCGGTCAACGTCCAAATTAGTTTTATCATTGAAAATAGAAGGTTTTCCATCAGATAAAGGTTTCATCATGCATAATTCACCATAGAGTGCTCCATTTTATATTGAACTATTGCGATCTTGAAAATTTTCTATAGTTAACACTGACCAGATCAGTGGTGTAGTGGCAAGTTTTCCAGGGTGGGAGTGCTAAATATATTTGTTAAATTATAAGGAAAGTAGTGTTTATATGATTTCCTAGAATGTCTACCAGAGCCAACGAGCATAGAATGAGGATGTATCTGAGCTAGCTCAATAACGCCAAGTCTTCAGAAATTCATTGAATGATATGGCTAATTATAGGAAAAAGAAAGAAAAGAAATGTGGGAACGCCCTTCCCTACACCACTGGACTAGATGATCAATTCCGTAGTAAAGTACAAATTTTTGAAACAAAGGCCTCATAGTTATTATTCTCCACTGAACGATAACTAAAAATTGAGGAAAAAGGCTGGATTAACCGAGGATAGAAAAAAACAAGGAAGTATCATATTAAATGGAGCTGGTTTCAAGAATATGAAATGCAACTTTTTTTGCAAATGAAGATCTCAATTTCTCCTATATTTTTTCTGTCAATTTTTTTCTATATTTCCACAGTATAAAGGATGAACTGAGAAGGGATAAAGGGTACAGAAAGGATACTACTTCCATTCTTACTTACTTGTACAAAGTAACAAGTAATTATTGTGAACACGACAAAATTCACCTATCGAGATTTTGATGGAAATATCCGTTTTGAGCATCCCTGAGTCCATTTTGACTATTTTTGGCTTGATGTCGGTACATATGTTCGTGCGTGCGTTCGTATGTGCGTGCGTAACTCGCAAATCTCAAAGCTGGTTGAACGTATAATGTTGAAATTTTGTATTCAAGACTGGTATAGGGTCTAGTTGTGCACCTTGCATCATGGTTCCAATCGTCTGTACCGGAAGTGCACTTAACTTGAAAATTTTTTCGAATTTCTCTAATAAATCCAGAACACTGATCTGAATATAACACTGGATTGGGTTTAGGTCGCTGGAGTACGGCCCCAATTGAATGTCGCCATCTTGGCAAAAATGAGGTTCTGTGTTCAATTGGTGACATATGTTGGTGACAGTTCAGTATGGTGTTGGGACGCAATTTTTAAATCATGGTGTTCAAATGCATGTTCTGCGGAAATAAAGCCGATTCATTAAGAAATTTTGGTATTTCTCTGTCAATGGTGATCCCGGTTTTACATCTGAAAGTTTTGTGGTTCTACAAGAAATTGTAAATCGAGCGAAAGCAAACGGAGAACGGGTTTTAGTGTCCCTAATGTTAGATGAAATGGGTATTAAGAAAGGGCTGCAGCGGCAACCAAATGGAATTGTGAAAGGCTACGTCGATATCGGTGTTGAGCACAACGAAAACGATTTAGACAGGCTTATATTAGCTAAAGATGCTCTAGTGTTGATGGTTGTTTCTTTAAACTCAAACTGGAAAATTCCAATCGCGTATTTCCTCATCAACGGTATTGACACTGACACGAATGCACAAATCGTTGACACCGCTTTGCGAAAGCTGCATGACATAGGTGTAGATGTTGTTTCCCTCACATTGGATTGTCCCCCTCAGCATTTCTCGATGATGAACAAGCTAGGAGCTAAATTTGATATCGATGATACGCGCCCTTCTTTTAAACATCCGAGTTCTGAAGAACGAATTCAAATCATATTTGATCCTTGCCATATGCTTAAATTGATTCGAAACTGTTTAGAGAACTACAAAGTTTTATACGATCGTGATGGCAGGAAAATCGAGTGGTCCTACATTGAATCATTAGCTATACTACAGGAAGAAGAAGGTTTGAGAGCTGGCAATCGACTATCAAGAAATCATATTCAGTTCAAAAATATGATTATGAAAGTATCACTTGCTGCTCAAACTTTCAGTAATAGTGTAGCCGACGCGATAACATTCTGCGACAAACAATTGCATCTTTCTCAGTTCGAAACAGCGACGCTACTGTAACTTTTATTAAAAACGTTGACTGGTTATTCGACTTCCTTAATTCAAGAAATCCTTTGGGAAAAGGCTTCAAAGCGCCATTAAGGAAGAGTGATGAATCTTTTTGGCGACCTCAAATTTTATCCATTGTGGATTATTTGAAAGGAATCAAAAGCACTGATGGCAAACTGATGTGGAAATCCAGAAGATATGTGCCATTTGTAGGTTTTGCTACAGCGGTACAATCTGTGATACAAATTTTTGATACATACGTAAAACCAGATGGGTCTACTTTGAAATACCTGCTAACTTATAAACTCAGTCAAGACCACTTGGAGTTGTTCTTTTGTGCTATTCGGAGCTGTGGGGGTTGGTGTCCGAATCCAACTTGCTCACAATTTAGTAGCGCCTACAAACGATTGATGATACGCCACGAAGTCCATGCGGTAAATGGCAACGAAGAAGCCATGGACAACACGGCGTTTTTAACAGTTTCTTCGTCATCGCATAAGAGAGTTAACTTGTTTGACATTAATTTGTACGAAGAAGCAGATAACATTCGTGTTTCAAAAAAGTATGGATTATCTGAGAATATTGTGGACGAAGCAGACAATGACATCTTCTATGATTATTTTGTTGATTTCGAAAAAGAGAACACTGTTAATTTGTCAGATTTTACAAACGCTTGCGTTGTCTACATAGCTGGATGGGTTGTTCGGAAACTGATTCATCGTGCGAATCCCATCATAAAATGCGAGGATTGTAGACTTGCATTAGTTTCTGACCCAGAGTCGTTTGGTATGCGTATTGCAAACACTCTATTTATAATCAAAAATAGAGGTGGTTTAATTTATCCTAGCGAATCTGTTATCCGAATTTGTAAGGACTCGGAAACATTGTTCAGGCGTGCACTTAATTCAGGGCAGTGGATAACTATTCCTCAAGAAAAAAAATTCTGTGCTGTTCCTTGTGGAAAAGTTCTATCAGATTTGTTTGCGGACGGTTCAACACTTTTTCCAGAGTTGAATGATCATTTATTTGATAATGCTATTGATGAATTAAATCACATTTATTATACCGCAAAACAAGTGTGCGCTAAGTACATATCATTGCGTTTATTTGCGGCTACCAGAAAAATGAACAATGAAGCAATTGGGAAAAAGACGCGCCATCATACAAACCGCTATTGAAACGTCAACGCTTATGTCAAAAACGATTTTCTTTGGGCACCGTTACAGTAATTGACAAATAAATTCATTGTAATGTTGTTGATGTTTGCTAACTCTTGAAGTTTCTTGTGAGTACACTGTGATTCAAGCTAGCACTATTGAGCAAAAATTTCTCAAAAAAATTGTTTTCTACGTTAGCGTTATCGTATCGGTAGCGGAGATTTGCAAAAACTCCCTATTTTCTGGAGTCATGACAAATGTGAATAAATCGTAGTCAAACATCGTTATTCAATTTGAATTCTATTTATGTTTACATCTAACTGATTACATCGTTGTAATTAATATGTTATTTTTCATTATACAGGGTGTAACAGAAATAAGTACATTAATTTTAACCAGTTATAGTTTTCGTCAAGCCTAACAATTTTTCTTTGTAACTTTTTCCCGAATTCTCATCTTTTTTAAGCATTTTTTATCCACTATAATTTAACGAGTCGTTCAGGTGCATAGTTATCGGTTCTAGTAGCAGTTGCAATAGAACAATAATTGATTTTGACATGTGTGAGTTATCAATTCCTTCAAATAAATTCTGGAATAAAACAGATTATAATTTATCAATTCTGTGTACGATTTCATGGGCAGTTTAGGATTAGCTTAGCTAATTTATTCGGAACGATCTCCGAATTGTCATTTTTCACTAAAAATTGAATTATTGTGGTTATGGTAATGTATTTAATGTCAAAATATTATGCACTTATACATTACGATGAGAATACCATGGAATATTTAGAGCCTAACGTTTATCTGGAACGTAAAACAGCAGATGAGATGAATGAAATACATCAATTTATGAATGAAGCACCTGTGTATTAGTTTTTCTCATATTATTACAAACTTCACACTTCACACTCAGGTCGTTTCAGTAAAGTATGCCCCGTGAATTGATCTGCTGAATAAGCAAAATATTATATCATATATTTCAGAAAATATTTAAAATCAATTACCAAATTTAGTTTGATACCTTTATAGGTTATATTTTCTGTTCTTCGAAAAAACAATCTCCAAAATTTCATGTAGCAATATTTCTATCGAATTATTCAGTGAATTAATTAATTTAGAATTACATTCCATTCAATATTCTACCGTTTTCTTTAGATAAATCGTTGAATGATTTACTCTTTATGTGAGTAGGTTAGGAACAGCAACTAATTCTCGAACTGCTTGTAGATGGCAGCACAGTCTGACTCTCCTGACACAGTGACACAGTTTCAGACAATGACGTATTAACAGTAGATCCAGCACGCAGCATTTGTTTTGATGCAGGAGTAAACAGTGGGGTGAGGAGGGTAAACATCGTTGTATCGCAGGTTGCGTTTTTCATTTGAGAAAATATCGATTGTGAGATGTGAGAAAAAACTAGTTTATTTTTTATTTTGAATCAGTTAATATATTATTGCATCTATTTTAACAAATATATACATACAGTACAGAATATAGGCGCGCACTTCTCAAACATAAGTAAAAGCGGGCGAACCGCATAACAAGCATGTTTACTCCCTTCGCTTCTCAGAACCCCTCCCCTTGTAAGTGCTAACATCACAACAAACTGTGGACTGCCATAGGACGCGCTGGGTCTACTTTAATAATACGTCATTGGTTTTAGACAATTCAAATCAGCTGATTCAAATGCAATGAACTTGTGCAGACAATCTTATGTTTAAGAAATGTACTATCCGAAAATATACGTGAAATCCCCAAATAAAAATCAAACTTCTTAAAAATGACATAAAAATACGACTAGAAGACCAAATTGTTGATTGCAGAGACAAATTCAGTCTTTCTTCCAGCATATACAAAAATAGAATAATCGAGGTGAGCGAATAACAATGTATTGCCAAAATACTAATATTTTTCCAGTTTCAAATGAATGATTGACAAGACTACGATGGCTCAAAGTTGCAAAATACTCCTTACAATCGACAGCTGTCATTCTTCCGACAAATGAAGAACATTCAGTTTGAACCATAGGCGCACTATGAAATTTTTGACAAAACTTTGATGAATTTTTACTCTGTATCCAGAGGATTTACAGAAAAAAGTTATTGGCAAAAATTGTTATGCTTGACAAATTGCATCACAGGTTAAAATTAATGTACTTATTTCTGTTACACCCTGTATATTTCATACTAAATAAATTTTGTTTATTTATTTAAATGTAGATATATTAATACATAATGTTGTTATTGTTTTATTTTATTAGAAAAACTCAACTCAAAAGTTTGAAGATATAATTTATTCCTATTTTCAGTGAAGTATTACTTATTACAGGTTTTATGGAGATCTAGAAGGATACATCAATCCATTAGAAGAAATCAAACGATTTGATTTTCAATTTTACGAACAATAAAATCTTGATTATTAAATGTATTATTATTCTCCTATCATGTGTAGTAGATATTTAAAATTATTAGTTTTGAATAGGCAATATTATCGCAGAAATGCACTTCATTTATTCATATAGGTAAATTCATAGTTTTAAATTTTAGGTAACAAAAATTTATAAAACTATTGAACGGATTAAATAATACTAAACTACAATGTTTAAAAAATAGTTAAAACACTGACACTAAAATGTTCACAAATAATTTTAACTATTAATAAATATTTCAACTATTATAACAATTTTTAACTTTTGTTGATTATTAATGTATGTATTTTAATATATATTGAGAATGATTTCTTCATCTTACTTGCATTATACTTTGAATTTCATCGAGTGTCTTCTATAAGTGTTTTGAACTGGCCGCCGAATAGGAACACAAAGCCTCAATTTTACTGTCAAGGCCGCCGTTCAACCGGGGCCGCTTTCAGATGCCAGAATACGGTCTAAACCCAATCCAGTGTTATATAGAGATCAGTGATCCAGAATGATCAACCGTAGCATGATGAAATTCAGTATTTAAACTTGATGTTGTATCAGAATGGTTATCTGCTATTTCACCGGCCAGGCCAAAAGTGCACTTTACTTGAATCTTTTTTGAATTTTTTGCATAAATATAGAATGATCCGCCATACCATATTTGAATTTCGTATAAAGAATTTCTATAACATCTCATTGTACATCTTGCATTATGATTGCGATCGGCTAAACCGGAAGTGCACTTTACTTAGGACTTTTTTTAATTTTTCGCATAAATCTGATATGATCAGCCGTAGGATACTGAAATTTAGCATTTGAAATTGCTGTAGCATCTAGATGGTCATCTTCCATTTTTATAGCAATCGGCTGAGCCGGAAGTGCACTTTATATGACAGACTTTTTGAATTTTCCGCATAAATTCTAAACAATCAGTCGTAGAGTATTTGAATTCTGTATTAGGTACTTTTATTATATCTAGTTGTACAGCTTGCAATATGATTGCTATCGACCCAGTCGGAAGAGCACTTTATTCGAAACATTTTTTGAATTTTCCGCATAAATCCAAAACGATTGAACGCAGATTGTTAGAATTCAATATAAAGGACGATTATACCGTCTAGATGCGCATATCCTATTTTTATTGAGATCTACCGAGCCGGAAGTGTACTTTACTTGACAGTATTTTAGAGTTTTTCGCATAAATTCGAAACGATCAGGTGTAGAATATTGAAATTTGGTATTTCAGTCTGCTGTAGCATCTAAATGATTGCCTACTATTTTCATAGCAATAGACTGAACCGCAAGTGCCCTTCAGTAGAAATTTGTTTTTTAATTTTGAGCATAAATTCAGATAGAATTTTGGGAATTTTGAGATCAAAATCAAAGATATTACTCTTCCTTCGATATAATGTTTTTTATTGTATTAAAAATGTGTTTATTGATCTTAATTCGGAAATCTAGTTTCAATTCGACCAATTCTGATTCATTTGATCAAATTCAATTTGATTTACAAAGCTTCGCTTCGTCAGGATATCATGGCCCAAGCACTCAACTTGAAAAAGTCCTTTCAAAGTAGATATTAAATTTCGGAGTTTTTTCCCATATTTGGAAACAAATTGGATAATTTCTTTCTGTCATATTCACCTTTAGTCATTAATAAGTTGTGGTTGTATAGCTATATAGTGTCGCGTCGTGGGTGGTTCAACGGTCTGCGAGTGGCAGTTGCCTCCGTTGCGATACCGAGAGACTTTTGGAATTCTCGGGCAAGAATGTGAACATAATAATTCTGCAAATATTTTTCTAATAAATAATAACGTTAGTCAGGTTTATGTTTTACTCTGCTTTTTGTGAGCTTACGGCTCTTAATTTATACTCCTTTTTAATTTGAAATTTGATAAAATAATCTGGACTTGCAAAAACTCTGATAAACATTGAAATAAAAAATAATAATTGAAGATGGCAAGGATTTGAAATTGTAATCTATCGATTCATAGCTCAATATGCTACGACTATGCCATAGCCTAACTTGAAAATTATTTTATCGTGCTCGTTCAAGCTCATCACAGTGACAGACAATCAACTTCTTTGACAGTGATATGACAAATTTATCTTTTACTAGCAACCTGCGCCGGCTTCGCACGGCTGGACATTTATTAATATTCAACATTTTTGTATGAATCTTGGAAGCATAGTTTAATAGTATAAGATAATTATTAAGAATAATACCACATTTCTTGCATGGGTACCACAATTAAAACATTACCTAACCCAAATACGACTCGTACGCCACTTATTATGTTGATGGTACTATAATAAAAACCTCAACGATACTGCCTCCAACAACTATATAATGTTTCCACCCAATTTGATGAACAGTGTGCGAACGAGCAAATACGACTCGTGCACCATTTATTGTATGTTGATCATTTTTTATTCAAACCACCACTGTATTAAAGCGAACAGAATAAAAAAGAAATTATTGAAATCGATCAAGCAATTTTTAAAGGCTGGTTTATGATGGATTTAATTTACAAATTTAGATTCTGTCAATTATAAATCCAGTCAATCAAAGACATTGGCTGACATGTAAAAAATTTCAAATTGTCATCTGCCACAGAAAATATATTAAAATCATGAATATGGTGGAGGAGCATCCGTATTCATATGATAAAAGTAATAAATCAAACCGAAAGTCAATTATTTGTGCAAATAAAATGGTTTTGGCGATGTGAAATGGCTACTCAAAAGATCAATTTTAGGTTATATTCCAAAAAAAAAAGAGAAGGGAGATCTAAAACCATGAATCTAAATTTTTAAATGTAAATTCCCAAATTAAATCTATCATAAACCAGCCTTAAGTTTCAGCGGGACTAACGAACAGCGTTTCATTTTTATTATATTAGATAATAATTATCGAAACTACAGTGAAAGAATATGCTACATCATATTTTTCAGATAAAATTGATGAAGCTGACTGGATGAGTGAATTTGAGTAAGTAAAAAATTGAAGAATCATCTAGATGATGAAAGCGCATTTTGGACAGCTCATAACTGCTTGTTACTTCAGAGAATTTGCAAATTACCATCTCTCACAATTACTGAGCTTGAAATCAAACAGTTTGGGCAAACTAACGAAACAGCAGCTTCCATTTAGTACTAGTTTCAAATTAACTATTTGATAGGTACATAATTTATGCATGTACAAACTCAAAAATATCTTTTAATCTTCATTGTTCAGTTATTGACTGACGGGAGGTCAAGTGCTGTACCTTAAAATGATAACTTGATTCTTATCAAAGCTATATAAAAAAAATACACCAAAAGTAAACAAATTTTCATCCAATAATAATAATTCATTCTAATAAGCTTCAAATTCGCGTCATACAAGTCAATGAATGAATCCCGGACAGATTGGACAACTGTACATAATAATAGTGACACCTACGGCTAAAGTTGTAAGCTTCCCTAATTTCATATATATCTATGGGCATTGTTTCACTTGAAACAAGTAATTGAATAATTAATTCTTCCACAATCACTGAGCTTGAATTAAAGTAATTTGTGCAAACCTACGAAACAGCAGCTTTTATTTAGTTCCAGTTTCCAGTCTATGAATAGTATAGTTGCTGAGAACTCAGCGTCACGCCAGCCAGCCAGCCAGCCAGCCAGACAGCCAAAGTGAATATAATAGCGCTTTTTTCCAAAAAATGCGCTTAAAATGTGAGACGGCAATACACTCGTCCTTTCTTATTTATCTTTAGCATATGTACTTGGAAATAATTACACAATTTGAAATAATTGGAGCATATGTCGATCTCCGTTGAAAAATACTCAATTATTCTAGGAATAGTGCAGAAGAGTTATTCTGAGGACGCAAAATACTTATCCTGATAATTCAGACACAAGTTTCTGCTTCACAGCAATTGCCATTACAGACTATCTACATAATGTTTGGTCTGAGATTGGAGCCAGATTTAGTGCGCCTGTGTGCCAGTGACAACACTGTTTTGCTTACAGCACTAGATAGTCATAGCAGACTCGTCCGCCATCTTGGAGCCCACTGACAAGTCTGTGAAACGTTTAATATCCTTATTTTTATGATTTTGTGTAAATTATGTAGATTTCTAGATGAATAATAACAAGATTAAAATAGCAGGCAGTTGTGCATTTTGTTCTTTAAGAAATTTATCTGCTTGCATTAATTTTCTGCACAAAATCTGTAAATGTTTAGTATTCAAATTATGAGGTTAAAGTAGGTAGTATGGTGATTTAAACAAATAGGTACCTAGGTAAGTACTTAAATATTTGCTTTGGTCAAAGCAGGTTAAATAATAAATAATAATAAGCAAACAAAATAAGGTTTTTCTTTTATAAGATATCACTCAAAGTAATCATAGAAAATACAATAAAAATTCAAAAAACAGTTCAAATCGAATGAAACACAATAACTTGCTTCTTGTATTTGTTTTGTTAGCTCATTTGGAATTGTAGCTGGTGGTTTCATTTTTGTTTGAGATTTCAAAATTCCTAATCCTCAAACCTCTCACAACAGTGTAGTGCTCCAACAAATAATTTTCAATACTGCAAAACTTCGGCAAATTATGACAATTTAGTAGCAAATCATGAAGAATATTACTGAAGTACAAAGATTCTTGCAATAATGCTGACATTTACTCTGAATAATGCACTCAGATTCCGACAATCGAACAGTTAAACTCTAAATTCAAATTGAAGTTAAGTAGCTCGGAATATATTTCTCCACATTCAAATGATGTATTGAGAAATAAAAGTTACTCATCTGCAGAATCAGGACCCGTATCTTGAATGAATAATATAACTGGACCCAGAACAGCCCGTCATTTGAAATTATTTTATTAAATTATTATATATTAAATACAACTGACAATGGGCTCCAAAATGGCGGACGAGTCTGCTGTGCTTTATCTAGTGCTATAGCTTTGCTTAGTGCGTAGCACTTAAATCATTGTCGTTGTAGCACTAGTTGCAATTTACACACGTGGAAGTGTATACGCTAGTTTTCACTCGAGTTTTCCAGTGATAAGTGTTGAACAAAGGAGAATTTAACTGAAAGAAGGTAAGTCTCAAAGATGCAAATGAGATTTTTAAGACTATTATTAATTGTTTAATGTCTAGCTGATATATTATTGTTGTCATTATAGTACTGTTACCAGGGTAACAAAGAGTATTATAAAATTAGTGTTGTTTCATTCATCACACTTACACAATTATCTGTCATCCATTATTCAAAATGGCTGAATTCTTTTTTATAATTTTTTGAGAATTTTGGTGTACAATATATACTATTGCTTTTGTAGCTTTTGACAACACTTCCTGCGGTATTCTTTCACTCATTTTACACCGTTATTGACAGATGCAGATAGAATAGAAATGAACAAATCGGCATTGCAAACAAACAAGAATATCATGTTCTCTAATTACAGCAAATAACTAGATTAGTTTCTCTGACAGAAATCACAATAACAGGGCATACATCCCTGAGAAATTTGACTGAAATAGTACATTAGTCGGACATTAAACATTGAAGGCATCACGGAAGTCAAACACACGATAATGCTTACAGTCACGTACACACTTCGGGCCATAGGCCCTCGAAAAGTACACCTTTGACCTCAGGCATTATTATCCTTCTAACACCCTTGATATCCTAATTACTATTCCGGCATTTCAATTCTTTCAAAAATTCATAAGAACAGTAATGATTGGCAAAAAGCATCCTGAAAGTTCGTTCAATTTTTATGACGTCACTTATATTCTTTATTCTGTGCTGTCATAGGTGCATTATCTATTTAATGCTGTGAGCGCTAGCCTTTTGACGGAACATAGCAGTTTTCGTCAATAAATGCAGGGCTGACGAAAATAACGGGGGCAAATTTGTCATTTTTCATTTTTGATTCAAGACCTATTGGTAAATAAATAACAGTGCCACAACGAATGTTTTTGAACTAGAGGAGTTAGGAAAAATTTGAACATTACAGTTAATATAATAGCTTCCAAACAATTTTTGAATCTATTCTTTTTGGATATAAAATAAATTTGTTTTCTTCTATGAATACTATTTTAAAGAATATTATCCGTAAATAGCAGTTAAACTATTTCATAGAGATATTTACATTTTTCCAAGATATTTCAATTTGAGCTTGACCTTGAATTTTTTTTTAGATGATATTGAAATTTCCAGACTATTTTGAATAGTTAGACGTACATGTGAGAGTAAAAAAGGTTTATTTAGAATTGAATTTGAGAGAATCTGTCCCTAAATTTATCCATTTTGAATCAATTATCATCTGTGAAATGGAATGAAGAAACTTTCATTGTGTTACCATGAGTCTTCTTTATTATTATCTTTATCTCATGCTTTCCATCAATCTATTTACTTTACATTCCCAAACTCATTTACCTTCAATGAAGTTACATCTCCCTTTTGAGGAAAATTGTGACAAATGAATTGTAAAAACTATTCAACCCTCCGTCGGCCGCAACATTTTTCATATAATTAAGGTTCGTAATGCATCATAATGATACATTTAATTTTGACATGAGATTACGTCATGAACATGTGGGTTATAATATTGTGCGAGTAGTGTGAGAGTTAACTCGTATTTTTAGTGCGGCCAGTAATAATCTCGTTTAGCCGGGAATTATTGCTCAACTAAAAGTGTACTGATATCACAGTATTATATTTAAAGAGTGCGAAGTGAAGTATAAAATAAAAAACTATTTTAAAGGAACATTAAAAGCAATAGACTTGAATAAAATTGTGAACAATTTCGTGCAACTGTCAGCTGGTCAAGGTGATTCGTCGCCAACATACTGTGCGAGTTCGTGCGAAGTTTAAACTGAATTTCAGTGGCGTAGTGATATTAAATTTAACATTAAAATAAATATAAACCCAATAGTTTTTCAGTGGGAATGAATAAAAGGATAAGGGAGGAAGAAGAACAGAATTACAGTGATATTTTTGGAAAAAGTAAAAAGATGATAAGATCACCTAAACAAAGACTAAGAGAAGAAAATTCCAAAAATACCAAAAGCGAACAAAATATTAAAACAACAACCGAAGAGATAACAATAGATGCAAAAGAGATGGCCGAACTAAAAGAAATGTTCCAGAAAATGATGGAAAAAATTGAGGCCAACCAAAATGAAATAAAACGGGAAATAAAGAATATTAAAGATGAAATGATAAAGAAAGAAGAGTCCTAGCAGAAAGAGAGAAAAATTTTGTTTGATAGAATAGGAAATCTAGAAAGAAGGGTAGAGAGGGATGAACTACAGAAACGAAAGAATAACATCGTAATAAAAGGTCTAAGACTGAAAAATGAAAATAAGGAGGAACTTAAAAAATGGATAGATGAAAAACTTGAGATCAAGATCGGAATAAATAAAATCACAACTCTAAATAAAGGTACAGTTGAAGAAATGTTAAAGGTTGTATTGCCAAACTGGGACCAGCAAAAGGTAATGACAGCTAAAAATCAATTAAAAAATACAAATATATTCATTGATAATGATCTCAGCTGGGAGGAGAGAAATATTCAGAGGGAAATACGTAGTATAGCAAAAGAAGCGAAAGCAAAAGGAAAAAGAGTGAAAATTGGTTATAAGAAAATAACTATCAATGAAGAAAATTACGTGTGGGATAAACAAGAAAATGGAGTTATTCAGAAACATAATATAGAAGATCAGAAGAAACAAATTTATAAAAATTATCCAAAAAACTAGTAACAAACAACAAAAAAAGGACAGATATTCTGGAAACGAAAAAGCGCACGAAAAGGTTAATTCAAATTGGAACATGGAACATAAAAAATATAAAAGATGAAGAAATAGAATTAGTAGAGGAGTTCGAAAAATCTAAATTAAAACTATTAGCAGTAACGGAAACAAAAAAGAAGGGACAAGGAATAATGAACTTAAGGAACAATCACATTTTAATATACAGCGGCGTAGAAAACGAAGAAATAGCGAAGGCCGGAGTAGGATGTATGGTACACAAAGACATTAAACAATCGTTAAAAGAGTGGAAATATGTCAGCAAAAGAGTGCTAATTATAAAACTTGATGATACTAGTGGACTATCTGCAAATTTCATGATTGTATATGGACCAAATGAAGATGACAGTAAAACAGCAAAAGACCAATTCTGGGAGCAGCTACAATTAGAATATGAAAAATTACATGAACCTATATACTTACTGGGAGACTTCAATGCTAGAATAGGTAATAAAAATAAAGGCTTAGAAGAAATAATAGGGAAATATGGAGTACCGGTCAAAAATAATAATGGAAACAGATTAATCGACTTTTGTATAATAAATGAACTCAAAATACTAAACACTTTTTTCGAGCATAAAGAAATACACAAATACACTCGAGAAGTCAAGAGCAGGAACGAAAGGTCCCTGATAGACTATATAATCACTAATAAGTCACAGAAGAAGAACGTAAACGATGTAAAAGTTAAGAGAGGTAATGAAATTGGAAGTGATCACTTCCTATTAGTAGCAAAAATCAAAACTGAAGAAATAGTTGAACGAGGACAAAATATAAATAGAAGCGAAACAAGGATAGAGAAACTCAGAGTAGATAGACTAAATAATACAGAAATAAGAGAGATATATCAAGATGTAATAACTAAATTGATACAGAGTTCACAATTGCCAACGACGGACAACGTAGAAGAATTTTGGGCTGTTTTTGAATACATAATAAATGAAGCAACAAAACAAGCTTGCGGGATAATTAAAAACACTAAAAACAGCAGACAAACACACTGGTGGAATGAAAAAATTAAAGAAGAAGTAAAGAAGAAGAAACAGAAATGGGAAATCTATCTACAAACAAAGGAGGAAGAAGATTATGAAAGCTATAAGAAACAAAGAATAGAAGTAAAACAAGTCATTAAACAAGCCAAGACAAAAGCGTGGGAAGAATTCGGGAACACCTTAGAAGAAAATTTTAAGGAAAATCAAAAACTATTTTATAGAACACTCAAAACATGTGAAACAAAGAAACAAATACAATTGAAACAAGTAAAAGACAAACAGGGAAATATAGTAAGAGAAGAAAAACAAATAATGGAAAGGTGGAAAGAACATTTCAAGGAACTATTAAAGGAAGATCAGAATACGAATAATAGAGTACACCAAAGATGGACTTATAGTGTTACAAGCAGCACAGAAGATATTAGCATGGAGGAAGTGAAAACAGTACTTAAAAAACTAAGAAATGGTAAAGCACCGGGACACGACATGATGAAAGCAGAACAACTGAAGTACATGGGGGAAGAAGGAGAACAAATGTTACTAAATATGCTGAATGAAGTATGGAAAACAAAATAAATTCCGAATGATTGGGAAAAAGCAGTTATATTTCCCATACATAAGAGAGGAGATACTAGAAATAGTAATAATTATAGGGGAATATCCCTTCTTTGTGCAACGGCAAAAATTTATGAAGCAATATTGGAAAATAAACTTAGACAAGAAATAGAATCAAAACTAGAGACAACACAAAGTGGCTTCAGGAAGGGACATTCAACGCACGACCACATTTTTACTATTAAGACACTTATGGAAAAAACATTACAACAAGATGGTCAACTTTTCATCACATTTGTCGATCTAGAAAAAGCGTTTGATAAGGTACCAAGAAATCAGTTGTGGGAGATACTAAGGGATAGAGAGGTAGATGACGACCTGATTAATGCAATCAAAAGTATATACCAGAACACAACAAATTATGTGAGAACCGGTAGCGAAACCTCGGAAGAATTTACCACTACACAGGGACTAAGTCAAGGAGGAGCCTTAAGCCCTTTACTGTTTAATATATTTCTAGATACCATCCAAAAAAGAGTTAAAAACGAAATAAAAAAAGTAGAAATTGGATATTACAATCTAGCAGTCACATCAGTATCAGAGTGTGTTTTTGCAGATGACTTGGCAATAATGGCAAATAATGAGAGCAACATGCAGCATAATTTGAATGTCTGGGACAACGAACTGAAAAAGCACAAAATGGAAATAAATGCAGAAAAAACTAAGTTAATGGTAATATCAAAGGAAGATACGATAACTAATATAACAATTGATGGAAAGGAAATAGAACAAGTTAAGGAATTTACATACTTGGGAGTGAAACTAGAAAATAGAGGAGGTAAGGAGCAAGAAATAAACAGAAGAATCCTTTCAGCAAATAGAAGATATTTTTCAGTAAACAAAATGATTCTGAGCAATAAACAAATATCAAAGGGAACCAAAATGACACTATATAAAACAATATATAGACCAACGCTGATATATGGGAGCGAATCATGGACGTTGAACCAGAGAAATAAAAGCAAAATCCAAGCAGCAGAAATGAGGTTCTTAAGAAGAGTAGAGGGTATCAGCAGAATGGATAAGGTTAGGAATGAACAGATAAGAAGAAATCTAGATGTCGAAAGCATTCAAAGGACAATCGAAAAGAAACAACTAGGATGGTACGGACATTTGATAAGAATGCCGGATACAATACAAACAAAAAAAGCATGGAGCACAAGAATAATCAAGAAACGCAAAAGAGGGAGACCAGCCAAAACATGGCAAGACACAATAGAAGAAATTTTAGCAAAAAATAACATTAGCTGTAAAGAAGCAAAACGAGTAGCACAGAATAGAAAACTTTGGAAAGATTTAATAAGCAATTTGAACTAAATGAAACCGAACCATCCCGACACCCGAAAGAGTAATAGCGGATGTAAAACGATAATAATAACAAAAAAGGTTCGTAATGCATCATAATAATACATTTAATTTTGACATGAGATTACGTCATTAACATGTTGTGAAATTTGTAACGAGCTTGCTATTATTAATGGCTGTATTATAATATTCTTTTTTAATGCTGATTTTCATTTAAATCCTGTTCTTCTTTTTAATAATAAAAGTATTTATGAAAATCTTGACAATATCAGGAAGAAGTAACAACAGTGACGATCGCAATGTATTAGTTCAATACATATTATATATGTATACATTGCTACGTGTTTTTGAAGAGTTTTTTTTCTACCAAGTTTATATTATTTTCGAAATTTATTATGAAAAATCAATACATATTTCCATTGAAGTGAGTAAAGATGAAATTAGAATTAATTCATATTCATCTTCTTTTTCTTGAAGACAAGGGTGAAATTCAGTACAGCTTCCAGTTATTATGTTGACCACACATACAGCGTTTGGAATTTTTGCAAATAGTTCTTGTCAATATTGGTTAGTTAGACAAAATTGTTAATGAGAGATAGATAATAAAAAGACAGGAAGGTACTGTGACAGTGAACCCTCCCTGCCCTCGGGCTCAAAAATGGCATTGTCAAATAGGTAGACGTGTATCATTTTGATACACATGCGACCGACGAAGGGTTAAATAAATATTTGCAATAAGATATACAGCAATGAACATTGTCCATATTTTCAATTGGGTATTGAATATATACATAAAAAATACCAAAGATAATGAATGAATTGAACGAAGAAAAAAAAAAAAAAACGGGTGCTTAAAAATTACCGATAATTTTAATGAAAGCTTGTTGTTCATGAATTTGTACAACAAGCTTGAATTTAATTCATCTAGTTAATTTTTAAGCATTATAGTATTTAGAGAAAATATTTCTCGAATGTCATAAAATAAAATCCAAATACTGATTTAGAATTTTACTGCATCTATTGGCTCAGTTCTCATTAGATTTCCGTCGATTTCGTCTTTTTCAATTGCACGAGACCGATTAATTTTGACGACTTTTGACAAAAACTTGGAATAATTGGAGTTGCTACTGACTTTGACATTTCTGATTTACAATACAAACAAAACATGTTCCATTTGTTTGTGTTATCAGTAGTGTTTTACAAGGATCAGGAAATAGTCTTGATCTTGTCTTGATCTTGTCTTGAAATCAAGACAAGACCAGGACAAAAAGTGTTTCTTATTTTCCAAGACAAGACAAGAGCGCACTATCAAGAATCAAGACTTCTTGTCAAGAAATCTTGATCTCTTGACAATTAATTATTCAAATCTGCATATTAATTATTCTATTATTGAAATATTGAAATCTGCTGTGGTTATTACAGTTTTTCTCCGACAATAAATTTCATGGCAGTTTCATCACTGTTTCATGAATTTAGGAGTATCATACCAACTATCAAAGTGACATTTGTCATTGTCAAACTGACAGTTCAAAGTGACAGCGTCATTGTAAAAGTTACAGCGTCATTTTCAAAGTGATAGCATCATTTTCAAAGTGACAGCTGTCATTGTCGAAGTGACGGCTGTCATTGTTATGGTGGCGGCTTACAATATAAGTATTTCTGAGAATAGAGAGTCTTTTTTAAGATTTTCTAGTTGAAAAAGCTCATTTTCAAATTTAAACCTATTCGGGGGAGTAAAAAATATCGGTGACTATATTTGATACATATCGAAAGCATGAATCGTCAGTTTCCGGTGATGGAACCGTTTATGTAGAAGAGAAATGTATTGGTAGAATCCCCAATACTCTAAGAAAGTAGTTAATTCTCAGCAACATTGCTATATCAATTATATCATATAACAATAGTAATTGCAAATACTGATTAAGACATGAAAATGACAGACTTTTCATTAATTTCTATTGATGGCAATCTTAAAACGTTGCTAGAATCGATTCCTAACATAACTAACAGGAAGGATAAAGGGTAGACACTAACGCTAAACTGAGTGTTCAGATTGGATAAAACAATGGAGAAAGGGGATTCCCCCTAAAAGTCAAGATCAAGAAATATCAAGAATTCTTGAAACAAGACAAGAAATGCGTCGTCAAGAAATGGGCAAGACAAGAAAGTTTTATTTTCTTGTCTTGAAAATCAAGACAAGACAAGGAATGATCATCAAGACAAGAAATCTTGTCTTGATGAAACACTAGTTATCAGAATAGTTTGTTATTGGAAATTTAGCGTTGTCTAGACAACTCAAAATTTCCGCTGTTTAATTTTTGATAATTTCACTCGTATTAAGGGAGAATTTATACATGAGTAAAATATTCAGCAAAGTATAGCAACTGCCAGAAAACAAATAAGTGCGTCAGTTCCTCTTTGGTTAATCTTTTAATTTGAAATTTCTATCAATACATATAAATTGTTCTGGTGAATTATGGTTCAAATCATTCATTCAAATTCATTATTTGATACATATTGTTTGCGCATATGTAGTGGATAACCATGTATAATATAATTTGTTGTTTAATTATAATTTCATGTGTAATGTAAATCTATCCTAAGTCCTCTAATTGGAAATGGTGCCAGTAGGTGGAGAATCGCTTAGGCCGTGGCGCATCTAGAAATTTTTCTCGGAGGGAGGGAGGTTCTGAATTTTTTGGAGAGGGTTTTGAAAGTAAAAGTAGAGCAACCAGCTTGCTTAAATAACATATTTTTTCCAACAATCTTAACCGATCCTAACTATGAAAATAAAATCGCTGTTTTAAAGTTAAACTCCAGCGACACCGAGCTGAACCGAGATTTGACGAGCTGAATTTCGAGGAAGGGGGGGAGGCTTGGACTCCCAAACCTCCCCCTCCTTGGATGCGCCACTGCGCTTATATATATTTGACAAAAAGTTTTAATTATAAAGATGTGTGCAGGAAATAAAATGACATATCTTGATATAGTCGATGGTTGGCTAATATAACTTTAAATATGGATCTTAACTTTTATAGCCCCCAAAATATCAGTTGATTGATAGAAGACAAACTAAGCTGTAAGCTTTCATCAAAATGAAAATGAGTGTGATGCTCCAACAAAATTCTTATTTTTTGATTTGACAACCTGGAAAGTTGCCTATCCCACATGCTCCTTCATCCGGTCCTTGAGAAAACACCCATAGTATATTCCTACTTTTGGAATTTTGATTCACCTAATTCTTTATAAAACAAATAAACCTGTAGCTCTTAACAGTTTGGAAATTAGCTTTATAATGTCTCATCAAAATCTGGACAAGTGTATATTCACATTATGTAATGTTTCAGAATGCATTACATAGTCCAATGCGTGGAGGATATGATTATAGCAATATGCCAAGAAAAACACATTAAAAATGTGAAAAAATGCCCTGTTTACGCAAGATATGGGAAACATTTTTACCCGGCAATGATACTGAATAGTGGCAGTAAGTATGGAAGGTTTAGATTCCATTTTCTCGAAATGACCAGCAAAAATTTGAATGATAGAAATTGGCCGTCAAAGTTATTCCTTCTTTCATAAAGTCAAAAAGTCCGCTGTGGCCAGCACGCTACTTCCTGGACTATAAATTTTACGGTCAGTCTTATTGCTGTTTCATTAATTAAGGGTATCGTAGATTTAAATTAATTGCATATTTCAAAATGACAGTTGTCATCGTTCAAGTGAATGATGGTGGTTATATTTTAGTTGTTCCATAAAATGAGTATTTTTGAAAATAGAGAGTCTTTTCCTAGGTTCTTGAGGTTGGAACAAACAGTTTTGATGCTTGATCGCCGGAAGTGTAATTTGAATATGGTATCGTGAATCTCACTATAAGTATGATTTCAAATAGTTTCAAAAATTAAGAATGAATCTTCAACATACCTTATAATAAATAAGCTTCCTGTCACTTCAAATTTAAATTGACAACAGCAAAAAAACAAATCTTTTACAAATGCAACTGAGACTCGGTTGTAAATCGAAATTCGTCTACAGTTTACTTGAACTATGCTCATTTACTATGGTTTCAATTGCTGGGATACTTGTCACCATAATAAATCAACTTAGTTTTACTAAACTGGTGATGAACTCAAGTTTGACAATCAGATGCTTCATTTTTTATCACCACCCACGCTATCATATTAACTGTTTCAGTTCCATAGATTTTTCAAAGAAGAATATTTATAGACTTCTGGCATTCACCCTGGATTCAAGAAAATAACTCCAAGCTCACATTATGATTCACATCATGTTTTTATCAGCATGTTCCAGGAAAATATAACGAAATTTATGATAATTCAAATTTTAATAATAGCGAATGAACCGAATAATTCTGAAAAATGCTTTAGCTGAATTTGTCATTATTAAAGGATGAATTTTAGTAATTTGACGATAATGTTTTTAGCGCATTTTTCCGAAAAAAGCGCTATTATATTCACTTTGGCTGGCTGGCTGGCTGGCTGGCTGGCTGGCTGGCGTGACGCTGAGATCTCAGCAACTATACTATTTACAGACATGAAACTGGTACTAAATGAAAGCTGCTGTTTTGTAGGCTTGCACAAATTGCTTTAATTCAAGCTCAGTGATTGTGGAAAATTGAATTATTCAATTACTTGTTTCAAGTGGAACAATGTCCATAGATATCTATGACATTAGGGATATGGCAACTAAAGTTTATTCAAGTAGATGAAAATTTAGTTACAATTTTAGCCGCGGGTGTCACTATTATTATGTACAGTTGTCAAATCTGTCCGGGACTCATTCAATGACTTGTTTGACGCGAATTTGAAGCTTATTAGAATGAATTATTATTATTGGTTGAAAATTTGTTTACTCTTGGTGTATTTTTTTAATATAGCTTTGATAAAGATCAAATTATCATTTTAAGCTACAGCACTTGACCTCCTGTCAGTCAGTAACTAAACAATGAAGATTAAAAGGTATTTTTGAATTTGTACATGTATAAATTATGTACCTATTAAATAGTCAACTTGAAACTAGTACTAAATGGAAGCTGCTGTTTTGTAAGTTTGCCCAAACTGCTTGATTTCAAGCTCAGTAATTGTAAGAGATGGTAATTTGCGAAATCTCTGAAGTAACAAGCATTCATGAGCTGTCAAAAATGCGCTTCCATCATCTAGATGATTCTTCCATTTTTTGAGTTAAGTAGGATCTGAAACATAAAGAGTCACCAAAATCTCGAACTGTTGAAAAATCATCACTACAATACCACCCCTTTCAAAAGATCGAGGAAGTAAAAATAGCCATTCAGCCAAAATAAGAGTGCAACATTCCATTTCCAAGCAGTATACGATGGTTTGAACTTTTTTCTTCCAATTGCAGTTACAGAGTTTCACATAGAAAATTTTGCTGCCCTGATTACTACTATGTTGATAATTCAAACAAAGTTACTTATTGGGGTTCATGTAAAATTTATTTCACTGTAAATTGACGTCATTACCTGTGAAAGTGTTCAGCAAAGGCTTGCACAAAATTAATAGAAACAACCATGAATATTGCTCTTTACTTCCCCGATCTATTTATAATAGGGGAAGAATAGTAATCATGATTTTTCGACTGTTCAAGATTTTGATGAATCTTCACGTTCTATGCCGATCTGGAAACACAATAACTTGAAAATGCGTACAAATTTTCGACTGAGTTTTTTTATTGAAAAGCTAGGTTTAAGTTCATGACTCGGTTCATGAGTAAGTTTTCTCAACAAATGTCACCAGAACTTTATTGATGGAGCTTTTCAGTTTTTTGCGTTTATGGTATGAATGGTAGTATTCTTCATAAAATATAAAATAATAGAAATTGATCCTTGAATTATTTGTCACATCTATCTCAAATATTTTCCGAAATAATTATTCATTTGTTATTATTGAAGGTCGAATTATTATAAAATTCGTTATATTTGAGTGAAACATGCAAAGAATTTGAAAAATGAGAATTATAATTATTATTATTCATATTTGGATATCACATGTAAACGTTCATCAATTGTGTTTATTTGCTTCTGTCGTGTTTGGCATCATTATATTGAAGCACCTGCGAAAATAACCCTAGTAGAAGTATCAAAAAGAATATTCAAACAATTGTCAATTGTTTTCGTACAAGTTATTAAAATAATGTCTAGTTTGTTATCAATTTGAAGCTCTTGGGGAGATAAGCTTGATAGAAATATAGAATGAATGATCAATGGTTCACGTTACCATATTTAAATTACATGTTTCGATGGATTGAAGGCTCCAAAAAGCTAGAAAGACTCCTCACTTTCAAAAAAATACTTATTTTATGTAAAAACTGAAATATAAGCACCATCTGTCACTTTAACAATGAAAGCTATCACTTTTACAATGACAGTTGTCACTTTGACAATGACAGCTATCACTTTGACAATGACAGCTGTCACTTTGACAATGACAGCTATCACTTCAACAATGACAGCTGTCACTTTTACAATGACAACTGTAATTTTGACAATGACAGCCGTCACTTCAACAATGACAGCTGCCATTTTGAAATATACAATTAATTGATGTAACTCACTGAATTTATGAAACTGGCTATGAAACTCATGGATACGGAAGTACTGTGTGGTCACATCAGATTTTTACTTGTATTAAAAATATTTAAAAAATAGCCATGTCTGTGAGGCTTCTTATAGTTATTCATTTAAGATGGGTCGAGTTTTGAAACGTTGCCGTTATATCACACATTACAAAGATGATCATATATTTCCCATTTACAGCAAAACCAGAAATGATGAATTGGAAAAAAAAATATTTAAAGAATGAAGAAATACTCATTTATTATACCATAAGTAGTTGAAGTAATATCGATTATTTTTGTGGTGCTATCACGAATGTTTATTGTGCTTGCGTTTGAATACCACGAGTGTGCAGCACGAGTGGTATTCACAAGCACAATTAACATGAGTGATTGCACCACAAAAATAGTCTATAATACTTTAACTACAAATGGTATATGGAGGACTATTCCAGGAGTCAAACCATTTTCTCAAATTAGCTTCCTATGATTCAAGTAACAAATCACGTAATTTTCATAGTAACGAGTAAACAAACTTCTGTCAAATTGAAAGATTAGAATCTCTTGCATTTTCTTTGACGAATAATAGAGGAATAAATTGCGTTTTGATATGGAAATTAATTCAAAAAGGTTTGGTGATAAATCAGAATATAAAATTGATAAAGATATTCAGAAAAATATTCCATTAAATACGAAGAAAGCACGAGATTACAAATTGGAGGTACCACATCTTTGAGTAAAATACTCACTTTGATCACTAGTGTAATACCCGATGGTATCTCTACGTGTCCAAATACTCACTGATATGCATCGTTTCTATGGCGATTTAGCATTGTTAACCTTGTTATAAATACTACGAATGGAATAGTAAAAAAATATTTCACTGCCATCCCAACAAATACAAATCTTCTCCATAAAATCAATAAATGCAATGCTTGTACTCAAACTTCCCTTTTAAAAACTAATTTGGAAATTGAAAGCGTTACTATTTATACACAGACTTACCACACTTCAGCAATTTCCACCACTTCTACACAAACCGAGTACACTTCAACAGGCTGCACAACTCTAATAGACGCTGATCACATTTCTTCTCTTTTTCCCCTCTCATCACAAATTGATGCTTCAACACAAACCGCTCATTTTTCAACAGGCTCCACCATTTCAACGCAAACTGATCACACTCCAGTAGATTCCAGTTTTACAATAGGATCTGATTATACTTCCACAGTATTAACTACTTCAACACAAGCTGCTTACAATTTACCTGTTTCCATCTCTTCAACCCAAACTGATAATACTTCACCTGTATCCACCACTGTAATAAAAAGCGATTACGCGATGCAAGATGAAAATTTTGGGACTAAATATGATTTGAAAGATGAGGACTCGATACCTGCAAATAAAGATTATCCTGAAGAGAAAGAATTGGTAATCGGAGGCCGTACGATAGATGAAAGTTCTGCGCTTGATTATGAAAATCTTTCTGAAGATGAAGATTATGAACATTTTTACGAAGATTCTCTTGAAGATGAAGATTTTGTACCTGATTCTGTACATTCTTCTGAATCAGAATTGTCTGATGATACTGTAAGACAGTAAAAACGACAGTAATAATCAGCTTATTGAACGGAATGATTCATCAATGGATGAAAGCTGCAATAATGATCCAAAAGACAATCCAATATTGGATGAAGTCGACGATAGCGCACAAATAGCAAATTTTAGTTCTCCATTATTAAATGAAATCAATGAAAACTGTCAGCAAGTTAATAACTTTGACATTTTATTATCAAATGGAAACAGCGATAATGATATAGTAACGCATTCGGCCGATATATCTCTGTATAAGGTAAATATCTCCCATTTAGTCACTTCCAAAGTTTGTGTGTATTAATATGCGAAAAAAATTTCAGAAAAAAATATTGGCTGACCCAAAACAAGTACAAAACAGGAACGAAAAAGTGAAATTGTACTTTTGTGTATTTTGCAAAACGAGGATTTCCAGATTTGCAAGGCATATATTTGCAAAACAAAAATGAGCAAGAAATTTTTGCAGTCAAAAATCTTCCAGCAAGAGATCCAGCCAGGTTATCATTAATCTTAAAATTACGTAGTTTGGGTACTTTTGAATACAACACAGATGCAGAGCATAACAAAGGAGACTTAATAGTAGCTCGTAGACCACAAAAAACTAAAAGAAGAAATGTTTATGATTATAGACCTTGCCCGAAATGTAAAAATTTTTACAGAATGAATCTACTATTCAGGCATTATAAACGATGCGGAAATATTAGCAATTCAGCACCTCGTACCCTACAAGCGTATTCAAGAGCTACATTATTTGATGGTACTACTGATTGTATTTGGCTTGAGAAAGAAATACTGCCAGGCATGCTGCAAGATGATATTTGTCATATCGTAATGAAAGATACTCTTATTCTAGCATATGGCAAACACCTATGCGCGCGTTACGATGGGGAAAAACAACTCACGAACATGATCCGCCAAAAATTAAGGACTATCGGATTATTCTTGAAAAATTTTCGTAAAATTGATTCAGATATTACAAATTTACAATCTATTTTCGAGCCAAATAAATATGAAAACTTTGAAAGAGTTGTTCGTATTTGTGCGGGTTATAATCCTGGAGATGGTACATACAGAGTTCCTTCTTTGCCAAATGTAATAGGGCCTCTTATAAAAGAATGTGCTACTAAACTGCTAACTGAATTGATAAAAAGAGGTACAGCTCAATATTCATCTAGTGTTGAAGTCTGGCTGGAACTTATCGTGTGGAATTCCCATTGATAAGTAAAAATGGACAAAAAATTTTAGCTCGTCGAAAATGAAATAAACCACGAACACTGCCATTAACGGAAGATATAATGAAGTCGAATAGTTATTTAGACAAACATTCAATGCAGGCAATGCAAATTTTGAAGAAAGGATTTGAATAAGATGCATGGACTCAACTTTCAAAATGCACATTTCTTCTCTTATTGATTTTTAATAGGAAGCGCGTTGGCGAATTGTAAAGATTGTTGATTCATGATTTTAATAACCGCCATAGTATTCAACCGAATTCTGAGTCATACAACTCACTTGAACCAAGTGAACGAATATTCTCCAAAAGGTATATGCATGTCGAAATCCGAGGGAAGTTGGGTAGGCCTGATTGTTTAATGATCAGCAATGAACAAATCGAAGCAATTATTTTGATCCTGAAGTATCGACAGAATGCGAATGTTCATCATTCTAATCCATATGTCTTTGGAAGGAAGGATAATAAATATTTTGAAGGTATTATTTCCACTAAATTAATATTTTCTTAGGAGACTAATTAATTCTGTCGCATGAAAGTATAAACTAACATGATCATTTAAATAATGCTAAGTGATATTAAACAAAATAAAATTTTTTCAGTTTCGTTATAAATGTGATCATTTCTGATTTTGAAAATGAATTTTGCTTCGGCCTGAATGTTTACGCACGATGAGGAAAATGAAACTATAAACTATGAACTGAGTATTTCTTTTTATCTTTTTATTTGTTAGTAGATGTATGATCGAAGTATCAAGCTTTTTCAATACGAGTTTTTTTTCCATACGGGTATAGTCATCTAGAAACAAAGTAACAAAATACAATCGAATAGAACAACCAAAATTTGAAAAAAATTCACTTAGGTATCAATTTTATAGTTCCATTCTCTTTCACACTTATTTGCGAGTAAATATTTGTGACCAATAAGAAATTAGTTTCTTAAATAAGTACCAATTACTTCACATAATCTTTATTTATAATATATATCTACATCTATGCTAACTAGATAAATTCATGATTATTATTATTAATATTATTGATGATAAACGGCAACTTCTTCAGTACAAATATTTTTTTGCTAGGTGCCAGATGTCTTCGTGATGCTGCTAACCTTTGTGGTGCAGTTCATCCAAATTATCTAAGAGGAACAAAATTGGGCAAAAATATTGCAACTGTGTCCCAAGCCCTGAATTTGACAGAAAATGAGCTTACAATTCTAGCAGACTTCATGGGACATAATATAGACATACATAGGCAATTTTATAGATTGCCCAACGAGGCCATACACTTAGCTCAATTATCGCAGCTACTATTTGCACTGGATAACAATTTAATTGACAGATATAAAGGAAAAACTCTCGAAGAGATAACTATAGAAGAAGATATAAACCTTGACGAAGAGGATGTATATGTAAATGAAAAGCACGTGATAAACAATATCCTGGATCAGGACGAGCAAAGTGTACATGAATTCGATATGGAAATTGGGACACAAAAAGGTAGCCGCAAATGTAATTTTCTTTTTTTTACTCATGTGAGATAAGCTCTATTTTGTCCACGTTTTTTCAGACGGTAGATGGCTCTTTGCTTTTTGCATGCGCCAAGTATAGTTTGCTTGCGACAAGTGAACTTGTCCCACACAAGCCATTTTCCACCCGGAAAAACAAGCGCAAAATTATACTTATTCGGCATTCGTAATAAAAAATAGTATCTGCAACTCGTGCGGTGTTGTCATTTGCCCACTTAAACGAATACGCGCACTCACTTTATTCATGCGCTCAACTTCTCTCTCGTGGGCAAACGACAACTACCGCACTGTTGCACAATATACTATTATCTTTTCTATGCATTTTGGAAAAGTGAGTAATATCTACTATATTTTTCTAGAAAACTGTCCAGTATCCGAACTAGAGTCTTACATATCCTCAGAAAATCTGAATGCATCAACTTCCACAATTACTGAGTTTTCGTCAGATATGGACAAAACAGCAAGAGGCAAAAAAGGTACGAGCGACTGGGAGCTAATTTCCTTGAGCCATTTTTCAAATAATTTTTCCATTATTTATTTCGAATTCAATGTCAGCTATTCAATATTCTCATAAATTCCAAGCTTCAGTTTGAAATTAATGACAGGTCGAAATCATGTGAATGACTGAACTCTATTTTCCAAATATCACAGAGGTGATTATAATTTCGTTTATAAAAATTTGTAGCTGAATATTTTGTCTACAATTTTATAAAAAAGTCAAAAATTGTTCTCCAATCTCATTTTCTCTTGAAACATACATTTTATGCTAGAAGAAATTTGATTTCGGCCAATCTTGACTTGTGGCCCCTACCATGAGCTCTGATTTTGACTGTTTTATGGAGGTTGTTCTAAAAAATATTTCATGGCGCTAAACATACTCCCTTTTGAGAATTTTTCAGTTATTACGCCTAACACAATTGTCCACAATATTAGATTAAAATATCTAAATTAATTATGATTTGGGAGATTTTTATTGCCTTGAAACACTCTTCAAAACAACGCTTCTAAAATAGCTGAGAACAGAGTTCGTGATATAAGCCCATATGTCTGACATCGTTTTGTCACTGTCATTCCTGCTGAACACTACATTGATCTAGTGAAAATAGCGTGGGCACGGTACAAGACATAGTAGGTAACCTAACTCGCCCCGACAATGCGTCTGCTGAGATGGTTATAGTTCGCACTGTCGCCACTAGAGACGCCTTCATCAGTAAGGCCTGTTTTACAACAGTGTTTAATGTATAACTACACTAAACTTACAAAATCATTCATATATTGAAGTTAACCGTATATGTAATGTGTACAGCATATATTTCACGTTAGTTAAAAATTGATATACTTGTTAAATTAGTGTTGCATTGAGTAATATTTAATATTTAATTATTACCTATACAAGAAACTGAGTTGAATAAATTCAGAGATCACATGCAATTAACAATAATTGAGAAATATTTGAACAATACATTAACAATGTGTTCAATTTTCAACGTATAGATGATATATTTTCAATTAGAAGAAAATTGTTCGAACTTCCAATAAAGGAAACATAAAAACATAAGTTAAACAAAAATTAGACTCAGTTCAAAATATTATATTTCTATATTATACATAATGTTTTACAACGTAATAGTTTTTCATGTATTAAGGGCACTTATATTTATTTTTAACAGAAACACGTTATTTTAAATTATGTTATACTTAATTCATTAACATTGTCAAAATTTAGATTTAATTTGAATGATTTGATACAAATTCACTTTGTGAGTAAATTTGAATGAGAATTGAATTCGTTTATGAAACTGGACCTAATTTAATAGTTATTTATACACCAAGTGAATTAAACCACTGTTTATTTGCGAGAAGAAAGTTCAAAATCACGAGCGCGTTCAGCGCGAGTGGTTTAATCCTTTGATCAAATAAAGAGGTTTAATTCACGTGTTTGTATACATAATTTTATTCAATAGACTTTTTTGATTTTAATTCTGTATATTTTATTTTATTTTTGACGTTTCGACTCTCTAACCGAGCGTCTTCATCAGAAAAAATGATACAAAAATAAACAAGGCAAGAAGGTATCTGGATAATTAGATATTAAAAATTGAAAATATACAGATAACTAGATGTGAATACGTGGACTCCACATTTAGTGCAAAAAGAACAAAATTCCTCTGGCATTTACCCAAAGTCTGAGGAAAAACCACGTAAAAACCTCAACAGAGGAATTAACGATATGAGTCTTGACAATTATTAAAGAGAAAAAGATTTAATTGATATAACACATTAGGACGATGTCCCGTTTCTGCAACGCACACAGTTCCAAGGTCCACACATGTCATAAAAAATTTTTTAACAGAAAAACTGAATTTCAATAATCTACATCTACATGAATATAACAAAAACAAGTGTCAAGACAAATATTTCACAAATCAGGAATAACTATTACAAATGAATAAAATAATATGAGTCCTGACAATTATTATAGTCAAAAATGAATGAATTAATATAACATACAAGGACGATGTCCCGTTCTTGCGGACGCACACAGTTCCAAAGTCCAAACATGTCATAAAAATCTTTTACAAAAATTGAGTTACAATTATGTACATTAACGTAATAAAAATAATAATCAAGACAAATATTTTACAAATTATGTATGTCTATTATTGATTATTGGAAGCCAAACATTTGCTAATTCAAAACCATCAGTATGGTTGAAATTATTCGGATCTTTGATTATTTCAATCGCTTCCCTGACCAATCTACCATGAATGGATGAGCATCTTGCAATTATTCTTGTTTCTTCGAACTTGATGTCGTGCAAAAACTCAATAGCATGATCAGCAACCGAAGACTTATCTGGGTGATTGAGTCTTATGCATCTTCTATGCTCAGCAATGCGAGTATTCACAGTTCGGCCCGTCTGTCCAACGTAGACTTTCCCACAGGTACAGGGGATCTTATAAATACCCGAAGATTGTAAAGGGATCATGTCCTTGACAGGTCTCAAAAACTGCTGGATTTTCGTGACAGGAGCGAAGGAAACTTTAAAATTATAACGAGACAAGATCCTTCCGATCTTCTCTGAAACATTACTGACATAGGGTAAAGAAACATAATTTTTACTCACGCCATTATCCGCCACGGTAGCATTGTTAGATTTTGGTCGAAGTGCTTTCCTAATTGAATGATGTGAAAAACCATTTTTCTGCAAAATTACTTCTAGATTATTAATCTCTTGATCAAGTTTATCAGGGTGACAGATATCATTGGCCCTTTGGAAAAGACATTTAATTGTTCCATACTTCTGTGAAGGATGGTGATGTGATTCTGCATGAATATATTGGTTTGTGTGTGTTGGCTTCCTATAAACAGTGTGTAGTAGTCTACCATCATTGGTTCGCTCTAGATTCACATCAAGAAAAGGCAATGAGCCATTACGCTCTAGCTCCGATGTGAATTTGATGTTTTCGTGAACATTATTTAAATGATTCAAAAAACTGTTCAAATTGTCATGACCATGAGGCCAGATTGCAAAAACATCATCCACGTAACGTAACCATAAGGATGGTTTGTGGGTACTAGTTTCTAATGCTTTTTCTTCGAAAAATTCCATATAGTAATTTGCAATTGATGGAGAAATTGGATTTCCCATTGCTACACCATCAATTTGTTTGTAATAATCATTATTGAAAATGAAGAAGCTAGAAGTCAGACAATGGTGGAATAATTTGATAATATCTGGAGGGAAATTCCTTTCCAAAAGCTTTAGGGTGTCTTTAATTGGAACTTTTGTGAATAAAGAAGAAACATCGAAACTAACAAGGATGTCATTATTATTTAGCCGTACGTTACTAATTATTTCAATAAAATGTTTCGAATTTTTAACGTACGAAGAAGAATTATTGATTAATGGTCTCAATAAACTGTCAAGATATTTGGATAATAAATAAGTTCGAAGAAACAAGAATAATTGCAAGATGCTCATCCATTCATGGTAGATTGGTCAGGGAAGCGATTGAAATAATCAAAGATCCGAATAATTTCAACCATACTGATGGTTTTGAATTAGCAAATGTTTGGCTTCCAATAATCAATAATAGACATACATAATTTGTAAAATATTTGTCTTGATTATTATTTTTATTACGTTAATGTACATAATTGTAACTCAATTTTTGTAAAAGATTTTTATGACATGTTTGGACTTTGGAACTGTGTGCGTCCGCAAGAACGGGACATCGTCCTTGTATGTTATATTAATTCATTCATTTTTGACTATAATAATTGTCAGGACTCATATTATTTTATTCATTTGTAATAGTTATTCCTGATTTGTGAAATATTTGTCTTGACACTTGTTTTTGTTATATTCATGTAGATGTAGATTATTGAAATTCAGTTTTTCTGTTAAAAAATTTTTTATGACATGTGTGGACCTTGGAACTGTGTGCGTTGCAGAAACGGGACATCGTCCTAATGTGTTATATCAATTAAATCTTTTTCTCTTTAATAATTGTCAAGACACATATCGTTAATTCCTCTGTTGAGGTTTTTACGTGGTTTTTCCTCAGACTTTGGGTAAATGCCAGAGGAATTTTGTTCTTTTTGCACTAAATGTGGAGTCCACGTATTCACATCTAGTTATCTGTATATTTTCAATTTTTAATATCTAATTATCCAGATACCTTCTTGCCTTGTTTATTTTTGTATCATTTTTTCTGATGAAGACGCTCGGTTAGAGAGTCGAAACGTCAAAAATAAAATAAAATATACAGAATTAAAATCAAAAAAGTCTATTTATTATGATATAATTCTGAAAGAATGTATAGATCATTAATTTTATTCAATTTTGCGTAAATTTTTGAACCATTAAACTAAGGAACAAAATTCAAAAAAACTAAATTGCAGTTGCAAGAGAACTTCGTTGATATCGCGACGAGTGTTTGTTTTTCAAACATTCGGGAGTGTGGCTGTCAGTGAACTGTCAGTTTTGTGAACTTCGAATTGAAGCGTTATAATTGTGAAAAGTATTGTCTGAAATGATGGAAGAAAGTGATTAAAACAATGTTCTCGTCCCCGATACCATTTTGAACGAAGCAGCCGCAGCAGTTGGGAAAATTATGCCTCAGAAATAGAAATCTTTTTATTTTTTAAATTTATTATTATTTTAAGAAGTTAATTCACAGTGTTAATTGCCATTCTGTATTATATTGCCCATTATTTTGTATATTAACTTGTTCAAACAAGTTTTTAAATAATAATTGATAACTTACCCTTGTGAGACCATCTGCAGAAATCCATTCTCTAATAATATTATCTTGTGCAAAATGTCTTTCGCAAACTCTATCATTTAAACCTAATTTGCGATCACTTCTAGGAATTGCTTTGTTCCAAATTTCTATCATGTCAAGTAGAGCTCTAAAAACACTATATTTTATCTTACAACTGTCATATCCAGAATCGCAATTCGGGAAATAACATTTTCCAGGCATTTTAATTGAATGTTCATTTATCACACGGCTATCACTTTATAGAATTATTATTTATATACTATAATCTGACTGTATTCAACGACACAAACACTAAAATCAAATGCTTTTCAATTGACAACTAGGCCCTACATATCCGCCATCTTGAAACATTTCCTCTCACCTCTCACGTCCACATGCTTGCCGCAGTCAGCAGACACATTTATAGTAGACCGGCAATGAGAGTTGTGAGGGCCTGAGCGTGGGTCATGATAAATATTCTGGTAGTCTTCATATCACACATTACAACATTCAATCAATAAGTCCAGAATCGCTAGATAAAGCAAAGTACCGCGATACATTAAGCCTGTATGATTGAATCAAATGGTGGATTGTGTGACTTCGCAACTTGTCAAATGCCATTTGAAATCTTATATCGTACGATTATATATTAGCATATTGAAGTGATTGACAGAAGTTTAGAGCCAAGATGACCGCCAATTCGTGGTTATTTATTTTATCTAGTAACTTCACAAAGATTTATTTCAATTTACTAGTATTACCTTACAATCAACTTGTTGATATTATTCTTCAATTTAGCGTTCAATTATCAGAAGCAAATATTACCAAATCAGAATAGATATATGCATTGGGTTGGGTGACGCTATATGTGATATAAAAAGTACATTAAGCTTTTTCATGAACACCATTATACTGTTGAGTTTTGACCAATGTTGTGTTCGATAGGTATGATGGTGATAGAAACGACGTATATTATGCTAGATGAATCAAGATTTGGATGCAATATGTTTCAAATAGTGCATGCAATTCGTCCGATATTAGAATAGCAAGAAAAAGTCTGATGTGGTCACCACACCACTCAAGCTACTTGTACACTTTCTGACTTAATAATTGACAGTGAGATCTATGCAAAAAAAAGAATATCACGTCAAGTGCACTTCCGGCTCAATCGATTGATAGAAAAATAGAAAATGATCATTAAAACGCTATAGCAGCTCTAATACTAAATTCATTCTACGGCCAATAGTTTCGAATTTATGCGAAAAATTTAAGAAGATATACAGATGAAATCTACTCCTGGCTCAGTAGATTGCTATGAAAATTTAAATTAATCATTTGAATGCTACAATTCTAAACAAGTTCCATGTAAATTGCACTTTCGTTACAGTTAATTGCATGCATGCGGGGTGCACAACCTGTCTTGAATACAGAATTTCAACATTTTCGTGTGGTATCAAATAAAAGCTCCTGCAGGAATTATTCTAGTTAAAGTGTCAAAAATAATATTTGAATGATTATCAATTGTTTTTTTTTTACAAATTATTTGACTGTTCAGTTTGGTATCTTTATGGCACGCCGTAATTTATTCCAGTTGAATTTAAAGTATACATTTTTATATCTTGCAAGGTAATTTAAATTCATTGAATTTTAATGATTGAATTAAAATTATGTACATAATGGTAATTCAGAATTATTATCATCTTGCAAGATAATTTTAATCAATTGAATTGCTATTACTGAATTAAAATTATGTACATAATTTCAATTCAATTTAAATTCAATCATGAAAATTCAATGTATTAGAATTATCTTGCAAAATAATAATAATTCTGAATTAACATTATGTACATAATTTCAATTCAATCAAAAAAATTCAATGAATTAAAATTATCCTGCAAGAAAATAAGAATTCCGAACTCCCATTAAGTACATAATTTTAATTCAATCATAGAAATTTAATGTATCAAAACTATCTTGCAAGATGATAATAAGTCTAAATTTTTATCATGTACATAATTTTCATTCAATCATAAAAATTCAATAAATTGAAATTATCCTGCAGGATAATGAAAATTCTAGATTTCTAGTATATACATAATCTTAATTCAATCATAAAAATTCAATGCATTAAAATTAACTTGCAAGATAATAATAATTTTGAATTTTCATTATGTACGTAATTTTAATTCAATCATAAAAATTCAACGGTTCCGTATAATTTTGCTAGATAGTCTCTATGCTGAATTATCATTATGTACATAATTTCAATTCAATCATAAAAATTCAATGTATTTAAGTTATCTTGCAAGATAATAATAATTCTGAATTTCCATTAAGTACATAACTTTAATTCAATCAAAAAAATTCAATGAATCAAAATTATACTGCAAAATAATAGGAATCCCTCATTTCCATTATGTACATGATTTTAATTCAATCATAAAAGTTCAATGCATTAAAATTATCTTGCAAGACAATAATAATCTTGAATTTTTATTATGTACATAATTTTAATTCAATCATAAAAATTCAATGAATTGAAATTAACCTGCAAGATAATAATAATTCTTAATTCCCATTATGTACATAATTTTAATCCAATCATAAAAATTCAACGCATTAAAACTATCTTGTAAGATAATAATAATTCTCAATTTTCATTATGTACAAATCATCTTGCAAGATAAAAAAATGTATAGTTTAAATTCAAGTGGAATAAATTTTTGCTATTAAATAGCAAAACTGCGTCCGGTGTCCGAAGGGAAGAAATAATGATTATTATATATAATGAAACATGCCATTAATTAATGCGACCCTCTGAATTTATGAAACAGTACTGTAAGGGAAACAGCAGATTTTTTGATAGTATTAGTGAACTGAAGAGCTTTCATTCAATTATCAATTTTATTCCAGATAAAGGCAAAGAGACTTGGACAGCTAACAGGAAAACAGTAAAAACCACAAGAAGAATTTGGACAACACCAGAAAAGTACTCATTGCGTAACTATTTTGCCGAGCATTTGTAATTGAAATGTTTGCCCTCACTAAGTGATTGCCGAGTTGCCATTCAGAAGCATTCCTCATTACGAAGACGAACAGATGTTCAAGTCAAAGCTTGGATTCATAACGCTATTTAAAAAAATAATTCAAGACGTGCATTATCCTTTTCAGACAAATAATTCTCCAAATTATCTATTTTATCAAATGTTGGTGATTAATTAGTCACCAACTAGTGAATAACACCTTAGTAGGAGCAAATACTGCCGGTCAGATCATTTAAAGCTTTCTATTTGCAAGTTAGAATCACAGTAATTAGCAAATATATTCAGGGAAAATGTCTACAGGACTCATTTTTGATATTTATGTTTTATGTAGGCATAAATTCTGTATAAAAATAGTTACAAACACAACGTTTCAACAGCAAAGTGCTACCTTTGTCAAGTGAAATTAAAATGTATAATAAATGAACAAGTTGTGTATATAAATAGTGACTAGATAAGTATAATATATTGACTCCTTAGATCGAAGAGATCTACTTGTGATTTGGCTTACAATTTCATTGTCCACAGGTTTTCAGAAGAAAAAAATAAAGGTCGTAATGTTTTCTCCTAGTGGTACAAGGTTAATCCGGCTCTACTATTTTTGGTTTGGCGTATAACTAAGCCATTCACAGATCTCAGGAGATGATGACGAAGAATCCCTTCAAACAGTAGATTCGTAGATGGAAATAACTCGAAATTATGAACAAATGACTGGTAGCCACGATCGATTAAGATCATAACCAGTATTCAAATTCAAATTATTCGGTGATTTTTAATTTCTATCGCTTCTCTTATTAGTCTCTTGAACCAATTATTTTCTTTTGCCAGAAGCTTTGTATCCTTGAAGCTAATACCAGGTAGTTATTTTTATCTATAAATAACGTGACCATACGTTCCGGTTTGGGCGGGACAGTCCCGTTTTCAGGCAGCCTGTCCCGGTGTCCCCAACGAAAGTTTAAAATTTATTTTTTCCGCTCGAAATGCGTGGCCCAACGCCCCGCACGGGGAGGCAGATGACGACAGAGCGCGCCGCCCACCCGCTCGGTGCTGCGCCAATGCGTGTGAGCAGGACAGATAACACACGTAACGTCTGCGGTACCATCTTTTCTTTGTTTTATAAATGGATACTTCTGTTGCAAACTAATATTGAAAGAACACTTGCGTTTAGGCATTATTGTTGTTTTACAAATCACTGCGTTGCGTTGCGTACGATACTCGCTTTGTCCGACTTGAACTAAACTAATAGACTGGGAGCTAGTGACAGGTGAGGTTCTCCGATTTTATACCGCTTGCCTTTTTTAGGGTTGATAATTTACCTCTTGATAAGAAAGATAAAAATGTTATTGAGCGATGCACGCTTTCCGGTCATAGTTCAAATTTCAATTAATGGTCTGAAAAAAAAAATGGTTTTTTCCGTGATATCATATTGCATGCCTTTGTAATGTTGAATAATTAAAATTAATCTAAAGCCAAGTACTGAAAGGCAACAGCCCAAGTTGCGCAAAGGGTTGCGTGAACTTGTGAAAAAAAAATATGAAAAATGCCGTGTTTCCAAATTGCATGCCAATGGAAAGAATTGAAATTTTAGTCATAAAACCCTTGTAAAAAAATTGGCAAGCATTCCTCGTTGGCGCAAGGGTTTGAAATTTGGGGGTTATCTTGCATGAATTTTGCACCAATTAGCCGTGATTTCAAACTACCTCAAATGGAGCGAAAACTTTATTTTGAAGTGAAATAATTATAAATTCAGAATGGCATGCATGTTGCTTAAGCCCTTCATATTTTAAATAATAATGATAGTTGCATAAAAAACTAGCAAAATTTCTCTGACTTCATTCTGCCTGCCATTCTGTATTATATCAATAAATGCTGTTTTAAATTAATTTGGGAAATGGCAAGCATGTTTCTCAAGCCTTTCATATTTTAAATGATGATGGAAGTTGCATAGAAAACACGCAAAATTTCTCCGACTTCATTCTGCCTGCCATTTCATATTACATTAATAAATGTTGTTTTGAATTCATTTGGAAAATGGCATGCATGAAACTCTGTCCGATCATTGAAAAACTTTGGAAAAAGTGGCAATAAAAAGTAAGAATATTTCCGTTATTTCATTTTGTATTTCGATAAAGAAATACTTATGCTTCAAGATAAAATAAAAAAATTTAATGCATATGACATGAGACAAACATTTACAAATGAAAAAAAAATCAAGAAAATATGCCCTAGAATCAACTTAGTTTGTAATTATAGACATGGCAGGAGGTAAATCTTTCATAATAGTGCAGATTATATATTCAAAGTAATACAATTAGGTTCATAAACAATTCTTTTATACCAGTAAGTTTTCCGTTTGGCGTAAATAAGTGAAGAATAGTATGAAAATGAATAGAGTTAAAGAGCATGATTTTTTTTCATTGGGAAAAAGTTGAAACATTTTAAGTTAATAATTGTAGAAAGAGTTAAGTTTCAATTCATGATTTATTAATTTTTTACAAAAGATACCTGAAAATGACTTCAAACGTCGAATTGATCATCGTAAATTGATAAAGAAAATCATAAATTGAAACTTAACTCTTCCTACAACTATTAAAAAGCATGATATTGTAAAAAGGGCCAACAATAAAGACGATAAGGATTATTCAGACGATGATGACAGCGACACTTATTCTGAAATAGGTGGTGACACTACTGAAGAGGAACCTGAAATTGACAATAATTATGATAAAGAAATGGAAATTTGAGCAATTATTGCCAATTTCAGATTCCTTCTCATTCATATTTATTTATATTATGAAACATCCCATTAGCTATCTGAGTATGATTTTATTATGATAATAAATTTTTTCTTCTGGTAATAAGCTTTTTTATTTTTTCATAATGATAATAATATTTTTGCCTGATAATGAAGATATATCTACTCTTAAGTTCCAGATGAAGGCAATTTAACTTTCAAAAATATATTTTGTTACAATATTCCATCCACATATCTTATTTACATTCCGGTGGGAAAGTAAGAACACAATTATTATTTTTTCCGTTGTTAATATGTGTGATTATTATTTTATTGATAGCAAGATTCAAAACCTTAATGTTTCACAAATTCAGAAGTTGGAATGTCAACTGTACATACGTGTTTCGTCCTTATTAGGACTCTTTGATATAGTATTATTCTAGTGCCTCATTGGCTGCAATTTAATGTTATACCCAGTTAGAGCTAATACTGATATTAATGGGAAAATTTGATGTTCCCAGTGATTTCAATTGAATATTTTTGGAATTGTTGCTATGGAAACATTATGGATAATTCAAATTGTAGCTCTCTGCAATATTTTGGAAGAGCCTCACCTTGGCTATTATTGTTTGAAATTAGTCAAAAAATTTAAATAAATAAATTCGCAGAATAATTCCTGTTAATTTTACTGAATTGATTTACGGGCACTTTTTCTCAATCCTCTTTCCAAAATTTATCATTGATGAGCCTGAGCAACATGCTTGCCATTCTTTGTGTCGTCTAAAAAAAATTATTTTGAACGAAATACACAATGGCATGCAAAATAAAATGACGGCAATTTTACATCTTTTTTTTCAACTTCCTCAATGCATGCCTCCATTTTGGGACATCCTGGGGTGCATGCCAATTTCCTCAATAACAATTCATCGAACAAATGACCTATAGTTGAAATGGCATGCAATTTTAAATCACGGCTAATTGGTGCAAAATTTATGCAAGATTACCCCCAAATTTCAAACCCAATTCTTTCCATTGGCATGCAATTTGGAAACGCGGCATTTTTCATATTTTTTTCACAAGTTCACGCAACCCTTTGAGCCACTTGGGCTGTTGCGAATCGCTTGCCTTTCAGTACTTGGCTTCAGATTAATTTCAATTATTCAACATTACAAAGGCATGCAATATGATATCACGGAAAAACACTTTTTTTTTAGACCTTTAATTGGAATTTGAACTATGACGGGAAAGCGTGCATCGCTCAATAACATTTTTATCTTTCTTATCAAGAGATAAATTATCAACCCTCAAAAAGGCAAGCGGTATAAAATCAGAGAACCCTACCTGTCACTAGCTCCCAGTCTATAAAACAAAACATTGCAGTCGTTGACGGGAGACCGAATATCGGTAAGTGCGGGAATCCCTTCGCGGCCGAGTTTTATAAAACAAGCAAAGAATACTTGGAGCAGTGGTGTCAATTCAACACAGAACTGGAAGTGTTTGAATTGGCAAACTTAACAGAGGTGCCTACGTGGGAAGAGGTGCAGAAAGTGATGGACTTACTAATTACGCAAGGGTTTATTAGCAGCAGCCAAGATACGAAAGTCTTTGATGAGTTTACATTTATTTCCAACTATGCGACAGATGAAAAAATCTCTGGCTGGAATGCCGAGAATGTATCTACTGAAAACCGTTGGGTCGAATTATTCCAGCACTTCCGTACTAACAACCTCCATTTAGCAAGCTTTTCCATAATTATTGAGTACGTTATGTGTCTGCCTGGTAGTAACGCACCGGTCGAAAGAGTTTTTTCCCAAATGAACAAAATATGGACCAGTGATAAAACACAATTAAGTGTCGCAGTACTGAAAGGTATTCTGATTACGAAATTAAATATAAATAAATCATGTACTGAGTTACACACTTATCTGAAAACAAGACCCGATATTTTTAAAAAAATTTGTTCAGCCGACAAATACAAAAATACGACTTAGAAATCACGCCACTACTGGGGGCTTAGTTAGTAAGTCATGCCAACTTAACTATTTTGTGTTTGAAGCTTTAATTATTTTGTGTTATTCTATATCCTATAATAAAATACTTGTAAAACACTAAAAACTTTTTTTTATTATATATTTCCGTAGATGTGTCCCGGTCTGACAAAATAAATAAATGGTCACGTTATCTATTAATCTACTGTTTGAAGAGATACTTCATCATAACCTCCTGAATATCTGTGAATGGTTCAATTATGCGCCAAATCAAAAGGAGCAGAGCCAGATTGGCCTAGAACCATTAGGAGTTACAATTACTTTATTTATGCCCAGTTCCACCGCTATCACCTAACTTTAAGTACAGAATAATTACCATGAGAACAATTGTCTATACAATGGTAACCATAGATATTATTCTTCCCTTAAAGTTAAGTGACGGCGGTGTAATTGGCCATTAGACTTATCTAGTTACTATTTATATATTTTTGTTGTGTTGTCGACTTGTTTATTTATTATACATTTTTAGGTGATCATAACAAAGGTGTTTCTATGGTCCTTTCTGTGGTCATAGAGTTTTAGTTCTTTGTACACATCTATTGAATATCACTTTTCTATACACATCTGTCAGATGCTACATTTTTAGGAATCATCTGTCAAAAACTATTTCATGAATATTTTTTACCTACCTATATGAGCAGTTTATTTATTTATTTCATTTATTTTGATAAAACACTACCCAACAGGTTGACCTAATGATAGGGTAGAAACAATAAAACATGAGAAATATGAGAGAATACAAGTTTAAACATAAAGTGTAGAACATATGAACTCTTTGAGGATCAGTTTCTGCATATTATATTTTTTTGTCAAGATTGCGATGTTTTAGAAATAAATAGATAAAATTTTGAGATTTTGAACTCTCTTGTAATGATCGCCTAAAAAACGGTGTGTGCCTGAAGTTCTTTTTTGATCTTACTTGAATTGCAGCCTCAGCTAACGCTTCGGCCACAAACAAACAGCAGATTCGACCAGAAAAAGATCATCTTAATGGCCTTGATACACAAACTACTAATTTATTTCACTGGTAAAAGGCAGCTCTTTGCTGTTGAAACTTCTAATTGTTCTTATATAAAATTTATCCCCAATGAACAATATTTATTAAAAATTGAATTGGTTTCAAAATATTGTACAATTCTATACAATTGTTCTTGGAAAGTAGTTGATACCATCGTGTTGTATATTTAAACCGCAAAAGTTTGAAAATACAACAGTTCAATAATAATCTTCTCGAAAGGTAATAAGACGAGAATTATACAGACAGAATTCGTAACAAATTTTTTGTTGATGTTTTAATTTATTGATATCATCTGAGACCTATTGCAATTCAAACGTTTCTCCAATCTTTGAAGTAGAGCATGATAGAAAGTCAATAGAATAACCCATTTTGCTCACTAAAATATAGTATTCTAGAACCTGTGGAATACTATTGTGGCTCAAATGTATAAGATATTGACATAAACTATCTTCCAAGACCAGTGATATATTGTTGTACAAAACTTTGAGATCAATTAATTAGCGAACACTACATTTCAAGACCAGTGGTATATGTTCCACTGCATTTTGAGATCACTTTATTGTTGATGGCATTAAACGTAGGTGTGGTCTCAGTCATAATAACATTTTGTCCAATGCTGTTTATCAAGTGCATATTCAATTTTTGATATTCGATAATAAAGTTCTTCCTTACAGAGAATTCTGTAAATTATATTTTTTAAATAAATCCATATCTGCAAAATGCAAACCTGATTATTACTTTATAACCTCAACTCGAATATATTTCAGAAGATCTATCTATCTATGATTCTTCCAATAAATTTCTTTTGATTTTAAATTCTGTATAATGCTCAAGAGGGCAAAGCCCTATAGCAGCACATTATTATGATAAACTTGAGCCTGTGCAATACTGTATAGAAGCAAAAAAGACAATAAATATCATTTTTAAATTGACTCGATTTCAAATTCTGTATATTCCATTTAAAACTTTGACGTTTCGATCTTTTGACCAAGGATCTTTTTTTATTTGTAATTGTTGACAGGAGTCATGATAGTAGCTTCCTTCAAGCAAAAAGATTTTGTTCGGACTCAAATATTCAAGTTGATAGCAAACTAGAGTTAACGAACAGAAATGTGAATAGCAGTGCTATATTTTTAACACGCTTTCATTAGCTCCACCTGTATATATCTATCTATTTGGAGAAAACTATGTTGACCTCCAAATGATTATAATCAATACTTTGAATCAAAAAAGCTACACTAATATCGACCTTCTAACTTCACCCTTTAGTCTCGAATATTTCTTCTAGGGAGCCTTTTATTATATTATTCAAGTGTCTTACTTAGGAAGAACCATTCAGCATAATGACGAAAAATAACATATGTACCAGTAAATTTGATCAACCTTGTATTTCTCATGTGAGTCGGAAATTTGATATCTCAAGGATGCAGTTTATTTATTAGTGACATTGTATTATTTCAAATATGAAACCAAATAAGAATGAAAATATTGTTATGTGTCTGCGCCATCTATGTACATCCCAACGAACTAAGCTCAGCATTGGAGTAGCTTCAGAAAATTTACAGGTTCCTGTATGATTTTGTGTTACCAAGAAGAAGGGCTGAAAGTCCAGTGAACATCAATTTTGTTTACTATTTGAATACGGATAGAGCAAATGCCAATTCTCGATGTTTTTTATGTACATATTGATATTCCTGATGTAATTAATTCAAAAACATACATATGGTTCAAATGTCAGTATATATATAAGACTATGCGGTCTATCGACCTGCGAGTTGCATTAATCTGAAAATATTCAGGTTATTAGTCATAGTCGATAAAGATTCTCGGAAATAAATTCCTGAACGTTCCCGAGAAAAGTCTAATAGGCCCTCTCAGATGAGACACGTGTATATTCATGGTGAAAACCAACAATTACAGAAATCTTCATATGTAGGTACTGTGTTTAGAATTTATAAGATTTTTCAGGAGTGAAAATCCTCATGATTATCTTTATTTATGATATGTTTGGAAACGGAATTTGCTAAAGATCTCGATCTTGTAGAATGAATTTCATTGATACCAATGAGCCCTTTGAATTATCCAGATATCTAGGACTCATATATTTATTTCATCGGTCAATACGGATTTTCGTGAAACTTTTTTCTGTTAGAAAGTCTTAGAACATCCATCCTTCAAAGATTCTTATACTCCACTTTTATAATTTGAAGAAGATTCTATATATAATGAATTTCAAAAAAATCGAAAGGAAATAATTATTAGTAAATTGTTCGACAAGTAGAGGAAACTGAGAGTCTACTAGCGAGTGTAAATGTTTCAACTCACGAGCAAGAATAACGAGCGAGTTAATTAAATTTACACAGTAAGGTAGTATCGCTTTTCTTACGTGTTGTACATGCTATTTTTTGTATACTTGATGAAAAAACGCCAAGAATAAAAATGATTTTCTACAGAAATACTTATCAAGGCTGTGCTCTTCCAAAAACAAAGTAACAGTTTTGACAACTGTCAAGCAAGAGCATAGTAACAAATGAACAATATTTAAGATTAATTTGTCAGAAACGTCAGAATAATAGTAATAATAATAATAATAATAACCGTTTATTATTCAACAGGATAGTGCTATTTCTATTACAGAATAATATCACATGGAAAAATTGTAATAAATAGTGAGATAAGAAAAACAAAAAAAAAATATGATAAATAAATTTAGCTTAAACCTAGCATGAATGAAATTGAACAAAGAACTACATACTATCCAAAGTTACAAAATTGTATCCAACTTATTTCTAAATTTTTTAATACTAAAAGAGAAATCTAGATCGGATGCTACAATATTGAAATTACGGCACATCATATTGATTGGCGAATTTGAATGATAATTTGTACGAGAGAAATTACAAACAAATGTGTACTCACATCTAGTGTTTCATGTGTTAACGTAAAAGCTCAATTGATCCAACAGAAACATATCATCAATATAATTATTAACAATTTTATATAAAAATTAAATTTGACTCTTGATACGTTTTTGTTGCAAAAGTTCAAGGTTGAATTTCTGAAGTATTCCAGTATATTGACAATTCGGCCAATGTTTAAATAAGCGATAAAATACAGTTTTATATAATTTTTTTTTAATTCTTTCAATTGACTCAATCAAATATTGTTGTGAGGGGTTCCAAATTGTGGAGCCATATTCCAATTCACTAATGACAAGAGATTGGAAAAACGATTTGTAACATTCAATGTTTTTGAAGCCAGAGGTTGTTCGAAATAGAAATCCTAAGATTTTATAACAAGCGTTAATCATATCAACTATGTGGTATTCAAGAGTCAATTTTTGATCTAAAAGCAAACCTAGTTCCTCAACGAATGTAACACGAAGAATTATTTCATTATTCATAGAATATTGATATGTTATGTTCATATGCTTCCGACTAAAAGTGATCACCTGACATTTATTCAAGTTAAAGTTGAGATAGTTTGATAAGGACCAGTTGTAGATTGCATCTAAATCCATCTGTAGGAAAGAGCAATCATTTAAATAAGATACTGTATGATATATTTCGAGATCATCAGCGTATATGGCATTTTTACAATATTTTATAACGTTAGTTATGTCATTAACAAACAATAAAAAATAATAAAGGGCCTAGGACGGAGCCCTGAGGAGCACCAGATGTGACTGTGGAGTTAGATGAAACAAGTCCATTGCACACTACGTATTGAATTCTATTGTTTAGATATGATTCAAGTAGAGCATATAACTTATCCGGGAAACCTATCGTGTTCAATTTATATAATAAGATTTGATGAGCTACTGAATCGAAAGCTTTTGCAAAATCGGTATAAATTACGTCAACTTGCTTTTTATCTGCAAAAGCATCAAAAATAAATTGAACAAAGCTTGTTAAGTTCGATATAGTTGATCGAGGAGCTACGAAGCCATGCTGAAAGTTACTTATGTATTTCGAGGTTTGACTTTGAATATGTTTGAACAAAATTAATTCAAAAATTTTTGCTGCCGAATTCAAACAAGATATGAGTCTGTAATTTTTAATTTGACTCTTTTTGCCTGATTTCAGTGAAGGAAAAACTTTAGAAAATGTCCATATCTCACAACCTTTGTATATGTAAACAGGAATATTATCTGGACCAACAGATTTCGTGTTTTTCTGGGCTTTAATAGCATCAATTACCTCCGATAAGGAAATTTCCAATGAAAATTGAATCGCACAAAGGAGCATCTGCGTCAATTTTAGTATAATCAATATTATCACCGATTTGGTTATAGACACTTCTGAAGAAATTTGCGAAAGCTTGAGCAATATCAGAACCAGAACTTAAAGTTTCATCATTAAAGTACATTTTTGAGGGTACTTTGTTGGAATCTTTCTTGTTATTGACAAATGTCCAAAATTCACTAGGATCGTTGGACATGTTTTTTTGCACACAATTGATGTAATTATTATAAGCGTTGTTAATAGATAATTTAACAGTATGACGCAATGATTGAGATTTATTTAAATGATAAACAGAATTGTAGTTGACATAGAGTTTCCTGTGATGCTCTTTAAGTTTTAAATTAGAAATAATATCATGAGTAAACCAAATTGGATACCTATTGTTTCTCATGATTTTCTCAGGATTACTTTTATCAAGAGCATCATAAACTAATGTATAATATTTGTCAACTGCGACGTTTACATCTTCACAAGCATCCATCCATTGCCAATCGACGTTATTTAGTAAATTATAAAATAGAGTAAAATCAGCTCGTTTAAAATCGTATGTTGTTTTCTGGTTACATTTGAGACTCGATGGTGAGTGATTAGACACTTCGCATTCAATATATAGCGATGAGTGGTGATTATCCTTTGCTTCTTTTAAAAATACAGTTGAGATTCAAAATAGCAATATCTAATAAATTATTGTTAACATTGGGAACATTGTTGAATTGAAACATATTTATTACATTGATGAAATGAAAAAAATTATTAACAATATTATCTAAAGTTACATTAATATAATATTGATTTAAAGTTGTTAAAATCAAATCTCCAATAATTAGCGTCTTCGAGTTGTAACTAAAAGGAAGTGAACTAATAGTGTCGTAAAATGATATATATTCCATAATGAAAGTGCAGGGTGGAACGTAGATAGCTGAAATATAAACAATATTCAGATTACTAGTTCGAGTCATCACACACACAATATCAATGTTGGTAGAGTTGCAGCTGACTTCTTGTTGGTGATGGGTGAAGTTATCATTGACTGCAATTAAAACACCACCACCACGACTTTTGCGAGTACGAGCCCGATCACGGTCACTTCGATACACAGTATAGCGCACATCCATCAGCTCAGAGTTCAAAATATTGTCTCACTATCATACGCAAGGAAGGAAATCTTTCAAATACGCTGAAATTGGAAAACCAATAAAAAAATCTAATTTACATAGTGAATATTTACCTTGTACAAATTGTTACGGCTTTTATGCAGCCAAAACTCTATGGCGGCATCGAAAAAAATGTGATAGCACTTGAAAATCCCAGTCTGATGTACAATCTTTAATTGTTCGAAATTTGAAAGTAGATAATAGACTCAGGAAATTAGTTTTCCCACGTATGAGAGCAGATGAAATTTCGTTAGCGGCTAAAAAAGATATACTGATATGCGCTTTTGGTGCGCGTTACATGAAAATTCACAGGGAAAAGCATTCTGTGAATGTTGCGTCTCGGAAAATGAGAGGACTGGCCAAATTATTAATTGAGATTAAAAAAGCTAACAATGAGATTTGAATCTTCAATACCAAAAAACTACGATTTGCGTCTGAGTCACAAAGGTTGTAGCAAAATATAATAATGAAAAAGAGTTTTATGTTCCACCAACAAACGCCATGAATATAGGCACCAGCTTAAAACAGTGTTGTGATATAGCTTTTCTATCTGTTCTAAAACAACGAGAAGAATTTTCTACAGTAAACATTGCTCAAAGGGAAGTAGATTTGGGAACTGTTATTCAATCAATAAAATCTCATCGGAAATTTGATGATATTGTTACATAATTTATTCCTCTGGTGTTTTTGATGAATAATTTGTAAAATCTTTTACACGATAGTGGTAGGCAAATGAATAATATTCCAATAAAGTATCAATGAAATTTATCTGAGTTAAATGGCTTCTACCTATTGTTTAGAAGGCTCGGCTAACTGAAAGCACAGCTGCAAATACCAAATAGCGAAGATCAAAAAAGAATAAAATTTGGCGCCAGGAATTGAAAGGAATAGATAGAGGGTTTAAGTGGTCCAACTTATAAGCGATAGTAGTAGGAAGTAGAAGCAATGATAATTTAACAGAATTGTATATGAATCTATATTTTTAATATGGCTAACCAAAACACAAGGGAATTATCCTAAACCATGAACAGAGAAAAAAAGTCGATAACTTACAGCTGGAATTATTGGTGTAATGTGTAATGGTGGAAGATATTAAGTAGCTAGCTAGGACTTCTGGGTTGAGCCAGAGGCGGTGCTACGGGCCTTGTGGTTGGAGTAGACCAAAAAAATAGGTCGTTGGGTTATTTGGGCTGTATTGCGGTCTTCGCCGGTTGGACGAACCAATACGGTGGGTGTTGACAGCCTCTCTAGAAGCGATAATAATAGGAAAACGACTTTGGCTGCTCCTTCGGCTGGTATCTGGCCTCTTACACCAGTAATTTGTTCGAAATATATAACAAATGGTTAGGATATCAGCACCAAGAAATTACAATATATATACAACTGTATTTTGGCACCAAATTAAATGAACAAATATATGAAAAAACTACGCAAAAGCAAAAAGATGGGGATGTCACAACACAAATGGGGTGATCGCAAGCATATTAGGTGAATGAACGCATTAACGCAATGACAAAGTTAAGACGAGTAACTCGTTGACCAAAAAAAAAATTTTCCATCCGTAAGGTTCACACGACCGTATAACCAACAAAAGAAGTTATTAGATAAATTGATGAAGCTAATAGACCGTCAGATAGTCGTAGATTTGAGTGCCTTATTATGTTTTCTCTGCCTTCAAGAGTTTTGATAAGTATGTATATTTAGAGTGTAATAATGCCAAAATTAAAGCTGGACCGTGTGGCCAACATAATAATAATTAATTTCATCATTCAGACTTTCGCAAGATGTTTTCGTGCATATCTTGATTTGGCTATTCAAAAAACTTATGCCATTCGTTTTTACGAGATACTCATGATATCAACTTTCATATGGCCAAACTGCAGAAACGAGAAAAATGTGAAAAATTGATATATTTTTTTGCATAATCGAGCCCTCATTCCAAACCCTTGGCCAAGTGGATCACTTCTGCCTATCGTTTTTCGCTGACTCTTTTTTCCTTAAATTTCATTTCGTAAGCATGGCAGAAACGAGAAAATTGGATCAAAACATGATTTTTCATGAAAATTTAAAATAAATTATTATTATGTTGGCCACACGGTCCAGCTTTAATTTTGGCATTATTATACTCTGAATATACATATTTATCAAAGCTCTTGAAGGCAGAGAAAACAAAATGGGGCACTCAAATCTTCGACTATCTGACGGTCTTTGACTGGAGGAGTGAATTTGAGTGAGTAAAAAGTCTCGGGAATTCAGTCAATATTTCTGTTTTAATTTCTTTCCTACTTTACAGTTTCGGCTGTACCTCAGCCATCTTCAGAAGCACTACAATTTAATTATTTTTTATCACTAATTATTTATGCCAACTTTATCGGAAATACTTACAAAAGAACTATATTGTGAAAAATTGAAAATGTACCTTGAAATGTGATATCGAGTTTGATAAAATAGCGGAAGAAATGTTTTCCATTTGTCAAATGCCACAGCCTACATCTGTGGAAGACTTTGACTAAGTGCGAGTAGAAAATCGTGCGTGCAAAAAAGAAGAAGTTATAAATAAATATGTTTTATTGGGTATAAGTTCTGTAATTTATCAGGAACACAACGTTTCAACAGCAAAGTGCTGCCTTTTTCACTTGAAAAAGGCAGCACTTTGCTGTTGAAACGTTGTGTTTCTGATAAATTACAGAACTTATACCCAATAAAACATATTTATTTAAAAATGAGTTCTGAAAAGTTTTTTCCTTCATTAAGAAGTTATAACGTCGAGCAAAATATGAAAAAAAGTAATAGAAAACTCCTTGCGGATAGAAACGGCAATGCATGAAACTTACGAAACTCTTAAACCGGATCCAAAAAAATTGTCAGTGATTACATTCACACTTCACTCTCTCATTCATTTTAGAAAGGGTGAGGGATGCATGGGAAAGTACAAAAAAATGATAAACTGACTCAACTAACAATACGGCAGAATTAAGTGATTAATTGAAACATGTGATGATATCCCAAAATAAATATATATATATATATATATATATATATATATATACCCGATTGTACACATTAGAAATAAATTACGTATCAAAATTACTCTTAAGACCCACAAAACTATAACTAGAAAAAAATGGTGAATGATATAAAAGTTTAACAGAATTACAGATATTAATTAGGCAAAATGTGAAGCAGTTTTCAAAATCTTGCTGAACTTGGAGCGAAATCGCGAGCTGTAACCGATACGACGAGGACAGGGCCGTAGCATATAAAACAGAATTACGCGAACTCTGGCACAAATTGAACAAAAAATAGAGGAAGTCTCTGGTATCAACTTCGGAAATAATTTATACGGAGTTAAGCTGAATCTACGCGTTTTGGTACGAAAAGAAATTCAAGTTATTATGAAAATTTTAAATCAAATAGTTAGAAATATCAGGACTAATAATTTAGAATTAGTAAACGAATAGTTATACCGAAACGCAAAGAACAAAGAAAAACTTCAGTACGTCACCTTTACATGTGAGAGAAAAAATGAACTCCACGGAGCCCCAAAAAAACTCGTGACGGTCTTCCTGCGATGGGCAGTACCCTGCCGGAGCCTTAAAGCTAAATACAAAAGCAAAACTAGTAATTTATTTCACGTTAGAAAAAGGTTACCACAAAACTGAGCCACGAGGACTGAAAAAGTTCTAATTCACAATAAACTATTTACATTAAAAAAACTACCAAATGCATAGATATGGTTTTTTACCATCATTAATATATTCATTCACTCAATCATATTTTCAAACTTTTTCACGTACATGATTTAATGACATACAATTACAAATAATAACAGTTTCACACATTTTACTCACATACACAGTTATGAATACAAATACGTTGAAAATAGATCATACATATATGATAATAAACATTAGATATCTAATTTTGTGTCTAGAAAAATAAATATTCATGTTTTGTTCTTTCTTCAAACTTAACTCATTAGTAATTTATCTATATCTAATTTTCATTTGTTATTCAGATACTTATAACGTTTCCATTATAGGAGATGCGCTGCACAAAGCAATAATTTGGTATTGCAAGTTAGAAGCATTGTTGCCACTTTTCCGGACTTCGGGTAATTGAAGCAATGAAAGTTGAATATACAGTTTGATATACACTTAATTTTTCTAGCAAACCTAGCGGAATTTTGTCAAGCTAGGCCTTCCGATTAGCCATCATAATAAAGTATTCAGACGTCCATCTAAATTTTTTATTTTGGACTCTAACTATTGAATCATCACTTTTCTTCATAGACTTACACGTACAAATGTTTTTCTGCTAATTCATCCAACGTTTTTTCCAAACACTATACAGTTTTGATATTTGTACTAGAAGTTCTTAGAGGTTTAAGGGTTTGTCATCCGACGCGCATATACGGGACGCCAATAAATGGACGCACGATTGAGATATATATATATATATATATATATATATATATATATATATATATATATATATATATATATATATATATATATATATATATATATATACAATCGTGCGTCCATTTATTGGCGTCCCGTATATATATATATATATATATATATATATATATATATATATATATATATATATATATATATATATATATAAACATCCTGTTCCCAAGATAATCGCTGATGATAGCAGAACTATAGTAGATTTCCACTTTTGAGCAATTTCCTTCTAATGACATCAATAAGTTTACTTTATATCATATTGTATTATTCTAATGGCTGGTCTTATGAAAGACCAAGTAAATCTACTCTCAGAATAAGTTTATTCTACTCAACAAATTCTCATCGTTCTGAATTTCTTTGTGACAACAAAATCATTGCTGCCAAGAAATCGACCGACATTTAATAGAGTAAATTTTATTCACTCTGGAAGTAAATCACTCTGCCTTTTATAAAACCGGGCATAAGTCAGTTATAATCTGATTACTGTGAAATAAACATATTATCCGAGTACAGCAAATTGTACGTGTTCTCGGGAAATGAATACATCTTTTTTTTTCTTAACTTTATTGAGTTAATGTGATTGGCGCCGTTGATAGGATACTCAGGCGAATCTGAGAATCATTTCTGTATTCGTTCCAACGATTTACTGAGTATCTCCCTCGAACATGTCTCCACTAAACAAACACGACAGAAGACTTCTCCAAGGCGATTCGAGCGAATATCGAAGCTCAGAAGAAGATCAACACACCCTGCTGCATACAGAGTGCCACTGTCGACGTTCACAACCGTTCCACGAAGAAATCGCAGAGGTCTCATTGACAAATTGGGTTAGTTTTTAATGGTGTAAGTACTTCATGTCATTTAGAGATAGGAGTCCTTTGAACTCAGATACAGAACAGTCAGATACGGAATCAAATAATTTCTGTCACTCATTGACTAACAATCTGAAAAGTACTTTTATCCTTGATTATTTAGCTGACCAAATAAATAGTCTAACAATGACAAACATGATCCCTCCAGAAATACAACATGCCACTCCCACTCTCAGAAAAGAATATTTGGACATGGTGAATGAATTCTTCGGTGGTAATGTATTTTTACCGCGATTAATAGCAACTTGCGAGAAGCTAGCGAATAAATCTTATAACAATTCAGATCCTGGTGATTTTCGAAACGAATTAAGGGTGAAGCTACAAAAAATATTGCCAGTTGTACAGTGCATGATTGGTAAAGAATCAAAACAGCTCTTATGAACACATACTCAGATAAAAGAGATTGTTATACTCTGAATTTGGAAATGTCCGAATTGAGACAAACGAAAGAATCAGGGTTCGAATTTTTCAATAAAGAACAAGAAACAGTAAATCTTCAAATCTCATACTTTCATACACCTATTCAGAATCAAATAAATATTCCACAGACCAATGAACTTCAATAATCAACAAAATAATCGTCCAACCAATAATTACTCTCCTAATACTGATCAACAAGTAGCTAGACATAATGTTTTAAGCCCAATCCAAATCAAAAGCTCCCTAAACCTACCCCAATGAGCGTAAGCACAAAACAATCATTTATATCAAGAACTGGATTCTCCGGTTATAACAATGCTTACCGTCCACAAAAATCATACCATCTACAACACTTTGCAATTGAAGAATCACATAACACTGAAACAGACGATATGTGTAACGAACAAAACTATGACGAAAAAAATTTCTTTCGAAGAACCAAATTGTGAAAATTTCTAACAAAATTTTGATGAAAATTATGACAAGAATTCTGTTTTAGAAATCGATGCCTCGGAAATGAAATTGAATTAATGAATTCAACTAACAATAATAGTGAGCTTTCATTCATAATTTTCCCCAAGTATTATCTCAAAGTTTTGATCGACACAGGAAGTTCAAGGTCTTTCATAAAGCCAGAAGTTGAAAAAAAGTATTTGTTTGAAATAACAACAGCTCACAGCACATCGGTTGAAAATTATAGTATCCATTCATCGTGCTCTGAATTATACAAAAATCATAACAAAGCTTTGAAATATCATTCATTTGATTTTCATAGTAAATTTGATTTACTATTGGGACTAGATGATTTGAGAATCTTAGGAATTATCATTGACCTTACAAACGATAGAATAATAACGCCAAATCAAGAAATTAAAATCCAATATCATGAGCCCAGTTCAAAAACGATCAAGATTCTACCAGAATCTGAGAGTCTAATCAAACTAAATGTTGAAAAAGTGAGTAATGGCGATGCTTTCATTCCAGAAACCGAATTAAATATGAATTCAGTAGAAAATCCTAACTACGATAATTTTATCAACTATTTGATAAATTTCAACAATTCAACTATGCAAAACAACGGTACAGAATCAATGATCGTTGAGCCCGATGAGAATCCCGATTCCCAACGCCACTGTACACTGTAGCGCTGAAAATTCCATTTTCGGCATTCCCATCACTGAATCACCACTTAACGTAGGCAAAAATCAAATGATTATCTTAGAAGTTCTACACTCTTCAGCTAGACCAAAAATAATAAGACTATTTGATAATAGAATAATATTTACAATTCAATTATCTCAAAATGATTTTGGAAAAGACTTGATCAATTTTGTGAAAGAATATATCGTTCTGAAAATTAAATATCATCTTTATTTCGAACAACCAGTGTATGAAAAATTCAGTAGCATATTACAACAATATCTCAAAAACTCCGAGATTAATTTTGTGAGGACAAATTTCAAATTGATTGATGTGGATCAAGAAAATTATCAAATTGATACTATAAGAAATTACCACGAGAGTAAAACCAATCATCGTGGCATTCAAGAAACTTATAACAAAATTAGGAAGAGTTATCATTGGCCTGATCAATTCAAAGTTATTACAGATTTCATGAATAGATGCTAAATTTGCTTACAATCAAAATACGAAAGAAATCCAATGAATCCAAAATTCAATATAACACCCACTCTTTGCAAACCATTCGACACTATCCACATTGACACCTTGTCATTAGAAAATTGTAAATTTTTAGCTTTGATCGATGATTTTTCTAAATACACACAATCTTACAAACTATCTTTGACAAACGCAATAGAAGTGAGCAATATCTGAAGAGGAGATTATCTCTGCCATAAATAGTTTAAAAGCGTCACGTTCACCCGGACCGGACAATATTCCGGCATACATTCTTAAAGGCTGTCGTGATATAATATCGAAGCCTCTACATATCCTGTTCAATATGTGTCTGAAATCAAATACTTATCCTTCCATTCTCAAATATTCGCGGGTATGTCCTATTTTCAAATCCGGTAATCTCCATGATATCAAGAACTACCGTCCTATATCAATTCTGTCTAGTATAGCCAAATGCTCTGAGAAAATATTATATAAACAAATCTACCCCAGAGCAGCATGGGTTTATGGTGAGAAGGTCTACTTCTACAAATCTCACTAATTTTACACAATTTGTTATGAATAATATTGGTAGTAACAGACAAATTGATGTTATTTATACTGACTTTAGTAAGGCTTTTGACTCAGTGAATCAGTCTATCACAATAATTTCAGTTCAAACTATTTTTCTCCAAAATCTTGTGTGCCCCAAGGCTCAAATTTAGGGCTTTTGATCTTTATATTATTTGTCAATGATATCACCCATTGTTTGCAATCTTCGCATGCTTTATTATATGCACATGATCTAAAAATATATAAGACGATTAACAGTAATGATGATAGTTTCAATCTGCAGTTTGATCTTAATAATTTGCTGGATTGGTCTTTATCCTCCCACCTAACGTTTGATATTTCAAAATGTAGAATGATGACATATTCTGTAGCACTAAGTGTACATAACTACTCGTATTTAATAGGTAATAATTTTCTCTCAAGAGTTGTGATTTTCAAAGACTTAGGTGTAATTTTTGATACTTCATTACATTTTGGCCCACATATCGAGTATATTGTCAAAATGGCTGATAGAAACCTTGGATTCAGCATCCGTAATTCTCAAGATTTCATTGATTTACAAACTTTCAAGTCTTTGTTTTATGCATTTGTCCGCTCGAAACTAGAATATTGTAGTGTCGTATGGAATCCAATTTATGATAAGTATAGCTCAGATATTGAATGGATACAACATAAATTTGTTAGATGTTGTTCATACAAAACATCAAATGTGTTTGATATTTTTACTTACAGTTATACCAACAAAATTAGAGAATACAATCTGTTATCACCTCAGAATAGACGTGATATTCTATCATGTATTTATTTATATAAATTACTGTTTAATGTCATTGATGATAGTTCGTGTTTGAGCTGTATTTTCATAAATGTTCCACGACAAGATACACGCAGTCAACCTGTTCTTAAGTTCCATCTCAATATATATATATATATATATATATATATATATATATATATATATATATATATATATATATATATATATATATATATATATATATATAGTAATTTAACCCTTAGTAATTGGGACCCTTGGTCCTGTTGAATGGTTTAAGATTAAATGAATAGATAAATTATTGATATTTTTCTTGAGAGGTCTAAAGAGAGATCTTTGTTTTTGTGAATGAGTTTTTATAGTTCATTGAATAAAGATGAAGCTGTTATAGTCCACTTTTTTAGGATACTCGTCGAACTTCTTATTTTTGTTATAGGTTTCAAATGTTGAATCACTCATCGCTGTAAATTATACTGAGGAAAATACAAAATTATACTTCTGTATCTATTGCAATTCAGAGATTTCGATATTTGCACGATATTTACAGTTCAAGCATAAATATGAAGAGAAAGTTATGGAGTTCTTGAAGTTCTCTTCAAGTGATTTAAAAAAAAATGCAATTATTAACGAAATTTTTAGTCTAGATAATCTCGGATGTAATAGAAAATTCGAATTGAATACCCAAGACATGTATTAACACGGCGACCAAAAGCTACGAAAAATCGTACCAACAAAGATTGCACTTTTTGTCTAAAATGTAAAGACTTTAATCGTGAAAATTTACTATATAGACAGACATTACCGTCGATGTGGAGATGTGGCAGATTCTGTTCCACATACATTACAAGAACAATCGAGAGCAGTTCTCTATAAAAACGAATTGAGTAACAAATGGTTAATGGATGAGATTCTTCCAGGAATGTTACACGGTCAATCACAGATATTGTTAAGAACGACAAACTTATACTTGCATTAGCCGGCACTGGTGGCTTGATGTGTTTAGGCAGCGCTCAGTTACCTACTCCGCTGTCTACTGGTGTCGTGGGTTCGAATCCCACCCGGGGCATGGTTTTTTGTGTTTGTCATTGAGTACTTTGAGTTGAAATGTATATGTAATGTATTAATTGAAATTGAAGCTAAGAATTATTCAATAATAGGCTATAAGCTGAGCGCTTGAGAAGCCGTCAAGACATTATTATTATTATTATTATTATTATTATTATTATTATATATACCAGTTATTTATGCAAGCGCTATGATGGAGATAAGCTTCGTACTAATATAATCCGTCAGAAAATGAGACAACTTGGAAATTTTCTAATTCATATGAGGAAAATGGACTCTTTAATGAAGAATTTAGATTCCATTTTTCACCCACAGAAGTTTAAAAGTTTTGTGGAAGCTATATGATTATTTTGTGGCTACAGTTTTGTAGATGGGTCATACAGGACACTATCTTTGATAATAGCAATTGGAATATTGGTAAAGGATTGTGGGAGAAGACTTCTCGTTGAGTATGCAAAAATTAATGATTTATCGCGAACTGGAGTTTTAGAAGCTTGGTTATCAATTTTTCGAAAATAATATCCTCTGAAAATAAACGTGCTCATCAAATTATTCTACGCAATAAACGGAGGAATCCAGAATACTACCGCTCACAGAAGATATCATAAATTTAAATGATTATTCACAAAAGCTGTTTAATGATTCTTCTCAATTTCTACAGAAGGACTTGAAGAATCAGCTTGGGATAATTTTTCGAGATGTTGTTCACTGTTACATCTAATTTTCATCAGAAATGTGGTGGTGAAGTGAAAAAATTATTGATTGAAGAATATTAAAATAGGCATAACATACAAACTGAGTCTGATTTTTACAAATCTTTGAAAGAATCTGAAAACATATTTTTCAAAAGATACATGCGAATAGCAGTAGAGAGAAAATTGGAGAGACCAGTTTGTGTAATGGTTATGATTCATATTCTAATTAGGAGAAGTAAACTGAAGTTGCTGCGCCAAAACATATATACATACTGTAAATACGACGAAAATAACACCAGAATTTTATGCGGTGAAATTCAATTTGAAACTGTCGGCACGTAGCCTTTCCACTGTTATTTGACAGCTATTGTTCTGTAATTACCAGCAAAAAATATTTCAGTAATATAAATTTATGTATTATACAACGATAACAGAGATATTTTATTGAATAAATATCAACGTGAATTGAAAAAACAATTTTTATTTAGTGTAAAACTGGTGTGAAATAAGCCAATCAAAAACGTCTAGTTACATGACGCCCTCTTCTGTTTGCTCTTTCTAGTTCAAAAATAGAGTATAGTAGCAAACAAATTGAGGCAATTCATTTATCATTGAAACATATAGAAAACTCTAATGTACACTTCAATAATCCATACGTTTTCGGACGAGACACCAATGAATATTTCAATGGTCACATTCAAGTTCCTATAATACAATTTTCCGAATAACAATCAATTGGTAGTTTATTTCTCGCTACCAAATATCCGGTTCTCTATCTTGAACTCGATATGTTTGTTTAAACTTGCTATTCTGGTAGATCTTCTATTCGTTATCAATAACTGTTTTTTGAATACCATCTCGTTGCTGTCAAGAGTAGAATAAAAAATCACGTAATGAATGAATATTATTGTGAACTATGCTTTGTTCCAGGAAGATCTTTGAGGGAAGCATCAAATTTTCGTGGAGCGATAAATCCATATTTATTAAGAAGTACAAAGATCAGAAAGCATATAGCTACTGTTTTCCAGGTACTCATAAATCAACGGAGAATAAGTTAGCAATTGTAGCAGATTCCATGGGTCATAATAATAAAGTCCATAAACATTTTTATCGCTTGCCAAATGACGCAATTCTTTTATCAAAGATTTCTCAGTTATTATATGCATTGGATGATAACATGTTAAATAAACATTGAGGAAAAATTGGAGATGGCTAAGGTGTAGCTTAAACTGTCGAGCTAGGAGAGAAAAAACAAATAAATTTTGACTGAACTCCCATATTTTATTAATTCACATTGAGCAAAAAGTTTAGATGGTATGAACATCGACGACTTACCTGATGAACCGATAGAAAATCCAACAGATGGGACTTTCGATACAATTTCAAGTACTTAATTCTATGTGATATCAAATTATTGATCAAATTTAATATTTAATTTGTAGTAATATTATTGCAAGGGAAGGTTTCTGTTCGCAACGAATTAAAATAAAGATCATAATTATAATAAATTACTCAAACTGGAACTAGGATTTGAACCTGAGATCTCTGGAAATTATGAAATAAAAGCTGAGAACTCACATAATTTTGAATCTATAAGTTCCCTGCCTAATGATTTTCTATGATGTAGAATTGTATCGTGATGTTTATTGCTTCGAAATTGTTTATGATCAAAATAAAACTCAGTATTTGATAATTTCAAATGAAATGGAAGTTTTATTCTACTGGATATCACTAACAACACTAGTTTATTTATTTATCACCTAATACCAACCTGAACAAAGTCGCAGATATTTATATTTAACTATTTATATCCACTGATCACTTCACTGTTCGATATTCGCTGCTCTAGCTTTACTATTACACTATCCATTCTCAAATCATTTGCTTCATTTTATATATAGAAATATCCATTTCTCGAATTTTCTACCACATTTCTGGAATATTGCTAGGGGCTGCCATCGGGAGGGGTGATGTGATGCGGCGTGACGCGAAGCAACGAGGACAGAAGGCTCCGCCCATGCAAGGTCACTTCTACCAGCCTCCACACTTTCGCACGTTACACTGCCCCCTTCTTAAGAGTGTTTCGTCCCGAAACACACCTTCGTATCTATGCCGGAATCGACAATCGCCGCCCTTGGTGCAACCAGTAGTTTGGAAGAAGTAGCAGTCGATAGCTTTTGGTCCGATCGGGCCTGCTGGGTGGAAACAGCAGACCAATATTCGAATTCCGCTGTTCTGGAATATAACCTATATCATATTTCGAACGATCTTCCAATCTTATCCATCCAGAACGCAGCCTAACTTCGGTATTGCCAGTTTCAGGATGTCGTTCTGCATTAGATGACCTCGCATGTCTTGCAACGTTTCCCACATGGAACGGTAGGTTGGCTTGTGACGAAATTTGTCTTTCGTTACCAGGTGATGAATATAGCGTTCTTTTGTTGTCGTATAGTCCCTCAGGCAGATGGCCTTTCTTACTGCAGGATTCTGGTGTTCTGGTCTGCCAAACTTCTTCTTGGAAACTGCCGCTATATCTTGGGACATCTTCAGATCTTCTGACACACAATGGATCAAGAAGTAGTCGGCCGAGACTATGAATAGATCCTGCTGCACTTCGGTAGTTATTACGAATCGAGCCCGACGTCCACTTGAAAAAGTCTTCATAAACTCCTCAAACGAATCTTCCTGTGCATGGATCTTGTGAGCACGTGCGTTATTGGGATCTTTGTTGTTGTCTCCCGCAAATGGTGCAAGCCAATTGAAGTGGACCACTCTTGATTTGCTCTTGGAGTTGGGTCTGATTTCACAGATTATGCCGTTAATCCTTCTGATGACTTCGTAAGGCTCTTCGCAAGATGTCTGTAATTTTGGAGACAGGCCACGTCGCAGCCCCGGGCTATAAAGCCACACAGAATCTTCTGGTTGAAAGCCCCCGTCTTGTGTCTTGACGGCATATGTCTCTTCCATCCGGTCGCTGGCATTCTGGATGTTTATACGGACTTAGAACTGGATATCGTCCATCTCACGCCTTAAATTGATGACATAATCTTTGCCAGCTGGATCTTCTCCAGGTTTGCAGCCGAACTTCAGGTCGCATGGTAGCCGAAGTTCCCGTCGTAAAATAATTCTTGCTGGAGTCTGTCCGGTTGTTTCGTGTACGGATGAGCGGTAGGCCAAAAGGAACAGATGGAGATATTTGTCCCAGTCTCTCTGGTGACTAGAGACAACTTTGCCCAGGTGTCTGTTTATGGTCTTATTCATCCGTTCCACCGTTCCATCAGACTGCGGATGTAATGCAGTAGTTCTGGTTTTGCGAATGTTCAGTACTTCGCATATCCCCAGGAAGAGTGTGGACTCAAAGTATCTTCCCTGGTCAGAATAGACCAAAATAACAGAACCAGTTCTTCACTAGGACATCTGCAATGGTAACGTCCCCTTGATTAGGAAGGGCACACGCTTCCACCCATTTACTAAAATAGTCCATGACGACAACAATGTATTTATTTCCGACGTCTGATTCGAGAGATGGATATTTCTATATATAGACGCAAGCAAACGATTCGAAGTGATCAGTGGATATAAATAGTTGAATAAAAAAACTGCGACTTTGTTCAAGCTAGTATTAAGTGATAAATAAATAAAATAGTGTTAGTGTTATCCAGTAGAATAAAACTTTTATCTTATTTGAAATTATTAAATAGTGTCTCTCATTTTAATTACAAGGCATTTCGGAGCAATAAACATTAGAGTAGTGTCGAGTGTGGAGTTATTATGAACAATTTAGTATTTTGCTTATTGCTGCCTTGAAGAATTGGAAAATGGCGTCTAAGAAGTTGTTGGAAGATTTGAAGGTCGCAGAGTTGAAATATCGATTGGAAGAGTGAAATCTGGAGACCAATAGCCGCAAACAATACAGTGGTGTCGAGTGTGGGGTTGTTATGAACAATCTAGTATTTTGTTTATTGTTGCTTTGAAGAATTGGAAAATGGCGTCTGAGAAATTATTGATAGATTTGGAGATCGCAGAGTTGAAATATCGATTGGAAGAGCGGGATTTGAAGACCAGTGGCCGCAAACAAGTTCAAATAGAACGATTGCGAGACGCTTTGACTGAAGACGGTGAGGATCCTGATACATATTTGTTTGAGGTTCAACTTGCTTTAACCGATTTGGCAATAAATTCAGAATCAAAATTAAAAGGAAACTCTATAAATTTCAAATTAAAATTGAAAGAAAATTCTACATTTTAAAAGAAGATTTAGAATCGAAATTTAAGGAAAATTCCACAAGTTTAGAAGAAGATTTAGAATCAAAATTGAAAGAAAATTTTACCAGCTCAAAAGAAACAGAATTAAAACTAAATTCTACAAGTTTGGAAGAAAATTTGGAATTAAAATTGAATAAAAGTTCGACAAGTTCAAAGAAATGTTATTGGAAAAATTAGAAGAAAATTCTAGAAACTTGAGAGAAGGACTGTATGGAGAGATAGAGGAAAATACAAAGAAAGTAAAACAGCAACTGTAAAAATTTAGAGAAAATCAGAAGGTATGGGATTCATCCAAAGATAAGCGTAAAATGTAAAAAGGAGAATTGGATGCAAAATTGGATTCGAAATTTATTGAAAAAATTAAGATTTTTGGAGAAAAATTCAAATTTGGTGTTTCATCTCCGGAAAAAGCTTCAAAAGCTGAGATAATTGAGCTATCCACATCAAATCTTGACTCAACTACAAAAATGCGTGTCAAACCTCCAAGCTTTGATGGTCGAACATCTTGGAATAATTACCATAAAAATTCGAAGCCGCTGCTGAGGCTAATGGCTTGAATGATACTGAGAAAGTTTCAGCTCTCACAGTTGCTCTCCGAGGAGATGCGGTAGATATTTTACAGGCTATTCCACCGGAAGAAAACAACAATTATGAAAAATTGATCAAGCGACTGGAGCTGCGATACGGCCATGCACACCTGGAGGAAGTGTATCACACGCAGCTCAAGAACTGATACCAACGTCCTAGCGAGAGTCTACAGGAATTCGAAGCTTATGTGGCACGCCTAGTTCGACTTGCATATCCAACTGGCCCTGATGATTTCTTGGAAAGCTGGGCTGTGAGAATATTTGTGGATGACATTAGAGACCATGAAACGCAACAAGACCTGCATTTGGCGCGGCCGAAGAAGTTGGTGGGAGCATTGGCACATGCACTGGAATACGAAGCGGCAAAGCAGGCGTCCAGAAGCAGTGCTAGAGTGCGAGAGGTCCATCGCGTTTCAGATGCAACGGAAAGCTTGGAAGATCAGGTTCGGGGGCTGGTCTAGGAAACAATGGAAGATCTCAGAAACTCCAGACAACTCCGGTGTTGAAACTGTGGGGAACTAGATTCACCAAAAAGTCGATACAAGCGATCTTTGAAGATGCTACCCAAATATAACTCCAGACATGGAAAAGAACGCCTCGCAAGAATAAAAATTCTACACCTGACATCACAGTAATGTTTATTGCTTATAATTAAGATAAAAGTCACTATTTAATAATTTCAAATGAAATAAAAGATTTATTCTACTGGATGTCACTAACAACACAATATTATTTATTCATCACTTGATACTGACTCAAAAAAAGTCGCAGATATTCATATCTGTTTGATATTCACTGCTCTAGCTTCACTATTACACTACCCACTCTTGAATCGTTTGCTTGCGCTTATATATAGAAATATCCATTTCTAGAATTTTCTACCACATTTCTGGAATATTGCTAGAGGCTTCCATCGAGAGGGGTGATGTGATGCGGCGCGGCGCGACGCAACGAGGACGAAAGGCTCCGGCCATGCAAGGTCACCTTTACCAGCTCCCACACCCTCGCATGTTACAGTATGATATAAGAGTGCTTTCATATTCTCACATTTCGTCGTCTCAATCGATGAAATATCGCTGGACACATAGATAACAGAAATCTTGAGCTCAAATTCCGAGTTCACATACAATATCGTTTTTTAATCAACATATTCTGAATTTCGTCTTGGATACTGCTTATCCAGGCAGTCAGAGTAAACAGTTCGGCATTATTTCAGATAATGCACAAGAAGATTGCCTATCACTGACTCTCATACATTAGTTAAATTAACACTCCATTCTCACCAATGGTTTCTCAGCAACTATAGAAGCTACTACAGCGTCAGTTGTTTGGTCAGAAATTTTAGGCTTTCTCATTGATGTCCAAGATAATGCATAGGTTACCAATATAACGAATGTTCTATACTATTCTTCGTGTTTCGCATTCAATTTCCAGGAAATACAGAAAAGGGCAATGAGACTTGTATTGAAATGCAGCAAACGAATGAGCTTAGGCGTCACAGTGGCAAAATTAGATTGGTCAAGTGTCTCAAAGTACATAGAAATGAGTTGCATGATTTTTACATATAAAATAAAGAATATGCACTTGCAAAATATATTGAGTTCATGCAAATTCACTCATGAATTCAATACAAGAAATAGGAATAATTTTAGAATACCTAAAGTGAACGAGACTAGTACTGCTAATAGCATTTTTAATAAAAGTTGAAAGCTCTAAACGATATCTTAAAATTGTTAGAAAACATCATATACACATAAGGCTAGTTGCATGAATATAATTGATAGGCTGTCAGTTAACATGCTGTCAACTCGACTTTCATTGACATTTATTCGGGAGAAAATAGATCGCATGAATAATTAACTTATTTCCAACGTGAAAATAAACATTTTGAATTGTATTTGTTGTGAAATTATATATGAGAATATCATAGCTTCAGTTTAGATGTCGAAAAACTCAGGTTAGATACTTGTGAACACATATTTGATTATGTTATCAAAGTTAACAATGCTTTATGCAACTGGGCCTCAGAAAATCTAAAATTATGTTAGGATCAAGTTATATGAGTATATAGTTCCCTACCATAATTGTGTATTTGTTGGAAATATTTATTTCAGTTAAACTGATTTACTATTAGATTGTATTGATTTATCAAAGTTTTCCTTCTACTATTCTATCAATGTATGCCACTGATCAATAAATTATCATGATTTCTATTGTTTGTAACAAAATAGTTGACATTTAACAGTGAAAAAGCTTTCGTAGAATATTCAAAATAGCAACAATTATTTGTGTTCGGCAGAAAATCTCATCTGCAGTTATGTCAACTCTTAACATTTATTTCCAATTGAATTTCAAAAGTAATAGTAACTGAGGGTGTATGACAGACAAATATATCTCTCACTAGCTGACTCGGCGTACTTCGTAACGCCACAGAATTTATAAATTCAGATTGCAAGGTACTTAAGCCTACCTTTTATATCAGGACCTTATAACCCGGAAATTGTAAGGACATGTAAACTGTGAAAAGATCTTCTCTTAGGCAATCAATCAAAATAGGAGATTCTTGTATTTGGCCGAAACTTTGCAGTTCCACTGAATATCTTTAAGTTCATATTACTTCCTTTTTTGTTAATTATTTGAAGATTGAACATTGAATATATGCATCTCACATGACATAATAATTCAAGTGTTTATATATAAGTTATTATTATATTGGACATAACTTGCCTATTTGTATGTGAACCTAACCAAAATGTAACAATGAAATGAATATGCATGTGCTGGGAATAATCCAAGTTCACCAAACTCGCTTCGTTCATATGGCGGTTTACTGTTGAGCGACATCACTTTGTTCGCACGGCTGCTTGCCTTTAACTGAGTTTGCAGCCGAGCACGCTTCACTCGCACGGCATCTTACCGTTGACTAATATCGTTCCGCTCGCACGACGTTCTACAGCTGACCGAGCTCACTTCGCTCGCACGGTAGCTTGAAGTTAAACGCGCTTGTTTCACTCGCACGGCAGCTTGCCGTTACTTGAGCACTTTTCGCTCGCACAGCAGCTTGACATTGACCGATCCCGCTTCGCCCACACAGCAGCTTACGGTTATCTAAGCTCGTTTTGCTCGCACAGCGATCTACTGTTGACGATTTGCTCGTACGGTGATTTACCGTTGATCAAGCTTGCTTCGCTGGCACCGCAACTTAGCATTAACCGAGTTCGCATCTCTAGTGAGGCGTTTTAACGTTGACAGAGCTCGCTTCACTTGCATGGCGACTTATTTTTGACCTGAAATTTCCAAAATTATTTTCAAGTCCTATCAGCTACTTCTGTTCATTCCACCCTGGAGCAAATCTTATAAGCTGAATACGATAGGTTAGTTCTCATGATATCGTCAATAAATCTGTTTTATACAAAATATAGGAGATAATGACATTTCTCCTCCCGATTTTTGAATACTTATTCTGCTATTCTAGACGGAGACAAATGACAAATTCAAAAAATCAAAGATCATGAAATTCGGTCAAGCCGTTCTTCATTTCTGAATGGTGTAAGTAACCAGACTTTGTTTTATATACTAGTATAAATACACCAAAAGTGACATTTCGCAATCTAGACTCAAAAATAACTATTTTTCAGGTGCTTGGAAGGCCACAATCAGTTAAGCAACCAATGATACCGCAGCCGACGGTCACAATTCTGTATGGAACGTCTCTCAAAAGCATTCCACAAGTTATCAGCCGGGAAGGAAAGACCGACCTAAATCTGTTCCTGGCCCCTGGTCTATAAGGATCGACAATGAAATTAAGAGGAGGAAATTGTGTTTTGAATATATCTAGAATCGAGTATACATGATATATTTTCTTTTTATGTATATACATAATGATAAAATTTGATATACTATCATAGTTATACAATATTAGATTTATCACTGATTTAAATTGATTAAAACTAGTGCTGGATAGCATTAACCTTTGTTAGTTATTGTCATGAATAATTTATGATTATTTAATGTAAATCAATGGATCGATTTTCAGGCAACATGCTTATCATCAGAAAACTGTTTTTGGATAAAGTATTTTTAGATTCGTAAGTTTTTCTTCTGCTATGTATAGTCTATTTATTCATTATATCTTCTTGAGGAGTTCAGTTCGTTGTCAAGTTTGGCGATTAATTCAACGATTCAGTTTCTTTTCCTGGAATATATGAGTTTTAAAACAAAGTTTTTATTTGAACACTCTAACTCCAGTCGCTGAGTCGTTTTCTAATTCTTGATTATCAATCCAACAACAATCAACAAGAAAGACCATAATCGGGAAGTATGTGTGCTTACATACGTCAAATGTTGTAAGTTGCGATCAATCGAGCTAGGCTTTTATTACGTTATATTTTGTAAGCCTCAGCGATTATAGGGTTGCGTATATGGGCATTGTCTGTTTGTTATCTCTCTTTTATCTGTCATCACTTTCTATTCTTGCTATCCAGAAGTCTGATGTAATGTCATATAGAATGGTGAAATTCAGGGTGTGACCTTATATTACTCTTTTACCCTTAAGGGAGAGGATATTTCTTACTGGTTTCTTGTTTAGGTACATTCATTACAATGTCTCCAAATTTACCATTTAATTTTGAATTATTCTCTTGTGCTAACTAATCTTTACATCTACATTTCTGTACATTATGAACTATAATCATGATTACTTTCAAGATCATTACAATATAAATGATTGAATAATAAATATAATTATTTGAAGTATTAGCATAAATGTATTTTATTGTATATAATTCATTCTCTCAATATTCAATAATGACATATTCATTTTTTTTTATTTTCTAAATGTTCAATTTGTGTGTGAGACATTACTATTTAACTCTATAAAAGCTCCAAAATTATTTATAGACTCCAATTGATTATTCACAATGCAAATTTTGATATGATGAATTCTTTCTAATTCCATAATCCGTACGCTAGTATCACAAATATACTTAGTTCACTTTTCATTGGGAAAAAATATCTAATATGAACTTGAATTTTAAAAAAGAAAAGAAAAATTAACTTGCCTGGTTTTAATTTGTATTGTATTCTGAAGAAGATCCTTGGTCATGAGACCGAAACGTCAAAGTTTCCAATAAATATACAGAATTTGAAATCAAAAGTCGTTTTTATTGAATGAAATTCCTAAACATGTATAGATTATTGAATTTTTTATTTTTATGATAGGATTGATGAATGATATTTTGTTATATTCGCAAAACCAAAAACCTTCATAGCATATAACATTTTCTAAGCTTCTCTTATACTCAGTATTCTACATCAAACAAAAGTATTCATTATTGCTGATCTAAGTTCATTTATTGAATAGTTTGATCTTACAATTATTCTTTGAATATAACCTATTGATTATATTCAAGGTTTCATGAACTTTGTGTAATTAGGTGAGGATTTGAGTACATGTATGAGTTCTTCTATTCACGTATTAGATGGTGCTTCTGTTAAAATAGTCAAATTTGGATTTTCATACGAACAATATGTCTTCAGATGGCTATTATTCTGTGAATTATTGATCAAAACTGATCGCAAATACCTATTTTCCAATTTATACCATTCTTTCACAAGCTGTTTGTGATTAATTACCTCAAAATGTAACGTATTCAATTTACGACGAGTAAGTGTTTGCGTCATATGAATTAAAAGAAGATATAAATCTTGTCCAACCTGTACAAATTCATGAATTGAACTCTGAATTTTGATAATATCAACTTCTTCGTATGAAACTTCAATTCTTTTTGGATTTGACTGAGTTTTTCAATCAATATATCATTATTTCCATTTACTGAATTGATTTGTCTATAAAAACTTGCTGTGATATTACTATTAATTCTAACTAACGTATTTACTGAATTTGAAATTGTTTTCTGATTATTATCAACATTTTCTATAATTTGATCATACCGGTCTTCATCGATTGAATGTAGATTCCCAGTGATGCATTTCAAAATAGATTCAAGGTCATTTATCAAGCCTCGCTTAGTTCTTTTTACATTTAATAATTGAATCTTTTCTTTTATATGACTCATCGAAGATTTCAAAATATTCAACTTTTTATCAATTGACCATTGAATATTTAGATTTATGGATTTTTGAATAGTGTAACGGTATTATTTTCTAATGTCTCCTGTTGTTCGTATGAATTTTGTGATGAAATTCTTAGAGTAATTATTCTCGAATTTATCTGTATATAGACAGTTCCTAAGTTTGAGATTCCTGGATTTTTATCATCGCGGATAATTTGTAAAATTCCGAATGGATTTATTCCGAAACAATATTGAGTTACTCAAGCTGTAACAATTTATATTTTCATCCTGATCATCTAATATTTGACTCCTCTCGTTCACTATTTATCTCACGATTACTTGCCAAATTTAGGTTTCTCTATTCTGCTAGAATTTCTTTAATGGATTTTGACATGAGCTTTTCCAGAGATATCAAACTACTTGCCTTGGGTTTTAGCATATTTAAAATTACTATTTCCAATATTATCTTTTACTTTTCGATTTATTGTTCGAAAAACCTCTACATGTTTTTGTAAATATTCCTTTTCGAAATTTTGACCATATATTGTTTCCAATGGTGCGCGTTGCGTAACAAAATGAATACTAATATTGCAGGCTAAGAATGCAAAGTTTAAACGTTCTTTTAGTTTCATACTTTCACTCAAAAGGTTCTGATCTATTATTCTCATGTGTTCAATCAATGATGAATGAAAAAGTTTGACTATATCATTGCTATCGGGCTTGTCTACTGAAATATAGTGTATGTTTATTTCACGCAAAGTTGAATAGTTCTAAATAGTTTTATAATTGAACTCTAACCCATAATCGGAAACAATTTCTTTTGGAATGATAAAATGAGTGGAGTATTTTATCAATTTGCTCAGTATTGTAATAGAATTTTTATCTTTGATAAAATAGGTCATTGCAAATTTGGAAGAAAAATCTACTATAGTTACAGTTTTTATTTGTTCAAATGATAATAATATGTAAATATGTAATTTTTCGAATGGTTTGTCAGCAGTGAGCATTCTTTTGAATTCGTGGTGTTCTACATTTGTCGAAAACGAAGTTTTAGGGATATCATTCGGGTTTTCATCTATTTGATATAAACCGGAAGTGAAATCTATGGTAGTGAAGTAGTTTGATTCACCTAATTTGTAGAGAATATTGGTTATATCGGGTATAGGAGACTTGTAATCTAAGGTCTTGACGTTCAATTTCCAATAGCTTATAAAATTCAATATTTTTGCTTACCGGAAGCATCCAGTTTCTTGGGGAAGACTAAAATTGGGCTACTTTAGGGTGGATATGAATGTTGTATGACATCATCTTTTGAAATTTTCCCTATCTTGGTGTGAACCTCCTGTTTATAAATCTCCGGATACTTGTTTCATTCTGTATGAATGGGAATATTATCACTGGTTTTGATTTCATGTTTTATTTTATCATTCGTCGACACTCCGTAGTGAACAGATGTGTTAGCTATTTTCTCTACTAATTGTTATTTGTTAACTAATACCAGGTGATTAGAACTAATAAATTATATTCTTATTTATATTAAAATAAAATAGAATGAATGAGGTGACGTCAAATCCGGATTTAATTATAGACGGCCCCTTTTTTAGTGGTTGTCCAGTTGTAAGCTGACCACAAATAAACAACCCATAGGTTTTATCAAGTGTTCCCAGACAAAATCCAATTCAAAACATGGAACTCGATTATCAGACCACCCTAGGTAACATACTCCAAGAATTTCAAGATTTGAAAGGTGAAAATCAAGAAATCGGAGGAGAAAACAAAGAACTAAGGAAAATCAGTGCTACTCTTCAACTAAAGAGAACAAATACCCAAGAAAACAATTTCAACGGGAACAAAAATGTCGTGGCTGTAGAAATTGTGTGGTTTGTACAGAGAAGTAAAAAAAAAGCATCTCCAACCGCAGATACCACAAACACCAAACAGAATCAGAAACAACCCAAAACCAAAATAACAAACCATCCTTATGGTTACGTTACGTAGTTGATGTTTTAGCAATCTGGCCTCATGGTCATGACAATTTGAACAGTTTTTTGAATCATTTAAATAATGTTCACGAAAACATCAAATTCACATCGGAGCTAGAACGTAATGACTCATTGCCTTTTCTTGATGTGAATCTAGAGCGAACCAATGATGGTAGACTACTACACACTGTTTATAGGAAGCCAACACACACAAACCAATATATTCATGCAGAATCACATCACCATCCTTCACAGAAGTATGGAACAATTAAATGTCTTTTCTAAAGGGCCAATGATATCTGTCACCCTGATAAACTTGATGAAGAGATTAATAATCTAGAAGTAATTTTCCAGAAAAATGGTTTTTCTCATCATTCCATTAGAAAAGCACTTCGACCAAGATCTAACATTGCTACCGTTGCGGATAATGGCGTGAGTAAAAGTTATGTTTGTTTACCCTATGTCAGTAATGTTTAAGAGAAGATCGGAAGGATCTTGTCTCGACATAATTTCAAAGTTTCCTTTGCTCCTGTCACGAAAATCAAGCAGTTTTTGAGACCTGTCAAGGACGTGATCCCTTTACAATCTTCGGGTATTTATAAGATCCCCTGTACCTGTGGGAAAGTCTACGTTGGACAGACGGACCGAACTGTAAATACTCGCATTGCTGAGCATAGAAGATGCATAAGACTCAATCACCCAGATGAGTCTTCGGTTGCTGATCATGCCATTGAGATTTTGCATGACATCAAGTTCGAAGAAACAAGAGTAATTGCAAGATGCTCATCCATTCATGGTAGATTGGTCAGGGAAGCGATTGAAATAATTAAAGATCCGAATAATTTCAACCATACTGATGGTTTTGAGTTGGCAAATGTTTGGCTTCCAATAATCAATAATAGACATACATAATTTGTAAAATATTTGTCTTGATTTTTTTTTTTTTAAGTTCATGGATATAATTGAAACTCAGTTTTGTAAAAAAATTTTTATGACATGTTTGGACTTTGGAACTGTGTGCGTCCGCAAGAACGGGACATCGTCCTTGTATGTTATATTAATTTATTCACTTTTGACTATAATAATTGTCAAGACTCATATTATTTTATTCATTTGTAATAGTTATTCCTGATTTGTGAAATATTTGTCTTGACACTTGATTTTGTTATATTCATGTAGATGTAGATTATTGAAATTCAGTTTTTCTGTTAGAAAAATTCTTATGACATGTTTGGACCTTGGAACTGTGTGCTTGGCAGAAACGGGACATCGTCCTAATGTGTTATATCAATTAAATCTTTTTCTCTATAATAATTGTCAAGACTCATATCGTTGATTCCTCTGTTGAGGTTTTTACGTGGTTTTTCCTCAGACTTTGGGTAAATATCAGAGGAATTTTGTTCTTTTTGCACTAAATGTGGAATCCACGTATTCACATCTAGTTATCTGTATATTTTCAATTTTCAATTTCTAATTATCTAGATACCTTCTTGCCTTGTTTATTTTTGTATCATTTTTTCTGATGATGACTTTCGGTTATGCTGGGGCCACACTTACGTCTAACGCCATTAATTAAGATGTTATTTGACATTGAAGGTAGGTGTAGCCACGTCTTAGCGTGATAATTTATTCACGGCGTTGATAATGACGTGAGGCGTTAAGCGATAGATCGGTTGGCGGTCCAATTCGACACATCAAAGTGATCAAGCGCGTTATTTATTGCAATGTTGTGGCTACACTAGCGTTTGTCTCTGTCAACTGTCATCGTGAATTTTAAATGTGCGAATTTGAATTCAGTAAGTTTTTCATTGGAATAATGGTATTATCAAAGTTATACAATGGAGTGGTGCAATGAAATAGCCATCGCATTCTTAGAAGTTTTTCAAAAGGAACCTTGTTCATAGGACAGTGCTTTGACGGCTAATTTAGTGACATTTATGATAACATTTATCATTGAACGCTAGTGTGGCCACTCAATTTGACGCATAACTTAGAGCGTTATATCTGACGCGATATCTAATGCAATAATAGGCATTAAACGTTAACGTAAATGTGGCCCCAGCATTAGAGTCGAAACGTCAAAAATAAAATTAAATATACAGAATTAGAGCCAAAAAAGTCTATTCATCAGAATAACTAAGCCACCACCGATAAAAGTGAGTAATTTAAAAGAGTTTAATCAGCTTAACAATACATTGAAAAGTTCAACTCAAATTTCAAAACAACTATGATAGATAATAGTCAGATAAAAATCAACGTTGATACCGGAACAGATCACAAAGCCCTAACAAAATGCATGAACGAACAAATCCAAGAGTGGCACACTTATGAAAATGAGACTTTACGCCCAATAAGAGTTAGGGCTAGAAATACACCCTCTTATTACCCAGAAGAAATAAGAAATGAATTATCTACAGAAGGATTTAAAATACTAGACGCAGTCAATAAATACAAGAAAGACAATGATAATGGTAAGGTTGTTATGAAACCACTTCCTTTGTTCAGGCTTACATTCAGCAACGACAAAGATATGAAGAAAATCTTTGGAATTGAATACTTATGTCACATGCGTACTGAGATTGAAGCAATTAGAAGCTCAAAACTGATTCCTTAATGTTGAAAATACCAGAGATTTGGACACACACAAAAATTCTGTCCGCGTACTCCAAAATGTGTTGAATGTGCAGGAGATAATTTGACTGTGAACTGTCAAAAACCACCTGATCAAAAACCAGTGTGCTCAAATTGCGGCAACGAACATCCAGCAAATTACCGTGGATGTGTAGTAGCTGAAGAACTCCAAAAACGGGGAGACTAATGTTGCAATTCTGTGCAAATCCATGAGTTTTACAAATCTATAAATCCATAAGAAACTGATAGAGACACATCAACTTCTGTTGATTAATTTCAATTTGTTCATTAAGATGACAAGTTCGTTACGATTTTGTTCATAATCTACAGATTCATAGATTTGCACAGAATTGCAACATTAATCACAAAAACTAAGAGTCCCCAACAAAAGCAACCAAGGCAATTTATTTCACCTTCAATAAGGGAAGGCATATCGTATGGCCAAGTTACAAATAATAAGGAAACTGAATAAAAACAAAACAAACGGCAATCACTAGTTCAAATGATGAAAACAATATTATCCAAACTCGAAGATCAAGAGAAAACAATGAAATCATTAGAAATCAGAATTTCTAGAATAGAAAATATCACATTAAAACAATGTGAAAAAACATATGATGGTTAAAGGCGATCTAAGAATAGCTACCTGGAATGCCAATGACCTTCTCAACAGACGCGAAAAAATTCGAGTATTTCTTGATTTCCAAAATATAGATATATGTCTCATTTCTGAAACGCACTTCACTAGCCGAAATTATATGAAACTAGAAGATTATAAAGTTCATCACTCAATACACCCACATAATCAAGCTTGAGGGGGAAGTGCTATTATTATAAAAGAAAGTTTCAATTACTATGAAAAACTTCATCTTCAAACCGACGAAATTCAATTACTGTCGTAGATATAAAATCTTCAAGATCACTCTATCATCCCTCAAGATATAGCTCAAAGAAAAATAATTACAGAAAAAGATTTATTAGATTTCTTTACCCCTAAAAATATGTCACCAAATTTCACAAAGATAGAAGAAAATTTTGACCTTAGCTAAGATCACTCAGTAGTCATTATAACCTTGAGCAAGAAAATAATTACAAAGAAAACTAGACCTACACCAACTACTAGTACGACGGACTGAAAAAATTTCAGAATGGATTTGCAGACCAACAAATCTAAATATCCAACCTTGAATCAAATAACAATTCGAAGAAACATCATAGAATTTTAATGAAACAATACAAAGAGCTACCTAGAACAACACCAAGGAATGTATATACAAAACTATAGGAAACAACTATCCAGTTGAAGTACGAGAACTTGTCAAGGACAAAGGAAAAGCAAGAAGGAAATGGTCAATGGCAAGAGATCCGGCCGACAAAACTCTTTTCAATAATGACACACAAAAACTCAAAAGAGAAATCTGAAAAATAAAAAAAGAATCGATGGAAAGCTACCTCAGCAATCTATCTGCAGATGAAGACAGCAACTATTCACTTTAAGAGAGCAGCTAGAAGACTAAAGCGGCAACCATACAAATACCACCAATAAGTACTAAAAATGGATACCGGGCAAGAGCTTACAAGCAGAAAGCCGATACATTCGCAGATAATCCAGAAAAAGTTTTTGAACCGAACGAATCGCATAATTATGATAATAAAGCAGATGAAGAAAGAAAGAACGAGGAAAATGGAGGAAATAATTACCTAGGAAAGCAATAGTGACAAACATAGCTAATTAATGCAGCATTTAGATTAAAACATGTTCGATCTATCTGGAAAGTAGCTCAAGCGATTATGATTTTGGAACATGGAAAGCAACCAAATTAAGTAAAATCCTATCAACCAATATCCTCTTGCCAATTATTTCGAAACTATTTGAAAAGCTGCTACTGGAGAGATTGAAACCATTAATCGAACAAAAAAAAATATCCCAAATCGCCAATTAAGATTTCGCAATTAACATTCAACAATCGATCAGGTCCATAGAATGACCGACATTATAGAGAAGGCCTTGGAAGATAAAGAAATCTGTGGAGCAATCTTCTTCGATGTAGCACAGGCATTTGACAAGGCCTGGCATTCAGGCTTGATACACAAATTAAACACATTACTCCCCATACAGTATGTAAATCTGCTAGAATATTATATCTCTGATAGACTATTCAGAACTATGCAAGAGGAAGACTATTCAGAGCTGAAATAAATAAGAGGTAGGGTGCCCTAAGGCAGCGTTTATTGTACACTAGCGACTCACAAACTGATAGCGTCACAATTGCTTCTTTCGCCGATGATACTGCTATCTTGACTGCATCAAGCGATATAGAAACAATCACTGAGAATCTCCAAAGAGCATGTAACAAAATCACTTCTTGGACAAAAAAATGTAGAATTGAATCAAATGAACAAAATTCCGTCCATATCAATTCCATTAATAATAACTGTACAGACCTAAGCCAAATATCAATATCATTTCGCACGCAAATACCGCAAAATACCTCGAGATAAATGTGAAAATGAGGAAAAAAGAGTTTGACATCCAAAATAGAAAAATGTTTTGGTTAATCAGAAGAAGGTCGCAGTTATCTATATCTAATAAAATGTTAATTTATAATCAGATGCTAAAACCTGTATGGTCGTATGGTTTACGACTCAGGGGTTGTGCTGAACAATGCCATAAAGACAAAATACAAAAATTCCAGAACAAAGTTCTACGTAACGCAGTAAATGCGCCATGGTACATCCGCAACAGCGACATCTGCCGAGACCTCAGAGTTGACAGCATTTCCACGGTGATCAAAAACTTTGCCACTAAACATGAAGCAAGACTCCATCATCACACCAATGTTAAAGCAGTCCAACTGCTGAACAACGACGACCTGGAAAGAAGATTCAACAGGACAAAACCTCCTGAGTTAGTGTAAAAGAGTGAGTAGTGAGTATTTAATGCTGTACCTATTTAGTGTTATAAAAAAACTAGATAACGCCATTGGATGCACCTAGTGACTAGTCACTTGACTTTTAAATTAGCGATGAATTAATGGCTAGCCTATAAGACAAGTTTTAATATTGTAAAAGGCAAACAAAAAAATTATATTTTATTGTTGAAAGATAATTTCTGATCTTCTCCTAAAATTAAATCTTCATAATGATCTATACATGTTTTCCAGAATCATGTTATGATAAATAGATTTGAAGAGTTAAACAATTGTAGCGTCGTGAATTATGGTGCGGTGATGAAAGGATAAAAGAGCTGAGTCTCATTGTTATTGTTTTGATTGTGATTACACTACCGGCTGACGCGTGATGTGTGGTACTGGAGAAGAGAGGTGATAGTTAGGTAGATAGAATAAAACAGAAGTCAGTGAGGAATGAGTGCTTGAAGTGCCGGGTACCGCGAGTGCGTGAATAGTGATTTCTCGGGAATACAAATGACTGAAACAGTTCTTTATATAATATGTGTGTATTGTGTAATTAGAATAAGTTTTGAGCTCATCTTGTAAATATATATCTTTGAGAATAAATCTGTCATTCTAAAGTTTGGCGATGCTACAATTGGTGGTAAGCGGTGAGATCATCACGCTACGCGATAGAGGAACGTACATTATACGAATAAAGATTTGTGTCGTACTGTGAGATAATATATTTGTCAAGATGGGTGATATTCGGTGTGCTACATTCGATACTGGAAGCTGGGAGAACTGGATTCGAACATTCGAAGCATTCGCTACGATCAAGGATTGGGATGAGGCGAAGAAGAGTGCCGCGTTGCCATTGTTCCCAGTCGGTCCAGTGCAAGAAGCTTATGAGAGCTTAACAGCGGTCCAAAGCACTACCTGGCAGATTACATGTGATTCACTCAAACGTATATTCACGCAGGAAGATGATGCCGCGGAAACATGTTTCCATAAACGTTCCCAAATACCTGGAGAAACGTTAGCAGCATTTGCCGCTGCTCTCAGATATTTAGCAAATGCAGCATTCCCAGAACATACGGCTGCCTTGAAAGAAAAATTGCTGATACGCCAGTTTCTATTAGGAATTGATGCTGATTTAGCGATAGAGACTGCTCGCTATAATCCGCTGACCTTGAATGCTGCTATCGTAGATGCATTAAATGTAAAGAAAACTTTAGCAGATATTCGTCTAAATAAAACTGAGAAAACTGCAAGAATAGCAGCTGTGGATAGTACAGGACAAAGCACGGAAATGGATGAATTAAAAGGTATGATAGGGAAATTGACAGAAGCGGTTACACAATTGACGATTGCTCAGAAACGAATTGAGAAAGAACCGAGTGAGAGAGGTACTGAAAGAGTACGATGGCGATCTCCGACACCCACACGCGCGTTAAAAAATGATAATATTCGGGATGAAAGAGATCGGCGTCAAGGTTCTCCGATTTCAATATCCAAGGAAAAAGTGAAGCAAGGGAACTCAACTTCTGAACGCCGTCGATGTTTTACTTGTCACCGCGTTGGACATTTAAGCCGTGACTGTCCGGAAAACTGAAAATGACGTCAAGTAGTCCCGTGTTGACGTCACCAACAAATTCGGGATCGAGTACAGACGCCGCGATTGTACGAGTGCGAGGACTCGTGAATGGTGATTCCGTCATTATATTATTGGACACTGGAGCGTCACGTAGTTTTATTCGGCGAGAAGTGTGGCAACGTGCAAACAATAAGCCCTTGAAGCCAACAAAAACGGAAATAGCACAAGCAAGTACTGATTTATTACAAATATTAGGGACGACTGAAATGACCGTTCAACTTGACGATCTGGTCGTAAATATGAAATTCAGTGTTTATGATAGACTAATTGAAGATTGCGTTCTTGGCTGTAACTTTATTCGTTCGCAAAAGTGTGTAATATATTCTGCAGATGGATATGTGCTCATTCGAGGACAAAAGATAAGCGAGTATTCAGTTCAACCGGTCGCCGCTGTTTTGTGCGAGTCAATAGTAGTGCCGAGTCGTACGGAAGTAGTCGCGCGAATACAGCTGAAAGAAGCTGAAGGAAACTTCTCACGTGTCGTTGAACCTCATGCTCAGTGTTGGAACAAGTACGGGTGCATGATGGGTCATAGTGTGATTTCTGGATCCGAGGGCGCTGTGTTATTACGTGACCCAACTGCAGATGATGTAGTCATCAGGAAAAATATCCATTTAGGAACTGCTGTGGCATGCACTGTACCAGAGGAACTCCTGGAAGAGAAGTCATCATATGCAGCACACGATGCCTTTGATTGGTCCAAAGCATCTCGTCATCTGTCTAAGGGTGAGTTGGAACAGGCCAAAGACTGTATTGACCAATATAAAAACACTGTCTCGAGAAATGAAGCGGACACGGGGCGGACAAAAATTTTATATCATCAAATCCATACGATAAATGCTACACCAATTCGACAGGCACCTAGAAAGCTTCCATTGGCTAGGAGACAAGAAGCTCAAGCAGAGATACATCGTATGTTGGATGCTAATGTTATAAGTCCATCCAAATCACCATGGTGTTTTCCAGTAGTATTGATACGAAAAAAAGACAATTATGTGCGATTTTGCGTAGACTTTAGACGGCTGAACGAAGTGACCGTTAAAGACAGTTATCCGATGCCGCGTATAGACTCCGTACTTGATTCTTTGTCCGGGTCAAAGCTATTTACCGCGTTGGACTTACAGTCGGGTATTGGCAGTGCGAGGTTCAGCCGGAGGATAGACCCAAGACGGCGTTTTCTATAGGTTCTGGTTTGTATGAGTTCAACGTACTGCCATTTGGGGTTTGCAATGGGCCAGCAACCTTCCAACGCCTTATGAACATCGTTCTAGATGGTCTCAATTGGGAAAGTGCATTGGTGTATTTGGATGATTAGATGATTAGACCGTCTACAACAAGCAGGGTTGAAAGTGAATTCTAAGAAGTCGATTGTTCCATCGGCAAGTAGAATTTCTCGGTCATATTATTAATCAAAAGGAAATAGCAACGGATCCAAAGAAGGTGAGTTCTGTTATTGAATGGCCAATTCCTGCAAATATTTCGGAACTGCGTTCATTTTTGGGATTGGCTTCTTATTATCAAAGATTTGTCCCGGGATTCGCGACCATTGCATCGCCTTTTGAATAAAGGTGAGCGTTTCAAGTGGAGCGATGAGTGTGATACTGCTTTCCGAAGATTGAAGAGGTCACTGACTACAGCTCCCGTGCTTGCTTATCCAAATTCGCAGGATTTGTTCATTGTGGACGTCGACGCGAGCGGATCGGGAATTGGCGGTGTACTAAGCCAGATACAAAATGGACAAGAGTGTGTTATAGCTTATTTTAGAAGTGTGCTCACTAAAATCGAATAACGATATTGTGTTACGAGGCGTGAGTTATTGGCGCCAGTAGCAGTGTGTCGGCACTTTAAAGGTTATTTACTCGGTGCTCCTTTTGTTGCAAGGACTGATCATAATTGTTTGCGTTGGTTACAAGGTTTTCGCGAACCCGAAGGTCGAGTGGCTCGGTGGCTCGAGATTCTTTCGGGATATGAGATGAAAGTAGAGCATAGGGCCAGGAAGAAATACGGTAACGCGGATGGGCTATCGCGACATCCATGTACGCAGTGCGGGTATGAAGAGAACTTTGCATCGAGTGCGAATAGCGCAGTGTGTGCCGGGAGTAATAATGAGCCTCACATCCAATCTGAAGAAACAATATTGTGTGATAAAAATTCAAACGATGTCAGTGATCTATTTCGGACACAACTGGCTGATGATTTATGCGGGTCATTAATAAAATATGTACGCGGTGAATTAAGAGAATCAACATTGTCAAAAGAATGACAGAAACTTTTAGCATTGAAACCGGAAGTAGTTGATAAATATAGATTGTGTTTGGTGGATCGGAGTGGGAGCTCACAAGACTTACGTATTGTAGTGCCACGTGCAAAAATACCTGAATTATTGCGATCATATCATGATAACGTATTCGCCGGTGCTCATTTGGGAATCACGCGAACATTGACCAAGCTAAAGGATTTTACTGGCCCAATATGCAACGTGACGTTGAAGAATGGTGCCGAAATTGTGAGTCTTGTAGCCGTCGTCGGTCTATTATTCCGCGTTCTAAAGCCCTGTTACAGAGTCAAGTTTCCAGCCGACCTTTCGAGCGTATTACCGTAGATCTACTTGAACCACTTCCTACCACTGAACGTGGAAATAAATACATCGTTGTGATAGGAGACTGTTTTACGAAGTGGAAATGAAGTTATCTGTCGGTATGGGGCTCCTGAAACCCTTCATTCTGATCAAGGGAGAGAGTTTGGGGCTCAGCTATTTCAAGAGATGTGCTGTTTATTTGACATCAAGAAGACTAGAACTACACCATACCATCCACAATCTGATGGTATGGTGAAACGCTTTAATCGCACCCTGATGGACATGCTGTCGCATTATGTAGAAAAACGGCAGAGGAACTGGGATGTGAAACTACCGCACATAATGATGGGCTATCGTACCAGTCGCCACGAGAGTACGAAGTACAGCCCTTTTGCCATGATATTTGGCCGTGAGATACGGCTTCCAGCTGATGTCCAATATGGTTCACCACCAGGTACTTCTTATCTATCAGAGGTGAAATATCTACAAGAACTTCGGGCATCTCTTGATAGAGCACATGGAATAGCTCGGGAATATTTGAACGCTTCGTCCAAACGTCGACAGGAATATTATGATAGAGACGCTAAACAAGTTACAAATCAAATAGGAGATTTGGTGTGGGTTCATTTATCAGCTCCACGGATAGGCGAAAGCCCGAAACTTCATGAATCATGGACTGGCCCTTATCGTGTGATCAAAAATATGGGAATTAATACGTACAGAGTGAAGCACTGCGTGTTCGCACATAAGAGATCAGTTGTCCATGCAAACCGTTTGAAGCCCTGTCACAAGTTGCCGGACCCTGAACAAGCGCGGAAAGAAGAACGAGTCATTCGTCGCCCAGTGGTTTCGTGTTACAAGAATTAATTGGCGACTTGTTCGATGCTCCGACAAACTATGATCTTGCTCATTGTGTATCGCAGGATTTACGCATGGGAGCTGGTATCGCCGTCCAGTCTCGGGACCGCTCCAAAGGAATGTCTGAGCTGAAAGACCAAAGGGTCGAGGTGGGTGACGTGGCCGTACTACAAAGAGATGACCGTCATATATTCTACTTGGTTACTAAACGACGCAGCTACCACAAACCTACATATGCTGTGTTGAGACGCTGTTTGGTAGCCTTGCGTCGTCGGATGGAAAATTTAAATCGTAACCATCCAGCATTACCATTGTTAGGTTGTGGGTTAGATCAGTTAGAAGAAACTAAAGTGAAAGATTTAATCCATGACGTTTTCGAAGACAATCAGATAGTCATTCGTTTATATAGAAAACCTGATCCACCCATGATAATTGAGCCAAACGACTCCAGAAGCAATACAAAGATTGAAACTAGAGTTTTTGTACCTAGTATGTCGCCGAGATCGTCCTACGCCTTGCGCAGCCCTTACTCATCTTCGCGAAAGAACTCGTCGATACCAGGAAGTGTATTCCCTGGGATGAATTCGTTAGGCGACAATGGAGAATTAGATCAGTCGCTTGGATCTATGAATCTGATCCTGAAGTAGAACTTCCAGAAATGGAGATAAATCCTGAAGTGCATCCCGATGAGACCGCGGTTCCCGAGCAATTTGACGGTGGAGACGATCTCATAGAAGATGCAGCACGCTTGAGTGGTGGTACTGTTTCGCCAGTAAACGAAGAAGTGGCTTCACCATCAATACCAGAAGACAGCCTTCCAAATATTCCAGGGCAGCCCGAGCAGCCCGTGACCAGGCTAGCTTGAGGATAAACTTCCAGGAGGAAGTGTGAGCTGAGGAGGGGGTGGTGTAGCGTCGTGAATTATGGTGCGGTGATGAAAGGATAAAAGAGCTAAGTCTCAGTGTTATTGTTTTGATTGTGATTACACTACCAGCTGACGCGTGATGTGTGGAACTGGGGAAGAGAGGTGATAGTTAGGTAGATAGAATAAAACGGAAGTCAGTGAGGAATAAGTGCTTGAAGTGCCGGGTACCGCGAGTGCGTGAATTACGATTTCTCGGGAATACAAATTATATATTGTGAAGGCTGCAGGATATTTTGTCGTATCAATAGTAATTCACTTCAGATGTATGTAATTTCCTATGGAACCCGTGTCTCAAAGAATTCTTAATTTTGAAATTTGTATGAAAGTGAATCAACTAGAATAGCTTGTTGAGAATTCAATTTAGGTGACTCAAGTGCGTGGAAATTTTGGTCTTCGAACGGTTCGATATGATCGTTTCCATTTTCAATCTCATCTTGAAAATTTTGTTGATTTTCTGAATTTCCATTTTCTTCGTTGCTATCAAACTTTTGCTTATAGAGTTCTTGTGAGTCTTGTTCTATGCGTAGATGTTAAGAAAATAGTTTTTGTCTAGTTTTGACACTCATGGATGTAAAATTTCTGAATGTTGCATCCCGAATATTTGCTTGCGGTGTAAGTTGCGGCTTAAATTGTGTTTATAACTAGTTCCCTCAGAGAATAGGAAATTCATGCATAAGTGACTTGACTTCAGGTTTATTGAATTCTTTGGTTGTGATCTACTTGTTTGATATTGAGATTGATTCTGAATTTGTAATTTTTGCTGCGTGTGAATATATTGCGAATCGTTAGTAATAAGGTTCAAAATCTCTTCAAGTTTGAAGGGATTTTATATATAATTTTGAAATAACTATCATGAATATAAACTCTGTTACAATATTTCATTAGTTTCTCCACAATCTGCAGTACAATTTAAAACAAGATTTAGGCATAGAATGTAAACGTTACGGTACGTGACATCATAAATCTAGTGACATTATTTGATGAATGCTTCCTTTTCAACATCTCCATCAAAGCTTGGTGCTAAGGCTAGCATTTCCATCATATCCTTATTAGGTTGTTGGAAAAGACTTCTTGGTGCTGCTGGAGTCACCATTTTATCTTGTTGTTGCTGCTCAAAACGCACTTTCTTACGATTTTTCAAGAATCTTGTCAGTTTATTATTTAGATAGTTTGGAATATAAATTTTTTCTCTTATACATCAACAATGCGCGATATGAAGAACTTCATCCATGTAATTTCCATAATTGATGAACCCTTCTTATGATTATTATAAAAAACGAGACTAATATTGAACAACATCTAATGAATTATTATACGAAAGTTCCATCCGCAGTTATCGAACAGATCTTATGGGCAGATTATTGCAGTCATTCAAATTTTCATTTAATTTCATTCGAAAGATAAATGTGTGGAGCAAAAACATAACATTCAACTCACATCAAATTCACACTCAATACTAGCAAACATCCTCATTAACAATAAACCTAAAACACATTCCACAGAACAAAGTAGTATCTACTAAATCAACTGTATCGATTGCAATTAATAGTACATATATAGAAATGACAAGTAAATTCAAAACCAGATAAACAGAGCACATTAAAAATATTCCGCTTTCAGCATTCGGCTCCACCCAGAGCAGAAAATTGTACATCCATCATGGAAAATACATCCATCCTTCATAAATCAGATAACTATAAAAAGCTAATTATCTCAGGAAAATTGGAAATATTAAAACATTGATTATTAGGAAACGAACAGCTAATAAATGAAAAAACCACTTCTCCAGAGAATCATATATTCAAATCTTTCCTGCCTCTTGAATTCCGACATTCACCACACATCACCTGACTTCCAAAATATGTTTTTTCAGTGTATAACATCCGCTTGACTGGAATGCACATGTTTTTCATGTGCTCATTTTCAACATAAATTTGAATCAAAATTTCAACATCATGATACCTTTAGACACTTCTACATCAATTTTATGATGGTATGTACCTTATTATAATATTTACTTGTGTGCACCCAATTTTTCCATTCTTTCAAATATAAATCCTAGCCTAATTTTCTAATTTTCTTATCAATATTCAATGTTTCTTGATACCCTTTTTCAAAAACTCCAACTATACAAATACAAATTACCATTTGAGCCAACTCCAAGCTGAATCTTAGATCAAATTATTTATGTATTTTCAAAAAGCACTGAATTTTATGAATTGTAAGAGTATAATTCCTCATGTAATTTTCTCGCTGGGCCTGATGATTAAAAAAAAATCCAAAATCGATAACAACAAAGTAATTAATTTCCAAAAATATACGTCTGTTTTCTCAACAATGAATTTATTCATTTAATACAACTAACATACTACTATGGAGAATTCCGTACATAAAATTTGAGAATAACTATGAATGGGGCACAAGTGAGCAAAAATTTATTATGAAGGAATGCCCAGACATTGAATAAGGCTAAAGACGACGTACAGATCGAAAACAAACTAGAATATTCACATATGAATATTTTCTTTCCTTCCAAAGTTTTCGAAAACGAGTTTGCCAACAATTATTAATAGGTACTTTGAGTATATCTCAAAGACAGATAAGATCTATCATAAGCAGCAAGAAGTCCGTTTAGAATATAACTTCTGCTAAAGTAGAGGACGTGCCACTAGTCACAGAGCAAACTGAAAGTTTTCGACAGTCCATTGAAAAAAAATCTGCTGTCCCATCTCATTACTGCCGCAGCTCAACAACAAAAAAATATTCACCGGCTTATATTGGGACGCACAGAAATCTCCACAAATTATATTTGTAGAACCAGGCTGATAAAAAATTGAGCTTCTATAATTATAGTATTTCCTATGAAAAACTGAGAATGGAATATAACATTGGGATTCAGGTTCCAAAGAACAAAAAATGCATTTCATGTCATCAATATTCAAGTGCTACACCAGAAAAATGTTCATACAGCATGCTTGAGGAATATAAGAAACACATTAATGAAAAAGAAGACGTCAAAAAGTTATTCTTGAATTAGCAATTTTCATGTAGAAGTGATCCGTCCTCACTAGTAGCTAGTTTTGATTTGCAGGAGGTTTTCATTCCTCCCATGGAGACAATATGATGGTATGTTTTAGCGGTCAGTATGCTGTCTACAATTTTACTATTTACGAAACTGGTTCACTGAATGAATGCTGTTATTTATGTTGTGAGGGAGAAGGGAATCGTGGAGCAAATGGAATTGCCTTAAATTTATTGAATGACTTACTGAAGTTGTCATAGGAAATACTTTAAAAAAAAATTCTTCCTTCTGTGATAATTGTTCCGGCTAGAAGATGACCAAACAAATTATTCTGATGATAAATTATTTTTTGAATCTCTCAGAACATGTGAAAAATATCTCAATAACTTTCTCGGTAGCTGGACATAACTATATGCCCGTTGATTCGGTACATGCAGTTATTGAAAGATCAATTCGTAAACGTGCTGTATGGATTCCATCGAAGTGGCCAATAATAATCCCCCGTGCAAGAAGTCAGCCCTTAGAATATGAAGTAAAACACCAAAATTTCTCAGATTTCCGGAATTGGAGGGAGTATGCAGCTCCAATCAAATCTGGAAATATCACGAAACAGAATATTGAATTCTCAAAAATTGAAAAGTGGAACTCAAAAAGAATGAGAGGATCATTAGGTGTAATTTGAGTTTCTACGATATTTCTGATAGTACTACAGGCCTTTATGAATTTCCCGAATATATTTAACGACGTTACAAAAATCGTAAGAAGGACCTATACAAATAAGCCAACCAAAACATAATGATTTGAAAACTTTGTATGATAGGAATATAATTCCAAATTATTATCAAAGAGAATATTTAACTCTTGGCTATAATAAAAGAGTACCTGATGAACTACCGGAGATAGACATCGAGGATGTTCTATGAATTTTGCTTACAGCTACTGTCTGATACTTGATGCCTGATTGAAAATTGTTGTGATAATCTCAGATATTTCATATAATTACATTTATGATAAATAGTGTCACAAACGTGAAATATTTCATGTGACTAGTTGACATTATTACTTTTCTGAATTCGCTATTTAGTCAATAATTTATCGTAACTGAGATCGTAGTTAGTATTGACCAAGTCGATGTTTTATTGTGTGACAATACAATAAGAGGCTAGTTATTTTTTGATATTATCTAAGGAAAAGTTTGTTATCAAATACATATATGGATATGATATAGTTTTTGCACTTCTATAAAATTGTTTTACAATTATTGCTTGTCCTATGTAATGACTCGGACGCCATTCTACAGTTTTGCAATGAGACTTTAACTTCGAGCAAAAAATTATTCAACTTAATATTGACCTGAACGCCTATGCTATCTACAAATTAGAAACGTAAATATACTGAAACGACATTCTACTAAGTAATATGATTCAATTGGGATGAAATTTACTGAATTATTGAAAAAGAATCTACACAAAAAATTGAAGACGACAGTTTTCTGGTTCACTCGAATCGATGCTGCTGGCGGTTACGTCCTTTTGAAATGAAACCGTCGATAGATCACCAGATTAAGCATTTTTTTATCGTTGCAGAGAGCTATCATTACACATATTTGCATTATTATTAGCAGAAAGTGCCTAAACTGCGCAATACATAACCTTCGTTTTATAATTCTTTTCTCACTTATTATATTCAATAACTTTTTTCATTGTTTCGAAGATCATCCATTTATATTATGCTTGACGACCACCTATCCCTCTTCCCATAAATTTTTAATCTACTTAAGGTTGAACGTCGTATTTGGTCAATTGACCCAAATCTCATATTGGACCTGTACTCTATCTACCCACCTCTGTCTCCACTAATCTTACTAGCATTCAACCGGACCTTGCCCACGATCATCTACCAGAGGCATAGCACATGTTGACATGTTCACCGCCAACTGCCACACAACAATTCTTGAAATCCCTTAGTTCTTCATACAAATAAGCACTTTGTTCAAGAGATTCTTCTTCAGAAAAGGCATGTGTATTCCTGTGAAGCATTCCCAGATTGCATTACATGTTCCACAAACTATCTGCAAGTCATGCTGTATGAGAGAGCGAAAGATCTGAATGGTACACCATATAGAAATCTGAAAATCAAGAAGTAAGTAATCACATAAAAATTAGATTATTAAAAATAGAAGGATATTTGAAAAAATATAGTCACATATCAATAAGGAAGTAGCTACATACTTATTTTACTCATAACTATACGACTTCTGATTTGAAGTTGAAGTTGTTAAATCGAAATAGGGGAGCCTACGAGATATGTTTCACGAAGAACATACAGAGCAAATCAAGCATCCTACTGGCAGCGAAGCAAAAAAGGTCTCTACGTGGAAGTTCAACAAGCAATTTCCGTTTCTTCGTGACTTGCTTGAACAAAAAAAAAATGAGATTGGAAATATTGATGCCCCGTTTCAACAAGCATGTGAAGACAGTGTACTAAATGAAGATATAAAAGACGATGAAGAGATAGAGCAACCGTACGCGTCACCGGATGGTAGTGATAATATCGCACTGACAGATTCTAGTACTGACAGTGACACTGAAACCAAATATCTGAGCTTCAATACTTCCAAAGTGCCAGTTTCACAGTAGGCAGAAAGATCTAAGTCTAATACACTGGCTCAGTCTCTTGTATTGAAGAGCAAAAAGTTGCACATTTGAAACAAATAGAAAAGACAGTCATGTCCCCTTATGAGTACAAGATGAAGATTCTCATTACTTGATGAATCTACAAGCGCATTTTCGTGAAAACCTCGAACAGAGAATTTTAGCAATTGGGACATAAATTCAACAAGTTTCGATTGGAAAGGAAATGGATCGCGTAAAGTGCTTTCGTCATTCATCTTCACGAAATACCTGAACACCATCATCGACTGAGTACAGGATGAAGACTATCATTTCTTGATAAATCTACAAACTCATTTTCGTGCAATCCTCGCTCAGAGAATTCTAGCAGTTAGGGCATAAATCCAGCTAGTTTCGGTTGAAGAGAAAATAAGTCAAGTACAGTGATTGTGTTATTCACCATCACGAAGTATCTTAGCACCGTCATCAACTCTCTTAACACCTTGTTTCGTTCCAATTTCGCACCTTGTTCCTATTTCTCCATATTCCATATCCCAGTCTTCTATCCATTCCTTTTTGCTACAATTTAAACGTATCAACACTATTATTCCAGATAGATGAAACATTTCACTTACCTCACACTTGTTTTAATATTTGACACTTTGCTAATTAATGACGTATTTTGGTTTTGTATTTTTAATTCACGTAGTTGCTGCAAGATTTCAGAAGTTGACAAGGCCCTTTTTCAGAATGGAAACATCTCATTTAAAACTTGAATTTATATCTAGATCACATTTGACACAACACATTACAAAATATAGACGCAGTAAAATAACATAACACTCACAATAAAATTCTTCAACCCTACTAATCATTTCCCGCCAGAATCTCCTCTCTACTCTCTTTGTAATTAGCTGAAACCAATGAAATAACGTGAAAGTAAGAAAAACAGGTTTTTTTTTGGAAGTAATTGTTCGGAAACTGTCTTAAGTGAGGGATTCGAGCAAAAGTCTTAAAACGTGACGGTTGCGCAAAAGTTTTCTTGAGGCACGGACTTATTTATTACCTTTAAAAGCGATCAATGCCGCATAGCAGGATTTATGATAAATCTGCGTCGTGCGCCGACCGAGTAACCGTGTTTGGTAGAATACATCGGTCGAGCAGCTTAATTTTGGGGATTTAAAGAGGAAACCGTTCCGTATACCGCGTGTTTTAAAGAAACCGCTACAAACATCTAAGGCGAAGTGTCCGGACGCCCGCAGAGTACCCAGCGACGCGAGCACCGAACATACAGTTCCTGAGACCACCTCCAGGTAACTTACCTCTGACGCCGTCCACGACCAACTCTTGAAGCGATACCTCCACCAGGTCAGGCGACATCATCGCCACAGTTCTGGAGAGCTTGTGGCTTCAGCTAGGTGTTTGTTTTGTACTATTTGTTGATGTAGTTATTGTTAGAGCAGAAGTCTACGTTTGTAATTTTTTTTGTGTCTACGTACTTTTCATTTATTTTGTGTTAGGCGCTCCTTGGATGCAGCTATTGTGGACGCAGTCTCCGTGACTACTGTGAGGCGTCAGGTTTTGCTCACACTGGTGTGTTGTTGGCTACGTGCTGTACTCCAAGGCGCGTTATTTTGTGTATTGGACCCTCAGCCACTGTTTGTCTATTTCACAATAAGCTTCATCTATTTTCATCATTATTTACATTTATTTTCCAGTCAAATTTTATTTAAATTCATATTCCTTTTTGTTCAACCATTCATTTATTTATTTTTGCATATATTAAAGTCAGTAATTCAGTTTAAAATCTTTGTTTCATTGTGCGAAAGAGTGGACCTGCTCGTTTCTTTCAGACAGCTTAGCTGCCACAATCTCCATTTGAGAATGTGGCTTGTGGCGAGTACAGTGTCGCTCAAGTCGACCCTCTGGTGGATGCTGAAGGCCATTACGCGGTCACCCATTCCTGTAACTCCTTCGTCCGACAAAACACCCCTTTATTGCAGGTACTTTCGTTGTTGTGTGCCCTGCGGACGGAAAGACAACATCGTGGCGCTCCGAGTATGTCCGAAGTCTAACTTTGCGACGCCTCACGTCACCTACAATCTCCCTGAGATCAAGAGCAATGAACGAACTCAAGTCAGTTTGGAGCGTTACAACCTTCACCAGCTACTTCAACACAATCTTCTCAACATGAACACTGAATAGCTCTCAAACCACTTGCGGTCGTTTCTATCATCATAGCAGGGATAGAAAGAATAAAAAGGAGTCATGAACTCGCCGGGTATATTTATTACCTGAAACTGTCCCATTTCGTAGGTAGGTACATTCAACATAGCGTTCGTACGTAAATCTTTGATTGGAAAGATACAATTTATTGGAATAATAATGAATTTTACATAACAATAACATCGACATAAACTTGATTCATCGCCATAGCAAGTCATTTTTCTGGAGAAATATATTCTCTGGAATTTGAGATTTTGTCTACCCGCTCTCAGATAGCGCATATAATACATTCTGAAATATTCCCGTTTGGTTAATTAATCCAATAATTGAGGGAGCAGTGTATATCATTCACCAACCTTCCCGGCACAAACAACATGTACTTAAAAAGTTAATTATCGTTCGGCACTTCTATCTCTTGAATTTCGTCCATCTTTCAAGACGGATACTAAACAAGTATCGGAAATAGGGATAATCTGATAATGGTGAATACAAGTAAGTACTCGATACTTTTGTTTTGATATCAAGTACTGATTTTGCGATACTTACACGGTATTGGAACGAAAGTACTTGATATCGAATCGAATCAGACTAAACGAACGTTGATGTTATTCTGAGTGCATCTAAGTGAACATGAATCTATCGGCAAATACGTCATATTTCGTATTTTCAGAGCGCTATCTGCAGTTATATGGAGTTTGAAATAAGTCAAAATGACTACATTCTGAGTAGTTTCAGATTGTAGCAAATCACATAATTCCATTTAAGACAACATTAAACGTTAAAAGTCTTCTATCGCTCGGTTCTGTACTCAATTTATTATAGTAGCGTACCGGTCAAACTTGCTGGACCTGACCTGAGGCTCGAGGATGAGTGAACCACCATGCCATATATCAATTATCATTATTGAATTGTGATCCTTTCACTAATCATAATAATGCGCTCTTGTTTTTTTTATCGAGTCATTTCTTTGATTGTCATTATTGGTTTGTTGTTGGCTGACTAAAGTTTGATTTGCAATGTTACCATGGCGCCCCCAAAAGTATACATAAATATATTGTATGAGGCATGGCTGGAGAGGAAGCACGGCGAGATTAGCTTCTGGCTGACGCAAGCTCTCTCTGGTCACGGCTGTTTTCAGGCGTATCTGAAGAAAATTGGGAAGGAAGAGGAAAATACGTGGGCCCACTGCAACGAAGAGACGGACACCGCAGAGCACACAATCTTCCACTGCACAGCATGGGCTGAGGAAAGAAAGGCCGTAGAGAGAAAAATGGGAAGGTTGTTTCCGGACAGCTTCATTTCTCTCATGGTGGAGGGAGATAACTGTATATCTTGTTGATATCATAATATAAGGCACATCTTTCCAAAAACATTTAGAAAATATAGAAAAGGTCTTCCAAATATTACGTGAAGCAAATCTGAGAATCCAGTTGGATTACTGCGAATTTCTTCGTGAAGAAGTCGCTTATTTAGGACATATGATAACCACAGGAGTTGAGCAAAATTCTGAAAAAATTCAATCCGTAAAAAAATTCTCAATCGCAAAGACGACAGAAGAAATCAAATAATTTTAAGGACTACTAGGTTATTATGAACGTTTTATTGATACTTTTTCCAACATCACGAGAACTTTAACAAATTGTTTGAAGAAGAATAGTAAAATTGATATAAATAATAAAGATTATGGAGAATGTCTCGGAAAATGCAAAACTCTCTTATCAAACGACGCCATTCTTCAATATCCTGATTCTTCTAGAGATTTCATCCCCACAACAGATGCAAGTAATTATGCAATCGACGCTGTTCTCTCCCAAGAATATGAAAATAATGAAGATCTTCCCATAGCCTACATATCTAGGACGCTTAATAGTCATGAAATTGATTAATGTACCATTGGAAAAGAATTATTAGCAATAGTTTGGGCTACTCAGCAATTCCGCCCATACCCCCTTGTTTGGCTAAACTCGTCAAAAGAGCAAAATCTAAAATTAATTCGTTGACGTTTAAAGTTGGAAGGATTCAACTATACGATCGAATACAAGAAAGGATGTCAAAATTATGTAGCTGATGCACTTTCTCGAATTAAACCGCAATTCAAAATCCGGTATCATCTCTCTTATATTTTTGAATCTGAAAACCTATTAGTCCATTGTATTTCAAGAGATCAAAAGATGTCAAAAAGATTCGCTGAACAAGTAAAATACAATTACCCATCCGAAAATCTATTCAATAAGGATAATAGAATTTCAATTCTAAAGTTCATTGTATTTCAAGAGATCAAAAGATGTCCAAATAATTTGCTGAACAGGTAAAATACAATGACCCATCCGAAAATCTATTCCATTTGGATGATAAAATTTCAATTCAAAAACAACCTAGATTAATATAACATCTTATCACAAAAAATTCATATGAAGAGAAACCTTCATTTCAAACCATTGAAGAATGTTTGGAAAGATTATAATTGACTATTTCCTAGTTAGCAAAGAAAGCTGGGCGAACATAAGAGACACAAGAGTGAGAAGAGGAGCAGGGATAGGAAGCGACCATTACTTAGTCACACTGACCTTTAAAGACAAGAAATACAGAGAACCAGAGCAAAAGAGAAGAAAGGCCACAAACAAAAAAATAAGATGTTACAAACTGGAAGATGCAGACATAAAGCCAAAATACCAAGAAAAGTTTAACCAGAGTCTAAGGGGAACATGTAAACAAGAGGAAATAGAAGAAATGTGGAAAATTTCTAAACAAAACATCATAACAGCGGCAGAAGAGTGCTGCGGAACAACAAAAATCACGAACAAAGAGATAAAACAAACGCTTTGGTGGAATGGAAAAGTAAAAGAGGCAATTAAGAGGAAGAAAGAGAAATGGAGAAGATACATAAATACCAGGAACGAAAAGAATTATGAAAGCTATGAAGCTGAAAGAAAAAAGGCAAAGAATGCCGTAATGGAGGCAAAAAAGAACTCATGGACAGAATTTGGCGAACCAATGAAAACAGCATATAAGGACAATTAGAAACTATTCTTCGGGATAATGAAGGAAACAAGAAAGAGAAAGACACAAATGTTGCATAATATTAAAAACAAGATTGGAGAACTGATGACAAAAGAGGAAGAGATAATGGAAACGTGGAGACAGTACTTCAAAGTGCTATTAGAAGGAGAAGGTATAAGAGAAAAGAAAAGTACACAGGAGAAGAGATAACCCACACCACAGGAGAAAAAACTTGAACAAGATGAGGAAATAACTCTAGAGGAGATAAAAGAAGCACTAAAGAAAACCAAAGCAAGTAAAGCCCCAGGACATGATAAGATAACGGCAGAAATGCTTAAAGCAGCAACAGATATAGCACTGGAAAGGTTGAAGGGAATTTACAATAAAGTGATTAGTTCGGGAATTGCACCGGAAGACTGGCAGATAGATATTATATGCCCCATATATAAACAGAAAGGTGGCATGAAAGAATGCCAAAACTACCAAGGAATATTACTTTTAAGTACAGCGGCGAAATTGTTTGTAAGAGTCCTGGAAAATAAACTAAAAACACAAGTAGAAAAATCCCTAGAAGATAACCAATATGGCTTCAGACCAAACAGAGGAGTTAATGACGCAGTAAATATAATGAGGCAAGTGAGAGAGAAAACAATAAAACAAGGAGACAAGATGCATCTGTGCTTCATAGATCTAGAGAAGGCGTTCGACAGAGTGGAAAGAGAAGACATATGGAACACGCTAAGAGAAAGAGAAGTAGATACTAACATAATAATAGGTGTACAAAGTTTATACAAAAAGACCAAAAATTATGTAAGAACAAAGAAAGAACCATCAGACATGTTCGAAACTACAAAAGGAGTAAGACAAGGCTGCATATTAAGTCTGTTACTCTTCACACTAGTGATTGACAAAACAATAAAAGAAGCAAGAAAAGAAGCGAGAGAATACATAATAGGAAAGTGGGAAATAGAAAACGTAAAAAAAATAGAGACATGTTATGCAGATGACATGGTGATAATAGGAAAAGACCAAAATACACTAAAAAAGAATTTATAAATATTCAGAAGACATCTTGAAAAAATTAACATGAAGAATAACCGCAATAGAACCAAATCGATGGTCATGAGCAGAAACGAGAAAAAACACACAATTAAGTTAGAAGGAGAAACTTTAGAACAAGTCAAGAAGTTTAAATACCTAGGAACAATACTGACTTATGACGGAAAACTAGATGATGAAATGAACGAAAGAACAGGAGCCACAGGTAGACTTTTTAACGCTTTGAAGAATACTATACTAACAAATGAAGAAATACCGAAGGAAACCAAAGCACAAATATACAAAAAAGTTGCAGTGCCTATCCTGTCCTACGGATCAGAAACCTGGACAAACACAGGAAAACAACGTAGTAAATTGAACAGTACAGAGATGAGATTCCTGAGAAAAAAGAAGGAAAAACAGTCTTGGCAAGATAAGAAACAAGGTATATATAGAGACACTGAATGTAAAACCGATAGAAAACATGAAAGAAGAGGGACAATTAAGATAGTGGGGACATATACAAAAAATGGGAGAGGATAGAACGACAAAAAAAGTGTACGAAGCGAAAACCGCAAAAACAAAACAGAGAGGAAGACCCAGAAAAACATGGAAAGAAGAAGTGAAGAAAGCACTGAAAAAGAGGGGCTGTAAATGGGAGGAAGCAGGCCACTCAAGCAAAAAGAGAGAAAAATGGAAGGAGATCTGGAAGCGGATACCAATAGAAGAAGAAGAATGAACAAGAAGAGTAAAAACCACCAGCCTCACACCTAAAAAGGTAAATAGGCTTTAGGATTAAGTAAGTAAGTGAGTAGAAAAATTATTAGAATATTGCATAAAAAATTACATCATTGAAATAGATATGCCTCGAATGTGTTCAGGACTTGATAAGAAGTCTTGGAATAAGATTGTAAATTTGATAAAAAACGTTCTAAAACTCGACAATAATATTTAATATTTATAATAAACCTGGAAAGCACGAATTGGATTTAAATACAGACTAGGATAATAGTTCTGCTATTGTCGAAACTGAATCAAAAAATAAATCAACAGAGACGATTCATTCGGATGACGAATACCTTTCAGAATAATATCGTTTGGAATTTCGCAAACCATACCCGATGACAAAAACCTTGGAATCAATATTCTCAAACTAGGAACAGTTCATATACAGTTGAATACGCAAACTACCACATTCAAAATTCTTTTGAACACCCTATTCGAGCAAGAAAAAATTCTAGGAACCAATACACAATAACAAAAACACTATACCAAAAATTGATCAAATATGAATTTAATGATAAAATAACGAATAACAGGATTATTTTGAATTCACTCATCAATCATATTGAAAAAAAAGATCCAATTATTGAATATGAGAAGAATAAGACGCGGATGGATAGATGGTTTTTGATCCAAGGACCGAACGACTGTAATTTTTGACCAGGATTATTTTGGTTACACTCGACGAAGACGAGAGCAAAGCCTGAGGTAAAAGGCGAGGGCGAGGCACGAGGCAAGGGCAAAGCCCAAGGCTTAGCTTCGTGCAACCAAATTTGTCCGTGACAATAATGACAGTCGTTCAGAGTCCGTGTTGCATATCATACTTTTTGTAACAAGTGCACCGAAATATCTCCGTGACTAAGCTTTTTGAATTAATTTGGATGTATTGAAACTATCTTATCGATTTGAAAAACAGATTTTTGCAAATGCAATCACATTAGAGTAAACTGATACGCTGAAACATAACTTACATGATTTATTTCATTGATTGATATTTTTCACATTTTCTGTGCTATCCCATTCACAATAGATGCACATACTATAACAAACACATTCTATAATACTTTCTTTCAAATATCAATTTGACATATATACTGACATATATCAATGAAATAACAAAATTCAATGGCCTCCATGATCCATAATCTACAATTTCATTCTCACCCAGCTGATATTAATTTCCTTTGATTCCCAGTCAACAGAGAATTAATGAAAATTGTTACCATGGTTTGGAATTGAGAACTTTCGAAGCAGAAGTAAGCTCAGTAATAGGGCACTTTCGGTATACGTGTTACAAAAAAATAGTTTTACAATTAAAGTAAGAATATTTTCGATTCGTATAGGTCAGGTAAAAGATTTTCTTTTGTTTTATAAAGTTTTTTTTTCTAGATTATGATATGCCTAAATGCTGTCCAAAAATAACTATTCCACGCAGACGAAGTCACATGGAAAAGCTAGTAATATTATATTGAGTAAGAAATTGAATAACTTGTAAGAAGAAATTGATAACATATAAGATGGTATAGATGTTATCAGAGTACAAAATTTGATAAATGAATTCATCCAAGTCGGACAAGATCTATATTTTTCCCTTATTCGATTGGAAGAAACACTCACCTTTTACAAACTTAATACCTTACATTTTGGAGTAATTAACCATGAAAAACTTATAGAAGAATTAAATAGAATTGAAAATTAATATTTGCGATCGATAATCATGAATAACATACAAAAAAATGGCATATTGAGGACATATTGTTCCTATGGCAATCCCAATTCAATAATCCTTCTTGAAATCCCTGCAAATATCCGCACGGAAGAATCAATTCAAGTAACGGCAATCCCCACGAAAATATACCAAACTCACGTAACAAAAAATATAGTAAATGGACTCTATTCAACAGATAATTGTAGAATAAGGTTACGTACTAAATGAACCCAACTTAATGATGAATATATATTATTCTATTTATAGAGGCAATGAGTATGATAAATGTTTAAATATTGTTTTATGTTGGGAAGACTTGAAATTTTGTAATTATAACAAGATTTCTTATATTAATTCCGCTATTAAGATTAGGAATTCAAAATTAAATTATGAATTTTTTTCGCATAAGCAAGAAATTAAATTCGTTTGTAATTATAATATAAAAATTCGAGAATTCGATGAAATATATTCCACTGAAAACTGTATTGTGAATAATAAGTTAGAATTAACTAACAATTTTAACAAATTGGTAGAACTGAATAATGAATACACTCATTCACAAATTTTATATTCGGAAAACAAAATGAAGAATTTAGCAAGATTCGAAGTCAGTAAAACTGATGAGATTCATTTGGAATAAATATACACGCATGTATCAAGTAATTATAAGCATTATCTTATAATTTGTGTAATGATGTCAATCATTGTAATAATTTTAACCATATTATTTATCATGAGGAAATTCAAATGCATGAATTATCTTAGGAGAAGGGAATAAACGTAAATCAATAATAAATTCAGAAGTATTGAATTAGACCAATTAGAATCTAATAATCAAAACCAAACTCACGAAGGGTTAGCTTTTTCTCTTGAGGGTGGAGGAGATATATAGGGACACCGCCCGGATTTCATAATATTGCACAATGCAAGTATAAGATTTCATCATCTTTTAAACAAGTTTACATCTTCTAAGCACGAGCCCCTGAGATGATGATTGCATATGAATACTAGAAGTTTGTAATCATATTCACTCTTGTTGTACTAGTCTTAGTCGCTGATATACATTGTCAAATAAAACCTAATTTTCGGTGTCGACTCAAGATCTATACTATTTTACTTGATTTTTGTTTATATTCTTGACACCTTACGTGATGCACAAGCTTGCATCTATTTTTGATTTTTATTGTTTGACACTACAACTAACCTATTTTTACCTGAGATAATTTGTAATTTTTTGACAATGCGTGCACGCACGATTTTCAACTTGCACTTGGTCAACGTCTATCTGAATTAAGTTATATATTATCGATATTTTTATTCTATATCTTTATAATTAAATAAATTATAGATTTGACATAAATTTCTCCAATTTGAATGGAGTTATTCATGATCAAATATATTGATGAAGTAATTTATAGTTCGCATGAATATCTCTTAATCATAATATTCTATATTCAATAATTATCTAAATATATATATATATATATATATATATATATATATATATATATATATATATATATATATATATATATATATATATATATATATATATATATATATATACATAATTAGATAATTATTCATATTGAAATCACGATGATATAATAAACGTCAATAAGACTCTCCAACATATAACAGATCTAATTTTGATGATATAAAATTGTGGTCGAATGTTGTGAATGCTGTATTTGTCTGGAAGAGATTAAGTGAGCTTGTTCATACCAGTAGAATATGGAGTCCTATGTATCACAACGTCACAAGCCATTTCCAGTTGCGTTATGTTTTGAGTAAGTGCTTTGATATATTTAATTGTGTTTAGCTTTATGAGAATTGTCTTAATGAAAATGGCAGATGACAATTTCAAAAATTCATTGATAAATTTGGGATTTAGTTACCTGATGGCCGATTTCAGGACCTCGACTTACATTAATCGGGTTCAAATTGCTCATTTCCTTGGTAACAATATCAATTTCTTCTTTTTCCATGTTATAATTGGGCAAACAAATGAACTAAATAAATTGAATCCTAGTTTATGGGTCCCTCCCGGTCACTTAGACCCAGGTTAATTTATCTTTCGGTTATGAAATCGGGCATTATTGAAGTGTTTGAGAGTAAGTGTAAGCTAATTGGTTTCTGTAGTAGCATGGTAATTTGTATCATCATGACAATCATTATAATACTTTCAGCCAACGATAATACAATTAGTAACTCAGATGACTTGTCGGACGATAATTTAAAAGTGATCATTCCTAAAATAGGACAAAGGAGCAATGTGAAAGAATGTATCGAAGAGTATTTATTTTCGAAAAATTTGTAACTATTTTCACCTATTCATTTCATATTCAGGGCAATTTATTCACGCTGTTTTCATTACAGTCTTGGAACATCTCTTTGTCTAATTGAAGATACCATTTATTCACTGACACAGCAATTATTTTTATTATCTCCCTGAGATTCAAAAACTCCTAGAAGCTATTACCTCTTTAGATTTAACTTCGCCTTCTACTTCTAATTCTAGTTTTGATTATCAAATTCATACATTAACAGAAAAATACTTAATTAGAACAAGCTGAGTTTAAAATTATATCTCCTGAACTAATAAACGCTACACCAATTGCTGAAAAAATAGAAATATTACATCAACAGACTTTGATTCAGAAGGATTACTGAGCTAAACTTGTATAGCAAAAGTATTCTGAATTCATATAGAATAACCAATACAAGATGTCAGAGTTATTTGGTAGATATTATAACGTTACATTTTTTAAACGCAAATTTTGAGTAAATATCTAATCATTTAGTCCTTATAGGTATGTGGATTTATAATAATAGTAAAACGCGTGTTTCACATCACCTCTGGTGGAGATAATATCTCCTGTAGCAATCCTCAGCCTATTCGGTGGAAAGCATATCTCTAGAGGAGAACTGCAGCCTGCTGTTGATGTGTTTCGCCTAATTCTAATGATGATGGGAACTTAGTTCTCGAAATACGTATTTAAATTTTACAAATTCATTCAAGGTTGGGGGTTTATTTTCATTTTATATGTAACTTCACCTTAAGACTCATATTATTTAATATAACATCATATATTTGATAATATTCGTATAATAAAAAAAACAGCGCCCTTTTTCAGATAGCGCACAGTTTCTGGTGGATATAACGGAAAGCACATTGAATTAATTCAAGTTGAAAGTGGAAAGTGTGCAGCAGTCGACTAACAATGACAAGATTAATTTGGCAAATAGCCAAGATGTACCTGTAACTACAGTTGCAGCTAACAATAGCTCAATACTCGATGGAGTAAGAATGCTGTTTTAGCAATCATCGATCAATACAAGAATAGCCAAAAAAAAAGTCCAAAAATACTGTTATTAAAAATGATGAAGTTTGGCAGGAATTATGCGTATGGACATCACTTTTCGCGAAAACAGTATGAATTTATGTGAAAAAATTTGAGGAGAAAATATATAGAAAAAAAAGACAATATGAAAAGCTCTGGTGCTAGAGCTATATATATTGAATATTCCGAACTTAATGATGAAATATAAAGAGATAGGCCTCTTCTTTCTCCAATTGGCACCGCTTGCAGCAGCAAATGTGTAGAAGGTATTGAAGATGAATACAGTTTACTTCAATCACCACCAACGAAAACAATGAAATTGGAATTAAAAACAGATAAAGTTCTAAAATTCCTGGCGAATCAACGCATTGCAAGTTTGGATAAGCATTGCCATCAATTATAAATTCATTATTCTGAAAATATTGATCAGTGTCATTCGTTATGTTTCCGTATATAGGGAAGTTTCTGAATACTCTTACATCGCTTACAGATCCTGAGTAACCCGCAAAACAATGTATAAATTTTACATCACCTTCACATATGACTTGTAATTTGATAGCATAATTACATTTCCACGTTACATAATTTTTACTATTAATTTTTGAAGCTCTGATTGGTATGCCAGTTCCATCAGTACAGCCAATAATTTTTTTGAATCCTTCATGATTCCTTGACATTTTGTAGAGATCATGACAATTTTCCTCAATACAGGCACCTATAGGCCCAGTGATGAATACAGGGGCTAACCGATTCAAAGCTTTAACAACACAAAAAAAGAATGAGAAAGCGATGACCCTCTCTTTTCAGCCACTGATCGATAAGAATCAGATCACACAGAGCAGTTGTATTAAGTAATTACAGTTGGTCGCGTATTTCTGTACTTGTCCTTCAAATTATCAGAAATGATTCTCAAAAGAGTCTCAAAGATATCTCGTCTCATCATGGCTTTTAAGTGTCGATTCGGTATATCCTGGAATCACCCTTTCTATAAAATACTTTACTCGGGTTGGAGTAACTCCAGATTCATAATTTTCTAGTAGAACTATACAATCTTCATCATCATCAGATTCACTGGAATCGATAGTTCTCTAAAATGTAGATATGAGCAAAATTTAATATAACAAGAAAAATTCTCCACATTTACCATAATCCCATTTAACATTTTTCTACCTAGACTTATCAATATCGCCAGGCTCTTTTCTTATCTTCTGTCCATATCTATATAAAATATTGGAAATTCTTGCATTTGAATATATGTACATAAATATAATTTATTTGCACAATGTCTTGCTTTAGCTAGAGTATTATATTTTGAGTCAAGAGAATGCCGCGAAATAATATTCCGAAACCAATGGGTGAATTTTGACCACGTGACTCAGCTCTGTGTTAAATTAACTCCAAGCAGAAGAGTGGATTTTGTAACGCCCTCCTGGATAGCTTTTAGCTGTCACGGAAATAGTGATAAATATTATAAATATGTATTACAGAATACCGATATTATATAAGACTCACATTGCTATCATCTCCCATCCCTTGCAAGACTACACGGTAAAGAATAACATCAGTACTTGTGACCAAAATTGGTTTACCGTAACTTTTGAGTGAGACAATAATTTTTGATTCAGTACACCAAAATTTTCTTATTCTCAGTTTTAGGAATGAAATCAGTTTTGCTGAGCAAATGAAGAAACTTTTGCCATGAAGTTTTAGTTAGGAGGACAAAGAAAATCTGTACTCCTTGCTAAAACATTTATAAATCTGTCCTCAATACAAAGTTCATTTTCCACGTTGAAATATCACATTCTTAAGTATGACAAATATAAAAATGTATTATTCTACAAATTATATTTTGGTGTTTTCATGAAGAGAATCAAATTTCATTTGTACGCGCCAAAAATCTGTTATCGCAACTAAAATATTTGGTAACGTCCACAAATCCCTGCATTGATATGCATTTACAGACGTGTTACAGCACGTTACTTGCGTGCTTTGTGCAATCAACATGTTCGTCGGTCACATTTAAGCAGTGCTTAGTGCTTGTGCAGTAATCGTATTCTTGTATATGGGATAATCTTGCAAACTAAAAAGCTGAAATTATTGTTAGACTATAAATTATTCAGTGATATTCAACAACATGGATGATTTCGTGAAAACATTGTTGAAAAATGGCATTTGGAATCTTTGACAGAAAAATTTTAGGGTATGTACAAATAATACATTAGTATTAAGATGATCGTAGAGCAACCATCATAAAACTTCTGGGGTTTTCATTGTGAGACACATTTTGAATTTGTATTTATTATTTTATGTTTATTATAAGTATATCATGATATTAAATGCTGTATATTTAGTAATTGCAGAATATTATTCTTCCATCATTAAAATTATATTATTTGCTGCAATGGAAAATGAATAATTCTTATCTTATTACAGACCAGTGCATTGATGAACCATCTTTTTTCTTATTGGATGAAAATGCATTGGAAGAATTAATACCTACTCTTGGACTAAGATTAAGATTTATAATAATTTTAGTTAATTTAAAATACCGGTAGTTTATCTATCAATTATTTTTTATAATTATAGGATATTAATTTGGACATCAGCACTTACAGTGATTGTATCTCACTTACTTATAGTTTATCACCTTTATCTAGTGGGGCGGACCTAGCTAATGATGAAACGACTGTTTCGTTGAAACAGGTGGAAAATATTTGAGAATCCTCTTCACCAATAACTGGGGACATCTCATCAGATATATTAAACATTCCTGGTCCAAGTATTGAAAAAACAAAAACATACGACGGGCAGTACTTACAAAGTTTATTGCAAAAGTCTTCAGACGGAAAATTCATATAAGCCACTCACAAGAAAGACAACACATTGAATAGAAACACAAGACAAAAATTGGTACATTGAATTATATAAGACCATTTGAGCTATTATTTGGATACAAATTCCACAGAAGTACGCTGAAATTTACTGATTATAAAATCTTTAATTATTGCTTGTTTCAGCAGGATTTCTTCCCATGTTTCTGAATATTTGGCGAATGCAGTTACTTGAACTATTTCCTACAGAGACCAAGATTTGATAATAGAAGTGATACGTTATACCTGATGACTAATTGAATGATTACATTATTGCAGGATGCCTATTTTATTACGGTAGATAATGAAAAGGGGTGAATGGATAGACGAAAACTATTTTCCAAGTTCTATAATTTGATTAGAAAATTGAAACAAGTTGAATTAATGAGAACAAAGCTTCGTGAAAATCTTCAGGAACCTCATGTATCGTCAGGAAACTGCGATACTCTGATTGGGAATTAATAATTATTTGAAAAACTTTATTACCATAGTTTTTTTCATATAGAAATATCCAGAATGAGGAGGATTTGATGTTATGGTCGAAGAGTAGTTCCGGACCAAGAACAACACTTTATAATTATTGGTCACAAACATACAAAGCTAGACAAAGAATTAAAAACGAGTCACCCAGTTGTCGTGATCATTTGAATCTGTTCCTAGCGTAATAAACGAATGAGGGATACAAATTGGTACACAATCTGTTTGCTCTGAATATTATACATTCTTTCCTTGGCAATATTCTATTTTGTAGTTAGAAGATTTTATAGAAAATTTTCCTGATTTTAATTTGATATTTTTTTTTTCGAACATTAATAGTTTTGAAATGTGGATCGTATCCAGAAGTTAATATATTTGAATGATGGATCGTCGGATGTTGGATAATTCAGGATCAGTAAATGAAAAACATTTCACATCACTTGAGCAAACGTTTCGAATCTTATTGAATCTTCATCAGTGCCTAAATATACAACAAACATTAAATACATTCCCTTTTTTACAATTATTAATATTCTGTTTACATACCCAGTGATCCAAACTCTAAGTTGTCACAAAAAATCATTAGAATACATTACAAAAGTTACTTATTATCAACAGTGTATGTTTCTCTTACCATACAGGCACTGACTGATTGATAATTTTATCAAATCTACACAGCTGTATTTCAACAAGCAACATACGAATGATGAAAAGTTGATAAAAAAGTGTGAAGAGATATTCATGTCGGAAGATAATTACAGTAAGACAAAATTATAATGAATAATAATAATAATAATTTTGAAAATTCTAAATCTGTTTTAAGATTTGTAAGTAATTAGAACATTGATGCTGTTATCTAATTTACTAGAACCAGTTACAGTTGCCAAGAAAAAAAAACTCACAGTGGAAGCCTGATAAACTGAAGATGCTCGATTCATCCATTTTATATACTTATTGGGGTATTTATTACTGAATTTTTCAATAATAGTGCTATTATTTTGACATCATTCCATTTTGTCCACAAATTCATCAATTTTACGAAATATTCGAGAATAAATACTATAGACTAGAGAATCCCAAATTATCTTTCTGAATTACCTAAGTGTATAGAATGTCGTACTTTTCTCCTAGAAAATTGATGACTTATACAATTTGATTGGAAAGTGGAAAGAAAAACTTGCCAACTTGAAACATAATCTACAACCATTTATATTCGTAGTTGGATTTAAGTAAAAGATCTCTGAAACACATATCTATTTGCACGAAGTGATTTACAAACTGACTCTCCATTGAAGGCAGTAGATATGTGTTACAAACTATTTCACACTCAACTTGAAGTATTCGATAGAATGCGAAAAAATTTGGTCGATAATTCAGTTATGCATTTACGAAATGAAAACTAAACATGATAAACACTATAGTGAGATTTCATCAATTGTTAAAGATATTAAACAACTAATGTAAGTTGAGCTCTTCACTGGATACAGAGCACTACTCAGAGGCAGTGTAGCAATTGAATTGATCTGAATCATAGTAGTTAAGATAAGTTTCGGGGAGAACAAAATATCACTTTATCAATAATTTTGAATAATCAACGTTACTTTCTCGTCAAGTACGAGAAAGATATCTGTCAAATATATGAAAAGATATATTAACTTCAACATGTTCTTGTGTTTCAAATTGCGAACATTGCGAACACTCCTGCTCTAATATTGCACCTGAAAATTATACATAAATTAGGAGCTCAGAGCCGTCTTATTTGCATACAAAATAAATGTAATCGTATGCTTTCTGATATTATAACGTTTGCCAGACATTTGAGGAGCAAACATGATACTTGTAGCAGTTGTGCCTATGTAAATTTTGATAAGCAGCAGTGTCAAAGAAAGTATCAAGATAATACATTAAATAATAATGAAAAGAGTTTGCAAATAAATTTTGATAAAAACGGAAACAAAAGCAATTCTTCCAGACACATCAGTATAGATAAATAGTTTTATTGATGGATAATGAAGCAAATGCTTTGATTTCAAGATCATACAGTTATTCTACAATTCCTAGAGAAATCGTTCAAGACATCGTCCATGACTTTGAATATTTTTTTGGTTCTACTTTCATAGAAATTTTAATAGCTAACTAATTGCAAAATTTAGAACAAAATCAAGTGAACTTAGTTATAATTGATCCATTGTCAAACATATTTGATATTATACAAAGCCCGTTCCATGAATTTGCAAGAGAATATCGATGCTTTGAAATATTTGAAAAATCTGAATGTTTGATAAAACCATTGTCGATAGATATGGGTACAACAATAATAGAGAAAAAGATTGACGATCGCATAATTTAAGAGGAAAAAAAATGTAATAATGCAACTTATACCACTGAGAAGTATATTCAAGAATATATTGGGAATCCTCGACTTCTATGAATGCATACTAAATTATGGGCAGTCATCGAAACAATTCAAGATTAAAAATTCCATTTAAAGTATATATATATATATATATATATATATATATATATATATATATATATATATATATATATATATATATATATATATATATATATATATATATATGTGATTTTGTGTTTGATCATATATATCATTGGATATATACAATCATACACAAAATCTCATCGTTCCACAGTTAATCGTTTTGGATTTACCCAAGAGATTCTAAGAATCTGTCGAGTAAAATGCGCTTTCAGCCAAGTCGGTTGCTATGGAAACAGTAGGCCATTATACTCATACTACAACTTTCCCAAATACTGATTCCCAAATACTACGACTACCAACAGACCTGAATTTATGCGCAAAATTGAGAAATTAATTCCTACTGGAGTGCACTCACGGCTCAGTCTATTGTTATAAAAATAGCGGGCAATCATTTAGATGCTACAGCAGACTGAAATACCAAATTTCAATTTTCTATACCTGATCGTTTCGAATTTATGCGAAAAATTCCAGAAGACGGTCAAGTAAAGTGCACTTCCGGCTGGATGGATCTCAATAAAAATAGGATATGAGCATCTAGATGGTATAATCGTCCCAAATATTGAATTCCAACAATCTACGTTCAATCGTTTCAGATTTATGCGGAAAATTGAAAAAAAAAATAGAATGAAGAGCTCTTCCGGCTTAGTGGATAGCAATCACTATGCAAGGTATACAACTAGATATTATAAGAGTGCCAAATACAAAATTTAAATATTAAACGACTGATTGTTTAGAACTTATGCGACAAATTCAAAAAGTCTGTCATATAAAGTGCACTTCCGTCTCAGCCGATTGTTACAAAAATAGAAGATTTTCATTAGGATGCTACAACAATTTCAAATGCTAAATTTCAGTATCCTATGGCTGATCATTCTGAATTTATGCGGAAAATTAAAGAAAAAGTTTCAAGTAAAATGCACTTCTAGTTTAACTGATCGCAATCATAATGCAAGATGTACAATGAGACACTATAGAAGTTTTTGATACGGAATTTCAATATGCTATGGCGGATCATTCTATATTTATTAGAAAAATTCGAAAAAAGTTTCAAGTAAATTGCACTCCCGGTACAGTCTCAAATTCAAAATTTCAACATCATACGTTCAACCAGTTTTGAGATTTGCGAGCTACGCACGCACGTACGCACGAACATACGTACCAACATCAAGACAAAAATAGTCAAAATGGATTCAAGGATTCTCAAAACAAATTTATCTATCAAAATCTCGATATGTAAATTTCGTCGGTTTTACAATACAATAGGAAAAATGACATGCATTTTGAATAAATACAAACAGAATAAAAATTCAACGAAAAGGGAAAGAGATGAATTTGCAAATATAATGGTTCAAAATGAACCGTCTGCCGAGCAATACAAGTAAGTTACTGTATAATTTACACTTTTTAATCGACTAAAGAAAATCGAATATCGAAAGAAGCAAAATTGTAAATAATGAAGATGTTGGGCTTGATTTAATTAAAGAAGAAGTTGGCAGCAATTAACTCGTGAACCTGTGAAAATTATCTGACTGTCCCTTCATGAACACATCAGAGCTTATTTTCTGTCTGATTCTATTCCAAGTCGAAAATCCATGGTCCCTACATGTCAAGCACTAACTGCTGATCGCCGTATTGCGTGATGACGCCACAGCGGCGCTTGCCCAATAACGGCATTTCGTCGATCACGTGACATAATTTAAAAGTTTAACCCACAGAATTGTCAATTACAAGTTATAAACATTACGTTGAGATACAAGATCATATCAATTTTTTTCAGGAAGACCTTATTGCTGAAATTGAACCGTTTGTAAGCTTCAAACTCCAAAAATTGAAGGACTACATCTTGTCATTTCAGTCAATGATTTTTGTTATTGGTAAATATTCTAACAAAATAGATTCAATCAGAGTCGAGTCACATATGTATGAGCTTAAATCTCCAAAAGGAGGATTCGATGCGATTAATTCACGCATTACATGACAATTATACCGCAGAAGCCGAGCAGTGCTAGCTATTTATTCAGAAATCATTGTATGATATTAATACATCGTGAGACAAGAATTTTACAGATGTAAATGTTATACTAAAAAAAATATTGAAGGATCTGACCCCAGTGAATGGATTTAGGTAGTGGGTTCTTTCCTTCTCTTTTTTTTCTCTCCTCAGAGAATATGTATTTATTTTCAATATTATATTTTTTGATATCTATTACTGAAGGGAACAATCAAAATGCCTGTTTGTTACATTTGTGAAAATAGTTTCGATAACTTCAATGATTTTTGATCCATTTAAAAATTAAACATTTTTTAGCTAGTGACAATTCATACAGATGTCGTAAGACTTCATGCAGACGAGATTCTCAACTCTTAATTCTAATAAAAAACATATATATCGGGAACATAGCATTTCTGATGTAGATTCAAAATGTTTTTTTGATAAAAATATCAGTTCTTTGAGAAGTAGAGATAAAATAAAGTATTCAAATAAACTAACTAATGGAGAAGATTGCCCTATAGTCCAGTCAAAATAGACATTCACTCTTGCATAAATTCCCAAGAAGCTGAAAATTGACATGAACGTCAAGAATACCATTATAATGAAGTTGTGAAAAGTCCTCAAGGATCCCGTGTGTGCAAAAAATTTTATGCGAAGTCAAAGCTCGTAATAATGGGTTTTTTGAATTTTCTAGCGGAACGATCGGTTTTATGATATAAATAGTACAAACACAAATTTAGATCTTCCAATTCTCTACAAACATGGTCCTGACTTCTTTTTTCCTAAGATCTACCATTTCTGAGAAAAGCCATTCTCAAGTTATATTCTCCATAATATGCACACGTTTCCACGCCCCCTATGAGTAAGTGTACTTGGCGCGTATTTTTCAATGTGGTTTTCCTGGTAGGCCTACTTTACGGTCTTCTTATTAAAGTTTAATATAATATTAGGTCTTCTTATTCAACTTCTTCTTTATCTTCATCTTCCTGAGTTGACGTAAATTGTTCAAATAGCGATTTAACAGTTGTTTTATCGTTGATGTCAGAATTATCTTCTGTTGAAGATTTAGTATTTAAACACGACTGGCTTTGACAGCTAGTGCATGCTGGTGAACAAAGTCAGCTTACTTTTTTGCAGCCGAATTTCGAATTACTCCTCTTTCTGCAGTTATAGAAAATCGTATCAAGGAGCTTTTCTGGTGCAGGTGGAAGTAGAGTGTGGATTGATTCCAATATATTATTTATAAGCTTCCAACTCCATTCTTTTGGGTCCAGTTGATTTCCAAGCTACACTTGAAGCTGCTAATATACTTGATAAGAATATTGATGAGCAGAAGCCGAGGCTGGAGGAGAACAAGCTAATTGAAAACGTTTTTTATTACGTGTATGTTTTGCAAAAGATACGTAACGTAATTCATCTATGCAAGTAATTTAAAGTAAGTAATAGACGGACACTGCTATGTTGACAGTTGAACAGCAGACAGATGCTGCTCAAGGCCACATGGTCACATAAAATGAGGGACTGGGTTTCATTTCATTTCATATTCTTAGAATTATCATTCAATATCAATGTACGAGTACTAGTTACGCGGACCAACAGTTTGATCTATATTATACGTCCATAATGTACATAGGCAGCGTAGTCATGCATATTATTAAGAATATAACTCTAGAATGGCTTTTTCTCAGAAATGGTAAGTCTTAAGAAAAAAAGGGTGGAAACTATTTTTGTAGAGAATTGAAAGATCAACAATTCATATCTCAACTACTTTTATCACAAAATCAACCGTTTCACTCGAATACCCAGGAAGCCTATTTTTGTGAACTTTGACCTCGATAAAATTTTTTGCACACATGGGGTCGTTAGGAACTTTCCACTACTTCATTATGATTGTATTTCTAACGTTCATGTCGATTTTCAGCCTCTTGGGAATTTATGCAAGGGTACCCCTATTTTGAAGGCTAACTTGACTGGACTATTAGGAATGATAGTAACGTATTAAATTTGAATTTTGAAGAGATTCTTCATACACAAATTATTCACATGATTGCGCGTTTGTATGATAGATCTACCTCATCATGAGATTATGATCAATTTCCAAACCAGAAGTGACATCTATTCTTCATAAAATTGTAACGAATGTATCAAGAGAATCTAGTGACATATCCACTTCAGATAAACTGACAATTGATAATAGTTTCTTGCAACTTGAAAATAGTTTTAAAACATTTTCTACACAAAACAAGCGATTACAATGTTTCACAAAGTCAGGTTGTTTCTTTGAGCTAGAAAGTCACACAGTAGCTCATAAAATAGTAACCTGTGATACCCAAATTTGAACATAAAATTCATCCATGAATCGGTACCAGTAAAAATTCAGTTTATATCTCTAGAAAAATTGTTCAAAAACCGGTTCGAAATTCCACAAGCTTTTGAAAACTTGACAAAAAGTGATAGAACAGTATCACAAAATAATCAAATTGAATAGTTATACCAATTTTTCTATATTTTGATGACTATGAATCGTGTAATTCACTGTAGTCACATGCAGGCATACATAAAATGGGTGCTGTTCACATATTATTTCCATCTCTAAAATCGGAATATCATGGATCTCTGAAAAATATATCTCTAATAATGTTATTCAATTCAAATGTTCGAGAAGAATTCGGAAATCGGGCAATATTTTTGGTACTTATTGATAAACTAAACTATTTGGGAAAAATTGGTATAACTATTACTAAACAATACGGACTAAAGCAGTACTATTTCGTCCTCAGCCTAATTTTGGGATATAACCTTGGTTTGCATACAATATTGGGATTAACAGAGAGATTTTCTGCTCAATTTGCCTGTAAGTTTTGTACCTTGAATAAGACTGAGAGAACTATTGGCAGTGAAGGACTAGTAAATAAATTAAGAACAGTTGATAATTATAAACAATTTAGAAATTGATAATACAAGTGAAACTGGCTTAAAAGTAGTTTGTGGTTTTCAACTCAATAGATAGCTTTCATTCCATTGATAATTTGAGTGTAAATATAATGCACGACATTTTAGAAGGTGTATGTCACTATGATTTAATGTTTGTTTCAAAATAGTTCATTTGTGAAGCTCATTTTTTCACAGTAGACATACTGGATAGCCGCATTGATACATTACGATATGGATATGCCGAGTCAAGAAATAAACCACCACATATGAGCTATGATTTGATGAAGGGAGTAAAGCTTGGCGACTATATTTGCTCTTACGAGAAATTATCGAAATTTTATTGAGCAAATATACTTGAAATTATTTGAGCCATGTTCTCGAAACACTTATATTAGACCACCACAAATTATATCTTGCTCATACAAAAGACAATTTAAAACTGAAACATCATCATATGGTACATTCTCCAAGAATATTAAATCAAGTTGGACCTCTGAAAAATTTGTCATCAATGCGATTTGAATCAAAGCATACAGAGTCAAAAATGACTTCCAGTGTAACATCATCACGACGAAATATCGAACACACATTATACCTGGAGCATCAGCTTAGAGTTTGTTACCAGCTTCTCCCCAAAAATGCCGTGACATGAGATAGTACTATTGGTCCTGGCGAAATTAGAGATATAACTTGTTCAGAATCCTACAGACTACTCTCTGCTAATCACAAAAAAAAAAACTTATTCAGAACTACTATACCCCAATATAGGTGACAATCAAGGGCATAAATTATCATATTCTAGACTCTTTTATAATAGATATTAAGGATATAGAACCTGTATTTGGTACTATAGAAGATATTAAAGTTGATGAAAACGAACAAGTAATATTTATCGTAAGTGCCTTGCATTGCTTATACTTCCACCATCAATACTTTGCGTATTGTATTGAAAATATCAAAGATGACTTGTAATTCAACGAGAAAATTTAATTCAACACGATACTCCTGTAAGTATTCATATGCCAGATGGTAAAACCTACCTTTCTCCTGAGAGATGTATTCAGATATAATAATTGTTGAATAATTATAATTTCGTATGTGATTTTTATATATATATATATATATATATATATATATATATATATATATATATATATATATATATATATATATATATATATATATATATATATATATATATATATATATATATATATATATTTTTCTCATAATGAAACTACTCCATATATAGATAATATATTTCATTTCACATACCTATATTTGAATGGAAAATAATTAATTCAGTTACATATGATTGAAAATGAGTATGGGAGATGAGCAGGAATAGAACAACAAATTTCTGCACCATGTGAACTTCTTCTTTAACAGTTAATGATTACGTACTTGTACAGAATATATGAAATTTGATTCAGAAAACGAATATATTTCTCGGAGTAATAATCTTGTCTGCATTAGATGATATTGTAGCCCATTTGTGTAGATGAGATTTGTATCTTGAATAACCATAATTCAGCAAATTATGTTTACTCATGAAGCAAATATACTCCACTGGGGGCCGATATTATAGAGTAGAAATAAATTGCTGGTTACTTATTCAATGGGTAAATTTACTCTTCTGGTTGATTAAAATTCGGTATTATAAAATAAGTTGCGAGGTAAAATGACTGTTCATTGGATAACTATTTCACCAAATCATGTTTCTCACTAGTAGCAACAAGAAAAATATTTGAAAATATTTTTATTTCCAAAATGGTTTGAAAACAGTTCATAATCAGAAACTATTATTAGTTGAGATTGTATGAAAATTACTATTGGCTTGTATTAGGTAATATAAGACACGAAAACTTCATTTATTTGTTAACATGTTGTGAACATTGATTGTCATTTGTGTTTTCATAACCTCGTTATTCGGTGTGAGGTGTTATCTGTCCAAATGAAAAATGGATAAAAACCGAGAACGCGGTGAAAATTATACGGAATTTGAAAAGGAAAACTTTCTTCAGATAGTAAAAACGTTCATTAATATAGTAGAGAATACACAGACAGATATGTGTACCGTTAAACAGAAAAAACAAGCGTGGGACGCAATTGCTATGGAGTACAATTCAAGAGCACAGACAGGGCCAAGAGCTGGAATGCAGTTAAAATAATTATTCGAGGAAATTAAGAAGAAAACACTAGAAAAGACAAAGCTGCCGAAAAAGTAAAAGCTACGTACTAGAAAGTATATGAAACTGATGGACTCCAATATCAAAATTATAAGTCCTTATGATAGTACTGCTCCATTAAGTCGGTTACCTGTAATATATATTTTTTAAATTTATTGATATTCCGCTTTTTTCAAGACGCAGCTATATCACATGTGGAAGCGGTCAATATTGGAATTATTGACGACTATGATAAAAATGCTGACAGGCCAGTTGGTACAAGTTCCCAGAGTGGAGTGTTGGTACTTCGTCATTCAAAAATCAAAATTGAGCGTACACCGAGAAAAATTGGATCAGAAAAAGATAAACTGAAGTTTGATATTTTAAAAAGTAGAGAAGAAAAGCAAGAAACGGAGCTTGAAATATTGAAAATCGCACTAAAAGAGAAAGGAATAGACTAACAAATGGAGGAATTTATTTTCAAGAAATTGTTGGAATAATGAGGCGATTTTCCATTTATAATGTTTTATATTTTTTGTCATCATGTACATATTTTTTAATTTCAATACCAAAATTATTTTTTTCTACAAACGTCAAGAAATCATGACATTTGTACATCAATATCAGTATACGAAATGTCGCATTTGAGTTGTTCATCATGACAAGGGGCACAAAATATTTTGTGCATTGATTTTATCTTGAAACGTTATCAAGAAAGACAATTCTACTTATTTTTGTATTTTAATATGATTTTAATATATTTCTTTAGTTTCTCGACGTCTGTAGAAAAAATGTTGTATGCTACACGTGCACAAAATATCTTTGGAGCTTTCGAATGATTTGTGTCTCGGCTACCGCCTCGACAAAAAAACTTTCATTCTGAAGCACCAAAGTATAATTTCGCGCACTTGATACATGAATAACTATACATCACTCATGCGGGATGAGTCATTATCAAATCCAGAGACACCAGCCGGAAGAAGATACAATGCAGCTCATATTCAAACAAGAAATACTATAGAAAGAACTTTTGGAGTCCTAAAAAGAATATTTTCTTGTATATCTTCAGGCTTACGAATTGTCTTACCAAAAATATGGCCTGTAATAGTTGCATAATATATACTACACAAAATTGCTTCAAACTTACCAGGAGAAGTGGTTGAATGCGATATGCAGAACGATGAGGTGCCTGTGATTATTTATCAAAATGATGGTGTACAGAACAATGGTGTTAGAAATGCAGTTATAAACACAATATTTGCATGAATAATGGAACACAATATTAGACTATAGAATATTGTGTAACAAGTGCGATAAGTTGTCGATTGTCCACGAGAGCAAAGTTCAGCGCAAGAACGGAGTGAGTGCGCTAATTCGCCCAAGTGGGCTATTGACAATACCGCACAAGTTGCAGATACTATTTTTTATTACGAATGTGGTATGAGTTTTATTTTGCGATTGTTTTTCCGGGCGGTGAATTATACTTGGCACACTCAAAAAGCAAAGAGCTATTTACTGCCCGGAAAAACGTGCGCAGAGTGATGGTTAATAAATATCTTTTGCACGGAAACCCACTGTCTCCTAGTAGATACCTGCTATGAAATTAATCATTCTCTAGTATAGCTCTTATTGAAGAATTTTCAAAAATATTGCTGTCATGTGCTGATCCAGGCCACCTGGAACACAACAACTGATATACTCAATTTTGAATCACAGGCTGCTTGAACATCAATTGGAAACCAGCCTGTTCTATTTCTAAGTGTTTCAGCATTTTCACCTTCTGGTGACTGAATTTTTACGAGCGTGCAGTCTATTGCTCCACAAACATTTGATAATCAAGCTATATCAAAGAAATCTGAAGAAACTTTGTTTATTTTTTGTTCAGATCGTGGCACATTTATGTAGCGCTCGCGTAATTATGCTATGAAATGAGAAACATTGTGATTAATTCTTCCGTCTATAGCTGATGTAATGTTGAAATTATCTCCTACTATAATCTGAAAGGAACCGCTAGCATAAAACCTCAATGTTATTAATAGCTGATTCATTGACATAATTGCAATGTTTCTGTTAGTAGGGGGAGTTATATCATCTTTTTTTAAGTCTAACATATGGACGACCATGATTTTTGATAGTCTGAATTTGCATCTGAATTTTATTATGATAAAAGAAATTCATTTCGATTATAAATCTACTTACATAACTTTTTGTTCCAAAAACTTTCGAGATGCGATGATAATATGCTAGAGACTTCAATATATTCTATAGAATATAATTCAGTAGCACGAAATTAGTCAGTTAGTTTACTTGTATGATTTGGTCAAGAACTGAATATATTCATCGTTTATAATACAGAAATCTGTAGAATGAATAAATTTACTCCGCAAGTAAAGTTATTCGACTTTTATAATATCGGCCCTAGAACATGCAGTTTGATTTGTACTGATACCGAAAAATATATTCTCAAGTTTTTGGAAGTCCCATTTACTGGAGTAGAAAAATTATACCAGAAACACATATTTGCCAAAATAGTTGATGTTTCTCACTGTCACGATTTTAAAGTATGATATTAGCTAGTATGGTTAAGATTTTTTTTTCGTGTGAGAATTGTCACTTTTTTTTATTTAATTCCATTTTTCAGTCACTTTCAAGCAATACTTATCATGTTTTAATTCTCAAGATGAGGTTACTACATCTGTTTATTCTAATACTTATTATCTATTTCAGTTTTTGGTTTCATTTTCTTTTTTGAAAAGCCTCGCAAGCATGAATCTGACCCGTATGAGAAAGACATCACGAGCCTGAGCAGCAAAAATTGCTAGATCAGAAGAATTTTCCTTTCATGCAGAAATGAGAGGACAAAAACAAACAAAACGACAATCTACTTCGAGAGCCTGTGAATCAACTTCTCAAAGATGAGGAAGATTATAGGGTCAGGCCCTCCGTCAAGCTTCTATGAGAGATTCTGAGACGCTTCTTCAAACGCGAATTCGTTTAGATGAGCAAGCTGAACGCTAAGTTGATTCAAGGGCTTCAGAAATTTCTCTTCAAATGCAACTTCACTTAGATGAGCACGCTGGACGCCAAACTACGTTAAGAGCATCTGGAACGCCTTTTCAAGCGCAACTTCGTATAGATGAGCAAGCTAAGCCCCAAGCTACTTCAAGATCTTCTGAGACACCTCTTCAAACGCGAGTTTGTTCAGGAAGAAAAGCTGAACAGCGGGCAGCCCTTAGAGCAAGAGAAACTCCAGAACAATTGCAGGCAAGAAAAATCGTTCATGCAGAAATGCAAACCGCAAGCCGTCGAAATTTCATGCGGAACAATTGGTTCGTATTTATCAATTTGAGATTTCAATATGATCCTTCACTTCAATATCATGATCAATCTTCAACTGTTATTGGTTCAATAAATAAGAAATGCCAGTTTTGCGATGCTTTTAGATGGAAAGATGAAATGCCTGGAATATGCTGTTCCAATAGGATAGTTATTTGGTAAACCAGACGAGCTTTTAAAAACTCTATATTCATATGATACAGATGAATCGAAGCGATTACTAAGCAGAATCAGAAAGTCTAACTAATGCTTCCGAATGACATTCTTTGGAGTAGACAGAATGATCAGAATAACCAGATTTTCGCAAACTTTTACTGTACAAGGCCAGATATATTATCAAATTGGCTCACTTTTTCCAGCAGATAATGAACAGCATAAATATTCACGAGTGTATTCGGAAGATGGGGAAAATAAAGTGAACCGTCGTTGTCAGTATATTGAAGGAGTCGAAAGAGATACAGTATTGAAAATTCAAAGAATGTTATATAACCACAACGTGTGGCCTCCAGATGATTATAAAGTGATTATCCATGCTGATCGGACTCCGCGTGGCAAACTTGAGAGGCGTTGTAATGCACCGATAACTAATGAAGTTGATGTTTTGGTTATTGGCCACCCATGCTCATAGTGTTGCGAGCACATGATAATACGCTGACACGCGTAGCCGTTACTTATAAATTCTATGATGCTCTGCAGTACCCATTAATCTTCAGTAAAGGTGAGTCGGGATACTATTTTCATATTCCACTTACTAATCAAACAACAAAACAGCCAGTTTCCAATAATTTCCTGTATGGATGTTTACGCCTATCACATGATGCTTCAAAAACACGATTTTAATTCTCTTCCACGTTCAAGGCAGCTCTTTCATCAATTCTAAGTAGATATGTATATTCAAGTAAAGAGCAAACGTTTTCATTACATTTCCATGAATCAGACCGAATCGCGAGCTGAAAATTACAATAATCTACAAGATGTAATAGGTACAGATGGTAAAATTAGACCTAACGATTTGAGCAAGATGGTTATTCATCCCTCTACTTCCGTAGAATGCATGAAAAATGGGATATGTACGAAAAAGTTTCCTCGACAGCTGATAGAGAAAACAGTGCACAACAATAAGGATTACCCTTTTGTTATATTCGTCTTTGGTTATTTTGTGTTTAAGTGAATTTCTATATTCAAAAGTATAACCTGGCGAAAGAAGCAACATGATATAGCAAGATTCATTTGAGTGTATGTATGAGCTGGTGTACAAATGGTGTACTCATACGATTCTGCAGTGAAGATTCAAGGGTTATACAGTGTATTTTTATTTTCAAATTGATGAAAACGTAACAAATGTAACAGTTGGCGACAAGGATCAAACTCAAATTTAAAGTACCCGTGCTTTTCAAAATGACGGATTCTGCTCTAGTGCCAGTACCAGCAAATTTTATCGAGTTTTTTGATAGCAAAACTGAATTCAACAGATGGCTGAAAAGATTGGTAGGAGCATTTCAATTATATTATGTCACAACTAACGAATCAAAGTTTAATTACTTGGAAAGTAGGTATTGAATTAATGATGTATTCTTTGTTGAAAAGTTTTTTATATTTGAAGTTACGTGGTGCTATCGGTTTCGGCTATATAGCATCGTCAGGCATTCGCTGGAAGATACATATTGCGTGAGAATTTTTTCTAAAAGAAGTAATTATGACAAAATTTTTGAAAATGTTAACAATTTTCGATATTATGAAAATGTAAGAAGTAAATATAACAATACACATACATATATGATAATATAACAAAATGGAACGTATATGACGCTGCGTCGAAAGATAAATAAGCAAATGAAAATTATTAATTTAAAATTTTCAGAAAATTTTTTCAAAATCTAAATATTAATTATTCCGTTGAAACAGATTTGAATTGTGAATAAAATGAACATAGAATAGAAATGAATTTTCAAGCTTTAAATATAAAAGAGTTATTGGAAGTTTTTTCGAAAAATTAAAAGAACAAAATGTGCTTGATTGAGGTTAGGTTTGTGTATCCCACGGCAACAATATCGGGATATAAGTATTTATGTGCTAAACAATAATTCAGTCAAAATTTTGGTAACTGTTGAAAATACTCACTGTCATAATTTAGTTAAGAAAAGCCGTCAGGAATAATTTAGAAGTAAAATTTGAAAATGTTTCACAACACATGTTGCTGGGTCAAGAGAGTGAAATATACTGCCATTTCTGAAATTTTCTTGTTTCCGTTCTAGGAAGTATTATGGGTGAAAAAGGATGGCAAGAAAGGTTGGTGGTTTGGAGGTCGTGGTCAGTTGCACAGACTACCTATATACTATAGACGGGAAACTGCAATGTTATGAGCTGGAATCAATGACGTATTATTAAAGTAGACCCAGCGCGTCCTATGGCAGACCACAATTTGTTGTGATGTTAGCACTTACAAGGTGAGAGGTTCTGAGAAGCGAAGGGAGTAAACATGCTTGTATGCGGTTTGCCTGCTTTTATTTATGTTTGAGAAGTGCGCGGCTTTATTCTGTACTGTATGTATATATTTGTTAAAATAGAAGTAATAATATATTAATTGCTTCAAAATAAAAAAATACGAGATTTTTCCCACATCTCACAATCGATATTTTTTCAAATGAAAAACGCAACCTGCGATACAACGATGTTTACCTTCCTCACCCCACTGTTTATTCCTGCATCAAAACAAATGCCGCGTGCTGGGTCTACTGTTAATACGTCATTGGCTGGAATAGTCTTTTCACGCCATCGCGTGATAGGACCAACAACTAACGCCGGTTTGAATTGATAGGCGGTAATTTATTTGAATTTTAAAATAATTATTTATTACTTGTGGAATGTTTTTGAAGATAATGTGAAATATGGATACATTTTTCCATATTTCACATAATTCAAAAAAATTCGTACAATTCATACAACAACAATAACAGAAACAGTTAATAATCAATATTTATTAGATACACAGTATAAATGATTTTGTTTTTTTTTTTTCCAGTGTATTTCACATTTTTATGATGACCACACAAGATTTAGAAGGCATGTTCGGAGCATCTCCCATCACTATCCTTTAGAAATCATTTCAAAAATAAATACATAATAATTTATCCTTGTCTTACAGAGACGTACAAATCAGAATAAATATTATACATGGATTCTTCCAATTGAAAACTAATTCTTTGAATCCAATAACATTTACAATTCATTTTCGAAACAATCTTTACCGTTATTGTCAACAATAATTCAGACATGAAGATATGATAATTCGGCTCTTTCTTACAGAGACAAACATTGAAACAATAAGATCAAATCAGAATAAATATTACAAATCAATTATGTCAATTTAAAATCAATTCCCTACTTTCAACAACAGCATTCCAATTCATTCTCGAAACATTCTTCATCGTTATTGTCACAATTATTTCAGACATATAAATATGATAATTCGTCCTTTTCTTACAGAAACGTACATTGAAGCAATAAGAACAAGTCAGAATAAATATTATAAATTAATTATACTGAATTGAAATCAATTCTTTGGATTCAACGACAGCCTTTCTTCCGATAAGACGCCTTCGTAAGGCTGGCGCTTGGGTGCTCTGCTTCTATATATTATATTCATATACCAGAATACCTGCTCCTTCCATCTGCTGCGAACATGAAATTAAATGAGCTGGACTAGTCACGGGTGAACGTGGAGTTTCTGAAATACATAGAAATATTCGTTGTAGCTCATTCTTTATTCATAAATATATACTGCACCTCAGACTATCATCAAGTCAAAAATAATTGTTTAAAAATACCTGATGGATTGAGAGAGGGCAATGCATTTCAGTGTAGTCTTGGATTTCCAATGCTCTTGTATTTGGCATCAAAATGGACAGAGCATACACGTTTATTATTGTACACCTTGAGCTCATCCATTGAACGTGATTCCTCCATATCCAAAATATCCAGCCATTTATTGAAACGTCCCAAATATTTATCAGGATTAGGAGAGTGATGATGGGACACACCTTTACAGAAAACAATAACAGTGAAACATAATATTCAAAATCAGTATCATGGTGCAATTCTGAACAAATCTGTACATATATCAAGCAAAATTTTAGTTTTTTCTGCCACCAGATTAATAATTCTAGAACTACACTACTCACAGATTTGTTCATAAATCTACATAACAATATGAAACTCCTATTTCTTTATTATTCAAAGTACTTACCAGTGGCCTGGCAATCCACGATGCAACACATTTTTTTTGTAACTAGCATTATTGCTTGTATTGAAAAATCAAGATTTTATACACCAAGAGGCAACAATAATACCCAATTGCAGATGAAAAAGTAAGAAAATATGTACTTCAACGAAACAAAACCGAGCAACTCAATATAAAACACGATATTGACACAATAAACGATTCGAACGAAATGACAGACATGCTGTGCAGACATGTCAAGTGGACACGACACGACGAATAAGGCCACATGACGTCAAGGGTCACGTGACGTACAAAACAACAAAAATTTTAGCAGTGTCGACATCTCTTGTTCGGACCAAATACTAGAAACGTAGGTCCAGCAACCCTCATATGAGTTTCCAGGGCCTGGTCAGTTGTCTCCTAGCCTTCGAGCAGTGAACATCTAGTAACCTGACTTTAGTACAGCGAAAATCAATCGATATTACTCATCTCGTCTACCTGCTGCGCTCTACCTGTGTTCATAACACAGAGTAGACAAAACATTTAACATTCTTGTAGATCTTCCACTACAATTCGTCTCGATAACAGTATCGCAAACGGTGGTCTCAGGGATAACGCAACCCTAGGGAGTCGTTATCGGGCCCCCTATACAAGGGCACATCATTCTGCAACAGGTTTAGGAACTCGCAGGGACAGTCTACTCAAACATAACTTTCCCCCGGCACAGCGGTACATCTAGCTAATCCGCGTTTTCGGCTTGATACTCCACCGCATGCGTCAAGTCGCGCCGATTAGCCGGAAAAAGTTGGCCAGCGACTCAGAGTGGAGGGCTGAACATAGTAGGCCCTCACTCCACACTCTGCTGTCGACGCTTATACTGCGCCCGGATTCAATCGATGATCGTATCGTTATATACCAACCCATAATCACTCGTTTCGTTTGAGATGGCTCCACCAGGAGACAAAATCAACTTAGGCGACGAATCCATGAGCTTGGAGGATATAGAGAGCGAATGCGAACAACTGTCTGAGAAACCTGTGCTTTCACCTACGGAATCTCAGCGACTGTTCAAGTTGCAAAGGGTGCAAATTCTCTTATTAAAACAATGTCTGTTAAATACATCACAGACAGCTGACAACTCCTCTGAAAGAGAATCAGAAAGCTCAAGTATAGAAAACGGAGCGGATGAGGCTGAGCAAAAGCCCACTAGTGAAATAACAAAACCCAAGAAGCATCGCACCAAAAAACCGAAGATAGGTGCCACACCAAGTACATCTACGCAAAATAAATTCGAGGCACTCCTCGAACAGGAGGAAATGGACCCTACTCAAAGTGAGCCAGTAAAAACAAAATCACCGCCCCCAATCTTCACGCACAAAGATACAAATTGATCGGTGGTAGCTAATTTCATCATCTTGAACAAAATTAAAATCAAAGAAGCAAGACAAGTCAAAGATGCGACTTGAATTTAACTGCTCGCTGTCGAGGACTATCGCAGCCTGCAAACAGCCCTCGAAAGTGCGAAAATCAATTTTTACACATTCAAACTAGAAAGCGAGAAAAATCTCCAAGTCGACATTCGCGGTTTACCGCACACCATCGACACGGAAGAAATTGAACACGAATTGCAAAAAGATAACCTCATTGTCTCCGTCAACAAAATGCGACAAAACAGCTCGCTGATTCTTGTCAACGTGAAGGAAACAAAAGAGGGGCGTGAAATCTACAAGCTGAACCGATTACTCCATGTGAAAGTCAGCGTGGAGGCGAAAAGGAAAAGCAAAGAAATTGTTCGATGTCATTGCTGCCAAAAATACGGTCACACGCAGAGTGGCTGTTACAATGAATGGCGATGCGTCAAGTGTGGAGATGAACACTAGTCGAAGAACTGCAAAACAGTTAAAGGCGTGGACAACGCCGTCTGTGCTAACTGCGGTGAAATGAATACTGCTAACTACTGGAGCTACAAATTGTGCCTAAAACCTAAGCAAAAGTCGAAATCAGCAGTTGTCAAACAAAGGCGCTCATATGCAACTGCAGTCGCTGGTCAAAAACCACCAAACACAAATAGGGGCTACCAGCTTAGACGACACAATGGCAACTCCCCCTCCTGCGACCTCTTCTAGCCAAGGCAATTACCCTACAACGGCTTCAATAGGGACAGGCCTGACCAATGCGCTCAGCTGGGCATTACCATCAACAAACGGACAAACTGCTACTACAGCAGGATCATCCAATGCGTCATCACTCTTCAAAATGATGCATCTGGGGCTAGAAATATTTCAAAAGATGCAAGCTGCAGCCAATACGGCAGAAATCATGAGAATACTGCTTAATTATGCTCCACAACTGATTGCACTACTCAAAAATGAATAATACACCTGCTAGAAGAAGAAATCTGCGACTCGTAACCTGGAACGCCGCAGGATTACGGAATAAAAGAGATGAACTCGAAGAGCTCCTGGAACGGCATGGCGCCGACATATGCCTGGTTCAAGAAACCCTCCTAAATCCACATGCTAATGACCCAAAAATAAGAAATTACACGATGTTGCGCAAAGATCGAGAAGAGGGTCAAGGAGGTGGCACAGCAATCTATATACACAGGAGACTGAATTTCTCAACCACTGATCTATTACAGCTTGAATCGCTGGAAGGCAACGCTGTTGTCTTAAACACCAGACTCACCGGCTTACTGAAGCTTGTCTCAATCTACAAAAGGCCCAGCGCCGACTTAGATTCTGCTGAAATAACGAGAATCTATCAACAGCACCTTATGTCGGTCATTATAGCTGGTGACCTCAATCCAGAACATCCAGCCTGGCACAGCCGACTGGCGAACAAAAATGGTCGCATCCTACCAAAGTTCGCAGCGAACAACAATGTTACTGCTGTGGGCCCGGAAGAGCTCACGTACTTTCCAAGCAACAACCGTCACAGACCAGATGTATTGGACAGACGTTAGCGCGAACTGCTCAGTTACAACAGTCAGCAAATTATCTTCTGACCACAATCCAGTCATTCTTGACATCAAAGATCCGACAACCATCAAAACAGCTGAGGAAAAGGAACATATAGACTAGAGATTCTTCACCCAGTTCGTAAAAGGCAGTATCACGCCTCTACCTTCCATCGACACCATTCGGGAGCTAGAAGATGCAGTTCACCATCTGACAACTGCAATCCAGAATGCTATGAAGCGATCAGCGAGAATTACACGGCCACTGACAGCAACAAAACAAACATTGCTGAACAGAGTACAGAATCTAATAAAAGACAGAAATAAAGCTCGCAAGCGCTAACAGCGCTACCGCGACCCAAACGACCGAGCCGAAACAAACAGATTATCAACAAAAGTGCGAGACGAAATGCAAAAAATCAACAATAGTAGTTGGCAAATCATTCTGGATGAAGCAGACGATGACGAGCAAGAACAATGGAGATTAGCCAAGTCGCTAAAATACAAAAGAAAATCACCAAGCGTGATTCACGGTCCTTGTGGACCTGCCTATGATAGCAAAAGCAAAACTGAAGCAATAGTCGAAAGTCTAAAGCATCAATGTTCACCAAGCTACCACGTCGGTAAAATCAACAGGTCTGTTCGCGCTCGACTGCGCGAGAAGGGTAACAAACAGATACAGTTCACTACACCAAAAGAGGTACAAAAAATGCTGAGTACTGCAGAGAAGAAAAAGGCTCCAGTGCCGGATAACATCACTGGCACAGCCCTGCGCAACCTTCCTAAACATAAAGTCACTCCAAACTCTTTACAAATTGACTTCAAGGGACATACCATCACAAAGGGTCAAGAGATTGAAATACACTTTAAGATGCTGCAGCGGGAGATAAAGAAGCGAATGATAACACTCACCACCATCGAAACAAGATTAAAATTCCTACATAGACACCTGCAATATTTTTCACATTTTCCGGAATATGAAACAGTCATCAACTCACTAGAAGAAGAAGTCATCATGAAGAATTATCACACAGATCAAAAGGGACGAATAAAATCACATCAACTTATTGAAAATCCAAATCAACAACGATTCATACAATCAAGTCATTTTCAAGATATAGCTAACCATCAAAATTCAACTACCGTTTCTCCATCCAGAATCACAAATTTATCGAAAATAACTTTTACCAAAGAAGAACAAGATACGCTGAACCTCGGCCACAAATTTGCTCCACCACCATCAAATCCTCATCTACATAAAATCGCCATAGATCTAGAAGCACAACTTCAATCGCATCAAAACTTTGATCAAATATTACCAGAAATAGGAGCAGCTTCAAATAATATATCAAAAAATCAGATTAGTGCACTTCACAGCAATAATAATCGGAATATTCCAGACTTTTCAAAAAATATGAATTCTTCCATAAAATCTATAGAAGAAAAAATTACGAACAATAATTTAACAATCACTAAAGGCGACAAAAACGCAGGTCTAGTTATTCTAGAAACAAATGATTACAATCAGAAAACTATAAATATTTTTGATTAGAATGATATATCTAGATTGAAAATAAATCCTCTACCTGAATATGCCTCACACTTGAAACAAGGAATCAATAATAGCACAACAACTTCAAATAAATTTAATATAAAACCGTTCACCGTAATAGAAAGAAATCCCAACACACCTATCCTATATAGTCCCATAAAATTACATAAACCAGATAAAACAATAAGAGCAATCACCTCTTCCATCGGCTCTCCAGCTCACAAATTAGCTAAATCTTTAGATAACATTCTGATCAACAAATTTGAATATGAATCACCTTTCACAATAGATAACTCTTTAGAATTAATTTCAGAAATAGACAATACATTACACAACAATGATAGAAGTCTCATTGTAACATCATTTGACATAGTCAATTTATATACCAATATTCCAGTCAAAGAAACCCTCACACTACTAGAAAATCAACTCCTCAACAATAACACCGTAAAACAAAGATACAATTTAACAAACTTAGACATTTTAAGCTTATCACAATTATTTAACACTACTACTAATCAGAATTTTTTCCAACTCAACAACACCTCAACTCAAAGACGGTCTGCCAATGGCCAGCCCAATATCAGGTGCACTATCAAATATATTTTTAGATTTTCTAGAAACACAAATAATGCAACTTGAAGAAAGCTCTAATATCTTACTTTGGCGACGTAACGTCGACGATATTTTGTGTTTTTGAGTATGTGACATAGCAGAATTGAATATCTTCCTTCAGTAAATTAATAAACTATCCAAAATTAAATTTACGTTAGAAATTGAACGAAATAATGAACTTAACTACCCAAATTTAACCTTACATAGATCCGATCAAAATATAACATAGCATTTACAGAAAACCTATAAGCACAGATATAATCATCCCCTTTAATTCATCATATGCACCAAAAATAAAACAAACTAGCTGCGACTTCTTATTCAACAGACAACTTTCTATACAACTTTCTGAAGAAAGCTTCAATAACGAATTGAAGACTATAATTGATATCGGTAGAAATAACAATTTCAAAATTAATTACATGTTTAACATTTTCGATAAAAAGAAACACTTAAAACTCATAAATGAAATTTATCCTAACCACAAAAAAATTGACACTTTCATTTCCATTCCATATCATAATTACATCCAAAATTCTCGAAATGAAATCGCTCATGAACTCAATTTTACTCTGACTATCAAGTCACACACTACTATAGAAAAAATTCTGTTGACTATTCCATTCGTAGTATTTATAACAAGGTTAACAATGCTAAATCGCCATAGAAACGGTGCATATCAGTGGTAGAAATACCATCGGGTATTACACTAGTGGTCAGAGTGAGTATTTTATTCAAAGATGTGGATACCTCCAATTTGTGCTTTCTTCGTATTTAATGAAATATTTTTCTGAATATCTTCATCAATTTTATCTTCTGATCTATCACCAAACCTTTCTGAACTGGATTCCATATCAAGACGCAATATATTTCTCTATTATTCGTCAAAGAAAATGCAAAAAATTCTAATTTTTCAGTTTGACAGAAGTTTGTTTACTCGTTCCTATGAAAAAAACGTGAGTTGTTACTAGATCCATAGAAAACTAATTTGAAAAAATGGTTTGACTCCTGGAATAGTCCTCCATATACCATTTGTAGTTGAAGTATTATAGACTATTTTTGTGGTGCAATCACTCATGTTTATTGTGCTTGTGAATACCACTCGTGTTGCACACTCGTGGTATTCAAACGCAAGCACAATAAACATTTGTGATAGCACCACAAAAATAATCGATAATACTTCAACTACTTATGGTATAATAAATGATTATTTTTACCATCCAAATTTCGACCAATAGAATTGCACCATTCGACGTCACGTGGTACAACCTACACGGTTTTCAAGTGGAAATTTTTTGGAAATTTTGTCTGTTGATTATATATACAAAACAAAGAATATTCAGCCGCGTTGATTCAGCATCTGTCAAACTGACAGACATTGAATGTGAAAATGAGCAGATTCAGAGTCGAGTCTCTGGAATATATTGATGAATTTGGATGGGAAAAATAATCTTCCGAATACCATTCGTGATTAAATTTAACAAGATTGGCAGAAACTAATCGAACTCCATTTGATTTTGCGGAAGGTGAATCTGGCAAAATTTTTAGATTGGCAAAATTTTTAGATTGTTACGAGAGCTTGCTACCAATTTATTTCGTGATATTGATCAAAAATCACTCGCTTGACAGCTCGTAATTTTTTTGTTAATATCACTCAATAAATTGCTAAACAACAAGCTCTCGTAACAATCTAAAAAATTTTCCGGTTAAATTTAACCACTTATGATATTATATATGAATAATCAACCGAAAATTTCGAAATCAAATAAATCAGGTGTATATCAAATTTCATGTAAAGACTGTAATAAAAGCGACATAGGACTAACTTCTAGAAAAATTCATACACGTTCTAAAAAACATATAAAAAATAATCCACCATCTGCAATGGGTACACATCTAAGAACAGAGAATCATACGACAGACACAGATCACTTAGAATTACTACACGACGAAACAAAATTTGAAAATTTGCTTATACTAGAAGAGTTCGAAATCAGACATAACATCCTAACAGATTACACCTTAGTAAACGAAATTACAGAATTTATCAATCACAATCATATATTTTTAAAACTATCACCGTTTGAATAAAATATCAGAATGACACTTCTATCATTTTTCTCAAGACTTCAATCCAAACCACCAACCTTTCCTGCCCTCCTTTTTTACCCATAATACTACATCTTCTCAAAACAAAGCCTAGAAAATTTCAGAAATGGCAGTATATTTCATTCTCTTGACCCAGCAACATGTGTTGTGAAAGATTTTCAAATTTTACTTCTAAATCATTCCTGATAACTGAAATATAGATCGTATCCAGAAGTTAATATATTTGAATGATGGATCGTCGGATGTTGGATAATTCAGGATCAGTAAATAAAGAACAATTCACATCACTTGAGCAAACGTTTCGAATCTTATTGACTCTTCATCAGTGCCTAAATACAAACATTAAATACATTTCCTCTTTTTTTACAATTATCAATATTGTGTTACATACCCAGTGATTAAAACTCTAAGTTGCCATGAAAATTCATTAGAATACATTATAAAAGTTACTTATTTCAACAGTGTAGTGTTCATCTTACAATACAGGCACAGACAGTCTGTACTGATCCTGAATTATCCAACATCCGACGATCCATCATTCAAATTCCTGATAACTTTTCTCAACTAAATTATGACAGTAAGTATTTTTAATAGTTACCAAAATTTTGACTAAATTATTGTTTAGCACATAAATACTTATATTCCGATATTGTTGCCGTGGGGTGCACAAACCTAACCTCAATCAAGCACATTTTGTTCTTTTTCATTTTCCAAGAGAACTCCCAATCACTTTTTTTTTATTTGAAACTTAAAAATGTATTCTTATTCTATACTCATTTTATTTACAATTCAAATCTGTTCCAACAGAATAATTAATATTTAGATTTTGAAGATATTTTCTAAGAATTCAATATTAATAATGTTCATTTGCTTATTTATCTTTCGACGCAGCGTCACATACGTTTCATTTTGTTATATTATTATATATGTATGTGTGTGAGTGCGGATGGCCGAGCATGTTTGTTCACTTATACATGCTGTGACGTCACTCGACCAAGAGGTCGCAGGTTCGAATCCACTCATCGACACTGTGTGATTTGTCGTAAAAATAAAAAATGCAGCTACTTGCATCATCACACTCGGATGCTACAGGTTGCCTACCTATACATCTTAAAATATGTAGCAATGGCACGAAATTCTGATCGGCAGTACGGCGGTGTTATACCGCGGCTTGGTGATACCGATTAGGAAGGCCTAGGCCCTAACAAGGGCTGTTGCGCCAATGATGATGATATGTATGTATATTGTTATATTTACTTCTTACATTTTTATAATAGCGGAAATTGTCAACATTTTCAAAAATTTTGTCATGTTTACTCTTTTTAGGAGAAGTTTTCACGCAATTTATATTTTCCAGCGAATGCCTGATGATGGCTATATAGCCGAAATCGATAGCACCACGTAACTTGAAATATGAAAAACTTTTCAACAAAGTATACATCATTTATTCAATACCTACCTTCCAAATCTAAGAATGTATACACAACTGGAGTACTTCATACAGAAAATTTAATTACTTGCTTCATTTTATCAGAGCCGAGGTGTACGATGTGCTGCGTAATCTACTTTCATCTCAAAGTCCTGAAACAAAATCGTACGGCAACCTTTGTGCATTGTTTAAAAATTATTTGGATCCACAACCTTTCGAGATTGCGGAATACTACAAATTTCATCACCGTTCACAAGCTGAAGGGGAATCAATTCGCGATTATGTTTCCTGACCACGGCGTTGAGGGAACAACTAACCTGTGGTATTGGGGATCAAACAACAAGAGATCGTCTCCTGGAAACGAAGACTTTCACGTTGGAAAAGGCAATTGAAATCGTCCAGAGTTTGGAATCATCTCAGTCGCGAAGATTAACAGATGAGTCCCTCAATTAAGTTAATCGTGTAAAAAATAGAGCCCCACGATTTGTCACAAAATTGAATGAAAATACTTAGAGAAGCTAAACTAAAAATGAAAATACTTAGAGAAGCTAAACTAAAAATGAAAATAAAATAAGTTGTTCTAGATGTGGGGGAACACATTTTGCAAATAAATGTGAACACATTAATAGTACATGTAATTATTGCAAAAACTAAGATCACATACAAAAAAAAATGTATGAAAAGACAAGCACAGGCAAATATAAATTCCGTTGAGAGTGAACAAGTCAAATACGTAGAAAATGTACATGCTACTATGATTCACTCTGACAAATTTGGTTAATTTAAATTAGAAGAACAAGAAATAGATTATTTAGAGTTAGAGGGGGTACTTATAGAAATAGATTACGGTGGATATGCTACTCCGGTCGTTTCGGTAGTCAAATCGAGAAATAAGATTAGATTATGAGCCGATTTCAAAATTATCCCAAGTCCTCAGGAATCAGTAGATGAACATCCTTTGCCAAACACAGCTGAATTGCTTCAAAAGTTGGCAGGGGATGAAGAGTTTCCTAAGATTGATCTCAAATCGACATATCTGCAAATGCCAGTAAGAGAAGAAGACCAAATATATCTTACAATAAATACTCACAAAGGTCTTTACAAAGACACACGGTTAATGTTTGGTATAAATTGTGGCCCATCAGAATTCCAGAATAGAATTGAGAACATACTTTCTTGCATTCCAGGTATTGCAGTCTTCATCGATGATATTCGTTTAACTGCACCTAATGATAAAATTCATTTAGAACGATTGGAGCAGATTTCCAAAAGACTGTCAGAATATGATGTTAAAGTAAACTTGAGTAGGTCCGAATTTTTAAAAGACGAAATTGAATATTGCGAGTATCATACTGATGAACACGGTATACACAAATCAAAAGTTGAGGTAGATGCAGTTGTGCAAGAATTTACACCCAAAAATATTCAAGAATTACAGTCTGTACTAGGATAAGTAAATTACTATAGTCGTTTTCTTGAAAATTTTTATGGGAGCCATTACGGAAATTGTTACGCGACGGAGCAAAATGGAAATGGCCTGAGGCTTGTAATGAATATTTCGTTAAAATAGGAGAATTGATGGAAGACAGAAATTTTCTAGTACATTTTCCAAATGAATAGCCAATAGTATTAGCAACCGATTGGGGTTGGTGCAGTAGTTTCACACATCATGCCAGATGGAACAGAAGAACCTATTCATTCTGCCTCTCAAACATTATCAGAATCATAAAGAAAATAGGCGCAGATTGATAAAGAAGCGTACGCGATAGTTTTCGGGATAAAACGTTTTCATAAATATTTATTCGGTAGGAAGTTTATACTCTACACTGACCATTCATCACTTGTTCGAATTCTTCAACAAAAAAAGGGTTACCGATAATGACGGCGAGTAGAATGGAGCATTATGCTATTTTTTTTTACAGGGCTTCAATTATTATAGAATTATATATAAAAATTCTAAGACAAACGCGTACGCTGATGCATTTTCTAGATTGCCGGGAAAGAGTAAAGAAGAAATACTATTCAAAGAGCCGGATAAATTTGAGATTACGCAAATTCAAACTTTTACTCTTACTGTAGAAGAATTTGCTGCAGAAACTGTTTTAGATAAAAGAAAATAGAATTAATCCTGATGCAGAAAGATTTGGAGTGGATCAAATTGAATTCACTATTCAAAAAGATTGCGTTTTGCGGGGAACAAGCAGCCCGTAGTTTCTGTTGGTGGCCGGATATGGATGCGAATATAGAATCTTCAGTTAAAAATTGCCCGAAATGTGCAATGAATTAAAAGGATCCTTTGGTGATGGAACATCACTGGACTTATCTGTCCGCACTTTTTTAAAGAGTACATGTGGACTTTGCAGGTCCGTTTTCAGGGATGTATTTTTTCATTCAAGTTGATGCTTATTCGAAATGGCCGGAAGTGCATATTCTAAGAAAATAAATACCGATAATACAATACAAGTACTACCAAAAGTATTCTCTACATTTGGTATTCCAAATTGTTAGTGCTCTGACAATGAAGTACAGTTTGTAAGTCCGAAATTTGCTTCGTTCTTCAGAAGTTATGAGATTGTTCATGAACGTTCTGCTCCGTACCACCCTGCTACAAATTGGCAGGCAAAACATTATGCTCAAACCATAAAAAGCAAACTAAAATCACTAAATGCAAATCGAGCAGATTTACAACAAAAATTGAATCAAATTCTAATGCAGTATAGAATTATCAAACATCCTGTACGAATAAGTCCCTCACGAAATCTATTTTCACGTAATCCGCCTATTCAACACTGTCATGATTGTTGCCAAAATCGACAGTAAAAAGATATTTTGGAATAGGGGATCAAGTAACGGCTCAAAATTATTTTGGTCCAGTAAAAATGTTATTTGGAAACGTAGCAAGTAAACTGGGATCTCTCCACTATGAAATTTTGTTAGATAACGGATTAGTTTGTCGTAGGCACGTAAATCAATTGCGTAAGCGTGGCGAGAGACTGGAACAGCAAGTATCTGATTGGGATGAGTTTAAAGAGTTGTTACATTACGATAATTTACCACTTCCCGAGAGTACACCTGATCCAGTGAAATCAAGCATAGAATGTGATAGAGAGAAGATAGAAATGAGAAATTCAGATCCAAGTGAGAATGTAGACTCAACTGTGCCTTAGAAAAAAAATATCCTCAAGCAAGATACTAAAAACGATCTAAGACGCAGTGAAAGAGTCATGAACCCTGTATTGAATTTGTAAATAGCTCATGAAATGACATGATATGCTAGTAGCAAAAAAAAAAACTAAAAGTTGTTACATCTGTCCTTAGTTATTTTGTGTTCAATTGAATTACTATATTCAGAGATATAACCTGGCGACAGGAGCAACATGATATAGCTAGATTCAATCGAGTGTATGTATGAGTCGGTGTGAAAATGGTGTGACCATACGATTCTGCAATAAAGAATTAAGGCTCATACAGTATATTTTATTTTGTGAACTGTTGAAAACGTAACAAATACAACAACATTATACAGACTAAGAGCACTCGAGGATGGTGGTAGAAGAGTTACAGTTCAGGTTCGCGGTGGGATACTCAAGACTTTTGATCATAGCTGGGCTGTGCCTTATTCACCGATTCTACGTGAAATGTTCAATGCCCATATTAACGTTGAAGCCTGCAACTCTGTTCGTGCAAGTGAATATATTTGCAAATACATCAATAAAGGAGCGACCAGGCGATCTTCAATCTGCGTAATCAAATACAAACCTATCAAGCAGAGTGATATGTCAGTAGCAATGAAGCAGCAAGGCGGCTGCTTGGATTTTCATCGAATGGAAGATATCCAATTGTTACATACCTTGCCGTTTATTTAGAAAACGAATAGCGAGCTTTTTCAATGGAAGTTATTTTCAAGAAAGCATTTCATTTCCTCCTAAAACAACACTAACTGCCTTTTCCAGCTTTTTCACAGAAATCCTCCTACAAAAACATATATTATTTTGAGGTTCCCTGTTATTATACACGGAGCACCTCAAAAAAACAATGGCAACATCGTATTCAAGGTATATCTGTTGAAAATCAGCCTTGGGTTGAAGCATCGGACGCTTTTGGTCGTGTCTACACCGTTCATGTAACAAATTTTGAATGTTTTCATCTGTGCATATTATTGCATCATGTTTGAGGTCCAACTAGCTTCAGAGATCTTAAAATTGTCAATGGCCAAAAATTCCAAACTTACAGAGGAGTATGTGAAGCTCGTCGATTGGTAGAGAATGATAATCATCGGGACGAAACTATTAAGGAAGCCGTACAATACCGATCGCCAGATAAAATCATGGAATTTTACGCAACACTTAAATCATCCTGCGGTCTTTCTAATCCTCAAGCCCTTTGGGATACGTACAAAGGGTACATGGCAGAAGATATTTTGCGGCAACTGCAGCAAGTGCATGCAGATATGACTTTCAATGAGCACAACCACAACGAAACGCTCATAATAATTTAGAACAAGGTTTTACAATAGTTGGGAAGGAACTAATCCACGACTAGTCGACGGTAATGACTCTAATAATGAAATTGCTCAAGATTTGGAGTACGATTTTATAGCATTGCAACATCAAGTTACAGAATTAGTCCCTCAGTTTCTTCTACTTTAAGAAGTCTTCAAAAAACCATGCCGACTTCAGTTTGAATGACCAAACGAACCTAAGACACTCCCCATTTTTAAATCTTTCAATTCAATCTGTGGTTTACGTAACTAGTTCTCACGAGACTTTTTGAATAGTCTTCTAGTTTTTTCAGTTTTTTCAGTTGTAGTTTGGATCTTGTTGAACAGATTGGATATATCTTTTCATATCATTTTATATTCTTTTACTGTTCTATTATCGCTTTTTCACAGATTTTTCCACTAACATGACACTGACGGGCTACTTGACGCCGTTTTCTTTTATGAAGTTCCTGTAATTTTATTGTGTGAGTTACCATTTCACAATTTTTTGATTTGTTGAAATTTCTACCTGCCTGTATGTATGTTTTACGTTCTTATATCCTCTCTTTGTAGTCTCTCAATTAGTCTGAGGATGATCACCAAGTGATCGAAACCAGTCATCCAATCAAAATTAGAGAACAGTGTGATTAAGAATTTTATGGTTTTTCTATTAGAAAAGTCCTAACTATTCCCAATAATATTGTGATCGAATTTATCGAAGGCTTCAGAGAAGTCGGTATGAACCACATAAACTTGATTACCTTGATCAAGAGAATCACAGATGGGTTGAATGAAATAACACAGGTTAGTAGCTGTGGATCGACGCTGTAGGAAGCCATGTTGCGAAGGAGACAACAAATTATATACTTGTTCATAGATAGTTTTGTAAATGATACTGAATTTTACTTAGATGGGATAACAGGGCAATCGGTCTACAGCCTGCAAAGTCGTATCTTTCACCAGACTTGTGGATAGGTGCAATTCTAGCTTGTTTCGAAATATCAGGAAATGTATTTGTTTTTAGCGACAAGTTAATAATTTGACATAGAGCTACTTTATATAATATAACTCTAAGAGGATGTGCACAATCTTTTATTATGAACGAAAGAAGTAGGTCAGGACCTGAAGATATCAATTCATTCAAAATTTACTTGCTGCTTACACATCATTTATAGATACGCATTTGAGATAAATTTCATTATTTGATAGAATATTATTATTAGGCGAATAGCGAGTATCATTGCTCGGCTCAAAAAGACTCTACAAAAGTGAGTTGCGCAACTATTTGTAATGCCATAACGACTGTAGACAGTACTATTGTTAAAGCTGATGATGATGACTATGGAGTTATCATTTCTCTTGGATTTTACAAAAGATCAGAGTATTTTAGGATCAGATCAGAGTAGTTTGGGATCAGACTTCAAATTTATTCAGGATGTCTAATACAATTGGAGTACAAGCTTGATTTCAGATCTATAGAATTCAAATTTGTCGAATATTCAGAGCTGTTGTGCTTTTTGTACAGTTTATGAAAGAGCCTTTTTCAAAAGGTCATTCTTAATTTGTGCTGTATACCAAAAGAGAAAAGAACTTTCGAACATAGGAAGGTGTAGGATGCACTTATCAAAATATTCATACAAAACATCATGAAAAAAGTTGCAAGCATTGTTCACATCAGAGAACGATCCTAGTTGAGACCAATCAGAACTATCTATCAAATCATATAGCCTTGGAAAGTCTGCTTTTTCAAAATCATATTCTTAAAGCAGATATTATCAACAACATGCTCAAAATTTTCCAGTTCTAATAGAGCTACAATTTGCAGAGCAGGGTGCTGTTGATATTCTATACTTAACAATAGATCTTCAGCGTGATTAATCGTACAATCGGTATTGGATATAAGTAAGTGTAATATATGATCAAGAAGGTTTTAAATAGAATCGAATTGTGGAAAATCGTTGCTATGATATTTGATTCATACGAATAAATGTGTTTTTGAAAGGTTTTCAACGTATTCGATGAGACTTTTCTCTTGAAATTTCGCGACATGCACTATTTTTTTGTGTGAAGTCTATTTCTTCTCGCCACTGCAACAAATTGAACTATTAACAGAAAGAGAGAGAATAATGATGAATTGTATGCTAACTTTATGAATTGAATCTTCGCAAATTTATCTGTTGGAGTTTAAATGTTGATAACATAACATCCAATCATCTGCTTCATCTCTTCATCAGTTACATATTGAAAGTGTTGGGGCAGAAATATATTGGATCCCTAGAGCTAGAGCAACTGTAGGATCTTATTTTGTGCTGAAAAATTTCGCTGCTTCAATAAGATATCGATTACCTACCACCAATTCAATCATTTTTCTATAATGAAACCCAGTAGCAAGTTAATTCAACGCATTCATCGCCATTGTGATCACTTGTAGAGTGCAAACTTCCTCTGTGTAAGGTTTTATAAGAGTACCGGTGATATACGCACGATTTTAAGAAAAGTAATTGCCTGTAATATGCCAATCCAGTACTACGTCACACTTTGTTTCAATATGGCGTCAGAGGGCAAACATCTCATAGAATATCATACGTCATTATACAACATTGTTAATAAAGTCGTGATAAGTTCATTCATAAAATTAATTTATGTTCGTCTGCATCATAATCATGTAGTTTATGGTTGCATTTAGTGCCCATTATTCACTTAATTGAACTAGGACTTTTACTTTATACAATTGGACGGAACTGTCACTGTCAAAAAAATATCACAAAAATATATATTTTTATTGACATGAAATAAATTCAAACAATTTAATCAACATATCATTTATTATTGTAATGAATACTTATAACACAATTAGTATTGTCGCGAAAATTCAGACCCGAAGATAAATTCTTCTTGTTATGCAGGGGCCACACTTATGTCTAATGTCATTAATAACGGCATTATGTGACAATTGATATATTGTCATTGACAATGTGTTTATTATTAAACAGCGCCTCAATTAATGGCATTAGGCGTAGATGTGGCCCCAGCATTACAAAAACATTTTTCTCTCAATATTTGTGATTCTTTGGCACTTGCTGTACTCAGTTCTACTCTATGTGAAGTATTCATTCATTCTTTTCTATCGTATTCAATCTCTTCTACACTTTCTAAAGTATTAATTACTTCTATTAAATTGTATTTAATATTTTTGACATTTGCAAACAAACAGCAAAAACAATTGTAGCAATAGCAGCACTAGCAAAGCACACCACGTTATACTTACCGAATTTTTGAATAGGGAAATCAAGAAATATTTTCAGAAGATATCCTGCGTCTTTAGAGCAGTCGAACATAAAGCTTTGTATGTAATTCGTACATAAACAAACTTTATAGACTCGCCTTCCTTATTGGACTCGCTCGCTCTCACTCCATAACCAGCGGCTCGTCCAATAAAGTTCTATATTATATACTAATTACATAAATAACTATTATCTAAGCTGCATCATTTAGATAATCCCTAAGACGATGCTATTCTTCTTTAAAGGGGTATCAAATGATTTTTTTTCAAATTATTAGTTTATGCTCACAACATATATTTTTGTTAAATGCGGTAGCAGATCAAATGGAGATTTGGTTAGTTTTTATGCTATTCCAACAGTTTTAGATCATCGTTTCCAATCTCATTCAAATAAATTGGGTGAAAAAAGTGGTTGGCTGCAATCAAACAGGATGATTTGACAGATTCAAAAATAGAATATCAGAAGGTGTGCAATCGACATTTCATACCAGATAATTTTCAAAAAAATAATGATGATTATTTCACTCATGTCAATTATACTGACAAATTTTGCATAGTTACAATGACAATTATAATAATAAATTCCTTGCCAACGGGAATTTACCTCTGAAAATTCCCGTTACCTCGGTAAATTCCCGTTGGCAAGCGATTTATTGCGATAAATTGCCTTTGTCATGGAGAAACTATACACAGTTCTAATATAAACAAACAATCAGTTCTCGGAAATGTCAAAATTTAATCGTATTGGAAATGCATCTTTCGCCGAAAATAATGAAATTGAAAACAAAAAGTTAAAAAATACAAGAGTATATGGAGGCAATTTAGTGCATTTTTCAATAAAAAGGTTAGTAGTTGCAACTAACTCATGTGAGAAATTATGTTGAGAGAATCATGGGAACTATTAAAAATGAGTTTGAAATTTTTTTGGTAACTATGATAAGTAGTATTAGCAATAATCAGGGTATTTTAGATGGAGTCATTACTGTTTGTTGTGCCCTACCTAATTTAAGTCCACCAATAGTTCGATTGTGATAGTTTGCTTCTGTTACAGTTCATGTTACATAGCTCATGCAACTTATTTTATATTATTTGTTTTTGGAACATGTATTTTTTCATTTCCATGAGAAAATGAAACAAATTTATTTCCTGCAATACAATTCTTCATTTGGTTTATTCAAATCTTGTTCTTACATACAACTATATTCGCATGTGCATATTCCATCCGGTACATCATGTATCCTTATTCATTTGGAATGAAACCATTGAAATTCACAGTCTTCATTAGTACATCTAACTATTGATGTTGCGTCATAATAACTATCACGAATGCACAAGGTAGAGATATTTCCACCTTCTGCTTTTTTTGTGGAATATCGGCCTGAAATTCAGGAACTATAACATCTGAATGAAATAGTGAAGAATTTTCTAGATTTCCAGTTAGACACATTATTTCAATAAACTTTTTCAATAAAGATCTCTCGCGGAGACCAAACAACAAAATCGCAATATTGTATGTCGGACACAAACATTTGTAGTACTATTTGGTTATTATATGCGTGAGTAGTATTTGAGCTGATTGTGCTATTATTCAGAATTAAAAACGACTTTTTTTTTTCAAAACATAGTCTATTGTCGAAGCTTCTTTCAAGAAATAAGGACATTTTACTTCCAAGCAACCATTCTCGCAGCAAGTACAAGAGATGAGACGATCAGGTGAAATACCCAGTGGGCAGTGTTTTAAGTAGGGATGCAACCGATACAATACCGACGCCGATATATCGGCGATATCGCGAATTTTTCGATATATCGGAATCGGCGATATTGATTTGTTGATACACCGATCCATGGATACATAAATAATCAATATGTAAACACGCCATTTTCGTGCTCGGTTCGATCATGTAAATGAGGCAGAGTTTTTTGACGCTCAGGGATTTCTGCGTTCTATAATTTGATTTTATTCGGCAATTTCTTTCGTCGCGTAATGAGATGAATGATTATTTTTTTGTGGTAATGACTTATGACTATGACAATTCTTCCGCTAAATACGTACACAGTAGCTACGTAATCCTATGCGTCTGTTTCTAATCTTTTACACATTTTGAAACCCTCATTGTCCGTTTCAGTGACGGTGCCGATATTGGCGATACTTTTTGATAAATATCGGTATGAGTATCGTATCGACAGAAGTGCATATCGATGCATCTCTAGTTACAAGCTAATTAAGAATCCTACTTCTCACACATCCAATCCACGATAATTTTCAGAAGCTCTCTTCAAAAATGCATTCACAGCATCAATTTCATGTTTTATGCCTCAAGAAGTTGCTTTGGTGAAAAAAGTCATCTTTACCGGATAATACATACTTTTTTTTACTGACAGTGATGGTTGTTCTTTATTTGAGATGCAGCACAATTTGAATTTTGATGCTGTTACTTGACCAGATCTTTGGTTTTACCTGTAAAATGAAATTAATTCGGAGTTATATAAGTGCTATATTCTTAATTATCTTATTTTCCAGGCATATTACCTAAACTAATTCAATTATCCAATAAATATACTATTCTGGACACGAACTTTGATTTCGTGTTAGTTCTTCAATTTTTGAAATTTTCTCATAACTAAGTTGAAATCGCAAAAAGTGACTGATAGTTGATAATTTATTGAATTGTTTTGATTCATTTTCAGTCTCATAAATGTCAAATGAATTGGGCAAATTCCTTATACCTGGATTATCTTTTTCACAAGCAGAAACTTCAACAATTCTGCTCAAAGCGTAACTGCAGCCTACTTCTTCCAACACTGCTATAAGAGAAACAACTCCACTCTTCTTTGAAGGCTGTATGACACGATTTATAATTTCTCTCAAAATGATGTTCATAATTTTGAACAAAATTTCTAACAAAAATTTTCAAATTTTTTGAACATTATTTTGAAGGCCTGTATGTCACTACCACAAAATTTTGTACATTAATCTGTTCACGCATCTGCGCACATGCTACTTCACGTGACAGCTGTCAGATTGAATGAAAATATTGAGATGGACGAAAGTAGATTTGTGAAGCATAAATTAGAATTATTATTGTTATCGTCGATAATAGTGATTGTTGAAAACAGCAGAAAGTACAAAATTTCAAAAAAAAAAAAATTTGGTGCAGAAATTGGTTGAAAAGGCGAGAACAAGACAAGGGAGTTTTGACTTTATTGAATGATGAATTAAAGGTTGACGACCCAACTTCTTACAAAAATTTCTTGAGGTTATCAGAATTTCAATTTGAATACTTCTTAAATTCCCTTAATTGTCTGAAAGAAATAGATACTTTCATGCGTGATGCTATATCCATCAGAGATAAGTAAGTTGTATGCTAACGGACAAAAAAAAAGAATAATAATACATCATAATTTCTCCTGTACAGGTTGAATGTAACACTAAGATTTCTAGCAACTGGGGAAACATTCAGATCTCTGATGTATAGTTTTAGAATACATGAGAGTACTATTTCACGATTTGTACCCGAAGTTTGTAGAGAAATCATGAACATTCTGGGAAAAGATGTCCTGAAGGTGAGACACACGAAAAATATTATTCGCACCTCAAACTCATCTTTAAAATAGCTTACATATACAGATTTTATATTAATAATATTATATAAATTATAAAATTCTGATTTGATGACTAGGTTTCGTTGATTGTAGACTCCGAATACTGTAGAGGAATGGAAAAAGATCGCTACAGATTATTTGGCAATTTCCGCACGTTCTAGGTGCTTTAGATGGACGTCATATAACATTTAGAGCACCATTTTCAGATGGCTCATATAATTATAATTATAAGGGCAATCATAGTATTGTGCTACTTGCACTTGTTGATGCTCATTATAAATTTATTTATGTCAATATAGGAGTCAATGGTCGTATAAGTGATAGTGGAGTTTTCCAACAAACTTCTTTATATAGAGCATTAGTTACAAACGAATTGAATTTTCCAAACCCAGGAATCCTACCGTCATTTACTGAAAAAGTTCCATATGTTATTATTGCGGATGATGCCTTTCCACTTTCTGAACATTTAATGAAGCCTTATCCACAACGAGGACTGGATCACGATTGTCAAATTTTTAATTACAGGCTATCACGAGCTCGTCGTGTGGTTGAAAATGCGTTTGGCATTTTGGTTAATCGTTTTCGTGTTTTGTTGAATCCTATAAATTTATCAGTGAAAAAAGTCGAGTTGATTACTTTGACTTGTGTTGCATTACATGACTATTTGACGACTGAAAATGGAAAACATTATACTGATACTTCTGAAGAATCAATGCAAAATTTGACAAGTATAGGACAACAAGGTGGAAATCATTCCTTTACTGATGCAAGAAAAATACGTGATACATGCAAAAAATATTTTGTTTTACCGGCTGGAGAAGTAGATTGGTAAGAAAATGCAATAAGACATGATATGTCACTTTTTTATATATAATTATATTAATTAAAAAAAACACACATTCTGTATAAAAAAATAAAATAAAAAATAAAGCATAAAAATTAAAGCATATCTTTACATTTTTCAATATTATTGAATAACATATCAATAATTTCATGCTCTGTATCCATCCTTATATTATCATTTGTAATTTTGTCTAACTTATTGACAATATAATTAGCCAGTACCTCATTGTCACTTTTTACATTATTTTCTATAGCTGGTGCTGCGTTTAAACTAGGCACAATAGATTTGATAGCATTCGATGCTTCTTTTATCACAGCATCATTGTCTATTCTTCGCTTCTTCGTTTTGGGCTGCTGATGAGAAATTGATGTTGGAATTAAAGTTGTTAATGTAGATGGACCAGCAACATTTTCAACTTCAACTGGACTAAACATAGGCGAAAGCATATCTTCCACTCCCGAACAAATAGTATCTTCTCCCTTTTAAAAAGAGATTTATAAGAAACGTATGTTGAATTTGATTATATTAAATTCATACGTTTGAAAACTGAGTTGTTGAATATTCAGAAGTTACAGTCTCTTCTGAACTCACAGCTAACACAAGAGACATTGAATCTATTGATTCCCTCGGCTCATTGTGCTCCAATAGAAAATAAAGCGTGTCAAAATACCACAGTGTTGGCCGATATATCTGAAAAACGTAATGATATATTACTTTTTACAATGATATACTATAATTTATATAGTAATCTCTTCATCGCCTGCCCCACTCTTTAGAGAATGTTCATATTTTTTATATTCGCTCATAAAATTCGTTTTAAGAGCACTGAATTTGATTTTGATGTCGTTTACCGTCACGTTTGGTTTTTTAAGAATGAGAATATCCATTATTTTCTCCAACGACCTGAGCCTGGCATGCTTATTTTTATTTTCTGCACATTTTACTCTATATAAGCAATCTAAATTCCGCTATTGGAGAGGCTGCCTGTGCAATAGGGGCTATAGTAATCAAAAAAGCAGGTGCAGCTGATGTACATAATAACAAACATAAATCGTGGTACAACGAGCAATGTAAAATTCTCAACGAAGAATGTAATAATAGTCTAAAGGAATTGCGTGAATGTTACAGTGATGAAAATCTGAACCAGTATCTGTCTGACAAAAAAGTATATAAGATCTAGATCTAGATCTAGATAGAAGCGATTCGAATTCAATTAACTACGACTGGAGTACAAAAATTAAAAACTTCCTAATTATGCTTCATTTCGTAGATGTATGGGATAAACAAACTATTTCAAAGAATTTAATCAATGAAATTATGACAGTTTATAAACAAAAATTGATTCAAATCGATTTAGATTATTAAAGGCACTCTTCATATTCAGTACACTATAAAATTATTAAAGAAAATTTTATCACTGAAGAATACCTAAAATTTAATGTGGCCATCTCGAAAATTAGAGCAATTTGTCAATTCCGCTTATCCTCTAAAAGAGGTTTCATCTTCATTTACAAGAATTTTAAGTATGAGCTAAGTAACTTTGAATTTTGCTCTATATGCAATCGCAATGAAGTGGAGGATCTATATAATTTTTTCGTCAACTGTCCTATTTATAATTGTCTTCGACACACTTACTTCAAGCAGTGTTTTGATAATATTGATGAAACAAATTTCTATTTATACTTTAAGGATTTAAGCACTGAAAAAATAAATAAGATATTTTGCTACACCATTGGTGCCTTTAAACTTAGAAGCTTCATAATCAACGAATAAATATCAGTCGTTCAATTATCTCTCTCTCAATTCAACTAACCTTCTTTCAATTATAAAGCACTAAAAATTGGATAATCTCCTTTCCTTAAATGATACTATGATGGTTCCCCAAGTTTATCTACTGAATCTAATATATTACTCAAGTAAACATAAGCATTACATCCTTTATTCGTACTCAACTTGAATGTATCTGTTTAACTCATTTTGTATCGCTTACTTTTATTGGATAATCTTCTTTCCTTGAATAATACTATGATGGCTCCCCAAGTTTATCTACTGAATCTAATATATTACTCAAGTAGACATAAGCATTACATCCTTCATTCGTAGTTATAGTTACTCAACTTGAATGTATCTGCTTAACTCATTTTGTATCGCTTACTTTTATTTAGAACCTACTATAAATATAATTCACAGTATTGTCAATCTATTTGTATGAGTGTTTTACCTGAAAGCAAATAAATTTTATTATGTTATGTTATGTTATGTTATATAAGCATGGATACTCTTGGAACTCCTTAATTAAAATTCTCACTTCATCTCTGGACCACGACATTTCAAAAATTATCATTTATCAAAACGACAACGTACACAAAAAATAACCTTCACACAAACTAGAACATATATTTATGCCAGTACGCATTCATATTGCACACATTTTGAGGGAAAATCTGTTCACGCATCTGCGCACAAACTACTTCACGTGACGTGAATAAAAAAATGAAGATGATAGAATGAAATTCTTTAATTAAAATTATTATTTCATCTCTGGAGCACGACATTTTGAAAATATTCATAACTCTCACATCAACAACAATCCATATTTTGGCATTAAGTGTCAAACAAATAAGAATGTATATTCATGCCAATGCGCATTCGTATTGCGCACATTTTGAGAGAAAATTTGTGAAAATATAGAGGGAGTTCTACACTTTTTTGTACATTTTTTTGAACATTTTTTTACTATCCTACTTACGCAGGTGATTTTGTGCAACTGTGAAAGTGCTGTGAGCGCTACAAGTTATTACATGATCCTTGATTGTGTCCTCGCGCCATATCGGCCCATCCGTATTGCTGAAAATCGTACGCCGCTGATCGAGAGGCGCACTTCGGCTCACCAGCCTGCCGAGGTGGACGTCATTTTCATGGCTGCCATCATCGGTCATACATATGAATACAATTACGCATGTTTCACCGACCTCCATGAGTTTAGCGGAAATCACCTAGTGTCAATTAGTGCGCTTGCGAGAGAAAGTAGTTTTCTGCTACAGTACCGGTAAAGGGCATAGTACATCGAGAATTTTACTTTTCTGTTGCTGGTCAAAGCGAGTAGATATTTCAGAAGCCTTGGTGGACTACAGTATTATGGTAGTGGCCAAATTATTCACCAATTTCAATGAAACAGCTGTATTTTTGTCCGAATTGGCTAGACAAATTATAACTCGCTGTGATCATTCCATCTCCATTTCGTGCGCCTATTTCATCTAGTTATAGACTCGTTCTATCATTTTATTACTTTAGTTGTACACTGGTTTTGAATTTAGAATATAAGCTACATATGTCAAAATTATCGTTTGTCTCGATATTTTCGAGTAACTTTATTTCATACGCTACATGGTCATCCAACCGTGTACCCCTTTATTATACTCTGTTACTCATCCCCTCTCTGCGAATCACTAGCCGGCGCAGTCGTCTGGGGACCCAATTAGCGGTAGGTAATCCTGGTTATCAGTATTCACTGGGCCATTGTCAATCTAACTTCTCGTGTCACCAATTTTTGTAGAAAAGGAACGTCGCAATGAGAATTTATATTCGTCTAAGTGCTTTATCTATGAATGTAAATGAGGTTTCATAATCTGAAACCTACCTTGAATATAGTTGTGCAAGAGGTTAGTGCTCACATTGTCTGTACGCTTTCGATCGATATATTAATTGGAATAAATAACACTTGGAAATTACATGAATCTTTGGAATGATTATGTTGTCAGATAGTAATAAAGCAAAGATAACAACAATGTTTGGGACAAGAACTTATGAAATGCCCAACTAAAACAGTGTAATTCAGAATGATATATTCAGAAAAATTAATAGTGAACTACGTGAAAGGACTAATTTATGAGTTTGTGTGTGTGAGGAATATGAAGAAATGGAAAATTAAGATATAATAAATGTTTGGGTTTCCAGAGAATTTAGAACAGACCCTCTTCTGGACTATGACATTTTTTGTGAGCTCTGCTACAATGCATCTATTAGAACTCCGAGAGAATTGGGGGCTCAGACAGAATTTCGGATCATCATAATGTGCGGTTTTGTTCTTGGGATAAAGTTTACCAATATTTCAGACATTTCTATTTCAACGAATTGGGTGATAGATGTGGTTAAACAAGAAGAATTTGAAGGCTGTTTGCAGATCAGTGTTGCGAAAAGGAAAATTCAGATGAGTGCATCTCAGTTTTCCAAGAGAAATCATGCCTAACTCATTTCTTCTATTTGGATGTCATAAAGTGTACTTTATGGGACTTGTTTGGGTGTCATAAATTGTTCCATTGGAAAATTCGAATCTCATTCTTAGTAAGTTGGTAGCTGCGTTGTTAGATAACCTAACTGTTATTCTGATATGTCAAAGCACAATATATTTTGGAGAGTATTGTCACGTCTACAAAAGTCTCTGATTAATTATTCAGAATTAACTCGCTTGCAATGGCTATACTAGCACTCTCACGTAGAACACTCTCACTTGACTAAAGGCTGCGACGAAGGTTTCGTAAAGGCATTATTATTTAAATGAACAGTAAACAAGTATGGGTTATACAACATTTATTAGCGTCAATCATTAAACATACCAATACGTCAGCAATTATCAATCTAACAGAAAAGTGAATTTGTACTCACGTAGGTAGGACAAGACGAACCATGGTAACGGAGTTTTACTTGGTTGAGCGAAACAGTTTACTTAGTCGGTTGACGGATGGTCACCTGCTAACTTGGCGGTTGACGGCTGGTTACCACTGATCACTGACTGATGACTGATTGAAGTCGGAGGAGACTGATGAGACTGATCCCGCGCCACTCTTTCGAATGTCTTTTATGCTCTCTCGTTACCACAGTTCTTTGTTCTCTATCTACCACTATCATTCGTTTCCCGTCAAAAATATTATTCATACATGTATGTGTGGACACCATTTCCGTGATATTTTCCAAAAACAACGATACGTGGTTTATCCTCAAACACAGTATCCGATAACTAGACACAAGGTCCAACAGTCCAACCATACATGACGATAATAGATTTCACGAATTGAAACAAATACGCATTTATGTTATATTACTTAATTATTAATAAGACACAAATTATAATTCAATTATAAACTATGATTAGAATGACTCAAACATTTCCGTTAATGCGGTAGGAGTTCGTCATGCTTGCTTCTTAATTGAAAGATAACTATTATTACTCTTGAATATATATATATATATATATATATATATATATATATATATATATATATATATATATATATATATATATATATATATATATATATATATATATATATATATATATATATATATATATATATATATATATATATATATATATATATATATATATATATATATATATATATATATATATATATATATATATATATATATATATATATATATATATATATATATATATATATATATATATATATATATATATATATATATATATATATATATATATATATATATATATATATATATATATATATATATATATATATATATCAACTACACTACAACCGTCAGGGTCAGGATATGTCCCTATATCTGTATTCCCTGGCATGTCGTGGGCGACATGAGCTAAGGGGGGGGGTAAATGTCACGCTTGCTAATTACTCAGTAATTATTTAGTTTATATATATATATATATATATATATATATATATATATATATATATATATATATATATATATATATATATATATATAAACTAAATAATTACTGAGTAATTAGCAAGCGTGACATTTACCCCCCCCCTTAGCTCATGTCGCCCACGACATGCCAGGGAATACAGATATAGGGACATATCCTGACCCTGACGGTTGAGCCCTTCCTTCCGTAACTGTCTCATAGTCCGGAGCTGTGCTGTATGGATGTATTGCCATGTATGTGTGATTATGTGGCGAGGTAGGAGGTACGTATGAACTTTCTGAGCTGTTCATGGACTCGTGATAAGACGGTGTCCTTGGCAAAGGCCGTGGTTGTGTTCTAATTGTGCGTGTATCAGTGGTTGGCATATTTGTGTGTGCATGGATGTTAGTGTGTGTTTGTGAGTGTAAGTCAGTATTTTCAGGATATGGCGGTGGACAATTCGGCTCTCTCCGAAGTATTCTTTGGGCAATTAGGTCAGCATATGTCTCTCTTGTCCGTCTAATAGTATTTACATGTGTACAAATATAGATTATGACAAATATAATTATTACAGGCCATGGAGCATATAACAGAATTCTAGTACTTAAGTCAGAGTCATTCAATTCGACTGCCTCTTCATTCAAACATTCCTCCAGTCCATTAAAAACTGGATATTGTTGTAAATCAAATGGGGGTAAATTCAACGTTTTTGTTTTCGCCCAGGCGGCTGGAATAATTTGTTTATATTTGAACTTAATATCAAATAACACGCAAGGATATGTAGTATAGAGTGTAATTTTTCCATTTAACACGGCAGTGTGATTACACAGTAGTTGTATCCAGATTGCACCATATTCCGAATTAGTTAGTACCGTAATATTGCGTTCAGGAACGTAAATTTTATTTATATGTGTTAATAAAAATACATTGGTATTCACAACAGTTACTAACCGTGTACCTGGCTTGGCTGGATGACAGGTAATCGGACAGTGTTTGACAAATTCGTTGATGGATGCTCCCGTAAGTAGCAATTTTGCACAAGTGGCTGTCAACACATTTTCATGGTTTCTGGGAATTGCACATAGTCTATCTCGATGTGGATCACATTCGGGTGTCATGATATCTACGGCATCGGTGCCCAAGTAACTCACAATAGCTGAGTCCGCGTGTTCCGCTGACAGAACACACGTATTGTCTAGCCATGCCATGGGTGCAGGAATAAGTCGCCGTAACTGCACTGAAGCGACCCGTTTTTCAAGAATTGGTATGTGCACTCTCAAAATAGCATTTGTACTTGTAATAAGACAATCGGTTAACGGGAGTCCGTGATAATGCCCTGCATTTGCAATAGCCAAACGATAATCGTTATATTCGATCCGTATTTGGACTACGGTTAGATCTTGTTGGAATTTTCCCATATTGACAACTTCAGGAGATAAATGACGTGCATGACATGCGCTTATTAACTGAGTGACTTGATTATGCAACATACTTGAATGAGCATTGATAGAATTTACATTACATGAATTAATCGTTAGTGTCGGATTCATTTTTCGATTTTGAACTTCAAACTTAATAGGATATGTTTTCATTCTTTCTCTAAACACTACTGATTCTTCAGGAGTGGTAAACATTCTTTGAACATGATTTCTAGATGCAATTTGGAAATTCCACCCAGCCGATGTACCATCAGTGGCTAAAATATTTCTTATACTGTTATTTATTATTATTCCATTAATTATTGGTTGACATATTATAGACAAGGATGAATTTTGTTTACAACAGCTGTCTATCATTCTTTTTCCTGAATTTGACATAAATTGAATGTCATAGATTAAAGGAATGGATGTTTCATATGAAATGACTTCGGGTAGCGCTTGAAAATACGCTCCCGTGTTTACTTCTACTACTCCATGGCTTATCTTACACAAGGTTACACATATTAAAAATAGAATGGTTATCATTTTTACTGGTTTACTAGCTAACTATTTATACCGTGCTGATTATTTGTTTACTTCCTGAACGATTATATTCTCATTACAGGGAATATTATCTTCCTTTATTTATATTTTCTTTATTTGAATATATATATATATATATATATATATATATATATATATATATATATATATATATATATATATATATATATATATATATATATATATATATATATATATATATATATATATATATATATATATATATATATATATATATATATATATATATATATATATATATATATATATATATATATATATATATATATATATTATTTATTGATTATCATTTATTAATATCTTCTAATCTTTTGTCCCTATTTACTGCTTAGTCGTCTGAATTCAAATTTTTCCCACAAAAATTCAACAATTATTACTTTTACGTTTAGTTTACTTAATTTGGAACCCCTTTTTATCTTTTCACGTATATCTCCGTATACTTTATTTCTTTAACAAATCATTACTTCTCTTCAACTTTAAATTATAGTGCCAACGTGCATAACAAACTTATTAGACAGTGACGGTGTCCACGCCCCCTGAATAAACTCAATACCATTCAAATACTACAGGCGTACTTCTTCGAGTACCCTGAGGGTTGAATAAAAATTATTTAACAAATACCTCGAGCTCGGAATTAAATTCAAAAAACATGTAGCAGCCCTACTACCCTAAACACCCAATAATTGATCAGAAAATTGTCATATAGGATGACTGACATACAGGACACTAACCTTTACCTCGCCCAGGTGCTCCACGGAAATTTTGCTTACTTCGGGGGAACAATTTTACCAAATAGTAGTGCTCCTTTCTTAGGCCGCCGGGTTCCGTGAGCAGGCATCAGTCAATCTCTGATCGACCCTCGGCACCGCGTTGTACCGATCCTGGCGGGCTTCATTTTCAATTCGTACCGGAACGTCCTTTGTTCCATTAATTGTAAGGGTTCCCTCTATGAATTCTTCTAACTTCATTCGCTTGGTTTCTTCTTCAGCTTTTCTTTCGTCTTCTTGACGTAGCGGACAAAAGTGCTTGATTAATCTTCTAACGATACATCGGACTACTTTTACCAATATGAATAATACAATGGCGGTTAATGTAAAAGCATAAACACCATTTATAATGACCAGTGAGTGGTTAGCTTCTTGGGTTCCATCCCCTTTTACAGTGGGAATGGCTGCTGTCGTCGCCACGAGAGTCTTGAGTCGTCCACTTTTCCACAATTCAATAACTAGGACCGTTAATGCAACGTTCCATAAATACAACACAATATCTCTGTGTTGTGAGTGGGTATGCAGCCAATCGTTATACTGCAACTGCAATGGAGTGAATGCTTCTTCCCATTCCTTGGTGGTCCCACTGATTGCCGATAAATTCAGATGAGGAACTTGTTGTGTCCAATTGGAATTTAGGCATTCGGATAGGTTATCATAGGTAAGATGAGCTTCTGGTTGGACAGGATTAATTTTATAGGATTTTAACTGTGACCAAGTGGCTGGTAGAACGTGTAGAATCTCGAGATGACGGCTGTCTTCTCCTAATGGAGTTCGTGGTGGAGTTATTTTTTCATTGTTCAGATACAACGAACAACTGCACGGCAACTGAACTTGAAGTGCCTCTGGCTGCTTCTCATCTAACATGTTGACGGAATGGTGTTCCCCCGGACATCTAACTTCGGTTTCGGGTGGGGGATGCGTAATGACGTACGTATCTGGTTTCACTTCCGATATTATCGTTTGGTGTGCTGGATAGCACCGGATAGAGCAGTATTGAGTAATTTCGTCCACGGTTGCTCCTTCGTACATTTTAAATGCACATTGTGGTCCGTACACCGCATCCGACGAAAACCGTGGTAGATAGCAGAGTTTGTCGTGATAAGGTCGACATTGATGTAACCCTGCGCCAGAAATAGGTCGCATGTTTTTTCCACTGACTGCCAGATACATTATGTCATGCATAATGGTACACGTGTCATTTCCCCAACCAAAAGGGGTTGTTAATAGTTCTACTAATTCCCACGTATGCTTCTTGGGATTGATAGGAATTTCCAGGTGCAAAACTATTTTATCTTGACTGATGCCGCATTCCGCTATTGGTAATTTATAATATTGTGACAGCTCTTGACGAGGAACTGCAAATTGCATATCATATTTATTGAGGCGCACCTCCAATTTATCCAAATCTGCCGCCAGAATTCCAGGTGTGAATAATGCTGTAGGAATATTGTGACTCTTACAGGCGCTTAATATTTCATTTTGACGAATTAAAGTCAAAGTATGGAGGGATCTTTGTATGGCCATAAAATCATTAAGCCACAATTCCTTCATTAATTCTTCTTCTTTATCCAATGTTCGTGCTGTTCTATCTGTCCTCTCTATAATCTTTACTATTACTGACTTAATATTCTCCATGGTTGACTGCATTTTTTTATCATAATTTTGGAAATGACTTGTTAACGATGTTAAGTGCTTGTACTGTTCATAAAGGCCGATACGTAACTGGGATACTTTTTGGGCGAGTTTTTGTTCATTCATTACGAAGTCTTGCATCTTGGAATCGGTCATGACCCCACAACACCAGCTGAGTGCATCACCAATAAGATCTATGGGTGATCGCTTTAGTCGGTTGGTGGATCTTGAATTGCCCAATTCGAAGTCCTTCTTCAGGTGGACTTCCAACTCCCTGGTAGACAATTGTTCAATATCCAGGAAATATTTTGGATCTACCGAGTAATCCAGTTTTCTGACTAAGTCATTATATAGCTCTCCCAGTTCGTGAAGGCGATCCTTTGTTGTACAAACAATTGCTTTTCCCCGACATTGACTTTGGTTATTTTGACGGAGTGGTTGTATATCTTGTGTACACATCCATCCAGTTTCATAGGTTAACGGAATAGTGGCTTCATAAACGATCGTACGGGGTAATTTCTTCCAGTATGCCCCCGCGACTACTCGGACTGGAACAGGACTGATCGACACTCCTGCTACTAGGTATAGAGTGGTAAACAGAAAACTGTAAATTAGGCCATTGGATTAACAATTTTCCTTAACCTAGCCTTGCATCTAAAAAGGAATTAGTTCCTTATCTATTTTTCTTACGTCTATATATCTGTAACTTAGGTCACTATTTTTAATACTGTCTTTCTTTTTTATTGTCTCTTTTTTTTTTCCAAATTTCATTTTATGGGTATTTTTTTATCACTCAGCCAAGTTTATCTCCTGATCCAGGGAACTGAACCGTGCTCATGGTAATTCCCCTGCTAAATACCTTTGATGACGTTTCCATAGCTTATGCAACTGGCTTACCGCACAGTGTAAAGGACATGGGATGAATTTCGTATGATACCAGCATCTCATGGCTGGATCACTTAGGCCGGTCCAGGATCATTTGTCCAGAAACGATGGTGGACAGCATCATTAGATTGTCTGGGTTCGCAGTCGTGTATATTAGGGGTATCTGTCTTAGAGCTTTCCGGGCTATTGCGAATGCTGCGTCAGTAGGACACCCCTCTGGATCGGTTGAGTACGCCTCCTGGTGGAATGCCTGTACTGTCTCATCAAGAACATGCCGTGGGTAGCGGTCGTACAAGGTTAGGTGCCACAGCGATCCCGAGTTTACCATGATGGCGATCTCACGAGGGCAATATCGGCCGTCAAGCCGTGCTCCCGTTATCACTGCGTATGCATGACTTGCCGGGCTTTCCAGTTCCGGTGGCATTCCAACCGTCAGCGTTACTCTGGCCTCTCGGTGAATTGCTCTATTTTGGGCGTTTTTCTGGGCTTTGTTCTTACGGGTGAGCACTTGCTTATTGCATGATGGCGCGCGATCGACGGTATCGTATCCAGTAGCGTCCGAGTCGTCCGATGACAGGGACGAGACCGATAAGATGCTTGACTGTCTTTTCTCTCGCCAGGCAGGAGGTGTGGAAGGTCCTGGAGTCGGTGTTCTGGGCTGGCTGGTGGAGGGTCCTACGCTAGTCGACGGCTCCCCGGCTTCTGCCCCCTCGCCTACTCGCAGAGGCCTATCGTTGGAGGTCAACCTACTCGGCTCAGGCCCAGTCACTGCTAGATCCCCCATCCAACGTCCTGCCTTTTGATACGAATCAGTCCCCTCTTCACTGTCCTCTCCTTCCGCACCGGACCCATTCACTGGATACGTATCTTCGCTGGCCATCATTTGTATGAGTTCTCCCGGAGTCATCCATGGAATATGTCCGTGGACGACCGGCCCCATAAATGCGTACGCCGCCACCATCATATAAAACGCAGCGTTGTAATCTGGTCCCTCAAACAATCCCAGCAAATTTATCACCAGGTCAAGGCGCTCCTGTACTAGGGTCGTTTGTAGCTCCGCTATCTTTTCCGTCAGGGATAAATTTGTTTTGCCCCTTAGCAGCTTTACCTCGTTTTCTAACTGACATAATATGGGCAACGCCAGAATTCGCAATTCCGTAGCCCTAAATCTCCCCACTAGATTTTCAGGGTCCCCTATTGAAAGGAAGTCAATCTTTTCTCGTAGCTGGCCTATTAAATGTAGTATTTGGACCATCACAGCTGGCCACTTCCTATATTAAAATATTTTTCTGTTAAGTTTTATTTCTTTATTATTTTTAGTTTAAGCATGCTTGGCTAAGCGCTGCATTAGCAATTGATGCAAGATGCCATACGGAATCTAATGTTTTCTACCTTAATTCTAGGATTAATTCTACATTACTCATTCCTCATCGGATTCATCATCGGAACTTACTTCCGGTCGTGATGTCTCCTTTACTAACTTACTACTTCGTAATCTCTCTACTAATGGTACTGAGTCCTCGGGTGACCATGGTTCATAATAAGGTTTCATGCGGGCTACATGCACATTATCTAACTTCTCTTTTTTGCCCTTTCCTTTTTGTACTACATAATTTACATCCGACAATTTTTCTACTATTTCGTACGGACCAAACCATTTCAACAATAGTTTGTCGGTTTTTCCTACGTGCCGTTCTGGATTATAAACCTCAACTTTTTGACCGACTAGATATTCTATGTGTCTATGCTTATTATCATAGCGTTTCTTATCACGCTCCTGTTTTCGTTCTATATTATTTTTTGCTTGTTCCCGAATTTGTTTTAATCGTTCCTGTGTTTTAACTACTATTTCTGTTTCGACCGGTCCACTCAGTTGTGCTTCTGATGGTAAGACCGGTTGTCTGCCATATAATAACTCAAAAGGTGTCATTTTAGTGCTTTCTTGTAACGCCGTATTGTATGCGAATGTAACGTGAGTCAGATATTCGTCCCAATCGGTTTGTGCAGTGTTCACATACATACTCAACATATTTGCTAATGTTTTGTTTAACCGCTTAGTTGAACCATTTGTCTGTGGCCGTTGTAAATTTATTACTTGTTCCCATTATGCGTAACAGTTCGGCTACTACCGCTGACTGGAAGACAGCGCCGCGGTCACTTAGCAGTGCTCGCGGGGCACCATGTCTACCGATTATATTGTTCAAAATGAATTTTGCTACTGGCTCAATTTTACCAGTGGGTATAGCTTTAGTTTCAGCCCAACGAGTGGCATAATCAGTCGCTGCTATTATATATTTATTTCCGGATTTACTACGCTTAAAGGTACCTAACAAGTCAATACCTACCCGATCAAACGGCTAACCAATTGATAATGGATGTAATAATCCCGCAGGTTTTGCGTTAGTCACTTCTTTTCTAGCCTGACAGTCTGAACATCCCTGTACGTACTTAACTATATCTTTTCGCATGTTTGTCCAAAAATATCTACTTGAGATTCGATGAATTGTTTTTGCTAATCCCAAATGACCTACCAATGGTTCATCGTGATTACTATGAAGAATTTCTCCGACTAAATTCCGTGGAATCACTATTAAATTCTGCATACCAGGCTGGGAATTTACTCTAGGTAAGACATTGTTTTGCAATCTAAAATTTTTAGCACGCCTCTATAACAGTGTACTTCCATATTCAGGGTCGCTGATAGCTTGAATTATCTCTTTTAATTCATCATCTTGCCGCTGACTATTTTCAATATTCAGCTGATCGAGTGTGTAGGTGGGAACATCAACGGCATTCTCTTCGTCTTGTTTAGAAACTGCCCCACAGAGATAGCGTGACAAACAGTCAGCATCCGTGTGTGCTTTCCCACTTTTATGGAAAATTTCGTATTGATAATCCTGCACCTTGACACTCCATCGCGCTAGGCGGCCTACAGGATCCTTTACTGTTTTCAACCAGCATAAAGCATGATGGTCTGTTGCGACTCTGAATTTCCTACCCCAAATATATGGACGCCACTGTGTCAATGCGTATACGAATTCTTTTTCAGTTATCGAATAGTTCATTTCCGCTTGTGTTAGTTTCCGCGACGCATATGCTATTGGGTGCCACTGATTATTTATATTTTGTTATAAGACACCACCCAATCCGATACCGCACGCGTCAACTCGTATTCCAATGTCAGCTGTTGGATTGAAGTGCGTCAATACAGGAGCAGTAGTTAATTTTTCTTTCAATGTTTCAATCGCATTTATTTCTTTTTGTGTTAAAACAAACTTGACGTCTTTCTTAGTTAGAACATACAAGGGTCGGGCTATTCGAGCAAAGTCTTGGATAAATTTTCTATAACAGTTACGAAGTCCTGAAAAACTTTGAATGTCTTTTACTTTTTTCGGTGAAGGGAATTCCCTTATTGCTATTGATTTTTTGTCATCGGGCGCTAACCCTTTTTCCGACACTTTAAAGCCTAACAGATCAATTTCTGTTTGCAAATAGGTGCATCTAGGTTTCAATGTCAACTTGGCCGCTCGTAAGCGCTCAAAAACGTGTCTCAACCTCACAAGATGTTCCTCGAATGTTCGACTTAATACTATCACATCATCCAGATATATCAACACTTCCTTCCATTTTATTTCTTTAAATACGGTATCAGCTAGATGCTGAAACGTGGCTGGTGCTGATGTCAAACCAAAACTCAAAACGTTAAATTCATAATGACCATCGGGTGTTACAAACGCTGTTTTTTGTTTATCCGTTTCCTTCACTGGTACTTGCCAGTATCCACTAAACAAATCTAGACTCGTAAAATACGCTGAGTTACCTAAGTAACTCATCATATCTTCTATTACCGGTAAGGGATATACATCGGGTTTGGTGATAGCGTTTACTTTCCGGTAATCAACACAGAAACGCCAGAAACCGTCTTTGTTCTTAACTAACACTACTGGGGAAGACCATGCACTCGAAGATGGTCTTATTATGTTATCTGCTAACATTTCTTTTACTTGTTCCTGGATAATTTCTTTTTCTTCATGCGAAACGCGATAGGGTTTCCAATGGACAGGCGGAGCGCCTCCTGTCGGAATTTCATGTACTACTAGGTCTGTTAATCCGATTTGTTTCGAATTCCATGCATAAATATCGCTAAATTCTTCTATTAATTGCATTAGTTTTTCTTTCTGCAGATCCGGCAAATTAGGGTTGATATTATGAACCATGTCTACCTTTTCAAAATCATCTAAATACAAAATGTCCGATGCTATCATATTATTGTTACAATTACTATTATTGCCTATATACCCTAAGGCTGTATGTTTAAAAAGTTTACGGGGCTTATATCTATTTATATTCTTTATTTGAACTAACCAGGTACCGAATTCAGATTCATGGGACCAAATGTCGAAAATTTCTACTCCTAGCCTGTATTTGGCATCTAATCTTCCACTGATACTTCCCGTGTGCATCGCAACTTGGGTTATATCTGGCTCGGTCAGATAGCAAATAATCTCAGCTGCCGCTGGAACCTCTACGTCCTGTCTGAGCGATAATTTTACTTTTTCCTCGGTCGGGTTTTCATAATATGCTTGCGGTAATTCAGATATGTCATCACCGGAATTATATTCTGCGGTGGATGCAGATAATTGCGCATTTTGTTCCGGATTTGCGTTCTCTAAATTGCAGCTACATTTATTACATTCAGAATTCAAAAACAAATCGGCCCCACGTTGGGCGTCAATTTTATTACGTAAAATTTGAATGATAGGTTTAACGTGACTCTAAAAATTCTACCTAAGTCTAGCTCAGACTCAGGGAAAGAATTCTACACTGCTGAAAAGAAAAGTGTGGGCAATTTTCATTCAGACAGAAGAAGAAAGTAGAAAAGACGACATAATTTTCAAAACAATGGATCCATATACTTAAGCGGTACCTGAGAGATGCCTGAAGTCGAATAATTTAGAATATATTTCTGCAAATTGTGAAGCTTTTGTGTTTTCGAGACTGGAATAGGATGCCAAGGATCTGGACAGGTCCTACATGCCGCATACGTATCCCTAAACTTGTCAGCAGCTTGTGCGCAACAACGGAACGACTCAGCCAAACCATAGTCGAATGGGCGATGATCCTCGCGCGCTAGCTTCGCGAAATCATCCCATTCGGCTATCCAAGTACCCAGGGAGCTCCACGGCTCGCTGGTACAGCTGTCAGGTTCCGCTTTACGCACAACTCTGGCGTCACGCAACTCTCCTGGCTTCAAAATCACCTGGACTCTTGGATCATCTTCTGCTGAAGAATTTTCAGCAACGTCAGTCAGCGCCGGCCTACTACAAATTATCGGTGGTACCCATGACGTATCCACCTTTACGTCGATTGAAATACCAAAGTCGACTGCATCCGCTCTGGCTATGTAAACTTCCTCCAATCTATCAATTCTACAGAACAGCTGTTCCATAGCGGCGTCTAAATCCGTATCTCCGCAGTTCTCTATTCTGGCTAACCGCGAGACGATGTGCTGCATGCGAAAATCTATCGTGTCGTAATCTAGGCTTTTGAACGTAGATGAAAAAGTCTCAATCAGTCCTTGCAGCAACATGACCTTCTCGATACAAATGCTAACCTCGCTGACTACATCCAATGGTTCTGTAGGATTGTTTGGTAACTCACCAAACCTCTCTCCTTCCAAACGCTTTAGCAGCTCCCGACGCATACTCATAATGGTCAAAGGTCTTACAATCTTGAGTCCACGAACCCTCAGTTCATACTCAAGTTCATCTCTTTGCAAAAATACGGGATCCATTGTCACAAAATTGTTCGGTGAAGGATTTGGGGGGAAAGTACACGAAGAAGAAAACACAAGAAGAATAGAATGTAAATTTGAAATAAAAAAATGATGAAATGAATTGAATATATCTACTTTTCACCTATATCGCTTTTGTATTCAATCAAAAGAGCAAAACAAGAAAATTGAGTGAAGCTATGCCAAAAAAAGGCCCCACATGGTTGGGCGTCAATTTTATTACATTCAGAATTCAAAAACAAATCGGCCCCACGTTGGGCGCCAATTTTATTACGTAAAATTTGAATGATAGGTTTAACGTGACTCTAAAAATTCTACGTAAGTCTAGCTCAGACTCAGGGAAATAATTAAGTGAAGTGAGGCTAGCTTCAACAAAAAAAATATATATACAATAGAATATAGGTAAAGAAATGAATAGTAGGGCGCCAAGTAGTTGAATTTATTTTTCCCAAGGTACTCAACCACGAAAATACCTGAAATTAAGGTGTTGAAAGGAATCATTGGGAAACAGGAGGATAGGTGTTAGTATTCTGTTCGTCAGCGTCAATCTGGTTGCTGACTCCCAAATAATTTAATATAACTCAAACAGCAACTTACCTCGAGCTTACTGAGAGAAATTACGCTCTCTTCTACACTGCTGAAAAGAAAAGTGTGGGCAATTTTCATTCAATAAAAAAAGGTATTTACCCAAAATAAATGAATTTAATTAAATAAGTACTTTGAACAACGCACCTAGTAGTGCCAAATAAAAATAAATGAATATAAAGTGATTGAAATAAACTATTTCAAATTACGCGCCTAAATAACGCAAAAAAAAAAACAAATAAATGAACGTAAATAGTAGGCCTTACAATGCCTTACGCCTAAGTAGTGCAAAAATCAAATAAATAAATGTAAATAAGCTAGGTTAGAGCCCTCGACGTTGTACAAAAAGGTACCAGAAAAAGTAAATGAAAATGCGGAACAACTCGCGCGTACGTCTATGAGTATACCAAAAAAATAACAACAACAATAAATTTGGCCCTTCTTCGATCGAATCGAGTTCACAGCAAAGTATACCACATAAGCGTAAAAAAAAGAAAACAAACTACTTCGTCGACTGACCCTATACAATTTACAAAATGACAGCGTGGTCCAAATGACCACGAAAAAAAAGCAGTAAACAAAAGTAAATTAGATTCAGCCGTGTAGGGCGGTTTGGCCACCCAAAGTGAATAAGTAAAAAATGAAGGTAAAAATATCGGCAGTCCGAATAAGAGAAAAAAAAACAAAACCACGAACGTATTGCCACTTAGCTGTCACTTCCGGTTGGTTGCTGGAGCTCGTTGACCTCTATTGGTCTGTCACACCAAGATGGACGCCTCAAACAGATATTTCCCGGTCCGGACTGGCTCAGGAAATCTGGTGACGTCACACCAGGGTCAAAGATTGGATAAAAGGGTGCCTAGGTGGTATCAGGCACTCCGTAGCCGAGATGTTGGTCCAAAGTAGTTCAACTACGCTCGCAGATGGTCGGCGATAAAAGCGATAAAGTACACGAAAATTTTATAATCCTCCAACCATGGAGATGCTTGCGGAACAACACAAAACTGCACCAAGTGCCAAAAATGTTCCGCGAAGCAAAGAAAAGCTAGTTTTTCATAGAGGCTTGCGCAAGGCAATATACAAAAGCGATTCTTAACAAAATTTTAATGAACAAAATGTACTTTGGTAGTTGAAGACCAACTGTAGACTGACGACTTCTGTTAAGTCAATTCCGGACGACCGGACTTAATCAAGAAAAAAACCGTTTTTCATTAATTAAAAAAGAAACTGAGTGACGTCACTCACTATAGCGCGCGCATTACAACAGCGACAATTACAAAATCTTGAACTAAAATTTGATTGACAGAAGTAAACAAAAACACGCTTTTAATGTAACCAAAAAAACTGAGCTTAACGAAGAGAAACAAAATTAAAGATTTGAAATATGAATTGAAAACGATAGAATTTGAAACTGAAAATATCTTTAACCAAAAGTAAGTACATGAAATTTACTTGAAAAAAACCCAAATTAACCTAAACTATATTTTAGAATTTTATCCTACAAAAAAAATAAACAGAGGCCAAATTGGCACGTAACACATTTTTTGAAGGGAATTTGTATATGCTTTCCAAATTTAATAATTTTGTTCTCTATATCTAGTATAGCTTTATGTTGTATTAAGAATTGCATGCCCAGTATAACGTCACAGGGTAAGTCTGGTACCACGAGGGTGGCTAAGTCTGTGGTCCACGTGCCCATCGTCAGAGACAGTATAGTACTCCCCAGAACGGGTATTAAACGCCCGCCTGCAGTGCGAACCATTTTAACCGACGTCTGTTTGCAGTCAAGGGTTTGATCATTACCTACTACATTGTACACTGACCCTGTGTCCACGATGATGTCTACGGATTGGTTTCCCAATCTAGCTACGACTGTCAGTACCTTTGGACTATTTTCCTCATTGGGCCCTGAATCTAATTCGTACACGACGCTACGGACCTCTTCTAGCGTCGTGAGGCACCGTTTCCCTGCACATTAGTACTGCCCCTTTGAATATCTGGACAATCCCTCATCATATGACCAGGACGAACGCACTGATGACAGATAATTCTGCCATCAGGAGTACGCGATAAGCGCTGAGTGTTAGGTAGGCTAAACAGCGCATTTTGTGCAGTGCCAACGTTATTTTGCGGGGGTCGATAAGCAGGCCTATTATTCGGCTCTTGGAATCGAACTCGGTTTTGATTTTGCTGAGATCGGTTATCGTTATTATTATATCGCGGTACCGCGTTCTGATAACGGGGTGGCTGTGAGTTATTATTACTCCCATAACGGGGTATAGGATTTTGATACCGTGGGGGTTGATTTTGAAAACGCATAGGCGGTCGATCCCTACGCATTTCAGCCCTGACACTCTGGGTAATTTCATCCTGCATTGCCATTAGTCGTCGCTCTAATTCGTCTCCCCGTATAGCGTCTTTATTTTCCATAGCAACTAGTCGTTCGCGGGCCGACTGTACACGCGATTCCGTTTCGCAAATTTTGTCTATCGTTGCTTTAAGTGCTCTTAAGCTTCTAGGCTCGCGCAACGCTAATTTTTCCTGTATGTCTGGCAAGAGTCCAGCCTTTATCGTATTCTTGATCTGTTCCTCCGACAATTCGCCACCTAAGCGATCGTAGATATCCAGCATCGCATAATAATACGCGCGCGGATCCTCACCTTCTACTTGGATTCGGCTCCGCCACAAATCCTGTAAGGATCTATCGTAGCCACTTAAGAAAAATTCGTTTTTAAATTCCCTAACTAATACTTCATAGGTCGCGTTCGGATTACGCCCAGCGTATCCCCTATACCAAATTGTCGCACGCCCTTCTAAATAAAGATTGAAATATCTTTAATTTTTCTGCCGCGGCCCAATTATGCGCGTTGGCCGATTCCTCGAAGATTTGTAAGAAATCAACCGCTGATAATTTTCCCTGTGAATCAAATCTCTCCGGTTCGCGTAATTTTGGTTGTATTCGTTCAGCAGCTATTTGCTCTGAGGCAATTGATCCGATCGTGGGTTGTTCCATTATTTCTCGCCAGAAATTAGGATACAAGGGTTGTGACGGGAATGGGGGAGGTGAAGGAATTGCTCGTCTTACTGTCTGCGGGTCTGGAGGGTTTGCTTGTAGCTGATTTTCAGGAGTCTCTGGAGATGGATACGGGAGTTTTTGATTTGGGCCAAGAGGAGGTGATCGAGCTAATGGCGTAGCATGCTCATCTACTGATTGTCGTACTATTCGAAGTATACGGGCAGGGGTTATTCGAAATCGATAGCGTTCGGAATTTGACATAACATGACGCAAAGGGTAGCCTCTAAGCGGTCGAGCATTTTATTCGGGGATCGATTATTGTTCATTTAAGCCTTTACCCGGCGCCTCCACCAAATGTCACGTCTACAAAAGTCTTTGATCAATTATTCAGAATCAACTCGCTTGCAATAGCTATACTAGCACTCTCAGGTAGAACACTCGCACGTGACTGAAGGCTGCGACGAAGGTTTCGTAAGGGCATTATTATTTAAATGAACAGTAAACGAGTATGGGTTATAAAACATTTATTAGCGTCAATCATTAAACATAGCAATACGTCAGCAATTATCAATCTAACAGAAAAGTGAATTTGTACTCACGTAAGTAGGACAAGACGAACCATGGTAACAGAGTTTTACTTGGTTGAGCGAAACAGTTTACTTAGTCGGTTGACGGATGGTCACCTGCTAGCTTGGCGGTTGACGGCTGGTTACCACTGATCACTGACTGATGACTGATTGAAGTCGGAGGAGACTGATGAGACTGATCCCGCGCCACTCTTTCAAGTGTCTTTTATGCTCTCTCGTTACCACAGTTCTTTGTTCTCTATCTACCACTATCATTCGTTTCCCGTCAAAAATATTATTCATACATGTATGTGTGGACACCATTTCCGTGATATTTTCCAAAAACAACGATACGTGGTTTATCCTCAAACACAGTATCCGATAACTAGACACAAGGTCCAACAGTCCAACCATACATGACGATAATAGATTTCACGAATTGAAACAAATACGCATTTATGTTATATTACTTAATTATTAATAAGACACAAATTATAATTCAATTATAAACTATGATTAGAATGACTCAAACATTTCCGTTAATGCGGTAGGAGTTCGTCATGCTTGCTTCTCAATTGAAAGATAACTATTATTACTCTTGAATATATATAGATTCACTAAATAATTACAAAGTAATTAGCAAGCGTGACAATATTTTCAGAATGCTTAGGTTTATATCTATTAATTTTTTAAAAATTACAGCAATCAAATGGACAAATTTGACAAACTAGTTTTGATTCACACAAATATTTCATCGGTCAAGTTTTGGTGTTACCAATAGTCTAATAGAAAGTGAGTATTCTTTATTATTTTTTGAAATATATATATATATATATATGGATATATATATATATATATATATATATATATATATATATATATATATATATATATATATATATATATATATATATATATATATATATTTCAAAAAATAATAAAGAATATATATATATATATATATATATATATATATATATATATATATATATATTTATATATATATATATATATATATATATATATATATATATATATATATATATATATATATATATATATAACCTAAAAACTGTCTTCCGTTGTTAAAACGGAACACACGTGTGTTGCAAGAACTTGCACAGGAAACGTTCCATTTTATTTATCTTTTAAAAGTGTATTGAACTGTGATAAAAACTAACAAAATGAAAACTCAAAATATTCTAAATTTATCTGAGATGGAATTTTATTATAAATTCTTAAAAGTTATTATCCTGATGAAGATTTAAACATTGAAATCGAAAGCTTGGTAAATTTCAAATGAGTAACATTTGATTCAATTCAGCCAAAATCAATTCTCTGTTTTTCACTGTGATCACCACTGTTCAAAGCAATGTTACCAATTCTATATATATATATATATATATATATATATATATATATATATATATATTTATATATATATATATATATATATATATATATATAAACTGCTCAAAATTACAAAATTACATGATTTTTCGAACTCAATTAAAATAAAAACCAAAAAAAAAAACAAAAAAAATTTTTCATTGAAATTCAAAAATTTATATTTTTGGATAGACAAAAAACACAGTTTTAAAAATCTCAGGATCTCTTAAGATTAATACAAGGTAGTATACAAAAAAATTTGAGCCAAAAATTTATTGTCGTGCGTAAATTTTGACAGTTTTTAAAAATTCAAAACATCAAAAATCCAAATCATGAAAAACACGTCAAAAAGTCCATCAGTATCTGGCCCACTCGATAAACCTATTCAGACGAGACAACGAACCCATTCAACATCAAAACTTAACAGAAATACAAACTGTACAGAAGAAAACATAAACATCAATACAGAAACATATATAAACAATTTATTATTCTGGAATATCCAAGGTTTCAAGAATATATTTAGACTTAGCAAAGAAGAGGAAAATGTTACAACAAATCATGATCTTGTTTGCCTCGTTGAAACGTGGAATAATTTCAACTTAAAAGAGAACCCTTCGTTTCTAAAAGATTATTTCGTTTATGAACAAAAAGCCAGAAAAGAAGCTAGCACGGGAAGAGCTATAGGAGGAATTATAACTTCTTCAAAATTCTCCAAAAATGCAGTAGAAATTATGAATAAAGAAGTTCACTGGATATTTCTGAAATTCGAAAATGATATTTAAAATGTAATAATTGCAGTATGTTATTTTTCACATTCATATAACCATCCTACTTTATTAAAACTCTTTCTAGATAACTTGCAAAATATAATCTCATCATACCCAGATTTCGCTTCAATTATATATGGTGACATTAATGCTAGAATAGGAGAGAACAACTAATTAGAAGATATTCTATTCTCCGGCACCAACCTCAGTGCTAGCAGAAGAGTCAAAGATACAATCATAAATAAAAAAGGTAAAGATCATCTAGATACTTTAGATGAAGAAAGCCTGATTGTCCTGAATGGAAGGTCTTTAAGCGACACACCAGCCAGTTACACATACATAGGCTCAAGAGGCAAAAGTACAATAGACCTTCTGTGGATAAATAATATTACGTCACAACTTATAGAAGATTTTGCTATCATTGAAGATATTTTCTGTTCTGATCATCTAATATGCTTACTAAAAATTCATAACATAATAATGAACAACTCAGATAGAATTACGAGAAAAAATACAAAAAACATTATTACGACAAATTGGGATGATACATCAGCGGAATTATTTCAAGCAGATCTCCAATTAAACTGGATAGCCTCTGGCAATGAACTAGATAGTGATGAACAATATAAACTCATTATTGAGCAAATAAAATGAACCTCAGAAAAAGAGGGTTTAACAAAATCTATAAAAATTGACGTAAACTCATATGCGACTACGAAAAAATGGTAGAATCAAGAATGTGCGAACCTCAAGAAAAATATAAGGAAAAATTATAAACAACTGAAAAAAAGCCAATATAACAACGAAAGCCTAGAAATTTACATAAAATCAAAGTTACTATGTAAACAAACAATTAACCTGCAAAAGAAAATATATAAACTGGAAATTAAAGAGAAAATGGAAACTATTCAGGATGTCAATGTCAAAATTTATAATTATCTAGAAATCTCTGAACTAAGATATACTATGTTCACTTTTAGTCACATAAATGTCAGATCGTTCAATACGAATTTTGTTTATTTAAGTGAATTAATAACTGAAAACAACTTTGATATTGTTGCTATAACGGAAACTTGGATCAGTGAATTATCTCCGCCGCAATTATTTAATATTGATGGATATAATTTGATAAGTGAGGAAAGAGTAGGCAAAAAAGGCGGCGGGGTGGCATTTTTTATTCATAAAAATATTTCGGCCAAAATATTGGATACTAGTTTCGTTATAGCAAATGATATTGAGCATTTATGGATCTCTTCTATTGTGAATAAACATAAAATATGTTTGGGAGTAGTATATAATCCCCACTCAGATGATTATAAACAGCTCGAATTTCTTGATTCAATAGTGGCTGAATTTAATCCACAATTTGATTATTTTCTCTGCACTGGTGATATCAATGTTAATTTATTATCAAATGATCATAAGTCAAAATTTGTGTCTAATATATTTAAAACAAATGGAATGTATCAATTAATAACTGAGCCAACTAGACGGGCATCTAAAACTCTCTTAGATATTATTTTGACTTCTGATTTAAATATTTGCAAGAACTTCGGAGTGTTTGATTCGAGCTTAATTGCAGACCATGACTGTGTTTTCTGTGTATTGAATTTACCAAAAACTATTATTCCGCCTAAAATTATTAGTTTTAGAGATTTCAAAGACTTTAATTTTGAGAGCTTCTATGCAGATTGCGACCTAGTCGATTGGAATTATGTCATCAATCTTTCAAATATAAATGACAAGATAGCTTTTCTCAATGACAATATAACTGCTTTATTTAACAAACATACTCCGATTAAAAAAATTCAAATAACTAAGAAATATTGTCCTTGGATAACACCGGTTATCAAAATAATGCAGAATAAAAGAAATAAAGCATTAATGGATTATAAAAAAATTAAATCTCCAGGAAAATTCGAGTTCTACAAACAGTTGAGAAATTTAACAACCGCAGCTATTCGCCGAGAAAAGCAGGCTTATTTTGAATTCAATATTAACAATAATGTAAATGATTCCACTCAACTCTGAATAACGTTTCTGGGATTTCTGATTCTTTATTACAAGCGGATGATTATGGAAAATTTTTGCCTGATAAAGTTGGTACAAAATGCATCAATAAGGACACACTCAATTATTTCAACAACAATGTTTTCAACAATGGTGCATCTGAAAAGTTTTATTTTAAGTGTGAAGATAGTAAAAATATTGAAAAAATCGTAAGATCTATAAAGTCAAATGCAGTTGGAGTGGATGGAATATCACTAAAAATGATTCGTATAATATTACCTATAATAATAAGTCATATTACGCATATTATAAATACGAGTATTTTGGAAAACGTAGCACCGAACATCTGGAAAGCATCAATAGTAAAGCCTCTACCTAAGCACAATAATGTGTCGTCTTTTGACGATCTGCGACCAATTAGTATCTTACCTACCCTATCTAAAGTGCTAGAAAAAGTGTGCTATGGACAAATGATGTCTTTTATTGATAAAAACAATATTTTACCATCAACACAATCTGGATTCAGACGTGGTTATAGCACAGATACTTGTCTTTTGAATTTAACTGATGAAATCACTAGAAACTTTGATAACTCGAAGGCAACTTTTTTAATTCAACTTGATTTTTCCAAAGCATTTGATATGGTGGATCATTCTTTACTACTGACTGAACTTCGTTATTATAACTTTAGTGAAAATGCAATTCAATGGTGTGATAACTACTTCTGTAACAGATATTTTAATGTGATAATGTCATCTGAATCTAGCCTTTCTCAGTCTCAGCCATTTTTGTTGAAACGAGGAGTTCCTCAGGGTTCTATATTGGATCCACTATTTTTTTTATTGTATGTGGCAGACATGTCATACAACTTTGATTTTTGCAGGCCTCATTCATATGCTGATGATACACAGCTATTAGCTACAGTGGATAAAAATGAAATTGTAGAATCTGCAAATATAATAAATGAAGAGCTTGCCAACTTAGTATCATGGGTTCTAAATAATGGGCTCAAAATAAATCCAGATAAATCTTCACTTATGGTGTTCGGAAGTAGCGAGACTCCAAATATAAATATAAAAAATAAAGAGCTAAATCGCAGTCCAACAATCAGAACTTTGGGCGTAGTAATTGGTGAAGATTTTAAGTTTCGCGAACATTTAGCTAAGAAACTAAAAGCTGCAAGATTGAGGCTGAGACATTTATATCAGTATCGGGACGTTCTGTCTACGAATGTTAAACTGAGGCTAGTAAACTCTCTCATATTTCCAATATTAGAATACTGTGCGTGTATATATGTTCCACACTTGACCCAAGGTGATAAGCACAAAATTACTCTTCTGCAAAATAGTTGCCTGAGATTTGCTTATGGTATCCGTAAATATGATCATATTTCTGAATTTAGAACTCTTTCTAATTTATATTTTATAGAAGAACGAGTGAATTATTTGTATCTTTGTCTTACGCACAAAATAAAATTAACCAGTTGTCCTTCATATTTAAAAGATAAACTCATTTTGAAAAAGCAATGTTATAATTTGCGCGATAAAAATATGTATGTTGTACCATCATTTAAAAAGGTGAAATTCAAAAATACTTTTTCATATTTGGCACCCAAACTGTACAACGGTATCCCAGAAGAGTTAAAATCATTATCCTTGACTTCTTTCAGAACTCAAATAAGAAAATTTTTTATCAGATAGTAGCTGCGATTAAGCATTTCTTTAAATATACTTTCGTTTTTGTTCTATTATTTTTTGTAATGTATACATGTTATCTTGATGCTGACAACATTTTTGTATATGTTAATTTGAAATTATTTGTAACGGTTAGGTGGAAGAACAGCCTAGGCTGAACCTCGCCATTGACTCAGTCAATAAAGTTTATTATTATTATTATTATTATTATCAAAAGGAGTTCTGGAAGACAATAAAATCATTTAATCCTCCAAACAAAACTCCAAATCCCATTTCATTACAAAAATGGGAAGAACATTTTCAAAACTGATACAGCCCAAGGATTGTCTGTAACCAACAACACCTTGACGCATTCCATCCATATTAAATGTAGGTATAGTTTATAAAATTAGGCAGAGGAGGCACGTCATCAAAACATTACAAAATGAAAAGAACCTGTCGTAATGACAACGTAATGTTTATGTTTGGAAAAACAGAGAAAATAAATGCAATTTTTTGCATACTATAAGAAAAGTATATTTTAATTTAATTAACAATTATTTCATACTCAAATTTAATGTTTTCAACAAAATTTCATTCATCTACAATAATTGTTGTTCATTTCTTTATCATACGTTGGTATTGGTACTATGAAGTTTGACTACGTTTACATTGTCATTCGTTTTCGACATTTCAGTGCGATCAAACGCGTTTACTTTGTTCTTTTTGGTTTGAATATCATTACTGTTGCCTTGTTGCGTATTAAATCTGTATTTTTCAATACAAACAGTGATTGTTATTCGAGTTTTGCTTTCTTCTTTTTTTTATTTTATTCATTATCTGTGAACTGAACTGTCACCTCAACCATTGTGTTCAATTTTTGTTTTGTGGTCTTACAAAACAGTAATAATGCCTAAAGCATTTTCCAAGCAGTCGCAAATGCTAATTGCAAACGTAATTTCATATTTTGAAAAAGAGTTGGCGAATGGTGGGCCATTGCTTCCATTAAAAGCTGTTCGTGAGGTATGTTTATAGTTTTCAATCTTTATTATTAAAATTATATCAAGTATCTATTTCTAGAGAGTTACTGATTGCAAATATCCAAAGGAATTGTCCATAAAATTTCTGGAGAAGTTTCGAGAAGTGAAGTGTTGGCATCACCAAAAAGGCCCAAGAGCAAAAAAAGACCAGTTACTACAGTTGGTTCATTTGGGAAAACTGCAATAAAAAACGTCATTTATGAGATGTACACGAACAGTAAGTTTAATAATAATAATCACTTCTTATAATGATTGAAAGTATTACAAACATGATTTATTTCCAGAATCACACGTGACTTGCATAACTTTACAACAGATTCTACGTTCTCGAAACATTTTCCACGGTTCGATTCCAAGTTTAGTTTCTGTGTGATTTATCAACAAATTAACAATATTGACTTTGTTTTTTTTTGTTTCCAGGTACAGAATGGTTGAGATAAGACATCTTGATCATAATACATTCGCTGGGTTGTGTTTATTCGTCATATTATATAATATATAGCATAGTAGTTATTCTCGACATCAAGATTCAGATTTTGATTTGGATAGTTTTTAGAATTCAAAAATAGTTTGACATTGGAAATGTGAAAATTATCAAATTAGCTTGCATTTTCAGCGTGCTGATTTTGTCGATCAGTTTCAAATACCAGAATTACATAACAAAGTTTCCCGAGCAGTGAATCTGTTCTAATAGTCTATGTCTGCTATTGGGATGGGAGCAGTTATGGGAACTCAAATAATGACCAAGATCGGAAGCAGACTTGTATTTGTCTATTTCTTTCCAGCTTATTCAGAAATGAAAGTTTCACCTTATCACTCACATAGGCGTACGGCATACGACATTTACCGTCATCTTGCGCCATATATCTGGAATATGAATAGAGAAGAATTGTATCAGCAATGTTTATCAACTATTCTTGGAACAACACAGTTCCATGTGCGCAGTTGGAACCTCCTAACTAATTTTAACGGTTGATTCGGCATAGATAGGACCATTTAGTAGACCAAGTGTTACACAACATTATTCCAACATTAAGAAAATCTACTGTGCCCTATGGACAGAATACTTATTAGAAAGATCTGGAAATGACATTGCTTCTGCTTTCATTACAATACTTGAGAAATTAGTGGAAGGTGATTGATTTGAAGTGATTCGGTGACATGGGGCGATTCCTGTGTACTACAAAATCGTAATTTAGTCTTCACCTTGGCTGTTATGAATTTCATGAAAGCTTACCCAAATATAAATTCCATGACCATGAAATATTCCATTCTTAGGCATTCAACTAATCAAAGAGTTGTTAATGTCTTCAGTATCATTGAGAGATCGTTAAGTGAGACCAAGTTCTTCTCACCATTGGGTGTTATAAGAACATTTGAAAGCAATTAGTTTGAAAAATTCAACTATGATACAAACTGATTAAACTAATTAAAAGAGTCTTGAAGAAATATAAGTCTTGTATCACACTGTTAAAAAATTTGGAAGAGTTCACAACTGATAGAGGTGGTTTCTCATTTCTTTCATCAGAATTTTAACATAGAACACAATAAGAGGAATTAATCTCAATATACCAAATATGCGAGCGATAGAAGACAGCTTCTGTCTCTTGGTATATTCTGTATCATTTTGTGAAATGGAAAATACAAAATAATTTTCTTGTGGTAACCATCGTATTCCCAAGATTTTTTAGACTAGAATCTGATAGATTATCTCAAATTCAGGAGAACCTAGATCCAATGAGAGTATACTATTTGGTAATTTAGTAGAGTTACTAGCCCATTAAGTTGAATGATATCCCCTTTTTTCTGATAACTCGGTCACTTGCTCAAACAATTCTAATGTTATAAAGTGTGTATTGCCAAAAAAAAAACTTGCACACGAACAAAGAGGACCCTTGTATATTGCAACATTCTCAAATCTTCCTCCGGATTGAATCGATATAAAATACGTGAACATTTCTGATGCTCTACACAAATTTTTATCTGAAGAAATATCTATTTGATATCCGCTGTTATTGCTATGGGAAACAAACGGAATTGAAGCAACAACGCAAATAAATCTGCTTGCAAGTTTGGACCAATATGCAATATATCATTTGATGAACAGCTCTTGCGTCTGGAACAACTCTTACTTTCGTCGTGATTCTATTCAACCCAACAACCGCGTGACGTGATAAGAGATATCCTGTATTTTTTTATGGTCATAGATACTGCCATCAAAATGATATCAGTTAAATATTCTCTTATTATTTCATCATACCCTTTACGCAATTCTCAATCAGTTTTAAATATCTTTTCTAGTGTGGCGAGGCATTTTTTTGCAAGGATCAAGAAACTGCCCAACGAGCATGCTGGCTCATATTCAAATGGCAGAGAAACAACATATCTACACGAAAAATCACGCCAGAAATTGGCACAAAACAGATTTTCACATTCGTTGTCCTCACTAAGAATTTTGTCAGATGAAACTTGTTCTAATTTCCAAAGTTTAGCAAATGCATTTCTTGAAGATTTAGCTTCCAAAGATAACAAAGAAGAATTTGAGATAATGCTATGAGCTTCTTAACATTTTCATAAGAATTGAAGACCTAATCCAATAATATATAGCCAAAAACAGTTTCCATTACACAAGAAATACCTTTTTGTCTACCCTCTCAAATTAAATTAGAAAATAGTTGTGTCCCTATTATTTAATTTATTCTACCAGGCTTATTCCATGTATCATCTGCTAATAAAATGCCATCTAAATTATTCAAATTTGTATTTTCCAATTGACAGCTATGTGAAATGTCCGTAATATTATCAATCACGAAGGCGGTGATAAAATAACAATCAGAATTCTACATTGATTTCACTTTTACCTCTACAAATCCTTTCATTGATTATGTCGCCAAACCAATTATTTCTACTTCGGAGTTATACACAGGAGAGATATTTAAATTCAACTCTTCACAACATTCTGTTGTAATCAAATGATTTTTCAGGTCACTGTCTAAAATACATTGAACCATAATATTTTGGCCAGAAGAAGCATACAACTTTAGCAGTGACTAATAATATAGTTGAATTCAATTTATTACTCTCTCTAGCCATCAAACATACATTTTCTTTATATTTTTGAATATCAACTTTGATAAGTGACAGCTATATTCTCATTTTCCAATCTATCCCTGAAACTATCTTGGTTTGATGTAATGTTCGACTCGTTGTTTTTACTTATTTAAAAATTATCACAGAAATTATTTCCATGAAACGACTTCTACTTAGCTAAAAACGTTCTTTCAAAATGTAAAAAAGTGTGATGTTTCTCTTGCTTGAGACAATTTAAACAAAACGAATACTTTTTGGCAATTTTATATCTCTCATATTGAGATAATCTTTTGAACGTTTTACAATAAAATAGTGGATGCGATTCTATTCCTTTGCAGACATTACATTTTTTTTCTCAACAGTTTCAGTGATAAATGAGCTAGAAATTCTATTTTTTCTATATTCGACTTTTGAACATATAAAAGTTCTTACTAGAATCTCAACATGATCTTCAAGAAACACCATGAGATCTTGCAACGATCGTTGTTCTTTATGTGTATAATAGTTCTCTAATTCCACTGCTGTTTATTGATCTTATTTCTTTAACGCTATATGCAAAAATATGAAATCTGTAAAATTTCTGATTTCCAGTTGAGATGAAGCATCAACACCCTACGAAAGTATCAATAAACGTATACAATGACATTACTGAATTATTATTCAACGATTTCAAGTCAAATATCTGATTCAAATAATGAGTACCCAAATACTTCACATCTTGATATTTGTCTATTAGGGCTGACCAAATAATATTATAATCTTCTCCCGGAGACACCAGTCCTGTACAGACGGGCGATGCAGCCCCACTCAATTTAGATACAGAATATTGAATTCTTTCTACATCAGATAAAGATTCATTTTGATGAATGTGCAATTTAAAACCTTCATAGGATAAAGGCCACTGTTTTGAGGCTCCATCAGAGGAAGGAAATTTATTGAGGGTAATTTTTTTTGAGATAATCATCCAAGTCGGAAATAAAGATAGCAAACAGCAACGGGCTGGTGCATTTCCCTTGGAGAACGCCTTTTGTTATTTTAATATGTTCAGAGACTACATTATTGATGGAGATTTGCGGAGTTGCGTCATTATAGATATTTTGTAATATTCTAACTGATTTACTACTTATTCCAGAGTTGTATATTTTTCCCCACAAAATATCATGTGGCACCGAGTCAAACGCCTTCTCAAAGTCAACAAAGATTGCGTAGACTGAATTTTTGTTACTTAAAAACGAGGACTGGATGACAGAGTTGAGAGTAACAAGATTATCTATACAAGATCTTCTCTTCCTGAAGCCAGATTGTGCTTCTTTAACCGTGGATTGCCAAACCGTAAAACAATCAAGCAATCCTAACTTTATTTTCGGCTCTCATAATGGGAGAATAAGCTTCCTCAAAAGGATCTAGCGATCCTAAATCAATCGGTTGTTCTAATTCTATACAACATCCATCGGATTTATCAAAAATGGCTATGAATTCCAATCGAATTACTTCAATACTTTCTGCTGATCACGAGAGACCTCTACTGATTCTATATCAGAGAGCTGCTTCGACAATTCATGTATTACAGTCTCAAATTTTAAAACTCTAGAAAATGTTGTTTTGATAGTGTTTGTAGGGTAGAATGATTACGTTACACTACAAGAACTTTGGAGAAATTTACTTCAACGTTATTAAAAGTATGATATGCAGTAGTACACTTGATAAAGCTAACACTCTAACTGACAGAACGATTGTGCGGGATTCTCGTTTTGGTATTTTTACTGAAGCGCATCGATTACATTGAGCGAGTCTATAAGCTGTTAGTTGACGAGTTCAGAAAAGGACGAGTCGACTTGTGCGATAGTAATGACCACACGCAAATTAGCCAACAAGTTGAGTACCATTTTGAATGAGCATAAAAGGCAAGGACTATTGCAACACAAAATTGGAAAGTGAAATTTCGAATGTCTTAGAAATGAACAGTGATTTGGAGGAATGACATAGAAACAATAATTTTTGGAATCAAAGAGCAAAGAGGCGAAGACTTGCAACAAATAATATTCACTCTAGCAGAAGAAAGATTAGATCTAACACATTTGTCATCAAATCACATTGGAACGATCAGAAGACTTGGAAAATTTGAGAGCAATAAAACTAGGCCTGTCCTTATAGAGCTTATCTCAAAAAGTATTAAAAGAGATATTCTACGAAATATAAACAACTAGAAAGAGCTTAAAATCTATGTAGAAGAAGACTACACCCGCACTGTGCTGCAAGATAAAAAAAGAGCTCAAACCGCACTTAATCCATGCAAAAAGCTTAGGTCACAAGGCTATCTTACGTCAACACATTCTTTATGTGAGTGGAGCAAAATACACAGTACAGGATCTAAAAGCTCATGATGATGTAACATCCAGTGGAATAGCAAAGAAAACAGCACCTTATATTCCTAGAAGACGCTCAATTTCGTAAGGCACTCATCAACAGGAAGAAACCACTCGAAATCATACATACGAAACAGAATTTCCAAATGTAATACTTGACGCGAATAATGCGACAGGACCTAAGACTAGAGCGCAGCATCTACAAGCACTAACCCTCAAACAAGTGGAGATTTCAAATAACTCCAATGAAGCTATTGACAATCAACAATATCCAGAAACTATGGGTACACCAAAAGCAAGAGACAATAAGTTGAGAAATAAATCAGCACAATCAAGATTGGCCCATTAAATAAACAGATCCAAACAAAACCTGATGCCAATCCCCTATCCACTTCAAAAAACCGAGAGGAGATATACCATCCATAGATAGCGACACTTATAATATTCTCTTCTGGAACTGCCATGGATTTAACAACCTGTATAAGTTGACACCAGGAGAAGTACAACTATCACTAGAACATGATATAATGTGTCTTATTGAAACTTGGTTAAACTATGAGCTAAATACAGTACCCAATTTGATGAAACATTATGATAAATATGAACAACGTGCTATCAAAATAGCAAGTACAGGAAGAGCAATTAGGAGCACATTTGTTTTGACTAAAATCTCATCTGAATTAATTACCATTTCATGCAAATATCATTGGATATTTTTGAAAATTGCAAACAGCGTTCAAAAGTTCATACTCGGAGTAACGTTCTTTTGTCATACATATGAATACACAATTCTTCTTGAACAATTCACTGGAAGCTTGCAAGACATAATGAGACGCTTTACAGATCATGCAATTATATTTTGTGGAGATTATAATGCAAGAATAGGAAACATAAACCAGGCAGAAGGCATCCTTTTTACCAACAGTAATTTAAGTGCCACAAGAACTGTAAATGACTTTACTCTTAACAAAAAAGGAAAAGAACTTATTCAAACTCTAGAAAGTGGAAACTTTATTGCGCTAAATGGTAGAGCTCGTAGTGATACATCCTCCAAATAAACGTATGTCAGTCCTCAAGGAGCAAGTACCATCGACCTAACTGCACTACAACTAGTAATCTATTTTGAAATTTTAGATGATGTACTTGTCTCTGACCAAATGATGGCTCCAGTAAAAATAAAAAACATATCAAACACACAACACAAACGTAACAGAAAATCGCTTGTAGAATTTAAAAGAACAAAATGGGATGAAACTGGAAAACATCTCTTTACGCATGAACTTTAAACTCACTGGAAAGAATGTACTAACAAATTACCCATCCATGACCAGTATGAAGTTTTTGTATAAAAAATAGAACTTACTTCAACCACACTGGAAATGACCAAAATTGCTAAAATATATGATAGTACAAACAAGAGTAAACGGAAAGTTTGGTTTGACAATAAGTGCTTGGAACTTGAAAAATCCATGAGAAATTGTTACAGGGATTGGAAAAAAAATAGGTATGCCAAAGATAAATTAAATTCATACATACAGACAAAGAAAACATATAAATACCACATCTTTGAGCAAAAGAAAACTCACAGATTACAAATGAAAAAACAATTGGGAGACATCACAGATCAACAGCAATTCTGGAGAGCAATTAAGACCATTAGCCCAAACAAATCCACTACAAATCCTATCCCATTGAATAAATGGATGAATTACTTTAAAAAAAGTACATACCTACGCCAATAAACGTAGACAAATTTATCGGTGCATTCCATCCATATTTAGACGAAGTGAACACAACGCATGAATTGAACTTTGCCCTCATAAAACTAAAAAACAACAAAACGCCAGGATCCGATGGGACTATATACGAACAATTAAAAAATCTGCCGCCTACTTGGAAAACATACTTACAGGTTCTACTGAACAATTTCCTTGACTAAGAAAGACTTCCATCAAACTTAAAAAATATCAGGCTCACACTTATTCACAAGAAAGGAGATCACATGAACCCAGGCAACTACAGAGGACCTGCCTTAATATATACACTTACAAAGCTATTTACCTACATACTCAACTGTAGAACACAAAACTGGATTAACAGTAATAATCTATTGCCAGAAGCACAGTCTGGCTTCAGGAAGAGAAGATCTTGTATAGATAATCTTGTTACTCTCAACTCTATCATCCAGTCCTCGTTTTTAAGTAACAAAAATTCAGTCTACGCAATCTTTGTTGACTTTGAGAAGGCGTTTGACTCGGTGCCACATGATATTTTGTGGGGAAAAATATATAACTCTGGAATAAGTAATAAATCAGTTAGAATATTACAAAATATCTATAATGACGCAACTCCGCAAATCTCCATCAATAATGTAGTCTCTGAACATATTAAAATAACAAAAGGCGTTCTCCAAGGGAAATGCACCAGCCCGTTGCTGTTTGCTATCTTTATTTCCGACTTGGATGATTATCTCAAAAAAAAACAACTCTAAGAATGTTTTACTAACCAGATGACTGACATATTCTCTTTGCAGTATGCAGACGATATCGTGCTGCTGGCGCACTCAGCCTCAAATGTTCAAAGAAAGCTAGACGCGCTTACTACATACTGCAATGACCTACAACATAGTGTTAATGCAGATAAGACGAAAATAGTACACTTTCATAAAGGTAGACCATCAAATAGAAAAATCAAATACGAGTGTCAGAGTAAAGAAATTCAATACGCCAATAAATACACATCCTCAGCAACCACATTCTCAGCATCCACTGCCTTCAGTGAGAATACTGAATTACTTTTGAATAAATCCGCAAAGGCGACTGGCGCAATGAAGAATACTTTTTTAAAGGTGAATATCCATTGCTGGGAAACAAACGTAAAAATATACTTATCCACAATTATTCCTATCCTATTGTATGGATCTGAAATATGAAGATTTGCTGAAAGTGAAAGCATTGAGAAAGGGATGATAAACTTTTTTAAGAATTTGCAATCGTGACAGAAAAATGCTCAGAACTACATCGTTAGAAGAGAGATTGGACAATATAATCTAGCAGCTGAAATATGCACCAAATTACTAAAATGGTGGTACAAGTTATTGACTATGACGGAAGACAGGTACCCGAAAATTTGTTACAACCAATTATTGAAACTTAACATGTAATATACTAAATCTATACCAGACGAAAAACAGATTCGATTCAATTGGCTGAGGAACCTCTATGAGCTACTGAACAAAGCTAATTTTCGTTAGGTATGAGAATCCCAAAGCTGTGTAACTTTGAAAGCTGAAATAGATAATATAACAACTGCATTTAGAAAACTACTCTATGATATAGATACGCAAAGAATTTTGAAATCTTCCTATAATCAGTTCTCGCAATCTTACAATACCAGTCACAACTATCTATCACTCCATTTTCTTTACAAAATCTTACAAACCAGTAGTAAACTCAGAACAGCGAATCCTAATTTTACCTCGTTGTACCAGGATGGATATTCTCACAAATTCAATGGTGAAGAAATTTGCGACATCTGCAACTTGATGGAACCGAATACTCCATGGCATTTTCTCTTTCGCTGTCCAATCTATAATCCCATCCGCAATGTACCTATATCAAAGTACATCTCCTTAAGCTATGGAACTGCCGAGACCACAAAATTACTAGCCAATCTATCCAGGGAGAAGATATTCATGATTTATAAATATTGTAATGTTGCTCTAAAAATCAGATCGTTTGTCTTAAATGTTTGTCATTCCTCACATTATGCAAAATAATTGAAATTTGTTGCCCATTCTTTGTATGAGTTACCTTCGAACAAATAAATTATTATCATTATTATTTTCATTTTTCACAAAGTAGTAACATCAGGATCACAGAGGCCAAGTTAAGGTGGTAAATACAATACTTGTTGAAATTACAGGGAGGGTTGGTTTATCCTGTAAGGCTTACGCTCGACTCTGCTGTCCTGCTGCATCTACTCCGGGCTGCGACTTAGATAAGTATACGGTCCTTAAAACAAGTATACTCTGTCCTTCTCTCTTCTCCCTCTACTTCTCCTCTCTTTTTCCGCTTCTTCCGCTCCGTACTATGTGATGTTGAGTACTTTTCTTACTATATTATTATTATTATTATATTATTATTATTATTATCATTATTATTATTATTATTATTATTATTATTATTATTATTATTATTATTATTATTAGTGTTTGTGAGGTAAAATGATTACGTTACACTACAAGAATTTTTAAAAAGTCAACTTCAACGTTATAAAAAGTATGATATGCAGTATTACACTTGATGAAGCTGATACTCAAACTGACAGAACGATTGTGCGAGATTCTCGTTTTGGTATTTTTACTGAAGCATCGATTACATTGAGCGAGTCTATACGCTGCTAATTGATTAGTTCAGAAGAGGACGAGTCGACTTGTGCAATAGTAATGACCACATGCAAATCTTCCTACTTGCTCAGCAGCCAAAAAGTTAAGTACCATTTCTAATGAGCATGAAAGTCAAGGACTAATGCAACACAAAATTGGAAAGTGAAATTTCGAATGTCTCTGAAATGAACAGTGATTTGGAGGAATGACTTAGAAACAGTGACACCTAGCCGACAAGTCGTAAGTTAATATTTATACTTTGTCTATCCATCCATTTGATTATGTTTTCTGATTTATTCTTGAATATATTTATCCGTTATACAAATTTGATATTCTTAATATTCGCAATAACCTGAATCCTTCATCTAGCAAAAACCCATTATTTCTCAACAGAGCCATCAACTTGTTCATCATATAATGTGGATTATATAACATTATTATAATCGTCCTATCGAAACAGTGAATTGATAATAACTTCCAATTTCAACAGCTTGTTAATACTCGTACTGCGTACAAGAAAAGATTTTCGATATATCGACAATTATTAAGCTCGCAGCAAGAAAGCTAAGAACAAGCTGACATTCCGATTCAAGAAATATCTAAACTGATGGATCAGTAAGAGATGCTACAAACATTAGTTTTCAGAAATCTAGTTGCTACGCGTCTTAAAAAATATCAAATAATATATGTTCAGATTTATCCAAATGATGGCTCCAATATTTCGTTTCAATGGGTATTTGTGATGGGAAAATTTGTCGAAAACTGGTACTCTGCAATCCTGCCTTTGAGAATATCATATGTCAGCAACCGTGCTTTTATATTCGGCTTTTTCTCTACCTGGCACCGTCACTTCGTAATTATAAGCCGTCCTGGTAGTTAAGATTAGGTTCTTCTCAAAGCTCTGGATTCATATCCCTGGTAAGACATGCGGAGAAATAGAAGGGTCAATATTATGGTGACTGTTTTATTTTGCAACTTTTGCATTATTTATATTGTTGTGCTCTACAATTTCTGTAACGGACCTAACCACACCTTTGATATCAAGATCTTGTGATCCGAAAATAATTGGGACATGTCAAACTTTGGAAAGATCTTCTTCTGCAAAAAAGCAATCAAGATATGAGATTTTTGTACTCGACCGAGACTTTTCAGTTGTACTGAATGTTTTTTGAGTTGATATCACATTCTTTTCGGTAAATTTTTAATGTTCATTGGTATTATAGCAGTAGCAAGAGAATCGTTTCTATATCTCTAAACAATAGCTTTGTCATGAACAATTGGATAGTTATGAATAATTTGCTATGTACAACCGATTGTTATAATCAAAACTGTTCTAGATTAAATGAATTCGAGTAATTTGTATTGAGGGTATCACTCAACTGACGTTTGGTAACTTACCACCCTAACATATGCAATTGAAATTCAAAAACTCCCTAATATATCAAAAAGTGTTGCAATGAGCTACAAATATTGATAGCTGGTAAACGCACACATAATATAATCAATTGAATAACATATAAGAGTTGGTTGATGACTGGTAACTATCAAAGTGGAATACTCCATAGTTCTCTGCTCAATCTGCTTCCGAATGGGATTATTCAGTGTCCTCACTAATTCTTTGAATACAATAAATATGACATTTGAGTAGACGTCTGTTGCTTGAAAGATTGTTCTAATACAAAGTGTTCGAAACCAAGCTAATTTCAGTATTATCCCTCTATTAATATCTGAAGGTATCAGTAAGATGGCGTTTGGTAACTTACTACCTTCAAAACTGAAGTCCAATAATACGGTCATGTCGCACCGAAAGTGACTGCACGGTTCTCGATACGCTAAAAGCCGAGAGGTACCTCTCTTATACAATCGTAACGTGGATCTCAGTTATTACGATCTTTGTTGTAGCGACCATTTAGCTATAGCGACGTTAAATCTAAGACCCTTCAACTTCATGCATACTTTAGTACAAAATTCATGTGGCTATTGCGTTTTTGGATGTAAAGCAGAGATCGGGTGTAGCGACTGGTCCAATGTATCATTTATAACAAATTCCTAGAAATTCCAAGAAAATATTGCGACCGGACACAAAGAGCTTTCTCATCTTTTCGTTACATCAACACAGATTGTGAGTAGCTGTGGACACCTTTACATTTTGTTTATACTTAGATAAGCCAAGAAGTACATAGGTAGATAAGCGTGTATGCTCCGGCAGTAGTAACAGTGTTTCATTAACTTTTAAATGAGTATGGCTGCTAGACGCACGTTTGCTGTTGAAGAAAAGGCGGAAATAATTTCAATATTGAAAAACGATGGAACCAATACGGATTTGAGCGATGAATATCAAGTTTCTCATTCAACAATACTCACGATGCGATGTGGAAATACAGTGATAGAATATCGGAATGCTCTGAATCCAAGTCTTTGAAAATTGAGAAAAACCGCAAACCGACGTATTAAGATATTTAAAATGCCGTTCTTATGTTATTCAAAGCCCAAAGAAGTCAAAACGTACCATTGGGCGGTCGTCAGCTGCAAGAAAAGGTTCATCATTTTGCCAGACTGTTTGGAAAAACAGATTTTGAGTATTCTTCAAAACCAGATATATCGATTTTGTCAACGACACAATATTGTAGTAGACAAAGTTTGTGGAGGAGACGCTAGTGTATCGCAGAGTGACTGTGACAACTGGCTGAAAACAGTTTTCCCATAATAACCTGAAGATTAGACTACTAGCGAAATATAGGACGCTGACGAGACAGTTTGTTTTTCAAGTAAACTACTAAAAAAAATTTGGAGTTCGAAGGGGAAAAGTGCGCAAGTGGCAAATCATCAGACGATTGAATCATCGTGCTTGTTGCGTTAATTATGACAAGAGAAAAAAGAAGATTATTGGTCATGGACAAGCAGAGAAAAAACCGACGTGTTTCAAAAATTGTAAATCTGCCAGTTGATTACGAATCAAACAGAATAGGCCATTCGTAGGGTTTGACAGTTTTTCGAACACGGTTTCTGAAAACTGGTTCTTGAGATAAATTTGACACATTCGAAAATCGGTTTTCCAATTAGGAAAACCGGTTTTTCAATTGTGAAAATCGGTTCGCAAAAATCTAAATTATGATGTGAAAATAAAGTTCTTATTTATTCTATTTAATTTGTTATTCCTGTTATGCCAGACAGCACATTTCCTCAATGTTGCAAGTTGATTTGCTAGAGATTGTGATTATGAACTGAAAAGTTTGAACACTGAAATAGGTTTGATGTTATTGAATGCTTCGAAAGAACGAATTAAAGAAAGAAGACAAATAGAATTGACAACTCTCCTGCTGTATTTGCAAAATCCACAATACATTTTCAGTTCAACAAAGAAATGTAGTTTACTCTCTTTAGCTTCAAAAACTGAGATAATCAAATTATCTAAGATGATATTGGCTGCAATATTCCCAAATTCTTCTATGGGAACCGATTCTGATGAAGAGCAATTAGAAGAAACTACTCATCAGAGTAAGGCTTTTTTGAAAGAAGCCATGAAAAAATCAATTCATGAGTTTCTTGAAGATCTTTAAGGAAAATTCACGAATCCAAAGACTCTAAAAGCTTAATTTTCATTATTTGAGGCGACGAAAGGAAGAACCAAAAACTTAGATCTGTTATTTGAAGCCCTGAAAACTATAAAACCAGTTTCAGTAACTAGTGAACGATTATTTTCAATATCAGGCACTATCATGTTCAAGACAAGAACACGACTCAGCAACCGTTTAGTGAATGTTCCATGTTTTTAAAAATTCTAATTTCTTAGAAAAATTACAATTTGTGGAATGAATATTGATATTATTTGTAATTCAGAATTTTTGTTCCAGATTTCGTAATTATGTGTGAGCAATGTACCTACAATCCTTACGTTTTGTTCATATCTTGACTTTTGACTTTGATATAGATCTTGATTCTTGTTATTTCATATAAATCGAATAGAATATTTCCTTCTATTCTATTATTTCTTTTCGACAAACATTCGGAAACCGACTAAAACCGGTTTTTTCGGAAATCTGGAATTCGAAGACTGGTTTTTCAAGAAGTTGGTTTTTGTATAAACCCTAATGGCCAGCATGACCTTGATGAAACTCTACACGAATCGGACTCCCAATTAAGAAATAACACAAAGAAGATCATTTTATTTATTGACAATTTCCCAGCTCATCATAAAATCAAGAATTTGACCAACATAAAACTGGCATTTTTACCACGAAGCACTACATCAATGATCCAACTGATTGATCAAGAAATAATTGAAACCCTTGGAATTCATTATCGGGGGATTTTTTAGTTCATTAATTAACTAGCAGGAGTGAGCTGAAGTTGCTGCGCCGAGCCATATATACACTGTGTAAATACGACGAAAATAGCACTAGATTTTTTTGCGGCAAAATTCAATTTAGAATTATCTGCACGTTACATTCTCCCTTTTATTTTACAGCTATTGTTTGTTAATTACCGGCAAAAAATATATTTCAGTAATACGAATTGATGTATTACATAACGATAGCAAAGATATTTTATCGAATAAATGATAATATGAATTTAAAAGACTAACAAATTATTTGTTCAGTGTAAAACTGGTGTGAATTGAGCCAATGAAAAACATCTTGATATTGATAAATGTCTTGAGAAATCTTCAGCTTCTTCAGATGATATATTATTTGAGACCGAAACTATCGGAAATAACGCAACAAAAATTGCATTAGATGGTGAAAAGCAAGTAAGGTTGAGACAATAGGGTATGCTAGATCATCAATGCGCAAGAATTATAGTGAGGAAGGATCGTGTATTACGGGTAAGTAGTTATTCATGTTACTTTCTATTATCTATTTACAAAATACCTCAATTTCAATCTGCAGGGAATACAGATGATAGTAATGATAGAACTGAGTAGGAGGAAAATGGAAGTCAGGACGATCAAGATGATAAATCAGAAAACGGAATAGAAGATAATCGTAAGAGCAAACTGAAAACAAACTCTGGATTGTATAAAAAAAATGTGACCAAGAGAGAGAGAGAATGCAGGGTGATCGATATACCGGCTATGAAAGATCAAAAGATGGAGACGTTAAAGTGGGAGTTCAGCTATCACCTTGACAAATTTTCCAAACTTGTGTGCCCAAAGCCTGTAAGAAATCAAATAAGAGATGGAAATATTAGTTGATGCTGACTGTAACGTGAAAAGAAGAAAACGATGTATGAGAATTTAGTCATAAGTTTATTATTCCTATCCTACTCCACAGTTTCGGTCCCACCTGGACCATCATCAGGAGTGCTACATTTATACAAAAGTGTGAGAATCTGGAACAAAACAAAGTGTAATAAACAGTGTACTTACAATAGAGTTCAGTGTTGATGCAGTGACTAACCACCGCACACTTAGCACCCACCCTTTCAGCATTTTTACAGTTGCGCTTGTGTTCAACCAAACGTGTCTTCAAATACCGCTTCGTTTGACCTGTATATTGTACTGAGCAATCATTACATGGAATCTTGTAAATTAGATTAGATCCCATATTTATATCAGTTCTATCTTTAATCTCGCATCTTACATAACCAGGCTAATCGACACAGAAGGCTAACACTTGAAATGTTATTTTTAAAACAAGATAATAATAATGTCAATGAGAAAACGAATAGCATAGCCTTGAGCACCAATTATAATAATATATTGAAATGATTTTTGATGTTTTGAAATTGTTTATTCTTTCTTCAATTTTCATGTTTATACCGTTTAGTCTCTTGTGACTTGCATCCCTTGACATCTTGATGTGATTGTTTTTCATTGGTTGACTTCAACAATTTACTTTTGTGACTTGTGCGTTTTTTTCTTCTCCGCATTACACGAGCACTCACTTTATGTAACCTGTACTTAGCCTCTGGCTTTTATATTGGTCACTTGTTGCGACGCTTAGTTTCAATATTTCAAAAAAATTGTATATATACATCTATTCATTCTTTTATCTTCGACTGAAAACATGTTTGTTTTCTCTCATTTTTATTACATCGACTTATAAAAGAAAACAAAATATTTATGTTAACACTACAGATGACAACATACACAAACACTTATTCTATTGTAAGTACACTGTTCATCACACTTTGTTTTTTTGTCCCACATTCTCAAACTTTTGTATAAATGTAGCACTCCTGAAGATGGCCCAGGTGAGACCGAAACAGTAGAGTAGGATAGGAATAATAAACTTGTGACTGAATTCCCAAACATCGTTTTCTTCATTTCACGTAACAGTCAGCATCATCTAATACTTCCATTGTACTGCAAGGGATTAGCTGCAACAACCACTACATAACCTCAATATGCTCATCATTCCAAAGATCGTGGACACACCAGGCTAAGTATCACATCAAGATGTTGCTTAACATTGATAACAAACTGATATCATCTATCAATCGAAGAAACTTTTTACTAAGATATAAGCACAATAATATTTTCCCAACCCACATTTCAAATCATTTCAATTGTTTGCAAAATGTTGTACTATCTAATAATTCTCATAAAAATTGAATCACCAAGATAATTATTCGTTTTGAGGCACAGACTATTCATTTAGAATTAAGAATTAGTCATTGGAAGATACAATTTGTTGGTTTTGGGTGTTAATTCAATTACAAAAACTGTATTAACTTCAAAATGCTCTAGACTAGACAAATATTATAATGTCTCAATATCAGGTCACGTCTTTCTTTCTGATGACGTTTTTACTATGCATACAAATCATATTAGTTCTGTGTATATTTTTGTAACCACACACAACAGCCTCTCGACTCTTTTTGAGATTGTTAGTTAGATGGAAGTTCTCATATTGAAAGGATCTGAATTTACAATAAATATTGAAGAACTTATTTACACTCACTGCGTTTAAATTAATTTAAACCATACCTTCCCTTAGGTAATGGGCCCAGATACCGCGAGTGAGTGTATTGTATTTTTGTGATTTGAAATAGTGAGAGAATACAGTGAAATTAACGATGGCTAGTGGCGTGTCAAGTGCATTTGAACGCAATATGAGACTATTTGATTGTGAAAATTATTTTATGTGGAAATTTAGACTATTAGAAATTATTGAGCAAGAAGGTTCTAGTAAAGTGCTAATTGGAGATCCGCCAACACCAATTACTGATGAGTGGATTAAATGAGAACGATTTGCCAGGGAAACATAAATTGAGTACCTAGATGATACAATCATTTCACAAATACCGCCAGGTCGTGCGACAGCGCGACATATTTTGGAAAAATTTGATGATCTTTACGCCTGTAAAAAGGTATCAACCCAGCTATGTCTTCAAGATCGATATTTTAATTGCAAGCTTAAGCCAGGTACGTCACTGAAAAAGCACATGATCGAAATTGATGAAATGGTGCGTGATATGATTGCCTGTGGCAGGGAAGTAGATGAGACGACTAATGTATGGTATACTCTTAACTCATTGCCATCGAGTTATGCGCCAATAAAAGCTGCAACTAAAACAATGAGTGACGATAGACTCACATTAGCATTCGTAAAAGGAATGTTGCTGGAACATGAAGAATATTTAGAGCGTGAAACCACTAGTACAAGTATGAAAGCTCTTCATTTTCGCACCACAAATTTATATGAAAATAAAAAGTAGAATTGGAAGTTCACCAAAAGAAATAAGCAAATGTTTAAAAATAAACAGGTGCAAAAATGTTTCCATTGTGGACGCACAAATCATGTTAAACGTGATTGCTATTTTTACAAGCAAAGTTTAAAATCAAACGATAAACGTAATCAAAGAAGCAATCATGAAGCCAGTGCTTCAACAGCGGTGATTGATGAATCATTTGCTTTCATGATTTATAATGAAAATCAGTGCAAGGACGTAAACAAAACATCAAGGCATTTTGTTCTGGATTCTGGTGCGACAGAACACATTATAAAGGATTTCAGTATTTTTACTGAATTCGAACAGCTGGAGGAGCCAATTCGAATAACTTTGGCAAAATTAGGGACAGTAATCTAGGCGACACAGATCGGAAGGATACAAGTCACATTTTCACTTGGCTATAATGGCCAGCTGAAGAATGTCCTCTACAGCAAAAGTGTAACCAACCAACCTCATCTCCGTAAGGCTTCTCCAGGAGGCTGGAATGTCGGTGTTATTTACGTAAACTGGAGATGTGGAGGTCATGTGAGGCAAATATTATTGATAGAAATAAAATATGGCATGAGCGATTAGGCCACATAAGTGCAGAAAAATTTACAAAAATTAAAGTAAACGAGTTAGCATTTGATAATATTGGTTTAAAGAATATTAATCCTATTGATTCAATGTGCAAATCTTGTATTAGCGGAAAACAAGTACGTCTGCCTTTCGACAGGATAAGAGGTGAAGAGTATATAAAAAGGCCTTTATTTATTGTGCACTCAGACGTGTGTGGGCCGATTACACCATCTACGATAGATGGAAAGAATTATTTTGTGAATTTTATCGACGAATATACTCATTATACTCTAACGTATTTATTAACTAATAAATCAGAAGTATTCACTTATTTTGAAGATTATGTTGCAAAAAGTGAAGCTCAATTTGATACAAAATTGGTTACTTTATATAGTGATAACGGAAGCGAATATTTATCTGGTGAAATGGAAGAAAACTGTGAACAAAAAGAGATAACATATCATCTCACGGTTCGGTACACTCCACAACAAAACGGAGTGGCAGAAAGAATGAATCGAACTTTGTTGGAGAAAGCGCGTGCTATGTTGCATAGAGCGAGGAAGAAAATTTTGTAGGTATTGCAGTCCACTTGATTTTATTTATGTTGCTATTCAATTTTGGACGTTTCGGATGTGCACCCATCCATCTTCAGCATTCTACAATGATGTTATTGATCCATGAAACAATATCAAATGGGATGATGATGAAAAATGATGAAATATGTGCCACAATATTTACCTTTTGGAATATTACAATCCTATAACCTTATTTACAGCATAGTTGTGGAGATTAACTTCCAATATTTATTGATAACAATAGGAAAATAACAATTAACTCAAAAATCACAAAAGATGTGCTTGTTCAATTTCTAAGTTTGAGGCTACCACCAACCAAGGTGGCTGGTGATATAATGACAAAAAATGGTGAACAAAAACAGGAATCACTATAGATCACGCATAGCAACTAAAAAATTTTTCGCGTATTTCAAATTCTGTCTAGCGTCAGTTTGGTAATTAATGCATTTCGTGCGATTGAGGTTGGAAGAAATTTGAATATCTTCCAGATGCGGTAGATTTATGGAACCAATTTGTGATGATCTGTCCATTTTGTATTTGCAAAGTTAACAAAAAATCCTACACGTGGTTTAGATAATAAATGTAAAGACTTCATCAAAAGTATTGATAACCCACAACTTATAGTGCACAATCCTTCTGTGGCCAGAATGTACATGACACCGAAAATTCATAAAATGGATGTACCTTTGAGACAAATCACTTCCACGGTAGACACTCCCACCTATAAATTGGCGAAATTTTCCAACAAAATTATTAGTAAAGTTACCTCTACGTCAGAATATGATATAAAACACTCCTTCGATCTAATACGTGACATTAAAAATACTCGAATTCCAGATAACTATACTATATTTACCTTAGATGTTTGTGCCTTGTTTCCTAGCATCCCGCAGGACTTGGTGGTCGAATGTATTGCTGAGAAATGGGACTTTTCCTCTGAATATACTGATTTAACTATGACACAATTTCAAGAAGGTATTAAACTTTGTTTTCAAAGTTATATTTCAACTTTTAACAATGTTTCATATCAACAAATTGATGGTTCCCCTATGGGATCGAATATCAGCAATTTTACATCAGCTGATCTGGTGCTGCAAAAATTGGAATGTCAAACCGTACCTTACGCTAATTTCGACATTATATACTATAAACGGTATGTCGATGATTGTATTGTAATTTCTCCTGTTGATAAAGTTGATTCTATTTTTGAAATTCTCAAAAATTTCCACCATATATTAAATTCCACTATAGAACATTCAGTAGAAAACAGAATTAATTATTTAGATGTCACCTTGCAAATACAAAATAGACAGATCATCATAAATTGGTTCCATAAATCTACCGCATCTGGAAGTTATTCAAATTTCTTTTCATACACAAACAAAAAATATAAGATTAGCGTCATACAAGCCTTAGTTGACAGGTGTTTCTATTTATCTAACCGAAGGACTTCATCAGCAGAATTACAAATACATCTTTGACACACTACGTGACAATGGGTACCCTGCAGAATTTTTACACGCAAATATCAAACGGGGAATTCCCACGTTGCAGCACAGGTCACCTGATGTAAACATACAACCAGTGGAACCCAAAATTTACACTGCAATGCCATTCGATCACGAAGTTGTGTGCGGTGCTCAGAGAATTTTGCATAACAGTAATATTTCAATTGCTTCTAATAATTTAACATCTACTATACCTCTTTTTAGTAAACTAAGGGATAAGACTGAAACTCCAGATCGGAAGAATTTGATATACAAAGTTGATTGTGATGCTTGTAATAAATGCTACATTGGGGGAATTTCACAGACCCTTTAAAAAAGATTATATCAGCACAACTACAACTGTAGAATTTTGAACCCTGATCATAGTGCGCTTACTAGGCACCATCAGGAAAAAGGTCACAAATTTAATTTCAAAGAACCCCAAATTCTATCAGTTGTCAATAACAAAGTTCCAAGATTATTACATGAAAGCCTACATATCAACTTCAATCGCACGAAATGCATTAATTACCAAACTGACGCTAGACGAAATGCATTAATTACCAAACTGACGCTAGAAATACGCGAAAAATTTTTCAGTTGGTATGCGTGATCTATAGTGATCTCTGTTTTTGTTCACCAGTTTTTGTCATTCTATTACCAGCCACCTTGGTTGGTGGTAGCCTCAAGCTTATATTCAAACATTTTCTGTGATTTTTGAGTTAATTGTTATTTTCCTATTGTTATCAATAAATATTGGAAGTTAATCTTTACAACTATGCTGTAAACAAGGTTATAGGATTGTAATATTTCATAAGGTAAATATTGTGTCACATGATTAATCATTTTTCATCATCATCCCATTTAATATTGTTTCATGGATCATTAACATCATTGTAGAATGCTGAAGATGGATGGGTGCACATCCGAAGCGTCCAAAATTGAATAGCAACATGAATAAAATTAAGTGGACTGCAATACCTGAAAAATTTTTTTCCTAATCCATATTTGGGTCCTTTAATCTGCATTAAAACATTAACTCTCACCAAGGTGACTGGTGGTAGAATCCGTGTGCACAAGTTTTACCTGTATCAACAATGGTCTCCTAGGGTTTTTTCCTGACCATAACCGCTTCATCTGATAGTGACGTCAGCTATGTCATAAGAAATTACAACAAAACTGCGGAGAAAATAGTCAACACAGAAAAGAGGTTATATTTTTTGTATAATTGTAAACACAATAATCTAATTCCAAACTTTATTTTGAATTCTTCTAAATAAGATTACCAGAACGCTTCACGTAGAATGTTGAATGAACTAGATGACTATAAGAGTAATTACTGTATTAAATATTTAAACTTAGAAATTGAACAAGCACATTGTTTGCTACGTAAACTTAAACAAGATAAATATAAGTTTGTAAACGATATCATGTACATTTTGCCTACTGAGGCATTCTATTATGTTTTAATTAACGTAAGCACACACTACCATTCAAAGAAACCCCAAATTAAATTGAACAGTGATAAAAAACTTAATAGCTTGAAAACCAAAGCACTTGAAAACAGTATTTGCCAATTTTCGAGAAAAAATTATTCCAAGTGGATTGTTAATCTTAGCAATTTGAACATTGATGAAGAAATACTGACTATTTTAGCATTAGGGCCAAATTTCAGTTTTAGAACCAAAGATATTAAATTTCTTGAACCTTGAATTTTTGACACTTACGTGAACCTTTCTTTGGCCATTGATCGCAGTAATATTGTTGATAAAGATGGAGCAAAATAAAAATATCTAAATTTCTAGAATCACAAGTAAATAAATTCAAGAATAAAAAACATTATTTTGCCGAGTTAGAGCTTATACAATGGATTGAAAAAGCTAGATCTTTTGTGAAAAAACATAAAGACCAAGTAGTTATAACTAAAGCTGACAAGGGTGCTAAAACTGTTATTATGAATAAAAATGATTATATGGTGAAAGCTGGAGTTATTTTAAACGATAGTACAACCTTTAAAAAGTTAACAAAAAATCCTATACGTGGTTTAGATAATAAATGTAAAAACGCCATCAAAAGTATTGATAACCCACAACTTATAGTGCAGAATCCCTCTGTGGCCAGAATGTACATGACACCGAAAATTCATAAGATGGATGTATCTTTGAGACAAATCACTTCCACGGTAGATACTCCTACCTACAAATTGGCGAAAGTTTTCAACAAAATTATAAGTGAAGTTACCTCTACATCAGAATATAATATAAAAAACTCCTTCGATCTAGTACGAGACATTGAAAATATCCAAATTCCAGATAACTATACTATATTTACCTTAGATGTTTGTGCCTTGTTTCCTAGCATCCCGCAGGACTTGGTGGTCGAATGTATTGCTGAGAAATAGGAATTTTTCTCTGAATATACTGATTTAACTATGACACAATTTCAAGAAGGTATTAAACTTTGTTTTAAAAGTTATATTTCAACTTTTAACAATGTTCCATATCAACAAATTGATGGCTCCCCTATGGGATCGAGTATCAGCAATTTTACATTAGCTGATCTAGTGCTGCAAAAATTGGAATGTCAAATCGTACCTTACACTAATTTCGACATTATATACTATAAACGGTATGTCGATGATTGAATCGTAATTTCTCCTGTTGATAAAGTCGATTCAATTTTTGAAACTTTCAGCAATTTCCACAATAGATTAAATTTCACTATAAAACATCCAGTAGAAAACCGAATTAATTATTTAGATGTCACCTTGCAAATACAAAATGGACAGATCATCACAAATTGGTTCCATAAATCTACCGCATCTGGAAGATATTTAAATTTCTTTTCATACACAAACAAAAAATATAAGATCAGCCACATACAAGCCTTACGGCCAGTTTCACCAAAGCCAGTTGAATTTATCCAGTGGTTATTTCATGTGAAAACTATTGTTGACACAATTTTAACTATAGCTACTCACTCAAAAAAAAAACCCAGATAAATTTAACTGACTTTGATGAGACCGGGCCTTAGTTGACAGGTGTTTTCATTTATCTTACCGTAGATTTCATCAGCAGAATTACGAATACTTCTTTGACACACTACGTGACAATGGGTACCCTGCAGAATCTTTACACGCAAATATCAAACGAAGAATTCACACGTTGCAGCACAGGTCAGCTGATGTAAACATACAACCAGTGGAACCCATTATTTACAATGCAATGCCATTCGATCACGGAGTTGTGTGCGGTGTTCAGAAAATTTTGCATAACAGTAATATTTCAATTGCATCTAATAATTTAACATCTACTATATCTCTTTTTAGTAAACTAAAGGATAAGACTGAAACTCTAGATCGGAAGAATTTGATATACAAAGTTGATTGTAATGCTTGCAATAAATGCTACATTGGGGAAACTCCACAGACCCTTCAAAAAAGATTATATCAGCACAACTACAACTGTAGAGTTTTGAACCCTGATCACAGTGCGCTTACTAGGCACCATCAGGAAACGGGTCACAAATTCAATTTTAAAGAACCCCCAAATTCTATGAGTTGTCGATCACAAAGTTCCAAGATTATTACATTTTGTTTTTTGTTCACCATCTTTTGTCATTCTATCACCAGCCACTTTGGCTGGTGGTAGCCTCAAAGCTATATTCACACATTTTTTGCGATTTTTGAGTTAATTGTTATTTTTCTATTGTTCTCAATAGATATTGGAAGTTAATCTTCACAACTATGCTGTAAATAAAGTTATAGGATTGTAATATTTCATAAGGTAAATATTGTGGCACATGTTTCATCATTTTTCATCATCATCCCATTTAATATTGTTTCATGGATCATTAACATCATTGTAGAATGCTGGAGATGGATGGGTGCACATCCGAAACGTCCAAAATTGAAAAGCAACATGAATAGAATTAAGTGGACTGCAATACCTAAAAATTTTTTTTCCTAATCCATATTTGGGTCCTTCAATTTGCATTAAAAAATTATTACATAGTGCGAGTATAAATTATTGCTTCTGGGGTGAGGCAATCTTGACTGCAACGCATTTGGTAAACAGATCTTCAACAAAAGCGATAAAGTTCAAGAACACTCCGTATGAGATGTGGCATGATAAAAAACCAAAATTAGGTCATTTAAAAATATTCGGATGCACGACATATGTGCATAATGAAACAAGAAAAAGTGAATTCGATAGTTAATCATCTAAAGGGATTCTCGTGAGTCATGTGCCAAATGAATATAAAATTTTTGATTTTGATTCAGAAAAATTCATAGTTGCACGTGATGTAGTTTTTGATGGAATTACATATGAAACATCAAGACAAGAACTTGAAGATATGGGTGGAATTGGTAGCGAAGTGAATACAGATAAAAATGTACAAACAGGTACAAATAATATTTCAGCAGGGGGTGCTGCTGATTATAAATCTGTAGAAAAGATTACACCTGGCCAAACAGACGATAAAAAGTGCGAGAAAACCCTTAGTGAAAAAGGTGTCACTAAAAATTGTACTCAAGGTCAAACATCCTCATTGAAGGATGTCCCTGAACCAACCAGTATTAGCTCAGATAGTGAGAGTGAAAGTCCGTGTACCTCTACTAAAAAGTTGAGGAAATTAAATAGTGTGCAGGATGTGAGAAGGAGCGAAAGAATAAAGAATAAAGCAATAATATCATATGAAGATTATGATTTCGATATGAATGGCTATTTGGTAGTTAATCAAATGTTTGAAAATAATATTTCCACATGTTATCAAGACGTTTTTAAGAATGCGTTAAGAACAAAATGGGAAAAAGCTATAAAAGATGAGTTAAAATCATAAGAACAAAACAAAACATGGACATTGATACAGAAACCATGAAATGTAAATATTGTCGACTGTAAATGGGTATTTACAATAAAAACAGCAAGTATTGGAAATTTGGAAAGATATGGAGCCCGTTTAGTAGCGCGCGGTTTCAGCCAAAGAAAAACATTGGATTATAATAAAACATTCGCGCCTGTTGCACGAATTGGTACGTTCATGTGCGTGCTTGCGTTAGCAAATCAATTTGAACTATTAATTCATCAAATGGATGTAAAAACGGAGTTTCTTAATGAGAAATTGAAAGAAAATATTCATATGAGGGTGCCTGACGGTGTTGCAGTTCAAACAGATAATATTGTATGTAAACTAAATGAATCTTTGTACGGTTTGAAGCAGTCAGCTCGATGTTGGTATGAATGTTTTAATAACATAATGCTTGAAAAAGGATTTGTAAATTCGTCTGCAGATAATTGTTTGTATTTCTTAGACAAAGGCCATGTTCATAGAAACATTTATGTAATATTATATGTAGATGATTTAGTTATCGCTACTAAAGATATAAATACAATAAATGATTTTGAGAAGTTTTCAATGGAACAATTTGAAATGGTAGATTCAAAGGAAATTAATTATTTTCTTGGATTTGCAATGAAAAGATCAGGATCTGAAATTTCACTCGATCAAACAGCATACATTAAATTGATATTAGTAAAATTTGAAATGGATGAATGCAACCCGGTCAGTACACTATTGCCTATGAAATTAGACTATTCAGCATTAAATTCCGATGATAGTTATGATGCACCCTGTAGAAATTTGATAGGCTGTCTAATGTACGCAATGCTTTGTACGCGACCTGATTTATGTACTGCAGTAAATCTACTAAGTAGATATCAAACTAGATGCAATGAAGAACTCTGGCTATGTTTGAAGCGAGTATTAAGATATGTAAAAAGAACGATTAACATGAAATTAATATACAAACGTAACATGAATTACAAAGAAAATTTAGTAGGATATGTTGATGCGGATTGGGCTAGTAATGAATTACATCGTCGAAGTAGAACAGGTTGCTTATACAAATTATTTGAAAATTGTACAGTAACATGGATTACACGACGACAAAATTCAGTTGCTGTGTCCTCAACAAAGACTGAATACATGGCTGTATTTGAGGCAGTAAAAGAGGCCTTATGGATTAAATCATTATTGAATGGTATCAATGTCAATATGTCAGAGCCAATAATATTGTATGAAGACAATCAAAGATGTAGAGCAATTGCAAATAATCCAGCTAATCATAAACGTTCAAAACATATTGACGTAAAATACCATTTTATACGAGAGCAAGTAGAGAACAACACTGTCTGTTTGAAATATTTGCCTACCGTTCATCAGAAGGCTGACCTATTGACAAAATCTCTACCATCCCATCAGTTCAAGGATCTGAGGGAGAAGATGGGAGTACAAGAAAAATAGAAAAAGAAATTCTATGGAAATTCTAGTTATAAGTTGTTTAACAAAATGTATATTGTTATTCATTTGAAATTGTTCATGGTTTGGTTGGGTTTTTGTGGGAGTTTCTCCTAATCCTTGCAACGAATGCTGGATCATCAGTTCTTACTCTCCCCGTGAACTGCTAAATATAAGTTCATCTATTTTTTGAGGGGGTGTGTTGGTTTTGGGTGTTAATTTAATTACAAAGACTGTATTCACTTCAGATGCTCTAGACTAAACAAATATTATAATGTCTCATTATCATGTCTTTCTTTATGATGACGTTTTTACTATGCATACAAATCATATTAATTCTGTGTATATTTTTGTTACCACACACAACAGCCCCTCGACTCTTTTTGAGATTGTTAGTTAGATGAAAGTTCTCATATTGAAAGGATCTGAATTCACAATAAATATTAAAGAACTTATTTACACTCACTGCGTTTTAATTAATACAAACCATACCTTCCGTTACAATTCCAACAAGATAAATTCCAGCATAAGAATGATACAATGAAACAAAACATCAGATACATTCATTGGCACAAATTTCGATTATTTTTGAGAAACAAATCATACTTCATCAATAATAACATAAGACAAACACATATAAAAAAGTTTGACAACCTGTTGAAATTGAACCGTACAGTTATTAATGAAAACCTTTCGCATGATGGCTGGTTTTTTAACAGGACGAGAACTGTGTTCCCTAAACGGGTAATTGATTTACTAGCTATTGGTCCGAATTTCAGTGTACCTTTTGGAACAAATGAATTACCTATTTTCGAACTGATTGCAGACGTGAAATACATTATTTGTCAAACGGATGACAGCGATACTAAAAACCAACACAAAGCTCAAATCACCAACATTATAACTAATCATATGCACAAACTTCATCAAAACAAGAACAATAATAATATTATTGAGAAGTATAAACAGACAAAACAATTTTTGAAGCAAAATGATGACATTTATATTATTAAAGCTGATAAATCCAACCTAACGGTTGCTATTGATAAAAATGAGTATATTAAGATGGATGCTTTTTGGCAGGATGACAGTACTTACACGAAAATAAATACAGATATGACTAGAAAGATTCTGAACGCTAACAATAAACTGGTTAATAATTCATTTGGTAAAGAATACATAAATGCGATAGCCAAGAAAAACTTCACGTCTGACAACGCAGTTTCACCTTGAATCTACGGACTTGTTGAAGTTCATAAAAAGAACTTTCCTCTTCGCCCCATAGCCTCTGGTAACAATTTGCCAACAGATAAATTATTCAAATTTTTAGCACGGTTGCTCAATGATTTGTATGACGATAAAAATTACATACGTAATTCTTTTGAATTTCATGATTCCATCACTACAGTAACCTTAGACCTGGATTACCTTTCATTCCTTTGGACGTTTTCCCTTTGTTTACAAATGTGCCGTTGGATCTTATCACCAAAGCTGTAGGACAAGAATATGATATAATCTCCCAGCGTACTGATGTACCATTGTAAAAACTATTGGATTTAATCACATTTTGTTTTCAAAATTGCTACTTTCAATTTAATGATGAATTCTTCAAACACATTCGGTTGTGCGATGAGGAGTTCTTTGTCTCTAGTAGTAGCCAATCTGATGATGGATCTTGTTCTGAGTGAAGTTTTGTCTTTGCTCTTATCTAAGCTTCCTTTTATTGAAAAATATGTTGATGATTTGATTACGGCCGTCCCCAAATCTAAAATGAATGAAACTCCTACTGTTTTGAATGATTTCAATGCACATATCTAGTTTACCATAGAATTGGAGACAAACAATTGTTCGCCGTTTCTTGACATGTCAGTAATTAGAGACAATGATAGTAATATTACCACTAAATGGTACGAAAAGCCTTCCACTAGCACTAGGTACCTCAATTTCAGATCAAACCTTTCTAAAGATAAACTTATCAATGTGGCAAAGAATCTTTCCACCAGAGCATTTCATTTAATATCTGGAATATATCATAATGAAGTACCGAATACGATAACTGTTTTACTACGTACAAATAAATATCCGGTAGGCATTATTCACAGCATTGAAAATCAAATCAACAGCAGTTTGCATGCTAGCACTGTAAAAGTCAGCAAAACACCTTTGACAGAGAAGTATTTCACTATTCCGTACATAGGTGAAGTAAGTGGTAATATTAGAAATGTTTTTAGAGACAATAATGAGATTGAAATTTGTTTCAAACAACACAAGATAGTGGGCAATTTATTCTCTGAAATTGAAGATAAAACTGATGAAAATATAAGATCTAACTCAATTTACAAGATTCCATGTAATGATTGCCCAGTACAATATACATTTCAAACGAAGCGGTATTTGAAAATACGTTTGGATGAACACAAGCGCAACTGTAAAAATGCTAGTAGGGTGGATGCTAAGTGTGCGGTGGTAGGTCACTGCATCAACACTGAACATTCTTTTAATTTTGCTGAAACTCGCTTCTTACATAATCAGGCTATTCTATACAAAAGGCTAACACTTAAAATTATATCATACTTTGATAAGATTCTGTAGTGGGCACTTGGTGAAACATTTTGAATAAAATATTGTGAAACTTAACCAAGTGTTTAATTTTTCTCTCAGTTAAAATTATATCTATAAAACAAGATAATAATAATGTCGATGAGAAAACGGATACCATAGCCTCAAGCACCATATATAATAATATATTGGAATGATTTTTGATGTTTTGAAATTGTTTAATTGGAATTTTTTTAATTTTCATGTTTATACCGTTTAGTTTCTTGTGACTTACATCCCTTGACATCTTGATGTGATTGTTTTTCATTTGTTGACTTTAACAATTGACTGTTGTGACTTGTGCGTTTTTTGCTTTTCCGCATTACACGAGCACTCACTTTATGTAACCTGTACTTAGCCTCTAACTTCCATAATGGTCAGTAGTTGCCACGCTTAGTTTTCAAAATTCAAAATTTTCTAATATATACATTTATTCATTCTTTTATTTTTGACTGAAAACATGTTGGCCTTTTCTTATTTTTATTACATCGACTTGTCAAAGAGAACAAAATATTTATGTTAGCACTACAGTTGACAACCTACACAAACACCAATTCTATTGTAAGAACACTGTTCACTACACTTTGTTTTTTTGTCCCACATTCTCATAGTTTTATATTAATGTAACACTCCTAAAGATGATCCAGGGGGGACCGAAACTGTACAAAAGGATAGGAATAATAAACTTGTGACTGAATTCCCTCACATCGTTTTTTTCAAATAAGAGATATTATGGTGAATTCTCAAGTGAAGATCGTCTGTCCATGTTCAATAAGTTTTAGAAAAATATCAATTGGCAGGAGACAAAGTTTATGTAACTTCGAATATTAAATATCTACCGAAATCAAGAAGCTCCACAGATGTAACATAAGAGGGCAAAGGACTTACTACTATTTTTTGAGATCAAAAGACAATCAGAAACTGAAAGTGTGCAAAAAAGTGTTTTTGGGGACTTTGGGTCTGAAAGAGGACATGGTGCAAGATTGGGTGAAAGCAATAGAACATGGTTTGAATATGAAACCTATAGATGATAAGGAATCAAAACATCTCGAAAATATTAACTAAACCAAACGAAATTATGGAAGACACTACTTTGAGAATTTACCTAAAATATACTCACATTAATGCAGAAAAGAAACGTCAAAATCATATTAAGAGCAGATGTTTCAGTCAGAAATTATATAGAGAGTATAAGAAGTATTGTCAGGAAAACTTGGAAAAAAAAGAAGTAAGCTGTCCTGTCTTAGACAATACTTTTTTAAAAATTTATCTTTCTTTGTACCAACCGAGGAAAGATTGCTGTGATACTTGCTGTGACCATGAATTGAATAATATCACTGATAAAGATAATCATCAACAACATTTGAAAAAAAAAGACAGAGAACGTAAAAGAAGAGAGATAGATAAAAAAAGAGTTATCGATGGTCTTGCCTATACATCTACGATGGATATGCAAGCAGTCCAAATTTGTCCTGTTTTGAATGCAAGCGCGTTATACTACAAAACCAAAATGAGTGTTCACAATTTCACGATATATGATTTATCATCACATAGAGCAAAAAATTACTGGTAGAATGAAACTGAGGGCGACCTATCAGCTTCTACCTTCATCAGTTCCATAATTAATCATATAAGTGAGCATTGTCCCAATAGGAGTCTCCCAATTATATTACATTCAGATGAATGTTGTTACTAAAACAGTGATTGCATCTTGGCTAACGCTTTGCTGAATTTTGCCATTAGACATAGCGTTGTAATTGAGCCAAAATTCCTCGAAAAGGGTCACACATATATGAAGTGTGACGCTGTCCACTCTTCGATTGAAAGGCAATTAAAAAATAGACAAATATATTTACCCAGCGATTGTGTTAAGATTACTAGTGAAGCCCATCAGAAACCCTCTCCGTTAGATGCCACATACGTAACACAAGAATTTTTCTGAGATTTTTCAATTAAGAAAACTTTGATTTATGATAGTATTCGACCAGGAAGAAGTATCAATTATCCTACAGATACAAATCTGAAACACTTGAGATATAATCCAGTAAGTAAATGTATCGAGTACAAATTGAATTTTGATAATGATTTGATAATCTTACCAATAAGAAATCCAAGATATCCAACTAACAATAATTATTCACCACTTCATCATTCAAGACTGAAGATTCCTACAAGAAAATAGCAACATCTTCAAAAACTTGAGATAGCTCTACCACAAAATTGTCATTCTTTATAAGGAATTGCCACATTAAGCAAATTATTCTCTTATTATAAATGGATATATCTATTCTGAATATTTCAAATAAAATTGTAACATCATTTTCATCCACTGATTATCATAAATTGAAACTTGTTCAGATCAGATTGCTATATTCCATTTTTTCCATTTATTACCCCGTAACTATCATTTTATTCGAGTAAATATTGGTTTATGTAAGTTGTAACCTTATGCATTAACTTTAACACTAGCATTATTGGAATTTCAAACATATGGAATCACGTGTAACGGTACTAGTGCTGACACGCTGCTGTCTTGCATTGAGCTGTAGCCCTAGAATATGGAAATTTTCCAATCTCTGAGGCAATATGTTAACTCTGACCAATCAGACGTGCTTATGTTCGTATACGATCGGCTTGAATCGACTATCTCCGCGATTAGCGACACTCGTTATAATCTCTGTGTATGTAAGTTGTATTTAAAGTCAGGTTCAAAGGGTTGAAAGTTGAAATATAAATTCACAATTGAATTTAAAATTAATATGATTACAGAAAGAGATGTACATTTGATATAATCTGACAGATATTGTCATTTTGATCCCGTGGAATGTATTTCTATCGGCCTACTCCTTATTGGCTCACCCTAAGAAATACATGAACCGTACTAAGTTTAATGAAAAGTATAATATTATGGTTAAGGCGAATGTGTGAAGTTACAGCTCACATAAACCAGCCTTCATTTATGTCAAAATAGCCGTAGCTACAATTATAAATATGTGAGGAAAATTATTCATATGAAATCAATTATTCACAATTTAATAGTATATTATGCTACAAGGACCGAACGACTGTCATTTTTGTCCAGAATAAATTTGGCTGCATTTCGTATTTTCACTAGCCACTATGCGATTTTATGATAGAAGTACAAAGATTGAAAGTAGAAAGATAGATAAGTTGGCTGTAACTAGACGGGTCAAGGATAAACTCGTAGAGAATTGCAAGAGCAACTACTCTGTGGGCTAATTTTTAACAATAGATGAAATGTTGGTACCTTCCCGGGGACTTTGTAGTTTTCTTCAATATATCCTGAACATATCAGCGAAGTATGCACTAAAAGTTTATGTATTGTGTGATGCAAAAATATTTTATGTGTCGAATTTTCAGGTTTATTGCGGTAAGCAACCCGAAGGTCCTAACAGCATGCCAAATACACCTACTGCGATTGATCACCGCTTGTTGAATTAAGTGAAAGATAATAATCAGAATTTGACATGTGATAGCTGGTATTCAAGTTATCCGCTGGCAAAATATGTATTATTGAAGGATAAAATTACTATGATTGGGACCATCAAAAAAATAAACGCGGAATACTGCAAGACCTTTTGCCTTATAATAGTAGACCCAAGATGTCTTAGTTGTTTGGATTCCAGAAAAATATGATGTTGCTTCGCACGTAAAAAAAATCAAGCGGTCGTATTAATCTCAGCAATGAACACGAATGGAAATATAGATTCAGTTTCGAGTAAGCCTATCATCTCACAATATAATGCCACCAAAGGAGGGGTGGATACTGTTGATCAGATGTGTGGCACATACTAAGTATCAAGAAGAACAAGAAGATGGTCTTTGGTTATATTCTTCCAACTGATGAGCATCACGAGCATCAATGGACAACTGCATCATGATGCAACTCATGTCGATGCAACTTACAAGCACAGAAGAAAATATTTGAAGTTGCTCTTCTAGGGTTTGATGGAGCCATATCTCTGAACGTGACAGCATACAGACATTGCAAAGTGACGAAATATTGTCAGATAAAATACAAAAAAACCAGCAGAATACACCAATGAGGAGCTATCTGCAAAGATAAGAACGAGGTGTTGTATTTGCGATGGAAATCTAAATCGAGTCACAACGATCATCTGCATAAGTTGCAATGGATCAGTTTGCCAACAACATATGACAACAGTTGTAACATGCAATTCCTGCAAAAATATCTGATCAAGCAGCAGATTGAACAAGCTAACCATGCATACGTGAGGTATCAATTTCAAGAGTTTTTTTTCATTTCTTCTTCTAAGAGTTTGAGTTTTTCATCCAACATTGTATCAATTTATGTTGAATCTCAATAGAACAAAAACGAAGAATAGGGGCAACATGTTTTATTATCTCTATTCATAGATTTATGCACTCAATCTCACATTCATAGATGTGGTGTATATAATATACCGCGCGGTTAGATGCACGAAATTCTGGAGCACGGATAGCTACACCAGATTCTAGAGCGCGGTTAGTTAATATATTCAAGACGGCTAGCGGATAGCGCGTGTCAAGAACTCAGCCGAGCGCGAAAATTTGCACACGTTACCACTAGTAGCGTATGGCGATTAATATGTCACAGCGTTCTCCTCGCCGCATAGTCTGCGTACATTATTATTAGTTCATTCAATCGTAATTCATTTCGAATGGTAAGTTTATCCACAAATTATCTATATTTCGTTTACAAATAATAAAAATGACTGAAAATGAGAGTCTTACAAAAGAAGAATTGTAGCAATTAATTACTCTATAGAAGTGGGAGTAATTATGTATCAAGTGATAATAAAGAAGACGAAAACTCCAACGAATCTATCTCGAGATGGAACTTTACAATTGGTTAAAGAAATTGGAGGAACAAGGACTTGATCCTGATAAAAAAGGAACTTCAAGTAATCTGGTTGATATTAAAAATAGAGAGTCAATTAATATTTTTTGGGAATTTGATAACGTTTTCATTCCCAAAATAATGCATTTTGATAAATCAAGCTTTGGTATCACTGTACATGAGCAACTTGGTGAACATTATGGAACTGGAATATTTCGAAATTCTTCGATAGAAATTCACTTTGTGCTAGTTGTGATGAGACATATAGATACGCGAATTCATAGAAAGGCAATAAGGCGTCGCTCTCTGAATGGATGGATAGAGATGTAGCAGGCATGTACAAAATTATAGCCTTATGCATATTGATGGGCTCGGTGGGAAAACCGTCACTAAGAGATTATTGGTCAACGGATCCTTTTAAAAAAGTTCCATTTTTTCGTAAAATATCTTCTCGAGATATATTTTTGTGAACACTTCATGCTTTGCATTTAGTTTATAGTAAGGCAATAGATAAAACTTACTCATTACGGAAAATCAGGCTTATTGATGATTAGCTAAGATTAAAATTCAGTTCTAGCTTCTATCCATTCCAAGATTTTGCAATCGATGAAAGTCTTATACTCTGGAAGGGTCACATATCTATGAAACAGTATATACCGTGAAAAAGACACAGATTTAGGGTGAAATTGTTTGAAATCTGCGACTTCGAAACCGGATATATATTGGACTTTGTTGTTTATACTTCGTGAAAAATTATACTTAGTAGAACCGCCCGACTTCCTAATCGGCAGACTCAGCATGAGGTTTTCTGTCGTTTTGAAAAGGCCTGTATTGAATAGTTTTTCTTTGAAATGTGAAATGTAATACCTTCAAATATCTATTTCTGAATTAGTTTGAACAGAATCAAAGTTAATCCAAATTTATCAGTGTTACTGTAAGATATGTTAACTGAAATGTGGAAAGCTTGCAGTAAAGAGACTGAAGTTCTAAATGAAGACGAAGCAACTGAAATTTGCAAAATAAACCAAAAGCATTTTCCGAGTGAATCGAGAAAAATAATCTTAGATGTGTATCATACTTTGGGAGAAGAAAGCGAAGACTTTCCGATAGAGAACTGCACATTCAACAAAAATGCTGTATCTTTAAAATGACAGGATACATCATATATTTCGATACTTCTCTGTTTCTCTACCTGTTTTATATTGGGATAATCCTGTACTGATGATGTGGTAATAGTAGAAAATCCGAATTAAGAACGACCTTCACCCATCTAATACAGCGATGAATTTTTTCTCTATGAAATTTAGTATACTACAGAATACATCGCGTATGGATTGACTGAGAAATTCCTGGCAAGGCTATGATTCATTTGATATTGAAAATTGACTTTTTGTTACTCACTTGTACTAAGTACAAGGAAGTATTGTGAAACCGACAAAATTCACCTATCGTGATTTTGATGAAAATATCCGTTCTGAGAATCTCTGAATTTATTTTGACTATTTTTGGCTTGATGTCGGTACGTATGTTCGTTTGTGCGTGCGTAACTCGCAGATCTCAAAACTGCTTGAACGTATAATGTTGAAATTTTGTATTTAAGACTGGTATTGGCTCTACCTATGCACCTCGCATTATGGTTTCAATCGTCTGTACCGAAAGTGTACTTCACTTGAAATTTTTTTCGAATTTTTCCGATAAATCCAGAATGATCAACCGCAGGATGCTGAAATTCAGTATTTGAACTTGATGTTGTATCAGAATGGTTATCTGCTATTCTTGTAAGAATTGACTCAGCCGGAAGTGCACTTTATAAGACAGATTCTTTGAATTTTCGTCATAAATTCAAAAAAATTGGTCACAGAATATTGAAATTTTGTATTAAGCACTTCTATAATATCTAGTTGTATATCTTGCATTATGATTGCGATCGAATGAACTGAAGGTGCGGTTTACTCGGAACATTTCTTGAATTTTTCGCATCAAATGGTGCGACAAGAGAAACGTACATATTGTGACGTTATTTATTTTGATTTAGGGAGCAAAAGTTTTCAAACACTACTAGTTATTTTTATGAGTTATTAAAATAATAGATTGAATAACTTACACTATTTTTAATAACTAATTCCAATTTGAACTAAAGATTATTATACACTACACTATAACTTAACTTTGATTATTTATGTCAATGTTGATTTATTTTAAATAACACAATTTATTTCAATCCAAAGTATAAGGTCACTGTGTTGAAAAATCAATATTGCTTCTCGCTGTTAGTCGCATATATATACTTCGGGTCTCTCTCCACTTCGTTATTCTCGCAAACGTACAGATGTTTCTAGAAGAACGCTAGAAGGTACAAGCAATTTGCCAGAAAAGAGATATTTTTGCTTCTATTTCTCGATGTAAAATAATTCCACAATAATTGTAAGCACTAGTAAAGCCAAAATGACTAATTTATAGACTCAAATCCGCTACAATATGCTAATGAGTGTATTCTCTACAAACCAGATTAATACAGGCAGAACACATCTCAAAACTGGCGAGCCAATTAAAAAATTGAAGAACCATCATCCACAACTACTGAGCTTGGAATGGGCAAACTCACGAAACAGCAGCTTCCATTTAGTTCTAGTTTCAAGTTGACTATTTGATAGGTACATAATTTATGCATGTACAAACTCAAAATACCTTTTAATCTTTATTGTTTAGTTATTGACTGACGGGAGGTCATGTGCTATACCATCAAAATAATAATTTGATCTTTATCAGAGCTATATAGAAAAAAAAATTACTTTAGGACAATTGCTTATTTGATGAGGGATATAACACTATGCTGCGAGCCCATTTGGGAATGAGAAATTGTTATTGAAGTAGTATATGGAACGTTTGAGGTCTTATCGTGAATTTGCTATGAACTTGCACGATAGCCTCATCTGAAAATAGTATGTATCAAAGCTGACACAGGCTCTTCTATCCACTTTATCGACTTCCATTTATAACGGTCACAAATAGGTAATTTGAAATTTCAACAAATCACTCTTTCAGATAGATAAGTAAATAGTTTATTTGTCCTAAGATCGGAGAATAAATTCTGTACGAATAGCACAATCAATTATCACTAACGTAATCAATGACATAATCCCAGTTTACATAACCAGGCTTTGAATTATTGAAATCTAATACATATTAAGAGAGCAATATCAACTTCAATCCAGAATAAACATTTTTTTCATATATATTCTACAATTGCTGCATTTAAACTTCTTAGCCGCATTTAAAATGGGTGAGTGTAATTCAATAGGTCATTTTTGGTGAGCCAAATATTGCAAACTACGGCTTATGCTGGATCTTGGAATTATTAAGCTGACTGCTCGACTCACAGACAAGAAAATACATCAAAAGTAAATACATTTTCATCCAATGATAATAATTCATTCTAATAAGCTTCAAATTCGCGTCAAACAAGTCATTTAATGAATCCCGGACAGACTTGACAACTGTAAATAATAGTAGTGACAAGGACGGCTAAAGTTGTAACTAAATTTTTATCCACTTGAATAAACTCTAGTTGCCATATCCCTAATGTCATATATATCTATGGGCACTGTTTCGCCTGAAACAAGTAATTGAATAATTGAATCTTCCACAATCACTGAGTTTGAATTGAAGCAATTTGTGCAAACTCCCGAAACAGCAGCTTTTGTTTAGTACCAGTTTCAAGTCTGTAAATAGTATAGTTGCTGAGACCTCAGCGTCACGCCAGCCAGCCAGCCCGCCAGCCAGCCAGCCAGCCAGACAGCCAAAGTGAATATAATAGCGCTTTTTTACAAAAAATGCGCTAAAAACCCCAATAGTTGAATACAACAATGAAATGGGAGCTATTGATAACGCAGACATACAGGTCAGTTTTGTGGAATGTGCAAGAAAATCATTTGAATGGTATAAAAGAAATTTTCCCACTTCATGGACTTGGCACTCTATAATTTGAACATAAAGTACCAAGTGAAGACAGGAGTAAAACCTTCATTCGATGACTTTCGTCTGAAAGTTGAGCCGTAGATGAATGAAAAATATGCTAAAATTACTCCAACTATCCCAAGAGCACCGGAGGTTGATAGTCCTGTATGACTTACACAAAGGCATTTTCCTGTCCCCATTCCACAAACTAGAGCACGAGGTACACGGGCCCAGAAAAGACGTCACGTCTGCAGCAATACAGAATTACAAAAACGCAGAGGGAAGGACGTGAAATATAATTATGCAGATTGTGGTGTTACTCAAGTTTAACCGATTTCCATACACAAAAATAGTATATTCAAGTATCTTATCCGATCACTTCATCATTTTTAAATTTATTCTCAGTTTTCCTTCATGGTACATTGTTACTTTTATTCGAACATTTTCTTCATAACATATTATTGCTCGAAAATTATATATAAGGATGCCAAAAACTGTTATAATGGATTAAACTAAGAACCTTATTACTTTCAAATATTATTTTCTCTAAAAAATCACACCTTACATGTACGTTTCCAGTGTCACAACATAGAAACGTATATGTGCGGCACTCGTCTATTTCTAAGGACGTTGGTGACGTACATGCACGATCATCGTTCAGTGATTGAGACTGTGTCGTCGTACATATACGATGGTCTGCTCATATGAACTTCGTCATAGAAAACGCGTACAACGTCCGGTTGAGAATGTATGACTCTATGATAGTACGGCGCTAGGCCGCTAATGTAGGTGATGAAAAACATATATTCACGGTATTCGTCCCAAAAGGATTTAAGGTCAATGTGATATTGCAAAGATATCTTTTAAAGAACTTATTTTTATAAGAACAAACAATATGGATCTTCTCAAACTCACATATTCAAATATTTGAGTCTATAGCATAAAGTAGATTATAAACGCAAGTAAAATATATTGTGAAATAGAGCATCATCATAATTTGGATTGGAATGAAGGATATAACTATCGCTCACGGAAAAATTCAGGAGATACGTGAACCTGTGAGAAAAACAATAAAATTCACGTTAGAGGATTGAAAAAGGTTCACTGGCCAAAACATATTCCAAGTGATACATCGGAAAAAATTTTGAATATTGAGACTGTCCTTCTTTTCAAAAATATCTGTTACAAACAAGCAATTTTGTGGATTGCATACAAATAATTGTGCTTCACATAATGTGCATATATCGAAAGAACCTGTTCAGTTCTTTCCAAAGATTCTATGATGGTTATTCAATGAAATTTATGTTAGATGGAGGAATAGTAGTACTCTTAATGAAATTTATTAAAATTTATATCGCAAATTGAATAGAAAATATATGGTCCAGATTTCTACAACAATAGCAGTAGAACAAGGAGTTTGAAAAGAATCGTTGCTGATTCACTCATGATCAAAGCGACTAGAACCAAGATGTGGCTGGGGATAGATATTAATTGAGGAAGATTTGATTGAACTGTATTCAAAATGACTAATCTTCATGTCTTCTATAATAGGATTATGTACGTACAATTGAATGATCCGATAAAATTAATGTCTCAATTGGAGCCTTTTTTTCTCGATATTACACTATTTTCATCCAATTATTGAAGTGAAGATTGTTCTCAACATGTGCCTTACATTGAATACTTATTATTAGCACAAAATGTGATCACAATTATTATTGTCACTCAACCAGTATATTAAACTTGAAAGAGGTCAATGTTACTCACTTACAGTTGCATTGTAGCAATGTTTATAATATTTAGCATACCCTCCATCATTACCCTCCTACCACAAAAGTACGGTGAATATAAGACACATTTCTGATGTTTTAACTACGCATCTGTTGTTACTTCGAGTTGGAATGGAATAAGACTCATCTTCAGGTATTCAGAGTTACAGGCAGTGAGCTTGAGACATTTCTAGTGGCCAACTGTTAAAACACTAGCACTTGGTGGAAATACGGGTGAATCTTTCTTCTGGAATATAACGTATATTATAATTATTCAAATTTCAATGTTGCCTAATATAAACCGCTGATAGCTTTGAAAATCTTGTGGCAGAATATTCAGGGAGCAATTTTATTCATTCTTTATTTTATAATGAATATAACCGTTTATAAAAAAAAGCAAAGAACTCAAAATATATACCACAAAGTTTTGGTACCACTGGCTGAGAGAAAGCATATTAAAGAATTCAAGCCTTGTTTTTCTTGAATAAAAACTCTCTTATGTTTCAGAAATAAATCATGCACAAAATTTCGATCCAAATGGTTTCAATAGCAGCATATACAAGTATAACCTATACAGCGGGGGAGGGGGGAGGGAGATGGTGATTGGGAGGACGGATCATTGCGATTTCAATGCTATTTTTGAAATGTATAATTATCGGCTTCCTTAATTATTTTACATCAAAAAATTGTATAGGTTATCGTACCAGAAAAATCTCTACATTTCTTGACAGTGAAACTTTTAATTTCACTTCACTAGGAACCAGTAAAACTACGGAGATGTTTTCTTAGAATCAACAGTGCTATGAAATGAATAACAAATGTACGCATTCAAAGTTATTGTTTTTATCTGTCATCTGCTGTCAACAGCGCAGCGTTTCATATCAAGTGTCTCGAATTAGAATGTATAATTTAGAAGAAAAAGAGATGGTATCGAGAAATTTCAGCTATATTCAATGTTAAATATCCAAAACGACCTATTCCAGAACTAGCTACAACTCTAATGGGAATCGGACTGTTGAAAATTAACACATTTATGTTGTTATTTCATGGCACCGTTGGTTTCAAAAAAATCATCAATGAACATTTCCGTGATTATACAGGATCCTGGTAGAGCAAAATAGGAAATATCGGGGTCATGAATTCCAGAAATTTTTTCGCCACAATAGACTATTCAACTTTTTCGATGTAAAATAATTAGGGAAGCCAATTATTGAACATTCGGAAAATAGCATTGAAAACGCTATGATGCGTCGTTCGAGTCACCGCCCTGTAAATTTACATTGTGAAAGAGTTTTGAACAAATTCACGAATCTATAGAAATGAATGATGCACAGAATTTAGATTATAATAATTTCCGTCATCTATATGAATCTACGAAATAATAAACCAACGATAGGAGTTAGTCAAACCTATTATGCAGATGGAATAAGTATAGTCCTAACAAACATAAAATTCTGTGAAAAAAATTTTGTTAACTAGAATATGTAAGCCATACTTGCAAACATATAAGTCACAAGAATATCTACTTTATTTGAGAGAAAAATATTCTATTCACAAGCAATAATTTTTGCAGATTGAAATGTTCTAGATGGATGATAATTATAATATTAAAATTTTGAAGATCAATTCATTGTATTCACAATGAAAAATCAACTACACGATATTTTGATGGAGAAGAAAAGATTATAAATATTTATCCGTGAAGTGCTAACGGAAAAGCTCAGTAATAAAGATAGAAATGATGAAAATATTTATAAATAATGTCATCAAAGAATTTTTCTGTGAAACTAAAAACAGAGTATACAGATAACCTCTGGAGAGTACCTGATCGTAGAAGCTGCAGGATGAAACTTCAATTAAAATCTGGAAGCTAATTGGGAACTGAGAAAAATATGCTTGAATATAGAAATTACCACCACAATCAATGCCAAAAAATTACATATATGGTCCAACTAAGGCAATACCATGCCGCTAAACTTTTGATAATATATTGTTTCTGGTGATCAAGAAATAAGTCTAAGTCCACGCTAGTCTCTCCCACATTTCTCTAGAGCGCTAATATTTCGGAATAGTTATTTCCTGAGGACCATCCCTGTAATGAAAAATATTTCAAACAAAAGAATTAGATACTAAGTATTTTAAGCTTTCTTTCAACATTTTAATCTGAGCTTTGCATCTTTTCTATCCGATATATGAATCACATTTTGAGGTCTTATTATTCTTCTGAGAATCAATTGTCAGATAGTAGCTTTCGGGAAAAAATCGAAATGTAGATGCCATTACAATTATAGTTTTTTAGAACATTTCCTATGATCTCAATATATGGATAGCTGATCTTTATGTAGAAAATTTTCAAAATATGGACCTATTCTGCGTAACGACATGAAACAAAACAAGTGACGAAACACTACACGCATCAAGAGACACAATCGCATATCATACAACAAGTATAAATACTACCTATTTCACACGAGGTGTGAAATCTTTAGCACGAGACGGAGTCGAGTGATGGAATCACACAATAGACTGAGAGCTAGCTACATAAAAAACTTTGTTAACGCTACATGGCTAATTCCTTTTGCAAAAGGATCTTTTGGTGTAGCGAAGTTCGAATCGTCTTGTCTGCCATCGCGAATCTGTGGCTTTTGGACATTTTGAACTCGATATTTTATTTCAAATTGCCAAAAAAATTTCTGTCAATTTTGATGAAAACAATGCCATTCACAATATCGTTTCCTCAGCTACCAACTACTACTGCCATTAACAAAAAAAAAATTTCACATCTACGAGGTAGCACGTCAAACTTATCAAACGTCACTTCTGTACATCATATTCATTTCGTGAACATAAAAAGAATGAAATTATTCAAAAAGAAAATGTTCTGTGTTTGAGTGTTAATGCTCTGGCACAAGCGCACTTTTAATATCTGTCTGCTATGGCTATAGTCAAGATTTTTTTGTCGGTCATTTTGCATATAGCTATTCTTATATATAAATATAACACTTAATCCATCAGCATGCATGTATGTGATGATTTTTTCATTCAAAGTCTAACTTAAATTTCGCGCTGACTGCCAGCAGTCTAGACACAAGTAGAAATCCCATAATTATTATAATACATGTATTTTATAAAGAAATTAATATCGTAATTTCACTTATTTTACAGGTCTTACTATGTTTTATTTTCGATTGTCCCAATTTTAGTAGAGTACAGTGAATTTTTTCATGAATACATTTCTTTTGTGGCAGTAGTAGTTGGTAACTGAGGAAACGATGTTTCAAATAGCATGGTTCTCGTCAAAAGTGACATATTTTTTTCGGCAATTTAAATCAAAATATCAAGCTCAAAATATCCAAAAGCCAAGGATTCGAGCTGGCAGACAAGACGATTCGAACTTGGCTACACAAAAAGATTTTTTTACGAAAGGAATTAGCCATGTAGCGATAACAAGGTTTTTTATGTAGCCAGCTCTTGGACTACAAGGTGAGAAATTCTTAACACGAGACGAAGTCGAGTGCTGGAATCACACAAGTGTGGAATAGGTGATTTTCTATACTTGTCACTTTGACAATCACAGCTGTCACTTTGAAATATGCAATTAATTGATGCGATACCCTTAACTTCTAAAACAGCGATAAAACTAGCCAAAAAATTCATGGTCTGGGAAGTACTGTGATGGTCACAGATTCAAATGATTTTATCACTCCCATTGGGATAGTAACGATGTTTGAATATTTCAATTGGCCAATAAAAAGTACCCAATGTTAAATGACGCATGGCATTTAATCCAGTCATGCCCTATGTATGATTTATCATATGTCAGCTTTTATCAGTAATATAAATTTATTGCTTCTGACTTTTGTGACAGGGAACGATATTAAGTACTTGGAAGCATTAGTTAATGCATAGTCTGCAAGTACAGTCACTGTTACTTGAAGTTTTATTTATAATTCTATAATAATTTTGATAGAAAGTTTCATTCTTTATTTATCACCATGAGTTTCTTCCTTCTAAGAACACGATTCATATTTTTTGTACAATGATCAATAAGGGGATTTTATTAATTTTTTCAGAAAATTATACAATCCAGATAATCCTTGTGATGCCAAAGAACTCTTGAATATTTTTGATGCATTAGGTTCTGATGACGAGAAAATGGCCAAAATAAATGATTGTGACGTAATTAATTCAGTTCTTTTCCCTCCTGAGAATGATGCTGACTGTGACAAAGATGATGCCTCTAGCGATGACGGAGGGTTAGCTACTGTTCGGGATATAGGCAAAGATGTTATGAAACAACCTGCTGAAATTATTTGCTTAGGAGGAGAGAAAGATTCTGTCGATTTGGAGGAATATTTTGATTTAGAAGACAACATACCGTTGGCAATATCATCCAAAAAAGTAATAAAACTGAAATAACTGAAAGAATCCGAAGGGAAAAAATGGGAGGAGAAAGTTCTAGAACAAAGGAAAGAAAGATTGAGAATAAATAAGCTGACTGAATCAAGTTCATGAATGAAATAAAAGATGAAAGCTTCATGCCAATTGATGTTTTCCAAAATATCCTTTGATGAAGAATTTGATGAATATATTTGCACTGAAACACAGAAATATGCAGTTTTTAAGGGTGATAATGATTTTACAGTTTCACATAAGAAGATTCATATTCACCTAGGTATACTGCTTGTATCAGGCTACATTAAAGTACCTTTTCGTAGATTATACTGGAAAACTGGAGCTGATACTTCCAATAGTCTAGTAAGTAACAGCATGCCACGTAATCGATTCGAAACAATTCAACGATACTTGCATTTTGCTGACAATACAATTGATACTGACAATTGAGTTTACAAACTACAGCCGTTTATTGACCGTACAGATAAAATATCCCAAAAAATGTCACTACCATTTCCATTGCATGAGGCGATGGAACCATACTATGGTCATTGTGGGTTATTTAACTTCTACGTAAAGAAATTCACTATACTCCCTTATAATGATTCATCGATTATTATTATATAACAAATGAGAATATTATTTGGTTCTATATTATGGATATATTAAAAAATACATATATTGCAATTTATCACATATCTACTCTATTGACCTGACCTTTCTCAACAGTTCATGCACGTATCTATTCTCGCCTTGGCTGCTTCTCCTTCTTTTCTCTACCTTCTCGCACATACTTCCCACCGTTGAAGATTCATCTTCAACAAAAATAGGACAAATTTGATTTATTGCTCTGGAAGTTTCTCCAGTCGAGGTACGAAGGTCGACTACTCTTGTTATTCCATCCCTGCCTGGATGCAGTTCTATGATTCGCCCTAGACGCCAATATTGTAATGGAGTACCGTCTTCTTTTAATATTGTTAGGTCGTTGAGTTTTAACTTATTTTTTCCTTCCCTTGTCCACTTGCTTCTGAGCTGTAGTTGGTTCAAATAGTCTTTGGACCAGCGCCGCCAAAATACATTTATGAATTGCCGCATCTGTCTTCAACAGTCCAGTCTAGAGCCGATTATGAAATGTCCGGGAGTCAGTGCAATATGGTCCTGGGGATCACAAGAAAATAGGGTTAGGGGTCTGGAATTCTTAATGGACTCGATATGACAGGATACAGTTTGCATATCCTCAATTATCAAAGTTTTATTGAGCATTGCCTTCCTGAAGAGAGTATTAAAAGATTTTACAGCTCTTCCATGCAAGTCCCCAAAATGAGCAGATCGTTAAGGCCAAAATTTCCAAATTACCTTATTTTCCAACAAATAATTTTTTACTAATTCTGAATTTGCATTGAGAATTATTTCATTTGAACTTTCTTTCAAATATCTATCAGCACCAACAAAATTGGTTGCATTATCACTGTATAATTCTGAGGGTAGGCCCCGCCTAGAAATGAATCTCCTTAGACAATGAATGGATGATTCAGTTGATAGATCAGCAGCTTTTTCAATATGCATAGCCTTAGTACTGAAGCAGACAAATATGCAAACGTACATTTCAATAAATCTTTTATTTCTGAATTTTGTTTCTTTGATTTGAAATGGACCACAGTAATTCAAGCTTACATACTGAAATACTCTTGAAGGCTGAATTCTATTTGATGGCAAAGCACCCATTTTTGTAAGAAGTTGTCCAGGATTGAATTTGTAACAAAGTTTACAATCCCTAAGCACTATCTTGACTGTATTCAAGCCAGAAATTGGCCAAAATTTCTCTCTCAAAGAAGCTAGTAGAAATTGAGCACCTGAATGCATATTTTTCAAATGCTCATTTTTAATGATTAATTTGGTATAGTGATGCGATTTACAAAAATTCATTGGATGTTTCTTGTCAAATTCAAAACCACCCTCGGAAATTTTACTTCCTTCTCGTATGATGCCATCAATGTCAATAAACGGGTCTGAACCCTTGATTTTACTTTTGTTATCAACGTAATTGCCTGTCTCCAAAGATTTGATTTTATTACCAAATACCTGACTTCGCACAATTCTTAACAAAATTCTAAAAGATCTTCCGAGTTCCTCTATTCTTAGAGAATGTTCTAATGTTTCCTCATTTCTTACCCTAGCTTGTGAATTTTTGATAAATCAAATGCACCATGCTGTCACTCTTTGCAAGATTCTCAACAAAAAAAAAATTGTCAAGTAAATTAAATGAATTTGAAAATGTAAATAGAATTGTAAAAATTCTTCTTTCTGGAACTTCATTCAGTTTTAGAAATTGTTTTTCAAACTGGGCCATTTGTTTTCGTTTTTACCTAGCCATTTGGGGCCATCAAACCAAATGGAGTGTTTTAATTCATGAGTGTTCATACCGCGACTAATAATATCAGCGGGATTTTGTTTGGAATCAACATAACGCCAATGATGGCCTGATAATGGATTTTGAATTTTGGCAACCCGATTTGCCACAAATAATTTTAAATTTGAAGGCTCCGTATTGATCCAATTTGAAGTGATAGTTGAATCGGTCTAGCAAAATATCTCATTGAAATTAAATTTTATCAGTTTGAGCACAGTATCCATTAATTTAGCCAATAATAAAATTCCACAAAGTTCTAATCGTGCAAGAGTTATTTTCTTGACAGGTGCTACCCGTGATTTTGCACACAACAAATGAACATAAACCTTTCCCGTACTGCTGACAGTTCTTATGTATATTACACAGCCATAAACCCTTTGACTGGCATCCGCAAATCCATGAAACTGACTATTGACTATATTGTGACATACTACTTGTCTCGATATCTCTAGCTTATCCAAATATAGAAATTGTTGTTCTAACAACTGCCATCTATTAGCAAGATCCGGGGTCAGCTTCTCATCCCAATCTAATTTGCTGGACCAAAGTGACTGCATGAATATTTTTGCTAAAACTACTAATGGACCTACCAAACCTAAAGGATCAAACAATTGAGAGATTACTGATAAAATATTTCTTCTTGTGACGTGAATATTCTCATCCATTCCAATGTTAACAGAAAACTTGAAAATCTTTATCAGACTCCCAAAATATACCCAATGTTTTAACTTCATGAGCATCCTCTGAAAAATGTTTATTCTCAGTAGATTATGATTTGGTGTGATTCTGAAATTCCTCTGAATTGCTACGCCGTTTTCTTAAATTGAACCCAATGTTATTCAATATTTTATCTACATTATCCTTCGAAGCAATTGCTTCTTCCACCGTGTTGCATCCAGATGTAAAGTCATCTACATATGTATCGTTAACTAGCACATTTGAGGCTAATGGATATGTGTCCTCAAATCTTGAAGAGATTTCTTCGATACATCGTGTGGCCAAATGAGTGGCAGCAGTTAATCCATAAGTAATTGTTTTTAGCTGATAGATACATAAACGATCACCTTTGTTTTCTCGCCGAATGATTTTTTTGTAAATCGCACTGTTCTTGGCTTATTAATACTTGTCTAAACATTTTTCCTACATCAGCCGATAATATGATATTATGGTTTCTAAATCTTATAATTATACTAAGAAGATCGCTTTGAACAATTGGGCCATTCATTAATATATCGTTTGATGAAATTTTATCACTTGTTTTGGCGCTACCGTCAGAAGCTACTCTCAATTTTGTTGTAGAACTATTTGTTCTAAAAACTGGATGATGAGGAATATAAAAACAATTTTCACCTCTCTCGCCTTCTGCAAATTCTTGAATTTCTAATTCAGATTTTAATTCAATGATTTTTTTCATATGCCCTAAGCTGTCATATTCGCGTAAAAAATCTACGTACTCTTCTTTGAGAGGTTCATTTTTTAGTGATCTTTGCTCCAATTCATGAAATCTATTCGAAGCAATTTCGAAGCTTTTATCTAATTCAATGGCTTCAGATCCAACTGGATATTTGGCCACAAATCTACAATTCTCATTTCTTATCGCCGTTTCACGAAATTTTGATTCACAATCATTTTCCTCCTTATTCATAAGGTTCTCTACAGGAAATGTTTAGAAAATCTCTGGACATCAGATGTCCAGAGATTTTCTAAGCATTTTTCAAATTCTATGCTTTCATTATTTGTAGTAAAATTTCATATTTCCTTCCTATGCTTGTTCATATTTAAATCTGAACATCCCGTAACAATCCAACCTAAGCTGGTTCCTCTTAATGCCAAAATATTCTGTTTAACATATCCTGTTAGAAAAACATCAGAAAATGCTCTAGCACCTAATAATGTATCGATTTCTTCTGATGTATTAAATACATTGTCTGCGAGCACTATGTTATCTGGAATCTTGATATTATTTCTATCAAAGGATACTAGCGGTAGGTTCTCGGTGATCTTATTTAGAACTAAAAATGTGAGTACCATTTGGAATGTTCCGTTAATAGACCTTAAATTGGTTACAATGCTGTTTGAGGCACTTGGGACTGAGCCATTCACTCCAACTATCCTTACAAGTTCAGTTCTTGTCTTTGAGAAATTCAGCTTATGCATCAACTTGGTGCTGATATAATTTGCTGTAGAACCACTATCTAACAGTGCGGTGGCTCTCACTAGCCTTCCTTGACTGTCCAGAATATAAACTTGAGCAGTTGCTAGCAAAACTTGAGAATAATTATTTTCTAGAACATTGCCTACGACTTGACTTTCCTGCATTGAAATTTGCTCATCAGGTGACACTTGTGCATCAGCTTCTACATTTTTACTTGCTACATTATAATCAGTATGTAATAGCATGTTGTGTTTCTAAAGAAATTTACCGCAATTTTTAGATCTACAATTTTTTACAGTATGATTTTTTTCAAGGCAATTGAAACATAAATTGAGTTTTTAAGCTATTGCATAGCTTCTATCGCGGGCCTTGAGCGCGGGAACCGAATCCAGAAATTCCGTAACGAAAAAACCTCACGCTCCCCACTCCGACGGGCAAGGAGGTGTGGCTTGAAGGCCGTGCATCGTCTAACTTCGTTTCAGTTCGGCAGTCTTCGACACGGCGTTGTGTGCGTGCGATTAGACGTATTGTACGACTCTACGAAACTCGCACGAATCGAGACGAGCTGCTCCGAAATCGGACGAATACATAAGCAGCTGTTTATGAGAAAGTATATAGGTGTATAGGTATTTATGTACAACAGTGAATAGCTGTACTTGTAAAATTTGAGTATAAAGTGTTTTGAATATGAATGACCAAAGTGCATTTATTATTAATGAAGAAAGTCACGAAAAAATAGTGAAAGAAAATGAGTGAGTACTCTATATACATACATCTTATTATTATCACAAATGCAGTATTAATTTTGAATTGAAAATATAATACTGCTATAAAGATAACCTGAATTTTTGATATTAAAATGAGCGATATTAAAAGTAGCCCTCTTTTATACACACAAACACACACACGCGTATAGTTTAAATTCTCAATTTAGATTCTCAATATGTATAAATATATATATATATATATATATATATATATATATATATATATATATATATATATATATATATATATATATATATATATATATATATATAAATAAATTCATTCTTCATTATGTATATAACAGAAACCATCAAACCAAGCACGTGTACTATTCAGTACCTTTGTTTTTGGTGTATAGATAATGCACATGAATGCCGCGCAGAGAAAGTATATATGATATTATAGCTGTATTCTTTCGTTAACGAATTACTGATACAACTGAATCTAAAGATCAGTTCAAAATGGCGTCGAGATCATATGATCTGTTGTATTCGAAAGAACGCCAAACATTTGTTGAGTGTGCGTTTGTCTGGGATCATTACCTAAAATTTGTTTTAACTTCGTTTAATCATGAATATTCAAAAATATTCAATAGAAAGTATTTTTTAAATGTATAAAACACAGATACATGTAGTTATTTCATCTTTTCAATAATTATAATTCAATTTCAGGATAAATTATCACAAAATTTTTCATTTCGCCCAACTAAAGCTACTTCAAGGCAATTTTTTTTATTTCTTGTAATTCAAATGTTACGAACTCCGCCGTTTTTTAAATACATGTGGACCACATGAACTCCTCTAGCTTTTCGTTAGAGGAGTTGTTGGTGATCTGGAGTAGTTGAAATTTGGAGTGGGGGTGACTAATTCGTAAACGAAAGAACAAGCACATAGTGATCTAGATCAATTAGATCAGTACTCCGTGGACGAAAGAATACAGCTTTTATCTATATAAATGTACATCGCGCGAAATTCGATAATCACTTCTTAATATTGTTTTTTTTTTATAAATGAATATTGTTTTGGTGTGTCATTACACTATTTATACCTAATTATTTATACCTATTATTTATACCTAGATATTTTCGTTTTATAGAGAAGAAAAGCGTAGAGAGCTGAAAAGAAAAAAAAATAATGCACGTCAAAGGGCATATTATCAGCGTCAGAAAGATTTGAAGAAAAATGAAGAAATAATAAAAACAGTACCAAAATCAAATGCTGAACGTCAAAGGAAATTTCGTCAACATAATGCAGAAAAATCTTACATGGATATGTAAGTTGATTTAATAATAATATTTTTAATTTATTTATTTAAAAACAAATTGTAATATATGCTCCAATATTATTTAATTTAACGATTTCATCATTTTTTTTACAGAAAAAGACGAAAATTGTGCAGTAATGAAGAGAATATCGTGCGATGTAGCGCTGTTGAAAATATAGAAAATGTAACGCTACAAGAAAATCAATTTCACAGCCAACAACTTCATATTTATGAACAGCGTAATGATTGCATTACTCCCGAAGTTATTCTACACAGAAACACAGGAATTCCTGGCGATGGTAATTGTCTATTCCACTCGCTGATAAGTGTTTTGCAACTTCAAATTGAGAGTTGTGACTTGAGAAATCAGTTACGCGATTCACCCTATTTAAACTCCTGCCACAATCCGCAAGAAGCATATAACATTCTATCAAGCAGTAATGATCACGGAGATTTGGATTGTTTGTACTTATTCTCTAAAATGTACAATCAAAATATTTGTGTACATTATTGTTTTTACAACATAACTACAACGAATGAAGACACTATCTTTTGTCATTTTAAAGCAAATGATACACAAAACTGGATTCATCTTCATCTTCGTGAACAACATTTCACACCTTTTTATGAAGTATCAGATTTATTGGAGACAGTACAAGACGCTACCCAAAATGAAGCCCATGTTGATGCCAATATTGAACTATTGCGTGATAATTATGATGAAGATCCTACAGAAGATAACCATAACAATCATGAAAATGAAATTGAGATTGATAGAGAAGATCGAATTGGTGAAAATAATATGGATTTTATTGATGATGGTACTATTCCAGTTTATACAAATTATCGTAAACACAGTACAAGTCATATTGATTTTTATAACGAATTTACGAGTAATTCATTCGGTCATTCTTGTATTATTTGCGACAGACTATGGTGGAAAGGAGACTTGAAAAAGTCGACTAGTAAACATGAAAGTATTTTGAAAACAATACTGCAGGTAATTTTATTTTTTTAATTATTCACTTTATATTTTTCTTTCTATATCTTGATAATACGAATTTGATTTTTTTAGAATTACATACCTGGTGAAATTGTTCAAGTCTGCTCTACGTGTTATACATCTTTGCAAAAAGAAAAAATTCCTCTCATGTCAACCTACAATGGTTTTGCATATCCGAAAATTCCATCACATTTACCAACGTTAAACCTTATCGAGCAACGGTTGATTTCCCCGAGAATACCGTTCATGCAGATTCGTAGACTGAGACACGTTAATGGCCAGTACGGTATCTATGGCCAGATAATTAATGTACCTGTTGAAGTTAATACAATGGTGAAACAATTGCCAAGAAACATTGAAGATGACCATTGCTTTTATGTGCATTTGAAAAAGAAGTTGATTCACAAAACTAGTTATGTCCACGGGCTTATAAATAAGAGCCATATTGAAGAGTGGTTGTCGTATTTAGTATCTACGCCTCTTTATATTTATCATGACATTAAAATCGATGAATCTTTTTTTACCGGCAATGAACGTACTTCGCAATTGAATATGGATGAAATAAGTAAACATGTGCCAATTGAAGACAATTTAGTTGCGCAGCAACAAACTCTTTTGTGGAATGATTTTTTGAGTATAGCACTCGGTGAATATAACAGGCCAGTCAGTATTTTAATGGATGAACATGCGGAAGAACTATCTTTTCCGACAATCTACGGCGGTCAGTTTCAAACATACAGAGATGGTGTTATTGTTACTCCATTCATGCAAGCTACCAGCGAACTTCGGCGTACTGATAGGCGTGCTACTGACCCACAACACCTTTTATACATCGCTGCTAAAATCATGAGGTTGAGAGTTAGTAAATGTGTCAACGTTGCGTTTAAGCATGTTGGACAAGGTACTTCAATTACGAAAGAGACCATTCAATCTGAAGAATACATAAATAATTGTTAAGAAACAAATCTCGCATTTCTTCGCTGCATACCAAATTCTGCTTGGTTTTGGTCAGATCGCAAAAAAGATGTTTTTGCAATGATCAGGCAATTAGGACTACCAACTGCTTTTATGACTCTCAGCGTCAATGAAACTGGCTGGGAAAATTTATTGAAATTATTGTACAAATTGAAAAACGAGGGAACGGAAATTTCAGGTGAGTTTTTAGCAGAAATGAGTTATGTGCATAAAGCTCAACTTGTGAATGAAGATGCCGTAACTTGTGCTATCTATTTTAATAAAATGGTAAATTGTCAGTTAAAAATTTTGCAATCAAAGAAAAGAAGTCCATTCGGAAAATATAGAGTAATACATTATTTCAAAAGAATAGAATTTCAACATCGTGGTAGCCCACATGCTCATATTCTTCTTTGGTTGGACAATGTTCCTGAAGATTTATTAAGTAATGATCCCGAAGTAATTAAATTAATCGACGAATTAGTTTCTGTGTCAGCGTCAGAGGCATCTGGAAATATAAAACTAGTAACACACAAACACACATTCACGTGTTATAAAAAAATGGATCCTAATAAAAAACAAGAATGTCGATTTGCCATTTATGCCAACAAAAAAAACTATTAATTTGATACCTATGAAAAACACAGATCCCGATTACTCAGAAGCACTTCTCAAAGAATATAAGGAACGATTTAAATTTATAAAAAATAATCTCGAAAATATTGACTACACGGATTTTGATGAATTTTACTCGCATAATGGTATTATATCTGATGATCATTACTACAATATTATTCGTGCTGGTATCAGTAGACCAAAATTATTCTATAAAAGGACACCACCAGAAAAATGGCACAACACTTTCAATCCATTCGTATTACATCATTTGAAATCCAACATGGATTTTCAGATTATACTAGATGAATATGCTTGTGCAACATATGTTGTTGAATATGTCAATAAGCATAATAGAGGGATTAGTAATTTGCAAAGACAAATAATTGACATAATGGACGAGCATCCAGAATTCGACATTGTCGATATCACGAAAAAAATGAGTATTGACATACTTCAGTCTGTTGAAATGCCGGCACAAGAAGCTGCTTGGTATTTATTAAGAGAACCTATGGCTAAGTCAGTCATCGGTGGTGACAGTCTACATTCCAACGGTATTTCCTACTGAACGCGCAAGAATTAGAAAATCTATGAAGGAGCTTGAAGCTTTAGATGATGATTGTACGAACATTTGGAAAGAGAATTGGCTTGATAAATATGAGAAAAAACCTGAAGAACTCGGCGATTTTACGCTAGCACAATTTGTTGCAAAATATTACCTGAATACAAAGGGGACTTACACTAAAAGAGATACTGCAAGAATAATAAGATACAGGAACAACGATATGGCTGACAATTACAACGATTATAGGCGTGAGATGGTTCTGTTGCATGTTCCTTTTCAAAGTGAAGAAAATGATATTATTGCTGAAAATAAGTTCATTCAAATATACGAGGATAACAAAGATACGATATTAGAACGTAGGAAAGAATTTGAATCAAATTTGGACATAGAGAAAACTTTAGAAATTTGTAGACAGTTGTGCCGAGAAAACGATGAAGAACAAGAAGACGAAGAATTATTAAGAGCGGTTGATATATTGCATGAAAGAGATCCTTATGACTTATTGCTACGTGATCCAAACTCAACTGCTAACGTTGATTTACAAAATGCATCTCTGCATAAACTTGGCGCTGTAGCTAAAAAAAGAGAAAATTTAATGGATTATCAACAATTCTATAATTTAATGCGAATGGCCAATGATCAACAAAGAGATATTCTTATGACTATAATTCATCATTTACAAACTTCAATTCAAGAACCATTTCAAATTTTTTCTACGGGACCAGCAGGTACGGGAAAATCATTCGTTATCAAACTGATTATGGAAATTTACAATAGGTTCACTGATAATGATGGTTACTGCAATGCCTATATTACATGTGCTTCAACTGGCAAAGCTGCCGTGGCTATTGACGGTACAACTGTTCATACAGCGCTCAAAATTTCTCTTTCAAAACTTTTGCCTCTGTCATCAGAAACGTTGCAATTGTATAGATCTCTCTTCAGATATGTCAGAGTACTGATCATTGATGAAATTAGCATGGTTAGTGCAGAACTTCTACATAAAATTGATAATCGTCTAAAACAAATAACAGGCAAAAACACAGATTTCGGAAGTATAGATGTTATTTTGATCGGAGATTTACGGCAATTGTCACCAGTAAGATCGACACCAATTTACAAGACAATCAGAACGAGCATGATTGGACCGCATTTATGGAGAAAATTAAAATTTTATCAACTCACCACAGTAATGAGACAAGCTAATGTTGCATTTTCACAAGTTTTGACAAAAATAGGTAATGGAGATGTACTAGATGAGCATGAGTTTCAACTTATTGAATCGAGATTTTTCAAAAAAGAGGATGTTGCTACATTATGTCCTGATGGAGTTCGTTTATTTTTTAAAAATGAAGATGTTGCCGCCTATAACAATTTGATTTTGAGCCAATGTGAAAACAAAGTTCTTTCAATGTCCGTAGACGTCATTATTGGCGCTAAAAGTGCTGAGCAAGAAGCTAATTTTAGACTCAAATTACATAAAAAATCTGTTATTGACACTGGAGGACTGCCTTATCACATTACTTTAGTCGTTGGAAAGCATTATGTTATTACAACTAACATCGACGTTTCTGATGGTTTGTGCAATGGTGCTGTTGGGAAATTGGTACATCTAGAATTTGATGAAAGTAACACATTAATAAGAGTTTGGCTGGAATTTTGTGGTTCAGATAAAGTGGGTAGGAAAAAAGGCAAAAAGCAGCCGCTCTAGCAGTGCAAAACAGAGTTAGCAATCTCGCTGTTCCCATTGAATTACGAACAGCAAATATTCCATTAACATCGGATAGAAAATGTATAGCCAAACGCAAACATTTTCCATTAACTTCAGCTCTTGCTCTAACTATACATAAGTCGCAAGGTGGAACTTTTGACGAAATAGTATATGAGTATAGTAAAGCACATTCTCAGGAACTCGTTTATGTTGCGCTCTCTCGGGTGACTAATATTGAAAAATTGTATATCACGACAAAAAACGATAATTCTACATTCAAATTTTATCATGATCGAAAGCAAGCTGCATCGACTGCATTTTTGTTGCAAGAATTCAAAAGACTGTCTTTAAATAGTGTTCAGACGATAGCTCAAAGTGTATTAGATTTCATTAGTAATAGAAAAGGCATTTCAATAATGACTTTCAACTGCCAAAGTCTAAATAGTCATAAATACGATTTACAAGATTCAGTTACGAGACAAACAAATGTGTTACTTCTTACCGAAACTTGCATGACGCATGATAATCCGATTGAAATACCTAATTTTAATTGTATTGTTCAGTTCAAACGAGATACTGTTTCAAAAGGTGGGGTAGCTATTTACCAAAATGAAAATGATATTACTAATATTATGACTCCGAATATTGAAATAAATATTGCACACGTTAGCGATGTTAATATTAGGCGCTCAGTTGTTGGAGATATTTGTGCGTGCTTATGCAAACTTAGAAATGACCTACAAATAGTTATGGTAGCAATTTACATTTCTCCGAATCCAAAATTGGACGAGGTAGAGCATTTTATTCATCGCACTTTACTGGAGTACACTGAAGAAGGGTCGAAAATACTTGGTACAAATGGTAATAAATTTCCAATTATCTTGGCTGGCGATTTCAACATTAACTTCGCTGATAAAAAATCAGAGCGGTTGACAACTTTTCTATCAAAAACATTGAATTTGAAAATTAATAATGATCCACAAGAGTCCACAACAAAATATGGGACCACCATTGACGCGGTATTTTCTAGATATTTAGAGAATATTAAGTCGCAAACTTATGTTTCTTATTTCAGTTATCATAAACCTATAGTTTCAATGATAAATATTCCTGAATAACCAACAGCTACTGTAAAATAATAAAACCCACATGTATTGTAAAATAATAAGAATATTTTAAACAATATTAACTTTTTTTATTTATTTAATAATAGAAAAATTTGTTTTCTTATCGGTCACCACGCTCAAAAAGTGTAACTTGAATAATTATCAAAGAAAGTGCAATACTGCATGAATAAAATAAATAAATAAAATTATAACTGCATAAGTTGATACAAAATGCTATGCAATAGCTTTAACGCGGCAGTCCCCAAGTGCCACACGTCTTTTTTTTTTAACTTCTGCTTGTCTGTCGCTTACAGACAAAACCTTAAATTTTTCACAAAAATATATCATATGATTCTCTCCACGATAGCTACATTCATATGTTTTTGACTCACAAGCTACGTTTGTAGAATGCCTAATATATTTTCTATTAGTTGTTACCTTGTTGTCATAAGTATTACTGCAGGGAATAGATTCTAAAAGAAGACATCTGTTTTTTAAGAATATTTCAAGTTGTTCCAGAGTAGGCAGATCCTTCGGATTGATTTCTATTTGCCATTGTTTTTCAGTATTGAAATCAAATTTTGAAATGATTACATAGATAAATAAACTGCCCCATGAGTCTACCGGTTCATTTAGTAATTTCAATGCTCTTGTATGCCTTAAAAAGTCATGTAATAAATGTCTCAATGCTTGAGCACTTTCTCTAGGAATTGATGTTGCTTCTACCAAAGCCTTGATAGGATCAAAAATTATTATCTTTTCATTCTCAAATCTATCCTCTGATAAAGACCATGCCAATGAGTAATTTTGATCAGTGACTTGCAGTGATTCTAATGTTTCTGCGGCTCTTTACTACCATGAAGATAGAAACATTTTTGAATAATACTTAATGAGAAATTAGTATCAATAAATGCTTTAAAACTATCTCTGAATCTAGGCCAATCTTGATGAGTACCATCAAATTTGCCAATTGATATCGTAGGAAGTTTTAGTGCGCTTTTCTTTCCCAAATCATGGTCAGTTCTAACAGTATTGTGAATAATTAAATCATTAGAATTAGAAGATTGTATCTGCGTTTTGACCTCTATTAATTTATCTGCATGAGATATTGATGAATAAAATATTTCCTCAAAATTACTCCTCTCATCTTCATAATCTGTTTCTTGATCTATCAACTTAATTTCATCCTGAATTTCATTGAATCTATTCAAAATATCTCTGGCTGTCTGAATATCTACCATAAAAAAGTACTGTTTACTTAGACAATTTTTTCAACTCTCTGCCATTATTACAAATTCTATCAGTACATAATATCAACTGTGTGGGAACCAATAGGTCAGATATAATTGAGAGGGCGCCACTTAAAGATTTTAAAGAAACAGTTAGGGGATCTGCACATACTCTGCAAGATTCAGATGGCTTAGTTACGGTTATAAGATGGAATGATAATAATCAAGTGATCATTGCTTCAAATATAAAGGAACAAGATACACGTCTTGAAAAAGATACTTGTACACGTTGGTCTAGAAAGGAAAAGTCTGCTGTCGTAGTTGATCAACTAACTCTCATTGATATGTACAATCAAGGAATGGGAGGAGTTGAACTATTCGACCAAATGCTCAGTCTGTATCGAATAAGAATAAGATCGAAGAAGTGGTAATGGCCATTAATTCGTTTCTGCATCAATGGAGCAATGGTGAATATATGGGCACGCACACTCGAAAACAAGTTATCTGGATTCTCTGCGACAAGCAGTTTCAGCTCTTTTAACAAGAGCAGATTGTTCAGGAGGACCAAGACAAATATGTAGTATAACATTTTGAAAGAAATACGATATGATCGGATAGATCATATGATCGACAAACAAAATACACAAAGGTGGTGCGCATATTGCGGAAAATGCGCCAAGTTTCATTGCACTAAATGTAAAGTGGGGCTCCATCCTGATACATGTCTTAAGCTATATCATTGTAATAAATGAATAAATATACAAACATACATAAACATATATTCAATATCAGTGTTCATCTCCCAAAAATATTCAAATAAATATTTTCATTTTCAGTGGAAGTTCTCCTATTTTCCCACTGTATGATATATCATACGTTGGAAAAAACATAATAAATTAACTCTGAAAAAGCTAAAAACTACTTGAAAGACAATAATTGAGCTGAATTGATAGAATTATTGGAAAACTCAATCAAAAAATATCTGGGCATGAATGGGTTAAACATATATGTAATATTCCTATATTGCTAGTAGGATCTAGAGAGCAAAAAAAAACACTACGGTGCAAACAATTATACATGTTTCTCTTTCTCTTTAACTTCCAGTCTGATGCGCATGCCTGAGAACTGAGTAACTTCGCAAATCTGATAATATTACTGGATTCTCAGCTTGGGGAGAAGCTCGACGCTCATCATCGGATAAACAATACACGAACGAACAAATACGACTCATGCGTCGCTCATTGTACGTTGGCAGTTCTATGTAAGATCATTTTATGTTAGTGCCAACAACTGTAGGAGATTCGATCTCAAATAATTTAGAATGTGTACAAATTCCTAGATTTGATCTTATTCATGGAAAGAATTGTTGCACTATCAATTATTGATGTATTCGTAAATGCATATATGTATCGGAGAAGTTGGAGCAGTTGTTATTTCTATTTTTTAAATGTTTCTCAGAAACATTTTGAAAGTCTCCAAATTTCACGAACATGCGCATTGCCCTCCAAAGGAAAGTCGACCAACGCCGTCTATTCAACTTTACGACAGTATTTGGATTTACTCAAGAGATTCTAAGAATCTGTCAAGTAAAATGCGCTTTCATCTAAGTCGGTTGCTCTGGAAACAGTAGGCTATCACTTTAAACTACAACATTCCTAAATACTGAGTTCCAAAACTCTACGACTACCAACAGATCTGATTTTATGCGCAAAATTGAAAAATTAGTTTCTACTGTTCCGATGCTACAGCAGACTAAAATACCATATTTCAAAATCCTACACCTAATCGTTTCGAATTTATGCGAAAAATTCCAAAAGACTGTCAAGTAAAGTGCACTTCCCGCTCAGTGAATCTAAATAAAAATAGGATATGAGCATCTGGACGGTATAATCGTCCTAAATACTGAATTCTACGTTCCATCGTTCTGGATTTATGCGAAAAATTCAAAAAATGATTTGAATAAAGTGCTCTTCCGATTCAGTCATTAGCAATCATAATGCAGGGTGTAAAACTAGATATTGTAAAAGTGCCTAATACAAAAATCAAATATTCTACGACTGATTGCTTAGAATTTATGCGAAAGTTCAAAAAGTCTGTCATATGAAGTGCACTTTCGGTTCAGTTGATTGCTACAAAAATAGAAGATGACCATTGAGATGCTACAGCAATTTCAGATGCTGAATTCCAGTGTCCTACGGCTGATCATTCCAGATTTATGCGGAAAATTAGAAAAAAGTTCCAAGTGAAGTGCACTTCCGGTTCAGCCGATCACAATCATGATGCAAAATGTACAATAAGATGCTATAAAGGTTCTTAATACGAAATTCCAATATACTATGGCGGATCATTCTATATTTATGCACAAAATTCAGGAGAAGTTTCAAGCAGAGAGCACTTCTGGCCTGGCCGATTCTTAAAAAAATAGCAGATAAACAATCTGATACAACATCAAGTTCAAATACTGTATTTCAACATCCTACGGTTGATCATTCTGGATTTATTAAAGGAATCCGAGAAAAGTTTCAAGTGAAGAGCACATCCGGTACAGACGATTGGAACCATAATACGAGGTGCACAACTAGACCCTATACCAGTCTTAAATACAAAATTTCAACATCATACGTTCAACCAGTTTTAAGATTTGCAAGTTACGCACACACGAATGCACGTACGAACATAAGTACCGACATCAAGCCAAAAATAGTCAAAATGAATTCAAGGATGCTCAAAACGGATATTTCCATCAAAATCTCGACAGGTGAATTTTGTCGGTTTCACAATAATCACTTGTTACTTTGTACAAGTTGATAAGAATTAATATTGAAGACAGTGTTGCTCTTTTATTTTGCATATCTATGTTGTCTACAAGTTGCGTTGAATTTTTTGTAGTGAATGTGACTAATTCTTTGCCTGTAAAACTTCCAATTGAAGCATTTCCAAAAATCTTCGTTCCCATCCATGTAACGCTTCCAGAAGCGGAATGCAGCAGGAATACAGATTTATGTGTAGAAACAAATTAGTATTTTATTTTTTTTTTCAAACTTGCAATCTATTTTGCTTCTGTGAGTTAGTTTGAGGAATTCCATTTTAATTCGGTTTTCTTATTCAAATCATCAATGTCTCCAAATAGATAGAATTTATTATATATAAATTTCATAAATACCATTAGGATGATATCTTTGTTTGAATATTTTGACTGCTTAAATACGCAATATCAAATAGTGCATGTACACAATATTCCATATATGAAAAAATCTTATTCATATACAAAATACAAGAATACTTACATTTTATCAATATCATGTACGTACTTATCTATGCACATATAAATAAAAAAGAAAATGTGTTTTTTTTTTTCTTCTTAAATAAATGTAATTTTTCTTCCAATCTTCAAACCTTCTGGAAATATCGTCGTAGCGGCGTTGGTTGATTATTCTTTGAAGCGCAATGCGCATGTTCGTTTTATTTGGAGACTTTTAAAATGTTTCTGAATAACATTGAGAAAATAGAGATAACAACTATTTCAACTTTTCCGATACATTTATGCAGTTACGAACACATCAATTGAAGGGATTGGGACGATGAGGAGCTGAGCCACATTACATCAAAGAGTGAGTAATCATCATAAAATTTGTTAGCAATAAGGAAAGAAGCTACAAAAAAAATATCAGTACTATCGCTCAACAGATGGCGGAGATAGCACATAGTTTCTTTATTGCCAAGAACACAAATTGCACATATTTTTAAGACAAGAAGGTAAGAAGCCACATATATTTCAAGGTGGCCGAACAAGATAAACGTCAAGTGAAAAGAAAATTATGTTTTAATGACAGTAGTAACAGTGATAGTGAGAATGACTTTGGCTTGGACGATAGTGGGAAAGATAAGAATTACACAGGATCTATTTCTAGTGATGGTTCTTCAATCAGTTCTGATTCAGAGGTATTCATTTCAAAGTTGTGGCTTATACCCTTATTTACAAAAAGTTTGTGGCATATTTCTTTGACCCGTTTTTTGATAAAAACTCTCAATAATTGTACATTGCATTGTGGTAATGGATTGATACCAGAATTTTTCCCAATGTTCTTGTTAATTTGGTAATCAAAAAATATCTGGCATACTATCATTGTAAATTTTGAATTTGACAATTGGCATTATTCCTTATTGACGCAAAAAAATCCTAGGATCTCCAACCCAAGATTCCATTGCTAATAATGAAGCTCCTGGAACATCATGAGGTGTTCCAATCACTCCAACAAAATCTCCTTCTAGATGGCGGAAAAAACGGGCGCATTCATCAATAAGTAGTAAGAGAAAATCCCGGAGGAATTTAGGGCATCAATATGTTGATGTTTCCGGTAAAGTTATTAGTCCTTGTGTAATTGGACCCGCTTGTGCCTGCAAAAAACGTTGCCGTAGTTCATTATCAGGCAGAGGAATAGATATATTCAATGCTTTCTAGGATTTGGAAGATTATAATAAACAGAATGGATACTTGTTCTCAAAGAAAACAAAACGCCGGCAGTCAGGACGGTAATTTACTAATCAATATAGCGTTAAAGTAGATGAAATTGATACAAATATATGTGAACAAGAGTTTTTATTGCTACATGGCCTTAAAAATTCAAAAAAACCAGTCAATTTATTATGCCGTCAGGTATCGGAAGGCAATACAACACTAAAGTCTGATAAAAGAGGCAAACACAATAAACGCCCCAATAAAACCGATCCCAAAGTCACTAAATCAATAGTAGATCATATTGACTCTATTCCAAAACATGTAAATCACTATAGTAGAACACAAAATCCAACTAAGGTATATAGTGACCACAATCTGTTAATATCTAGACTATACTCGGATTTTCATGTGGCTTGGTGTAAAGATAGGAACATAAAACCCGCATCGCAAGATAAATACAGACGAGGTTCTTGCACAAAATTCAATATGGGATTTTAGACTGCCAAAATGTTATACATGCAAGACATGTAATTCTCCTAAGATTTTAATAGAACTGAACGAAAATAGTACAGACACATTACAAAACCTGAGCATACAGCTAGAGTTACACCAAAGAAGAGCACAGGCAAAGCAACAGAGCCTTAAAATAGAAACAGAGAATGCGAAATTAACGAATGGGAAGGACGTAATTTCTTTTGACCTGCAGCAAGCATTACCTACACCTCTACTAACTGTAGGTCCAGCATTTTATCTAAGAAAACTTTGGACGTACAACATAGGTAAACATGACTGCAAAACATCTGCAAGTTTTATGAAAAAATATAGCTAAACGTGGCAGTGATGGGGTTGCTAGTATTATTTACAAGCATTTTCAAGAAAATCCACCAACTTCGGCGCATTTAATAGCATTCACCGATAACTGGGGTGGACAGAATAAAAATTGACTAATTATGCCACTTTGGTTGCAGTTTGTTAGACAAGGAATTCATAAAACAGTAGAACATAGATTTTTGATATTTGGTGATACATGCTTGTCGTCAGATCGTGATTTTGCACAGATAGAAGAATATAAAAGGAACAACTTACAGCAAGTTTACGTACCTGAACAATGGTACGAAGCTGTTGGAAAATGTAATAGGAAGAATCCATTTAGAGTAACAGTTAGGGAACGAAAGGTTACTTATTCAATGATTTAGTAACATCTATCACAAAAAAGAAACTGTGTGATGAACAGCATACCCAAACCAATTTTATTGAAAAAATTTGAAGCAGATTATATTGGTCTACTATCATTTTGGTACTAGATGTGTTTTGCGTTACAATACAATATTTAGATCAGCTCTAACATATGGTTGTGAGTCATGGGTTATACCAAGAAGAACCAAAAGTTGAATCCAGACATTAGAAATGAAATATTTGAGAAGGGTCAAAGGAGTAACGAGAATGGACAGAATAAGAAATCAAGATATAATATCCGAACTTCCGATGAAACCTATAGTAGAATTTACTGAGCAAAGATAACTAAGCGGGTGAGGACACCTGGTCAGGATGGAGGAAAATAGACCTGTAAAGAGGACTTGGACATCAAGGCATATACCGAAGAGAAGCCGAGGAAGACCAAGAGAGAACTGGGATAACATCATAGAGAAACTCCTGGAGAAGAAAGGAATTACACAACGCAAAGCCAAGCAGATTGCAAAAAACAGGAAACAGTGGGCAAAGTTTGTGCACGAATAAGAGATAAAGACTAAAATCCCTACACTTAACGGTAAAAGAGAATTGGACTATATATATAATATGTGTTCTGCGCTCTTATTTTGTTCTATTGAATAATTTATGGTGCTGTGACTTGGAGGTGTATATATATACATATATATATATATATATATATATATATATATATATATATATATATATATATATATATATATATATATATATATAAGATAAGGATTAATCGCGACTGCAATTAGTTAAGGTGACAGGAGTTTCGTGGGCGTTTGCAGTCAATGGAAATTGGCCAAATAAAAGATCACTCTTTTAAAATATTCGTCAAGCTTTCGCCTAATTTTCAGGCTTCCTCAGGACACTAAAAAGTATTTTATTCATCAGATTAATTTACATAAAAAATAATAAGCATGAAAGCTAATTGTGAATAATACAATAACGACTTACATTTTTGTACGAGTTAAATAAATAAAATTCCATCAGTTTGACAGTCGAATGAATTTTCTTTTCAGATGGTTTACATTTAGTGTTCTTAACACACTGTATTTATTGATTAACATTAGAGTAAATATTCGAAAAAACCATATCAGGCTTTGTACACTTTGAATTTTTGGAGAAAATTTTCTTCTAGTTAGTATTGTAGATTATTAGTACAAAGTTACATTTTTTTAATTAGAATGTACATTATAAATTTTTTAAAGATTTTACTTTTCAATCTTAACACAGTAAAATCATGACTAAAGTATTTTTATCACAGAAGCAAAATGGAGTAATTTTTTGAACAAGTTTAAACAGAATTAAATTTTTAAAAAGATCTTTCATGCGCCCAATTTTAGAACTAGTTTGACGTTTGATGTTCATCAAACGAAAGCGCGCGAAAACAAAATGTACAGAAATGAACAGTAAACTAAACCATGTCGTATATGAAGGTCAGCTATTATTTTGTGATTGCCAAATATTGACACCCGAATGCCTGTTTGATAACTTTAGAAGGTAAACATATATATTACTCAAATTATCAATATCTGTTTTTTTATTGATAGAATTCTCATTGTTCTTAATAAATATCATTTCAAGAAATGATCGCTTAAATAAATTTCTTTCTACATCCAGTATTGTTACATTAGAATAGTCAATTTGATGTTTAGTTTGATTATGATGTATTGCCAAAGCTGTTGACATAGGTTTCAATTTATTATCGCTCTTGTGTGATGTTATTCTAGATTTGAGGTTACGTGAAGTTTGGCCTATGTAAACCGCTGAACATTCCTGACAAGGAATGTTGTAAATGACGTTTGACTGGTAGTGTATTGGTGTTTTATCTTTAAGCTTTGTGAAAATTTGTCTTATGGTCACACAATTTTTTGTAGCAATTTTGATGTTTTCATCTTTCAAGACTTTGAGTATTTTGGGTGTCAACGTTGGGATGAAAGATATGGAAGCAAATTTTATACTTGGAGGATCTGACAGTAGATCTTGTCTTTGTGGATTCAATGGAGTAGTATCCACCCTTGGCACATTAAATAGCAAGCTGTTGATAAGTTTCACTGGATATGAATTCTTTATTAAAATATCTTTCAATCTAAGTAAGTTTTTTTGTTGGTAATTTGGGTGTGAAATACTGAGTACTCTGTTTTTTAGACCCAGCACTACATTTATTTTCATTTGTTTTGGTTGTTGGGACAAGTAATGCATATACCGTTGAGAAGCAATGGACTATTGGTACCAATCCAGTGTGATGTTTCCTGAATCATCCCTTATCATTAAGGTGTCCAAGAAAGGGAGGCTCTTTTGGTCCTCTAACTCGATGGTAAACTGGAGGTACGTATTGAAAGCATTACAAGTTGTTAAAAAATTATTTGTTTCACTTGCAGGTACAGCTGTTACTATGTCGTCAACGAATTTCTTTATAAATGGTGGTTTGAAATTCAGTCTTGGTATGCACTCATCAAGGAGTAGGTCCATTACATACTGAGCTATTATCGGACTGATAATTGCCCCCATTGGACAACCAATCAGCTGTTTATAGTAATTATTTTCATAAATGCAGTAGCTTGTGTCAAAGACAAATCTCAGTAATTGCAAAAAATTATTTAGAGCTAATGGAGTGAATTCTTGTATCAGGTTCCATTTTTTAGTGATGCTATCAACAGCTATGTCTATGGTTATGTTACTAAATAGTGACACAACATCCAGGCTTATCAAAATATAATTATTTGGTATTTTAAAATTGTTAATAAACGATGCAAACGCAAACGAATCTTTGGTATAGTAAATGTTATTTTTATCGTAAGCAATAGTTAACACATCAGTAAGATACTTTGCTATTTCACTATTTGGAGCATCAATGGATGCTATAATGGGTCGTAGAGCAAGATTCTGTTTATGGATCTTTGGTTGACCATAATATTTAGGTGGAATAGCATCATATATCATTAAAGATTTAGCTAACTGTGCTGGTAACGAATGAGAATTTTTTTAATTTGAAATAAGTTTGTTCGCTTTTTGTTGGTAAGTGGATGTTGGGTCACTCCTTAGTAGTCTGTAATTATTTTGATCTGTCAACATCTTCAAGGATAACTCATGATATTGTTGCTTATCCATTAAACACGTGACACCACCCTTATCTGATTGTGTGACTATAAGATTCGGATTACTTTTGAGAAATCTTTTAGTGGTGAAAAAAGATGATGTATGTAGTCAAATTCATCGTTTTTGTTTAAAAAATTAGTAATAATATTTGTAACTTGAGCTCTACACATGTTTTTTTTATTTTCATCAAAATTGTTTATAATGTATTCAATGTCACTCAGTAACTTTCGTACGCAAATCTGGTCACTTAACAGTTCAATACAAAATTTAGGACCAAGACTAAGTAATGTTTGAACATCTGTAGGTATAGTGACAGAAGAAATATTTTTGAACCAGGATGTTTGCGTGCGAAATTTACTGCGTTCATCATTGATCAGAGTTGGCAATTTATTTTGATTTTGAGTTTTGATTTTGTTGAAAAGTTTTTCACTAGCAAGTTTTTGTTTTCGGATAAAGTTATCAACAATACATTTTGGCACCAAGTTTAGCATCTCAGATTCCAAAGTTTTTAATTTAGATTTAATATAACTGACATGTTTCACCGTACTGTCAATTTCAATATTGAGCGTCTGTTTCCTTAACCTGTAGTAAATGTTGTCCAGTTTGGAGATATTGCTTGCGTCATCTGTCTGTAGTCTTGCTGGATTGTTGTGGATGTCATTCGTGATGTGTTTTGGAAAAACCCCATGCTGTCTACATTTTAGTAGGAAAATTCTTCGATTGGTCGCTGATGTCATTTTGATGTTGGTTGTGGCCCATGTTTTGAAGGTTCGAACTGATTGTAAGCCGTATTGGCATCTTAGTAATTGGAAAAAACCCATTCCTGTATAGTAAGATAAGGATTAATCGCGACTGCAATTAGTTAAGGTAACAGAAGTTTCGTGGGCGTTTGCAGTCAATGGAAATTGGCCAAATAAAAGATCACTCTTTTAAAATATTCGTCAAGCTTTCGCCTAATTTTTAGGCTTCCTCAGGCCACTAAAAAGTATTTTATTCATCAGATTGATTTACATAAAAAATAATAAGCATGAAAGCTAATTGTGAATAATTGTCAATATTTGGCAATCACAAAATAATAGCTGACCTTCATATACGACATGGTTTAGTTTACTGTTCATTTCTGTACATTTTGTTTTCGCGCGCTTTTGTTTGATGAACATCAAACGTCAAACTAGTTCTAAAATTGGCCGCATGAGAGATCTTTTTAAAAATTTAATTCTTTTGAAACTTGTTCAAAAAATTACTCCATTTTGCTTCTGTGATAAAAATACTTTAGTCATGATTTTACTGGTTAAGATTGAAAAGTAAAATCTTTAAAAAATTTATAATGTACATTCTAATTAAAAAAGTGTAACTTTGTACTAATAATCTACAATACTAACTAGAAGAAAATTTTCTCCAAAAATTCAAAGTGTACAAAGCCTGATATGGTTTTTCGAATATTTACTCTAATGTTGATCAATAAATACAGTGTGTTTGGAACACTAAATGTAAACCATCTGAAAAGAAAATTCATTCGACTGTCAAACTGATGGAATTTTATTTATTTAACTCGTACAAAAATGTAAGTCGTTATTGTATTATTCACAATTAGCTTTCATGCTTATTATTTTTTATGTAAATAAATCTGATGAATAAAATACTTTTTAGTGTCCTGAGGAAGCCTAAAAATTAGGCGAAAGCTTGACGAATATTTCAAAAGAGTGATCTTTTATTTGGCCAATTTCCATTGACTGCAAACGCCCACGAAACTTCTGTTACCTTAACTAATTGCAGTCGCGATTAATTCTTATCTTACTATACAGGAATGGGTTTTTTCCAATTACTAAGATGCCAATACGGCTTACAATCAGTTCGAACCTTCAAAACATGGGCCACAACCAACATCAAAATGACATCAGCGACCAATCGAAGAATTTTCCTACTAAAATGTAGACAGCATGGGGTTTTTCCAAAACACATCACGAATGACATCCACAACAATCCAGCAAGACTACAGACAGATGACGCAAGCAATATCTCCAAACTGGACAACATTTACTACAGGTTAAGGAAACAGACGCTCAATATTGAAATTGACAGTACGGTGAAACATGTCAGTTATATTAAATCTAAATTAAAAACTTTGGAATCTGAGATGCTAAACTTGGTGCCAAAATGTATTGTTGATAACTTTATCCGAAAACAAAAACTTGCTAGTGAAAAACTTTTCAACAAAATCAAAACTCAAAATCAAAATAAATTGCCAACTCTGATCAATGATGAACGCAGTAAATTTCGCACGCAAACATCCTGGTTCAAAAATATTTCTTCTGTCACTATACCTACAGATGTTCAAACATTACTTAGTCTTGGTCCTAAATTTTGTATTGAACTGTTAAGTGACCAGATTTGCGTACGAAAGTTACTGAGTGACATTGAATACATTATAAACAATTTTGATGAAAATAAAAAAAACATGTGTAGAGCTCAAGTTACAAATATTATTACTAATTTTTTAAACAAAAACGATGAATTTGACTACATACATCATCTTTTTTCACCACTAAAAGATTTCTCAAAAGTAATCCGAATCTTATAGTCACACAATCAGATAAGGGTGGTGTCACGTGTTTAATGGATAAGCAACAATATCATGAGTTATCCTTGAAGATGTTGACAGATCAAAATAATTACAGACTACTAAGGAGTGACCCAACATCCACTTACCAACAAAAAGCGAACAAACTTATTTCAAATTAAAAAAATTCTCATTCGTTACCAGCACAGTTAGCTAAATCTTTAATGATATATGATGCTATTCCACCTAAATATTATGGTCAACCAAAGATCCATAAACAGAATCTTGCTCTACGACCCATTATAGCATCCATTGATGCTCCAAATAGTGAAATAGCAAAGTATCTTACTGATGTGTTAACTATTGCTTACGATAAAAATAACATTTACTATACCAAAGATTCGTTTGCGTTTGCATCGTTTATTAACAATTTTAAAATACCAAATAATTATATTTTGATAAGCCTGGATGTTGTGTCACTATTTAGTAACATAACCATAGACATAGCTGTTGATAGCATCACTAAAAAATGGAACCTGATACAAGAATTCACTCCATTAGCTCTAAATAATTTTTTGCAATTACTGAGATTTGTCTTTGACACAAGCTACTGCATTTATGAAAATAATTACTATAAACAGCTGATTGGTTGTCCAATGGGGGCAATTATCAGTCCGATAATAGCTCAGTATGTAATGGACCTACTCCTTGATGAGTGCATACCAAGACTGAATTTCAAACCACCATTTATAAAGAAATTCGTTGACGACATAGTAACAGCTGTACCTGCAAGTGAAACAAATAATTTTTTAACAACTTGTAATGCTTTCAATACGTACCTCCAGTTTACCATCGAGTTAGAGGACCAAAAGAGCCTCCCTTTCTTGGACACCTTAATGATAAGGGATGATTCAGGAAACATCACACTGGATTGGTACCAATAGTCCATTGCTTCTCAACGGTATATGCATTACTTGTCCCAACAACCAAAACAAATGAAAATAAATGTAGTGCTGGGTCTAAAAAACAGAGTACTCAGTATTTCACACCCAAATTACCAACAAAAAAACTTACTTAGATTGAAAGATATTTTAATAAAGAATTCATATCCAGTGAAACTTATCAACAGCTTGCTATTTAATGTGCCAAGGGTGGATACTACTCCATTGAATCCACAAAGACAAGATCTACTGTCAGATCCTCCAAGTATAAAATTTGCTTCCATATCTTTCATCCCAACGTTGACACCCAAAATACTCAAAGTCTTGAAAGATGAAAACATCAAAATTGCTACAAAAAATTGTGTGACCATAAGACAAATTTTCACAAAGCTTAAAGATAAAACACCAATACACTACCAGTCAAACGTCATTTACAACATTCCTTGTCAGGAATGTTCAGCGGTTTACATAGGCCAAACTTCACGTAACCTCAAATCTAGAATAACATCACACAAGAGCGATAATAAATTGAAACCTATGTCAACAGCTTTGGCAATACATCATAATCAAACTAAACATCAAATTGACTATTCTAATGTAACAATACTGGATGTAGAAAGAAATTTATTTAAGCGATCATTTCTTGAAATGATATTTATTAAGAACAATGAGAATTCTATCAATAAAAAAACAGATATTGATAATTTGAGTAATATATATGTTTACCTTCTAAAGTTATCAAACAGGCATTCGGGTGTCAATATTTGGCAATCACAAAATAATAGCTGACCTTACTTTTTAGTGTCCTGAGGAAGCCTAAAAATTAGGCGAAAGCTTGACGAATATTTTAAAAGAGTGATCTTTTATTTGGCCAATTTCCATTGACTGCAAACGCACACGAAACTTCTGTTACCTTATATATATATATATATATATATATATATATATATATATATACATATATCCATGCAATGTAGTCTATGGCTACCTCACGTTTTTGGCTACTTGTGCGTGTTTGCCTTCCGCAGTCGGCAATGCAGGTAACTTTTCACATTTGGTTGTGTTCCCTGCTGTAAATGCCAATGTAGTAGTGACTTGTTAGAATGAAATATTTCAATTATTGCTGAAGTTTGTCGTGCAAAATTGTTCATAATCACAATTATTGCGAGTTCTAAGTCACAAATCGGTAATGTAAAACACATGCAGATGACTTTTGTGATTCAAACAATTTTGAAGAGATGGCGACACTAGCGATTACCTAGAAATTATATCAGCGGTAGTGAAACGGTGGTATTTTTTATGTATACCTACATAGCTAAATTTGCCCCTTGTTGTGAGTTTTCTTACATATATTATTACATACGAGATGAATAATAATAAATGAATTCAATTTGGATTATGACGCCCCCGCTTGGACGTCAGAAATATGTGACGTACTTTTGGGCGTCACTAACTTTTTCTTTACTCCCGGGCGTCAATAGTACACGCAACAAACGGTTTCGGCCATCTAGATCGCTAGAGGGTTTGCTTGAGGTCTGGTTTAGAGGAAGGCGCTCACCTTGCTCGCATAAAACTTTGCTGACTTGCAGTAGCGCCTTCAATATCCAAAACCCCCATCACTTCAATGGGCCTTAATTGTGCGAGTTTGGACCTCAAAATTGTTGAAAAATATCGACGGTTAGATTGCAAAATACAAATATTTGCTATTAACTGAATTTCAATTCGTGGGTAGTTACTCGATGGGGTTGAGAACGCTTTAAATAAGTAAAATAAGTTCGACTTAACTGGGATTTGAACCTGCGATCACCAGGTTGCTATTAGCCCATTCTAGCCACCGAGCTATCAGTACTGTGATACCGTGTTGACTCTAGAAGTCATCTTATGGTAATTTGCGGACTTAAATCTAGCGAAAATATTCACAATAATTTCAAAATCTTAAAATATTCATGTTGAAAAGAAGTAACACCGACTTGTTGAAAGATAAAACAATAATTTAACGGAAATTACGGTGGTTGTAGGGCAGAAACACTTCAGCAGAAAAGTTTCATTTAGATGTTATTTTTATTTAAAGTCGTGGACCACCGTAATCTCCGTTAAATTATTGTTTCATCTTTGAAATATATACAACGATATCCTGAAGCTTAAGTATTATAAGTAAATGAAATTTTTCAAGAATAAAATTATAAAACAGATGTCATAGACTGGGATCAAACCTTGAACTATAGAACGTCGGTCGATCGTCCTAACCACCTAGCCACTAACGGAATTGCGAAGAGTGGTGGTACGACGATATAAAGTGACATTCGTCACAATGGATAGGAATAAGAATAATGATATAACGAAAAGAATTACAATAATTGGCCGTATTCTGTAACACAATCATTAACTTATTATCGATCGATAAGATTTTTGACAAATAGAAATAACTGTAACAAGCGAATATTCAGAATTTTTGTCAGTGCTACCCACGTTCATTGGCTGAAATAGATAATGATCGATGAAAATGTATCGATTGAGTTACAGAATAGCCTTAATTTCTTTAATACTCGGGCGTCATTTACTAACGGAGCGGCAGGCTGTTGTACGTGCCAAGGTAGCTTTGTGGAGATATGATGTCCAAGCTTTTAGAATTTTGCTGAAAAAGAAGAACGGGGTACACGCAACTAAAAAGTAATAGCTTTTTTCAGAATAAAATATTTCTATTTTGTATGATTGGAATAAACAAACAAAGATAAGACACAAATAAGAGCGATATGTCAAATATTATGTCAATAAAACCATTGTAACAATCAAGTGATTGACCGCGTGACTAAATGATCAACTACTAACTGACTGCACTGACTAATTCAATATTCCGACTGACTACTGACTATACTGACCGATTCAGTATACCGACTGGCTACTGACTGTACTGACCGATTAAGTATACCGACTGACTACTGACTGTACTAACTGTACGGATATACTGACTGACGCAGTATACCGACTGACTGTGCTGACTGACAGAATATACTGACTGACGGAGCATACTGACTGACGGAGCATACTGACTGACTGTACTGACTGGCAGGATATACGGACTGACGGATAATTCGAAGTATACTAACTAACTGAAAATACTGAGTGATGGATACTTTATCATATTTCAAAACGCAGATCCTTTGAAACGGAGGTGAAGGACGTTGACTCAGTTTTCACTTGTTTGCATACTAGGGTTGGACGAATATGGGACTTCATAATTGATTATCGATTACAAAAAAATATTTATAATTCCGCTTGATCAATTATTTTGATTGATCGATAATCTCGATTAATCGATAATCTTGATTAATCGATAATCTTGATTAATCGATGGATCGATCAGTCTGATCAATTGTTAATATTGTTAATATTGATCAATCGATCGATTATACTGATCAATCACTCGATCGATCTATCGATTTTCTTGATTATTAGGATCAACTCATTATATTGAAGCGCGTGTGACATGAGCGTATGTGGTCGTACGTGCCAGATTTAGGGAGAGCAACTATCACCCTTGCCCCTACCGAATCCCTTCACTGTTTGTGCATCAATTTGATTAATTTTAAATAATAATCGTACCTTACCTACCTGCGTAAGTATAAATGATAATCGTTCTCGGAAAATCGATTAATCCATCCTCGATTATCATTTATACTTGCATAGGTCTGTAAGGTACGGTTATTACTCAAAATTAATCAAATTGATACAGAAATCGGGCTTTTGATGTAAAATATGTAATTAGGTTTTAATATCTCGTGTATCGATACATCTACTCATAATCACAATCCACAACTCACAAGTTCATAGAATCATATAGGAGCAGCTGCAGAAGCTAGATGCCTTTATTGCGCTGATTCAAAAGATCAAAGACACTTGCCGCCGCTGACTAAGCAAGCGTTCAGCGTGATAATAAGGATCGTATTTGGTGTCCAGCCAAAAACAGACAAAATCCAAATAAATTAAAGTGTTTTCATTGTAAAATGTGTGCTAGTGTTATCTGGTTCATTTTAATATTCATTGTCTTTGGCATAAAATGAAACAGAAATGTACTTCAATTTATAATGTTTGCACAGTTCATGAAGGACAGATTGGTTTACTTTGAGTGGACAAAGATTCTATTAGATCATGATGATTGTCGGTCATTTGATAGCAATAAATATGTTGTCAAGAAACTCAATTTAATTATAATTTGTGCAATAAAATGAACGTACTTGGTCTGGAGTCTGAATTCTGAAAGAATATCTACTTGATCTTTTGAAGAACCATCAACCATAAGTTGATCAATATCTATCGTATCAAAAGTAAATAATTTCTTCCTCAACAAATAAGTATCTTGTTTGACTCTTGTAATCCTGTCCTGTCCTGTACCTGTAATTTATTTATCAATATAAAAGTGATAGTTTCTTGAATGCAACGTAACAGAATCAATTGAAGTTTGATTTGAACATATAACCGAATATCTGAAAATACAAAATGGATGATAGTCGATAACAAAATGAAATAATCTTCAAATAAGACTGATAACTTGTGGAAATAATCAGTTGATCAAAATATTCTAGTCGATTAATCTGGCTAACCAAATAATAAAAATGATCGAATGATTGATCGATCGATTCATCAAAATAATAGATAAATCAAAATATTAGAATAATCGAGCGATCGATCAATCAATATAATCGATTTATCAAAATAATCGGTTAGTCGAATCAATCGGTCGATCGATAAATCAAAATTATCGACTGATTGAAATAATCAATATTTTCTTGGAATCGATAATCGATTATGAGATACTATAATCGCCCAGCTCTACTGCTGTCACTGACAATAACAGCTGTCACTATGAAATATGCAATTATTTGATGCGACAGTCTGAATTTATGGAACAGCGATGAAGCTGCTCACGAAATTCATGATAGGGGGAGTACTGTATACTGTATGGTCACAGCAGCTCTCAAATTCATACTTCAAATATAAGCGTACTTTGAACTTGCAGTCGGGCTTCACGATAATATCGTACCGTTCATGAAATAAACGCAAAAAACTAAAAATTTCATGAATTAGGTTTTGGTACCGCTGATTGGAGAAAGCTTATCTACGAACTTGAACCTATACTTTTTGATGCTGAACCTTAACATGTATAAAATTTCAGTCGTAAATTCGTAAGCGTTCTCAAGTTATCTAGATTTCAAACAGACCGACAGATCGACAGAGAGACCGGCAGAGACTGACAAAGACAGACAGACGAACCCACTTTTCCCAAAATTATGTTTCTTGTGTTCAGAAAGATCTAAAACGGGAAGATTCATCAAAATCTCAAACTGTCAAAGAATAGCGATTACAATACGTCTCCTATTATTAGGTTCGGGAAGGGAAAATATCATTTTTACTATTACTTTCGAACAAGAATCCATCATTGAATTAAAATTTTAAATTGTATATGTGAGCAGATAACACCCGGCCAAAATGAGGCATCTTGTTAATATAGAGAGCAGAGACGGCTCTAACCTACTTATCGCCATGATGCGAAGATATATAAAGTGCGTCCCTCCCCCATATCTCCCTCTCTTCATCATTCTTCTCTTTTTTAGATCTCAATCCTAATCCATGATCCACAATTTTATTCGCAATCCACAATCCACAATTTGAATACCAATCTACAATTATTTTAATCCCAATCAACAATCCACAATTTCAATCCCAATTCAAAATTTAAGTCCTAATCAACAATCAACAATTTGAATCTCAACCCACAATTTCAATCTCAATCCACTATTTCAATCCCAATCCACAATCCACAAATTGAATCCCAATTCACAATCCACAATCCTCAATTAGAATCCACAATATCAATCTCAATCCGCAATCCAAAATCCGTGATTCACAATTTTCATTCCAATCCACAATCCAAAATTTTAATCTCAATCCACAATCAATAATTTCAATGTCAAACCTCAATTCACACTTTTAGTCTTAATCCACAATTTGAATCCCAATACAAAATTTCAATCCCAACTCACAATCCACAATTTTAATCCCAATTCCAATTGAAAATCCACACTCGCAATCCCAATCCAAAATTCACAATCCCAATCCAAATCCCAATCGAAAATCCAAAATCTAGAAACCCAATCCCAAACTCCAAATTCTACAATCCCAATCCCAATCAAAAATCAGCAATTCCAATCTCAATCAAGAATACACAATTCCAATCCCAATCCCAATCCCAATCCAAAATCCAGAAACCCAATCTCAATCCAAAACCCACAATCCCAATCCCAATCTAAAATCCAGAAACTCAGTCCCAATCCAAAATCCTAGTACAAATCCAAAATCCACAATGCCTGATCCAAAATCCACAATGCCTGATCCAAAATCCACAATGCCTGATCCAAAATCCACAATTTTAATCCCAATCCAAAATAGAATGGTGGATTATGGATTGCGGATTGTTGATTAGCTCTAATAAAATATTCTGTTGAAGAAATTGGTCTTATTTTTGAAGAATTGTGGACAGGGTCCAACTGCCGCCTTTAAGGACAGGGCGCCGAGATGCCGTGCACCCCTTGCGCTTTCGCTTGAGACGCCTCTGATAAAGAGAAATGAGACCAAAGTTATTGATAATGCGACCACCCAAGAAGTCAGAGTCGGTATATGTGAAGAGGCGGCAACAACAATAGATAGTCGAATACTTCTAGTATATTTGGTAACAGTATCGCAATAATTATGACTAAAATGTAACTTGATTGTGGGATATTCTATTCATATACAAATGGTATAATATAGTTTTGTGGCCTCTCCGCATTGCGGGGCTTTGCGGATTCTATGTACGCCATATCTAGGAGAGATAAAAAACTTGGATAGTTTGAATTTGATCACCCATCTTGTTGATATCAGACATAATTATACATATCGTTTCAAAATGGAAACTTCTTATTTATTGCCTTGTATTGCTTTCCGTTCACAGGCACAGCTGTGCAAAATAAAGACTACACATGACGTAAACAGGACCCTTCACACTACTCTAAGTGCTGATTCACACCATTAAATACAGACATATATGTTTCTCATGTAAAAGAAGCGGAAATTATTGATACCAAAGGCATAATAGTTATTTATTGTGCTAGAATGGAATGCGATTTGATTAGTTACAAAATAAAAAGTTTTTCCACCACGACACCTGAAAGACAAGCTGATGCTTTTCTTGAGTGATTAATCACATTTTATACGGATCCAATACAATTTTATATTCAAATCCTATATCAAAATGCATCAAATAGTTTTTTTTTCTCTAACATCACATAAGTAACAAATTGTGAGTCTCCGCTGCCAAGATGAAGCGTCACTTTATCGATCAGGCAGATAAAATAGCAACTTATATGGTGAAGGTAGTATATTTTAACTTTGTATTTGCATGCAAAGGATTTTCAATATTCACTGAATTAATGTCAGCAAAATAGTTATCTGTTCAAGAAAGTAGATTCACTGACGCGGCTTGAGTATCATAGACAAGGCGTAGTCGAGTCAATGAATCTAGGCAAGGCAGTAAATCTCAATTTTTTGCCATGTTGAATACATGATTTTTTTGGGGATTGTTCAAATTTGATTAATTTTATGATAAATTTCAATATTTTTAATAATATCATCGTCATCAAATTATGCTTCTATGCATTTATTGATCGGTTGCCAAGTTTTTATGCCTCTGTTGGGTGGTTGCTGTGGAAACGACATTTTTACTGCCTAGGCAGTAAAAGTAACACTTTATAGACTGTAAACTAAAATCTATTCGTTAAAACACTCGATATGCTATCAGTAAAACTGAATAATCTGCTGTGGCCATCACAGTTCTTCCCCGATCATCAATTTCATTCGTTCCAACATAATTTTTGGTTATGGAATATGCAAATTTCAAAATAGTGTTAGAGAAAATTTATTCCATATTAAATAACAGTCGTAAAGGAGTTTAAAGTCATCAAAATTTGTTAAATAAGATCAATTCACTCTGGAAGTGAATTTACTTGCTCTTTAGTCATATCGGTCATCAAACTTTTTAATTCGGACGAATTAAACAAAAAATTGGAGTGTGAGTTTACACGCGGTAGAAGTAAAACCTTATATTCTGGTTTATTTATGTAAAAGAATGTAGTGATTCACCAGAATCAAGACAAGAACAAGACAAGAAGTATTTTCTATTTCCCAAGACAAGACAAGAAAGTAATATCAAGATTCAAAGCTCCTTGTCAAGAAATTTCGATATCTTGATAATCAGTCTCTCAAATCAGCATATCTATTGATTTATTGGAATAATGAGATCAGTGTTTCTCAATAATCAAGAGATAGTCTTGATCTTGTCTTGATTTTGTCTTGAAATCAAGACAAGTCCAAGACAAGAAGTATTTTCAATTTCCCAAAACGAGACAAGAAAGTACTATCAAGAATCAAGACTTTTTGAAATACCTATATTTATATTAATCAGTTATTGAAATAATAAAATCTGCTGTATGGCCATCAAAGTTTTTCCCCGACAATAAATTACATGCGGGCAATGGAATCACTGTTTCATGAATTTAGAGTGTCACCCTAACTGTCAAAATGACATTTGTCATTGTTAAACTGACAGTTGTCATTATGAAAGTGACAACATCATTGTCCATGTGACAGCGTCATTTCCAAGGGGACAGCTGTCATTGTCAAAGTGACATTGTCATTGTCAAAATGACAGCTGTTATTGTTATGGTGAAAGACGGCGACTATCTTTTAGTCATTACAACATGAGTATTTCCGGCAATAGAGAGTCTTTTCAGGATTTTCTGTTTGAAAAAGCTCATTCACAAACTTAAACCTAGCTTTTTAATAAAAAACTCATATATGAAATTGAAATTGAAAATTTGTATGGGCTCTCAAATTATCATACTTTCAGAGAGACAGAACGACTGATTGCATTCAAACTTATGTTTTTTGGGTTTAGTGGAGTCTAAAATATGAAAATTCATCAAAATTAAACTTGAGAATGACAGACTTTCCATTTATTTTTATTAGTGGCAATCTTGGAAAACGTTGATAGAATCGTTCCATAACATAACTTTCAGGGGGGGTGAAGAGTAGACACTAACGCTGAACTTGAGCGTTCGGACTAGATAAAGCGATAGAGAAAGGGGACTCCCTCAAAATTTCAATATCAAGAATGGGGAACTCTTAAAACAAGACAAGAAATGCATCGCCAAGAAATGGACAAGACAAAGAATTTTTATTTTCTTGTCTTGAAAATCAAGACTAGACAAGAAATGATCATTAAGACAAGTAATCTTGTCTTCATCAAACACTTATTCAAATCATTTTGTAAGCGAGTGAAATTTCCTAAGCGTCAATAAATGTACCGAGGAGAAAAATGAATATCTCTTTGAATTGTTGAAATTCTTCCTAGTTTTAGTTTTAGTCCAGTCAAGTTAGCCTTAAAAATAGGGGTACCCTTGCATAAATTCCCAAGAAGCTGAAAATCGACATGAACGTTAAAAATACAATTATAATGAAGTAGTGAAAAGTCCCCATCGATCCCATGTGTGCAAAAAATTTTATACGAGGTCAAAGTTCACAAAAATGAGGTTTCCTGGTTTTTAAGTGAAACAGTTGATTTTATGATGAAAGTAGTTGAGATAAGAATTGAAGATCTTCCAATTCTACACAAAAATAGTTGTAATCCCTTTTTTTCTAAGACTTACCATTTCTGAAAAAAAGCCATTCCAGAGTTAGATTCTTAATAATATGCATGACTACGCTGCCTGTGTACATCATGAACGTAAAATATGGATCAAACTATTGGTCCGCGTAACTAGTACTCGTACAGTGATAATTCTAAGAATATGAAATGGAAAGAAACCCAATCCCTCATTTTATGTCACCATGTGGCCTTAAGCAGCACCTGTCTGCTGTTCAATTATCAACGTAGCAGTGTCCTTCTATTACTTACTTTAAATTACTTGCACAGATAAATTACGTTACGTATATTTTGAAAAACATACACATAATAAAAAAAGTGTTCAATTGGCTTGTCTTCCTCCAACCTCGGCTTCTGCTCATCTACATTTTTATCAAGTATATTAGCAGCTCCAAGTGTGACTTGGAAATCAACTGGACCCAAAAGAATAGGGTTGGAAGCTAATAAATAATATATTGGAATCAATCCACACTCTACTTCCACCTGCACCAGAAAAGCTTCTTAATACTATTTTTTATAACTGCAGAAAGGGGAGTAATTCGAAATTCGGCTGCAAAAAAGTGAACTGATTTTGTCCACCAGCATGCACCAGCTGTCAAAGCTAGTCGTGTTCAAATACTGAATCTTCAACAGAAGATAATCCTTACATCAACGATAAAACAACTGTTGAATCGCTATTTGAACTATTTACGTCAACTCAGGAAGATGAAGATGAAGAAGAAGTTGAATAAGAAGACCTAATATTATATTGAACTTCAATAAGAAGACCGTGAAGTAGGCCTTCTGGAAAAACCACATTGAAAAATACGCGCCAAGTACACTTACTTATAGGTGGCGTGGAAACGTGTGCATATCATGGAGAATATAACTTAAGAATGGGTTTTCTCAGAAATGGTAGATCTAAGGAAAAAAGAAGCAAGGCCATTTTTGTAGAGAATTGAAAGATCTACAATTTGTGTTAGAGCTATTTATATCATAAAATTGATCGTTCTGCTAGAAATTTCAAAAAACCCATTTCTGCGAACTTTGACTTCGCATAAAATTTTTTGCACACACGGGATCGTTGGGGACTTTTCACAACTTTATTATAATGGTATCCTTGACGTTCATGTCAATTTCCAGCTTCTTGGGAATTTATGCAAGGGTGAATGTCTATTTTGACTGGACTATTTGGAGTTTTTGACTCTTGTAAGAATGTTTCTCATGAGCGAGACATTGGGTTGAATTTTTCATGGACATTCAACATAATAATGATTTTCAGCAACTATTTGATGAATTAACAATCTAAACATTGTCACAGAGTTTACTGTATAATAACATACGGTAAAAATCTCAATCCCACAAGAAATTACCGCTAGATATTTGAGTTTCGCGTGCTCTCAAATTTAAATCAGCGATTTCAGTCATCTGTAGCAGTAGTCTCCAAATTAGGCTCAGCGGAACCCTGGGTTCTCGCAAGTCAACCCAGAAGCATCGCGAGAGAAAGTTGGAGTTTTAAAAGAAAATTATAAAGTAATCATAGAAGTTATCTAATGTTTAGTAGCCGAAGAATATGAATTCAGTAATCTTACGAGATTTTTCAGAAGTATATTGATTCACTTCTGGAATTCGGTTAATCGTCGAGCGAACGAAACGAGCTCGGCCAACTCTGATCTTTCCCAATGACATGCATGATGCATATTCATTCCATTATTCCATTTTGGTTAGATAAAGATTCAAATTGACTAGCAATATAACTACTTGAATGAACGGTAAATCGCCGACCAAATATAAACGAAATACACAAAAATCATCAAGCTGACATTCCGAGTTCAATGTGATCTAATTATGAATTTGTAATTAATCACTTAATAAATATTCCGTTATCTTTGTAGTATTGTTGTACATATTATTCCATTTCACAACAATATAATAATCATTGACTATTTTACACAGTGAATAATAGGTTAGTAAAATAGTTTTGAAATTATCTTATTGTTAGTGTGCCGCCAAATCTTGAACTTTTTGAAGGTGTAGTGCAAAAAAATAAACTCTTTTTCTTGACAATTTCCTTGACATAAGGATCACATAAAAATTGTCGGCATAGTTTATGACACTAAACAAGTAAGCTCCAACTAATAAGGAAACCGACCACACACATCGTGTTTATAGTTATACTTTCTGCTCGCCGCTCTGTCGGCGTTGTTCAAAGGAACACACCGCCAAATTAACAAGATTAAAATCTGGACAAAGACAAACAAATTTGACACAAAACCACTATTCAGTATCAATCTTCACTGGAATATGGCAACGTTTAATTGCTATTATTTGCGGTTATTTTTATTGTGAAATTAGGATCAGACCCGTAGCCAGGATTTTTTCCGAATTAGCCTTCAAAATTCTAGGGAATGAAGGGGAGAGATTTCATTATAACTTTCATAGCATGACAGTATAATCTAGCGCAAGATGTAGATAATTTAAAATTAATAAAACTGCGCTGGTGTATTAATATCAATTTTGCTAAGATAAGTCAATGAATTCAAATACATATGCATATACGTATCAATAATTCACATGATTCAATAAAATGTTTGGTTTATAATAAACTTTCAAATATTTAAATACACTCAAATTGATTCAAACAATTTTTCTCAGAGTTTCAGGACGGCCTTCAACCCCTCGAGTCACTGCCTTGGCGAGTTGCATGAAAATAATTAACATAGCTAAACTTTGGTCAACCCAATTTGAAAATGATGTTTTGTACAGGAAAAATATATCGTGAAAATAATAAACTTGTTTCTAGCATTTGAATAATTATTTTGACACGTATTCTTTATGGAATTTGAATAAATATTTGACAATGTGATTCAAGTTGACATTGCACCTGGGCTCTAGACTAGGGGGTATTTTTGCATATTTATCATAACTTGTTCATCGATTTTTTTGAGGTGATAACTTCAGTCTTGTTTCAACCAAAACCGTTTAGGCAAAGTAGAAATTATAAATCTGTCAATCTGCCATATTGATCAATTTTTGTGGAAGTTCATTTCAGCAGCTCTCTCGAAATACAATTTGGGACACTCAAATCTTCTTTTTAGCGCATTTTTACAGAAAAAATACGCTATTATATGCACTTTGGCTGGCTGGCCGGCTGGCGTGACGCTGAGATCTCAGCAACTACAGCACTTAAAGACTTTAAACAGATACTACAAAAGATGCTGATTTGTAGGCTTGCACAAACTGCTAGATTTTCTTATTAATACATCCAGTTTCATGTAAAAATTGAAACAAAAATTGAAAAGGTAATTACTGCTGAACTATGAATAGTTGAATTATGAAAAATGTTACACAGAATGAGCAGCTTATCAGTAATTGAATTTTATACCTAAAATTTCCAACCGATATAGGTAAATACCTGTTTTAGGGTAGAAACTATTTATTTCGATATCTCGCGAGTTACACAAGATATAGACATGCGGTTTTCGATGTTATTAGTATCAGAATGAGTTCGACTTTTGTTTTTACGATCAATTTAGGCCAGTACATGACCACCTGTAACTTATTTTCTTGAATCTGTACCTTGGGAGGTAATGTTTTGGAGTTTTTTTGTTAATATAGCTTTGAAAAAGATCAAATTATTATTTCAATGTACAGCGCATGACCTCCCGTCAGTCAATAACTAAATGGTACAGATTAAGAGGTATTTTTGAGTTTGTACATGCACAAATTATGTATCTATCAAATAGTCAACTTAAAACTGGTACTAAATGAAAGCTGCTGTTCCGTAGGTTTGCCTAAACTGCTTGATTTCAAGCTCAGTGATTGTGGGAGATGGTAATTGGCGAAATCTCTGAAATAACAAGCATTATGAGCTGTCAAAAATGCGCTTCCATCATCAGGATGATTTTTCAATTCTTTTATAACTTATCCTAATTCTACAAGTGAAAACTAGCCAGAGA